>OX387355.1:0-1365000 GCA_947563465.1 Archips xylosteana
GTTTTGCAGGACCAGGCCGATCATAGCGGCCCAGTCCCGCAGAAGCGCCCCTCTGTGGTCAGTGATGGGGGACCCCCACGCCGCGCACTTGGCGTTGAAGTCCCCCATCAGGACCACTTGAGCCGGCGATGCCCTTTGCACCACCGGCTCCAGGCCCCCCAGGAACCTCTCAAAATCTGAGAGGGGCCTGTTGGGGGAGAAGTAGACGCCGATGACGACTACTTCTCCCCAATTTGCCGCCGCATACCCAGCGCCCCTCTCTCTCAGGGAGAGGCGCTGCTGCCCGGCAGCCGGCACCACCACGCCCACCGAGCCTTCCGTGTCCCCAACCCAGTTTTGCTGGGGGGGGACGAAGTAGGGCTCGGCGACGACCGCCACGTCGATGCACCACTCGGCTAGGACCTGCATTAACAGGTCCTGTGCGCGAGCCGAGTGGTTGGCATTCACCTGGAGGAGCTCGTAATGCAGGTGTGCTGGCATTACGACACCTGCATTACGGGCTCCTCAATGACCAACTGGCCGCCACGTTCGGTTGGGGCCCGGGTCAACGGGGCCTTACCCTTGACCGACGGAGGGGCGCACTTGGTCCCCCCCATCGTGTGATTGTGCGGTCTGCCCGCTAGGGCACAGACCGCACACTTCGGCACCGCCTCACAGGCCGCTTGCAGATGGCCCTCCTCGCCGCAGCGGAAGCACTTAGTGCCGTGCTCGGCCGTTGACGGGCACAGGGCCCTGGTGTGGCCCAGCGCCATGCACTTAAAGCAGCGCATGGGCAGGGCCTCCACCGGCGCGACAGTGGCTAGGCACCAGCCGATGGGCACCTTTCCCGCAGTGGCTGCGGCCTTTGCCACCGCTGCGGGGCACCGGACGATGGCGGAGCACCGCCCCCATTGGCTGGCTCTGATAGCCCCTACCTTAATGTCGGTAGGGGCGCAGCCTCCCTTGGTGGCCATGACGGTGGCGATCTCCTCCTTGCTCACCGACTCGTCAAGGCCAGACAGCCTCACTTCGGCGAACTTGGTGGGCCGGGTCACCTCAGCCAGGTCGCCGATGGCCTGGAGGAGCATTTCGGCGAGTTTGTCGGCGCTGGGCCCTGGGCTGTCACCTCCGACCTCCAGCATCTTGGAGCCGGTCATCGTCGTCTTTATTTTGACCGACTCCAGGCCGGCCTCCGAAAGGCGTACGGAGGCTCTGGCTTTCGCCATCACCTCCACGTAGGTGGCCCGCACATCCTTCTTCAGGGTCACCACGACGGCGGCCGTACGTGGGACCTGAATTTTCGCCGCTTTCGGTGCGGGCTTTTGGGGAGGGGTTTGGGGTTGGGGCTTCCCCTTCCCGCCCTTGGCCTTGCGGCCCACCACTCTGGTCCAGGGCGTTTCCGTCCCAGCAGGGTTGGTGGGGGCAGTTTCCTGCTGCCGGCTTGTGCCCGGGACGGGCTGCGGCTTGGGGCCGGACTGGCGCCTGGGAACAGTTTCTGGTCCCTCTCCCTTACCTCCGCTGGTGGGAGGGGCCCTATTGGGCTTATTGGCCTTGGGGGCCGTTGGGCTAGCGGGTCGGCGCGTGGCGCCGTCCGACAGATGCGGCTGGGCGCGTGGGCGGGCCGGCGGCTCCCTCTTTTTGTCCGCTGCCAGTGGCGGCCTCCGCACCGGCTCCGGGGGGAGACGGGACTCCAAGTCCTCGAGGCGGGCATTAATCATGCCCCCCAGCGAGGTCAGGAGGTCCCGCCTCATCTCCTCAATGGCCCCCTTGAGGGAATCAGGAGACGGCCCCCTCCTGGCCACGGTAGAGGCCTTTTGGGCCTCTGTGTAGGCCTCCTTAAAAGCTTTGAGGTCAGCGCGGACAAGCTCCAGCTCCCGGGAGAGCCGGGCGTTGTCGGCGCGAAGCCGCCGCTGATCCTCCTGTGGCGTGATCGCGCGCATCGCTTCGATCGCGCGGATCACGCCAGCCGTGGCCTGGTTCAGTTGCCCCCTTACAGGGCCCTGGATGTTTTGGCTTCTTTTGACCTCCTGCTGTATGTTAGTAACATACAGCAGGGCGGTTGCAGCCAGCTCCTCCCTGGTCTTCTCCCCCTCAGCTTCCGAGTCGGCTTCCACGAATCGTGCCGCAGAGACCTTACGGTATGACGGGCGGTACGTGGTAGACGTATCGCGGTCCACCTCGTCCCCCGTTCCCTCCTCGGAGCGGTATGCCAGGCTCCTGTTCGCCTCTGAGAGGAAGGAATGGGACCCCAGGGAGCGTCCCTTGGCCCTGCCCCTTGCGGCCGCCCCCAGTTTCCTAGGGCATTCCGTACCCCTTTCCGGCTCCAGCTCCCCTGATAAGGGTCTCTTTTTAATAGCACCCGTTGTGTGCCTTAATTGGACCAGGGGAAGGTCCTCCTCCTCCAGCTCCATGTCCTTGGAGCCGGCATACTCATATTCACTCTCGGACGTGTCCGAGACGAGCACCGGGCGTTGCCCAGCAGGGCTCCTGTCCCTGGCCACCTCTTCCGGCCCTCGCGCCTTTGCCCTCCCTTTTGCCCCCGACCGGAGCGGTGGGAAGTCAAGGCGGTAAGCCGAGCCATCCGCGGAAAAATTCCCTGTGCGGGAACCCCCAGTGGGGCACGTGCCCCTACCCACCCCAGTGGTAGCCAGAGAACTGGCCTCCCCCCCCCCTATGCTACCCCCCCCCCAAAAACAGGTCCTTCCGGGGGTTGGAGCCAACCCCCTTCCCAGAACTGTTCTCCCCCCATAACTAACCCCCCCGGTGTGGGATTCCAAAAAATGGAACGCCCACGGAGCCCTCCCCGGCCCCTTTACCCACCCCGCCTATGAAAACCCCCCCTTACCGAGCTGGTTTTGCCAGAAGGGCAAAACCTAACTCAAAACGGTCAAGTGCGAACCGTCGAAAATTACCAACTTAAGAAAAAGTTGGTAGTTTTCGCCAAGTTCCCACGAGACTATGAATGCTAGGAGTTGGTGTGAGGTGCCGTTAGGCGGCGCAAACTACCTCCTATCCAACCCACTAACAACCAAATCTCGGACCGTAATAGGACAGACGCAATTAATTTTTGAAGTTCCCGACAAACTTACAAAAGTAGTTAATTGCGCCTGTTGAAAAATATTAGCAATCAACGTTTCACCGAATAACTTCCGAATGGTAAGTTCGAAAATTATTCGGTAAACGGTATTTGATTAAACTAATTTTTTCTAGTATCCCCGTGCAAAAAGAAGTTAAAGAAGTTAAGCCAAAAAGAAGTTATGAATTTTTGAAAAGTTGTGTTTTCTAAAAATTTCTAAAGTTCGACCGCAAAACGTGAAGCGTTTTGATGCCTAACTTTAAAAAATTAATTTTGAGTGACCCAGTGAAGCTGGAAACACGTAAAAAAGACCAAAATGTCGAGCAACTCACGCAGAAGGCAACGAGCACAAAAGAAACAGCGAAAAGCCACGGCAAGATAATAATTTGGACGAAAACCAAAGCGCAAACCTCGAATTCGACCAAAATTTTCCCTCAACCTAACCTAACCTAACCTAACCTAACCTAACCTAACCTAACCTAACCTAACCTAACCTAACCTAACCTAACCTAACCTAACCTAACCTAACCTAACCTAACCTAACCTAACCTAACCTAACCTAACCTAACCTAACCTAACCTAACCTAACCTAACCTAACCTAACCTAACCTAACCTAACCTAACCTAACCTAACCTAACCTAACCTAACCTAACCTAACCTAACCTAACCTAACCTAACCTAACCTAACCTAACCTAACCTAACCTAACCTAACCTAACCTAACCTAACCTAACCTAACCTAACCTAACCTAACCTAACCTAACCTAACCTAACCTAACCTAACCTAACCTAACCTAACCTAACCTAACCTAACCTAACCTAACCTAACCAAACCCTTGAATTCACCCTAGAAAAGCTTGCTGAGAAAACCTATGCTGAGGCAGCGGCGGGCCACTCTGGGGAACCGTCTCGGGGGCGTGGGACTTTGCACTCGGTGTGCGTGTCCTCGAAAATCGAGACGGAGACTGGAGAGGTGGTCCTTAACAAGATTAGAGAGGCAGTGGATGCAAAGGAGGGATGGATCAAGGTGGAAAGGGTGAGAAAGGCAAAGGATAGAAAGGTTATTATCGGATTGAGGACGAAAGAGGATAGGGATAGGATAAAGGAGCGGCTGAAGGCGAATGGAGCTGATCTTAGCGTCGAGGAGGTGGTCAACAAGGACCCGTTGTTGGTCCTCAGGAGTGTGCTCGCGGTCAACTCTGATGAGGACATAGAGAAGGCCCTGAGGAACCAAAATCGGGGTGTTTTCCACGATCTCGACGCTGAGAACGATAGAGTAAAAGTTAGATATAGGAGGAGAACAAGGAACCCCCACACCGTCCATGTCGTGATGAGCGTTTCTCCTGCGGTCTGGCGTAGAATGCTTGACAGGGGTTATGCTCATATAGACCTGCAGCGTGTTCGGGTCGAGGACCAGACCCCGTTGATGCAGTGCACCCGCTGTCTGGGTTTTGGTCACGGCAAGAAGTACTGCACGGAGTCGGTTGACCTGTGCAGTCATTGCGGTGGCCCACACCTGAGGGGCGGGTGTACTGATTTTCTGGCGAATGTACCACCGTGCTGCAGGAATTGCGCAAAGGGTGGATTGGAACATGCGGAGCACAATGCGTTTAGCCACGATTGCCCTACTAGGAAGAGATGGGATGAGATAGCTAGGGCAACCGTGGCTTACTGCTAAGGGCAGCCAGGTGGCTAACAAGGTGTATAAGATGGCCCAAGCTAACCTTCGGCGATCCAAACTGGCGACTGATGAGTTGATGGTCGAGGCGGTGAAACGAAATATAGCAGTTGCTCTAATCCAGGAGCCGTACGTGGGGTCGATTGGGGAAATGAGGGGTCGCAGAGGGGTGAGGATTTTCCAGAGCACTAGTGTGGGCGGGGGAACTGTCAAAGCTGCAATAGCGGTGTTTGATCAAGATTTAGATGTTGTACAGTTCCCCAAACTTACTACCAATAACATCGTGGTGGTAAGGATCCAGACTGGTGCCTGGAAAATCACTCTAACCTCTGTTTATCTTGAATGCCCCCAGCGTGATCACCCCATTGGTGCGGACCTGGATCGTTTGGCCCACATAAGCCAGCAAGTCGGTACGTCGGGGTGGATTGTCGGAGGTGACATGAACGCGAAGAGCATGTGGTGGGGGAGTCCGGTTACCGATCATAGGGGGGAAGAGCTCGCCGGTTGTATTGATGAGCTGGGTCTGGCTGTGCTAAATCAAGGAGACGTGCCTACTTTTGATACTGTTAGAGGGGGAAAGAGGTACCAAAGCTTTGTTGACGTTACGGCCTGCTCATTGAACATCTTGAGCTTCGTTGATAACTGGAGAGTGGAGGAGAATCTCACGTGCTCGGACCACAATGGTATAGTGTTTCACGTCAAATTACAAAAATCCAAAGGCACATGTATACACAGAACAACTAGGAAATACAATACAAAGAAAGCTAATTGGGTTGAGTTTACTGAGAAACTCAACCAATTACTCATTGCAAACAAAATTACCGTCAAAGACATAGAAAACATACATAACACAACACAGTTAGAAGCAACTACACAGAAACTCATACATACAATAGACACAGCATGCACACACACAATGCCTAGCAAAAAATCAAGTGAAACACTTACCGTGCCGTGGTGGTCCGAGGAACTCGCTGAGATGAAGAGAGAGGTCACTCGGAGGAAGCGCAGGATTAAATGGGCAGCTCAAATCCGGAGGTCCAAAGTGGTGCAGGAGTACCTAGAACAGAAAGAAAAGTACGAGTCAGCGGCAGCCAAAGCTCAAATTGACAGCTGGAGGGAGTTTTGTGGTAGGCAGGACAGGGAGAGCATCTGGGATGGGATTTATAGGGTAATAGGTAGGACGACGCGGAGGAATGAGGACCTTCCGCTGGTAAAGGATGGAGAGACCCTGGACTCGAAGGGATCCGTCAGATTGCTAGCGGAAACCTTTTACCCGGAGGACGTTGAAGACGGTGAAAACAGCCACCATCGTGACACCCGACTGAGAGCCGAAATGGTGAACGCCGGGGAGCAAGTTGGTGCTTGTGACCCGCCGTTCACCATGGAGGAACTCATGACGGCAAGCGAGTCTTTTAACCCGAAAAAGGCCCCCGGGGAAGACGGGTTTACCGCTGATATATGTCTTCGCGTCGTGAAGGCCCACCCGGAGCTCCTTTTGCTTCTTTTTAATAAATGTCTTGAGTGTGGCTATTTCCCTGTCGCCTGGAAGAGAGCAGTTGTCATAGTGCTGCGTAAGCCTGGCAGGGGTGATTACACCGTACCGAAGTCCCATAGACCTATAGGCCTCTTGTCGATCTTGGGCAAAACATATGAGAAGCTGTTGGTGACTCGCCTCAAGTATCATTTATTACCGAGGATGAGCCTCCGCCAGTACGGATTCATGCCGCAGCGTAGCACCGAAGACTCCCTCTATAACCTTATGCAGTATATCCGCAAAAAACTAGATGAGAAGAAGATGGTAACTATAATTTCTTTGGATATAGAGGGAGCCTTCGATAGTGCATGGTGGCCAGCTATAAGAGTTCGACTGGCGGAGGAGAACTGTCCGCTGAACTTGAGGAGGGTCATCGACAGTTATCTTAAAGATCGCGAGGTGGTAGTCAGATATGCTGGTGAAGAGCATATTAGGTCTACGGGGAAGGGTTGTGTGCAGGGTTCCATAGGAGGCCCGATCCTATGGAATCTCCTTTTGGACCCTCTACTTAAGGATCTAGAGGAAGGAGGGAACTACTGCCAGGCTTTCGCGGACGATGTAGTGATGGCTTTCGACGGAAGTACATCTCAAGAGATAGAAGGGCGGGCGAACCTCGCTCTCGAACATGTTTGGGCTTGGGGTGTCAAAAACAAACTTAGGTTTGCTCCACATAAAACTAGCGCGATGATTATCACGAAAAAACTTAAATATGACACCCCACGCTTAATCATGGGGGGGATCGAGGTTTGTTTTGCGGAGGAGATAAAACTTCTGGGTGTAACTATTGACAGCAAGCTTACGTTTAACACCCATGTGAGCAATGTTTGTCGTAAGGCGACGGGGATTTATAAGCAGCTGGCAAGGGCGGCAAAAGTGAGCTGGGGGCTTCACCCTGCTGTGGTTAAAACTATCTATGTGGCGGTCATTGAGCCGGTGATCCTGTACGCAGCAAGCGTGTGGGCACCGGCTGCGGAAAAACTAATGACGAGGAAGAAATTTGAGGTGGTGCAGCGCGGCATCGCGCAGAAACAGTGTGGTGCCTACCGCACTGTCTCCTTGGACGCGGCAATGCTGTTGGCGGGGATGCTCCCGCTTGACCTCCGAGTTCGTGAGGTGGCCTCATTGTATGAGGCCAAGCGGGGGGTAAATCTGCCGCAGCTGGGTGACAGGGAGGTAGAGCGGATGGGATCTGCATTGGAGGTGCCACATCCAGCCGAGCGATTTGGTATCGAGTTTGGTATCTTAAGCGACCAGGAGGCTCTCGATGGGACTGGTAGTTTTGACACCCGGATTTATACCGATGGGAGCAAGATTGGCGGCAGGGTTGGTGCCGCATTGTCGCTTTGGCAGGGCGGTGCCGAGACCAAGGCTGTCAAGCTTGCTCTCCCGGTATATTGTACCGTATACCAGGCGGAGCTTCTGGCGCTTTGTGAGGCCACTAATGTCGCTCGTAATAGCGGGAGGTCTTCTTTTGGGGTTTTCAGCGACTCTAGGGCGGCTTTACAAACCATTACGAACTATCGTTGCCTCCACCCGCTGGCCATAATGGCTAGGGAGAATATCAGATCCATCTCCCTCCAGGGCAAGGATATTTCCTTGTTCTGGATAAAGGCCCATGCGGGTTTGGAAGGCAACGAGAGGGCCGACCGGTTAGCTAAAGAGGCCGCTGAGGGCTCCAAGAGGAGACCGAATTACGATTTTTGCCCGGTGTCATACGTCAAGCGTATCCTTCGCAGGGATACGCTTGACGTATGGAACCGGAGGTATAAAGATGGAAAAACCGCGTCAACCACTAAAGTCTTTTTCCCGGATGCGGTGGAGGCATATGGGTTGGTCAGAAAGATAGTTCCTCGTGGTGCTCTGACACAGGTGTTGACCGGGCACGGTGGGTTCTCTGAGTACTTAAACCGGTTTAAGTGCAAGGAGGACCCATCGTGCTCTTGTGAGCCGGGTGTACCAGAGACCATAATCCATTTGATCTTGGATTGTCCCATATATAGTTTGGAAAGGTTTAATGTTGAAAGTGAATTGGGTATCAAGCTTACAAAGGGAAGTTTAAAAGATGTAATAAGTGGCAAAAGTAGTGATAAGTTTATTAAATATTGTTTAAACATAGCTAATAAGGTAATTGTTAAGAATAAAACGAGGAAAGTATAGTATGCTAATATGATATAATGTATTATATTTAAAATTAGCATACATAAAATGGATGTATAACGTAATAGTTTAAGCAAATGTAATGATTGTAGGACAATGTAGTTATGATTAGCAAACAAGATGGTTGTAGGTAACCTGAGCTTGTATAGTTGTTAATAAGTTTATCAGTAATTAAGTATTAAGTTATGTAATAGAGTAAGAAACTATTGTGGGACACATTTGTATATTTGTATTTGAAATAAAAATTTGTACCCTGGAACCTATTCCCCCCTGTTAGTTTTAAGGAAGAGTGCAAGAGGATCGGTGTATATGTGGATTGCTTAAATGATTGACGAGAATGGTAATAGAGGCCGGAATGAGAGAAGAAATTATAATAATAAAGATAGATAATAAGTCAGCTAGTGTAGTTTGAAGGGTCGGGAGCCCAAGGAATATATGAGGATGGTATAGAAGAAAGATAACGTATGCAGAATAAAAGTACGAGAAGAATATCTGATGGAACTGGAATGAGAGATGTTGCGAATATAGGCCCTGCATTTCATGTGGGGGTAGCTAGAATTAAAAAAAAAAAAAAAAAAAAAAAAAAAAAAAAAAAAAAAAAAAAAAACCTAACCTAACCTAACCTAACCTAACCTAACCTAACCTAACCTAACCTAACCTAACCTAACCTAACCTAACCTAACCTTTTTTTTTTTTTTTTTTTTTTTGACGGTGGGAAAATGCGTTACGCATACGACCGCGCCGTGGGGACGGCGCGGAAGTTATGTGGGACTCACCTCCCCCGTAACCTCCTTCCCTAATGGAAGGAGGGGGGGAGGCATACCCACTAAAAACCCACCGGTATTCCCTCTCTTGCCATTTGCGGATGCCATGGGAGAATTGAGAGTCACCACAGCATCCGCTGGCCGCCCCAGCCTGTGCCGGGGCTCCCGCGCCAAGAGAGGGGGGGCCGGAATACTTGGTCCCCCCCCTAGACGTGTGGGCTATAGCAGCCGACAGGGGATCCCCATCCCCCGCCGGCTAGCGCCACTAGGGAAGGTTGGCAGCGAACTGTCGCCGCCTCCTTCCCGTCCGTCTGCGCCGGAGCGGGTTCGCGAGGGGATCATTCTCGCGTTCCCGCTCCCTCTCCTCCTTCTGCGACATGACGTCGTCGCAGAAGGAGGTGACGGCCTCCCAGGACGTCTCGCTCTCCAGCATCGCGCGTACGACGCTGGGGAGCGAGAGGTCGCCGCCAATCGTCGCCGCCAGGGTGCGGCGCCGCTCAGCCCATGCACTGCACACCTCCAGGGTGTGCTGGGCTGTGTCCTCGGCGGCGCCGCACTCGTGGCACGACGCCGTCTCCTCCCTTCCGGCAACCTTGTGCAGGTACCGCCCGAAGCAGCCATGCCCGGACAGCACCTGCACAAGGCGGAAGGTGAGGGACCCGTGATCCCTCCCGCACCACTCCTGGAGCACCGGGCGGATGGCTGCGATCGTGCGTAGGCCGTATTCGGCCTCCGCAAGCTCATCCGCCCAGCGCTCCAGCACCTCCCCTCTCTGGGCCTCCCTGGCCCGGGCCAACTCCTGGGGAGCGAGGGACTCTCCCCGCTCCCTTCGTTCCTCCCTGGCCCGGTAGGCCTCGGCGAGCCCGACCGCCTCGATCTCCCATGGTGGGGAGGCTGCAAGGGCTCCAGCCGCCGCCCAGCCCACCGTCCGGTAGGCCCGGGCCATCCTCACCGCCATGACCCTCTGGGGCCTTCGGAGGAGGGCTTTGGTGGTGGCGGTGAGGGACTCAGCCCATATAGGGGCCCCGTACAGGGCCATACTCCTAATGACCCCTGCAAACAGGCGTCTGCAGGGGGCACCAGGTCCGCCCTGGTTGGGCAGGAGCCGGCCCAGGGCTCCCGCCGCGCCCACGAGTCGGGGAGCCATCCTGCGAAAATGCTCCCCGAACTCCCATTTTCCGTCGAGGGTAAGGCCCAGATATTTAATGTGGGCCTTCACCTCGACGGCCTCCCCATTTATTCGCAGGGCGGCCCCGCGCGGCAGCCTCCATCGGGGCCCTCGGAAGCAGAGGGCCTCCGTCTTTGGGAGGGCCACTTTCAGCCCCAGCGCCTCTATCCGCCTGATGACTAGGGTGGCTCCCACCTCCGCCCTTCTTACCACCTCTTCGAGGGTGGTGCCCCGGACGGCGATGAGGGTGTCATCTGCGTAGCAGTACACCGCCATCCGAGGCAGCACCCTCGCGCGGATGACCCAGTCGTACCCGACGTTCCATAATAGGGGCCCTAGCACGGACCCCTGCGGAACGCCACTGGTCACCGGCTGGGCCATCCGTATTCCCCCCCTCCCCGTGTAGAGCACTACCCGCCCCGTCAGGTAGTGCCCTACAACCCTCCGGAGGTAGAGGGGCACCCGGTGATACCGGAGTGCCTCCTCTATCACTCCGAAGGGGAGGGACCCGAAGGCGTTGGCGATATCGAGGGATACCGCCACGGCCCCCTGGCCCCTCCTGGCCGCATCTTCGGTGAACCCCTTCAGGGCGGATAGGGCGTCCAACGTGGACCGCCCTACCCGGAACCCGAACTGGTTCCCCGAAAGATCCGGCCCTTCGCTCGTCAAGTGGTGGGCGATCCGGGAAGCGATCACTCTCTCGAGGAGCTTCCCGGTCTCGTCCAGCATGACGAGCGGCCGCCACCCGGAAGGAGAGTCCGCTGGCCTGTTCTCCTTCCGCAGGAGGACCAGGCGGCCCTCCTTCCAGGCCTGGGGGAACTGCCCCGCGACCAGGCACCTGTCGAGGAGGTCGCAGAGCCGGTCCCCCAGGTGCTTCACCGCAATGGGAAGCACCTTCCCCGGGACCCCGTCCGGCCCTGGAGCCTTCCGGCACCCCTTCAGCCGGCCGACCACCCTCGCCATTTCCTCCCCCGACACTGGGGGGACATCGGCGGGGGCTGCGGGCTCCTCCTCTGGGGGCGCCATCCGCGGCGGGTCGAAAGGCAGGCTTGCGGGGAAGAGGCCGTCGACCACCGCGGCAAGGACCCCCGGCTCGAAGTCCTCCGTGGGGGGGGACACCTTAAGTTTCGCCCGTACCATTCGGTACGGGCGCCCCCACGGATCCCCGTCCAGCGTGGCCAAGAATTCAGCATGAGCTGAATCCTTGGCACACGCGATGGCCGCCTTGAAGGCGGCCTTGGCCGCGCGGAGTTCGGCGAGGAGCCTCTCCTCCTCGCCCGGCACCCGAGTCCGCCTCCTTCGGCACCGGGTGAAGGCGCGGCGGGCCCTGTCGCTGGCGGCACGGAGGTCCGCCAGGTCCTGCGACCACCAGTATACGGCCCGCCTGGGCGCACCCTTTCGCGCCCTCGGCATGGCCGCGTCGCAAATGGCCGTCAGGTCCTCCCGAAACCTGACGGCCCTCTCGTCGACCCCCATTGTGTCGGGGGGGTCGGCGCACCACGCCCGGACCACGGCGGCTTCTTCCGCCCGGTCCGGATCGAGGCGGGAAACTGCCCATTTTGGGAAGTCCCCGCCTCGCCCACCCACCGCCCGGGCCGGAGGCCCGCGGGGCGCTTTGGAGACCCTGAAGCGGATGTAGAGGTGGTCCGACAGGGTCTCCACCTCCTCCAGGACGCGCCACTGGCTCACACGAGCGCCGACAGCTGGGGTTGTGAACGTGAGGTCCACAATTGACCCCCCCTGCTGCCGGACGCATGTGTTGGCGCGTCCTACGTTTTGCAGGACCAGGCCGATCATAGCGGCCCAGTCCCGCAGAAGCGCCCCTCTGTGGTCAGTGATGGGGGACCCCCACGCCGCGCACTTGGCGTTGAAGTCCCCCATCAGGACCACTTGAGCCGGCGATGCCCTTTGCACCACCGGCTCCAGGCCCCCCAGGAACCTCTCAAAATCTGAGAGGGGCCTGTTGGGGGAGAAGTAGACGCCGATGACGACTACTTCTCCCCAATTTGCCGCCGCATACCCAGCGCCCCTCTCTCTCAGGGAGAGGCGCTGCTGCCCGGCAGCCGGCACCACCACGCCCACCGAGCCTTCCGTGTCCCCAACCCAGTTTTGCTGGGGGGGGACGAAGTAGGGCTCGGCGACGACCGCCACGTCGATGCACCACTCGGCTAGGACCTGCATTAGCAGGTCCTGTGCGCGAGCCGAGTGGTTGGCATTCACCTGGAGGAGCTCGTAATGCAGGTGTGCTGGCATTACGACACCTGCATTACGGGCTCCTCAATGGCCGACTGGCCGCCGCGTTCGGTTGGGGCCCGGGTCAACGGGGCCTTACCCTTGACCGACGGAGGGGCGCACTTGGTCCCCCCCATCGTGTGATTGTGCGGTCGGCCCGCTAGGGCACAGACCGCACACTTCGGCACCGCCTCACAGGCCGCTTGCAGATGGCCCTCCTCGCCGCAGCGGAAGCACTTAGTGCCGTGCTCGGCCGTTGAAGGGCACAGGGCCCTGGTGTGGCCCAGCGCCATGCACTTAAAGCAGCGCATGGGCAGGGCCTCCACCGGCGCGACAGTGGCTAGGCACCAGCCGATGGACACCTTTCCCGCAGTGGCTGCGGCCTTCGCCACCGCTGCGGGGCACCGGACGATGGCGGAGCACCGCCCCCATTGGCTGGCTCTGATAGCCCCTACCTTAATGTCAGTAGGGGCGCAGCCTCCCTTGGTGGCCATGACGGTGGCGATCTCCTCCTTGCTCACCGACTCGTCAAGGCCAGACAGCCTCACTTCGGCGAACTTGGTGGGCCGGGTCACCTCAGCCAGGTCGCCGATGGCCTGGAGGAGCATTTCGGCGAGTTTGTCGGCGCTGGGCCCTGGGCTGTCACCTCCGACCTCCAGCATCTTGGAGCCGGTCATCGTCGTCTTTATTTTGACCGACTCCAGGCCGGCCTCCGAAAGGCGTACGGAGGCTCTGGCTTTCGCCATCACCTCCACGTAGGTGGCCTGCGCATCTTTTTTCAGGGTCACCACGACGGCGGCCGTGCGTGGGACCTGAATTTTCGCCGCTTTCGGTGCGGGCTTTTGGGAAGAGGTTTGGGGTTGGGGCTTCCCCTTCCCGCCCTTGGCCTTGCGACCCACCACCCTGGTCCAGGGCGTTTCCGCCCCAGTAGGGTTGGTGGGGGCAGCTTCCTGCTCTCGGCTCGGGCCCGGTGTGGGCTGCGGCTTGGGGCCAAGCTGGTGCCTGGGACCATTGTGTGGTCCCTCCCCCTTGCCTCCGTTGGGGGGAAGTGGAGCGGCTCTATTGGGCCTATTGGCCTTGGGGGCCGTCAGGACAGCGGGTCGGCGCGTGGCACTGTCCAGCAGATGTGGCTGGGCACGTGGGCGGGCCGGCGGCTCCCTCTTCCGGTCCGCTGCCAGTGGCGGCCTCCGCACCGGCTCCGGGGGGAGACGGGACTCCAGTTCCCCGAGGCGGGCATTTATCATGCCCCCCAGCGAGGTTAGGAGGTCCCGCCTCATCTCCTCGATCACCTCCTTGAGGGGATCAGGAGCCGGCCCCCTCCTGGCCACAGCGGAGGCCGTTTGGGCCTCTGTGTAGGCCTCCTTAAAGGCCTTAAGGTCGGCACGGACCAGCTCCAGCTCGCGGGAGAGCCGGGCGTTGTCCGCGCGGAGCCGCCGCTGGTCTTCTTGTGGCGTGATCGCGCGCATCGCTTCAATTGCGCTGATCACGCCATCCATGGCCTCGTTTAACTTCCCCCTTACGGGGCCCTGCAGATTCTGGCTCCGCTTAACCTCCTGCTGTATATTTGCGACATGCAGCAGGGCGGTCGCAGCCAGCTCCTCCCTCGTTTTCTCTCCTGAGAGATCGAGGTCGGCCTCCTCAAAGTTCAGCCGCGCCGCGGAGACCTTTCGGTATGACGGGCGGTATGTGGCAGACGAGTCGCGGTCCGCCTCATCTCCCGTTCCCTCCTCAGAGCGGTAGGCGAGGCTCCTATTTGCCTCAGAGAGGAAGGAGTGGGAGCCGAGGGAGCGTCCCTTCGCTCTACCTCTAGAAGCTGTGCCCAGTTTCCTGGGGCACTCCACGCCGACCTCCACTTCCGGCTCCCCCGACAGGGGCCTTTTCTTGACAGCACCCGTTGGGTGCCTGAGCTGGACCTGGGGAAGGTCCTCCTCCTCCAGCTCCATATCTTTGGAGCCGGCACATTCGTACTCGCTCTCGGACTCAGACGTGTCCGAGACGAGCACCGGGCGTTCCCGAGCAGGGCTCCTTTCCCTGGCCCCCTCTTCCGACTCTCGCACCGTGGCCTTCCCCTTTGCCCCCGGCCGGAGCGGTGGGAAGTCCAGGCGGTAGGACGAGCCGTCCGCGGAAAAATTCCCCGTGCGGGAACCCCCAGTGGGGCGCGTGCCCCTACCCCCCCCAGTGGTGGCCAGTGAACTGGCCTCCCCCCCCCCTATGCTACCCCCCCCCCAAAAACAGGTCCTTCCGGGGGTTGGAGCCAACCCCCTTCCCAGAACTGTTCTCCCCCATAACTAGTCCCCCCGGTGTGGGATTCCAAAAACTGGAACGCCCACGGAGCCCTCCCCGGCCCCTTTACCCACCCCGCCTATGAAAACCCCCCCTTACCGAGCTGGTTTTGCCAGAAGGGCAAAACCTAACTCAAAACGGTCAAGTGCGAACCGTCGAAAATTACCAACTTAAGAAAAAGTTGGTAGTTTTCGCCAAGTTCCCACGAGACTATGAATGCTAGGAGTTGGTGTGAGGTGCCGTTAGGCGGCGCAAACTACCTCCTATCCAACCCACTAACAATCAAATCTCGGACCGTAATAGGACAGACGCAATTAATTTTTGAAGTTCCCGACAAACTTACAAAAGTAGTTAATTGCGCCTGTTGAAAAATATTAGCAATCAACGTTTCACCGAATAACTTCCGAATGGTAAGTTCGAAAATTATTCGGTAAACGGTATATGATTAAGCTAATTTTTTCTAGTATCCCCGTACAAAAAGAAGTTAAAGAAGTTAAGCCAAAAAGAAGTTATGAATTTTTGAAAAGTTGTGTTTTCTAAAAATTTCTAAAGTTCGACCGCAAAACGTGAAGCGTTTTGATGCCTAACTTTAAAAAATTAATTTTGAGTGACCCAGTGAAGCTGGAAACACGAGAAAAAGACCAAAATGTCGAGCAACTCAAGCAGAAGGCAACGAGCACAAAAAGGACAGCGAAAAGCCACGGCAAAGTAATAATTTTGGACGAAAACAAAAGCGCGAACCTCGAAATCGACCAAAATTTTCCCTCAACCTAACCTAACCTAACCTAACCTAACCTAACCTAACCTAACCTAACCTAACCTAACCTAACCTAACCTAACCTAACCTAACCTAACCTAACCTAACCTAACCTAACCTAACCTAACCTAACCTAACCTAACCTAACCTAACCTAACCTAACCTAACCTAACCTAACCTAACCTTTTTTTTTTTTTTTTTTTTTTTTTTTTGGTGTGGAAAATGCACCTTATGCATCGTCACCGTTCGGGGAAACGGAGGTATGTGGGGCTCTCCTCTCACCAGGCATACCCACTAAAAACCACACGGATTCCCTCGTTTGCCATTGTGAACGCCACGGGAGCATAAGGAGTCACCGCAACGCCCACTGGCCGCCCCGGGGTGGGGCTCCTCTGTCGACACCGTGCAGTGCGGGCTCGGCACTCCCCGGCCTCCCCCGCTGGTGAAGGATTGTTTAAAGAGGTTTACTCCTCGTGGCTTCCGCAGATGCCCACGTTTCCGGCAAGCCGGGGTTACGTGCCCACACGTTAGCTTCCGCGCCCTCATGTCCCGCACTGAAAGCAGAGCGGAATCGAGGGCACGGTCGCCTCCGCCACCAGGCTCCCCCTCGCCTTTCCCTGTCCGCCGTGGCAGAGCAGGTACTAAGTTCGGGTTCGCCTCCGTCAAAAAGGCGTCGGCCCGAAGGCTCGACGCCGCCCTCTTGGGCCCGCAGGCCCGTTGGCTGGCAGGGTTCACCCGGTGGCCCTCTGCCTTTGGGCTCCCCCCGCCAGACCAACACCCCCCACCCCAGTCACGTCGAAGAAGTCAGTCGTCACGTCCGGCGACCACAGCCCTTAAAAGGGCTGCGTCGCCCCGGCATCACTGGGCTTACGCCCTCCGCCCGATGGGCTCACCCTCGCTTTCCCTGCCCAAAGGACAGGTACTTCGCTCAGGCTTGCCTCCGTCAAAAGGCGTCGGCCCGAAGGCTCGACGCCGCCCTCTTGGGCCCGCAGGCCCGTTGGCTGGCAGGGTTCACCCGGTGGCCCTCTGCCTTTGGGCTCCCCCCGCCAGACCAACACCCCCCCACCCCAGTCACGTCGAAGAAGTCAGTCGTCACGTCCGGCGACCACAGCCCTTAAAAGGGCTGCGTCGCCCCGGCATCACTGGGCTTACGCCCTCCGCCCGATGGGCTCACCCTCGCTTTCCCTGCCCAAAGGACAGGTACTTCGCTCAGGCTCGCCTCCGTCAAAAGGCGTCGGCCCGAAGGCTCGACGCCACCCTCTAGGGCCCGCAGGCCCGTTGGCTGGCAGGGTTCACCCGGTGGCCCTCTGCCTTTGGGCTCCCCCCGCCAGACCAACACCCCCCACCCCAGTCACGTCGAAGAGTCAGTCGTCACGTCCGGCGACCACAGCCCTTAAAAGGGCTGCGTCGCCCCGGCATCACTGGGCTTACGCCCTCCGCCCGATGGGCTCACCCTCGCTTTCCCTGCCCAAAGGACAGGTACTTCGCTCAGGCTCGCCTCCGTCAAAAGGCGTCGGCCCGAAGGCTCGACGCCGCCCTCTTGGGCCCGCAGGCCCGTTGGCTGGCAGGGTTCACCCGGTGGCCCTCTGCCTTTGGGCTCCCCCCGCCAGACCAACACCCCCCCACCCCAGTCACGTCGAAGAAGTCAGTCGTCACGTCCGGCGACCACAGCCCTTAAAAGGGCTGCGTCGCCCCGGCATCACTGGGCTTACGCCCTCCGCCCGATGGGCTCACCCTCGCTTTCCCTGCCCAAAGGACAGGTACTTCGCTCAGGCTCGCCTCCGTCAAAAGGCGTCGGCCCGAAGGCTCGACGCCGCCCTCTTGGGCCCGCAGGCCCGTTGGCTGGCAGGGTTCACCCGGTGGCCCTCTGCCTTTGGGCTCCCCTTGCCAGACTAACACCCCCCCACCCCAGTCACGTCGAAGAAGTCAGTCGTCACGTCCGGCGACCACAGCCCTTAAAAGGGCTACGTCGCCCCGGCATCACTGGGCTTACGCCCTCCGCCCGATGGGCTCACCCTCGCTTTCCCTGCCCAAAGGACAGGTACTTCGCTAAGGTTCGCCTCCGTCAAAGGCGTCCGCCCAAGGGCGAGACGCCGCCCTCACTGCGGACCCACGGATGGGCCCGCTGGCTCGGATCCCCCGCAACTAGTTGAGGGTTCACCTCACCACCCCTACCCCCCAGTATGTCAGTCAATTGCCACAGGTCATGGACCCATCCGCTACTCTTCTCCCCCTTAACCACCAGGGTTAACAGGGGAGAACCGTAACGGTCGTGCAGCCCAGGCGGTATGATCCAATACCGACCAGGCACATATGGAGATTGCTGACACACCCCCCCCCCCCCCCAAGTCGGATATTAGCCACCGGTAAGATAATGTACAAATACATTAGCTTACCGTTGTTGCCCAGGGTGCACCGTCCCAGGCGTTACCCTTCCCCACCCCATGAGGCCTCGCCGCCTCGGACAGAAGGGAGTGGTAACGCCCAGGCACTCGAGGAGGTTTCCGACATCGCACCCCAACCTAACCTAACCTAACCTAACCTAACCTAACCTAACCTAACCTAACCTAACCTAACCTAACCTAACCTAACCTAACCTAACCTAACCTAACCTAACCTAACCTTTTTTTTTTTTTTTTTTTTTTTTTTTTTTTTTTGGTGTGGAAAATGCACCTTATGCATCGTCACCGTTCGGGGAAACGGAGGTATGTGGGGCTCTCCTCTCACCAGGCATACCCACTAAAAACCACACGGATTCCCTCGTTTGCCATTGTGAACGCCACGGGAGCATAAGGAGTCACCGCAACGCCCACTGGCCGCCCCGGGATGGGGCTCCTCTGTCGACACCGTGCAATGCGGGCTCGGCACTCCCCGGCCTCCCCCGCTGGTGAAGGATTGTTTAAAGAGGTTTACTCCTCGTGGCTTCCGCAGATGCCCACGTTTCCGGCAAGCCGGGGTTACGTGCCCACACGTTAGCTTCCGCGCCCCCATGTCCCGCACTGAAAGCAGAGCGGAATCGAGGGCACGGTCGCCTCCGCCACCAGGCTCCCCCTCGCCTTTCCCTGTCCGCCGTGGCAGAGCAGGTACTAAGTTCGGGTTCGCCTCCGTCAAAAAGGCGTCGGCCCGAAGGCTCGACGCCGCCCTCTTGGGCCCGCAGGCCCGTTGGCTGGCAGGGTTCACCCGGTGGCCCTCTGCCTTTGGGCTCCCCCCGCCAGACCAACACCCCCCACCCCAGTCACGTCGAAGAAGTCAGTCGTCACGTCCGGCGACCACAGCCCTTAAAAGGGCTGCGTCGCCCCGGCATCACTGGGCTTACGCCCTCCGCCCGATGGGCTCACCCTCGCTTTCCCTGCCCAAAGGACAGGTACTTCGCTCAGGCTCGCCTCCGTCAAAAGGCGTCGGCCCGAAGGCTCGACGCCGCCCTCTTGGGCCCGCAGGCCCGTTGGCTGGCAGGGTTCACCCGGTGGCCCTCTGCCTTTGGGCTCCCCCCGCCAGACCAACACCCCCCCACCCCAGTCACGTCGAAGAAGTCAGTCGTCACGTCCGGCGACCACAGCCCTTAAAAGGGCTGCGTCGCCCCGGCATCACTGGGCTTACGCCCTCCGCCCGATGGGCTCACCCTCGCTTTCCCTGCCCAAAGGACAGGTACTTCGCTCAGGCTCGCCTCCGTCAAAAGGCGTCGGCCCGAAGGCTCGACGCCGCCCTCTTGGGCCCGCAGGCCCGTTGGCTGGCAGGGTTCACCCGGTGGCCCTCTGCCTTTGGGCTCCCCCCGCCAGACCAACACCCCCCACCCCAGTCACGTCGAAGAAGTCAGTCGTCACGTCCGGCGACCACAGCCCTTAAAAGGGCTGCGTCGCCCCGGCATCACTGGGCTTACGCCCTCCGCCCGATGGGCTCACCCTCGCTTTCCCTGCCCAAAGGACAGGTACTTCGCTCAGGCTCGCCTCCGTCAAAAGGCGTCGGCCCGAAGGCTCGACGCCGCCCTCTTGGGCCCGCAGGCCCGTTGGCTGGCAGGGTTCACCCGGTGGCCCTCTGCCTTTGGGCTCCCCCCGCCAGACCAACACCCCCCCACCCCAGTCACGTCGAAGAAGTCAGTCGTCACGTCCGGCGACCACAGCCCTTAAAAGGGCTGCGTCGCCCCGGCATCACTGGGCTTACGCCCTCCGCCCGATGGGCTCACCCTCGCTTTCCCTGCCCAAAGGACAGGTACTTCGCTCAGGCTCGCCTCCGTCAAAAGGCGTCGGCCCGAAGGCTCGACGCCGCCCTCTTGGGCCCGCAGGCCCGTTGGCTGGCAGGGTTCACCCGGTGGCCCTCTGCCTTTGGGCTCCCCCCACCAGACCAACACCCCCCCACCCCAGTCACGTCGAAGAAGTCAGTCGTCACGTCCGGCGACCACAGCCCTTAAAAGGGCTACGTCGCCCCGGCATCACTGGGCTTACGCCCTCCGCCCGATGGGCTCACCCTCGCTTTCCCTGCCCAAAGGACAGGTACTTCGCTAAGGTTCGCCTCCGTCAAAGGCGTCCGCCCAAGGGCGAGACGCCGCCCTCACTGCGGACCCACGGATGGGCCCGCTGGCTCGGATCCCCCGCAACTAGTTGAGGGTTCACCTCACCACCCCTACCCCCCAGTATGTCAGTCAATTGCCACAGGTCATGGACCCATCCGCTACTCTTCTCCCCCTTAACCACCAGGGTTAACAGGGGAGAACCGCAACGGTCGTGCAGCCCAGGCGGTATGATCCAATACCGACCAGGCACATATGGAGATTGCTGACACACCCCCCCCCCCCCCAAGTCGGATATTAGCCACCGGTAAGATAATGTACAAATACATTAGCTTACCGTTGTTGCCCAGGGTGCACCGTCCCAGGCGTTACCCTTCCCCACCCCATGAGGCCTCGCCGCCTCGGACAGAAGGGAGTGGTAACGCCCAGGCACTCGAGGAGGTTTCCGACATCGCACCCCAACCTAACCTAACCTAACCTAACCTAACCTAACCTAACCTAACCTAACCTAACCTAACCTAACCTAACCTAACCTAACCTAACCTAACCTAACCTAACCTAACCTAACCTAACCTAACCTAACCTAACCTAACCTAACCTTTTTTTTTTTTTTTTTTTTTTTTTTTTTTTTTTTTTGGTGTGGAAAATGCACCTTATGCATCGTCACCGTTCGGGGAAACGGAGGTATGTGGGGCTCTCCTCTCAACAGGCATACCCACTAAAAACCACACGGATTCCCTCGTTTGCCATTGTGAACGCCACGGGAGCATAAGGAGTCACCGCAACGCCCACTGGCCGCCCCGGGATGGGGCTCCTCTGTCGACACCGTGCAATGCGGGCTCGGCACTCCCCGGCCTCGCCCGCTGGTGAAGGATTGTTTAAAGAGGTTTACTCCTCGTGGCTTCCGCAGATGCCCACGTTCCCGGCAAGCCGGGGTTACGTGCCCTCACGTTAGCTTCCGCGCCCTCATGTCCCGCTCTGAAAGCAGAGCGGAATCGAGGGCACGGTCGCCTCCGCCACCAGGCTCCCCCTCGCCTTTCCCTGTCCGCCGTGGCAGAGCAGGTACTCAGCTCGGGTTCGCCGACGTCAAAGGCGCCCGCCCAATGGCGAGACGCCGCCCTCACTGCGGACCCACGGATGGGCCCGCTGGCTCGGATCCCCCGCAACTAGTTGCGGGTTCACCTCACCACCCCTCCCCCCCAGTCGGATATTAGCCACCGGTAAGATAATGTACGAATACATTAGCTTACCGTTGTTGCCCAGGGTGCACCGTCCCAGGCGTTACCCTTCCCCACCCCATGAGGCCTACGCCTCGGATAGAAGGGAGTGGTAACGCCCGGGCACTCGAGGAGGTTTCCGACTTCGCACCCCAACCTAACCTAACCTAACCTAACCTAACCTAACCTAACCTAACCTAACCTAACCTTTTTTTTTTTTTTTTTTTTTTGGTGTGGAAAATGCACCTTATGCATCGTCACCGTTCGGGAAAACGGAGGTATGTGGGGCTCTCCCCTACGGGCCTACCCACTAAAAACCACACGGATTCCCTCGTTTGCCATTGTGAACGCCACGGGAGCAAGATGTGTCACCGCAACGCCCACTGGCCGCCCCGGGATGGGGCTCCTCTGTCGACACCGTGCAATGCGGGCTCGGCACTCCCCGGCCTCCCCCGCTGGTGAAGGATTGTTTAAAGAGGTTTACTCCTCGTGGCTTCCGCAGATGCCCACGTTCCCGGCAAGCCGGGGTTACGTGCCCTCACGTCAGCTTCCGCGCCCTCATGTCCTGCTCTGAAAGCAGAGCGGAACCGAGGGCACGGTCGCTTCCGCCCACCAGGCTCCCCCTCGCCTTTCCCTATCCGCCGTGGCAGAGCAGGTACTTGGTTTGGGTTCGCCTCCATCAAAAGGCGTCCGCCCGAGGGCGAGACGCTGTCCTCACAAAGCGGACCCACAAGTGGGCCCGCTACCCCTACCCCCCCAGTACGTCGGTCAATTGCCACAGGTCATGGACCCATCCGCTACTCTTCTCCCCCTTAACCACCAGGGTTAACAGAGGAGAACCGTAACGGTCGTGCAGCCCAGACGTTTATCACCGCCGAGCACATGTGGAAATTGCCGACCCCCTCCCCCCCAGTGTGTCAGCAAACCCCCACAGGCCATAGGCCCAACCGCTACTCTTCTCCCCCTTAACCACCAGGGTTAACAGGGGAGAACCGCAGCGGTCGTGCAGCCCAGACATGTATACAAATTTACATGGCCGGACACATGTGAACGTTGCTGACCCCCCCCCCCCAGTCAGCCAGTCAACCCCACAGGCCATGGGCCCATCCGCTACTCTTCTCCCCCTTAACCACCAGGGTTAACAGGGGAGAACCGTAACGGTCGTGCAGCCTGAACCATGCCCTTTCGCGAAGCTTGGTGCAGGCACATGTGGAGATTGCTGACTGAACCCCCTCCCCCCCAGTCGGATATTAGCCACCGGTAAGATAATGTACGAATACATTAGCTTACCGTTGTTGCCCAGGGTGCACCGTCCCAGGCGTTACCCTTCCCCACCCCATGAGGCCTACGCCTCGGATAGAAGGGAGTGGTAACACCCGAGCACTCGAGGAGGTTTCCGACTTCGCACCCCAACCTAACCTAACCTAACCTAACCTTTTTTTTTTTTTTTTTTTTTTTTTTTTTGGTGTGGAAAATGCACCTTATGCATCGTCACCGTTCGGGGAAACGGAGGTATGTGGGGCTCTCCCCAAGGGGGGCCTACCCACTAAAAACCACACGGATTCCCTCGTTTGCCATTGTGAACGCCACGGGAGCAAAATGTGTCACCGCAACGCCCACTGGCCGCCCCGGGATGGGGCTCCTCTGTCGACACCGTGCAATGCGGGCTCGGCACTCCCCGGCCTCCCCCGCTGGTGAAGGATTGTTTAAAGAGGTTTACTCCTCGTGGCTTCCGCAGACGCCCACGTTCCCGGGCAAGCCGGGTTTACGTGCCCTCACGTTAGCTCCCGCGCCCTCATGTCCTACTCTGAAAGCAGAGTGGTACCGAGGGCACGGTTGCTTCCGCCCTGAGGCTCCCCCTCACCTTTCCCTGCTCGGGCCACAGAGCAGGTACTAGGCTTAGGCTCACCTCCATCACTCGATCCCTCTAAAAACCCCAAAAGCTAACCCTCCCCATAAGGCGTTTGGCGCCTCAGCAGGTTGCAGAGCGGTGGAGTTTTCGGTAGCCCAGGCCGTGTGGCGAGTACGGCGGGGCTACTTACTAGGTCCAAGGTTGCAGAGCGTGCACTATTGGCAACCGAACGCCTGTCCCTCCTATGCTATCCCTCCCTATATAGGGCGTAAGTCGCATCGAGGCCTGTTGCAGAGCGGAGAACCTTTCGGTAGCCCAGGCCGTGTGACCAGCACGGCGGGGCTACTTACTCAGTTCAAGGTTGCAGAGCAGCTTCCCGTCAGCTACCTTACGCCCGTCCTCTCAAAATACATACATATCATAGATACATGGCCCATATAATACATATATACATATCCCCCCCAGTCGGATATTAGCCACCGGTAAGATAATGTACGAATACATTATCTTACCGTTGTTGCCCAGGGTGCACCGTCCCAGGCGTTACCCTTCCCCACCCCATGAGGCCTACGCCTCGGATAGAAGGGAGTGGTAACGCCCGGGCACTCGAGGAGGTTTCCGACATCGCACCCCAACCTAACCTAACCTAACCTAACCTAACCTAACCTAACCTAACCTAACCTAACCTAACCTAACCTAACCTTTTTTTTTTTTTTTTTTTTTTGGTGTGGAAAATGCACCTTATGCATCGTCTCCGTTCGGGGAAACGGAGGTATGTGGGGCTCTCCCCTACGGGCCTACCCACTAAAAACCACACGGATTCCCTCGTTTGCCATTGTGAACGCCACGGGAGCAAGATGTGTCACCGCAACGCCCACTGGCCGCCCCGGGATGGGGCTCCTCTGTCGACACCGTGCAATGCGGGCTCGGCACTCCCCGGCCTCCCCCGCTGGTGAAGGATTGTTTAAAGAGGTTTACTCCTCGTGGCTTCCGTAGATGCCCACGTTCCCGGCAAGCCGGGGTTACGTGCCCTCACGTCAGCTTCCGCGCCCTCATGTCCTGCTCTGAAAGCAGAGCGGAACCGAGGGCACGGTCGCTTCCGCCCACCAGGCTCCCCCTCGCCTTTCCCTATCCGCCGTGGCAGAGCAGGTACTTGGTTTGGGTTCGCCTCCATCAAAAGGCGTCCGCCCGAGGGCGAGACGCTGTCCTCACAAAGCGGACCCACAAGTGGGCCCGCTACCCCTACCCCCCCAGTACGTCGGTCAATTGCCACAGGTCATGGACCCATCCGCTACTCTTCTCCCCCTTAACCACCAGGGTTAACAGAGGAGAACCGTAACGGTCGTGCAGCCCAGACGTTTATCACCGCCGAGCACATGTGGAAATTGCCGACCCCCTCCCCCCCAGTGTGTCAGCAAACCCCCACAGGCCATAGGCCCAACCGCTACTCTTCTCCCCCTTAACCACCAGGGTTAACAGGGGAGAACCGTAGCGGTCGTGCAGCCCAGACATGTATACAAATTTACATGGCCGGACACATGTGAACGTTGCTGACCCCCCCCCCCCAGTCAGCCAGTCAACCCCACAGGCCATGGGCCCATCCGCTACTCTTCTCCCCCTTAACCACCAGGGTTAACAGGGGAGAACCGTAACGGTCGTGCAGCCTGAACCATGCCCTTTCGCGTAGCTTGGTGCAGGCACATGTGGAGATTGCTGACTGAACCCCCTCCCCCCCAGTCGGATATTAGCCACCGGTAAGATAATGTACGAATACATTAGCTTACCGTTGTTGCCCAGGGTGCACCGTCCCAGGCGTTACCCTTCCCCACCCCATGAGGCCTACGCCTCGGATAGAAGGGAGTGGTAACGCCCGGGCACTCGAGGAGGTTTCCGACTTCGCACCCCAACCTAACCTAACCTAACCTAACCTAACCTAACCTAACCTAACCTAACCTAACCTAACCTAACCTAACCTAACCTTTTTTTTTTTTTTTTTTTTTTTTTTTTTTTTTTTTTTTTTTTTGGTGTGGAAAATGCACCTTATGCATCGTCACCGTTCGGGGAAACGGAGGTATGTGGGGCTCTCCTCTCACCAGGCATACCCACTAAAAACCACACGGATTCCCTCGTTTGCCATTGTGAACGCCACGGGAGCATAAGGAGTCACCGCAACGCCCACTGGCCGCCCCGGGATGGGGCTCCTCTGTCGACACCGTGCAATGCGGGCTCGGCACTCCCCGGCCTCCCCCGCTGGTGAAGGATTGTTTAAAGAGGTTTACTCCTCGTGGCTTCCGCAGATGCCCACGTTTCCGGCAAGCCGGGGTTACGTGCCCACACGTTAGCTTCCGCGCCCTCATGTCCCGCACTGAAAGCAGAGCGGAATCGAGGGCACGGTCGCCTCCGCCACCAGGCTCCCCCTCGCCTTTCCCTGTCCGCCGTGGCAGAGCAGGTACTAAGTTCGGGTTCGCCTCCGTCAAAAAGGCGTCGGCCCGAAGGCTCGACGCCGCCCTCTTGGGCCCGCAGGCCCGTTGGCTGGCAGGGTTCACCCGGTGGCCCTCTGCCTTTGGGCTCCCCCCGCCAGACCAACACCCCCCACCCCAGTCACGTCGAAGAAGTCAGTCGTCACGTCCGGCGACCACAGCCCTTAAAAGGGCTGCGTCGCCCCGGCATCACTGGGCTTACGCCCTCCGCCCGATGGGCTCACCCTCGCTTTCCCTGCCCAAAGGACAGGTACTTCGCTCAGGCTTGCCTCCGTCAAAAGGCGTCGGCCCGAAGGCTCGACGCCGCCCTCTTGGGCCCGCAGGCCCGTTGGCTGGCAGGGTTCACCCGGTGGCCCTCTGCCTTTGGGCTCCCCCCGCCAGACCAACACCCCCCCACCCCAGTCACGTCGAAGAAGTCAGTCGTCACGTCCGGCGACCACAGCCCTTAAAAGGGCTGCGTCGCCCCGGCATCACTGGGCTTACGCCCTCCGCCCGATGGGCTCACCCTCGCTTTCCCTGCCCAAAGGACAGGTACTTCGCTCAGGCTCGCCTCCGTCAAAAGGCGTCGGCCCGAAGGCTCGACGCCACCCTCTAGGGCCCGCAGGCCCGTTGGCTGGCAGGGTTCACCCGGTGGCCCTCTGCCTTTGGGCTCCCCCCGCCAGACCAACACCCCCCACCCCAGTCACGTCGAAGAGTCAGTCGTCACGTCCGGCGACCACAGCCCTTAAAAGGGCTGCGTCGCCCCGGCATCACTGGGCTTACGCCCTCCGCCCGATGGGCTCACCCTCGCTTTCCCTGCCCAAAGGACAGGTACTTCGCTCAGGCTCGCCTCCGTCAAAAGGCGTCGGCCCGAAGGCTCGACGCCGCCCTCTTGGGCCCGCAGGCCCGTTGGCTGGCAGGGTTCACCCGGTGGCCCTCTGCCTTTGGGCTCCCCCCGCCAGACCAACACCCCCCCACCCCAGTCACGTCGAAGAAGTCAGTCGTCACGTCCGGCGACCACAGCCCTTAAAAGGGCTGCGTCGCCCCGGCATCACTGGGCTTACGCCCTCCGCCCGATGGGCTCACCCTCGCTTTCCCTGCCCAAAGGACAGGTACTTCGCTCAGGCTCGCCTCCGTCAAAAGGCGTCGGCCCGAAGGCTCGACGCCGCCCTCTTGGGCCCGCAGGCCCGTTGGCTGGCAGGGTTCACCCGGTGGCCCTCTGCCTTTGGGCTCCCCTTGCCAGACCAACACCCCCCCACCCCAGTCACGTCGAAGAAGTCAGTCGTCACGTCCGGCGACCACAGCCCTTAAAAGGGCTACGTCGCCCCGGCATCACTGGGCTTACGCCCTCCGCCCGATGGGCTCACCCTCGCTTTCCCTGCCCAAAGAACAGGTACTTCGCTAAGGTTCGCCTCCGTCAAAGGCGTCCGCCCAAGGGCGAGACGCCGCCCTCACTGCGGACCCACGGATGGGCCCGCTGGCTCGGATCCCCCGCAACTAGTTGAGGGTTCACCTCACCACCCCTACCCCCCAGTATGTCAGTCAATTGCCACAGGTCATGGACCCATCCGCTACTCTTCTCCCCCTTAACCACCAGGGTTAACAGGGGAGAACCGTAACGGTCGTGCAGCCCAGGCGGTATGATCCAATACCGACCAGGCACATATGGAGATTGCTGACACACCCCCCCCCCCCAAGTCGGATATTAGCCACCGGTAAGATAATGTACAAATACATTAGCTTACCGTTGTTGCCCAGGGTGCACCGTCCCAGGCGTTACCCTTCCCCACCCCATGAGGCCTCGCCGCCTCGGACAGAAGGGAGTGGTAACGCCCAGGCACTCGAGGAGGTTTCCGACATCGCACCCCAACCTAACCTAACCTAACCTTTTTTTTTTTTTTTTTTTTTTTTTTTTACGTGTGGAAAATGCACCTTATGCATGTCCCCCGCTCGAGGCAGCAGGGGGGTCTTTCGGGCTCTCCCACTTTTAAGGTGGGCCTACCGAATAAAAACCACACGAGTTTCCACCTTCGGTCGTTAGTGCAGACGCCACGGGAACATGAGAGTCTTCCGCAACGCCTACCGACCACCCCGGGAATGGGGTCCCTCTCTGCAAACACCGTGCAATGTGGGTTCGGGAGTCTTCGCCCTCCCCCACTGGTGCTGCTGGCACCCGAAGGCACCACCCACCCACCCCAGTCACGTCGAAAAAGTCAGTCGTCACGTCCGGCGACCACAGCCCTTAAAAGGGCTGCGCCGCCCCGGCATCATTAGCTCCCGCGCCCTCATGTCCTGCTCTGAAAGCAGAGCGATACCGAGGGCACAGTCGCTTCCGCCCGCTAGGCTCCCCCTCATCTTTCCCTGTCCGCCGTGGCAGAGCAGGTACTAAGTTCGGGTTCGCCTCCGTCAAACGGCGACCGCCGCCCTCAAAAGGGCAGCGCCACCCCGGCATCATTGGGCTTTCGCCCTCCGCCCGATAGGGCTCACCCTCACCTTTCCCTGTCTAATGAAGACAAGTACTCAGCTTGGGCTCACCCCCCTCAAAAGGCATCGGCCCAAGGCCAGACACCGCCCTCTTAGGGCCCGAAGGCCCGTTGGCTGGCAGAGTTCACCCGGTGGCCCTCTGCCTTTGGGCTCCCCCCGCCAGACCAACACCCCCCACCCCAGTCACGTCGAAGAAGTCAGTTGTCACGTCCGGCGACCACAGCCCTTAAAAGGGCTACGCCGCCCCGGCATCACTGGGCTTACGCCCTCCGCCCGATGGGCTCACCTTCGCTTTCCCTGCCATAAAGGACAGGTACTTCGCTCAGGCTCGCCTCCGTCCAAAGGCGTCAGCCCGAAGGCTCGACGCCGCCCTCTTGGGCCCGCAGGCCCGTTGGCTGGCAGGGTTCACCCGGTGGCCCTCTGCCTTTGGGCTCCCCCCGCCAGACCAACACCCCCCCACCCCAGTCACGTCGAAGAAGTCAGTCGTCACGTCCGACGACCACAGCCCTTAAAAGGGCTGCGTCGCCCCGGCATCACTGGGCTTACGCCCTCCGCCCGATGGGCTCACCCTCGCTTTCCCTGCCCAAAGGACAGGTACTTCGCTAAGGTTCGCCTCCGTCAAAGGCGTCCGCCCAATGGCGAGACGCCGCCCTCACTGCGGACCCACGGATGGGCCCGCTGGCTCGGATCCCCCGCAACTAGTTGCGGGTTCACCTCACCACCCCTACCCCCCAGTATGTCAGTCAATTGCCACAGGTCATGGACCCATCCGCTACTCTTCTCCCCCTTAACCACCAGGGTTAACAGGGGAGAACCGTAACGGTCGTGCAGCCCAGGCGGTATGATCCAGTACCGACCAGGCACATATGGAGATTGCTGACACACACCCCCCCCCCCCCAGTCGGATATTAGCCACCGGTAAGATAATGTACAATTACATTATCTTACCGTTGTTGCCCAGGGTGCACCGTCCCAAGCGTTACCCTTCCCCACCCCATGAGGCCTACGCCTCGGATAGAAGGGAGTGGTAACGCCCGGGCACTCGAGGAGGTTTCCGACATCGCACCCCTTCCGACATCGCACCCCAATTCCGACATCGCACCCCTTCCGACATCGCACCCCTTCCGACATCGCACCCCAACCTAACCTAACCTAACCTAACCTAACCTAACCTAACCTAACCTAACCTAACCTAACCTAACCTAACCTAACCTAACCTTTTTTTTTTTTTTTTTTTTTTTTTTTTTTTTTTTTTTTTTTTTTTTTTTTTTTTTTTTTTTTTTTTTTTTTTTTTTTTTTTTTTTTTTTTTTTTTTGGTGTGGAAAATGCACCTTATGCATCGTCACCGTTCGGGGAAACGGAGGTATGTGGGGCTCTCCTCTCACCAGGCATACCCACTAAAAACCACACGGATTCCCTCGTTTGCCATTGTGAACGCCACGGGAGCATAAGGAGTCACCGCAACGCCCACTGGCCGCCCCGGGATGGGGCTCCTCTGTCGACACCGTGCAATGCGGGCTCGGCACTCCCCGGCCTCCCCCGCTGGTGAAGGATTGTTTAAAGAGGTTTACTCCTCGTGGCTTCCGCAGATGCCCACGTTTCCGGCAAGCCGGGGTTACGTGCCCACACGTTAGCTTCCGCGCCCTCATGTCCCGCACTGAAAGCAGAGCGGAATCGAGGGCACGGTCGCCTCCGCCACCAGGCTCCCCCTCGCCTTTCCCTGTCCGCCGTGGCAGAGCAGGTACTAAGTTCGGGTTCGCCTCCGTCAAAAAGGCGTCGGCCCGAAGGCTCGACGCCGCCCTCTTGGGCCCGCAGGCCCGTTGGCTGGCAGGGTTCACCCGGTGGCCCTCTGCCTTTGGGCTCCCCCCGCCAGACCAACACCCCCCACCCCAGTCACGTCGAAGAAGTCAGTCGTCACGTCCGGCGACCACAGCCCTTAAAAGGGCTGCGTCGCCCCGGCATCACTGGGCTTACGCCCTCCGCCCGATGGGCTCACCCTCGCTTTCCCTGCCCAAAGGACAGGTACTTCGCTCAGGCTTGCCTCCGTCAAAAGGCGTCGGCCCGAAGGCTCGACGCCGCCCTCTTGGGCCCGCAGGCCCGTTGGCTGGCAGGGTTCACCCGGTGGCCCTCTGCCTTTGGGCTCCCCCCGCCAGACCAACACCCCCCCACCCCAGTCACGTCGAAGAAGTCAGTCGTCACGTCCGGCGACCACAGCCCTTAAAAGGGCTGCGTCGCCCCGGCATCACTGGGCTTACGCCCTCCGCCCGATGGGCTCACCCTCGCTTTCCCTGCCCAAAGGACAGGTACTTCGCTCAGGCTCGCCTCCGTCAAAAGGCGTCGGCCCGAAGGCTCGACGCCACCCTCTAGGGCCCGCAGGCCCGTTGGCTGGCAGGGTTCACCCGGTGGCCCTCTGCCTTTGGGCTCCCCCCGCCAGACCAACACCCCCCACCCCAGTCACGTCGAAGAGTCAGTCGTCACGTCCGGCGACCACAGCCCTTAAAAGGGCTGCGTCGCCCCGGCATCACTGGGCTTACGCCCTCCGCCCGATGGGCTCACCCTCGCTTTCCCTGCCCAAAGGACAGGTACTTCGCTCAGGCTCGCCTCCGTCAAAAGGCGTCGGCCCGAAGGCTCGACGCCGCCCTCTTGGGCCCGCAGGCCCGTTGGCTGGCAGGGTTCACCCGGTGGCCCTCTGCCTTTGGGCTCCCCCCGCCAGACCAACACCCCCCCCACCCCAGTCACGTCGAAGAAGTCAGTCGTCACGTCCGGCGACCACAGCCCTTAAAAGGGCTGCGTCGCCCCGGCATCACTGGGCTTACGCCCTCCGCCCGATGGGCTCACCCTCGCTTTCCCTGCCCAAAGGACAGGTACTTCGCTCAGGCTCGCCTCCGTCAAAAGGCGTCGGCCCGAAGGCTCGACGCCGCCCTCTTGGGCCCGCAGGCCCGTTGGCTGGCAGGGTTCACCCGGTGGCCCTCTGCCTTTGGGCTCCCCTTGCCAGACCAACACCCCCCCACCCCAGTCACGTCGAAGAAGTCAGTCGTCACGTCCGGCGACCACAGCCCTTAAAAGGGCTACGTCGCCCCGGCATCACTGGGCTTACGCCCTCCGCCCGATGGGCTCACCCTCGCTTTCCCTGCCCAAAGGACAGGTACTTCGCTAAGGTTCGCCTCCGTCAAAGGCGTCCGCCCAAGGGCGAGACGCCGCCCTCACTGCGGACCCACGGATGGGCCCGCTGGCTCGGATCCCCCGCAACTAGTTGAGGGTTCACCTCACCACCCCTACACCCCAGTATGTCAGTCAATTGCCACAGGTCATGGACCCATCCGCTACTCTTCTCCCCCTTAACCACCAGGGTTAACAGGGGAGAACCGTAACGGTCGTGCAGCCCAGGCGGTATGATCCAATACCGACCAGGCACATATGGAGATTGCTGACACACCCCCCCCCCCCAAGTCGGATATTAGCCACCGGTAAGATAATGTACAAATACATTAGCTTACCGTTGTTGCCCAGGGTGCACCGTCCCAGGCGTTACCCTTCCCCACCCCATGAGGCCTCGCCGCCTCGGACAGAAGGGAGTGGTAACGCCCAGGCACTCGAGGAGGTTTCCGACATCGCACCCCAACCTAACCTAACCTAACCTAACCTAACCTAACCTAACCTAACCTAACCTAACCTAACCTAACCTAACCTAACCTAACCTAACCTAACCTAACCTAACCTAACCTAACCTAACCTAACCTAACCTTTTTTTTTTTTTTTTTTTTTTTTGGTGTGGAAAATGCACCTTATGCATCGTCACCGTTCGGGGAAACGGAGGTATGTGGGGCTCTCCTCTCACCAGGCATACCCACTAAAAACCACACGGATTCCCTCGTTTGCCATTGTGAACGCCACGGGAGCATAAGGAGTCACCGCAACGCCCACTGGCCGCCCCGGGATGGGGCTCCTCTGTCGACACCGTGCAATGCGGGCTCGGCACTCCCCGGCCTCCCCCGCTGGTGAAGGATTGTTTAAAGAGGTTTACTCCTCGTGGCTTCCGCAGATGCCCACGTTTCCGGCAAGCCGGGGTTACGTGCCCACACGTTAGCTTCCGCGCCCCCATGTCCCGCACTGAAAGCAGAGCGGAATCGAGGGCACGGTCGCCTCCGCCACCAGGCTCCCCCTCGCCTTTCCCTGTCCGCCGTGGCAGAGCAGGTACTAAGTTCGGGTTCGCCTCCGTCAAAAAGGCGTCGGCCCGAAGGCTCGACGCCGCCCTCTTGGGCCCGCAGGCCCGTTGGCTGGCAGGGTTCACCCGGTGGCCCTCTGCCTTTGGGCTCCCCCCGCCAGACCAACACCCCCCACCCCAGTCACGTCGAAGAAGTCAGTCGTCACGTCCGGCGACCACAGCCCTTAAAAGGGCTGCGTCGCCCCGGCATCACTGGGCTTACGCCCTCCGCCCGATGGGCTCACCCTCGCTTTCCCTGCCCAAAGGACAGGTACTTCGCTCAGGCTCGCCTCCGTCAAAAGGCGTCGGCCCGAAGGCTCGACGCCGCCCTCTTGGGCCCGCAGGCCCGTTGGCTGGCAGGGTTCACCCGGTGGCCCTCTGCCTTTGGGCTCCCCCCGCCAGACCAACACCCCCCACCCCAGTCACGTCGAAGAAGTCAGTCGTCACGTCCGGCGACCACAGCCCTTAAAAGGGCTGCGTCGCCCCGGCATCACTGGGCTTACGCCCTCCGCCCGATGGGCTCACCCTCGCTTTCCCTGCCCAAAGGACAGGTACTTCGCTCAGGCTCGCCTCCGTCAAAAGGCGTCGGCCCGAAGGCTCGACGCCGCCCTCTTGGGCCCGCAGGCCCGTTGGCTGGCAGGGTTCACCCGGTGGCCCTCTGCCTTTGGGCTCCCCCCGCCAGACCAACACCCCCCCACCCCAGTCACGTCGAAGAAGTCAGTCGTCACGTCCGGCGACCACAGCCCTTAAAAGGGCTGCGTCGCCCCGGCATCACTGGGCTTACGCCCTCCGCCCGATGGGCTCACCCTCGCTTTCCCTGCCCAAAGGACAGGTACTTCGCTCAGGCTCGCCTCCGTCAAAAGGCGTCGGCCCGAAGGCTCGACGCCGCCCTCTTGGGCCCGCAGGCCCGTTGGCTGGCAGGGTTCACCCGGTGGCCCTCTGCCTTTGGGCTCCCCCCGCCAGACCAACACCCCCCACCCCAGTCACGTCGAAGAAGTCAGTCGTCACGTCCGGCGACCACAGCCCTTAAAAGGGCTGCGTCGCCCCGGCATCACTGGGCTTACGCCCTCCGCCCGATGGGCTCACCCTCGCTTTCCCTGCCCAAAGGACAGGTACTTCGCTCAGGCTCGCCTCCGTCAAAAGGCGTCGGCCCGAAGGCTCGACGCCGCCCTCTTGGGCCCGCAGGCCCGTTGGCTGGCAGGGTTCACCCGGTGGCCCTCTGCCTTTGGGCTCCCCCCGCCAGACCAACACCCCCCCACCCCAGTCACGTCGAAGAAGTCAGTCGTCACGTCCGGCGACCACAGCCCTTAAAAGGGCTGCGTCGCCCCGGCATCACTGGGCTTACGCCCTCCGCCCGATGGGCTCACCCTCGCTTTCCCTGCCCAAAGGACAGGTACTTCGCTCAGGCTCGCCTCCGTCAAAAGGCGTCGGCCCGAAGGCTCGACGCCGCCCTCTTGGGCCCGCAGGCCCGTTGGCTGGCAGGGTTCACCCGGTGGCCCTCTGCCTTTGGGCTCCCCCCACCAGACCAACACCCCCCCACCCCAGTCACGTCGAAGAAGTCAGTCGTCACGTCCGGCGACCACAGCCCTTAAAAGGGCTACGTCGCCCCGGCATCACTGGGCTTACGCCCTCCGCCCGATGGGCTCACCCTCGCTTTCCCTGCCCAAAGGACAGGTACTTCGCTAAGGTTCGCCTCCGTCAAAGGCGTCCGCCCAAGGGCGAGACGCCGCCCTCACTGCGGACCCACGGATGGGCCCGCTGGCTCGGATCCCCCGCAACTAGTTGAGGGTTCACCTCACCACCCCTACCCCCCAGTATGTCAGTCAATTGCCACAGGTCATGGACCCATCCGCTACTCTTCTCCCCCTTAACCACCAGGGTTAACAGGGGAGAACCGCAACGGTCGTGCAGCCCAGGCGGTATGATCCAATACCGACCAGGCACATATGGAGATTGCTGACACACCCCCCCCCCCCCAAGTCGGATATTAGCCACCGGTAAGATAATGTACAAATACATTAGCTTACCGTTGTTGCCCAGGGTGCACCGTCCCAGGCGTTACCCTTCCCCACCCCATGAGGCCTCGCCGCCTCGGACAGAAGGGAGTGGTAACGCCCAGGCACTCGAGGAGGTTTCCGACATCGCACCCCAACCTAACCTAACCTAACCTAACCTAACCTAACCTAACCTAACCTAACCTAACCTAACCTAACCTAACCTAACCTAACCTAACCTAACCTAACCTAACCTAACCTAACCTAACCTAACCTAACCTAACCTAACCTAACCTAACCTAACCTAACCTAACCTAACCTAACCTAACCTAACCTAACCTAACCTAACCTAACCTAACCTAACCTAACCTAACCTAACCTAACCTTTTTTTTTTTTTTTTTTTTTTTTTTTTTTTTTTTTTTTTTTTTTTTTTTTTTTTTTTTTTTTTTTTTTTTTTGGTGTGGAAAATGCACCTTATGCATCGTCTCCGTTCGGGGAAACGGAGGTATGTGGGGCTCTCCCCAAGGGGCCTACCCACTAAAAACCACACGGATTCCCTCGTCTGCCATTGTGAACGCCACGGGAGCAAAATGTGTCACCGCAACGCCCACTGGCCGCCCCGGGATGGGGCTCCTCTGTCGACACCGTGCAATGCGGGCTCGGCACTCCCCGGCCTCCCCCGCTGGTGAAGGATTGTTTAAAGAGGTTTACTCCTCGTGGCTTCCGCAGATGCCCACGTTCCCGGCAAGCCGGGGTTACGTGCCCTCACGTTAGCTTCCGCGCCCTCATGTCCTGCTCTGAAAGCAGAGCGATACCGAGGGCACGGTCGCTTCCGCCCACCAGGCTCCCCCTCGCCTTTCCCTGTCCGGCCAACAGAGCAGGTACTCAGTTCGGGTTCGCCGACGTCAAAGGCGCCCGCCCAAGGGCGGGACGCCGTCCTCAATGCGGACCCATAAATGGGCCCGATACCCCTCCCCCCCGGTGTGTCGGCAAACCCCCACAGGCCATGGGCCCAACCGCTACTCTTCTCCCCCTTAACCACCAGGGTTAACAGAGGAGAACCGTAGCGGTCGTGCAGCCCAGACGGCAGTCAATTGCTCCGACCGCCCGGGCACATGTGGAGATTGCCGACCCCCCCCCCCCCCAGTCAGCCAGTCAACCCCACAGGCCATGGGCCCATCCGCTACTCTTCTCCCCCTTTACCACCAGGGTAAACAGGGGAGAACCGTAACGGTCGTGCAGCCTGAACCATGCCCTCGCGGAAGCTTGGTGCAGGCACATGTGGAGATTGCTGCTGAAGCCCCCCCCCCCCAGTCGGATATTAGCCACCGGTAAGATCATGTGATAATCATGAGCTTACCGTTGTTGCCCAGGGTGCACCGTCCCAGGCGTTACCCTTCCCCACCCCATGAGGCCTACGCCTCGGATAGAAGGGAGTGGTAACGCCCGGGCACTCGAGGAGGTTTCCGACATCGCACCCCAACCTAACCTAACCTAACCTAACCTAACCTAACCTAACCTAACCTAACCTAACCTAACCTAACCTAACCTTTTTTTTTTTTTTTTTTTTTTTTTTTTTTTTTTGGTGTGGAAAATGCACCTTATGCATCGTCTCCGTTCGGGGAAACGGAGGTATGTGGGGCTCTCCCCAAGGGGGGCCTACCCACTAAAAACCACACGGATTCCCTCGTTTGCCATTGTGAACGCCACGGGAGCACAAGGAGTCACCGCAACGCCCACTGGCCGCCCCGGGATGGGGCTCCTCTGTCGACACCGTGCAATGCGGGCTCGGCACTCCCCGGCCTCCCCCGCTGGTGAAGGATTGTTTAAAGAGGTTTACTCCTCGTGGCTTCCGCAGACGCCCACGTTCCCGGGCAAGCCGGGTTTACGTGCCCTCACGTTAGCTCCCGCGCCCTCATGTCCTACTCTGAAAGCAGAGTGGTACCGAGGGCACGGTTGCTTCCGCCCTGAGGCTCCCCCTCACCTTTCCCTGCTCGGGCCACAGAGCAGGTACTAGGCTTAGTGTCACCTCCGTCTCTCGACCCCTCTCAAAACCCCAAGGCTATCCCTCCCCATCAGGCGTTTGGCGCCTCAGCAGGTTGCAGAGCGGTGAAGTTTTCGGTAGCCCAGGCCGTGTGGCGAGTACGGCGGGGCTACTTACTAGGTCCAAGGTTGCAGAGCGTGCACTATTGGCAACCGAACGCCTGTCCCTCCTATGCTATCCCTCCCCATATAGGGCGTAAGTCACATCCAGGCCTGTTGCAGAGCGCTGACACCTTTCGCATAGCCCAGGCCGTGTGCCAAGCACGGCGGGGCTACTTACTCAGTGCAGGGTTGCAGAGCAGCTTCCCGTCAGCTACCTTACGCCCGTCCTCACAAAATATATACATATGATACATAAATGGCCCATATAATACTTATATACATATCCCCCCCAGTCGGATATTAGCCACCGGTAAGATAATGTACGAATACATTAGCTTACCGTTGTTGCCCAGGGTGCACCGTCCCAGGCGTTACCCTTCCCCACCCCATGAGGCCTACGCCTCGGATAGAAGGGAGTGGTAACGCCCGGGCACTCGAGGAGGTTTCCGACATCGCACCCCAACCTAACCTAACCTAACCTAACCTAACCTAACCTAACCTAACCTAACCTTTTTTTTTTTTTTTTTTTTTTTTTTTTTTTTTTTTTTTTTTTTTTTTTTTTTTTTTTTTTTTTTGGTGTGGAAAATGCACCTTATGCATCGTCACCGTTCGGGGAAACGGAGGTATGTGGGGCTCTCCTCTCACCAGGCATACCCACTAAAAACCACACGGATTCCCTCGTTTGCCATTGTGAACGCCACGGGAGCATAAGGAGTCACCGCAACGCCCACTGGCCGCCCCGGGATGGGGCTCCTCTGTCGACACCGTGCAATGCGGGCTCGGCACTCCCCGGCCTCCCCCGCTGGTGAAGGATTGTTTAAAGAGGTTTACTCCTCGTGGCTTCCGCAGATGCCCACGTTTCCGGCAAGCCGGGGTTACGTGCCCACACGTTAGCTTCCGCGCCCTCATGTCCCGCACTGAAAGCAGAGCGGAATCGAGGGCACGGTCGCCTCCGCCACCAGGCTCCCCCTCGCCTTTCCCTGTCCGCCGTGGCAGAGCAGGTACTAAGTTCGGGTTCGCCTCCGTCAAAAAGGCGTCGGCCCGAAGGCTCGACGCCGCCCTCTTGGGCCCGCAGGCCCGTTGGCTGGCAGGGTTCACCCGGTGGCCCTCTGCCTTTGGGCTCCCCCCGCCAGACCAACACCCCCCACCCCAGTCACGTCGAAGAAGTCAGTCGTCACGTCCGGCGACCACAGCCCTTAAAAGGGCTGCGTCGCCCCGGCATCACTGGGCTTACGCCCTCCGCCCGATGGGCTCACCCTCGCTTTCCCTGCCCAAAGGACAGGTACTTCGCTCAGGCTTGCCTCCGTCAAAAGGCGTCGGCCCGAAGGCTCGACGCCGCCCTCTTGGGCCCGCAGGCCCGTTGGCTGGCAGGGTTCACCCGGTGGCCCTCTGCCTTTGGGCTCCCCCCGCCAGACCAACACCCCCCCACCCCAGTCACGTCGAAGAAGTCAGTCGTCACGTCCGGCGACCACAGCCCTTAAAAGGGCTGCGTCGCCCCGGCATCACTGGGCTTACGCCCTCCGCCCGATGGGCTCACCCTCGCTTTCCCTGCCCAAAGGACAGGTACTTCGCTCAGGCTCGCCTCCGTCAAAAGGCGTCGGCCCGAAGGCTCGACGCCACCCTCTAGGGCCCGCAGGCCCGTTGGCTGGCAGGGTTCACCCGGTGGCCCTCTGCCTTTGGGCTCCCCCCGCCAGACCAACACCCCCCACCCCAGTCACGTCGAAGAGTCAGTCGTCACGTCCGGCGACCACAGCCCTTAAAAGGGCTGCGTCGCCCCGGCATCACTGGGCTTACGCCCTCCGCCCGATGGGCTCACCCTCGCTTTCCCTGCCCAAAGGACAGGTACTTCGCTCAGGCTCGCCTCCGTCAAAAGGCGTCGGCCCGAAGGCTCGACGCCGCCCTCTTGGGCCCGCAGGCCCGTTGGCTGGCAGGGTTCACCCGGTGGCCCTCTGCCTTTGGGCTCCCCCCGCCAGACCAACACCCCCCCACCCCAGTCACGTCGAAGAAGTCAGTCGTCACGTCCGGCGACCACAGCCCTTAAAAGGGCTGCGTCGCCCCGGCATCACTGGGCTTACGCCCTCCGCCCGATGGGCTCACCCTCGCTTTCCCTGCCCAAAGGACAGGTACTTCGCTCAGGCTCGCCTCCGTCAAAAGGCGTCGGCCCGAAGGCTCGACGCCGCCCTCTTGGGCCCGCAGGCCCGTTGGCTGGCAGGGTTCACCCGGTGGCCCTCTGCCTTTGGGCTCCCCTTGCCAGACCAACACCCCCCCCACCCCAGTCACGTCGAAGAAGTCAGTCGTCACGTCCGGCGACCACAGCCCTTAAAAGGGCTACGTCGCCCCGGCATCACTGGGCTTACGCCCTCCGCCCGATGGGCTCACCCTCGCTTTCCCTGCCCAAAGGACAGGTACTTCGCTAAGGTTCGCCTCCGTCAAAGGCGTCCGCCCAAGGGCGAGACGCCGCCCTCACTGCGGACCCACGGATGGGCCCGCTGGCTCGGATCCCCCGCAACTAGTTGAGGGTTCACCTCACCACCCCTACCCCCCAGTATGTCAGTCAATTGCCACAGGTCATGGACCCATCCGCTACTCTTCTCCCCCTTAACCACCAGGGTTAACAGGGGAGAACCGTAACGGTCGTGCAGCCCAGGCGGTATGATCCAATACCGACCAGGCACATATGGAGATTGCTGACACACCCCCCCCCCCCCCAAGTCGGATATTAGCCACCGGTAAGATAATGTACAAATACATTAGCTTACCGTTGTTGCCCAGGGTGCACCGTCCCAGGCGTTACCCTTCCCCACCCCATGAGGCCTCGCCGCCTCGGACAGAAGGGAGTGGTAACGCCCAGGCACTCGAGGAGGTTTCCGACATCGCACCCCAACCTAACCTAACCTAACCTAACCTAACCTAACCTAACCTAACCTAACCTAACCTAACCTAACCTAACCTAACCTAACCTAACCTAACCTAACCTAACCTAACCTAACCTAACCTAACCTAACCTAACCTAACCTAACCTAACCTAACCTAACCTTTTTTTTTTTTTTTTTTTAACGTGTGGAAAATGCACCTTATGCATGTCCCCCGCCCGAGGCAGCAGGGGGGTCTTTCGGGCTCTCCCACTTTTAAGGTGGGCCTACCGAATAAAAACCACACGAGTTTCCACCTTCGGTCGTTAGTGCAGACGCCACGGGAACGTAAGGAGTCATCCGCGACGCCTGCCGACCACCCCGGGAATGGGGTCCCTCTCTGCAAACACCGTGCAATGTGGGTTCGGGAGTCCTCGCCCTCCCCCACTGGTGCTGCTGGCACCCGAAGGCACCACCCTCCCACCCCAGTCACGTCGAGAAAGTCAGTCGTCACGTCCGGCGACCACAGCCCTTAAAAGGGCTGCGCCGCCCTGGCATCATTAGCTCCCGCGCCCTCATGTCCTGCTCTGAAAGCAGAGCGGTACCGAGGGCACGGTCGCTTCCGCCCGCTAGGCTCCCCCTCACCTTTCCCTGTCCGCCGTGGCAGAGCAGGTACTAAGTTCGGGTTCGCCTCCGTCAAAAGGCATCGGCCCGAAGGCCACACACCGCCCTCTTAGGGCCCGAAGGCCCGTTGGCTGGCAAGGTTCACCCAGCGGCTCTCAGCCTTTGGGCTCCCCTCGCCAAACCAACACCCCCCCACCCCAGTCACGTCGAAGAAGTCAGTCGTCACGTCCGGCGACCACAGCCCTTAAAAGGGCTACGCCGCCCCGGCATCACTGGGCTTACGCCCTCCGCCCGATGGGCTCACCTTCGCTTTCCCTGCCATAAAGGACAGGTACTTCGCTCAGGCTCGCCTCCGTCCAAAGGCGTCAGCCCGAAGGCTCAACGCCGCCCTCTTGGGCCCGCAGGCCCGTTGGCTGGCAGGGTTCACCCGGTGGCCCTCTGCCTTTGGGCTCCCCCCGCCAGACCAACACCCCCCCACCCCAGTCACGTCGAAGAAGTCAGTCGTCACGTCCGACGACCACAGCCCTTAAAAGGGCTGCGTCGCCCCGGCATCACTGGGCTTACGCCCTCCGCCCGATGGGCTCACCCTCGCTTTCCCTGCCCAAAGGACAGGTACTTCGCTAAGGTTCGCCTCCGTCAAAGGCGTCCGCCCAATGGCGAGACGCCGCCCTCACTGCGGACCCACGGATGGGCCCGCTGGCTCGGATCCCCCGCAACTAGTTGCGGGTTCACCTCACCACCCCTACCCCCCAGTATGTCAGTCAATTGCCACAGGTCATGGACCCATCCGCTACTCTTCTCCCCCTTAACCACCAGGGTTAACAGGGGAGAACCGTAACGGTCGTGCAGCCTAGGCGGTATGATCCAGTACCGACCAGGCACATATGGAGATTGCTGACACACACCCCCCACCCCCCCCCAGTCGGATATTAGCCACCGGTAAGATAATGTACAAATACATTATCTTACCGTTGTTGCCCAGGGTGCACCGTCCCAGGCGTTACCCTTCCCCACCCCATGAGGCCTACGCCTCGGATAGAAGGGAGTGGTAACGTCCGGGCACTCGAGGAGGTTTCCGACATCGCACCCCCAACCTAACCTAACCTAACCTAACCTAACCTAACCTAACCTAACCTAACCTAACCTAACCTAACCTAACCTAACCTAACCTAACCTTTTTTTTTTTTTTTTTTTTTTTTTTTGGTGTGGAAAATGCACCTTATGCATCGTCTCCGTTCGGGGAAACGGAGGTATGTGGGGCTCTCCCCAAGGGGGGCCTACCCACTAAAAACCACACGGATTCCCTCGTTTGCCATTGTGAACGCCACGGGAGCATAATAATGTGTCACCGCAACGCACACTGGCCGCCCCGGGATGGGGCTCCTCTGTCGACACCGTGCAATGCGGGCTCGGCACTCCCCGGCCTCCCCCGCTGGTGAAGGATTGTTTAAAGAGGTTTACTCCTCGTGGCTTCCGCAGATGCCCACGTTCCCGGCAAGCCGGGGTTACGTGCCCTCACGTTAGCTTCCGCGCCCTCATGTCCTGCTCTGGAAGCAGAGCGGTACCGAGGGCGCGGTCGCTTCCGCCCACCAGGCTCCCCCTCGCCTTTCCCTGCTCGGGCCACAAAGCAGGTACTAGGCTTAGGCTCGCCTCCATCTCTTAACCCCTTAAAAACCCCAAAAGCTAACCCTCCCCATAAGGCGTTTGGCGCCTCAGCAGGTTGCAGAGCGGTGAAGTTTTCGGTAGCCCAGGCCGTGTGGCGAGTACGGCGGGGCTACTTACTAGGTCCAAGGTTGCAGAGCGTGCACTATTGGCAACCGAACGCCTGTCCCTCCTATGCTATCCCTCCCTATATAGGGCGTAAGTCGCATCGAGGCCTGTTGCAGAGCGGAGAACCTTTCGGTAGCCCAGGCCGTGTGACCAGCACGGCGGGGCTACTTACTCAGTTCAAGGTTGCAGAGCAGCTTCCCGTCAGCTACCTTACGCCCGTCCTCTCAAAATACATACATATCATAGATACATGGCCCATATAATACATATATACATATCCCCCCCCAGTCGGATATTAGCCACCGGTAAGATAATGTACGAATACATTATCTTACCGTTGTTGCCCAGGGTGCACCGTCCCAGGCGTTACCCTTCCCCACCCCATGAGGCCTACGCCTCGGATAGAAGGGAGTGGTAACGCCCGGGCACTCGAGGAGGTTTCCGACATCGCACCCCAACCTAACCTAACCTAACCTAACCTAACCTAACCTAACCTAACCTAACCTAACCTAACCTAACCTAACCTAACCTAACCTAACCTAACCTAACCTAACCTAACCTAACCTAACCTAACCTAACCTAACCTAACCTAACCTAACCTAACCTAACCTAACCTAACCTAACCTAACCTAACCTAACCTTTTTTTTTTTTTTTTTTTTTTTTTTTTGTTCACGGAGTGGAAACACATTACGTGTACCCCCGGGCCCGGGGAGACCCGGTTTAGGTTATGTGGGGCTCTCTCTCCGGTCCTCTTCTCCTAATGAGAAGGGGACAGGAGAGCATACCCACTAAAACCACTCCGACGCTGACCCTCTTGCCGAGGTTGGTAGGCGTCGTGGGATCCCTAGGATTTCACCAAAACGACGCCTCCCGGCCGCCCTAGCTTACGCCAGGGCTACCCGCGCCAAAGGAGGGAGGAGTTGCAGCGTTTCAACCCCTCCCCCAGACATGTAGGACCGTGCAATGCGGGCAAGGGGTCCCCGTCCCTCGCCCGCTGGTCCTACTGGGGGATATGACGGGCGGCAAAACGCCTCCGCCTTACCCCCCTCCGTCTGCGCCGGAACTGGGGCGCGAGGGCATCGTCCTCGCGCTCCCGCTCCGCGGCCTCCTTTTGCGAGATTACCATCTCGCAAAAGGAGGCGACCGCCTGCCAGGCCTCCTCGCTCTCCAGCATGGCCGAAACGACGCTGGAGAGCGAGAGATCGCTCCTGCCTATTGCCGCCACGAGCGCTTGGCGCTCCGGGTCCCAGCCACTGCACACCTCCAGTGTGTGCTGGGCGGTGTCGTCGTCGTCGCCACAATGGTGGCACGTCGCAGAGGACTCCCTTCCGATGCGGTGCAGATAATGACCGAAACAACCATGTCCGGTCATTACCTGCACCATCCGAAACGTAAGGGCGCCGAACGCCCTCTCGATCCACTGGTCGAGCGACGGGAGGAGTGCGGCTATGGTGCGCGTTCCATAGCGGCTGTCCTCCAGGTCGCTCTTCCAGCGATCCCTCATGCGACGCTCCACCATCCGGCGAGCATAGGCTAGCTCTCGGGGAGCCGGCGTGTCCCCTCTTAGCTGGGCCTCCCTTCGGGTCCAGTACGTTTCGGACACCGTCTGGGCGTCTATGTCCCAAGGCGGTGTCCCGGCGAGGGCGCAGGCCGCCATGTGCGCCACGGTGACGTAGGCCCTGATCAATCTTAGGGCGCATACCCTCTGCGGCCGACGGAGCAGGGCTTTGTTGCGCTCCGTCAGCCGGCTCGCCCATATCGGTGCGCCATAGAGCGCCATGCTCCGCACGACGCCGGCAAAAAGGCGCCGCACAGCGCCTCTGGGGCCCCCTACGTTGGGCAATAGTTTGCCGAGCGCCGACGCGGCACCCGCCAGCCGGGGAGCAAGTCGGGTGAAATGCTCCCCGAAATCCCACTTTCTGTCCAGGACAAGGCCAAGATACTTAATATTGGCCTTGACCCGGACAGATTCCCCCCCAATTGAAATTGCGGTACTTGTCGGCACTCGCCAGCCACGCCCTCCGAAGACCATCGCCTCCGTCTTCGATACCGCCACCTCCAGCCCCAGCATGCGGATGCGGTCGACCACCAATTCGGCCGCAACCTCTGCCCTGCGAAGGGCCTCCCGCAGTTCGCTTCCCCGCACAACCACCAGCGTGTCGTCGGCATAGCAGATGGTGGCCATGCGGGGGAGCTGAACCCCTCTTATGGCCCAGTCGAAGCCGAGGTTCCACAAGAGGGGCCCCAACACTGACCCCTGCGGCACCCCGCAACACATGGGCCTGGCCATGTGCTGCCCCTCGCGATCGTAGAGCACTACCCTTTCCTCAAGGTAGTGCCCTACGATCCTCTGCAGATACTGCGGTATCTGGTGATACCGCAGAGCCTCCTTGATGACGGTGTAGGGGAGAGTGCCGAACGCGTTCGCTATGTCCAGGGACACCGCTACTACACCCTCCCCTCTGCCGGCCGCAAGGTCATTGAAGTCCTTGAGGGCCTGGATCGCGTCAAGGGTGCCCCTTCCGGCCCGGAACCCAAACTGACGCTCCGATATATTGGGGCCCACGTCGTGTAGGTGCCGGATGATCCGGGAAGATATCACCCTCTCAAACATCTTATCACCCTCTCAAACATCTAACCTAACCTAACCTAACCTAACCTAACCTTTTTTTTTTTTTTTTTTTTTTGGTGTGGAAAATGCACCTTATGCATCGTCTCCGTTCGGGGAAACGGAGGTATGTGGGGCTCTCCCCTATGGGCCTACCCACTAAAAACCACACGGATTCCCTCGTTTGCCATTGTGAACGCCACGGGAGCAAAATGTGTCACCGCAACGCCCACTGGCCGCCCCGGGATGGGGCTCCTCTGTCGACACCGTGCAATGCGGGCTCGGCACTCCCCGGCCTCCCCCGCTGGTGAAGGATTGTTTAAAGAGGTTTACTCCTCGTGGCTTCCGCAGATGCCCACGGTCCCGGCAAGCCGGGGTTACGTGCCCTCACGTTAGCTTCCGTGCCCTCATGTCCTGCTCTGAAAGCAGAGCGGATCCGAGGGCACGGTCGCTTCCGCCCACCAGGCTCCCCCTCGCCTTTCCCTGCCCGGTTTGCCAGCGAGCAAGTAATAGGCTTAGGTTCACCTACGTCTAAAGGCGTCCGCCCAAGGGCGAGACGCCGTCCTCTCTATCCGGCAATCACCACAGGCCATGGGCCCAACCGCTACTCTTCTCCCCCTTAACCACTAGAGTTAACAGGGGAGAACCGTAGCGGTCGTGCAGCCCAGACCATGCAGTCGTTGGCATGATGGCCCGGGCACATGTGGAGATTGCCGAAACCCCCCCCCCCCCCCAGTCAGTCAGTCAACCCCCACAGGCCATGGGCCCATCCGCTACTCTTCTCCCCCTTAACCACCAGGGTTAACAGGGGAGAACCGTAACGGTCGTGCAGCCTGAACCATGCCTTAGCGGTAGCTTGGTGCAGGCACATGTGAAGATTGCTGACCGAACCCCCTCCCCCCCAAGTCGGATATTAGCCACCGGTAAGATCATGTGATAATCATGAGCTTACCGTTGTTGCCCAGGGTGCACCGTCCCAGGCGTTACCCTTCCCCACCCCATGAGGCCTACGCCTCGGATAGAAGGGAGTGGTAACGCCCGGGCACTCGAGGAGGTTTCCGACATCGCACCCCAACCTTTTTTTTTTTTTTTTTTTTTTTTTTGGTGTGGAAAATGCACCTTATGCATCGTCTCCGTTCGGGGAAACGGAGGTATGTGGGGCTCTCCCCTACGGGCCTACCCACTAAAAACCACACGGATTCCCTCGTTTGCCATTGTGAACGCCACGGGAGCAAAATGTGTCACCGCAACGCCCACTGGCCGCCCCGGGATGGGGCTCCTCTGTCGACACCGTGCAATGCGGGCTCGGCACTCCCCGGCCTCCCCCGCTGGTGAAGGATTGTTTAAAGAGGTTTACTCCTCGTGGCTTCCGCAGATGCCCACGTTCCCGGCAAGCCGGGGTTACGTGCCCTCACGTTAGCTTCCGCGCCCTCATGTCCTGCTCTGAAAGCAGAGCGGCACCGAGGGCACGGTCGCTTCCGCCCACCAGGCTCCCCCTCGCCTTTCCCTGTCCGGCCAACAGAGCAGGTACTCAGTTCGGGTTCGCCGACGTCAAAGGCGCCCGCCCAAGGGCGGGACGCCGTCCTCAATGCGGACCCATAAATGGGCCCGCTACCCCTCCCCCCCGGTGTGTCGGCAAACCCCCACAGGCCATGGGCCCATCCGCTACTCTTCTCCCCCTTAACCACCAGGGTTAAAAGAGGAGAACCGTAGCGGTCGTGCAGCCCAGACGGCAGTCAATTGCTCCGACCGCCCGGGCACATGTGGAGATTGCCGACCCCCCCCCCCCCCGGTCAGCCAGTCAACCCCACAGGCCATGGGCCCATCCGCTACTCTTCTCCCCCTTAACCACCAGGGTTAACAGGGGAGAACCGTAACGGTCGTGCAGCCTGAACCATGCCCTCGCGGAAGCTTGGATCGCACCCCAACCTAACCTAACCTAACCTAACCTAACCTAACCTAACCTAACCTAACCTTTTTTTTTTTTTTTTTTTTTTTTTTTTTTTTTTTTTTTTTTTTTTTTTGTTCACGGAGTGGAAACACATTACGTGTACCCCCGGGCCCGGGGAGACCCGGTTTAGGTTATGTGGGGCTCTCTCTCCGGTCCTCTTCTCCTAATGAGAAGGGGACAGGAGAGCATACCCACTAAAACCACTCCGATGCTGACCCTCTTGCCGAGGTTGTTAGGCGCCATGGGATCCAAAGATTTCACCATGACACCTCCCGGCTGCCCTAGCTTTCGCCGAGGCTACCCGCGCCAGGGGGGGAAGAGTTGCAGCACTTCAACCCTTCCCCCAGACTCGTAGGACCGTGCAATGCGGACGAGAGATCCCCGTCCCTCGCCCGCTGGTCCTACTGGGGAATGAGACGGGCGGCAAATCGCCTCCGTCCCACCCCCCTCCGTCTGCGCCGGAACAGGGGTGCGAGGGCATCGTCCTCGCGCTCCCGTTCCGCGGCCTCCTTTTGCGAGATTACTGTCTCGCAAAAGGAGGCGACCGCCTGCCAGGCCTCCTCGCTCCCCAGCATGGCTTGCACAACGCTGGAGAGCGAGAGGTCGCTCGTCCCTAACTCCGCCTCGAGAGTTTGCCGCTCTGGGGCCCAGCTGCTACACTCTGCCAGAGTGTGCTGGGCCGTGTCGTCCGGGTCACCGCAGTGGTGGCACGTCGGATCATTCTCCCGCCCTATTCGGTGCAAATAATGGCCGAAGCACCCGTGCCCGGTCATTACTTGCACCATCCGGAATGTGAGGGCTCCGAACCCCCTCTCGACCCACTGGTCGAGTGACGGGAAGAGGGCCGCTATGGTGCGCGTTCCATAGCGGCTGTCCTCCAGGTCACTCTTCCAGCGGTCCCTCATCCGACGCTCCACCATGCGGCGGGCAAACTCGAGCTCTCTGGGGGCAGGCCTTTCCCCCCTTCTCAGCGCCTCTTTGCGCTCCTCGTACACCTCCGCGGCCGTCTGGGCGTCGATTTCCCAGGGCGGTGTTCCGGCTAGGGCGCAAGCAGCCATGTGGGCGACAGTAACGTACGCCCGTATCGCCCTGATGGCGCACATCCTTTGCGGCCGTCGGAGCAAGGCCTTATTACGCTCCGACAGCCGACTCGCCCAGATCGGCGCCCCATATAGCGCCATGCTGCGCACTACGCCCGTGTAGAGCTTGCGCACAGCTCCCCTCGGGCCCCCTACATTGGGAAGAAGATTCCCCAGCGCTGACGCAGCACCCACCAGTCTGGGAGCGAGTCTGGTGAAGTGCTCCGTAAATTCCCACTTCCTGTCCAGGACAAGGCCAAGATATTTGATGTTGGCCTTGACCTGGACAGATTCCCCCCCAATTGGCAGCGTGGCGTTCGCGGGTATCCGCCAACCCCGCCCGCCGAAGACCATCGCTTCTGTTTTGCTGACCGATACCTCCAGTCCCAGCATGCGGATTCGTTGAACTGTGAGGTCGGCCGCAACCGCTGCACTGCGGAAAGCCTCCCGCATTTCACTTCCTCGCACGACCACCAGTGTGTCATCGGCATAACAAATGGTGGCCATCCGAGGAAGCTGTACCCCCCTGATGACCCAGTCATATCCCAGGTTCCACAATAGTGGTCCCAGGACCGACCCTTGTGGAACCCCACAGCCCATAGGCCTGGCCTTTCGCTCTCCTTCGTGATCGTAGAGCACTACCCTGTCCTCAAGGTAGTGCCCCACGATCTTCTGTAGGTACAATGGTACCCGGTGGTACCTGAGGGCCTCCAGTATTACAGAGTAGGGGAGGGTGCCGAACGCGTTGGCGATGTCCAAGGACACCGCCACCACTCCCTCCCCTCCTCCCGCCGCGACGTCTATAAAGGCTTTTAAATCCTTTATAGCGTCCAGCGTCCCCCTGCCCTGTCGGAACCCGAACTGCCGGTCCGAGACGTTCGGGCCCACGTCTTCCAGGTGCTTGACGATCCGGGAAGCAACCACCCTCTCAAACATCTTCCCGGATACGTCAAGCAGGACCAGTGGCCTGTGGCCGGATGGGGAATCCGCCGGGCGACCCTCCTTCCGCAACAAGACCAGCCGTCCCTCCTTCCACACCTTAGGGAAGCGTCCCGTCTCCAGACACTCGTTCAGGAGGTCTTCGAGTCGCTCCCCCAGGTGTTCCAGGGCTAACGGGACGACCCTTGCCGGGACACCGTCGGGTCCAGGTGCCTTCTTGTTGGCCCGCATCCGGTCCACCATCCCCATCATCTCGTCCTCAGTGATCCTGGGGACAGGAGGGAGCGGCTCATTTCGCTCCTCCGAGGGGGCCGACATCCTCGGGGGAGTGAAATTTGGCGTCGCTGGAAACAGAGCCTCCACCACTCTGCCGAGGAGCTCCGGTTCCATGGTGTCCATGGGGGGGCTGCGCTTCATTTTGTTGCGGACCATTTTATAAGGCCGCCCCCATGGATCCCTATTCAGGGTCGCCAGGAACTCCTCGTGCGCGGCGTCCTTCGCCCTCACAATGGCGATTTGGAGCGCCTCCTTGGCGCTCTTAAGCGCCGCGTACAGCCGCTCTTCTTCCCCGTCGGTGTGGGTCCGTCGCCTCCTACAGCGGGTGTAGTTCCGGCGGGCGGCGTTGCTGGCCACTCTGAGGGCCGCGATTTCCTCTGTCCACCAATAGACAGCCCGCTTGTTGGGCACCTGCCTCACTCGTGGCATCGCGGCGTCGCAGATGCGGGTCAGCGAGGCCCGAAACCGGGCCGCCTTCTCATCAGCAGTTCCCTGCGGGGGGGGACGACTCCACGCCTCGGCAATGGCGGCTTCCTCGGCCATTGCGGGGTCGAAGTGGGTTATCGCCCACCGCGGGAACCCACCTCCAGGCCTCCCTGGTCGCTGTTGTCGCGACTGCCGCAACGAGGCGGAGACCCTCATCCGAATATATAAATGGTCGGAGAGGGTCTCCACCTCCTCCAGGACGCGCCAGTCCTCAACACGTGCTGCAAGGGAGGGGGTGGCGAACGTGACGTCGACTATTGACCCCCCCTGTCTGCGCACGCACGTGTTGGCGCTGCCCTGGTTAACGACGACCAGCCCCGTGGCCAGCACCCAGTCCCGGAGCACAGCTCCCTTCAGGTCAGTGACGGGGGAACCCCATGCCGCGCTTTTAGCATTTAGGTCCCCCATCACAATGACTTGGGCAGGGGAACACCTGCCCACCACTCTTCCCAACCCCTCCAGGAATGTTTCGAAGGCGGACAGTGGTCGGTTGGGAGAGAAGTACACCCCGATGACCACCGTCTTCCCCCATTTTGCCGCCACGTATCCCGGTCCGTCTTCGAGCCTGGAGAGGGATGGGAAGAACCCTGTCGCCGGAACCACCATTGCCACGGATTCGTCTGTGGCCCCTACCCAGTGTGCCTGAGCAGGGACCATATATGGCTCGGCCACCACCGACAATGCCAGTCCCCACTCCGCCATGACCTGCATCATGAGGTCTTGTGCGCGGGCGGAGTGGTTCAGGTTGCCCTGTAGGATCTCTAAATGTCGGTGTACTGACATTTAGAGATCCATGTTGTTACCGGCTGCTGCCTCAGGGCTGCTTACTTGACCACCAACTCGTACGGGGTCGCTACGGCCTTTGGTTTGGGGGGGCGTGCACGCCTTTCCCCCCATGACGTGTCCGGCTGGCCGCTTCGCGAAGCGGCACACGTCGCAGTGGGGCTCGGCCTGGCACTCGGCTGCCCTGTGGCCGGGCTTCGAGCACCTGAAGCACAGGTTGTCCCTGTCTACCGCTGCGGGGCATAAAGCCCTAGTGTGGCCCGTTCCCATGCAGCGGTAGCACCGCATGGGTTGGGGTTCCAGGGCTCTGACGCTGGCCGCCGACCAGCCCACCAGCATTTTCCCCGCTTTCACTAGCTTGTTGGCGGCCACCACAGGGCAGCGCACCAACGCCGAACCAGTCCCGTTACTGAGTAATCTGACCGAGCTTACTTTAACCTGCTCCGTGGAGCAGGCACCATTCAGGACGACCGCCGTTCTGATGTCCTCCGAAGTTACCGACTCATCAAAGCCGGTAACTCGGAGGTCGGCGGTTTTGGTAGGTCTGTAGACCGTGGCCGCATCGCCGAGAACTCCCGCGATTTTTCCCGCCAGCGCATCTGCCAGCTGCCCACTGCTTGCCCCTGGGACTTCGAATAGTCGTGCCCCAGTGGCCGACTTGCGCACTCGGACACTTTCGAGCCCCACATCTGCCAGCTTGAAGGAGGTGGTCACCTTTTGGAGGGCCTCCAAGTATGACATATTGGCCTCCGGCTTAAGCGTGACCATCACCGCCGCGCTTTTTGGTGTGGCCAGGCTTTTCACCACAGCAGGCTTCTTCTGCTTCGTGGGCACCTCGGTCGCTGAAGGCTTGTTGGCCTTGGCCTTCGCCTTCCTCTTGACTACTTCCGTCCAGGATGCCTGGGTGGAAGTAGTGGGGTTCGGCCTCTGGGAGGTCGACGACGGCTCTTCTTGTGCCCTGGCCTTGGGCTGCTCCTTGTGCTGCCCTTTGGGCGGCACTTTGGGCTGGGCCTTTGGCTGGGCAGGCGCCTTCTTTTGGGGCTCTTCCTTTTGGGGTGGCGGCGGCATGGGGATGGCAGTCCTGCTTGCTTTGAGTGGCGGACGCACGACAGGCTCCGGGGGGAGGCGGCTCTCGAAGGCCTCCAGCCTGGCATTCAGCATATTGCCGAGGCTGACGAAGAGCTCCCTCGAGTGAAGCGCTAGGGCCTCCTGCAGGCCTTCAGGAAGGCCCTGGGTGGTGCGCGTCGATGCCTCGGACTTCCGCTCCGAGAAAGCAGTGCGGAGGGCCTTCGTCTCTCCTTGCAAATGCGCAAGCTGCTCCCGCATCCTGCGGTTGTCCGCCTTCAGTTTCCGGATTTCCTCACTATCTTTCCTGTTTTCGAGGAAATCCATCGCCTCTATTATTTCGCGGCAGGCCGTGTTTATGTTGCCGCGCACAACACCATTTAAGTGGCTCGATTTTGCGGCCTCCTCAAGAACTGCGCGAGCAGCATTACGCGCGCATTCTACCACTCCGACCTCTTCGGGAGTTAGCTGGCCGTCGTTTGTGGTAAGGGCAGCTGCACCCTCTTTTCTAGCGACCGTTCGAGCCGGTTGCCGGAAGTTCTCCCGTTCGTCCTCTTCGTTATCAGACCCGTCGGTCATCCCCGGTGTCAGCACAGGAGAGCGGTCCCTTAGGTGCCCCTGGGAGCGGGAGCGCAGGCTGGGATAGCTGAGGCGGCAGATTGCTTTGGACTTACGCACCTCTGCGTAGTCCTCCACGGATTCCTTCAATTTGGCCTTAGCCGCGGCCAATCCGGCATATGTCCCTGAGGCTTTCAGGGCGCGTCCTCGAGCAGCGGCGCTGACCTTGGGGCATGAGGGTTTGTCCTCACCCACTGCTTCGGTCTCCACCATAGTCCTCTTGCTGGGGAGGGAGACACGAGCCACTGCCTCCTCCGTAGCCTCCATATCCTGCTTTTTATTCGACATTTTCACGTATTGGCCGATATCAAATCGTCCATACGTGATGGGGATCCGCCACAAAAACTACTAAGTAGAGCCTAATTAGCCCTACTTAACAGCAAAAGATAAGAATTTTGCCCCCAGAAACAAAGTTTTTGGAAGCAAAAAACCCAAAATTTTGCTAATACTGTATGGAAATATCGATTAAAAATCGATATCTCCGAAACAGTACAAGCCACCTCAACGCTTTATAAGCCAAAAGATAGAGCTTAAAAAGTTCTATCTACCGATACCTCAACCAGATTTTTCGGTTGGGAAACAAAAATTCCCCAGCCGAAAAACCCAAAAGTCGATTGAAAAATTACGCCGATCGGCGTAATTTTTTGTAAAATTCGTAACTCCCAAACTATGAGAGTTACGCCACCAAAACTCAAATCGGAAATAGGGCGAATGAATCACCCTATCTCCTCGCATAAACAGAAAATTTTTATGAATAACCCACGAGGAGTTATTCACAAAAATATCCGTTGCTCGTCGAAAAATTTCAGGCGCCGACAAAAAATTTCATCAGGCGCAGAAAATTTTTCGACAAGTGTTGTAACGAAAACCGCTGAAATTGGGTCCTTTTCGACAATGCCGAAAGCTAGAGCTGCCCCAGCGCTACCCGCCACCAAAATTTGGAGGGGGTAACTTAACGGGTATAGCCGTAGCAGTCAGTCAAAAAGTTGCCAATTTTAACAAAACCAATCAAAAAGCTGAACAGAAAACCGTAAAAAACAAGCCAAGGTAACGAGAAAGGGTAGAGTCGAGTCAGGGAAACAAGCAGGGGGGTCAAAACAAGTCTCTATGCCAAATCTCGCGAAAAACCGTCAACTAAGGAAGATTTTTCTCCTTCACTAAGGAAGATTTTTCTCCTTCACTAAGGAAGATTTTTCTCCTTCACTAAGGAAGATTTTTCTCCTTCACTAAGGAAGATTTTTCTCCTTCACTAAGGAAGATTTTTCTCCTTCACTAAGGAAGATTTTTCTCCTTCACTAAGGAAGATTTTTCTCCTTCACTAAGGAAGATTTTTCTCCTTCACTAAGGAAGATTTTTCTCCTTCACTAAGGAAGATTTTTCTCCTTCACTAAGGAAGATTTTTCTCCTTCACTAAGGAAGATTTTTCTCCTTCACTAAGGAAGATTTTTCTCCTTCACTAAGGAAGATTTTTCTCCTTCACTAAGGAAGATTTTTCTCCTTCACTAAGGAAGATTTTTCTCCTTCACTAAGGAAGATTTTTCTCCTTCACTAAGGAAGATTTTTCTCCTTCACTAAGGAAGATTTTTCTCCTTCACTAAGGAAGATTTTTCTCCTTCACTAAGGAAGATTTTTCTCCTTCACTAAGGAAGATTTTTCTCCTTCACTAAGGAAGATTTTTCTCCTTCACTAAGGAAGATTTTTCTCCTTCACTAAGGAAGATTTTTCTCCTTCACTAAGGAAGATTTTTCTCCTTCACTAAGGAAGATTTTTCTCCTTCACTAAGGAAGATTTTTCTCCTTCACTAAGGAAGATTTTTCTCCTTCACTAAGGAAGATTTTTCTCCTTCAGGAAGATTTTTCTCCTTCAGGAAGATTTTTCTCCTTCAGGAAGATTTTTCTCCTTCAGGAAGATTTTTCTCCTTCAGGAAGATTTTTCTCCTTCAGGAAGATTTTTCTCCTTCAGGAAGATTTTTCTCCTTCAGGAAGATTTTTCTCCTTCAGGAAGATTTTTCTCCTTCAGGAAGATTTTTCTCCTTCAGGAAGATTTTTCTCCTTCAGGAAGATTTTTCTCCTTCAGGAAGATTTTTCTCCTTCGAGGAAGATTTTTCTCCTTCAGGAAGATTTTTCTCCTTCAAAGATTTTTCTCCTTCAGGAAGATTTTTCTCCTTCAGGAAGATTTTTCTCCTTCAGGAAGATTTTTCTCCTTCAGGAAGATTTTTCTCCTTCAGGAAGATTTTTCTCCTTCAGGAAGATTTTTCTCCTTCAGGAAGATTTTTCTCCTTCAGGAAGATTTTTCTCCTTCAGGAAGATTTTTCTCCTTCAGGAAGATTTTTCTCCTTCAGGAAGATTTTTCTCCTTCAGGAAGATTTTTCTCCTTCAGGAAGATTTTTCTCCTTCAGGAAGATTTTTCTCCTTCTAGGAAGATTTTTCTCCTTCAGGAAGATTTTTCTCCTTCAGGAAGATTTTTCTCCTTCAACCTAACCTAACCTAACCTAACCTAACCTAACCTAACCTAACCTAACCTAACCTAACCTAACCTAACCTAACCTAACCTAACCTAACCTAACCTAACCTAACCTTTTTTTTTTTGGTGTGGAAAATGCACCTTATGCATCGTCACCGTTCGGGGAAACGGAGGTATGTGGGGCTCTCCCCTACGGGCCTACCCACTAAAAACCACACGGATTCCCTCGTTTGCCATTGTGAACGCCACGGGAGCACAAGGAGTCACCGCAACGCCCACTGGCCGCCCCGGGATGGGGCTCCTCTGTCGACACCGTGCAATGCGGGCTCGGCACTCCCCGGCCTCCCCCGCTGGTGAAGGATTGTTTAAAGAGGTTTACTCCTCGTGGCTTCCGCAGATGCCCACGTTCCCGGCAAGCCGGGGTTACGTGCCCTCACGTTAGCTTCCGCGCCCTCATGTCCTGCTCTGAAAGCAGAGCGGAACCGAGGGCACGGTCGCTTCCGCCCACCAGGCTCCCCCTCGCCTTTCCCTATCCGCCGTGGCAGAGCAGGTACTTGGTTTGGGTTCGCCTCCATCAAAAGGCGTCCGCCCGAGGGCGAGACGCTGTCCTCACAAAGCGGACCCACAAGTGGGCCCGCTACCCCTACCCCCCCAGTACGTCGGTCAATTGCCACAGGTCATGGACCCATCCGCTACTCTTCTCCCCCTTAACCACCAGGGTTAACAGAGGAGAACCGTAACGGTCGTGCAGCCCAGACGTTTATCACCGCCGAGCACATGTGGAAATTACCGACCCCCTCCCCCCCAGTGTGTCAGCAAACCCCCACAGGCCATAGGCCCAACCGCTACTCTTCTCCCCCTTAACCACCAGGGTTAACTGGGGAGAACCGTAACGGTCGTGAAGCCCAGACGGTAGGCAGTAACCCTACCACCGCCCAGGCACATGTGGAAATTGCCGACCCCCTCCCCCCCAGTCAGTCAGTCAACCCCACAGGCCATGGGCCCAACCGCTACTCTTCTCCCCCTTAACCACAAGGGTTAATAGGGGAGAACCGTAACAGTCGTGCAGTCCAGACCATGCAGAGATTAATGCATGTTCCGGGCACATGTGGAGATTGCTGCTGACACCCCCCCCCCCCCCACAGTCGGATATTAGCCACCGGTAAGCTAATGTACGAATACATTAGCTTACCGTTGTTGCCCAGGGTGCACCGTCCCAGGCGTTACCCTTCCCCACCCCATGAGGCCTACGCCTCGGATAGAAGGGAGTGGTAACGCCCGGGCACTCGAGGAGGTTTCCGACATCGCACCCCAACCTAACCTAACCTAACCTAACCTAACCTAACCTAACCTAACCTAACCTAACCTTTTTTTTTTTTTTTTTTTTTTTTTTTTTTTTTTTTTTGGTGTGGAAAATGCACCTTATGCATCGTCTCCGTTCGGGGAAACGGAGGTATGTGGGGCTCTCCCCAAGGGGCCTACCCACTAAAAACCACACGGATTCCCTCGTCTGCCATTGTGAACGCCACGGGAGCACAAGGAGTCACCGCAACGCCCACTGGCCGCCCCGGGATGGGGCTCCTCTGTCGACACCGTGCAATGTGGGCTCGGCACTCCCCGGCCTCCCCCGCTGGTGAAGGATTGTTTAAAGAGGTTTACTCCTCGTGGCTTCCGCAGATGCAGAGCGGAACCGAGGGCACGGTCATTTCCGCCCACCAGGCTCCCCCTCGCCTTTCCCTGTCCGCCGTGGCAGAGCAGGTACTTAGTTCGGGTTCGCCGACGTCAAAGGCGCCCGCCTAAGGGCGGGGCGCCGTCCTCAAAAGCGGACCCACTAATGGGCCCGCTACCCCTCCCCCCAGTGTGTCAGCAGATCCCACAAGCCATGGGCCCAACCGCTACTCTTCTCCCCCTTAACCACCAGGGTTAACAGAGGAGAACCGTAACGGTCGTGCAGCCCAACCATGCCCAAAACGACAAAGGCGTGGCCGGGCACATGTAGAAGCTGCTGACCCCCCCTCCCCCCCGTCAGTCAATCGCCACAGGCCATGGGCCCATCTGCTACTCTTCTCCCCCTTAACCACCAGGGTTAATAGGGGAGAACCGTAACGGTCGTGCAGCCCAGACCATCTAGTCGTAGGCCTGGTGGCCCAGGCACATGTGGAGATTGCTGACCCCCACCCCCCCAGTCGGATATTAGCCAACGGTTAACTAAATCCCTCAGGAATTAATTAACCGTTGTTGCCCAGGGTGCACCGTCCCAGGCGTTACCCTTCCCCACCCCATGGGGCCAACGCCTCGGACAGAAGGGAGTGGTAACGCCCGGGCACTCGAGGAGGTTTCCGACTTCGCACCCCAACCTAACCTAACCTAACCTAACCTAACCTAACCTAACCTAACCTAACCTAACCTAACCTAACCTAACCTAACCTAACCTAACCTTTTTTTTTTTTTTTTTTTTTTTTTTTTTTTTTTTTTTTTTTTTTTTTTTTTTGTTCACGGAGTGGAAACACATTACGTGTACCCCCGGGCCCGGGGAGACCCGGTTTAGGTTATGTGGGGCTCTCTCTCCGGTCCTCTTCTCCTAATGAGAAGGGGACAGGAGAGCATACCCACTAAAACCACTCCGATGCTGACCCTCTTGCCGAGGTTGTTAGGCGCCATGGGATCCAAAGATTTCACCATGACACCTCCCGGCTGCCCTAGCTTTCGCCGAGGCTACCCGCGCCAGGGGGGGAAGAGTTGCAGCACTTCAACCCTTCCCCCAGACTCGTAGGACCGTGCAATGCGGACGAGAGATCCCCGTCCCTCGCCCGCTGGTCCTACTGGGGAATGAGACGGGCGGCAAATCGCCTCCGTCCCACCCCCCTCCGTCTGCGCCGGGACAGGGGTGCGAGGGCATCGTCCTCGCTCTCCCGTTCCGCGGCCTCCTTTTGCGAGATTACTGTCTCGCAAAAGGAGGCGACCGCCTGCCAGGCCTCCTCGCTCCCCAGCATGGCTTGCACAACGCTGGAGAGTGAGAGGTCGCTCGTCCCTAACTCCGCCTCGAGAGTTTGCCGCTCTGGGGCCCAGCTGCTACACTCTGCCAGAGTGTGCTGGGCCGTGTCGTCCGGGTCACCGCAGTGGTGGCACGTCGGATCATTCTCCCGCCCTATTCGGTGCAAATAATGGCCGAAGCACCCGTGCCCGGTCATTACTTGCACCATCCGGAATGTGAGGGCTCCGAACCCCCTCTCGACCCACTGGTCGAGTGACGGGAAGAGGGCCGCTATGGTGCGCGTTCCATAGCGGCTGTCCTCCAGGTCACTCTTCCAGCGGTCCCTCATCCGACGCTCCACCATGCGGCGGGCAAACTCGAGCTCTCTGGGGGCAGGCCTTTCCCCCCTTCTCAGCGCCTCTTTGCGCTCCTCGTACACCTCCGCGGCCGTCTGGGCGTCGATTTCCCAGGGCGGTGTTCCGGCTAGGGCGCAAGCAGCCATGTGGGCGACAGTAACGTACGCCCGTATCGCCCTGATGGCGCACATCCTTTGCGGCCGTCGGAGCAATGCCTTATTACGCTCCGACAGCCGACTCGCCCAGATCGGCGCCCCATATAGCGCCATGCTGCGCACTACGCCCGTGTAGAGCTTGCGCACAGCTCCCCTCGGGCCCCCTACATTGGGAAGAAGATTCCCCAGCGCTGACGCAGCACCCACCAGTCTGGGAGCGAGTCTGGTGAAGTGCTCCGTAAATTCCCACTTCCTGTCCAGGACAAGGCCAAGATATTTGACGTTGGCCTTGACCTGGACAGATTCCCCCCCAATTGGCAGCGTGGCGTTCGCGGGTATCCGCCAACCCCGCCCGCCGAAAACCATCGCTTCTGTTTTGCTGACCGATACCTCCAGTCCCAGCATGCGGATTCGTTGAACCGTGAGGTCGGCCGCAACCGCTGCTCTGCGGAAAGCCTCCCGCATTTCACTTCCTCGCACGACCACCAGTGTGTCATCGGCATAACAAATGGTGGCCATGCGAGGAAGCTGTACCCCCCTGATGACCCAGTCATATCCCAGGTTCCACAATAGTGGTCCCAGGACCGACCCTTGTGGAACCCCACAGCCCATAGGCCTGGCCTTTCGCTCCCCTTCGTGATCGTAGAGCACTACCCTGTCCTCAAGGTAGTGCCCCACGATCTTCTGTAGGTACAATGGTACCCGGTGGTACCTGAGAGCCTCCAGTATTACAGAGTAGGGGAGGGTGCCGAACGCGTTGGCGATGTCCAAGGACACCGCCACCACTCCCTCCCCTCCTCCCGCCGCGACGTCTATAAAGGCTTTTAAATCCTTTATAGCGTCCAGCGTCCCCCTGCCCTGTCGGAACCCGAACTGCCGGTCCGAGACGTTCGGGCCCACGTCTTCCAGGTGCTTGACGATCCGGGAAGCAACCACCCTCTCAAACATCTTCCCGGATACGTCAAGCAGGACCAGTGGCCTGTGGCCGGATGGGGAATCCGCCGGGCGACCCTCCTTCCGCAGCAAGACCAGCCGTCCCTCCTTCCACACCTTAGGGAAGCGTCCCGTCTCCAGACACTCGTTCAGGAGGTCTTCGAGTCGCTCCCCCAGGTGTTCCAGGGCTAACGGGACGACCCTTGCCGGGACACCGTCGGGTCCAGGTGCCTTCTTGTTGGCCCGCATCCGGTCCACCATCCCCATCATCTCGTCCTCAGTGATCCTGGGGACAGAAGGGAGCGGCTCATTTCGCTCCTCCGAGGGGGCCGACATCCTCGGGGGAGTGAAATTTGGCGTCGCTGGAAACAGAGCCTCCACCACTCTGCCGAGGAGCTCCGGTTCCATGGTGTCCATGGGGGGGCTGCGCTTCATTTTGTTGCGGACCATTTTATAAGGCCGCCCCCATGGATCCCTATTCAGGGTCGCCAGGAACTCCTCGTGCGCGGCGTCCTTCGCCCTCACAATGGCGATTTGGAGCGCCTCCTTGGCGCTCTTAAGCGCCGCGTACAGCCGCTCTTCTTCCCCGTCGGTGTGGGTCCGTCGCCTCCTACAGCGGGTGTAGTTCCGGCGGGCGGCGTTGCTGGCCACTCTGAGGGCCGCGATTTCCTCTGTCCACCAATAGACAGCCCGCTTGTTGGGCACCTGCCTCACTCGTGGCATCGCGGCGTCGCAGATGCGGGTCAGCGAGGCCCGAAACCGGGCCGCCTTCTCATCAGCAGTTCCCTGCGGGGGGGGACGACTCCACGCCTCGGCAATGGCGGCTTCCTCGGCCATTGCGGGGTCGAAGTGGGTTATCGCCCACCGCGGGAACCCACCTCCAGGCCTCCCTGGTCGCTGTTGTCGCGACTGCCGCAACGAGGTGGAGACCCTCATCCGAATATATAAATGGTCGGAGAGGGTCTCCACCTCCTCCAGGACGCGCCAGTCCTCAACACGTGCTGCAAGGGAGGGGGTGGCGAACGTGACGTCGACTATTGACCCCCCCTGTCTGCGCACGCACGTGTTGGCGCTGCCCTGGTTAACGACGACCAGCCCCGTGGCCAGCACCCAGTCCCGGAGCACAGCTCCCTTCAGGTCAGTGACGGGGGAACCCCATGCCGCGCTTTTAGCATTTAGGTCCCCCATCACAATGACTTGGGCAGGGGAACACCTGCCCACCACTCTTCCCAACCCCTCCAGGAAGGATTCGAAGGCGGACAGTGGTCGGTTGGGAGAGAAGTACACCCCGATGACCACCGTCTTCCCCCATTTTGCCGCCACGTATCCCGGTCCGTCTTCGAGCCTGGAGAGGGATGGGAAGAACCCTGTCGCCGGAACCACCATTGCCACGGATTCGTCTGTGGCCCCTACCCAGTGTGCCTGAGCAGGGACCATATATGGCTCGGCCACCACCGACAATGCCAGTCCCCACTCCGCCATGACCTGCATCATGAGGTCTTGTGCGCGGGCGGAGTGGTTCAGGTTGCCCTGTAGGATCTCTAAATATCGGTGTACTGACATTTAGAGATCCATGTTGTTACCGGCTGCTGCCTCAGGGCTGCTTACTTGACCACCAACTCGTACGGGGTCGCTACGGCCTTTGGTTTGGGGGGGCGTGCACGCCTTTCCCCCCATGACGTGTCCGGCTGGCCGCTTCGCGAAGCGGCACACGTCGCAGTGGGGCTCGGCCTGGCACTCGGCTGCCCTGTGGCCGGGCTTCGAGCACCTGAAGCACAGGTTGTCCCTGTCTACCGCTGCGGGGCACAAAGCCCTAGTGTGGCCCGTTCCCATGCAGCAGTAGCACCGCATGGGTTGGGGTTCCAGGGCTCTGACGCTGGCCGCCGACCAGCCCACCAGCATTTTCCCCGCTTTCACTAGCTTGTTGGCGGCCACCACAGGGCAGCGCACCAACGCCGAACCAGTCCCGTTACTGAGTAATCTGACCGAGCTTACTTTAACCTGCTCCGTGGAGCAGGCACCATTCAGGACGACCGCCGTTCTGATGTCCTCCGAAGTTACCGACTCATCAAAGCCGGTAACTCGGAGGTCGGCGGTTTTGGTAGGTCTGTAGACCGTGGCCGCATCGCCGAGAACTCCCGCGATTTTTCCCGCCAGCGCATCTGCCAGCTGCCCACTGCTTGCCCCTGGGACTTCGAATAGTCGTGCCCCAGTGGCCGACTTGCGCACTCGGACACTTTCGAGCCCCACATCTGCCAGCTTGAAGGAGGTGGTCACCTTTTGGAGGGCCTCCAAGTATGACATATTGGCCTCCGGCTTAAGCGTGACCATCACCGCCGCGCTTTTTGGTGTGGCCAGGCTTTTCACCACAGCAGGCTTCTTCTGCTTCGTGGGCACCTCGGTCGCTGAAGGCTTGTTGGCCTTGGCCTTCGCCTTCCTCTTGACTACTTCCGTCCAGGATGCCTGGGTGGAAGTAGTGGGGTTCGGCCTCTGGGAGGTCGACGACGGCTCTTCTTGTGCCCTGGCCTTGGGCTGCTCCTTGTGCTGCCCTTTGGGCGGCACTTTGGGCTGGGCCTTTGGCTGGGCAGGCGCCTTCTTTTGGGGCTCTTCCTTTTGGGGTGGCGGCGGCATGGGGATGGCAGTCCTGCTTGCTTTGAGTGGCGGACGCACGACAGGCTCCGGGGGGAGGCGGCTCTCGAAGGCCTCCAGCCTGGCATTCAGCATATTGCCGAGGCTGACGAAGAGCTCCCTCGAGTGAAGCGCTAGGGCCTCCTGCAGGCCTTCAGGAAGGCCCTGGGTGGTGCGCGTCGATGCCTCGGACTTCCGCTCCGAGAAAGCAGTGCGGAGGGCCTTCGTCTCTCCTTGCAAATGCGCAAGCTGCTCCCGCATCCTGCGGTTGTCCGCCTTCAGTTTCCGGATTTCCTCACTATCTTTCCTGTTTTCGAGGAAATCCATCGCCTCTATTATTTCGCGGCAGGCCGTGTTTATGTTGCCGCGCACAACACCATTTAAGTGGCTCGATTTTGCGGCCTCCTCAAGAACTGCGCGAGCAGCATTACGCGCGCATTCTACCACTCCGACCTCTTCGGGAGTTAGCTGGCCGTCGTTTGTGGTAAGGGCAGCTGCAGCCTCTTTTCTAGCGACCGTTCGAGCCGGTTGCCGGAAGTTCTCCCGTTCGTCCTCTTCGTTATCAGACCCGTCGGTCATCCCCGGTGTCAGCACAGGAGAGCGGTCCCTTAGGTGCCCCTGGGAGCGGGAGCGCAGGCTGGGATAGCTGAGGCGGCAGATTGCTTTGGACTTACGCACCTCTGCGTAGTCCTCCACGGATTCCTTCAATTTGGCCTTAGCCGCGGCCAATCCGGCATATGTCCCTGAGGCTTTCAGGGCGCGTCCTCGAGCAGCGGCGCTGACCTTGGGGCATGAGGGTTTGTCCTCACCCACTGCTTCGGTCTCCACCATAGTCCTCTTGCTGGGGAGGGAGACACGAGCCACTGCCTCCTCCGTAGCCTCCATATCCTGCTTTTTAATCGACATTTTCACGTATTGGCCGATATCAAATCGTCCATACGTGATGGGGATCCGCCACAAAAACTACTAAGTAGAGCCTAATTAGCCCTACTTAACAGCAAAAGATAAGAATTTTGCCCCCAGAAACAAAGTTTTTGGAAGCAAAAAACCCAAAATTTTGCTAATACTGTATGGAAATATCGATTAAAAATCGATATCTCCGAAACAGTACAAGCCACCTCAACGCTTTATAAGCCAAAAGATAGAGCTTAAAAAGTTCTATCTACCGATACCTCAACCAGATTTTTCGGTTGGGAAACAAAAATTCCCCAGCCGAAAAACCCAAAAGTCGATTGAAAAATTACGCCGATCGGCGTAATTTTTTATAAAATTCGTAACTCCCAAACTATGAGAGTTACGCCACCAAAACTCGAATCGGAAATAGGGCGAATGAATCACCCTATCTCCTCGCATAAACAGAAAATTTTTATGAATAACCCACGAGGAGTTATTTACAAAAATATCCGTTGCTCGTCGAAAAATTTCAGGCGCCGACAAAAAATTTCATCAGGCGCAGAAAATTTTTTGACAAGTGTTGTAACGAAAACCGCTGAAATTGGGTCCTTTTCGACAATGCCGAAAGCTAGAGCTGCCCCAGCGCTACCCGCCACCAAAATTTGGAGGGGGTAGCTTAACGGGTATAGCCGTAGCAGTCAGTCAAAAAGTTGCCAATTTTAACAAAACCAATCAAAAAGCTGAACAGAAAACCGTAAAAAACAAGCCAAGGTAACGAGAAAGGGTAGAGTCGAGTCAGGGAAACAAGCAGGGGGGTCAAAACAAGTCTCCATGCCAAATCTCGCGAAAAACCGTCAACTAAGGAAGATTTTTCTCCTTACTAAGGAAGATTTTTCTCCTTACTAAGGAAGATTTTTCTCCTTACTAAGGAAGATTTTTCTCCTTACTAAGGAAGATTTTTCTCCTTACTAAGGAAGATTTTTCTCCTTACTAAGGAAGATTTTTCTCCTTACTAAGGAAGATTTTTCTCCTTACTAAGGAAGATTTTTCTCCTTACTAAGGAAGATTTTTCTCCTTACTAAGGAAGATTTTTCTCCTTACTAAGGAAGATTTTTCTCCTTACTAAGGAAGATTTTTCTCCTTACTAAGGAAGATTTTTCTCCTTACTAAGGAAGATTTTTCTCCTTACTAAGGAAGATTTTTCTCCTTACTAAGGAAGATTTTTCTCCTTACTAAGGAAGATTTTTCTCCTTACTAAGGAAGATTTTTCTCCTTACTAAGGAAGATTTTTCTCCTTACTAAGGAAGATTTTTCTCCTTACTAAGGAAGATTTTTCTCCTTACTAAGGAAGATTTTTCTCCTTACTAAGGAAGATTTTTCTCCTTACTAAGGAAGATTTTTCTCCTTACTAAGGAAGATTTTTCTCCTTACTAAGGAAGATTTTTCTCCTTACTAAGGAAGATTTTTCTCCTTACTAAGGAAGATTTTTCTCCTTACTAAGGAAGATTTTTCTCCTTACTAAGGAAGATTTTTCTCCTTACTAAGGAAGATTTTTCTCCTTACTAAGGAAGATTTTTCTCCTTACTAAGGAAGATTTTTCTCCTTACTAAGGAAGATTTTTCTCCTTACTAAGGAAGATTTTTCTCCTTACTAAGGAAGATTTTTCTCCTTACTAAGGAAGATTTTTCTCCTTACTAAGGAAGATTTTTCTCCTTACTAAGGAAGATTTTTCTCCTTACTAAGGAAGATTTTTCTCCTTACTAAGGAAGATTTTTCTCCTTACTAAGGAAGATTTTTCTCCTTACTAAGGAAGATTTTTCTCCTTACTAAGGAAGATTTTTCTCCTTACTAAGGAAGATTTTTCTCCTTACTAAGGAAGATTTTTCTCCTTACTAAGGAAGATTTTTCTCCTTACTAAGGAAGATTTTTCTCCTTACTAAGGAAGATTTTTCTCCTTACTAAGTGTTGTGTATGCATGTGTGCGGGCTGCGCCCCGTATTAACGTTTACCTGCATTGGAATAAATCAGTGTGCAACTAACTGGCTTTGTCACTGGTCGCGTACCCTCCCGTTATACATATTTAACAGTGGCGACGTTCGGACTTACGTTTGCGATTTTAAAATGTCCACGGGATTAACTTTCGGCGTCTTATCGACCTTTGATCACTTGTCACAGCAGTGGGACAGCTATAAATCTAGGCTAAACCAATGGTTCATTGCTAATGATGTCAACAATGAAACGGACAAGTCTACGATCAAACGGAGAGCGATACTGTTGAGTGCGCTAAGTGAATCGACTTATAAGCTAGCTAGTGACCTGGCGTTGCCCGGTAAGGTAGAAGAGTTGGACTATACAGCCCTGATCAAACTGCTGGATGACCACTTCACTCCGAAGCGGGTAGGATTTGCAGAGAAAGCTACCTTCTACTCGGCAACACAACGGCCAGGCGAGGCCCACACTCAATGGGCGGCTAGAATTAGGGGATTGGCAGCAAATTGCGGGTTCAAGAACTTGGAGGAGGCTTTGCTTGATAAATTTATAATGGGCATGGCACCAGGACACGAAAGAGACAAGCTATTCGCGCAGGACCAGCGGGAGCTGACGCTGGCCAAAGCCATCGACATGGCGGAGAGCGTGCGGTGCGCGCGCCAAGCCGCCAGGGTGGCCACGGGCGCGGGCGGCGCGGGCGCTCCGGACCCCACTAGCCCGGACGCGGTGTTCAACATCTCCAGGAAGGACAAATGTGGCGTGTGCGGGTTTACCAATCACAAAACCAATCAATGCCGTTATAGGAACTACAAATGCAAAAGGTGCAGCACTAAAGGTCATCTGAAGAGAGTATGCCCCCAAGAAAGGAAGGTGAAATACGTGGAAGAAGGTACTGTGGACGAAGGGGACGATGGTGAGTGTTTATTTAATATTCAATGTGTTAAAGGGAAACCGATGACGGAACGCATCAGTATAAGTGGCCTGTCTTTAGAGTTCGAGATAGATAGTGGTTCGGCCGTAAGCGTGATTTCCGAAAAAACTTATAACGCATATTTTTCAAATTTACCATTGTCAGTCACCAATAAAAGGTTATTAAGTTACACAGGTGATGGTATTGAAACAACCGGTATTGTTCAGTTACCTATATCATACAACGGGTTGACGCGAACCCTGTGCGTTTATGTTGTGCGACACGGCGGCCCGTCGTTGCTAGGCCGAGATTTTATTCACAAGTTCAACTTGGAATTAGCGCCGGCACCGGGCGGCGGCGGCCCCGTATTCAAGCATGATATCGAACAATATGATGGTAGCATGATACAGGAATTATCATCAAAATTCCCTCAGGTTTTTTCTGGCAAACTAGGTAAATTTAATAAACATAAGGTCGAATTGCATTTAAAGTCAGACGCCAAACCGATTTTTTTTAAGGCAAGACCGGTACCGTACGCATTGAGGGAAAAAATAGACAAAGAATTAGACCGTTTAATTCAATTAGGTATCATAAAACCGGTCGAGCATTCTGAGTACGCGTCACCGATAGTACCAGCCTTGAAAAAAGACGGTAGCATTCGTCTGTGCGCCGACTACTCCGTCACTCTTAACAAACAGTTAATAGTGGACCAGTACCCCTTACCCACAGTTAATGATTTATTATCCAAATTACATGGGGGTGTTCAATTTAGCAAAATAGATTTGTCAATGGCTTACAATCAATTGGTGTTAAGCGACAAATCACAGAAGTTAACTTGCATTAACACACACCGCGGCCTGTTTAATTATACTAGGTTAGTATTCGGCTTATCGTGCGCTCCCGCCATATTCCAGCGATCCATGGAATGTGTGCTCGCGGGAATCGAAGGAATTATATTCCTGTTAGATGACATCCTAATCACCGGTAAAAATATGGATGAACATAAACAACGCCTTGTCGCAGTGTTACAGCGTTTGGAAGATTCACAGTTAACTGTGCAGTTGAGTAAATGTGAGTTTTTTAAGGACGAAATTTCATACCTCGGCCACGTTATAGATAGGAATGGCGTTAGGAAGTCCCAGGATAAAGTCAAAGCAATTGTAGACGCGCCCAAACCATCGAATGTTTCACAGTTGCAATCATTCCTTGGACTTACTAACTACTATAGGAATTTCGTGCCGAACGCATCGTCAGTATTAAGTCCTTTTTATTATTTATTACGAAAAAACGTTAAATGGCAGTGGACACCTATACATGACGATGCGTTTTGTAAGATAAAAAACATACTTGCTTCCGACGAAACATTGGCCCACTTTGATCCGAACGCTAAACTAATATTGACCGTAGACGCGTCTCCTACAGGGCTCGCTGCAATTATTTCTCAAGTAGGTAGCGATGGGCTAGAAAGACCCATATCGTATGCGTCCCGAACGCTTACGCCGGCGGAAAAAAAATACGCGCAAATACAAAAAGAAGCAACAGCTATAATTTTCGGTGTCAGACGGTATCACCAGTATCTTTATGGGCGGTCGGTGCCATTTGTATTACGAACCGATCATAAACCACTACTGACAATATTCGGTCCGAACAAGGGCATTCCCGAAGTGACAGCTAACAGGCTACAAAGATACGCGATCTTTTTAACAGCTTACAATTACACGATCGAGTATATCAGTGGTAAGCAAAACAGTGCCGACTTCTTATCGCGTGCGTGTGCACCGGTTAGCGGGCCGCCGGCCGGCGCGGGGGTCGAGCGGGGCGCGGCCGAGCGCGAGGATCACGCTGCCTACGTGAATTTTACTGTAGAGGGCAGTCTGCCCGTGACCTTGAGTGATTTGCAGCGGGAAACTGAGCGCGATCCTTTACTGCGACAAGTTAAACATTACGTCTTGCAAGGATGGCCCAGGAATGTAAATGATTTAGATTTAAAAACCTATTTTAACTGTAGGCTGCAACTATCGTATGAGAACGGGTGTTTGATGCGCGGCCATAAGGTCGTTATTCCCACGACACTGCAAGATGTTATTTGCAAGGAACTACATAGCTCTCATTTTGGTATCGTTAAGATGAAAGGGGAAGCGCGTAAGCGGTTATGGTTCCCGGGCATAGACGCAGCCCTGGAGCGACTGGCGGGCGCCTGCGGCGTATGCGCGGCTCTGCGTCCCAGGCCGCCGCACGCACCCCTCGCGCCCTGGCCGCTACCGCCGCACCCTTTTTATCGTATTCATTTGGACTTTTTTGGCCCAATAAACAATCAAATGTTTTTGATAGCGGTGGACGCCTACAGTAAATGGGTCGAATGTTATTGTATGACTACGAGTTATGGGTCAAAGGCGGTTATCGAAAGGTTATATGACTTAATGTCGCGGGTAGGGTTACCTCATACATTGGTGACCGACAATGGTACGTCTTTTACTTCAATAGATTTTAAAAGCTTTTGTCAAGTTAATGGTATACAGCACATTTTGTCCCCTGTGTATCATCCCGCTAGCAACGGCCAGGCCGAAATTTTTTGTAAAATAATAAAAAAAGGTATTAGAAGTATAATTTTAAATGGCAATAAAAAACAAATGAACGAAAAGATCGCAAAATTTTTATTTGACTATCGGAACTCTAAACACGGGACCACACAAAAATCACCCGCTGAATTAGTTTACGGACGTGCATTACGTACCAGACTAGATCTGATTAACCCTGCTGCCCCGCCGCCTTCGTCCACAGACCTCGCTGAAACTGTACAACGAAACCAGTCTTTCCAGAGTAAAGCCTATAGAGGCACCGTAAGACCAGAATTTAAAGTAAACGAGAAAGTCTGGCTTACAAAGTATAACACCAACAAAAAATTTTCTTGGATCGTTGGTATAATAAAGAAAAAAATTGGAAAAATAATGTACCTCGTCTATATACCTCAACTAAATTGCGAAGTTACACGGCACCTCGACCAGATAAGAACATACACTAGCAGTATACAAAATGAAGAGCAGCCATGGGATCCAGACGTCGTCCCAGACATAACACCCACATCTGAGGAAACTCCTACGATAAGCACCAGCGCGAACCAAGACCAGCGCCCTGGCGCTAGCAGGGACGACGGCACGCGGTTAGAGGGGGAAGGAAGTGGAATGGTGTCAGAGGCGGAACCCGGTGGGGTCACACCACCCAATATTGCTAGTCGCCGAAGGCAGGCTATAAGCCCAAGGTTCGCTACGCCTACCTCGGACCCGGACGAAGCCGTCACTGAAGAAGACGTAGAGTCAGTGTAGTGTCTACCCTAGTGACTGAACCTATTTTAAGCCTAGGGTTATTGTGTTTAGCTATAAGGGGAAGGGATGTTGTGTATGCATGTGTGCGGGCTGCGCCCCGTATTAACGTTTACCTGCATTGGAATAAATCAGTGTGCAACTAACTGGCTTTGTCACTGGTCGCGTACCCTCCCGTTATACATATTTAACACTAAGGAAGATTTTTCTCCTTACTAAGGAAGATTTTTCTCCTTACTAAGGAAGATTTTTCTCCTTACTAAGGAAGATTTTTCTCCTTACTAAGGAAGATTTTTCTCCTTACTAAGGAAGATTTTTCTCCTTACTAAGGAAGATTTTTCTCCTTACTAAGGAAGATTTTTCTCCTTACTAAGGAAGATTTTTCTCCTTACTAAGGAAGATTTTTCTCCTTACTAAGGAAGATTTTTCTCCTTACTAAGGAAGATTTTTCTCCTTACTAAGGAAGATTTTTCTCCTTACTAAGGAAGATTTTTCTCCTTCACTAAGGAAGATTTTTCTCCTTACTAAGGAAGATTTTTCTCCTTCACTAAGGAAGATTTTTCTCCTTACTAAGGAAGATTTTTCTCCTTACTAAGGAAGATTTTTCTCCTTACTAAGGAAGATTTTTCTCCTTACTAAGGAAGATTTTTCTCCTTACTAAGGAAGATTTTTCTCCTTACTAAGGAAGATTTTTCTCCTTACTAAGGAAGATTTTTCTCCTTACTAAGGAAGATTTTTCTCCTTACTAAGGAAGATTTTTCTCCTTACTAAGGAAGATTTTTCTCCTTACTAAGGAAGATTTTTCTCCTTACTAAGGAAGATTTTTCTCCTTACTAAGGAAGATTTTTCTCCTTACTAAGGAAGATTTTTCTCCTTACTAAGGAAGATTTTTCTCCTTACTAAGGAAGATTTTTCTCCTTACTAAGGAAGATTTTTCTCCTTACTAAGGAAGATTTTTCTCCTTACTAAGGAAGATTTTTCTCCTTACTAAGGAAGATTTTTCTCCTTACTAAGGAAGATTTTTCTCCTTACTAAGGAAGATTTTTCTCCTTACTAAGGAAGATTTTTCTCCTTACTAAGGAAGATTTTTCTCCTTACTAAGGAAGATTTTTCTCCTTACTAAGGAAGATTTTTCTCCTTACTAAGGAAGATTTTTCTCCTTACTAAGGAAGATTTTTCTCCTTACTAAGGAAGATTTTTCTCCTTACTAAGGAAGATTTTTCTCCTTACTAAGGAAGATTTTTCTCCTTACTAAGGAAGATTTTTCTCCTTACTAAGGAAGATTTTTCTCCTTACTAAGGAAGATTTTTCTCCTTACTAAGGAAGATTTTTCTCCTTACTAAGGAAGATTTTTCTCCTTACTAAGGAAGATTTTTCTCCTTACTAAGGAAGATTTTTCTCCTTACTAAGGAAGATTTTTCTCCTTACTAAGGAAGATTTTTCTCCTTACTAAGGAAGATTTTTCTCCTTACTAAGGAAGATTTTTCTCCTTACTAAGGAAGATTTTTCTCCTTACTAAGGAAGATTTTTCTCCTTACTAAGGAAGATTTTTCTCCTTACTAAGGAAGATTTTTCTCCTTACTAAGGAAGATTTTTCTCCTTACTAAGGAAGATTTTTCTCCTTACTAAGGAAGATTTTTCTCCTTACTAAGGAAGATTTTTCTCCTTACTAAGGAAGATTTTTCTCCTTACTAAGGAAGATTTTTCTCCTTACTAAGGAAGATTTTTCTCCTTACTAAGGAAGATTTTTCTCCTTACTAAGGAAGATTTTTCTCCTTACTAAGGAAGATTTTTCTCCTTACTAAGGAAGATTTTTCTCCTTACTAAGGAAGATTTTTCTCCTTACTAAGGAAGATTTTTCTCCTTACTAAGGAAGATTTTTCTCCTTACTAAGGAAGATTTTTCTCCTTACTAAGGAAGATTTTTCTCCTTACTAAGGAAGATTTTTCTCCTTACTAAGGAAGATTTTTCTCCTTACTAAGGAAGATTTTTCTCCTTACTAAGGAAGATTTTTCTCCTTCCTAAGGAAGATTTTTCTCCTTCCTAAGGAAGATTTTTCTCCTTCCTAAGGAAGATTTTTCTCCTTCCTAAGGAAGATTTTTCTCCTTCCTAAGGAAGATTTTTCTCCTTCCTAAGGAAGATTTTTCTCCTTCTAAGGAAGATTTTTCTCCTTCCTAAGGAAGATTTTTCTCCTTCCTAAGGAAGATTTTTCTCCTTCCTAAGGAAGATTTTTCTCCTTCCTAAGGAAGATTTTTCTCCTTCCTAAGGAAGATTTTTCTCCTTCCTAAGGAAGATTTTTCTCCTTCCTAAGGAAGATTTTTCTCCTTCCTAAGGAAGATTTTTCTCCTTCCTAAGGAAGATTTTTCTCCTTCCTAAGGAAGATTTTTCTCCTTCCTAAGGAAGATTTTTCTCCTTCCTAAGGAAGATTTTTCTCCTTCCTAAGGAAGATTTTTCTCCTTCCTAAGGAAGATTTTTCTCCTTCCTAAGGAAGATTTTTCTCCTTCCTAAGGAAGATTTTTCTCCTTCCTAAGGAAGATTTTTCTCCTTCCTAAGGAAGATTTTTCTCCTTACAAGGAAGATTTTTCTCCTTCCTAAGGAAGATTTTTCTCCTTCCTAAGGAAGATTTTTCTCCTTCCTAAGGAAGATTTTTCTCCTTCCTAAGGAAGATTTTTCTCCTTAACCTAACCTAACCTTTTTTTTTTTTTTTTTTTTTTTTGGTGTGGAAAATGCACCTTATGCATCGTCTCCGTTCGGGGAAACGGAGGTAAGTGGGGCTCTCCCCTACGGGCCTACCCACTAAAAACCACACGGATTCCCTCGTTTGCCATTGTGAACGCCACGGGAGCAAAATGTGTCACCGCAACGCCCACTGGCCGCCCCGGGATGGGGCTCCTCTGTCGACACCGTGCAATGCGGGCTCGGCACTCCCCGGCCTCCCCCGCTGGTGAAGGATTGTTTAAAGAGGTTTACTCCTCGTGGCTTCCGCAGATGCCCACGTTCCCGGCAAGCCGAGGTTACGTGCCCTCACGTTAGCTTCCGCGCCCTCATGTCCTGCTCTGGAAGCAGAGCGGTACCGAGGGCACGGTCGCTTCCGCCCACCAGGCTCCCCCTCGCCTTTCCCTGTCCGCCGTGGCAGAGCAGGTACTCAGTTTGGGTTCGCCGACGTCAAAGGCGTCCGCCCAAGGGCGGGACGCCGTCCTCAAAAGCGGAGCCACAAGTGGGCCCGCTAACCCTCCCTACTAGTGCGTCGGCAGACCACCACAGGCCATGGGCCCAACCACTACTCTTCTCCCCCTTAACCACCAGGGTTAACAGGGGAGAACCGTAGTGGTCGTGCAGCCCAGACGATAACCAGAAATACCGCCCGGGCACATGTGGAAATTGCCGACGCCCTCCCCCAGTGTGTCAGCAAACCCCCACAGGCCATGGGCCCAACCGCTACTCTTCTCCCCCTTAACCACCAGGGTTAACAGGGGAGAACCGTAACGGTCGTGCAGCCCAGATGGCAGAGTTACCCTTCTACCATCCGGGCACATGTGGAAATTGCCGTCCCCCTCCCCCCCAGTCAGTCAGTCAACCCCCACAGGCCATGGGCCCATCCGCTACTCTTCTCCCCCTTAACCACCAGGGTTAACAGAGGAGAACCGTAGCGGTCGTGCAGCCCAGACGGCAGTCAATTGCTCCGACCGCCCGGGCACATGTGGAGATTGCTGACCGAACCCCCTCCCCCCCAAGTCGGATATTAGCCACCGGTAAGATAATGTACGAATACATTAGCTTACCGTTGTTGCCCAGGGTGCACCGTCCCAGGCGTTACCCTTCCCCACCCCATGAGGCCTACGCCTCGGATAGAAGGGAGTGGTAACGCCCGGGCACTCGAGGAGGTTTCCGACTTCGCACCCCAACCTAACCTAACCTAACCTAACCTAACCTAACCTAACCTAACCTAACCTAACCTAACCTAACCTAACCTAACCTAACCTAACCTAACCTAACCTAACCTAACCTAACCTAACCTAACCTAACCTAACCTTTTTTTTTTTTTTTTTTTTTTTTTTTTTTGGTGTGGAAAATGCACCTTATGCATCGTCTCCGTTCGGGGAAACGGAGGTATGTGGGGCTCTCCCCTACGGGCCTACCCACTAAAAACCACACGGATTCCCTCGTTTGCCATTGTGAACGCCACGGGAGCAAGATGTGTCACCGCAACGCCCACTGGCCGCCCCGGGATGGGGCTCCTCTGTCGACACCGTGCAATGCGGGCTCGGCACTCCCCGGCCTCCCCCGCTGGTGAAGGATTGTTTAAAGAGGTTTACTCCTCGTGGCTTCCGCAGATGCCCACGTTCCCGGCAAGCCGGGGTTACGTGCCCTCACGTCAGCTTCCGCGCCCTCATGTCCTGCTCTGAAAGCAGAGCGGAACCGAGGGCACGGTCGCTTCCGCCCACCAGGCTCCCCCTCGCCTTTCCCTATCCGCCGTGGCAGAGCAGGTACTTGGTTTGGGTTCGCCTCCATCAAAAGGCGTCCGCCCGAGGGCGAGACGCTGTCCTCACAAAGCGGACCCACAAGTGGGCCCGCTACCCCTACCCCCCCAGTACGTCGGTCAATTGCCACAGGTCATGGACCCATCCGCTACTCTTCTCCCCCTTAACCACCAGGGTTAACAGAGGAGAACCGTAACGGTCGTGCAGCCCAGACGTTTATCACCGCCGAGCACATGTGGAAATTGCCGACCCCCTCCCCCCCAGTGTGTCAGCAAACCCCCACAGGCCATAGGCCCAACCGCTACTCTTCTCCCCCTTAACCACCAGGGTTAACAGGGGAGAACCGTAGCGGTCGTGCAGCCCAGACATGTATACAAATTTACATGGCCAGACACATGTGAACGTTGCTGACCCCCCCCCCCCCCAGTCAGCCAGTCAACCCCACAGGCCATGGGCCCATCCGCTACTCTTCTCCCCCTTAACCACCAGGGTTAACAGGGGAGAACCGTAACGGTCGTGCAGCCTGAACCATGCCCTTTCGCGTAGCTTGGTGCAGGCACATGTGGAGATTGCTGACTGAACCCCCTCCCCCCCAGTCGGATATTAGCCACCGGTAAGATAATGTACGAATACATTAGCTTACCGTTGTTGCCCAGGGTGCACCGTCCCAGGCGTTACCCTTCCCCACCCCATGAGGCCTACGCCTCGGATAGAAGGGAGTGGTAGCGCCCGAGCACTCGAGGAGGTTTCCGACTTCGCACCCCAACCTAACCTAACCTAACCTAACCTAACCTAACCTAACCTAACCTAACCTAACCTTTTTTTTTTTTTTTTTTTTTTTTTTTTTTTTTTTTTTTTTTTTTTTTTTTTTTTTTGGTGTGGAAAATGCACCTTATGCATCGTCACCGTTCGGGGAAACGGAGGTATGTGGGGCTCTCCCCTATGGGCCTACCCACTAAAAACCACACGGATTCCCTCGTTTGCCATTGTGAACGCCACGGGAGCAAGATGTGTCACCGCAACGCACACTGGCCGCCCCGGGATGGGGCTCCTCTGTCGACACCGTGCAATGCGGGCTCGGCACTCCCCGGCCTCCCCCGCTGGTGAAGGATTGTTTAAAGAGGTTTACTCCTCGTGGCTTCCGCAGATGCCCACGTTCCCGGATAGCCGGGGTTACGTGCCCTCACGTTAGCTTCCGCGCCCTCATGTACTGCTCTGAAAGCAGAGCGGTACCGAGGGTACGGTCGCTTCCGCCCACCAGGCTCCCCCTCGCCTTTCCCTGTCCGGCCAACAGAGCAGGTACTCAGTTCGGGTTCGCCGACGTCAAAGGCGCCCGCCCAAGGGCGGGACGCCGTCCTCAATGCGGACCCATAAATGGGCCCGATACCCCTCCCCCCCGGTGTGTCGGCAAACCCCCACAAGCCATGGGCCCAACCGCTACTCTTCTCCCCCTTAACCACCAGGGTTAACAGAGGAGAACCGCAGCGGTCGTGCAGCCCAGACGGCAGTCAATTGCTCCGACCGCCCGGGCACATGTGGAGATTGCCGACCCCCCCCCCCCCAGTCAGCCAGTCAACCCCACAGGCCATGGGCCCATCCGCTACTCTTCTCCCCCTTAACCACCAGGGTTAACAGGGGAGAACCGTAACGGTCGTGCAGCCTGAACCATGCCCTCGCGGAAGCTTGGTGCAGGCACATGTGGAGATTGCTGCTGAAGCCCCCCCCCCCCAGTCGGATATTAGCCACCGGTAAGATCATGTGATAATCATGAGCTTACCGTTGTTGCCCAGGGTGCACCGTCCCAAGCGTTACCCTTCCCCACCCCATGAGGCCTACGCCTCGGATAGAAGGGAGTGGTAACGCCCGGGCACTCGAGGAGGTTTCCGACATCGCACCCCAACCTAACCTTTTTTTTTTTTTTTTTTTTTTAACCTGGGGAAAATCCTTTATGGATTCGACACCAGCCCGGGGAGGCCGGTGGATATGTGGGATTCCCGCCCCGGAAGGGGGCGGTGTACCCACTAAAAACCCCAGGGTGTTCCACTACGTCGCCGGAATGCAACCGGGCTGTGGGAACTCTACGCATCCACGGCCCGGCAACACGGCGGTATGTCCGATTGACCGATCACGGACCCACCTCCAGGAGACCTGTACGTCTCCTGTCTCCTCCGCTGTAGGCGCACCGGAACACTTGGCGCGCCTACCTTCTCAACAGGACCTTATCGGCGGGAGACGGGCATCCCCATGCCCAACTCCCGCAGTCCTATTAGGGCGGCATGCGGCGGTTATAATTTAACCGCCTGCGCCCGACACGCCTGCGGCGCAGTGGCTGGGAGGAAGGGTTCTCCTCGCGCTCCCGCTCCGCTCCCTCTTTCAGTGCCATGACCTCCTCACAGTAGGAGGCCATGGCAGACCACGATCTCTCGCTGTCGGTCATGGCTTTGACCACGACCGGCAGCGAGAGATCGGTACCAATTACCGCCATGAGGCAGGCCCTCTGCTCGGTAAAGGCGGGACACACTAGCAGCGTGTGCTCCGCCGTGTCTTCCGCCCCGCCACAGACCCCAACCTAACCTAACCTAACCTAACCTAACCTAACCTAACCTAACCTAACCTAACCTAACCTAACCTAACCTAACCTAACCTAACCTAACCTTTTTTTTTTTTTTTTTTTTTTTTTTTTTTTTTTTTTTTTTTGGTGTGGAAAATGCACCTTATGCATCGTCACCGTTCGGGGAAACGGAGGTATGTGGGGCTCTCCTCTCACCAGGCATACCCACTAAAAACCACACGGATTCCCTCGTTTGCCATTGTGAACGCCACGGGAGCATAAGGAGTCACCGCAACGCCCACTGGCCGCCCCGGGATGGGGCTCCTCTGTCGACACCGTGCAATGCGGGCTCGGCACTCCCCGGCCTCCCCCGCTGGTGAAGGATTGTTTAAAGAGGTTTACTCCTCGTGGCTTCCGCAGATGCCCACGTTTCCGGCAAGCCTGGGTTACGTGCCCACACGTTAGCTTCCGCGCCCTCATGTCCCGCACTGAAAGCAGAGCGGAATCGAGGGCACGGTCGCCTCCGCCACCAGGCTCCCCCTCGCCTTTCCCTGTCCGCCGTGGCAGAGCAGGTACTAAGTTCGGGTTCGCCTCCGTCAAAAAGGCGTCGGCCCGAAGGCTCGACGCCGCCCTCTTGGGCCCGCAGGCCCGTTGGCTGGCAGGGTTCACCCGGTGGCCCTCTGCCTTTGGGCTCCCCCCGCCAGACCAACACCCCCCACCCCAGTCACGTCGAAGAAGTCAGTCGTCACGTCCGGCGACCACAGCCCTTAAAAGGGCTGCGTCGCCCCGGCATCACTGGGCTTACGCCCTCCGCCCGATGGGCTCACCCTCGCTTTCCCTGCCCAAAGGACAGGTACTTCGCTCAGGCTTGCCTCCGTCAAAAGGCGTCGGCCCGAAGGCTCGACGCCGCCCTCTTGGGCCCGCAGGCCCGTTGGCTGGCAGGGTTCACCCGGTGGCCCTCTGCCTTTGGGCTCCCCCCGCCAGACCAACACCCCCCCACCCCAGTCACGTCGAAGAAGTCAGTCGTCACGTCCGGCGACCACAGCCCTTAAAAGGGCTGCGTCGCCCCGGCATCACTGGGCTTACGCCCTCCGCCCGATGGGCTCACCCTCGCTTTCCCTGCCCAAAGGACAGGTACTTCGCTCAGGCTCGCCTCCGTCAAAAGGCGTCGGCCCGAAGGCTCGACGCCACCCTCTAGGGCCCGCAGGCCCGTTGGCTGGCAGGGTTCACCCGGTGGCCCTCTGCCTTTGGGCTCCCCCCGCCAGACCAACACCCCCCACCCCAGTCACGTCGAAGAGTCAGTCGTCACGTCCGGCGACCACAGCCCTTAAAAGGGCTGCGTCGCCCCGGCATCACTGGGCTTACGCCCTCCGCCCGATGGGCTCACCCTCGCTTTCCCTGCCCAAAGGACAGGTACTTCGCTCAGGCTCGCCTCCGTCAAAAGGCGTCGGCCCGAAGGCTCGACGCCGCCCTCTTGGGCCCGCAGGCCCGTTGGCTGGCAGGGTTCACCCGGTGGCCCTCTGCCTTTGGGCTCCCCCCGCCAGACCAACACCCCCCCACCCCAGTCACGTCGAAGAAGTCAGTCGTCACGTCCGGCGACCACAGCCCTTAAAAGGGCTGCGTCGCCCCGGCATCACTGGGCTTACGCCCTCCGCCCGATGGGCTCACCCTCGCTTTCCCTGCCCAAAGGACAGGTACTTCGCTCAGGCTCGCCTCCGTCAAAAGGCGTCGGCCCGAAGGCTCGACGCCGCCCTCTTGGGCCCGCAGGCCCGTTGGCTGGCAGGGTTCACCCGGTGGCCCTCTGCCTTTGGGCTCCCCTTGCCAGACCAACACCCCCCCACCCCAGTCACGTCGAAGAAGTCAGTCGTCACGTCCGGCGACCACAGCCCTTAAAAGGGCTACGTCGCCCCGGCATCACTGGGCTTACGCCCTCCGCCCGATGGGCTCACCCTCGCTTTCCCTGCCCAAAGGACAGGTACTTCGCTAAGGTTCGCCTCCGTCAAAGGCGTCCGCCCAAGGGCGAGACGCCGCCCTCACTGCGGACCCACGGATGGGCCCGCTGGCTCGGATCCCCCGCAACTAGTTGAGGGTTCACCTCACCACCCCTACCCCCCAGTATGTCAGTCAATTGCCACAGGTCATGGACCCATCCGCTACTCTTCTCCCCCTTAACCACCAGGGTTAACAGGGGAGAACCGTAACGGTCGTGCAGCCCAGGCGGTATGATCCAATACCGACCAGGCACATATGGAGATTGCTGACACACCCCCCCCCCCAAGTCGGATATTAGCCACCGGTAAGATAATGTACAAATACATTAGCTTACCGTTGTTGCCCAGGGTGCACCGTCCCAGGCGTTACCCTTCCCCACCCCATGAGGCCTCGCCGCCTCGGACAGAAGGGAGTGGTAACGCCCAGGCACTCGAGGAGGTTTCCGACATCGCACCCCAACCTAACCTAACCTAACCTAACCTAACCTAACCTAACCTAACCTAACCTAACCTAACCTAACCTAACCTAACCTAACCTAACCTAACCTAACCTAACCTAACCTAACCTAACCTAACCTTTTTTTTTTTTTTTTTTTTTGGTGTGGAAAATGCACCTTATGCATCGTCACCGTTCGGGGAAACGGAGGTATGTGGGGCTCTCCCCAAGGGGGGCCTACCCACTAAAAACCACACGGATTCCCTCGTTTGCCATTGTGAACGCCACGGGAGCAAAATGTGTCACCGCAACGCCCACTGGCCGCCCCGGGATGGGGCTCCTCTGTCGACACCGTGCAATGCGGGCTCGGCACTCCCCGGCCTCCCCCGCTGGTGAAGGATTGTTTAAAGAGGTTTACTCCTCGTGGCTTCCGCAGACGCCCACGTTCCCGGGCAAGCCGGGTTTACGTGCCCTCACGTTAGCTCCCGCGCCCTCATGTCCTACTCTGAAAGCAGAGTGGTACCGAGGGCACGGTTGCTTCCGCCCTGAGGCTCCCCCTCACTTTTCCCTGCTCGGGCCACAGAGCAGGTACTAGGCTTAGGCTCACCTCCATCACTCGATCCCTCTAAAAACCCCAAAAGCTAACCCTCCCCATAAGGCGTTTGGCGCCTCAGCAGGTTGCAGAGCGGTGGAGTTTTCGGTAGCCCAGGCCGTGTGGCGAGTACGGCGGGGCTACTTACTAGGTCCAAGGTTGCAGAGCGTGCACTATTGGCAACCGAACGCCTGTCCCTCCTATGCTATCCCTCCCTATATAGGGCGTAAGTCGCATCGAGGCCTGTTGCAGAGCGGAGAACCTTTCGGTAGCCCAGGCCGTGTGACCAGCACGGCGGGGCTACTTACTCAGTTCAAGGTTGCAGAGCAGCTTCCCGTCAGCTACCTTACGCCCGTCCTCTCAAAATACATACATATCATAGATACATGGCCCATATAATACATATATACATATCCCCCCCAGTCGGATATTAGCCACCGGTAAGATAATGTACGAATACATTATCTTACCGTTGTTGCCCAGGGTGCACCGTCCCAGGCGTTACCCTTCCCCACCCCATGAGGCCTACGCCTCGGATAGAAGGGAGTGGTAACGCCCGGGCACTCGAGGAGGTTTCCGACTTCGCACCCCAACCTAACCTAACCTAACCTAACCTAACCTAACCTAACCTAACCTAACCTAACCTAACCTAACCTAACCTAACCTAACCTAACCTAACCTAACCTAACCTAACCTAACCTTTTTTTTTTTTTTTTTTTTTTTTTTTTTTTTACGGTGGGAAAATGCGTTACGCATACGACCGCGCCGTGGGGACGGCGCGGAAGTTATGTGGGACTCACCTCCCCCGTAACCTCCTTCCCTAGTGGAAGGAGGGGGGGAGGCATACCCACTAAAAAAACCCACCGGTATTCCCTCTCTTGCCATTTGCGGATGCCATGGGAGAATTGAGAGCCACCACAGCATCCGCTGGCCGCCCCAGCCTATGCCGGGGCTCCCGAGCCAAGAGAGGGGGGACCGGAATACTTGGTCCCCCCCCTAGACGTGTGGGCTATTACAGCCGACAGGGGATCCCCATCCCCCGCCGGCTAGCACCACTAGGGAAGGTTAGCAGCGAACTGTCGCCGCCTCCTTCCCGTCCGTCTGCGCCGGAGCGGGTTCGCGAGGGGATCATTCTCGCGTTCCCGCTCCCTCTCCTCCTTCTGCGATATCACGTCTTCGCAGAAGGAGGTGACGGCCTCCCAGGACGTCTCGCTCTCCAGCATCGCACGTAAGACGCTGGGGAGCGAGAGGTCGCCGCCAATCGTCGCCGCCAGAGTGCGGCGCCGCTCAGCCCATGCGCTGCACACCTCCAAGGTGTGCTGGGCTGTGTCCTCGGCGGCGCCGCACTCGTGGCACGACGCCGTCTCCTCCCTTCCGGCAACCTTGTGCAGGTACCGCCCGAAGCAGCCATGCCCGGACAGCACCTGCACAAGGCGGAATGTGAGGGACCCATGATCCCTCCCGCACCATTCCTGGAGCACCGGGCGGATGGCTGCGATCGTGCGGAGGCCGTATTCGGCCTGCGCAAGCTCATCCGCCCAGCGCTCCAGCACCTCTTCCTTTTGGGCCTCTTTGGCCCGAGCCAACTCCTGGGGAGCGAGGGTGTCCCCCCGCTCCCTGCGCTCCATTTTGTCCCGGTAGGCCTTCGCGAGCCCGACCGCCTCGATCTCCCACGGAGGGGAGGCTGCGAGGGCTCCAGCCGCCGCCCAGCCCACCGTCCGGTAGGCCCGGGCCATCCTCACTGCCATCACCCTCTGGGGCTTCCTGAGAAGGGCTTTGGTGGTGGCAGTGAGGGAACTCGCCCATATTGGGGCCCCGTACAGGGCCATGCTGCGAATGACCCCTGCGAACAGCCTTCTGCAGGGGGCATTTGGTCCGCCCAGATTGGGCAAGAGCCGGCCCAAAGCTCCCGCCGCGCCCACGAGTCGGGGAGCCAGTCTGCGGAAGTGCTCCCCGAACTCCCACTTGCCGTCGAGGGTAAGGCCCAGATACTTGATGTAGGCCTTCACCTCGACGGTCTCCCCACTGACGCGCAGGGCGGCTCCGCGCGGCAGCCTCCATCGGGGCCCTCGGAAACAGAGGGCCTCCGTCTTCGGGAGGGACACCCTGAGACCCAGCGCTTCTATGCGCTGGATCACCAGGGTGGCTCCCACTTCCGCCCTCCTCGCCACCTCTTCGAAGGTGGCGCCCCGGACGGCGATGAGGGTGTCATCCGCGTAGCAAAACACCGCCATCTGAGGCAGCACCCTCACGCGGATGACCCAGTCGTACCCGACGTTCCATAATAGGGGCCCTAGCACGGACCCCTGCGGAACGCCACTGGTCACCGGCTGGGCCATCCGAATTCCCCCCCTCCCCGTGTAGAGCACTACCCGCCCCGTCAGGTAGTGCCCCACAACCCTCCGGAGGTAGAGAGGCACCCGGTGATACCGGAGTGCCTCCTCTATCACTCCGAAGGGGAGAGACCCGAAGGCGTTGGCGATATCGAGGGATACCGCCACGGCCCCCTGGCCCCTCCTGGCCGCATCTTCGGTGAACTCCTTCAGGGCGGATAGGGCGTCCAACGTGGACCGCCCTACCCGGAACCCGAACTGGTTCCCCGCAAGATCCGGCCCTTCGCTCGTCAGGTGTTGGGCGATCCGGGAAGCGATTACTCTCTCGAGGAGCTTCCCGGTCTCGTCCAGCATGACGAGCGGCCGCCACCCGGAAGGAGAGTCCATCGGCCTGCTCTCCTTCCGCAGGAGGACCAGGCGGCCCTCCTTCCAAATTTGGGGAAACTGCCCCGCGCCCAGGCAGTGATCCATTAAGCCGCAGAGCCGGTCCCCCAGGTGCTTCGCCGCAATGGGAAGCACCTTCCCCGGGACGCCATCGGGCCCAGGTGCCTTGCGGCACCCTTTGAGTCGGCCTAACACCCTCGCCATTTCCTCCCCCGTCACTGGGGGGACGTCAGCGGGGACTGCGGGCTCCTCTTCTGGCGGCGCCATCCGCGGTGGATCGAAGGGCGGGCTGGTAGGGAAGAGGCCCTGAACCACCGCGCTGAGGAGCCCCGGCTCGAAGTCCTCCGTGGGGGGGGACACCTTCAGCTTTGCCCGTACCATTCGGTACGGGCGGCCCCACGGGTCTCCATCGAGCGTGGCCAAGAATTCGGCGTGCGCCGTATCCTTGGCCCGTGCTATGGCCACCTTGAAGGTGGCCTTCGCCGCCCGCAGCTCAGCGAGGAGCCGTTCCTCTTCACCCGGCACCCGGCTGCGTCGCCTACGGCACCGGGTGAAGGCGCGGCGGGCTGCGTCGCTTGCGGCTCTAAGGTCCGCGAGGTCCTGCGACCACCAGTATGCGCTCGCCCTGGGCGCACATTTGCGCGCCCTAGGCATCGCCGCGTCGCAGATGGCTGTCAGGTCCTCGCGGAACCTGACAGCCCTCTCGTCGATCCCCATGCTGTCGGGGGGGTCGACACACCACGCCTGGACCAGGGCGGCCTCTTCCGCCTTATCCCGATCGAGGCGGGAGATTGCCCATTTGGGGAAATTCCCGCCCCGCCCACCCGCCACCCGGGCTGGGAGCCCGCGGGGCGTTTTGGAGACCCTGAACCGGATGTAGGCATGATCGGACAGGGTCTCCACCTCCTCGAGGACATGCCAATCGCCCACTCGAGCACCGATGGAAGGGGTAGTGAACGTGACATCTACTATCGACCCCCCCTGCCATCGGACGCAGGTGTTGGCGGTCCCTTTGTTCTGCAGAACCAGGCCGGCCATTGCAGCCCAGTCCCGCAGAAGCGCCCCCCTTTGATCTGTGATGGGGCACCCCCATGCCGCGCACTTGGCATTGAGGTCCCCCATCAGGATCACCTGAGCCGGTGATGCCCTCTGCACAACCGGCTCCAGGCCCGCCAGGAAGCGTTCAAACTCCCTGAAGGGCCTGTTTGGGGAGAAGTAGACTCCGATGACGACTACCTCTCCCCAGGTGGCCGCCACGTAGCCAGCTCCCCTTTCCTTAAGGGTTAAGCCTTGGGAGCCGGCAGCCGGCACCACGACAGCCACCAAGCCTTCCGAGTCCCCGACCCAGTTTTGCTGGGGGGAGACGTAATATGGCTCGGCGACCACTGCCACGTCTATGCGCCACTCCGCAAGGACCTGGATGAAAAGGTCCTGTGCGCGCGCGGAGTGGTTAACATTCCCCTGGAGGAGCTCGTAATATGGGTGTACTGGCATTAAAACACCTGCATATTGAGCTCCTCTCTGGCCTTCTGGCCACGTTCAGGGGGGGGCCTGGCCGATGGGACCCTTCCCCTAACCGTTGGGGGGGTACAGTTTGATCCCCCCATTCTGTGGCCGTCTGGACGACCAGCCTTCGCGCAGACGGCGCACTTAGGCACCGCTTCGCAAGTCGCTGCCAGGTGGCCCTCAGCGCCGCATCGAAAGCATTTAGAGCGATATTCCGCCTCCGATGGGCAGAGGGCTCTGGTGTGGCCCAGCGCCATGCATTTGAAGCACCGCATGGGCAGGGCCTCCACCGGCTTGACTGTGACCACCGTCCACCCCACCGGGATCTTCCCGGCGGTGGCGATGGCCTTCGCGGCCACAGCTGGGCACTTCACCAGGGCTGAGCGCTGGCCCCAGGTGCTCACCCTTACGGCCCCGACCTTTATTTGTTCGGAGGCGCATTTCCCCATCCTCGCCATCGCGGCAGCGAGTTCCTCGGGCCCCACCAACTCGTTTAGACCTGAGATCTTTAGGTCCACGAGCTTTGTGGGCCGCGAGATCTCCGCAAGGTCCCCAATTACCTCCCGCAGCCTTACCGCTAGGAGGTCCGCGGATTTTTCAGGCTGCTCTCCGCCCACCTCTAACATTCTGGAGCCAGTCATAGTCGTCCTGACTTTGACTGACTCCAAGCCAAAGTCTGCCAAGCTGATGGCGGCTTTTGCTTTCGCCAAGACCTCGATAATGTTGGTTGCCCCCTCCCGCGAAGATATCACTATCGCTGCAGTGCGGGGGACCATGACTCTGGCCGGCTTCGTCTTCGGCGGGAGTGCCTTAGCACGTGCGGCGGGGGCCTTGGGCGTCTCGGGCAGCTGGGAGGGAGCGTTCCCCTTCCGCTTCTTCCTTCGCCTCTTTCTTCGGAGGACCTGGGACCACGGGGTGGTCTCCTCGTTCTCGGGGGCCATAGGCTCTTGCCTGCTTGGACCAGCCTCTGGTTGTCCCTGGACTTGAGGTCCAGGTTTCGGCGTTGGCCTTTTTTGAGGCCCATTCTTCAAAGAACCCTCGGCCCCCTTTCTCGTTCGGGGCTGGGGGATAGGGACGATCGGCTCTGACCGGGGCTGAGGGTTGTGAATGGCCCCTGCAGCCGGGTTCGGCTGGGCCCTTGGGCGAGGCGGGGGCTCTTGGCGCCTGTCAGCCGCGAGCGGGGGTCTTAGGACCGGTTCTGGCGGGAGTCGTGACTCCAGCTCCCCTAGGCGGGCGTTTAACATCCCGCCCAGAGATATTTGGAGGTCGCGCCTCATCCCCTCCATTGTCTCCTTGAGAACCTCCTCCAAGGAGCTCAGTTGGGTTTCTCTTGGGACCACAGCCAAGCTCTTCTGGGACTCCGAGTAAGCCTTCTTAAAGGCACGCAACTCCGCGCGTATCAGGTCTAGCTCCCTCGAAAGCCGAGCGTTGTCAGCGCGGAGTCTGCGCTGCTCCTCCTTCGGAGTGATCGTGCGTAGCCCTTCCACTGCATCAATCACCCCTTGTGCGGCATGGTTTATTTCACCCCATACAGTGCCCTTTATGTGACCACACTTTTTGACCTGGCCTTGGATTTTGGCCACGTTCAGTAGAGCCTCCGCAGCAAGAGCCTCCACTGTTTTAGCGGGTGGGGCACTGTGGACCTCACTGTCCGACAGCCTCTCGGTCATCTCCGAGACCACTATCTTCCGGTAGGTTGGCTGGTATATAGGGTCAGCATCCACCTCCCCAGTCTCCTCCCCCTCGGTCTCATAGCCCCCAGCCAGCTGTTCCCTTGCCGTCTTGGGGTAACTGTGGGCACCCATCGGGCGCTTACTGCGACCTCTCAGCGCGGAGCCCACCTTAGGGGCTACGGCTGGTACTGCCTCCTCAGCGTAGCTTTCCCTGTGGAGCCGCTTTTTAGAAGTCCCAGAAGGGAATCTAAGGGCGAACCCCGAGCCTAACGGGTTCTTCAGAGATCGCGCGTCTGCCTCTCTTTCTCCGGGGGACTCAGTCAGGTCGATTGAGCCAGAGTGTGACCTCGATAGTGGGGCTTCATCGATGAAAATCTCCGGCAACTCCGTTTCTTTTATCATCTGCCCTTCATTGTCCTCTGAGTCGGAACAGTCCGAGCAGTGAACGGAGTAAACCGGGCTCCGATCTCGACTGTCGGGGGGACGAACCTCCTCTTTCTCCCCTTTCTTCCTCTCTGTGACTTGTGGTCTGCGAGGCTTGGGATATTCCAAGCAAAGGGCTCCAGCCTGAATCTGGGACCCATAAGGTACAGGGACCTTGAAGTTGGCCTCCACCGTGTCCACTTCCGTCCGCGGGTTCCCACTCTCAATGTGGGAGCCTCTTCTAGAAGTGACCAGCACTGGGCTGCATCTCCCTTCTTCATCGCCCTTGTTCTCTGGAGCACCACTATCGCCTGCTTCATCTCTTGTATTTGGCAGCTCCGTCTCCAGCGCCATGCTTAGGCTGGACGGCTGCCCTCTCTCCTTCTTTGAGTACGCCGTGTCCGTAGCTCGGACAATGGCCCTCTCCGCCTCTTCCTCCGGTTGCGACATGAGACACGCCGCTTCCTTTGGAAGGCAAAAAGTTTTGTTGTTGGGGGGGGGGTTTTTTTTTTCACAACTCATTTTTGTACCCACGAGAATGGAACGAAGGTTTTGCACTACCGGGTGACGTCCATTCCGGTAGTGCGGCTACTTACTGTGGAGGTCGCCAGGTATCCACAGGTTTTAACGACTTCACTGTCGGGTGTTATAGAGTTTCCTTCTCACGGGCCGGCCAATTAAGGCAATCCCTCCGCTCCGCAGTATCCAAGACATACCCCATTAACGCCACGACTGGGGTCGTTGAATTGGATCTGCAGGCTACGGAAGGAGAAGTGGCGTGGGCTTCTCCACAAGGGCCTTCGGTTAGGAAGGCCATTCCCCAACTGCAGCCAAAGCTGCCCCTCCCTTTAAACCCCACCCTCCCAAATCAGGTGGCTGTCTGACGCGCACGCCCCCAAAGCAGTCCCAGCTAGGCCCAAATGCCAAGAGTTTTCACGCCTAAAAATTGGGCCCAGCAGAGGCAGCCGCGGAGGAGCGCGCGCCCGACACCCACCCGATTTCCCAGTTCCCCCCCAGTGTTTGGTTCGCGGGAGCTATTGCCCCTACCCACCGCGAGGCAGGCATTCCCCTATCCACCACCCGGGGACGCGCCACGTCGGAGTACACCTCTCCGCCCACTTAGACAACTAAGCAGGTCCGTGGAACCTAACCTAACCTAACCTAACCTAACCTAACCTAACCTAACCTAACCTAACCTTTTTTTTTTTTTTTTTTTTTTTTTTTTTTTTTTTGCGGTGGGAAAATGCGTTACGCACTATCCCTGCGCCGTCGGGGAACGGCGCAGGGGGTGTATGGGACTCTCCTCCCACCTTCTTTCCTTCCAGAACTGGGAAGGAAAGAAGGTAGGAGGCCTACCCATTAAAAACCCACCGGTATTCCCTCACCAGCCAATTATGCGGATGTCGTGGGAGCAAATTTGTGGCACCACAACATCCGCTGGCCGGCCCGGTCTAACCGGGTCCTCCTCCGAGAGGGGGGGATCGGGAATACATGATCCCCCCCTAACACTTGTGGGCCGTTTGACTAGCGGTGGATCCCCTGTCCCCGCCAGTCGGCTCCACCTTAGGGTGGAAGAGCGGCAGCAAACTGCCTCCGTCTTCTCCCCGTCCGTCTCCGTCGAAGCGGGTGCGCCAGAGGGTCGCTCTCGCGCTCCCGCTCCCTCTCCTCCTTCTGCGAAACAACTGTTTCGCAGAAAGAGGAGACAGCCTCCCAGGAACTCTCGCTCCTCAGCATCGCTATTGTGACGCTGGGGAGCGAGAGATCACCCCCGATTTCCGCCACAAGAGTGCGGCGCCGATCCAACCAGGCTGGGCACACCTCGAGGGTGTGCTGCGCCGTATCTTCAGCGGCACCGCACTCGTGGCACGCCTGCGTTACCTCCCTCCCCGCCACCCTGTGCAGGTACCGTCCAAAGCAACCATGCCCGGACAGCACCTGCACAAGGCGGAATGTGAGGGATCCGTGACCCCTTTGACACCACTCCGGGAGCACTGGGCGGATGGCTTCGATGGTTCGGGTACCATACTCGGCATCCGTCAGCTCTTCCGCCCAGCGCTCCATCACCTTCTCTTTCCCTACTTCCCGGGCCCTCGCGAGCTCCTGCGGGGCGAGGGTCTCACCCCGGTCCCGCCTCTCGAGCCGCGCCCTGTAGGCGTCGGCCAGCATCCCTGCCTCGATTTCCCAAGGAGGGGTGCCGGCCAAGACACAGGCCGCTGCCCAACCCACCGTCCGATATGCCCGGCACATCCTCACCGCCATCACCCTTTGTGGCCTTCGTAAGAGGGCCTTGGTCCTGGCGGTGAGGCTGTCCACCCATATCGGGGCCCCGTATAGGGCCATACTCCTGATGACCCCTGCAAACAATCGTCTGCAGGGGGCATTAGGTCCCCCCGTGTTCGGCAGGAGCCGGCTGAGGGCTCCCGCCGCCCCCACAAGTCGAGGAGCCATTCTAAGGAAATGCTCCTCGAACTTCCAGCCACCGTCGAGGGTAAGGCCCAGATATTTAATATGGGCCTTCACCTCGACGGCCGCTCCGCTAATTCGGAGATGGGCCCCCCTTGGGATCCTCCACCTGGGGCCCCTAAAACAGAGGGCCTCAGTCTTGCTGAGGCTCACTCTGAGTCCCAGGGCCTCAATTCGGTCGATCACCATTGAGGCGCCCACCTCCGCCCTTCTAACCACCTCCTCATAGGTGGTGCCCCGGACGGCGACAAGCGTGTCGTCTGCATAACAGATTATCGCCATCCGGGGCAGCACCGCCCCGCGGATGACCCAGTCATAACCAATGCTCCAAAGCAGGGGTCCTAAAACAGACCCCTGTGGAACACCGCAGGTTATAGACCTCGTCATCCGCAAGCCCCCTCTAACAGCGTAGAGCACCACTCGGTCTTCCAAGTAGTGCCCCACGATGTTTTGGAGATAGAGAGGCACTCCGTGGTATCGGAGCGCCTCTCTTATAACCTCGAATGGGAGCGACCCGAAGGCGTTGGCAATGTCTAATGACACCGCCATCGCCCCCTGCCGCCTCCCGGCCGCCTCTGCAGAGAACCCTTTCAGGGCGGACAGGGCGTCCAGAGTAGATCGCCCCGCCCGGAACCCGAATTGGTTATCCGAGAGGTCTGGGCCTACGTCTGTCAGATGCTGAATGATACGGGATGCTATAACTCTTTCGAGCAGCTTTCCCGTCTCATCCAGCATCACTAGGGGTCTGTAGCCGGAAGGAGAGTCTTCTGGCCGCCCCTCCTTCCGCAGCAGCACCAATCTGCCCTCTTTCCAACATCTCGGGAACCGCCCCGCTACTAGACAATCGTCAAACAGCTCACAGAGGCGGCCCCCCAGGTGCTTCAGCGCTATGTGAAGGGCCCCTTTCGGCACCCCATCCGGCCCCGGCGCCTTATGGGCACCTTTTAGTCGGTTTACAACCCGGGCCATCTCCTCCTGGGTGATCACGGGGGGGACGTCCCGAGATGCCCCCGTTTCCGCTCTAGGCTCCGTCATGTGCGGAGCGTCAAAGAGGGGGCTCCGCGGAAAGAGGCCCTCCACCACGGCGTTCAGTAAAGACGGCTCGAACTCTTCCGTGGGGGGGGCCGCCTTCAGTTTGGCTCGCACCATGCGATACGGCCGCCCCCACGGGTCCGCGTCTAGCGTTGCGAGGAAGTCGCGAAACGCGGCATCCTTTGCTGCGGCGATGGCGGCGGCGAACGCCCTTTTAGCCGCCCGGAGGTTGGCCAGGAGGCGTTCCTCCTCTCCGGGCACTCTCGTCCTGCGTCGGCGACACCTAGTGAAGGCACGTCGCGCGGCATCACTGGCAGCTCGCAGGACCGCTAAGTCCTGCGACCACCAGTAGACGCCAGCCCTAGGCGTCAGGCGCTTCACCCTCGGCATCGCCGCATCACATATAATTGTGAGGTCCTCCCGAAAAGAGACGGCCCTCTGTTCGACCCCCACCTCTCGGGAGGGCCCGGGGCACCACGCCCGTATGATGGCGGACTCCTCGGCTCGATCGCGATCGAGGCGAGTGACCGCCCATCGCGGGAACTCCCCGCCCCTTCCACCCAATTGCACGACCCGTGGTCGAGGAGGGACTTCGGAGAGCCTGCACCTGATGTAACGATGGTCAGACAAGGTCTCCACCTCCTCGAGCACGCGCCATTCACCGATACGTGCGCCGATGGCAGGGCTAGCAAACGTCAGATCCACTATGGATCCTCCCCGCAATCGGACGCAGGTATCGGTTGCGCCCACGTTTTGCAGGACTAGGCCGTTCATTACAGCCCAGTCCCGCAAAAGCGCGCCTCTCTGATCTGTGATGGGGGACCCCCACGACACAGATTTGGCGTTGAGGTCCCCCATCAGGATGACTTGGGCCGGCGCCGCCCCCTGCACCACTCGCTGAAGGTGGGTCAGGTGGACCTCGAACTCCGAGAATGGCCTATTTGGGGAGAAGTATGTGCCAACGACAACTACCTCTCCCCAACCGACCGCTACGTAGCCGGGGCCCCTGTCCCTCAGCGAAAGGCGCCGAGGGGCGGTCGTCGGTACCACTATGCCAACCAAGCCCCCGGTGTCCCCAGCCCAGTTTTGTTGGGGGGGGACAGCGTAGGGCTCGGCGACCACCGCAATATCAATTCGCCACTCTGCCATGGCGTGCATCAGAAGATCCTGCGCCCTGGCAGAGTGATTCAAGTTCGTCTGTAGTAGCTCGAAATGCAGGCGTGCTGGCATTAGGACAACTGCATTTCGAGCTCCTCTTCAGCCGTTTGGCTGGGTGCACGGGGTGGGCCATTCGGGGGGGCCTTGCCTCTGATGGAGGGGGGGACGCACTTCATCCCTCCCATAGTGTGCGCATGTGGTCGCCCCGCCTTTTCGCATACTGCGCACTTCGGTGGCGCGTCGCACGAGGCCGCCAGGTGTCCATCGGCGCCGCAACGGAAGCATTTGTCGCCGTTTACCACCTCCGACGGGCAGAGCGCCTTTGTGTGACCCAGCGCCATGCATCTGTAACAACGCATGGGCCGGGTCGCAAGCGGCGTGATGGTGGCCGTGTTCCACCCGACGGCCATCCTCCCCATTTCAGCGACGTTCTTGGCGGCTGCCGCTGGACACCTGGCTAGGACAGAGCATTGCCCCCAGCGACTCGTCCTCACCACCCCAATTTTGACTTGGTTGGGGGCGCACCCCCCATTCGCCGCTATGGCGGCTGCCACCTCCTCTTTACTAACAGTCTCATCCAGGCCGGAGATCTTTAGGTCGGCCGTTTTGGTCGGCCTAGAGACCTCCGCCTCCTCGCCAATCACCATTTGCAGTTTCCCGGCCAGGAGGTCAGCGGTCGCGTCTGGTTGCTCTCCCGCTACTTCCATCAGTCTGCAGCCGGTCATGGTGGTCTTTACCTTGACCGACTGCAGACCGATGTCCGCCAACTTGATGTTGGCCCTTGCTTTGGCCAGGACCGAGGCGTATGATGCTGTTGTGTCCTCCCTGAGCTTCAGCACTACCACTGCTGTGCGGGGGGCAGTTATCTTCACCGGGCGCGGCTGCGTCTTCTTTGTTGGTGGGGCAGTTCGGGAAGGGGTCTTACCTTTCCCGCCCTTCTTCCTTACCACGAGAGCCCATGACATAGGGTCATCTTCCACGGGTTTTTGTGAACTTTCTACCGCCGCTTGGGGCGCGGGAACCTCTCGCCGGCTAGGCCCGGCCGTGGGTTGGGGCTGGGGCTTGGGCCTTGTCTTTGGCCCGTCAAGCCCCTTGCCGGCCGCTTTATTGCCCCCCTGTGGCGGAGTAGGGGGGGGGGCCGGTTGCCTCTTTCGCCCTCTGCTGCGGCTTACCAAGCCCCGGTTGTGCACGTGGGCGTGGTGGCGGCGGTGTTATTTTGTCTGCTGCTAGGGGGGGCCTTAAAACCGGCTCTGCTGGGAGCCGCGCTTCAAGGCCCTCCAGTCGGGCATTGATCATCCCGCCTAGGGAAGTGAGGAGGTCACGCCTGATTTCCTCCATCACTTCCCTAAGCGAGTCAGCATCTGTCATTTGTGCGGCCGATGTTCTGGCCGCCGCGGATTTCTCTCGGCGGAGCTCTGAGAAGGCATCCTTGAACGCCTTCAACTCTGCACGGACAATCTCCAGTTCGCGGCCGAGCCTGGCGTTGTCCGCGCAGAGGCGGCGTAGCTCGTCATTCGTCGTCATATTGCGCATGTCTTCGATGGCGCGGACTACCCCAAGGGAGGCTGTATTAATAGCACCGCGCACTGTCCCCTTCAGCTTGCCACTTTTCTGCACTTCTTCATATATTTCCGCCATATGGCGTAGGGCGGTGTCAGCCAGCATTTCACGCGTCTCCGGGGGAGGTGCTGGGGTAACCTCATGGTTTTCGGCAACCTCGGACTCCGACCCGGACAGCGGCAGTTGTTGGGTCCGCGGGTCCAGCGTCGGCCGGCGTGAAGGTCTGGGTGTCAATTTGGGTCTGGTAGTAACGCGACCCTTGGTCGTCCTACGAGCAAGCACCGGTGTTTCGTCTTCTTCTGTACACTCCGGTGCATGTGGCCGCTTCTTAAGGATGGCTTTGTCCGTGAAAATTGCCTCCAAGAAGGCCCTCTCTTTGTTATCTAGGCGACTGTTATCGCATTCCGCCTCTTCATCGGACTCATCCGACACATAAACACTGTCCGAGTCCACCATTTCGGCTTAGAAAGGCAACACAACAAAAGTCAAAACAATGTCAATTTGAGTACCTTTTAAGTCCAGGGGGGGCCGCGACTATAGCCGGTAAGACCGGCGCTAGCCACGGCAGACAACACAACACTTAATTGTCACTTAGCGTGTCCGCACTGTTCACTTTCACACTCAATGTTCACTCACTCACTAAAGAAAACTAGGCGAGGGTAGGAAAGGAAGAGAAAGGACAGGGAAGAGAGAATAAGAAAGTACTACTGTACTTCTTTTGAAAAGAATGCAGACAGAAAGAAAGAAGGAAGGACAATTCCTAACCTAATTTTTCACAGCACTTTCACACACACAAAAAACTTGTTCAGACTCGATTTTTAGGCAAAACTTATGCACCAACGGGTGCCCCGCATCGTTCCGCAACTTTTAAGCACTTCCTCAGGGAGCTGGGTCCCGAAAAACCCAGCTTTTGAAATAAAAGTACGGAGCAACGGAAAAAACGTGGCGCACTCAGTGGTGGGTAGTTTCCGACTAACCTAACCTAACCTAACCTAACCTAACCTAACCTAACCTTTTTTTTTTTTTTTTTTTTTTTTTTTTGGTGTGGAAAATGCACCTTATGCATCGTCACCGTTCGGGGAAACGGAGGTATGTGGGGCTCTCCCCAAGGGGGGCCTACCCACTAAAAACCACACGGATTCCCTCGTTTGCCATTGTGAGCGCCACGGGAGCAAAATGTGTCACCGCAACGCCCACTGGCCGCCCCGGGATGGGGCTCCTCTGTCGACACCGTGCAATGCGGGCTCGGCGCTCCCCGGCCTCCCCCGCTGGTGAAGGATTGTTTAAAGAGGTTTACTCCTCGTGGCTTCCGCAGATGCCCACGTTCCCGGCAAGCCGGGGTTACGTGCCCTCACGTTAGCTTCCGCGCCCTCATGTCCTGCTCTGAAAGCAGAGTGGAACCGAGGGCACGGTCGCTTCCGCCCACCAGGCTCCCCCTCGCCTTTCCCTGTCCGCCGTGGCAGAGCAGGTACTCAGTTCGGGTTCGCCGACGTCAAAGGCGCCCGCCCAAGGGCGGGACGCCGTCCTCACAAGCGGACCCACTAATGGGCCCGCTAACCTAACCTAACCTAACCTAACCTAACCTAACCTAACCTAACCTAACCTTTTTTTTTTTTTTTTTTTTTTTTGTTTACGGAGTGGAAACACATTACGTGTACCCCCGGGCCCGGGGAGACCCGGTTTAGGTTATGTGGGGCTCTCTCTCCGGTCCTCTTCTCCTAATGAGAAGGGGACAGGAGAGCATACCCACTAAAACCACTCCGACGCTGACCCTCTTGCCGAGGTTGGTAGGCGTCGTGGGATCCCTAGGATTTCACCAAAACGACGCCTCCCGGCCGCCCTAGCTTACGCCAGGGCTACCCGCGCCAAAGGAGGGAGGAGTTGCAGCGTTTCAACCCCTCCCCCAGACATGTAGGACCGTGCAATGCGGGCAAGGGGTCCCCGTCCCTCGCCCGCTGGTCCTACTGGGGGATATGACGGGCGGCAAAACGCCTCCGCCTTACCCCCCTCCGTCTGCGCCGGAACTGGGGCGCGAGGGCATCGTCCTCGCGCTCCCGCTCCGCGGCCTCCTTTTGCGAGATTACCATCTCGCAAAAGGAGGCGACCGCCTGCCAGGCCTCCTCGCTCTCCAGCATGGCCGAAACGACGCTGGAGAGCGAGAGATCGCTCCTGCCTATTGCCGCCACGAGCGCTTGGCGCTCCGGGTCCCAGCCACTGCACACCTCCAGTGTGTGCTGGGCGGTGTCGTCGTCGTCGCCACAATGGTGGCACGTCGCAGAGGACTCCCTTCCGATGCGGTGCAGATAATGACCGAAACAACCATGTCCGGTCATTACCTGCACCATCCGAAACGTAAGGGCGCCGAACGCCCTCTCGATCCACTGGTCGAGCGACGGGAGGAGTGCGGCTATGGTGCGCGTTCCATAGCGGCTGTCCTCCAGGTCACTCTTCCAGCGATCCCTCATGCGACGCTCCACCATCCGGCGAGCATAGGCTAGCTCTCGGGGAGCCGGCGTGTCCCCTCTTAGCTGGGCCTCCCTTCGGGTCCAGTACGTTTCGGACACCGTCTGGGCGTCTATGTCCCAAGGCGGTGTCCCGGCGAGGGCGCAGGCCGCCATGTGCGCCACGGTGACGTAGGCCCTGATCAATCTTAGGGCGCATACCCTCTGCGGCCGACGGAGCAGGGCTGAACCGACGGAGCAGGGCTAACCTAACCTAACCTAACCTTTTTTTTTTTTTTTTTTTTTGGTGTGGAAAATGCACCTTATGCATCGTCTCCGTTCGGGGAAACGGAGGTATGTGGGGCTCTCCCCAAGGGGGGCCTACCCACTAAAAACCACACGGATTCCCTCGTTTGCCATTGTGAACGCCACGGGAGCAAAATGTGTCACCGCAACGCCCACTGGCCGCCCCGGGATGGGGCTCCTCTGTCGACACCGTGCAATGCGGGCTCGGCACTCCCCGGCCTCCCCCGCTGGTGAAGGATTGTTTAAAGAGGTTTACTCCTCGTGGCTTCCGCAGATGCCCACGTTCCCGGCAAGCCGGGGTTACGTGCCCTCACGTTAGCTTCCGCGCCCTCATGTCCTGCTCTGGAAGCAGAGCGGTACCGAGGGCGCGGTCGCTTCCGCCCACCAGGCTCCCCCTCGCCTTTCCCTGCTCGGGCCACAAAGCAGGTACTAGGCTTAGGCTCGCCTCCATCTCTTGACCCCTTAAAAACCCCAAAAGCTAACCCTCCCCATAAGGCGTTTGGCGCCTCAGCAGGTTGCAGAGCGGTGAAGTTTTCGGTAGCCCAGGCCGTGTGGCGAGTACGGCGGGGCTACTTACTAGGTCCAAGGTTGCAGAGCGTGCACTATTGGCAACCGAACGCCTGTCCCTCCTATGCTATCCCTCCCTATATAGGGCGTAAGTCGCATCGAGGCCTGTTGCAGAGCGGAGAACCTTTCGGTAGCCCAGGCCGTGTGACCAGCACGGCGGGGCTACTTACTCAGTTCAAGGTTGCAGAGCAGCTTCCCGTCAGCTACCTTACGCCCGTCCTCTCAAAATACATACATATCATAGATACATGGCCCATATAATACATATATACATATCCCCCCCAGTCGGATATTAGCCACCGGTAAGATAATGTACGAATACATTATCTTACCGTTGTTGCCCAGGGTGCACCGTCCCAGGCGTTACCCTTCCCCACCCCATGAGGCCTACGCCTCGGATAGAAGGGAGTGGTAACGCCCGGGCACTCGAGGAGGTTTCCGACATCGCACCCCAACCTAACCTAACCTAACCTAACCTAACCTAACCTAACCTAACCTAACCTAACCTAACCTAACCTAACCTAACCTAACCTAACCTAACCTAACCTAACCTAACCTAACCTAACCTAACCTAACCTAACCTTTTTTTTTTTTTTTTTTTTTTTTTGGTGTGGAAAATGCACCTTATGCATCGTCTCCGTTCGGGGAAACGGAGGTATGTGGGGCTCTCCCCTACGGGCCTACCCACTAAAAACCACACGGATTCCCTCGTTTGCCATTGTGAACGCCACGGGAGCAAGATGTGTCACCGCAGCGCCCACTGGCCGCCCCGGGATGGGGCTCCTCTGTCGACACCGTGCAATGCGGGCTCGGCACTCCCCGGCCTCCCCCGCTGGTGAAGGATTGTTTAAAGAGGTTTACTCCTCGTGGCTTCCGCAGATGCCCACGTTCCCGGCAAGCCGGGGTTACGTGCCCTCACGTCAGCTTCCGCGCCCTCATGTCCTGCTCTGAAAGCAGAGCGGAACCGAGGGCACGGTCGCTTCCGCCCACCAGGCTCCCCCTCGCCTTTCCCTATCCGCCGTGGCAGAGCAGGTACTTGGTTTGGGTTCGCCTCCATCAAAAGGCGTCCGCCCGAGGGCGAGACGCTGTCCTCACAAAGCGGACCCACAAGTGGGCCCGCTACCCCTACCCCCCCAGTACGTCGGTCAATTGCCACAGGTCATGGACCCATCCACTACTCTTCTCCCCCTTAACCACCAGGGTTAACTGAGGAGAACCGTAACGGTCGTGCAGCCCAGACGTTTATCACCGCCGAGCACATGTGGAAATTGCCGACCCCCTCCCCCCCAGTGTGTCAGCAAACCCCCACAGGCCATAGGCCCAACCGCTACTCTTCTCCCCCTCAACCACCAGGGTTAACAGGGGAGAACCGTAGCGGTCGTGCAGCCCAGACATGTATACAAATTTACATGGCCGGACACATGTGAACGTTGCTGACCCCCCCCCCCAGTCAGCCAGTCAACCCCACAGGCCATAGGCCCATCCGCTACTCTTCTCCCCCTTAACCACCAGGGTTAACAGGGGAGAACCGTAACGGTCGTGCAGCCTGAACCATGCCCTTTCGCGTAGCTTGGTGCAGGCACATGTGGAGATTGCTGACTGAACCCCCTCCCCCCCAGTCGGATATTAGCCACCGGTAAGATAATGTATGAATACATTAGCTTACCGTTGTTGCCCAGGGTGCACCGTCCCAGGCGTTACCCTTCCCCACCCCATGAGGCCTACGCCTCGGATAGAAGGGAGTGGTAACGCCCGAGCACTCGAGGAGGTTTCCGACTTCGCACCCCAACCTAACCTAACCTAACCTAACCTAACCTAACCTAACCTAACCTAACCTTTTTTTTTTTTTTTTTTTTTTTTTTTTTTTTTTTTTTTTTTTTGGTGTGGAAAATGCACCTTATGCATCGTCACCGTTCGGGGAAACGGAGGTATGTGGGGCTCTCCCCTAGGGGCCTACCCACTAAAAACCACACGGATTCCCTCGTTTGCCATTGTGAACGCCACGGGAGCACAAGGAGTCACCGCAACGCCCACTGGCCGCCCCGGGATGGGGCTCCTCTGTCGACACCGTGCAATGCGGGCTCGGCACTCCCCGGCCTCCCCCGCTGGTGAAGGATTGTTTAAAGAGGTTTACTCCTCGTGGCTTCCGCAGATGCCCACGTTCCCGGCAAGCCGGGGTTACGTGCCCTCACGTTAGCTTCCGCGCCCTCATGTCCTGCTCTGGAAGCAGAGCGGTACCGAGGGCACGGTCGCTTCCGCCCACCAGGCTCCCCCTCGCCTTTCCCTGTCCGCCGTGGCAGAGCAGGTACTGAGTTCGGGATCGCCTACGTCAAAGGCGTCCGCCCAAGGGCGAGACGCCGTCCTCTCTGCGGACCCACAAATGGGCCCGCTGGCTCGGATCCCCCGCAACAAGTTACGGGTTCACCTCACCACCCCTACCCCCCCAGTATGTCAGCAAATTGCCACAGGTCGTGGACCCATCCGCTACTCTTCTCCCCCTTAACCACCAGGGTTAACAGGGGAGAACCGTAGCGGTCGTGCAGCTCAGACGATAACCAGAAATACCGCCCGGGCACATGTAGCAATTGCCGACCCCCTCCCCCCCAGTGTGTCAGCAAACTCCCACAGGCCATGGGCCCAACCGCTACTCTTCTCCCCCTTAACCACCAGGGTTAACAGAGGAGAACCGTAGCGGTCGTGCAGCCCAGGCGGCAGTCAGTTGTTCCGACCGCCCGGACACATGTGGAGATTGCCGACCCCCCCCCCCCAGTCAGCCAGTCAACCCCACAGGCCATGGGCCCAACTGCTACTCTTCTCCCCCCTAACCACCAGGGTTAACAGGGGAGAACCGTAACAGTCGTGCAGCCCAGACAGCGCCCCCGAAGACATTGTCCAGGCACATGTGGAGATTGCTGACTGAACCCCCTCCCCCCCAAGTCGGATATTAGCCACCGGTAAGATAATGTACGGATACATTAGCTTACCGTTGTTGCCCAGGGTGCACCGTCCCAGGCGTTACCCTTCCCCACCCCATGAGGCCTACGCCTCGGATAGAAGGGAGTGGTAACGCCCGGGCACTCGAGGAGGTTTCCGACATCGCACCCCAACCTAACCTAACCTAACCTTTTTTTTTTTTTTTTTTTTTTTTGGTGTGGAAAATGCACCTTATGCATCGTCACCGTTCGGGGAAACGGAGGTATGTGGGGCTCTCCCCAAGGGGGGCCTACCCACTAAAAACCACACGGATTCCCTCGTTTGCCATTGTGAACGCCACGGGAGCAAAATGTGTCACCGCAACGCCCACTGGCCGCCCCGGGATGGGGCTCCTCTGTCGACACCGTGCAATGCGGGCTCGGCACTCCCCGGCCTCCCCCGCTGGTGAAGGATTGTTTAAAGAGGTTTACTCCTCGTGGCTTCCGCAGACGCCCACGTTCCCGGGCAAGCCGGGTTTACGTGCCCTCACGTTAGCTCCCGCGCCCTCATGTCCTACTCTGAAAGCAGAGTGGTACCGAGGGCACGGTTGCTTCCGCCCTGAGGCTCCCCCTCACCTTTCCCTGCTCGGGCCACAGAGCAGGTACTAGGCTTAGGCTCACCTCCATCACTCGATCCCTCTAAAAACCCCAAAAGCTAACCCTCCCCATAAGGCGTTTGGCGCCTCAGCAGGTTGCAGAGCGGTGGAGTTTTCGGTAGCCCAGGCCGTGTGGCGAGTACGGCGGGGCTACTTACTAGGTCCAAGGTTGCAGAGCGTGCACTATTGGCAACCGAACGCCTGTCCCTCCTATGCTATCCCTCCCTATATAGGGCGTAAGTCGCATCGAGGCCTGTTGCAGAGCGGAGAACCTTTCGGTAGCCCAGGCCGTGTGACCAGCACGGCGGGGCTACTTACTCAGTTCAAGGTTGCAGAGCAGCTTCCCGTCAGCTACCTTACGCCCGTCCTCTCAAAATACATACATATCATAGATACATGGCCCATATAATACATATATACATATCCCCCCCAGTCGGATATTAGCCACCGGTAAGATAATGTACGAATACATTATCTTACCGTTGTTGCCCAGGGTGCACCGTCCCAGGCGTTACCCTTCCCCACCCCATGAGGCCTACGCCTCGGATAGAAGGGAGTGGTAACGCCCGGGCACTCGAGGAGGTTTCCGACATCGCACCCCAACCTAACCTAACCTAACCTAACCTAACCTAACCTAACCTAACCTTTTTTTTTTTTTTTTTTTTTTGGTGTGGAAAATGCACCTTATGCATCGTCTCCGTTCGGGGAAACGGAGGTATGTGGGGCTCTCCCCAAGGGGGGCCTACCCACTAAAAACCACACGGATTCCCTCGTTTGCCATTGTGAACGCCACGGGAGCAAAATGTGTCACCGCAACGCACACTGGCCGCCCCGGGATGGGGCTCCTCTGTCGACACCGTGCAATGCGGGCTCGGCACTCCCCGGCCTCCCCCGCTGGTGAAGGATTGTTTAAAGAGGTTTACTCCTCGTGGCTTCCGCAGATGCCCACGTTCCCGGCAAGCCGGGGTTACGTGCCCTCACGTTAGCTTCCGCGCTCTCATGTCCCGCTCTGAAAGCAGAGCGGTACCGAGGACACGGTTGCTTCCGCCCTGAGGCTCCCCCTCACCTTTCCCTGCTCGGGCCACAGGGCAGGTACTAGGATCAGGTTCCCTCCTTCAATCCGTCTCACTTTAACCCCAAAACTATCCCTCCCATTAGGCGTTTGGCGCCTCCAGGAACCTGCCAGTCCTTGGACCTTTCGGTAGCCCAGGCCGTGCCCAAGGCGGGGCTAGGTACTCAGAACAAGGTTACAGTATACCCTTTAGCAACCGCACGCCTGTCCCTCCTATGCTTGTCCTCCCCATATAGGGCGTAAGTCACGTCCAGGCCTGTTGCAGAGCCCTGACACCTTTCGCATAGCCCAGGCCGTGTGTGCGGCACGGCGGGGCTACTTACTCAGTGCAGGGATGCAGAGCAGCTTCCCGTCAGCTACCTTACGCCCGTCCTCACGAAATATATAAACATCATACATACGTGGCCCATATAATACGTATATACATATCCCCCCCAGTCAGTCAGTCAACCCCCACAGGCCATGGGCCCAACCACTACTCTTCTCTCCCTCAACCACCAGGGTTAACGGGGGAGAACCGTAATGGTCGTGCAGCCCAGGCCATCTAGGCATGATGTCCCGGGCACATGTGGAGATTGCTGACCCTCCCCCGAGGCTCCCCCTCACCTTTCACTGCTCGGGCCACGGAGCAGGTACTAGGTTCAGGCTCACCTCCAGACTTCCGTCCTCCTCAAAACCCCACGGCTATCCCTCCCCAGTAGGCGTTTGGCGCCTCCAGAAACCTGCCAGTCCTTGAACCTTTCGGTAGCCTCGGCCGTGTAGGGGCACGGTGGGGCTAGGTACTCAGAACAAGGTTACAGTATACCCTTTAGCAACCGCACGCCTGTCCCTCCTATGCTTTCCCTCCCCATACAGGGCGTAAGTCACATCAAGGCCTGTTGCAGAGCACTGACACCTTTCGCATAGCCCAGGCCGTGTGGCCAGCACGGCGGGGCTACTTACTCAGTGCAGGGATGCAGAGCAGCTTCCCGTCAGCTACCTTACGCCCGTCCTCACGAAATATATAAACATCATAGATACGTGGCCCATATAATACATATATACATATCCCCCCCGTCAGTCAGTCAACTCCCACAGGCCATGGGCCCAGCCGCTACCTTTCTCCCCCTTAACCACCAGGGTTAACAGGGGAGAACCGTAACGGTCGTGCAGCCTAAGTCGTCCCCTACCGACCCAGGCACATGTGGAGATTGCTGACTCCCCCCCCCCCCCGCCCCAGTCGGATATTAGCCACCGGTAAGATAATGTACGAATACATTAGCTTACCGTTGTTGCCCAGGGTGCACCGTCCCAGGCGTTACCCTTCCCCACCCCATGAGGCCTACGCCTCGGATAGAAGGGAGTGGTAACGCCCGGGCACTCGAGGAGGTTTCCGACATCGCACCCCAACCTAACCTAACCTAACCTAACCTAACCTTTTTTTTTTTTTTTTTTTTTTTTTTTTTTTTTTTTTTTTTTTTTTTTTTTTTTTTTTTTTTTTTTTTTTTTTTTTTTTTGGTGTGGAAAATGCACCTTATGCATCGTCACCGTTCGGGGAAACGGAGGTATGTGGGGCTCTCCTCTCACCAGGCATACCCACTAAAAACCACACGGATTCCCTCGTTTGCCATTGTGAACGCCACGGGAGCACAAAGAGTCACCGCAACGCCCACTGGCCGCCCCGGGATGGGGCTCCTCTGTCGACACCGTGCAATGCGGGCTCGGCACTCCCCGGCCTCCCCCGCTGGTGAAGGATTGTTTAAAGAGGTTTACTCCTCGTGGCTTCCGCAGATGCCCACGTTCCCGGCAAGCCGGGGTTACGTGCCCTCACGTTAGCTTCCGCGCCCTCATGTCCCGCTCTGAAAGCAGAGCGGAATCGAGGGCACGGTCGCCTCCGCCACCAGGCTCCCCCTCGCCTTTCCCTGTCCGCCGTGGCAGAGCAGGTACTCAGCTCGGGTTCGCCGACGTCAAAGGCGCCCGCCCAATGGCGAGACGCCGCCCTCACTGCGGACCCACGGATGGGCCCGCTGGCTCGGATCCCCCGCAACTAGTTGCGGGTTCACCTCACCACCCCTCCCCCCCAGTCGGATATTAGCCACCGGTAAGATAATGTACGAATACATTAGCTTACCGTTGTTGCCCAGGGTGCACCGTCCCAGGCGTTACCCTTCCCCACCCCATGAGGCCTACGCCTCGGATAGAAGGGAGTGGTAACGCCCGGGCACTCGAGGAGGTTTCCGACTTCGCACCCCAACCTAACCTAACCTAACCTAACCTAACCTAACCTAACCTAACCTTTTTTTTTTTTTTTTTTTTTGGTGTGGAAAATGCACCTTATGCATCGTCTCCGTTCGGGGAAACGGAGGTATGTGGGGCTCTCCCCAAGGGGGGCCTACCCACTAAAAACCACACGGATTCCCTCGTTTGCCATTGTGAACGCCACGGGAGCAAGATGTGTCACCGCAACGCACACTGGCCGCCCCGGGATGGGGCTCCTCTGTCGACACCGTGCAATGCGGGCTTGGCACTCCCCGGCCTCCCCCGCTGGTGAAGGATTGTTTAAAGAGGTTTACTCCTCGTGGCTTCCGCAGATGCCCACGTTCCCGGCAAGCCGGGGTTACGTGCCCTCACGTTAGCTTCCGCGCCCTCATGTCCTGCTCTGGAAGCAGAGCGGTACCGAGGGCGCGGTCGCTTCCGCCCACCAGGCTCCCCCTCGCCTTTCCCTGCTCGGGCCACAAAGCAGGTACTAGGCTTAGGCTCGCCTCCATCTCTTGACCCCTTAGAAACCCCAAAAGCTAACCCTCCCCATAAGGCGTTTGGCGCCTCAGCAGGTTGCAGAGCGGTGAAGTTTTCGGTAGCCCAGGCCGTGTGGCGAGTACGGCGGGGCTACTTACTAGGTCCAAGGTTGCAGAGCGTGCACTATTGGCAACCGAACGCCTGTCCCTCCTATGCTATCCCTCCCTATATATAGGACGTAAGTCCCTATAGGGCGTAAGTCGCATCGAGGCCTGTTGCAGAGCGGAGAACCTTTCGGTAGCCCAGGCCGTGTGACCAGCACGGCGGGGCTACTTACTCAGTTCAAGGTTGCAGAGCAGCTTCCCGTCAGCTACCTTACGCCCGTCCTCTCAAAATACATACATATCATAGATACATGGCCCATATAATACATATATACATATCCCCCCCAGTCGGATATTAGCCACCGGTAAGATAATGTACGAATACATTATCTTACCGTTGTTGCCCAGGGTGCACCGTCCCAGGCGTTACCCTTCCCCACCCCATGAGGCCTACGCCTCGGATAGAAGGGAGTGGTAACGCCCGGGCACTCGAGGAGGTTTCCGACATCGCACCCCAACCTAACCTAACCTAACCTAACCTAACCTAACCTAACCTAACCTAACCTTTTTTTTTTTTTTTTTTTTTTTTTGGTGTGGAAAATGCACCTTATGCATCGTCTCCGTTCGGGGAAACGGAGGTATGTGGGGCTCTCCCCTACGGGCCTACCCACTAAAAACCACACGGATTCCCTCGTTTGCCATTGTGAACGCCACGGGAGCAAAATGTGTCACCGCAACGCCCACTGGCCGCCCCGGGATGGGGCTCCTCTGTCGACACCGTGCAATGCGGGCTCGGCACTCCCCGGCCTCCCCCGCTGGTGAAGGATTGTTTAAAGAGGTTAACTCCTCGTGGCTTCCGCAGATGCCCACGTTCCCGGCAAGCCGGGGTTACGTGCCCTCACGTTAGCTTCCGCGCCCTCATGTCCTGCTCTGAAAGCAGAGCGGCACCGAGGGCACGGTCGCTTCCGCCCACCAGGCTCCCCCTCGCCTTTCCCTGTCCGGCCAACAGAGCAGGTACTCAGTTCGGGTTCGCCGACGTCAAAGGCGCCCGCCCAAGGGCGGGACGCCGTCCTCAATGCGGACCCATAAATGGGCCCGCTACCCCTCCCCCCCCGGTGTGTCGGCAAACCCCCACAGGCCATAGGCCCATCCGCTACTCTTCTCCCCCTTAACCACCAGGGTTAAAAGAGGAGAACCGTAGCGGTCGTGCAGCCCAGACGGCAGTCAATTGCTCCGACCGCCCGGGCACATGTGGAGATTGCCGACCCCCCCCCCCCCCCCCGTCAGCCAGTCAACCCCACAGGCCATGGGCCCATCCGCTACTCTTCTCCCCCTTAACCACCAGGGTTAACAGGGGAGAACCGTAACGGTCGTGCAGCCTGAACCATGCCCTCGCGGAAGCTTGGTGCAGGCACATGTGGAGATTGCTGCTGAAACCCCCCCCCCCCCCCAGTCGGATATTAGCCACCGGTAAGATCATGTGATAATCATGAGCTTACCGTTGTTGCCCAGGGTGCACCGTCCCAAGCGTTACCCTTCCCCACCCCATGAGGCCTACGCCTCGGATAGAAGGGAGTGGTAACGCCCGGGCACTCGAGGAGGTTTCCGACATCGCACCCCAACCTAACCTTTTTTTTTTTTTTTTTTTTTTTTTTTTTTTTTTTTTTTTTTTTTTTTTTTTTGGTGTGGAAAATGCACCTTATGCATCGTCACCGTTCGGGGAAACGGAGGTATGTGGGGCTCTCCTCTCACCAGGCATACCCACTAAAAACCACACGGATTCCCTCGTTTGCCATTGTGAACGCCACGGGAGCATAAGGAGTCACCGCAACGCCCACTGGCCGCCCCGGGATGGGGCTCCTCTGGCCCCAACCTAACCTAACCTAACCTAACCTTTTTTTTTTTTTTTTTTTTTTTTGGTGTGGAAAATGCACCTTATGCATCGTCTCCGTTCGGGGAAACGGAGGTATGTGGGGCTCTCCCCAAGGGGGGCCTACCCACTAAAAACCACACGGATTCCCTCGTTTGCCATTGTGAACGCCACGGGAGCAAGATGTGTCACCGCAACGCACACTGGCCGCCCCGGGATGGGGCTCCTCTGTCGACACCGTGCAATGCGGGCTCGGCACTCCCCGGCCTCCCCCGCTGGTGAAGGATTGTTTAAAGAGGTTTACTCCTCGTGGCTTCCGCAGATGCCCACGTTCCCGGCAGGCCGGGGTTACGTGCCCTCACGTAAGCTTCCGCGCCCTCATGTCCTGCTCTGAAAGCAGAGCGGAACCGAGGGCACGGTCGCTTCCGCCCACCAGGCTCCCCCTCGCCTTTCCCTGTCCGCCGTGGCAGAGCAGGTACTCAGTTCGGGTTCGCCGACGTCAAAGGCGCCCGCCCAAGGGCGGGACGCCGTCCTCACAAGCGGACCCACTAATGGGCCCGCTAACCCTCCCCCCAGTGTGTCAGCAAACCCCCACAGGCCATGGGCCCAACCGCTACTCTTCTCCCCCTTAACCACCAGGGTTAACAGGGGAGAACCGTAACGGTCGTGCAGCCCAGACGGTAAGCCGTTATTCCGACCGCCCGGGCACATGTAGAAGCTGCTGACCCCCCTCCCCCCCGTCAGACAATCGCCACAGGCCATGGGCCCATCCGCTACTCTTCTCCCCCTTAACCACCAGGGTTAATAGGGGAGAACCGTAACGGTCGTGCAGCCCAGACCATCTAGTCGTGGGCCTGGTGGCCCGGGCACATGTGGAGATTGCTGACCCCCACCCCCCCAGTCGGATATTAGCCAACGGTTAACTAAGTCCCTAAGGAATTAATTAACCGTTGTTGCCCAGGGTGCACCGTCCCAAGCGTTACCCTTCCCCACCCCATGAGGCCTACGCCTCGGACAGAAGGGAGTGGTAACGCCCGGGCACTCGAGGAGGTTTCCGACTTCGCACCCCAACCTAACCTAACCTTTTTTTTTTTTTTTTTTTTTTTTTTTTGCGGTGGGAAAATGCATTACGCACTATCCCTGCGCCGTCGGGGAACGGCGCAGGGGGTGTATGGGACTCTCCTCCCACCTTCTTTCCTTCCGAAACTGGGAAGGAAAGAAGGTAGGAGGCCTACCCATTAAAAACCCACCGGTATTCCCTCACCAGCCAATTATGCGAATGTCGTGGGAGCAATATTGTGGCACCACAACATCCGCTGGCCGGCCCGGTCTAACCGGGTCCTCCTCTCCGAGAGGGGGGGATCGGGAACACATGATCCCCCCCTAACACTTGTGGGCCGTTTGACTAGCGGTGGATCCCCTATCCCCGCCAGTCGGCTCCACCTTAGGGTGGAAGAGCGGCGGCAAACTGCCTCCGTCTTCTCCCCGTCCGTCTCCGTCGAAGCGGGTGCGCCAGAGGGTTACTCTCGCGCTCCCGCTCCCTCTCCTCCTTCTGCGAAATAACTGTTTCGCAGAAGAAGGAGACAGCCTCCCAGGAACTCTCGCTCCTCAGCATCGCAATTGTGACGCTGGGGAGCGAGAGGTCACCCCCGATTTCCGCCACAAGTGTGCGGCGCCGATCCGACCAGGCTGGGCACACCTCGAGGGTGTGCTGCGCCGTATCTTCAGCGGCACCGCACTCGTGGCACGTCTGCGTTACCTCCCTTCCCGCCACCCTGTGCAGGTACCGTCCAAAGCAACCATGCCCGGACAGCACCTGCACAAGGCGGAATGTGAGGGATCCGTGACCCCTTTGACACCACTCCGGGAGCACTGGGCGGATGGCTTCGATGGTTCGGGTGCCATACTCGGCATCCGCCAGCTCTTCCGCCCAGCGCTCCATCACCTTCTCTCTCCCTACCTCCCGGGCCCTCGCGAGCTCCTGCGGGGCGAGGGTCTCACCCCGGTCCCGCCTCTCGAGCCGCGCCCTGTAGGCGTCGGCCAGCATCCCTGCCTCAATCTCCCAGGGAGGGGTGCCGGCCAAGGCACAGGCCGCGGCCCAACCCACCGTCCTATATGCCCGGCACATCCTCACCGCCATCACCCTTTGTGGCCTCCGAAGGAGGGCCTTGGTCTTGGCGGTGAGGCTGTCCGCCCATATCGGAGCCCCATACAGGGCCATGCTCCTGATGACCCCTGCAAACAATCGTCTGCAGGGGGCATCAGGTCCCCCTGTGTTTGGTAGGAGCCGACTGAGTGCTCCGGCCGCCCCTACAAGTCGAGGAGCCATTCTGACGAAGTGCTCCTCGAACTTCCAGCCTCCGTCGAGGGTAAGGCCCAGATATTTAATATGGGCCTTCACCTCGACGGCCGCTCCGCTAATTTGGAGAAACCTAACCTAACCTAACCTAACCTAACCTAACCTAACCTAACCTAACCTTTTTTTTTTTTTTTTTTTTTTTTTTTGACGGTGGGAAAATGCGTTACGCATACGACCGCGCCAAGGGGACGGCGCGGAAGTTATGTGGGACTCACCTCCCCCGTAACCTCCTTCCCTAATGGAAGGAGGGGGGGAGGCATACCCACTAAAAACCCACCGGTATTCCCTCTCTTGCCATTTGCGGATGCCATGGGAGAATTGAGAGTCACCACAGCATCCGCTGGCCGCCCCAGCCTATGCCGGGGCTCCCGCGCCAAGAGAGGGGGGGCCGGAATACTTGGTCCCCCCCCTAGACGTGTGGGCTATAACAGCTGACAGGGGATCCCCATCCCCCGCCGGCTAGCACCACTAGGGAAGGTTGGCAGCGAACTGTCGCCGCCTCCTTCCCGTCCGTCTGCGCCGGAGCGGGTTCGCGAGGGGATCATTCTCGCGTTCCCGCTCCCTCTCCTCCTTCTGCGACATAACGTCGTCGCAGAAGGAGGTGACGGCCTCCCAGGACGTCTCGCTCTCCAGCATCGCGCGTACGACGCTGGGGAGCGAGAGGTCGCCGCCAATCGTCGCCGCCAGGGTGCGGCGCCGCTCAGCCCATGCACTGCACACCTCCAGGGTGTGCTGGGCTGTGTCCTCGGCGGCGCCGCACTCGTGGCACGACGCCGTCTCCTCCCTTCCGGCAACCTTGTGCAGGTACCGCCCGAAGCAGCCATGCCCGGACAGCACCTGCACAAGGCGGAAGGTGAGGGACCCGTGATCCCTCCCGCACCACTCCTGGAGCACCGGGCGGATGGCTGCGATCGTGCGCAGGCCGTATTCGGCCTGCGCAAGCTCATCCGCCCAGCGCTCCAGCACCTCCCCTCTCCGGACCTCCCTGGCCCGGGCCAACTCCTGGGGAGCGAGGGACTCTCCCCGCTCCCTGCGCTCCATTTTGGCCCGGTAGGCCTCGGCAAGCCCGACCGCCTCAATCTCCCATGGAGGGGAGGCTGCGAGGGCTCCGGCCGCCGCCCAGCCCACCGTACGGTAGGCCCGGGCCATCCTCACCGCCATGACCCTCTGGGGCCTTCGGAGGAGGGCCTTGGTGGCGGCGGTGAGGGACTCAGCCCATATAGGGGCCCCGTACAGGGCCATGCTCCTGATGACCCCTGCAAACAGGCGTCTGCAGGGGGCACCAGGTCCGCCCTGATTGGGCAGGAGCCGGCCCAGGGCTCCCGCCGCGCCCACGAGTCGGGGAGCCATCCTGCGAAAATGCTCCCCGAACTCCCATTTTCCGTCGAGGGTAAGGCCCAGATATTTCATGTGGGCCTTCACCTCGACGGCCTCCCCGTTGACGCGCAGGGAAGCCCCACGCGGCATCCTCCACCGGGGCCCTCGGAAGCAGAGGGCCTCCGTCTTGGGGAGGGACACTTTTAGGCCCAGCGCCTCGATCCGCCGAATCACGAGGGTGGCTCCCACCTCCGCCCTTCTTGCCACCTCTTCGAGGGTGGTTCCTCGGACGGCGATGAGTGTATCGTCGGCATAACAATACACCGCCATCCGAGGCAGCACCCTCGCGCGGATGACCCAGTCGTACCCGACGTTCCATAATAGGGGCCCTAGCACGGACCCCTGCGGAACGCCACTGGTCACCGGCTGGGCCATCCGAATCCCCCCCCTCCCCGTGTAGAGCACTACCCGCCCCGTCAGGTAGTGCCCTACAACCCTCCGGAGGTAGAGGGGCACCCGGTGATACCGGAGTGCCTCCTCTATCACTCCGAAGGGGAGGGACCCGAAGGCGTTGGCGATATCGAGAGATACCGCCACGGCCCCCTGGCCCCTCCTGGCCGCATCTTCGGTGAACCCCTTCAGGGCGGATAGGGCGTCCAACGTGGACCGCCCTACCCGGAACCCGAACTGGTTCTCCGCAAGATCCGGCCCTTCGCTCGTCAAGTGGTGGGCGATCCGGGAAGCGATCACTCTCTCGAGGAGCTTCCCGGTCTCGTCCAGCATGACGAGCGGCCGCCACCCGGAAGGAGAGTCCGCTGGCCTGTTCTCCTTCCGCAGGAGGACCAGGCGGCCCTCCTTCCAGGCCTGGGGGAACTGCCCCGCGACCAGGCACCTGTCGAGGAGGTCGCAGAGCCGGTCCCCCAGGTGCTTCACCGCAATGGGAAGCACCTTCCCCGGGACCCCATCCGGCCCTGGAGCCTTCCGGCACCCCTTCAGCCGGCCGACCACCCTCACCATTTCCTCCCCCGACACCGGGGGGACATCGGCGGGGGCTGCGGGCTCCTCCTCAGGGGGCGCCATCCGCGGCGGGTCGAAAGGCGGGCTCGCGGGGAAGAGGCCGTCGACCACCGCGGCGAGGACTCCCGGCTCAAAGTCCTCCGTGGCGGGGACACCTTGAGTTTCGCCCGTACCATTCGGTACGGGCGCCCCCACGGATCCCCGTCCAGCGTGGCCAAGAATTCAGCATGAGCTGAATCCTTGGCCCGCGCGATGGCCGCCTTGAAGGCGGCCTTGGCCGCGCGCAGTTCGACGAGGAGCCTCTCCTCCTCGCCCGGCACCCGGGTCCGCCTCCTTCGGCACCGGGTGAAGGCGCGGCGGGCCCTGTCGCTGGCGGCACGGAGGTCCGCCAGGTCCTGCGACCACCAGTAAACGGCCCGCCTGGGCGCACCCTTTCGCGCCCTCGGCATGGCCGCGTCGCAAATGGCCGTCAGGTCCTCCCGAAACCTGACGGCCCTCTCGTCGACCCCCATTGTGTCGGGGGGGTCGGCGCACCACGCCCGGACCACGGCGGCTTCTTCCGCCCGGTCCGGATCGAGGCGGGAAACTGCCCATTTTGGGAAGTCCCCGCCTCGCCCACCCACCGCCCGGGCCGGAGGCCCGCGGGGCGCTTTGGAGACCCTGAAGCGGATGTAGAGGTGGTCCGACAGGGTCTCCACCTCCTCCAGGACGCGCCACTGGCTCACACGAGCGCCGACAGCTGGGGTTGTGAACGTGAGGTCCACAATTGACCCCCCCTGCTGCCGGACGCATGTGTTGGCGCGTCCTACGTTTTGCAGGACCAGGCCGATCATAGCGGCCCAGTCCCGCAGAAGCGCCCCTCTGTGGTCAGTGATGGGGGACCCCCACGCCGCGCACTTGGCGTTGAAGTCCCCCATCAGGACCACTTGAGCCGGCGATGCCCTTTGCACCACCGGCTCCAGGCCCCCCAGGAACCTCTCAAAATCTGAGAGGGGCCTGTTGGGGGAGAAGTAGACGCCGATGACGACTACCTCTCCCCAATTTGCCGCCGCATACCCAGCGCCCCTCTCTCTCAGGGAGAGGCGCTGCTGCCCGGCAGCCGGCACCACCACGCCCACCGAGCCTTCCGTGTCCCCAACCCAGTTTTGCTGGGGGGGGACGAAGTAGGGCTCGGCGACGACCGCCACGTCGATGCACCACTCGGCTAGGACCTGCATTAGCAGGTCCTGTGCGCGAGCCGAGTGGTTGGCATTCACCTGGAGGAGCTCGTAATGCAGGTGTGCTGGCATTACGACACCTGCATTACGGGCTCCTCAATGGCCAACTGGCCGCCACGTTCGGTTGGGGCCCGGGTCAACGGGGCCTTACCCTTGACCGACGGAGGGGCGCACTTGGTCCCCCCCATCGTGTGGTTGTGCGGTCTGCCCGCTAGGGCACAGACCGCACACTTCGGCACCGCCTCACAGGCCGCTGCCAGATGGCCCTCCTCGCCGCAGCGGAAGCACTTAGTGCCGTGCTCGACCGATGACGGGCACAGGGCCCTGGTGTGGCCCAGCGCCATGCACTTAAAACAGCGCATGGGCAGGGCCTCCACCGGCGCGACGGTGGCAAGACACCAACCGATGGCCACCTTTCCCGCAGTGGCTGCGGCCTTAGCCACCGCTGCGGGGCACCGGACGATGGCGGAGCACCGCCCCCATTGGCTGGCTCTGAAAGCCCCTACCTTAATGTCGGTAGGGGCGCAGCCCCCCTTGGTGGCCATGACGGTGGCGATCTCCTCCTTGCTCACCGACTCGTCAAGGCCAGACAGCCTCACTTCGGCGAACTTGGTGGGCCGGGTCACCTCCGCCAGGTCACCGATGACCTGGCGGAGCATCTCAGCGAGACGGTCGGCGCTGGGCCCGGGGCTGTCGCCGCCAACCTCCAGCATTTTGGAGCCGGTCATCGACGTTTTGATCTTGACCGACTCCACGCCCGCTTCCGACAGGCGGATGGAGGCTCTGGCTTTCGCCATCACCTCCACGTAGGTGGCCTGCGCCTCCTTTTTCAGGGTCACCACGACGGCGGCCGTGCGTGGGACCTGAATTTTGGCCGCTTTCGGTGCGGGCTTTTGGGAAGGGATTTGGGGTTGGGGCTTCCCCTTCCCGCCCTTGGCCTTGCGGCCCACCACCCTGGTCCAGGGCGTTTCCGCCCCAGTAGGGTTGGTGGGGGCAGTTGTCTGCTGTCGGCTCGAGCCCGGGGTGGGCTGCGTCTTGGGGCCAGACTGGCGCTTGGGATAGGAGCGTAGTCCCTCCTCCTTACCTCCGTTGGCGGGGGGAGGTGTGGGGGCCCTCTCGGGTTTTTTGGCCTTGGGGGCCGTCAGGACAGCGGGTCGGCGCGTGGCACTGTCCAGCAGATGTGGCTGGGCACGTGGGCGGGCCGGCGGCTCCCTCTTCCGGTCCGCTGCCAGTGGCGGCCTCCGCACCGGCTCCGGGGGGAGACGGGACTCCAGTTCCCCGAGGCGGGCATTTATCATGCCCCCCAGCGAGGTCAGGAGGTCCCGCCTCATCTCCTCGATCACCTCCTTGAGGGGATCAGGAGCCGGCCCCCTCCTGGCCACAGCGGAGGCCGTTTGGGCCTCTGTGTAGGCCTCCTTAAAGGCCTTAAGGTCGGCGCGGACCAGCTCCAGCTCGCGGGAGAGCCGGGCGTTGTCCGCGCGGAGCCGCCGCTGGTCTTCTTGTGGCGTGATCGCGCGCATCGCCTCAATTGCGCTGATCACGCCATCCGTGGCCTCGTTCAACTTCCCCCTCACGGGGCCCTGCAGATTCTGGCTCCGCTTGACCTCCTGCTGTATATTTGCGACATACAGCAGGGCGGTCGCAGCCAGCTCCTCCCTCGTTTTCTCCCCTGAGGGATCGAGGTCGGCCTCCTCATAATTCAGCCGCGCCGCGGAGACCTTTCGGTATGACGGGCGGTACGTGGCGGACGAGTCGCGGTCCGCCTCATCTCCCGTTCCCTCCTCAGAGCGGTAGGCGAGGCTCCTATTTGCCTCAGAGAGGAAGGAGTGGGAGCCGAGGGAGCGTCCCTTCGCTCTACCTCTGGAAGCTGTGCCCACCTTCCTGGGGCACTCCACGCCGACCTCCACTTCCGGCTCCCCCGACAGGGGCCTTTTCTTGATAGCACCCGTTGGGTGCCTGAGCTGGACCCGGGGAAGGTCCTCCTCCTCCAGCTCCATGTCTCTGGAGCCGGCACATTCGTACTCGCTCTCGGACGAGTCCGAGACGAGCACCGGGCGTTCCCTAGCAGGGCTCCTTTCCCTGGCCACCTCTTCCGGCTCTCGCACCGTGGCCTTCCCCTTTGCCCCCGGCCGGAGCGGTGGGAAGTCCAGGCGGTAGGCCGAGCCGTCCGCGGAAAAATTCCCCGTGCGGGAACCCCCAGCGGGGCGCGTGCCCCTCCCCCCCCCAGTGGTGGCCAGTGAACTGGCCTCCCCCCCCCCTATGCTACCCCCCCCCCAAAAACAGGTCCTTCCGGGGGTTGGAGCCAACCCCCTTCCCAGAACTGTTTTCCCCCATTGCTAACCCCCCCGGTGTGGGATTCCAAAAATAGGAACACCCACGGAGCCCTCCCCGGCCCCTTTACCCACCCCGCCTATGAAAACCCCCCCTTACCGAGCTGGTTTTGCCAGAAGGGCAAAACCTAACTCAAAACGGTCAAGTGCGAACCGTCGAAAATTACCAACTTAAGAAAAAGTTGGTAGTTTTCGCCAAGTTCCCACGAGACTATGAATGCTAGGAGTTGGTGTGAGGTGCCGTTAGGCGGCGCAAACTACCTCCTATCCAACCCACTAACAACCAAATCTCGGACCGTAATAGGACAGACGCAATTAATTTTTGAAATTCTCGACAAATTTACAAAAGTAGTTAATTGCGCCTGTTGAAAAATATTAGCAATCAACGTTTCACCGAATAACTTCCGAATGGTAAGTCCGAAAATTATTCGGTAAACGGAATATGATTAAGCTAATTTTTTCTAATATCCCTATGCAAAAAGAAGTTAAAGAAGTTAAGCCAAAAAGAAGTTATGAATTTTTGAAAAGTTGTGTTTTCTAAAAATTTCTAAAGTTCGACCGCAAAACGTGAAGCGTTTTGGTGCCCAACTTTAAAAAATTAATTTTGGGTGAACCAGTGAAGCTGGAAACACGGGAAAAAGACCAAAATGTCGAGCAACTCAAGCAGAAGGCAACGAGCGAAAAAAGAACAGCGAAAAGCCACGGCAAGATAATAATTTTGGACGAAAACCAAAGCGCAAACCTCGAATTCGACCAAAATTTTCCCTCAACCTAACCTAACCTAACCTAACCTAACCTAACCTAACCTAACCTAACCTAACCTTTTTTTTTTTTTTTTTTTGGTGTGGAAAATGCACCTTATGCATCGTCTCCGTTCGGGGAAACGGAGGTATGTGGGGCTCTCCCCAAGGGGGGCCTACCCACTAAAAACCACACGGATTCCCTCGTTTGCCATTGTGAACGCCACGGGAGCAAAATGTGTCACCGCAACGCCCACTGGCCGCCCCGGGATGGGGCTCCTCTGTCGACACCGTGCAATGCGGGCTCGGCACTCCCCGGCCTCCCCCGCTGGTGAAGGATTGTTTAAAGAGGTTTACTCCTCGTGGCTTCCGCAGATGCCCACGTTCCCGGCAAGCCGGGGTTACGTGCCCTCACGTTAGCTTCCGCGCTCTCATGTCCCGCTCTGAAAGCAGAGCGGTACCGAGGACACGGTTGCTTCCGCCCTGAGGCTCCCCCTCACCTTTCCCTGCTCGGGCCACAGGGCAGGTACTAGGATCAGGTTCCCTCCTTCAATCCGTCTCACTTTAACCCCAAAACTATCCCTCCCATTAGGCGTTTGGCGCCTCCAGGAACCTGCCAGTCCTTGGACCTTTCGGTAGCCCAGGCCGTGCCCAAGGCGGGGCTAGGTACTCAGAACAAGGTTACAGTATACCCTTTAGCAACCGCACGCCTGTCCCTCCTATGCTTGTCCTCCCCATATAGGGCGTAAGTCACGTCCAGGCCTGTTGCAGAGCCCTGACACCTTTCGCATAGCCCAGGCCGTGTGTGCGGCACGGCGGGGCTACTTACTCAGTGCAAGGATGCAGAGCAGCTTCCCGTCAGCTACCTTACGCCCGTCCTCACGAAATATATAAACATCATACATACGTGGCCCATATAATACGTATATACATATCCCCCCCAGTCAGTCAGTCAACCCCCACAGGCCATGGGCCCAACCACTACTCTTCTCTCCCTCAACCACCAGGGTTAACGGGGGAGAACCGTAATGGTCGTGCAGCCCAGGCCATCTAGGCATGATGTCCCGGGCACATGTGGAGATTGCTGACCCTCCCCCGAGGCTCCCCCTCACCTTTCACTGCTCGGGCCACGGAGCAGGTACTAGGTTCAGGCTCACCTCCAGACTTCCGTCCTCCTCAAAACCCCAAGGCTATCCCTCCCCAGTAGGCGTTTGGCGCCTCCAGAAACCTGCCAGTCCTTGAACCTTTCGGTAGCCTCGGCCGTGTAGGGGCACGGTGGGGCTAGGTACTCAGAACAAGGTTACAGTATACCCTTTAGCAACCGCACGCCTGTCCCTCCTATGCTTTCCCTCCCCATACAGGGCGTAAGTCACATCAAGGCCTGTTGCAGAGCACTGACACCTTTCGCATAGCCCAGGCCGCGTGGCCAGCACGGCGGGGCTACTTACTCAGTGCAGGGATGCAGAGCAGCTTCCCGTCAGCTACCTTACGCCCGTCCTCACGAAATATATAAACATCATAGATACGTGGCCCATATAATACATATATACATATCCCCCCCGTCAGTCAGTCAACTCCCACAGGCCATGGGCCCAGCCGCTACCTTTCTCCCCCTTAACCACCAGGGTTAACAGGGGAGAACCGCAACGGTCGTGCAGCCTAAGTCGTCCCCTACCGACCCAGGCACATGTGGAGATTGCTGACTCCCCCCCCCCCGCCCCAGTCGGATATTAGCCACTGGTAAGATAATGTACGAATACATTAGCTTACCGTTGTTGCCCAGGGTGCACCGTCCCAGGCGTTACCCTTCCCCACCCCATGAGGCCTACGCCTCGGATAGAAGGGAGTGGTAACGCCCGGGCACTCGAGGAGGTTTCCGACTTCGCACCCCAACCTAACCTAACCTAACCTAACCTAACCTAACCTAACCTAACCTTTTTTTTTTTTTTTTTTTTTTTTTTTTTTGGTGTGGAAAATGCACCTTATGCATCGTCTCCGTTCGGGGAAACGGAGGTATGTGGGGCTCTCCCCAAGGGGGGCCTACCCACTAAAAACCACACGGATTCCCTCGTTTGCCATTGTGAACGCCACGGGAGCATAATAATGTGTCACCGCAACGCACACTGGCCGCCCCGGGATGGGGCTCCTCTGTCGACACCGTGCAATGCGGGCTCGGCACTCCCCGGCCTCCCCCGCTGGTGAAGGATTGTTTAAAGAGGTTTACTCCTCGTGGCTTCCGCAGATGCCCACGTTCCCGGCAAGCCGGGGTTACGTGCCCTCACGTTAGCTTCCGCGCCCTCATGTCCTGCTCTGGAAGCAGAGCGGTACCGAGGGCGCGGTCGCTTCCGCCCACCAGGCTCCCCCTCGCCTTTCCCTGCTCGGGCCACAAAGCAGGTACTAGGCTTAGGCTCGCCTCCATCTCTTGACCCCTTAGAAACCCCAAAAGCTAACCCTCCCCATAAGGCGTTTGGCGCCTCAGCAGGTTGCAGAGCGGTGAAGTTTTCGGTAGCCCAGGCCGTGTGGCGAGTACGGCGGGGCTACTTACTAGGTCCAAGGTTGCAGAGCGTGCACTATTGGCAACCGAACGCCTGTCCCTCCTATGCTATCCCTCCCTATATAGGGCGTAAGTCGCATCGAGGCCTGTTGCAGAGCGGAGAACCTTTCGGTAGCCCAGGCCGTGTGACCAGCACGGCGGGGCTACTTACTCAGTTCAAGGTTGCAGAGCAGCTTCCCGTCAGCTACCTTACGCCCGTCCTCTCAAAATACATACATATCATAGATACATGGCCCATATAATACATATATACATATCCCCCCCAGTCGGATATTAGCCACCGGTAAGATAATGTACGAATACATTATCTTACCGTTGTTGCCCAGGGTGCACCGTCCCAGGCGTTACCCTTCCCCACCCCATGAGGCCTACGCCTCGGATAGAAGGGAGTGGTAACGCCCGGGCACTCGAGGAGGTTTCCGACATCGCACCCCAACCTAACCTAACCTTTTTTTTTTTTTTTTTTTTTTTTTTTTTTTTTTTTTTTAACGGTGGGAAAATGCGTTACGCATACGACCGCGCCGTGGGGACGGCGCGGAAGTTATGTGGGACTCACCTCCCCCGTAACCTCCTTCCCTAATGGAAGGAGGGGGGGAGGCATACCCACTAAAAACCCACCGGTATTCCTTCTCCTGCCATTTGCGGATGCCATGGGAGAATTTGGAGTCACCACAGCATCCGCTGGCCGCCCCAGCCTATGCCAGGGCTCCCGCGCCAAGAGAGGGGGGACCGGAACACTTGGTCCCCCCCCTAGACGTGTGGGCTATTACGGCCGACAGGGGATCCCCATCCCCCGCCAGCTAGCACCACTAGGGAAGGTTGGCAGCGAAATGTCGCCGCCTCCTTCCCGTCCGTCTGCGCCGGAGCGGGTTCGCGAGGGGATCATTCTCGCGTTCCCGCTCCATTTCCTCCTTCTGCGATATGACTTCTTCGCAGAAGGAGGTGACGGCCTCCCAGGACGTCTCGCTCTCCAACATCGCACGCACGACGCTGGGGAGCGAGAGGTCGCCACCAATCGTCGCCGCCAGGGTGCGGCGCCGCTCAGCCCATGCGCTGCACACCTCCAAGGTGTGCTGGGCTGTGTCCTCGGCGGCGCCGCACTCGTGGCACGACGCCGTCTCCTCCCTTCCGGCAACCTTGTGCAGGTACCGCCCGAAGCAGCCATGCCCGGACAGCACCTGCACAAGGCGGAAGGTGAGGGACCCGTGATCCCTCCCGCACCATTCCTGGAGCACCGGGCGGATCGCTGCGATCGTGCGGAGGCCGTATTCGGCCTGCGCAAGCTCATCCGCCCAGCGCTCCAGCACCTCTTCCTTTTGGGCCTCTTTGGCCCGAGCCAACTCCTGGGGAGCGAGGGTGTCCCCCCGCTCCCTGCGTTCCATTTTGTCGCGATAGGCCTTGGCGAGCCCGACCGCCTCGATCTCCCACGGAGGGGAGGCTGCGAGGGCTCCAGCCGCCGCCCAGCCCACCGTCCGGTAGGCCCGGGCCATCCTCACTGCCATCACCCTCTGGGGCTTCCTGAGAAGGGCTTTGGTGGTGGCAGTGAGGGAACTCGCCCATATTGGGGCCCCGTACAGGGCCATGCTGCGAATGACCCCTGCGAACAGCCTTCTGCAGGGGGCATTTGGTCCGCCCAGATTGGGCAGGAGCCGGCCCAAAGCTCCCGCCGCGCCAACGAGTCGGGGAGCCAGTCTGCGGAAGTGCTCCCCGAACTCCCACTTGCCGTCGAGGGTAAGGCCCAGATACTTGATGTAGGCCTTCACCTCGACGGTCTCCCCACTGACGCGCAGGGCGGCTCCGCGCGGCAGCCTCCATCGGGGCCCTCGGAAACAGAGGGCCTCCGTCTTCGGGAGGGACACCCTGAGACCCAGCGCTTCTATGCGCTGGATCACCAGGGTGGCTCCCACTTCCGCCCTCCTCGCCACCTCTTCGAAGGTGGCGCCCCGGACGGCGATGAGGGTGTCATCCGCGTAGCAGAACACCGCCATCTGAGGCAGCACCCTCACGCGGATGACCCAGTCGTACCCGACGTTCCATAATAGGGGCCCTAGCACGGACCCCTGCGGAACGCCACTGGTCACCGGCTGGGCCATCCGAATTCCCCCCCTCCCCGTGTAGAGCACTACCCGCCCCGTCAGGTAGTGCCCCACAACCCTCCGGAGGTAGAGAGGCACCCGGTGATACCGGAGTGCCTCCTCTATCACTCCGAAGGGGAGAGACCCGAAGGCGTTGGCGATATCGAGGGATACCGCCACGGCCCCCTGGCCCCTCCTGGCCGCATCTTCGGTGAACTCCTTCAGGGCGGATAGGGCGTCCAACGTGGACCGCCCTACCCGGAACCCGAACTGGTTCCCCGCAAGATCCGGCCCTTCGCTCGTCAGGTGTTGGGCGATCCGGGAAGCGATTACTCTCTCGAGAAGCTTCCCGGTCTCGTCCAGCATGACGAGCGGCCGCCACCCGGAAGGAGAGTCCATCGGCCTGCTCTCCTTCCGCAGGAGGACCAGGCGGCCCTCCTTCCAAATTTGGGGAAACTGCCCCGCGCCCAGGCAGTGATCCATTAAGCCGCAGAGCCGGTCCCCCAGGTGCTTCGCCGCAATGGGAAGCACCTTCCCCGGGACGCCATCGGGCCCAGGTGCCTTGCGGCACCCTTTGAGTCGGCCTAACACCCTCGCCATTTCCTCCCCCGTCACTGGGGGGACGTCAGCGGGGACTGCGGGCTCCTCTTCTAGCGGCGCCATCCGCGGTGGATCGAAGGGCGGGCTGGTAGGGAAGAGGCCCTGCACCACCGCGCTGAGGAGCCCCGGCTCGAAGTCCTCCGTGGGGGGGGACACCTTCAGCTTTGCCCGTACCATTCGGTACGGGCGGCCCCACGGGTCCCCATCGAGCGTGGCCAAGAATTCGGCGTGCGCCGTATCCTTGGCCTGTGCTATGGCCACCTTGAAGGTGGCCTTCGCCGCCCGCAGCTCAGCGAGGAGCCGTTCCTCTTCACCCGGCACCCGGCTGCGTCGCCTACGGCACCGGGTGAAGGCGCGGCGGGCTGCGTCGCTTGCGGCTCTAAGGTCCGCGAGGTCCTGCGACCACCAGTATGCGCTCGCCCTGGGCGCACATTTGCGCGCCCTAGGCATCGCCGCGTCGCAGATGGCTGTCAGGTCCTCGCGGAACCTGACAGCCCTCTCGTCGATCCCCATGCTGTCGGGGGGGTCGACACACCACGCCTGGACCAGGGCGGCCTCTTCCGCCTTATCCCGATCGAGGCGGGAGATTGCCCATTTGGGGAAATTCCCGCCTCGCCCACCCGCCACCCGGGCTGGGAGCCCGCGGGGCGTTTTGGAGACCCTGAACCGGATGTAGGCATGATCGGACAGGGTCTCCACCTCCTCGAGGACATGCCAATCGCCCACTCGAGCACCGATGGAAGGGGTAGTGAACGTGACATCTACTATCGACCCCCCCTGCCATCGGACGCAGGTGTTGGCGGTCCCTTTGTTCTGCAGAACCAGGCCGGCCATTGCAGCCCAGTCCCGCAGAAGCGCCCCCCTTTGATCTGTGATGGGGCACCCCCATGCCGCGCACTTGGCATTGAGGTCCCCCATCAGGATCACCTGAGCCGGTGATGCCCTCTGCACAACCGGCTCCAGGCCCGCCAGGAAGCGTTCAAATTCCCTGAAGGGCCTGTTTGGGGAGAAGTAGACTCCGATGACGACTACCTCTCCCCAGTTGGCCGCCACGTATCCGGCTCCCCTTTCCTTAAGGGTTAAGCTTTGGGAGCCGGCAGCCGGCACCACGACAGCCACCAAGCCTTCCGAGTCCCCGACCCAGTTTTGCTGGGGGGAGACGTAATATGGCTCGGCGACCACTGCCACGTCTATGCGCCACTCCGCAAGGACCTGGATGAAAAGGTCCTGTGCGCGCGCGGAGTGGTTAACATTCCCCTGGAGGAGCTCGTAATATGGGTGTACTGGCATTAAAACACCTGCATATTGAGCTCCTCTCTGGCCTTCTGGCCACGTTCAGGGGGGGGCCTGGCCGATGGGACCCTTCCCCTAACCGTTGGGGGGGTACAGTTTGATCCCCCCATTCTGTGGCCGTCTGGACGACCAGCCTTCGCGCAGACGGCGCACTTAGGCACCGCTTCGCAAGTCGCTGCCAGGTGGCCCTCAGCGCCGCATCGAAAGCATTTAGAGCGATATTCCGCCTCCGATGGGCAGAGGGCTCTGGTGTGGCCCAGCGCCATGCATTTGAAGCACCGCATGGGCAGGGCCTCCACTGGCTTGACTGTGACCACCGTCCACCCCACCGGGATCTTCCCGGCGGTGGCGATGGCCTTCGCGGCCACAGCTGGGCACTTCACCAGGGCTGAGCCCTGGCCCCAGGTGCTCACCCTTACGGCCCCGACCTTTATTTGTTCGGAGGCGCATTTCCCCATCCTCGCCATCGCGGCAGCGAGTTCCTCGGGCCCCACCAACTCGTTTAGACCTGAGATCTTTAGGTCCACGAGCTTTGTGGGCCGCGAGATCTCCGCAAGGTCCCCAATTACCTCCCGCAGCCTTACCGCTAGGAGGTCCGCGGATTTTTCAGGCTGCTCTCCGCCCACCTCTAACATTCTGGAGCCAGTCATAGTCGTCCTGACTTTGACTGACTCCAAGCCAAAGTCTGCCAAGCTGATGGCGGCTTTTGCTTTCGCCAAGACCTCGATAATGTTGGTTGCCCCCTCCCGCGAAGATATCACTATCGCTGCAGTGCGGGGGACCACGACTCTGGCCGGCTTCGTCTTCGGCGGGAGTGCCTTAGCACGTGCGGCGGGGGCCTTGGGCGTCTCGGGCAGCTGGGAGGGAGCGTTCCCCTTCCGCTTCTTCCTTCGCCTCTTTCTTCGGAGGACCTGGGACCACGGGGTGGTCTCCTCGTTCTCGGGGGCCATAGGCTCTTGCCTGCTTGGACCAGCCTCTGGTTGTCCCTGGACTTGAGGTCCAGGTTTCGGCGTTGGCCTTTTTTGAGGCCCATTCTTCAAAGAACCCTCGGCCCCCTTTCTCGTTCGGGGCTGGGGGATAGGGACGATCGGCTCTGACCGGGGCTGAGGGTTGTGAATGGCCCCTGCAGCCGGGTTCGGCTGGGCCCTTGGGCGAGGCGGGGGCTCTTGGCGCCTGTCAGCCGCGAGCGGGGGTCTTAGGACCGGTTCTGGCGGGAGTCGTGACTCCAGCTCCCCTAGGCGGGCGTTTAACATCCCGCCCAGAGATATTTGGAGGTCGCGCCTCATCCCCTCCATTGTCTCCTTGAGAACCTCCTCCAAGGAGCTCAGTTGGGTTTCTCTTGGGACCACAGCCAAGCTCTTCTGGGACTCCGAGTAAGCCTTCTTAAAGGCACGCAACTCCGCGCGTATCAGGTCTAGCTCCCTCGAAAGCCGAGCGTTGTCAGCGCGGAGTCTGCGCTGCTCCTCCTTCGGAGTGATCGTGCGTAGCCCTTCCACTGCATCAATCACCCCTTGTGCGGCATGGTTTATTTCACCCCATACAGTGCCCTTTATGTGACCACACTTTTTGACCTGGCCTTGGATTTTGGCCACGTTCAGTAGAGCCTCCGCAGCAAGAGCCTCCACTGTTTTAGCGGGTGGGGCACTGTGGACCTCACTGTCCGACAGCCTCTCGGTCATCTCCGAGACCACTATCTTCCGGTAGGTTGGCTGGTATATAGGGTCAGCATCCACCTCACCAGTCTCCTCCCCCTCGGTCTCATAGCCCCCAGCCAGCTGTTCCCTTGTCGTCTTGGGGTAACTGTGGGCACCCATCGGGCGCTTACTGCGACCTCTCAGCGCGGAGCCCACCTTAGGGGCTACGGCTGGTACTGCCTCCTCAGCGTAGCTTTCCCTGTGGAGCCGCTTTTTAGAAGTCCCAGAAGGGAATCTAAGGGCGAACCCCGAGCCTAACGGGTTCTTCAGAGATCGCGCGTCTGCCTCTCTTTCTCCGGGGGACTCAGTCAGGTCGATTGAGCCAGAGTGTGACCTCGATAGTGGGGCTTCATCGATGAAAATCTCCGGCAACTCCGTTTCTGTTATCATCTGCCCTTCATTGTCCTCTGAGTCGGAACAGTCCGAGCAGTGAACGGAGTAAACCGGACTCCGATCTCGACTGTCGGGGGGACGAACCTCCTCTTTCCCCCCTTTCTTCCTCTCTGTGACTTGTGGTCTGTGAGGCTTGGGATATTCCAGGCAAAGAGCTCCAGCCTGAATCTGAGACCCATAAGGTACAGGGACCTTGAACTTGGCCTCCACCGTGTCCGCTTCCTTCCGCGGGCTCCCACTCTCAATGTGGGAGCCTCTTCTAGAAGTGACCAGCACTGGGCTGCATCTCCCTTCTTCATCGCCCTTGTTCTCTGGAGCACCACTATCGCCTGCTTCATCTCTTGTATCTGGCAGCTCCGTCTCCAGCGCCATGCTTAGGCTGGACGGCTGCCCTCTCTCCTTCTTTGAGTACGCCGTGTCCGTAGCTCGGACAATGGCCCTCTCCGCCTCTTCCTCCGGTTGCGACATGAGACACGCCGCTTCCTTTGGAAGGCAAAAAGTTTTGTTGTTGGGGGGGGGGGGGTTTTTTTTACAACTCATTTTTGTACCCACGAGAATGGAACGAAGGTTTTGCACTACCGGGTGACGTCCATTCCGGTAGTGCGGCTACTTACTGTGGAGGTCGCCAGGTATCCACAGGTTTTAACGACTTCACTGTCGGGTGTTATAGAGTTTCCTTCTCACGGGCCGGCCAATTAAGGCAAGCCCTCCGCTCCACAGTATCCAAGACATACCCCTTTAACGCCACGACTGGGGTCGTTGAATTGGATCTGCAGGCTACGGAAGGAGAAGTGGCGTGGGCTTCTCCACAAGGGCCTTCGGTTAGGAAGGCCATTCCCCAACTGCAGCCAAAGCTGCCCCTCCCTTTAAACCCCACCCTCCCAAATCAGGTGGCTGTCTGACGCGCTCGCCCCCAAAGCAGTCCCAGCCAGGCCCAAAGGCCAAGAGTTTTCACGCCTGAAAATAGGGCCCAGCAGAGGCAGCCGCGGAGGAGCGCGCGCCCGACACCCACCCGATTTCCCAGTTCCCCCCCAGTGTTTGGTTCGCGGGAGCTATTGCCCCTACCCACCGCGAGGCAGGCATTCCCCTATCCACCACCCGGGGACGCGCCACGTCGGAGTACACCTCTCCGCCCACTTAGACAACTAAGCAGGTCCGTGGAACCTAACCTAACCTAACCTAACCTTTTTTTTTTTTTTTTTTTTTTTTTTTTTTTTTTTTTTTTTTTTTGGTGTGGAAAATGCACCTTATGCATCGTCTCCGTTCGGGGAAACGGAGGTATGTGGGGCTCTCCCCAAGGGGCCTACCCACTAAAAACCACACGGATTCCCTCGTCTGCCATTGTGAACGCCACGGGAGCAAAATGTGTCACCGCAACGCCCACTGGCCGCCCCGGGATGGGGCTCCTCTGTCGACACCGTGCAATGCGGGCTCGGCACTCCCCGGCCTCCCCCGCTGGTGAAGGATTGTTTAAAGAGGTTTACTCCTCGTGGCTTCCGCAGATGCCCACGTTCCCGGCAAGCCGGGGTTACGTGCCCTCACGTTAGCTTCCGCGCCCTCATGTCCTGCTCTGGAAGCAGAGCGGTACCGAGGGCACGGTCGCTTCCGCCCACCAGGCTCCCCCTCGCCTTTCCCTGTCCGCCGTGGCAGAGCAGGTACTCAGTTCGGGTTCGCCGACGTCAAAGGCGCCCGCCCAAGGGCGGGGCGCCGTCCTCAAAAGCGGACCCACTAATGGGCCCGCTACCCCTCCCCCCAGTGTGTCAGCAGTTCCCACAGGCCATGGGCCCAACCGCTACTCTTCTCCCCCTTAACCACCAGGGTTAACAGGGGAGAACCGTAACGGTCGTGCAGCCCAGACGGCAGTCAATTCTTCCAACCGCCCGGGCACATGTAGAAGCTGCTGACCCCCTCCCCCCCGTCAGACAATCGCCACAGGCCATGGGCCCATCCGCTACTCTTCTCCCCCTCAACCACCAGGGTTAATAGGGGAGAACCGTAACGGTCGTGCAGCCCAGACCATCTAGTCGTAGGCCTGGTGGCCCGGGCACATGTGGAGATTGCTGACCCCCACCCCCCCCAGTCGGATATTAGCCACCGGTAAGCTAATGTACGAATACATTAGCTTACCGTTGTTGCCCAGGGTGCACCGTCCCAAGCGTTACCCTTCCCAACCCCATGAGGCCTACACCTCGGATAGAAGGGAGTGGTAACGCCCGGGCACTCGAGGAGGTTTCCGACATCGCACCCCAACCTAACCTAACCTAACCTAACCTAACCTAACCTAACCTAACCTAACCTTTTTTTTTTTTTTTTTTTTTTTTTTTTTTTTTTTTTTTGTTCACGAAGTGGAAACACATTACGTGTACCCCCGGGCCCGGGGAGACCCGGTTTAGGTTATGTGGGGCTCTCTCTCCGGTCCTCTTCTCCTAATGAGAAGGGGACAGGAGAGCATACCCACTAAAACCACTCCGATGCTGACCCTCTTGCCGAGGTTGTTAGGCGCCATGGGATCCAAAGATTTCACCATGACGCCTCTCGGCTGCCCCAGCTTTCGCCGAGGCTACCCGCGCCAGGGGGGGAAGAGTTGCAGCACTTCAACCCTTCCCCCAGACTCGTAGAACCGTGCAATGCGGACGAGGGATCCCCGTCCCTCGCCCGCTGGTCCTACTGGGGATTGAGACGGGCGGCAAATCGCCTCCGTCCCACCCCCCTCCGTCTGCGCCGGAACAGGGGTGCGAGGGCATCGTCCTCGCGCTCCCGTTCCGCGGCCTCCTTTTGCGAGATTACTGTCTCGCAAAAGGAGGCGACCGCCTGCCAGGCCTCCTCGCTCCCCAGCATGGCTTGCACAACGCTGGAGAGCGAGAGGTCGCTCGTCCCTAACTCCGCCTCGAGAGTTTGCCGCTCTGGGGCCCAGCTGGTACACTCTGCCAGAGTGTGCTGGGCCGTGTCGTCCGGGTCACCGCAGTGGTGGCACGTCGGATCATTCTCCCGCCCTATTCGGTGCAAATAATGGCCGAAGCACCCGTGCCCGGTCATTATTTGCACCATCCGGAATGTGAGGGCTCCGAACCCCCTCTCGACCCACTGGTCGAGTGACGGGAAGAGGGCCGCTATGGTGCGCGTTCCATAGCGGCTGTCCTCCAGGTCACTCTTCCAGCGGTCCCTCATCCGACGCTCCACCATGCGGCGGGCAAACTCTAGCTCTCTTGGGGCAGGCCTTTCCCCCCTTCTCTGCGCCTCTTTGCGCTCCTCGTACACCTCCGCGGCCGTCTGGGCGTCGATTTCCCAGGGCGGTGTACCGGCTAGGGCGCAAGCGGCCATGTGGGCGACAGTCACGTATGCCCGTACCGCCCTGATGGCGCACATCCTCTGCGGCCGTCGGAGCAAGGCCTTATTGCGCTCCGACAGCCGACTCGCCCAGATTGGCGCCCCATATAGCGCCATGCTGCGCACTACGCCCGTGTAGAGCTTGCGCACAGCTCCCCTCGGGCCCCCTACATTGGGAAGAAGATTCCCCAGCGCTGACGCAGCACCCACCAGTCTGGGAGCGAGTCTGGTGAGGTGCTCCGTAAATTCCCACTTCCTGTCCAGGACAAGGCCAAGATATTTGATGTTGGCCTTGACCTGGACAGATTCCCCCCCAATTGGCAGCGTGGCGTTCGCGGGTATCCGCCAACCCCGCCCGCCGAAGACCATCGCTTCTGTTTTGCTGACCGATACCTCCAGTCCCAGCATGCGGATTCGTTGAACTGTGAGGTCGGCCGCAACCGCTGCTCTGCGGAAAGCCTCCCGCATTTCACTTCCTCGCACGACCACCAGTGTGTCATCGGCATAACAAATGGTGGCCATGCGAGAAAGCTGTACCCCCCTGATGACCCAGTCATATCCCAGGTTCCACAATAGTGGTCCCAGGACCGATCCTTGTGGAACCCCACAGCCCATAGGCCTGGCCTTTCGCTCCCCTTCATGATCGTAGAGCACTACCCTGTCCTCAAGGTAGTGCCCCACGATCTTTTGCAGGTACATTGGTACCCGGTGGTACCTGAGTGCCTCCAGTATAACAGTGTAGGGGAGGGTGCCGAACGCGTTGGCGATGTCCAAGGACACCGCCACCACTCCCTCCCCTCCTCCCGCCGCGACGTCTATAAAGGCTTTCAGCTCCTTTATAGCGTCCAGCGTCCCCCTGCCCTGTCGGAACCCGAACTGCCGGTCCGAGACGTTCGGGCCCACGTCCCCCAGGTGCTTGACGATCCGGGAAGCAACCACCCTCTCAAACATCTTCCCGGATACGTCAAGCAGGACCAGCGGCCGGTGGCCAGATGGGGAATCCACCGGGCGACCCTCCTTCCGCAGCAAGACTAGTCGTCCCTCCTTCCACACCTTGGGGAAGCGTCCCGTCTCCAGGCACTCGTTCAGGAGGTCTTCGAGTCGCTCCCCCAGGTGTTCCAGGGCTAGCGGGACGACTCTTGCCGGGACACCGTCGGGTCCAGGTGCCTTCTTATTAGCTCGCATCCGGTCCACCATCCCCATCATCTCGTCCTCGGTGATCCTGGGTACAGGAGGGAGCGGCTCATTTCGCTCCTCCGAGGGGGCCGACATCCTCGGGGGAGTGAAATTTGGCGCCACCGGGAACAGGGCCTCCACCACTCTGCCGAGGAGCTCTGGCTCCATGGTGTCCATGGGGGGGGCTGCGCTTCATTTTGTTGCGGACCATCTTATAAGGCCGCCCCCATGGATCCCTATTCAGGGTCGCCAGGAACTCCTCGTGCGCGGCGTCCTTCGCCCTCACTATGGCGATTTGGAGCGCCTCCTTGGCGCTCTTAAGCGCCGCGTACAGCCGCTCTTCTTCGCCGTCGGTGTGGGTCCGTCGCCTCCTACAGCGGGTGTAGTACCGGCGGGCGGCGTTGCTGGCCACTCTGAGGGCCGCGATTTCCTCTGTCCACCAATAGACAGCCCGCTTGTTGGGCACCTGCCTCACTCGCGGCATCGCGGCGTCGCAGATGCGGGTCAGCGAGGCCCGGAACCGGGCCGCCTTCTCATCCGCAGTTCCCTGCGGGGGGGGACGACTCCACGCCTCGGCAATGGCGGCTTCCTCGGCCATTGCGGGGTCGAAGTGGGTTATCGCCCACCGCGGGAACCCACCTCCAGGCCTCCCTGGTCGCGGTTGTCGCGACTGCCGCAACGAGGCGGAGACCTTCATCCGAATATATAAATGGTCGGAGAGGGTCTCCACCTCCTCCAGGACGCGCCAGTCCTCAACACGTGCTGCAAGGGAGGGGGTGGCGAACGTGACGTCGACTATTGACCCCCCCTGTCTGCGCACGCACGTGTTGGCGCTGCCCTGGTTAACGACAACCAGCCCCGTGGCCAGCACCCAGTCCCGGAGCACAGCTCCCTTCAAGTCAGTGACGGGGGCACCCCATGCCGCGCTTTTGGCATTTAGGTCCCCCATCACAATGACTTGGGCAGGGGAACACCTCCCCACCACTCTTCCCAACCCCTCCAGGAAGGATTCGAAGGCGGACAGTGGTCGGTTGGGAGAGAAGTACACCCCGATGACCACCGTCTTCCCCCATTTTGCCGCCACGTATCCCGGTCCGTCCTCGAGCCTGGAGAGGGATGGGAAGAACCCTGTTGCCGGAACCACCATCGCCACGGATTCGTCTGTGGCCCCTACCCAGTGTGCCTGAGCAGGGACCATGTATGGCTCGGCCACCACCGACAATGCCAGTCCCCACTCCGCCATGACCTGCATCATGAGGTCTTGTGCGCGGGCGGAGTGGTTCAGGTTGCCCTGCAGGATCTCTAAATTTCGGTGTTCTGACATTTAGAGATCCATGGTGATTCCGGCTGCTGCCTCAGGGCTGCTCACTTGACCGCCGCGTACGGGGTCACTACGGCCTTTGGTTTTGGGGGGCGCGCACGCCTGTCCCCCCATGACGTGTCCGGCTGGCCGCTTTGCGAAACGGCACACATCGCAGTGGGGCTCGGCCTGGCACTCGGCTGCCCTGTGGCCGGGCTTCGAGCACCTGAAACACAGGTCGCCCCTGTCCACCGCTGCGGGGCACAAGGCCCTAGTGTGGCCCGTTCCCATGCAGCGGTAGCACCGCATGGGTTTGGGTTCCAGGGCTCTGATGCTGGCCGCCGACCAGCCCACCAGCATTTTCCCCGCTTTCATAAGTATGTTGGCGGCCACCACAGGGCAGCGCACCAACGCCGAACCTGTCCCGTTGCTCAGTAACCTGACCGAGCTTACTTTAACCTGCTCCGTGGAGCAGGCACCATTAAGGACGACCGCCGTTCTGATGTCCTCCGAGGTTACCGACTCATCGAAGCCGGTAACTCGGAGGTCGGCAGTTTTGGTAGGTCTGTAGACCGTGGCTACATCCCCAAGAACTCCCGCGATTTTTCCCGCCAGCGCGTCTGCTAGCTGGCCACTGCTTGCCCCTGGGACTTCAAAGAGTCGTGCCCCAGTGGCCGACTTGCGCACTCGGACACTTTCGAGCCCCACGTCTGCCAGCTTGAATGAAGTGGTCACCTTTTGCAGGGCCTCCAAGTACGACATATTGGCCTCCGGCTTAAGCGTGACCATCACCGCCGCGCTTTTTGGTGTGGCCAGGCTTTTCACCACAGCAGGCTTCTTCTGCTTCATGGGCACCTCGGTTGCTGCAGGCTTGGCCTTGGCCTTCGCCTTCCTCTTGACTACTTCCGTCCAGGATTCCTGGGTGGAAGCAGTGGGTTTCGGCCTCTGGGAGGTCGACGATGGCTCTTCATGTGCCCTGGCCTTTGGCTGCTCCTTGTGCTGCCCTTTGGGCGGCACTTTGGGCTGGGCCTTTGACTGGGCAGGCGCCTCCCTCTGGGGTTCTTCCCTTTGGGGTGGCGGCGGCAGGGGGATTGCAGTCCTACTTGCCTTGAGTGGCGGACGCACAACAGGCTCCGGGGGGAGGCGGCTCTCGAAGGCTTCCAGCCTGGCATTAAGCATATTGCCAAGGCTGACAAAGAGCTCCCTCGAGTGTTGCGCTAGGGCCTCCTGCAGGCCTTCAGGAAGGCCCTGAGTGGTGCGCGTGGATGCCTCGGACTTCCGCTCCGAGAAAGCTGTGCGGAGGGCCTTTGTTTCTCCTAGCAGCTGCGCAAGCTGCTCCCGCATCCTACGGTTGTCCGCCTTTAGTTTTCGGATTTCCTCGCTATCTTTCCTGTTTTCGAGGAAATCCATTGCCTCAATAATTTCGCGGCAGGCCGTGTTTATGTTGCCGCGCACAACACCATTTAAGTGGCTCGATTTTGCGGCCTCCTCAAGAACTGCGCGAGCAGCATTACGCGCGCATTCTACCACTCCGACCTCTTCGGGAGTTAGCTGGCCGTCGTTTGTGGTAAGGGCAGCTGCACCCTCTTTTCTAGCGACCGTTCGAGCCGGTTGCCGGAAGTTCTCCCGTTCGTCCTCTTCGTTATCAGACCCGTCGGTCATCCCCGGTGTCAGCACAGGAGAGCGGTCCCTTAGGTGCCCCTGGGAGCGGGAGCGCAGGCTGGGATAGCTGAGGCGGCAGATTGCTTTGGACTTACGCACCTCTGCGTAGTCCTCCACGGATTCCTTCAATTTGGCCTTAGCCGCGGCCAATCCGGCATATGTCCCTGAGGCTTTCAGGGCGCGTCCTCGAGCAGCGGCGCTGACCTTGGGGCATGAGGGTTTGTCCTCACCCACTGCTTCGGTCTCCACCATAGTCCTCTTGCTGGGGAGGGAGACACGAGCCACTGCCTCCTCCGTAGCCTCCATATCCTGCTTTTTATTCGGCATTTTCACGTTTTGGCCGATATCAAATCGTCCATACGTGATGGGGATCCGCCACAAAAGCTACTAAGTAGAGCCTAATTAGCCCTACTTAACAGCAAAAGATAAGAATTTTGCCCCCAGAAACAAAGTTTTTGGAAGCAAAAAACCCAAAATTTTGCTAATACTGTATGGAAATATCGATTAAAAATCGATATCTCCGAAACAGTACAAGCCACCTCAACGCTTTATAAGCCAAAAGATAGAACTTAAAAAGTTCTATCTACCGATACCTCAACCAGATTTTTCGGTTGGGAAACAAAAATTCCCCAGCCGAAAAACCCAAAAGTCGATTGAAAAATTACGCCGATCGGCGTAATTTTTTGTAAAATTCGTAACTCCCAAACTATGAGAGTAACGCCACCAAAACTCAAGTCGAAAATAGGGCGAATGAATCACCCTATCTCCTCGCACAAACAGAAAATTTTTATGAATAACCCACGAGGAGTTATTCACAAAAATATCCGTTGCTCGTCGAAAAATTTCAGGCGCCGACAAAAAATTTCATCAGGCGCAGAAAATTTTTCGACAAGTGTTGTAACGAAAACCGCTGAAATTGGGTCCTTTTCGACAATGCCGAAAGCTAGAGCTGCCCCAGCGCTACCCGCCACCAAAATTTGGAGGGGGTAGCTTAACGGGTATAGCCGTAGCAGTCAGTCAAAAAGTTGCCAATTTTAACAAAACCAATCAAAAAGCTGAACAGAAAACCGTAAAAAACAAGCCAAGGTAACGAGAAAGGGTAGAGTCGAGTCAGGGAAACAAGCAGGGGGGTCAAAACAAGTCTCTATGCCAAATCTCGCGAAAAACCGTCAACTAAGGAAGATTTTTCTCCTTACTAAGGAAGATTTTTCTCCTTACTAAGGAAGATTTTTCTCCTTACTAAGGAAGATTTTTCTCCTTACTAAGGAAGATTTTTCTCCTTACTAAGGAAGATTTTTCTCCTTACTAAGGAAGATTTTTCTCCTTACTAAGGAAGATTTTTCTCCTTACTAAGGAAGATTTTTCTCCTTACTAAGGAAGATTTTTCTCCTTACTAAGGAAGATTTTTCTCCTTACTAAGGAAGATTTTTCTCCTTACTAAGGAAGATTTTTCTCCTTACTAAGGAAGATTTTTCTCCTTACTAAGGAAGATTTTTCTCCTTACTAAGGAAGATTTTTCTCCTTACTAAGGAAGATTTTTCTCCTTACTAAGGAAGATTTTTCTCCTTACTAAGGAAGATTTTTCTCCTTACTAAGGAAGATTTTTCTCCTTACTAAGGAAGATTTTTCTCCTTACTAAGGAAGATTTTTCTCCTTACTAAGGAAGATTTTTCTCCTTACTAAGGAAGATTTTTCTCCTTACTAAGGAAGATTTTTCTCCTTACTAAGGAAGATTTTTCTCCTACTAAGGAAGATTTTTCTCCTTACTAAGGAAGATTTTTCTCCTTACTAAGGAAGATTTTTCTCCTTACTAAGGAAGATTTTTCTCCTTACTAAGGAAGATTTTTCTCCTTACTAAGGAAGATTTTTCTCCTTACTAAGGAAGATTTTTCTCCTTACTAAGGAAGATTTTTCTCCTTACTAAGGAAGATTTTTCTCCTTACTAAGGAAGATTTTTCTCCTTACTAAGGAAGATTTTTCTCCTTACTAAGGAAGATTTTTCTCCTTACTAAGGAAGATTTTTCTCCTTACTAAGGAAGATTTTTCTCCTTACTAAGGAAGATTTTTCTCCTTACTAAGGAAGATTTTTCTCCTTACTAAGGAAGATTTTTCTCCTTACTAAGGAAGATTTTTCTCCTTACTAAGGAAGATTTTTCTCCTTACTAAGGAAGATTTTTCTCCTTACTAAGGAAGATTTTTCTCCTTACTAAGGAAGATTTTTCTCCTTACTAAGGAAGATTTTTCTCCTTACTAAGGAAGATTTTTCTCCTTACTAAGGAAGATTTTTCTCCTTACTAAGGAAGATTTTTCTCCTTACTAAGGAAGATTTTTCTCCTTACTAAGGAAGATTTTTCTCCTTACTAAGGAAGATTTTTCTCCTTACTAAGGAAGATTTTTCTCCTTACTAAGGAAGATTTTTCTCCTTACTAAGGAAGATTTTTCTCCTTACTAAGGAAGATTTTTCTCCTTACTAAGGAAGATTTTTCTCCTTAACCTAACGTAACCTAACCTAACCCCAACCTAACCTAACCTAACCTTTTTTTTTTTTTTTTTTTTTTTTTTTTTTTTTTTTTTTTTTTTTTTTTTTTTTTTTTTGGTGTGGAAAATGCACCTTATGCATCGTCTCCGTTCGGGGAAACGGAGGTATGTGGGGCTCTCCCCAAGGGGCCTACCCACTAAAAACCACACGGATTCCCTCGTCTGCCATTGTGAACGCCACGGGAGCAAAATGTGTCACCGCAACGCCCACTGGCCGCCCCGGGATGGGGCTCCTCTGTCGACACCGTGCAATGCGGGCTCGGCACTCCCCGGCCTCCCCCGCTGGTGAAGGATTGTTTAAAGAGGTTTACTCCTCGTGGCTTCCGCAGATGCCCACGTTCCCGGCAATCCGGGGTTACGTGCCCTCACGTTAGCTTCCGTGCCCTCATGTCTCGCTCTGGAAGCAGAGCGGTACCGAGGGCAGGGTCGCTTCCGCCCACCAGGCTCCCCCTCGCCTTTCCCTGTCCGCCGTGGCAGAGCAGGTACTCAGTTCGGGTTCGCCTACGTCAAAGGCGTCCGCCCAAGGGCGAGACGCCGTCCTCACTGCGGACCCACGAATGGGCCCGCTGGCTCGGATCCCCCGCAACTAGTTACGGGTTCACCTCACCACCCCTACCCCAGTACCCCCTACCTCAGTACGTCGGTCAATTGCCACAGGTCATGGACCCATCCGCTACTCTTCTCCCCCTTAACCACCAGGGTTAACAGAGGAGAACCGTAACGGTCGTGCAGCCCAGACGTTTACCACCGCCGAGCACATGTGGAAATTGCCGACCCCCTCCCCCCCAGTGTGTCGGCAGACCACCACAGGCCATGGGCCCAACCACTACTCTTCTCCCCCTTAACCACCAGGGTTAACAGAGGAGAACCGTAGCGGTCGTGCAGCCCAGGCGGCAGTCAGTTGTTCCGACCGCCCGGACACATGTGGAGATTGCCGACCCCCCCCCCAGCCAGCCAGTCAACCCCACAGGCCATGGGCCCATCCGCTACTCTTCTCCCCCCCAACCACCAGGGTTAACAGGGGAGAACCGTAACGGTCGTGCAGCCTGCACCATGCCCTCGAGAAGCTTGGTGCAGGCACATGTGGAGATTGCTGACTGAACCCCCTCCCCCCCAAGTCGGATATTAGCCACCGGTAAGATAATGTACGAATACATTAGCTTACCGTTGTTGCCCAGGGTGCACCGTCCCAGGCGTTACCCTTCCCTACCCCATGAGGCCTACGCCTCGGATAGAAGGGAGTGGTAACGCCCGGGCACTCGAGGAGGTTTCCGACATCGCACCCCAACCTAACCTAACCTAACCTAACCTAACCTAACCTAACCTAACCTTTTTTTTTTTTTTTTTTTTTGGTGTGGAAAATGCACCTTATGCATCGTCACCGTTCGGGGAAACGGAGGTATGTGGGGCTCTCCCCAAGGGGGGCCTACCCACTAAAAACCACACGGATTCCCTCGTTTGCCATTGTGAACGCCACGGGAGCAAGATGTGTCACCGCAACGCACACTGGCCGCCCCGGGATGGGGCTCCTCTGTCGACACCGTGCAATGCGGGCTCGGCATTCCCCGGCCTCCCCCGCTGGTGAAGGATTGTTTAAAGAGGTTTACTCCTCGTGGCTTCCGCAGATGCCCACGTTCCCGGGAAGCCGGGGTTACGTGCCCTCACGTTAGCTTCCGCGCCCTCATGTCTTGCTCTGGAAGCAGAGCGGTACCGAGGGCACGGTCGCTTCCGCCCACCAGGCTCCCCCTCGCCTTTCCCTGTCCGCCGTGGCAGAGCAGGTACTGAGTTCGGGATCGCTCACGTCAAAGGCGTCCGCCCAAGGGCGAGACGCCGTCCTCTCTGCGGACCCACAAATGGGCCCGCTGGCTCGGATCCCCCGCAACAAGTTACGGGTTCACCTCACCACCCCTACCCCCCCAGTATGTCAGCAAATTGCCACAGGTCGTGGACCCATCCGCTACTCTTCTCCCCCTTAACCACCAGGGTTAACAGGGGAGAACCGTAGCGGTCGTGCAGCTCAGACGATAACCAGAAATATCGCCCGGGCACATGTAGCAATTGCCGACCCCCTCCCCCCCAGTGTGTCAGCAAACTCCCACAGGCCATGGGCCCAACCGCTACTCTTCTCCCCCTTAACCACCAGGGTTAACAGGGGAGAACCGTAACGGTCGTGCAGCCCAGATGGCAGAGTTACCCGTCTACCATCCGTGCACATGTGGAAATTGCCGACCCCCACCCCCCCAGGATGTCAGCCAACCCCCACAGGCCATAGGCCCAACCGCTACTCTTCTCCCCCTTAACCACCAGGGTTAACAGGGGAGAACCGTAACGGACGTGCAGTCCAGACCATGCACTCGCTGAAGTGCTTGGCCCAGGCACATGTGGAGATTACTGACCCCCCCCCCCAGTCGGATATTAGCCACCGGTAAGATCATGTGATAATCATGAGCTTACCGTTGTTGCCCAGGGTGCACCGTCCCAGGCGTTACCCTTCCCCACCCCATGAGGCCTACGCCTCGGATAGAAGGGAGTGGTAACGCCCGGGCACTCGAGGAGGTTTCCGACTTCGCACCCCAACCTAACCTAACCTAACCTTTTTTTTTTTTTTTTTTGGTGTGGAAAATGCACCTTATGCATCGTCACCGTTCGGGGAAACGGAGGTATGTGGGGCTCTCCCCAAGGGGGGCCTACCCACTAAAAACCACACGGATTCCCTCGTTTGCCATTGTGAACGCCACGGGAGCAAGATGTGTCACCGCAACGCACACTGGCCGCCCCGGGATGGGGCTCCTCTGTCGACACCGTGCAATGCGGGCTCGGCATTCCCCGGCCTCCCCCGCTGGTGAAGGATTGTTTAAAGAGGTTTACTCCTCGTGGCTTCCGCAGATGCCCACGTTCCCGGGAAGCCGGGGTTACGTGCCCTCACGTTAGCTTCCGCGCCCTCATGTCTTGCTCTGGAAGCAGAGCGGTACCGAGGGCACGGTCGCTTCCGCCCACCAGGCTCCCCCTCGCCTTTCCCTGTCCGCCGTGGCAGAGCAGGTACTGAGTTCGGGATCGCTCACGTCAAAGGCGTCCGCCCAAGGGCGAGACGCCGTCCTCTCTGCGGACCCACAAATGGGCCCGCTGGCTCGGATCCCCCGCAACAAGTTACGGGTTCACCTCACCACCCCTACCCCCCCAGTATGTCAGCAAATTGCCACAGGTCGTGGACCCATCCGCTACTCTTCTCCCCCTTAACCACCAGGGTTAACAGGGGAGAACCGTAGCGGTCGTGCAGCTCAGACGATAACCAGAAATATCGCCCGGGCACATGTAGCAATTGCCGACCCCCTCCCCCCCAGTGTGTCAGCAAACTCCCACAGGCCATGGGCCCAACCGCTACTCTTCTCCCCCTTAACCACCAGGGTTAACAGGGGAGAACCGTAACGGTCGTGCAGCCCAGATGGCAGAGTTACCCGTCTACCATCCGTGCACATGTGGAAATTGCCGACCCCCACCCCCCCAGGATGTCAGCCAACCCCCACAGGCCATAGGCCCAACCGCTACTCTTCTCCCCCTTAACCACCAGGGTTAACAGGGGAGAACCGTAACGGACGTGCAGTCCAGACCATGCACTCGCTGAAGTGCTTGGCCCAGGCACATGTGGAGATTACTGACCCCCCCCCCCAGTCGGATATTAGCCACCGGTAAGATCATGTGATAATCATGAGCTTACCGTTGTTGCCCAGGGTGCACCGTCCCAGGCGTTACCCTTCCCCACCCCATGAGGCCTACGCCTCGGATAGAAGGGAGTGGTAACGCCCGGGCACTCGAGGAGGTTTCCGACTTCGCACCCCAACCTAACCTAACCTAACCTAACCTAACCTAACCTAACCTAACCTTTTTTTTTTTTTTTTTTTTTTTTTTTTTTCGGTGGGAAAATGCATTACGCACTATCCCTGCGCCGTCGGGGAACGGCGCAGGGGGTGTATGGGACTCTCCTCCCACCTTCTTTCCTTCCAAAACTGGGAAGGAAAGAAGGTAGGAGGCCTACCCATTAAAAACCCACCGGTATTCCCTCACCAGCCAATTATGCGGATGTCGTGGGAGCAGAATTGTGGCACCACAACATCCGCTGGCCGGCCCGGTCTAACCGGGTCCTCCTCTCCGAGAGGGGGGGATCGGGAATACATGATCCCCCCCTAACACTTGTGGGCCGTTTGACTAGCGGTGGATCCCCTATCCCCGCCAGTCGGCTCCACCTTAGGGTGGAAGAGCGGCGGCAAACTGCCTCCGTCTTCTCCCCGTCCGTCTCCGTCGAAGCGGGTGCGCCAGAGGATTACTCTCGCGCTCCCGCTCCCTCTCCTCCTTCTGCGAAACAACTGTGCGAGACAGCCTCCCAGGAACTCTCGCTCCTCAGCATCGCAATTGTGACGCTGGGGAGCGAGAGGTCACCCCCGATTTCCGCCACAAGTGTGCGGCGCCGATCCGACCAGGCTGGGCACACCTCGAGGGTGTGCTGCGCCGTATCTTCAGCGGCACCGCACTCGTGGCACGTCTGCGTTACCTCCCTTCCCGCCACCCTGTGCAGGTACCGTCCAAAGCAACCATGCCCGGACAGCACCTGCACAAGGCGGAATGTGAGGGATCCGTGACCCCTTTGACACCACTCCGGGAGCACTGGGCGGATGGCTTCGATGGTTCGGGTGCCATACTCGGCATCCGCCAGCTCTTCCGCCCAGCGCTCCATCACCTTCTCTCTTCCTACCTCCCGGGCCCTCGCGAGCTCCTGCGGGGCGAGGGTCTCACCCCGGTCCCGCCTCTCGAGCCGCGCCCTGTAGGCGTCGGCCAGCATCCCTGCCTCAATCTCCCAGGGAGGGGTGCCGGCCAAGGCACAGGCCGCGGCCCAACCCACCGTCCTATATGCCCGGCACATCCTCACCGCCATCACCCTTTGTGGCCTCCGAAGGAGGGCCTTGGTCTTGGCGGTGAGGCTGTCCGCCCATATCGGAGCCCCATACAGGGCCATGCTCCTGATGACCCCTGCAAACAATCGTCTGCAGGGGGCATCAGGTCCCCCTGTGTTCGGTAGGAGCCGACTGAGTGCTCCGGCCGCCCCTACAAGTCGAGGAGCCATTCTGACGAAGTGCTCCTCGAACTTCCAGCCTCCGTCGAGGGTAAGGCCCAGATATTTAATATGGGCCTTCACCTCGACGGCCGCTCCGCTAATTTGGAGATGGGCCCCCCTTGGGATCCTCCATCTGGGGCCCCTGAAACAGAGGGCCTCAGTCTTGCTGAGGCTCACTCTGAGTCCCAGGGCCCCAATTCGGTCGATCACCATTGAGGCGCCCACCTCCGCCCTTCTAACCACCTCCTCATAGGTGGTGCCCCGGACGGCGACAAGCGTGTCATCAGCGTAACAGATTACCGCCATCCGGGGCAGCACCGTCCCGCGGATGACCCAGTCATAACCGATGCTCCAAAGCAGGGGTCCTAGCAAACCTAACCTAACCTAACCTAACCTAACCTAACCTAACCTAACTCATGCTGAATGATAGAGATACCGAACCTAAAGAAGAAGCATTGCCTTTGAACTGAGTCGATTGAAGAAATGAACCAAATACGTCGAAGAAGACCGGTGAAGGGAGATAAATAACAATAGCCAGTAGTAGATCAGTGACACTGTGAGTATGATATATCGTCCCCTTACTGCTAAAACCGACTAACTGCATCAATGATAGTTTCGAGAAAAACGCATTTAAAGGTTTGAGTGGTACGTTCTCTAATAAAACCTAACGTTAATTGAAGTGTTTTTGTGTTTTTATTTAGATGGGTTATCTGTAAGTAAAACAGTATGAAGAAATTTAGCCTATACCCAATATAAGTAGGTAAAATCACGCTTTGAGTAAAAAAAGTGGCGCAGATAGTCGGTTTTGCTTGTAGGAGATGTGTAACGTTTCGAAATTAAGCGCCATTAAAGTATTAAAATGTAATTAGTATGTTTTGTCACTTAGCTAATTTTACAAACTGCACAGATCCAATGGGGCGAAGCGAAATCTTTTGTAACGATTGCAGTTATTTTGACTCTATTCTATTTGTATATAAATTATCATGGAGTTATATTTACAAATCTGACGATTATTTGACTATAGAGCGACATTGAACATCAAACAAGATAAAAATGACCATTTAATAAATATTTAACAATTAATATTATGGAAATTAACCCAAAAAGTCCCTTGTAACCACAGGGAGGAATATAAAACCTAAAAAAAAAAATAACGTGTCATCGAATAATCACAACAAGGAAGTTTTTGTTCATTATCCGAGGGCTGGTACGGTTGAAAGAAAATAAACAGCTCATCTGTATCAAAACCTTGCATTTGGTATAATTCAAAATATAACTTTAATAATATTCAACATTATAGATAGAAATACACGTCATTACAATAAAATATTATTAAACACCAAAAATAATCATATTATAGGTATATCGTTAACCCACATAGTCATTATTCGTCACTTGACTCGCCTTCGGCCACATCTGGCACGCGGTCTTCGATATTTTTGCAGACAAGTGACTGAAACCAGCCATGGTACTCTTCAGGTATACCTAATACCCTTTTCGCAGATGGTCTTAAATAAGTATTCAATATTAAACGTTGTCAATAATGTCTATCAAAGCAAGACATTCAGCAATCATAAATAAAATAGTTCTCTTACATCCTTTTATTTACCTACTTAAAGCGACCACAAAAAAATTAACCTCAAGCTGCGACAAATAAAACAAATAGGTACTTAAGTAAGTAAGTAAATACTTTATTGTACAGAAAATAAACAAACAAAGAAAAGTTACAAATGATGAGATACAAGTCGATATGAAACCATAAGAATAAATAATAACAGATTATTTATTTATTTATTCTTATGATGAAACACAAGTGTAGGTGGATTTAATACTTAATACGGTGTAATTCAATAGCCTGCTTGATTTTTTGTTACTTTTTCTAAGTACCTCACCACCATCTGACGATTCGTGCTTATTTTCAATATCTGAAACAAAAACAATTTTGTTACTAAGGTACGCTGAGGTGCGCTAAGGTGCGGTCAAGGCCATGCTATTTGCTGTCATTTAACGCAAGAAAAAAAGAATCCCGAGACTTCAACGCTCACTTTTAATTATTTTCACTATTTATTGCATTTAGATAAATATAATTAAGTAGCTTAAAACTATAATCTACTCTCTTCAAAGTTTAGGTAGGTTAGAAACAGTAAACAGTTAATTTGTACTTACTTTTATTCGTATCATCGCCTCCAAGTCTAGATTTAAAAGTTTTCAAGATCTTGAACTCATTATGTACACATAAAGTATACGAACTCATTAGAAAATAAATTCAAAACGGGATGCGCGCGAGTTACGGGACCCAACCCTCCTCTTACATACGACTTCCAAACAGCTAACACGTAAGGAACCTTAACCCACACGTAGTTACGTGACTGTTAAACTGCTGATGCTACCAACCAATAAGATTAGATATGTTTATGTAAATCGTAGCATCAGCATACTTCACAAGCGACGTCACGTAATAACGTGACTTACGTGTAAGCCATAGTTAGTAATTTATGATTATAAATATACTCGTTAAGTTAAAGTTAGTTAATATCGTCTTAAGCTAGAACTAAGCAGTAGTGCTGTATTTTATACTTAATTAAACAGTTGAAAGTATCTTCCCGGCCTAATTATTTATCTGGCGCAGCAGGTAGTGGGTTCCGTAGGTTTTCCAGTAATACGAATCCATTTGTACTTTTGGAGCCGTGTTGTGTGGGAAATCGTGTGTGTTAACACTTTGGCGGAACCCGACGAACAAACAAATTTGATAAGAAAATTAGTACCGGGGAGAAGCAGCTACTGCAGCCGTTGGAGCCTGAGGTTCAGAGTTCCAGATAGCGGAGTTCAGAGGTTGAGACATATTCAATTGCAAGGAGCATGGGAGTCACTACGGATCTGTGAGTTAAACTTTTCGCTATCCTTTACAGTGTTCCTATATGTGTATTCCTTGTGATAAATATATGTGTTATTAGAGGATTAACATCGCCTTAGTAGCATTTTATTAGTGTAGGAAATTGCGAATTTTACGTAGAGTGTATTTTGTGTATTTAAATATGGAGGGTATTAAACAAATATCTGGGGAGACCGCGGCTATTATACCTTTATTTAGCGGGGTAGTGGAGCAATTGCAAACTTTTATAAATAGATGTGAGTATGTCATAAAACTTTATGGTAGTAATGAGGCGGTGCAAAGTGAATATTTGTTCCATGTAATATCGAGTCGTTTAACTGGGGAAGCTGCTGTCGTAGTAGCGCATGATCAGCAGTTAAGGACTTGGGGGCAGCTTAAGGCTTTGCTAAAGCAGCATTTTAGCGATCCTCGTACTGAGGAATGTTTATTAATGGAGTTGGAAGCATTGAGAAAGAATAGAAACGAAAGTTATGAGGAATTTTATCATAGACTGAAACAGTTAAGAGGTGTTCTATTTTCTAAAGTTAATGATAATAATGACGATGCCGACACGCGTTTGGTTAAGCAGAGGATGTATACGAAGACGTGTTTGGAGGTTTTCCTGTTTAATCTTCCTATTCACTTGGTTAGGTTAGTACGTTTCAGGGATGTTAAAACCCTGGAAGAGGCTTTGAAGGTGGTGTTGGAGGAAGAAAATTTCGAGGCTAGATATAACGCAAAGAATAGTTCACAGGACGTAAGAGCACATGGCTCAAATGAAATTAGTAGATTCCAGGGGAATATTTCTCACGGGTTATCTAGCACAGTTGTGTCAAATACATTTGCTCCTAAGAGGGGATTTCCAGATAATTCGGCACAAGTTGGGTACAATAATTATCATAACAATTCTAATCAGACTCGTAATTTTAATATGCAACCTTTTAACTCAGGTAATTTACGTAATCAAGGTCAATGGCAGCAGGCCACTGGGTCAGGTGCAAGGCAGCGTCAGCATAGTGCGGACAATGCCTCTTATATGACGCGGAACGCGGCGTATGGGGCCGGCTCGGGGTTTAATAAGCATAACTCAATTAGGCTTAATTATACTAATAGTGATAGGCAGGACGATTGGAATGAGGCAAATACATACATACATTGTTCATATCCTGATGATGATGATTTCTATACATCTCAGCAGGGGTCAAACAATGTACAGGCGGGAAATTTTTTCATGATAGCCTCGCGGGAGGAGAATACATAAGGTTAAATTGCAATAAAAATTTGACGTTGCCTCACATATGGGTGCCGGGTCACGGGTTGTTTATGATAGACACTGGGAGTTCAAGGTCGTTTGTTAGTCCGCGTATAGCTAATCGTTATTACAAGCACTGTAAGCGGTATGAACCGTTCACAGTCGTCAGTACTCACGCGGCGAGTAAACATAATGAGGTCGTGGACATACGGTTACCGAGTATTTTTCGGAGCCCTGAATGTCACAAATTCTATGTTTACGAGGTAGATAGTAGGTATGATGGATTGCTGGGTAGTGATTTGTTAAAACAGATACATGCAAATATAGACATGAAGTCTCAGACCTTGTTTACTAAAAATACTCAAATTCCAATTAGATATACGCAACCTATGAAGGAAGTTTTATACCTTGGACACACGATAACAAGTGACGGTCTGAAGCCGAATACCGATAAAATAGATGCCGTGTTGAATTATCCTATTCCAAGGACCGTGAGTCAGATTAAGAGTTTTCTGGGGTTAGTGGGCTACTATCGTAAGTTTATAAGAGATTTTGCAAAAATTACGGCGCCAATGACGCGGTGTTTGAAAAAGGGGCGTAAAATAATAATAGATGAGGAGTACACGGTATGTTTTGAAACTTGTAAAAAGCTCCTTACGAATGCACCTTTATTACAGTTTCCTGACTTTAGTAAACAGTTTGTGATGACAACGGATGCGAGTAATAACGCCATCGGGGCAGTGTTGAGCCAGGGACCAATTGGGTCCGACAGGCCAATTGCATACGCGAGCCGCGCATTAACCGATGCTGAAAGTCGATACAGCACTATCGAAAAGGAGCTGTTGGCTATAGTATGGGCGTCAAAGCATTTTCGTCCTTACTTATATGGCAACAAGTTCATAATTTATACCGACCACCGGCCGTTAGCTTGGTTGTATTCCTTAAAGGAACCCAACAGCAAGCTTATGCGATGGCGGTTGCGGTTGGAAGAATACGACTACGAGGTGCGTTACAAAAAGGGTTCTCAAAATACAAATGCGGATGCCCTCTCGAGAATTAATATTAACGCTATGGATAACGATACTGGCTCAATGATAGTAAACATGGATGATGACAATGAAACCATCCAGGGGGTCGTCAATAGGTCGAATGGAAATTCGAACGAGGAGACGGACATTGAGATAGTTGAGGTATCGAATTCGAGGTCGGGAGCCACAGCCCATTCAGTTTCTAATAGGGAACACGAGGGTATACCCATTCTTAAAGAGGCAATTGACACTAAAGCGAAACAAATTTTAGTTTATAAATGGCTGAAGGACTCTGTCGCGGTTAAGGATATATCTGAGAATAAGCAGCAGATTTTAGAAGTGCACATGCCAGTAGATAAAGAGGAATCAGTAAAGGACTTTTTAAAGGAATACATCAACATCGGGTATAAGTATTTTATTTATTTTGAGGATCCTTCGTTTCGCAAGATATTCTCTAAAGTTGTAGTAAAACTGTATAAAAAAGGCACATTAAAGTTAACAGAATGCACTGAGCAGGTTGTGAATTTGTCAGGGTCTGAGGAGGACCAGAAGGAAATTATAAATAAATACCACGAGGGTAAAACTTGTCACAGGGGCATTAACGAAACCTTATCAAAGATAAAAAGGCATTATTGGTGGCCAAACGCGAAGGAAACTGTTTCTGCTTTCATTAATAATGTTGAGCAATGTAAAAGGATGAAGTATGAACGAAATCCGTTTAAATTTCCCATCCAACTAAAACAAAGACATTTTGCACCAGTCCATTATCAACTCCACAGAGTTATATGACATATTAAAAATAGTCGAAAGTCATGCTAGGATGACTTTTCCTGTTAGTTTAAACAATCTAGTTAAGATAGAAAATAATATAATCTTAAAATCTTTTATAAATAGCAATACTTTTTGTATTGTATTGTATACTTTAATATTCATATTAGAAATACTTCTTGTCGAAAAGGACACATATATTTATTATAAAATCCTCCCCATTCCCATTTTTAAACAAAACGAGCAGACGACATGTGTCGTCATACCCCAACATCCCTACCTATTAGCGAACAAGTTAAGGTTCAGATCAATAGTCCAGCCATGCGAGCAGATCGAAGAACAAAGTCCAGCCAAGACGGAGGATCCAAAAGTCTCCAAACTGTACGATCAGTCGGTGCTAGTATACACTACCGAAGACATCATAGTCACAGAAACCTGCAACGAGGAGGTGAGGAAGCAAGCTCTGCACGGGACACTCATCATCTCACCCAGCATTAATTGCACAATGGCCCTGGGAAACATCACCGTAGGCGCGTCAACAAGCGCAGCACCAATGAATGTTCCAGTCCTACCAGCACTGACTCCTGAGCTAAGAGTAACTAGTAACGACAACACGCCGCTAGAACTCCGGGGCGTCGACTTCAGCGACGTAAAAGAAATATTAAAACGTGCCAAATACTGGGACTATAGTGAAAAAAAAATAAAAAAATTTTAACCTTTGGTAACCTGTATAGGAATAAATATATGGGCACTAGTATTATATATAGGCATAATCATTATAGTTACATCACTTGTTATTTATAAGTTTTCCAAAATAAAATAATTTTCTAGAGGAATTCTCTGAAGCATTCCATAACAACTTCAGAAAATTCCTCACTAGGGGAGGGAGGAGTTACGGGACCCAACCCTCCTCTTACATACGACTTCCAAACAGCTAACACGTAAGGAACCTTAACCCACACGTAGTTACGTGACTGTTAAACTGCTGATGCTACCAACCAATAAGATTAGATATGTTTATGTAAATCGTAGCATCAGCATACTTCACAAGCGACGTCACGTAATAACGTGACTTACGTGTAAGCCATAGTTAGTAATTTATGATTATAAATATACTCGTTAAGTTAAAGTTAGTTAATATCGTCTTAAGCTAGAACTAAGCAGTAGTGCTGTATTTTATACTTAATTAAACAGTTGAAAGTATCTTCCCGGCCTAATTATTTATCTCGCGCGCGTGTGCAGTCTCGATCAAGGTTGAAATGCGACTAAGTGCGGGGAGGGGAGGGGCCGCTTACGCGCTCTTAAGCGGTTTTGCCTGTACTTCCTGTACTATAATTCTGCCGCCGATAGGAGAAACGTTACATTCAAAACCAACTATACTACGTTTAGTTTGTTTTTGCAGTTGAATATTTTAATCGATGCATTAATTTAGTACAGGAAAAAAATACTAAGGTTAGGTTTGATGGTTTTTTCAGACGTCCGAAATGCCATATTTGTTTTATAGTTTACAGCAAAAAACGACTATGTATGGTTTAGTCGCTTTATGCAGTAATAAAATTGCTATTTTATTCATTAACATACACTTGGTAGCTTTTGCTTGTTATTTATTTCTGAAAATCACCAATAACCTACCTTAAGCTGGAGGCTAAATCAAGATCGGAGCGGCGTATCAAAAAACGGGTTTTAACACCAGATAGAGCTTGGAAAGCGTATTCTAACGGTACGTATAACTCATTTTTGCCAAAAAGGGAGGTTAGTCGGTTTTAGCAGTAAGGGGGCGATATATACTATAATTATATATTTTTTTAATAATTTATGTATTGCATGTAGTAGGTATTATTAGTATGGTAGGGTATTGTAGTAGTATCGAATTTTAGGTAAGGTATAAAAAAAAAAGTTGGTTTTCAAAAAGTTAGGTTCTTTAGTTTGGTTCTAAAAAAAAAAAAAATAATAATTTTCAAAAGTTAGGTTTCAATAAAACCGGCCAATTTCGAATCGGACTCGCGCACGAAGGGTTCCGCACCATTATCTATAAAAAAAAAGTAACAACTTACTAGATCTCGTTAAAACCAATTTTCGGTGGAAGTTTACATGGTTATGTACATCATATATTTTTTTAGTTTTATCATGAGCAATAAATATATTTTCGTTTTCATTTCATTTCATCATTCTCTTATATTAGAAGGGGGGGGGGGGGGGGAGACACATTTTACCACTTTTTTCTCGCGCAAACTATTCAGTTAAGAAAAAATGATATTAGAAACCTCAATATCTTTTTTAAAGACCTATCCATAGATACCACACACGAATGGGATTGATGAAAAAAAAAATTTTGTATTTAGTTGTATGGGGAACCCCCAAAATTAATTGTTTTTTTTTCTATTTTTGTCTGAAAATAAATAAATAAATAAATATTAGGGGACAATCTTACAAAAATCGACCTACCTAGTCCCAAACTAAGCAAAGCTTGTACTATGGGTACTAGACGACGATAAACATACTTATATAAATAAACAAATACTTAAATATATAGAAAACATCCATAACTCAGGAACAAATATTCGTGCTCATCACACAAATAAATGCCCTTACCGGGATTTGAACCCAGGACCTCTTGCTTCGTAGGCAGGGTCACTACCAACTAGGCTAAAGCGGTCGTTTAATCTTAATGCGGTTCACAGAATACATCTACTTACCAAGTTCCAACAGCATAGTTTTTATAGTTTCGGAAAAAAGTGGCTGTGACGGACGGACAGACAGACAGACATGAGGAATCCATAAGGGTTCCGTTTTTTGCCATTTGGCTACGGAACCCTAAAAAGTAAGGTTTCGAAAAGTTAGGTAACAAAAATTTAGGTTCTGAAAAGTTAGGTTATAAAATGTTAGGTTCTAAAATGTTAGGTTTTAAAATGTTAGGTTTTAAAATGTTATGTTTTAAAATGTTAGGTTTTAAAATGTTAGGTTTCAAAATGTTAGTATCCGTGCCCACCGCTACCATCCTCCAGTCAAACGCTGAGCTACATCACTTCGGTCGGTTGGTATTTATTTATTTATTAACAATCAAATTTTTTAAATTTTTGTTTAAATTTTGCAATTTTCACGGTTTTAATAACTTTTATCGGGAAGATACTATTTGTTCACGTCTTTTTATACACATTACATTATCACAGCTATCTTTACGAAGAAAATTTTTCTATTTGTAAGTTTTCTTACTCGGGAAAAAGCGCTCAAGTAACTTCCTTTATTTTAATGTTAAATAAATAATGATAAACGTACATTTCAGGCCTGAGCCGAAAAATAGGGGTATAAATTATAGCCTACGACCTATTCTCAGACCTACCGAATTTAGAGATAAAAGTTGCATAAAAATCGGTCAAACCGTTTCGGAGGAGTTCGATAACAAACACCGTGATACGAGATTTTTATATATTATAGGAAGATTAGTAAGATTAATAATTAAAAGTAATAATAGAAACCTGTAGGCTTCCATCGTGTAAGTGTCTTGTTTCATAGATTTGGCTTCCGTTCGGACACTCAATAGGTAGCCCTAGTATACGGGCCCACCTCTCCCACCCTCCGGTCAAACGCTTAGCTACATCACCTCGGTCGGTAGGTATTTAACACGTTTTTCCTAATTTTTGACTAAGATTCGCATATTTTGCGATTGTTATGATTTTTAGCGGGTATATATTATTTTTTCACGTCTTGTTATACATATTTAATTCATCGTAACTATATTTAGAAATATTATTGTTGGATTTGTATGTGTTATTCTTCTAGATTCTTTTTGTCGGTCCGTCCGTTCGTCACAGGGCTCTATCTCATGAACCGTAATAGCTAGATACTTGAAATTTTCACCGATTATGTAGTACTATAGTCGTTACAACAAAAAATTCTAAAAGTAAGATAAAGTTAAAAAATTAAGGGGGTCATCATACAAGAAACGTGTTTTTTTTGCGTTTTTAATTCGATCTTTATAATAATACTTCTACTTGACCCTGCAAACGTTGTTTTGCTATATTAAATGGGCTACAACCTATTTTTAGACCTACCTAATATAGAGAAAAAGTTTCATAAAAATTGGTCAAGCCGTTTCGGAGGTGTCCGATAACAAACACACGAGATTTTTATATATTAGAAAGAAGATAATTTTTACTCTCATCCTGATGATCGGCCGATATGAACTTGTAGTTTTGATAGTACAATTATGTATATTCAGTAGCATAGTAGACGTAAGATGGCCACTGTCACGAAAATGTGGATTACTCATTTTGTACTACCCCCTCAATATGGGTATCAAATGAAAGAGCTTTAACAGTATGCAGTTAGTACACCATGAAAACATTCCATATCGCAGGATGACCGCCAGCCGCTATTAAATAATCCATTTCCAATTAAATACCGGGTTTGATTTCCAGTCAGGGCAGGTTACTTGTCTGAAAAATACAACTATTTGTGCTCGAGTCTTGGATGTTTAATAATGTATTTAAGTACGTATTTATATGTACAAAGTATGTTTATCCGTCGTCTTGTATCCATAGCAGGTACACGTATTGTTTAGTGTGGGACTAAATCAATTCTGTCAATTGTCTCATGATTTACTAGCTGACCCGGCAAACGTTGTTTTGCCATACGACGACGACCTATTCTCAGACCTACCGAATATCGAGAAAAAAAGTTTCATAAAAATCGGTGTTCGGACCCGAAAAGCGTGTATCGGAACGCGCTTTGTAAATTAAGAAAAAAGTGGGAGACAGCTGTCAGTTGAACTGTCACTCGCGCTTGAATTTGGACGTGTTGCTTTCCCGTTTCGAGCACTTGGTTGGAACTTTCCAGAAAAGTAATTTGGACTCGAGTTTTGGTTCGTGGCTACAAAGCGCGTTTTGGTTTCTGTTTTGGATTTTGAAAACCTTGTGTTGTAATATTATTGGACATAATCATTGACACGGTGCCGTGATTTGTGGGACGGTTTTGACCCCGGGCGCGTGTGTAATAACTGGGGGCATTTGTGAAGGACTAAGTGTGGATAAATCCTTAAATCCTTACCCTCACATAGCGCTATTCCCTTCCCTATTCCCGAAGAGTGGACGGACGGACATTTATATGTAAGTGGTAGATTTTAAGTTAGTTTAATATTCTCAGATCCGCGAATCGCGTGACGGTTGTGCGCTGCCCAGCAGTGGGGCGCAACAATCGGTCAAGCTGTTTCGGAAGAGTTCGATAACAAACAAACAAACAAAATATGGCAAAAAAAGTCTGCTTTACGAGGGTGCCAATTTATTTAATAAACTGCCTAACACTATTAGAGACGCAAAGTCTTGTATTACATTTAAAAGATTATTAAAACACCATATCACAAATAAGTAGTTACTTAAAGGTCTCCTCAAAATATGTATATCTAATAGTAATAATTGTATTGTTTTTGTATTAATGTAAGGGTAACCATATTGCAATAAGAGAAGGAATACAATAATATGCATATAATAATTTAGTAATAATAAATACATGTAACATATAAGTACACACAAGGAACTTCCTAGCAATTCATTTAAATATTAAAAATAAATAAATATCACGGGACAATTTTCACGCCGATTGACCTAGTCCCAAACTAAGCAAAGCTTGTATTACGGATAAACATACTTATATAGATGGATACATGCTTGAATACATATTAAACACCGAAGACTCATATATAAATAAATACCTTTATTTCATACTTCATCTATGCAAGCGCTCTGTCACCTCTAGTAAGTTTATATCCGTGCGCGTAGTCAAATCCTTATCTCTATTGGTGCGGGCCGGCCCGGCCGGCCGCAGCTCGGTGGCAGGGATGGCCGCATATCGTTGCATTTTTTTGTTTTTTTGTTATGTGGGTATGCATTAGAATAAGTATTTATACTTTATAACGTCGATTTGAATGTATTTGCAGATATGTGTCGTTATTCTAACTTTTGGTGTATTGTTTTATTAAATTACTAGTCTTCCGTCCGCGGCTTCGCCCGCGATGGATTAGTTTTCCCGTAGGAAAAGGTATTTTCCCAAGGTAAAAATAGTCTGTGTCAATCAGTGATAATGTAGCTTTATAACGGCAAAAGAATTTTCGAAATCGGTTCAGTAGTTTTTAAGTTTATTCTTTGCACACAGGAATGCAAATGTTTCCTCTTTATACCTAATATCATTAAATAAGCATGCGCTCACCGATTTATACTGTACTTAATTTAAAATAAGTTTGTCTCATGTAAGTGAATATGTATTCTTATGAGATAATAAAGATCTTTGAACCTAACACCGTGACACGAGATTTTTTTATATTAGAAGATTATTATAAACATATATTCTTTTGCGTATTAAGCAACATCAGCAAATTTTTTCTAAGAATTCTTCTGCCATAACCATAATCGGGCATCATCGCCAACGTTCAAAATCTATGCCTGAATTCCTAGAGAGCGTAGAGATATGGCGACGTGCGTACTTTCCCAATTAGGAATATTAAAAGTTTTAGTACCTAAATCATCTGTAACCTTTCGTTCTTTGCAATAAACTTGCATAACTCAAAGTATTCAGAAGTAAGAAGGACTCCTTAAGAATTATTTCATCGTCTGTTTTATAAAAATGAAGTTTTTGAATACTTACGATCAAACGATACGATGTTATCTCCGATATAATTAGAGAGTGATGTCGGCATGATTAGGACTACTTTCGGCCCAGTCTCCATTTCATGACGATCGCTAGAAACCGCTGGGACCGTTCGCTCGAAGTACAGACAATAAAACAACAAATCAATTTCGTTTATTTAATTTTAGTCCTAAACTAGTATCACAATTCGGTTTGTTCCTCTTATCAGTAAGTCGATTAACGATTTATTACTTTTAAAATTCTTAGGAACTTTCGAAGGGCTCCTAGCGAGAAATATGTACAATAAACTTTACAAAACAAAACGATCCAAACGAACAACGATCGTATTTTATGGAGATACATTCTGTTTGAAATATTATTATTATAGTTCATCTTCACACTATTGAATCGCTTCGGAACAGTTTACACAGCGAGACGGTCCACAGACGGACCGCTCAGAGCGATCGAAAACGACGGCACGCGAGCAGTCGTGTCGCAGTCGGAGTCGACTCTTGCCCCAATGCTCTGAATTTTGTATCGAAACTGCAGATCACTCAACAGCGACCGCTCGAAGCCGTCGGCGCCGACCGCTCTAAGCGGCCCGTCGTAAGGGTCTCGGACTCTTTCCGTTCTCAAACAAGAAGCGAACGGAAACCGAGTCGAACCGAGAGGTCGTCACACGAGCACGGGGATGCGGGACACGCGCGGCGGGCGGGGGCGGGGCGGCGCGCGCTATAAGGGGCGCTCGGCGGGGGGCGCGGGGGGCGCGGGGGTCGTGGGGGGCGCGGGGGGCGCGGGGGGCGCGCGGCCGTTGGGCAGCGCCGGCGCCTCGCGCAGCGCGAACGGCGGCAGCCCCGGGCCCTCCGCGCATGCGCTCGCCAGCGCGCGCGCCGACAGCGCCAGCTCGGCGGGGCCGCCGCCCGCTGCGGGGGGCGCGGGGGGCAAGGGCAGCGCGGGGAACTGCTCCAACGGGTCGGTTTGTACCTGACGGTCCAGGTACGAGCTCGGCGTGCGGTCTGCGACATTGAAGAATAAATAAGAACTGTTTTCAAATATTTCTCTCAATTTGTTGGTATCCGAATTGGTCTTATTCCAAATGCGACACTTTTTAAACTGGTCATATTCCAAACTCATCAATCAATCTCATTATACTATGTATTTTATGGTGAGATGGGAAAATGTCCAGTTTGGAAAGTGTCGTATTTAGAATACGAACAATTCGGGAAATGACAAATCTCACGTAAAATTAACAAACTACAGGGCTCGTACCGTTATCGTTGAGCGTGGAGCGGTCCGTGGAAGGCGTGGCGGCGGGCGCGCGGGGCGCGGGCAGCGGCGCCGCGGCGCCCACGAGCGCCGCGCACACGGCGCCCCCCGCGGCGCCCGCGCCGGCGCCCGCGCGCCAGCGCCCCGGCATCAGGCTGGCGCGCACGTTGCGCTCCGGCCGCAGCAGGATGATGTACACCTGCAATGGGACACGCGACCACAATCACCTGTGATGTGAGCGACCGAGTACGGGATCGGAGTCTTCCCCGCGGTATAACTTTAGAGTAGGATCTTGCTAGGGATCTGTAAATTCCATGCGACCACTAATTTTTATATTCAATCAAACTAAATTGAAAATTTCTTCTCGGCCTAATTATTAATGTAGCGCTCGCGCGGCGCGGTACCTTGGGCGCGAACAGGCAGGCGAGCGTGACGGTCGCGCTGAGCGAGATGGTGACCGCGATGGTGGTGACGCGCAGCGTGACGTGGCTCGCCGTGCCGAAGTACAGCGGCACGAACGCCAGCCAGATCACGCACGTCGTGTACATCGTGAACCCTGCGGCAGGCGGAGCGGTCAGCGCGGGGTTCGGGGCGGCGGGCAGCGGGCAGCCGGGCGGCACTCACCGATGTGCTTGCTCTCGTTGAAGGCCTCGGGGATCTTGCGCGTGAGCACGGCGTACACGGTGCAGGTGGCGATGAGCGCGGCCGGGTAGCTGAAGGCGAGCGTGTAGGAGGCGTCCACGTAGGCGTCGCACACGAGCACGGCCACGTCGCGCGCGGGCAGGTGCCGCACGGCGCGCGCCGGCGCCGCGGCCTGCCAGGCGGCCAGCACCAGCAGCTGCGCGCCCACCAGCGCGCCGCACGCCAGCAGCTGCGAGCGCGGCGAGATGCACGCCGGCCGCCGCGCCGACACCGAGCTCGCCGCGAAGATGCGCGCGATGCGGTTCGTCTTCGTCAGCAGCGCCGCGTACACGATCGTGAAGCACAGCCCCGTGCCGAACCTGCGGGCACGGGCGGCGGGCGGTCAGAGCGGGCGCGCGCTAGGGCCGGGCGGCGCGCGGGAGCGGGACGGCGCACCTCTGCACGGTGCACAGCGCGTCCGTGGGGCGCAGCACGAGCACGAAGGTCACGAGGTAGCACATGAGGATGCCGGCCAGCAGCACGTAGCTCAGCTCGCGGCCCGACGCGCGCACCACCGGCGTGTCGCCGCGCCGCACCCACACGCCCAGCACGAACCTGCAAACGACGGGCTCTCAGTCGAGTACTCGATCGAGTCCCTGATCGTCCCTATAGCATAGCTTGCACGCACATGGTGCAGACGATGCCGACGGCGGAGAAGGCCATGGCGCCGCGCGCGGCGGGCGAGCCGGGGCGCAGGTACTGCGCGGGCAGCGGCGCGCAGCGCATGCGCGTGGCGTCCGGCAGCGTGCCGCGCGGACACTCCCGGCACGCCGTCTCCGACTCCGGCGCCCGGATCTGCCGAAACGTACACGTGTGCTCATTACCACCACAAAATCATGTCAGTTGCTGGTAAAAACGAGCTCCTCCCTGGCATGCTTATCAAATTTCTGCCCGGAGCTCGAATGCCAATACAGAGTGTATCAATTCTGAGATCACAACTCATTCGATTTTATGTGTCATGCATGTCTATCATTAAAGTTTTATAAAATGTCAAGAACCGGCATAGTGGCCTGTCAGATGACAGCATGCCATTTATCCAGGGGAAGAGGGTCACCTCATATTGCGTGCAGTTGAAGCAATGCCAGCAGCAGCTCTCTCCCTCCACATACTGCTTGGCCTGACCCAGCTCGCACTCGGCGCTGCACACCGACTCCGGCGGCCGAGGTGAGTCCCATTTGAATTGTATCTCTGTATTTTTAGTTAAAAAAAAGAATCCAAATCGTATTATTACTGTCACTTTTAAAAATATGAAGAATCGTAAAGCTTCTCGTTCCTCCTCATTCGTCGAGATGAGGCGGAGAGCGGCGCGAGCGCGGCTGCGGACCCGGAGCCCTACAATTATCGCGCTAGCCTTGGAGTCGGGCTCTGGGATGCTAGGCGATGAGCCCGAGGTGCAAAGCGAGGCTACGGCAGCGTAAACCGAACCGAGTCCGACTTCATCGCACCCTTCCCCGCCTCACCTCGACGAACGAGAAACGCCAGTTTCAGGCGTTTTGGCCTGAGACTGCGGTGGCCCAAACACTCTCACCGTCCATGTCCAGCTCGAGTTCCCCGTCGAGGTAGCGTCCAACCTTGAGCCAGCGGAACACGCCGCGCTCCACCTGCTTGAAGTGCAGGATGTTGTACCGCGCGGGTCCGTCGCCGTTCGCGTCGAAGTGGAACTCCTCGCCGCTCAGCCCTGCGGACACACGGGTCAGGGCCTTCATAGACGGACCGCTTCGAGTAGACGAGACCAACGGCACGAGAGCAGTCGTGTCGCCGTCGGAGTCGACTTAAACCCGAATGGTGTACAATTTTGTATCGAAACTGCAGAACGCCCAACAGCGATAACTTGAAGCTGTCGGCTCAGACTGTTCTAAGCGGTTCGTCTATGGACAGGCTTAGTCTGCGGGGCGCAGGGCTCGGGCGTGCCGCACTCGGCCTCGTGCATGTCCAGCGGCGCGTTTACGAGCGGGGCTCAGTGCGGGCGGGCGTGGGAGCTCACCCGTGAAGCGCACGTTGCGCAGGTAGTGCAGCAGCGCGGGCCCCTGCGGGCGGGCGAGCGCGGCGCAGGGCCCGGGCGCGCGGCACTCGGCGGCGTGCATGGCGCGCAGCGCGTGCACGAGCGCCAGCACGGCGTCGGCCACGAACTGCAGCTGCGCCTCCAGCTCCGTGTCGGGCGCCAGGCGCTCCCGCCCCGAGCAGCGCCGCGCGTGCGCGTTGTACGGCGTGCGCGCCGCGCCCGGGCCCTCCCAGCGGCACTGGAACTGCTCCTCCCAGAACTCTGCAATCGGACGCACCGCAGTCGCCAAGGCTGTGAGTTCACTTATTTATTGCTTTGCCAACTGAAACGGGCTCGCATAGACCCGGGTTGACTATTAAAAAACTATGAAAATAGATAAAGTACATACTTAAATCCTTCACCGAGTTATAAAACTAAGGAACTTAGCCACGGCATTTGTGAGACCTAGTTCGTAACATTATTTCTACATTTACAAAAAAAAGTCTATAATTTATTTTAGGAAACAGATACCAGGCCAGCCTTCGTCTGTTTACATATTTTACTGTGCTCTCTACATATTCTATGGAAAATACTATGAGATCCTTTTATTCGGTAGGATCTCAAAGGGAACGGTCGTATGTTTGCTATGCGAGAAGACCGATGCGTTCCAAGACCAGGATCTCTCGAAACTTTGTACAACAAGAGTAGAACAGTTTACCTACAAACCAGGGGTTGCGTCGGTTGTTCTGCACGGTCAGGTTGAGGAAGTACTCTCGGAAGCCGCGCACCGGGCGCGCCAGCGGCTGCACGGAGATGGTTCCCTCGACGGCGCGCTCGCGGCCGGCCGCCACGAGCGCGCGCGCCGACCAGCCGTCGGAGCCCACCCAGCCGAAGGCGCTCTCCGCGCCCGCGCGCTGCACCGCCGCCATCACGCCCGCTACCTCCTGGTCCGACCCGAACACGATCACCCCTGCGACACGAAGCGCACGTCACGACTCGACACCCCACACCGTACAGTACACTACGGACCCACGCAGACAGATCGGTCTGGAGTTTCGAGTTCTGAGTTCAGAGTTCTTCGATTTGACCGCTCGAGACTTCCAACCGTTCCAACGCACACTAGAGGCGCTTAAAATCTTGCATTCTGTTTTAGTCCATGTTTTTGTATGTGCAACATGTCGCTAGAAACTTCTAAAAAAAGAAGAAAATATTGTTACCTGTACATGACTTAAATCATATAATAATACATATAATATCCGTCCTGTACCCGATTTCATCAGTTTTTTGGATTTGCAACATCAGACATCGCGGTGAACGCGGCGTTCTCTGTCTCGACGGCAAAATAACTCTAAAACGCGGCGTTCTGCTTTGATTGCCGCAGTCTGCCCGCCTGCTGTGTGCGTTATCGTAAGGGACTCAGTACATTCGAAAGAACGCAGAACTCTGAACGTGGATCTTGGAACTCTAGACCGTTTTCTGTCTGCGTGGGCTCTACGCCAGTGAGGCACGCGGACTGACCGCGGGCCCGGGGGCGCGACAGCAGGCGCGTGACGATGGCATCGTAGGCGCTGGCGGGCGCCTCGCCAGAATCCTTCACGAGCCGCTCCTTCACGGCGATGCAGATCTCGTTGCGCGCCAGTAGCGTCTCCAGCTCCTCAAATGCCTGAGGAAAGAAAGACACTCGGAGAAGACCCCTTGAAAAATGGTGATTGCGCCAGAAATATATCGAAAAACTATGGGCCTTTCGGACTGCATTCAAACCATAACGTAACCGTAATTATCGACTGCATGTACATGCAGTTACATTTCGATCGCAACTAGCGTACAGTTTGTGTGCAGTCTTAGCGACTGTCATGGCAAATGTGTGAACATTCGGCAATAGGCAGTCACGTTGCAGTCAGGCTAATTAATTTGGGGAAGAAGAAAAGAAGGAATTACGGCGAACAGTCCCAATGGAATGATTTGCCTCACCTTGATCCCGTAGTTGGACTCTTCATAGATAATTGAGACATAGCGCCAGCCTAAGGTCTTGACGATGGCCACCATGGCGCGCACCTGGTGCAGGTCGGAGGGGATGGTGCGCGTGAAGTACTCGAAGCGCTGCTTGTTGGACAGCTCCGGAGACGTGGAGAAGTAGGACACCTGCGGGATCTTGAACAGGCGCAGCAGGTTGGCCACCTGCACGGACGTGACGGACGAGGCGGCGCCCACCACGCCCGAGATCACCGGCCGCAAGCCCGCGCCCTCCGCTGCGCACGCGAACTGCTCCTCCTCGATGTTGCTGATGGACCCTGCACCAACACGGAGCCGATAAACTATCTTATTTGCGCTAAGGCGGAGTTAAAACTAATTGAACTAACAAGGAAATACTCAGAAAGATGTAAAGCAGGTTGCTTTATTTCTTACCGTAATTTCCATTTGGGTCGACGCTCTCGTTAATCTTTCGTTCAATTCTAAAGTAATATACAATTATTGAAAGCATAAAAGCTTGAGATATTATGCTGGCCATAGTCGTCATGGTCTGCCGGAAAGGTCTACCTGTGCAAATATACCTGCGCAGGTCGACCGGAGCGTGTGCGGGAACCGACCTGTGTAGTTTTTTTCACTCGGGTAGGCGACCGGAGCAAAACCAAAAATCAATTCTTTCGAGTAACACCGTACGGTAAACCCGTATACAGGAACGTTCCCACACACGCTAGTTGATCTGTGCACGACATAAACGGGGAGTGTTCATCAAGCGGGGTCTGTCCGCGTGGTCCAGTGCCTCGGCCGCTGCAACGCACCTTTGATGAAGTCGAGCGCCATCTCGAGGCCGTAGGTGTCGTTGTCGCAGTCGTCGAGCACGAGCGCGCCGACGCGCAGGCCGGGCGGCGCCAGCTGCGCGCGCGCCGCGTGGTCCAGCGCGAACAGCATCGCCTCCAGCGCCTGCACGCCGCCCTGCGCCATCACGGGGCCGCACGTCGCGCCCTCCGACCGCCCGTGCACCTGATACAATGGATTGCCCATTTTAACGGTATTCCTTTACTTGTCTAAACTTTTTTTGCCTAATTTAACTTTGTCTAACAACTTTTACTATAATATGAATAGTTTGTCTAAAGTCAATTTGTATAATTTCATTATATATAATTTTTATAGTGTCGAATTTTCATTTTTACTAAATGATCATTTGCATAACTCTTGTTATGTCGAATATTATTTAATCGAAAACTCACTTTGTCGATTCTTATTTTAAGTTATCATCATATTTATAGCCGAACTAGTTTTCAGCAAATAAGCGAAACCAGCAAGCAAGCAAGACCTGTCGGAGCGAAGGCGACTCGGTATGGTTAGGTTCAAAGGCTAATGCGAGAGCGTAGCGCAGCGCAGCTCCCGCATTAGCCTTTGGTGTTAGTTATTTTTTTTATGACCACACGGAAAATATAATTATGTCAGTCAAACGGGTCTATAATGACTCCCATAAAAATTTTGTTCCGAATTTTCAAACCCATAACGTTTTCTGTCATAATTTTTCTTCGTCATATTATCGGAAGTCATAATATTAAACAACATAAATTAGAGTTACGATTTTCTTAAGTCATAATTATTGTAAGGAACAATAAGTAATGTCATATCATTCAGTATCATGAATTAAAGGTAATAAAGTCACTCATAATAATTATTTCATGGTCTTTTTTCGCAGGTCATAATTATTTTTAGGCATAATATTACTTTGTAATAACATTCAGTGTCATGGTTGTATGACATTTCATAATATTAAAGGTAATAATCCTTTTCTGTGCTGTCATAAAAAAAATACCTAACATCGAAGGCTAAGGCGGGAGCTACGCTACGCTTCGCTCCCGCCTTAGCCTTCTGAACCTAACCTGTCCGAGTCGCTTCTGCCCTGAAAGGTCTTGCTCGCTCGCTTCGCTCGCTCGCTGCCAGCGATATGCCTTACAATGTTTCTGAATAATTATCGATATTCCTTTAGATGTTATAGATTTCGATGTATATGCTTAGTGCATTTTAGGTAATGCAAAATTATGACTGAAAACAATTATCACTTTAAGATATATGCCTTACAATGTTTCTGAATAATCAACGATATTCCGTTAAATTTTATTGATATCAATATTATGACTTTTTAAAGTTATGATCAATAGGATTATGGATCATTGCAGTAACGTACATGTTGCATAATTTCATTTTGTATAAACTTATTTCGTATAATGTTTGACTGACATAATTTTATTTTACCTAACGTACATTTTGCATAATTTCATTTTGTATAATGCTAGCGGGAGCGTAGATGATCGGGATGCCAATAATAAGTATTATTGGTGTTGTGAACTAAGAAATAAGGAAAAATGTACAGAAAAATGTAAAGTCAAGCGTGCCTATAGAAGTTATAGTTCAAAAATAAACTAATTTTGATGATATTGATTTTCCGGGTGGTCATAAAAAAAATAACTAACACCAAAGGCTAATGCGGGAGCTGCGCTACGCTACGCTCCCGCATTAGCCTTTGAACCTAACCATACCGAGTCGCTTCCGCCCAGATAGGTCTTGCTCGCTCGCTTTGCTCGCTCGCTGACTCCAATGATAACGATTGAAGCCAGCAAGCGAGCGAAGCGAGCGATCAAGACCTGTCGGAGCGGAAGCGACTCGGCATGGTTAGGTTCAAAGGCTAATGCGGGAGCGTAGCGCAGCGCATAGAAGTGAAGTGTCTCATTCTCATCAACAACGTTTTATATGATGATTAGTTAAAATAAGAATCGACAAAGTGAGTTTTCGATAAAATAATATTAGACAAAACAAGACACATGCAAATGATGTTAGTTAAAACGTTATTCGGCTATATGATGATTAGTTAAAATAAGAATCGACAAAGTGAGTTTTCGATAAAATAATATCTCGACAAAACAAGAGTTATGCAAATGATCATATAGTAAAAATGAAAATTCGACAAAATAAAAATGATATATAATGAAATTATACAAACTGACTTTAGACAAACTATTCATTATAGTAAAAGTTGGTAGACAAAGTGAAATTAGGCAAAAAAGTTTAGACAAGTCAAGGGAATACCGTGGGAACTACGGCCCAAGCCCTCTCATTCTGAGAGGAGGCCTGTGCCCTGCAGTGGGACGTTTGGGATGATTAGTGGAAATGCTTTGACTTATGTATTGACTTTACTAACTAAATTTTATGTGTTATAGCTTTTGCCCGCGACTCCGTCCGCGTGGAATTAGTGATTTGGGCAGCTTATTTTTTTTATCCAATTTGCTTTTTCATCAATTATGGCTCTCCTTAGTTCCTCGATATAAAAAAAATTACCCCCCCGCACTCCCCCCCCCTCACCGACCCCCCACCGAACCCCCCCCCCCCCCCGCACACCCGCGTTCACTTTCACCACCGTACCTACTCCCAAGTCACTACTTCTAAAAACTGTTCTATAAATTTTTAAAATAGACGTATCTTTCTTATTTGTGAACCGATTCAAATGAAACAAACACTTAATGTTAATCCAAGAAAATACCAACATATCAGTGAAAACCGCATCCTTCTAGGTTAAGCCGTTTCTGAGATTAGCGCGCACAAACGCAAAGACAAACAGACAAACAGATAAACAGACAAACAGATAATAATTCTAAAAAACATTGTTTTGGGTTCTATTGCGCTAGTAAATAGCCCAAGTGACAGTTTTTCTCAAATATCTTCAATGTACAGACACCGACTTGTTACAGATTTATTATATGTATAGATTTGTGCTGTACGTTTCCAATTGCAATAAAACAAAAAATATCCCTCAGAAATTTGTTAAAATCTTTATTTTGGCCGTTTCTCTGCGACATGAAAAGCGAATGTTAACTAACGACTTTTGTGTGGCAGTTGAGAGATAAACTTGCTTCTATCTTCAGGATGGTGTAACGTTGAACCAACGTGGCGTAATTTATTTATTCATTTATGGAGAACCAACAGCTTGTACATAAATCTTAGAAATTACAGTAAATACAGCGAGCCAATTACAGGTTCTCGTCAACAATTACAGTGCAATAAGGCAGTATGCCCACACAGAGTCCCCTCGGATAATGTTGCCGTTCTTCAAGAATTTCCTGAAAACACCGGTTAGTGCCCACACCACACCACAAGATCTTATTATTTTATTGAAATTGTGTGCATTTGAGACGTTAGAAAGAAACATGTCTTAATTCTAATTGATATTATGTTTTCATTACTTAACGACCGTTCAATCATAATGACTTAATGATACATTAAAAGACGGTTGATGAGTCGTTTCCGGCTGTTTCCGTACTTTTCCTAGTTCGGAGACCAGTCTCCGCTACACGGGTTCTGTGTCTACTTTTGTTAAACTAGTTTATTTCACTGTAGGTATATGTATATTGTAAACTTTGTGGTGGAGAAAATAAATACTTTTTTAGTTTACTTTACTTTAATGACGCGATGCGATGCGAAGGATGCAGTTTTTTATTTGAAAGCAGGTTTCTTGGCGATGGTTCTTAGATATGTTTCATCAAAATCGGTTAAGCCGTTTCAAAGTTATCAGGTCTTTTGCTAGCTGTAGAAGAGGTCTTAGACGCATAATGGATATTTATTTTATTTAGAATAGTGAGAATGTTTGCACAGACTACTACATACACACTCTTTCGTAAAGATGTGACATAAGACATAACACATTGAAATAGTAATTTGGAGGGGCGGGCCATGTTATCGTAGTTTATCTCTAGGTCTCTGATTCACATTTAAGAATTTTTAAAATAGGTCAACAGTTATTTCATATTATTAGTAGGCGGGCGTTAATGGACGGGCTGCAACTCGACCGCAACTTTACTGCCGGCCGCCCTCGCGCTTCAATCGCAGATGGTGTGAGGTTTGTGTGAAATTTTGCTGGCCGCAATGGAAAATGCCGAGGCGGTCGGCTGCTAACATTGATCTGCATACGAAACAAGCAAAACTATTCGCGACAGCCCAAACATCCAAAAGGGATGAAGAATGACTTGCAGTCAAACTTTGTCTTATAATTATTTCACGTCTTTGTTATAATGGAGTTTTTGTAATTTATTGTAGGTAAACAGTGACTTTTATAATTTTTAAATGACTTTGAGAAAGGAGGTTCTCAATTCGATTATCCATTTTTATAAATTTGATGAAAAAATACCAAACTTATTTTTTTTTGAAATCGTTATTTTTTGTTAAAATTATGTTATATTCATTAATGATACTTGATGGATTAAGAGCAAAATAAACCAGGATTGAATAAATAAACAGGAATATATTTGTAAAGATGCGAGGTATAATATTTTACAACAATGACAAGTAATAACCAACCAAGTAGAAGAGGTGAAGACAGTGTCGCCATCTAACGACAACTGATAGACATCAAATGACATCTTAAACTGTTTGGTTTATACAATTTACTCTAACACCTGCCCTTAAACTAAACAGTCTGTAAACCTAGCTGGGAAACACAATTATAATGTTTATCTTTACATAAGCTTTTAGTTAAGACATCTGCTGGCATTTGTTCTGTTGGCAAGTATTCTAATTCAACAATTTTATCTTTCACAATTTGTCTTACAAAATGATGCCTAATGTCTATGTGCTTACTGCGGTTATGGTTAACATGGTTATTACAAATGTTCTGGGCCGATTGACTATCATTATACAACTTAACTGTTAAGTGTTGACCCAAACATTCATAAAGAAAACTTCTAAGAAATTTAGCTTCTTTTGCTCCCTCACACAATGCCATGTATTCTGCCTCTGTACTTGACAAAGCTACAGTTTTCTGTTTTCGGCTTTCCCATGACACAGCAGAGTTACCTATTTTAAATACATAACCAGTGTAAGATCGTCTATCTAACTGATTAGATGCCCAATCTGCATCTATGTATCCTACAACTGACAATGAGGATTTCTTATATACTATGTTATAATCTATAGTCCCCTTCAAGTATCTTAAGACTCGTTTTGCCGCTTTCCAGTGTATATCTGAGTGACAATTATTGAACTGGCTCAGTAAGCTTGCTGCATGTACAATATCTGGCCGGGTACAAACAGCAATGTACATAATGCATCCAACAAGACTTCTGTATTTGGAATCTGGATCAGTTTGGTCTCCTTTTTGAAGTTTCATGCCACATTCCAAGGGTGTATTGACAGGCTTACAATCGGTCATATTAAATTGCTCCAATACCTTTTGTATGTAAGTTTTCTGATCAAGGGTAATTTTATTTTGTCCTTGATTTAATCTCATCCCCAACACAAATGTAGCTTGACCAAAATCCTTCATTTCAAATTTCTTCATCAGTTCTGCCTTCAGTATTTTCTTCTCCGGTGTATCCTTGCTAAAGATTAAAATGTCATCGACATACAGAGCCAGTATAATGACATTACCTGCGTTGTCTGACTTTATGTAAACACAAGGCTCACTGAGTGTTTTTCTGAACTGGAGATCTGTCAGAGCACTATCAATCTTATCATACCATGCCTTTGACGCTTGCTCCAGTCCATATATGGCTTTATTCAGTTTAAATACATGGTCTTCCTTACCATTGATTTTATACCCACGGGGCTGTTCCATATAGACCGTCTCTTGTAATTCTCCATTCAAGAATGCCGTCTTAACATCCATATGATCAATCTGCAAACCCAAATTGGCTGCCATGGCGATTAATGTACGCATAGTTGAATAACGTACCACAGGCGAGTAGGTTTCCTTGTAGTCTATCCCATATTCTTGGGTATAGCCTTTAGCCACAAGACGAGCTTTATAGCGAAGTAACTGACCTTCTGGTCCTAGTTTCTTTTTAAAAATCCATTTACATTTAACCGCTTTCTTCCCTGCAGGCAATAGGGTTAAATTCCAAGCTTTATTCTTCTCAAATGATTCATACTCATCTTCAATGGCTTTCCTCCAGTATTCCTTTTCAGATCCAGACAGCGCTTCCTCTATCGTTTGTGGATCTCCATTGTGACTTGTTGCTGTCATTGCAACCACAACATTTGCATTTTCTTCAAAGTCTTCATAAAAACTGGATTGTTGAGTCATGTCTGGATTCCATGTGAGATCATTGGGGTCATCAGGAGAACTGGAATCAGAACTAGTTGTAGCAGATGTGTTTGAGTCAGATAACTCTATTGTTGGTAATGGATTGACAACGTTATCTTCATTGCTGCTTACAACAACCATTTCATTATTAGTGAGATTTATTTGACAATCAGTAGTACAATTTTCCTGATTTTTACTCAAATCTTTAAACATTTTTCCTTCTAAGAATTGCACATCTCTAGATTTGATACATTTGGAAGGGTCTTCAGGATCAATTAATCTATATCCTTTTGATTCACTACAATATCCCACAAATATATATTTTCTGCTCTTTGCATCTAACTTCTTGCGTTTTTCATATGGGATCATTGCATAAGCAACGCAGCCAAAGATTCTCAAATTAGACAAATCAACTTTCTTACCAGACCATTTTTCTTCCGGGGTGGTGCCCCTCACTGCCTTACTCGGTGACTTGTTTTTAATGTATATTGCTGTATTCAATGCCTCTGCCCACATCCTCCGGTCCAGTCCAGCATCTTGCAGCATGCACCTTCCTGCCTCGACGATCGTGCGGTTTGCCCTTTCCGCAACCCCGTTCTGTTGTGCTGAATAGGGCACGGTCGTCTGGTGCCTGATGCCATGCTCTTGTAGAAATGTCTGGAACTGTTTATTAACATATTCACGACCATTGTCTGTTCTCAGCATTTTTATCTTTAAATTAGTCTGATTTTCTACCAAATTTTTGAAAATCTTAAATACAGACAATACTTCATCTTTATTCTTAATGAAATAACCAAAAGTCATCCTTGTATAGTCATCTATAAATGTTAATAGATATTTAGCACCACTAAATGAGGGAACCGACATGGGACCACACAAATCACTGTGTATGAGACCCAATTTTTCAGTTGCTCGGCTGTATGATTGCTTCGGGAATGGTAATCTGCTCTGCTTCCCTTCAATACATGCTACACAGGGAGTATATTTACTATTAGTGTATTCAATTCCACTTGCCATACCTTGCTTTAGTAAATCCATGCTCCGCTTATTTAGGTGGCCAAGTCTGCGATGCCATATCTCCTCAGATGGATTCGCTTCACACAAATTCACAGCTTCAGCTCGCACCACGCCCGAGGAATGGACGTCAGGCTCATCCGAAGTCGCCGATTGGCACGCCGCAGCCAGCTCATGAACATTTGTTGGTTGACTCGCCGTGTCTAGTTGGTAGACACCGTTCACGTTTGTAGCACTGGCAATAGTTGTTTTGCCACAGTATATGTTACATACTTCTGTATCAAAATGCACCTCAAGTCCATTTGAGGCCATTTTTCCGACCGAAATAAGGTTTGTTGACAATCCCGGCACGTAAATAACCTCACTTATTTTCGTACTTTTAGCGTGTCCTTTCAACAACAATTCCACTTCACCGTGTCCTTCACTATGCATCTTTTGATTATTGGCCACTGTTACCGACCTCGGAGTATCCACAACATAGTTTTGCAGTATATTTTTGTTGTTTGTCATGTGACAGGTAGCGCCGGAATCAACATACCAAGCATTCGAGTTAATGTCCACAGCTAATGCAGTCAGTAACGTTCCGTTCCACGCTTTTTCACATTTTTCACTCCGTTTGTCACTTTTGTTCAATTTAGTTGGACAGTTCTTAGCATAATGATTCGGCTTTTTACATATGAAGCACTTGACCTTTGTAGAATGTTTGTTGACACTTTTTGTAGCCCGGTTTGTAAACATTGCACCTTCTTCACACTTATCAAAGTCACGACGCAAATTTTCTTGTAATAATTTACTCTTCACTGTTTCGCTGCACAATTTAATGTTTGAATTTTCCAATGCCATGATGAGCGGATCATAATCCGGCGGCAGACCGCTTAACATTAATACTGACAGAAAATCATCATCCAATGGAGCATTTATGTCTCGTAGTTGTTGATCCAAGTCTGTGATCTTCAAGAGATACGCTTCCATGTCACTAAATTGTTCCAATTTCAATCCAAATAAAGTACGTAAAAGTCCAAGACGTCTACACAACCCTCTGTCTTCATAGGCTGTTTTTAGATTGTTCCAAGCTTCAAACCCAGTGGTGGCGTTTCTTACGTGGGAAAAAGACGACGGTTGTACCATCAAACAGATCTTCGCAAGTGCCCGTAGCTGCTTACGGTGATCATTGACTTGGGGAACACCCGGTGCAGACTCCACGATGCAGTCCCATAAATCTTCGTGGATCAAATACATCCGCATTAAAAATTTCCAATTTCCGTAATTTGAAATTCCACTGAGCTTTTCAAAATTAACGGCTATTCCGGAACTCGTAGCGCTTGTGGCCGCAGACGACGAAGATGGCGCCGACAACGGCGGTATATTTAAATCCTTCGACATCTCGTATTTTACAGTCTCGGCAAATAAACTATTTACGCACACTTATTTACCACATAGCCTGGGCCCATAACCTGATGGATTAAGAGCAAAATAAACCAGGATTGAATAAATAAACAGGAATATATTTGTAAAGATGCGAGGTATAATATTTTACAACAATGACAAGTAATAACCAACCAAGTAGAAGAGGTGAAGACAGTGTCGCCATCTAACGACAACTGATAGACATCAAATGACATCTTAAACTGTTTGGTTTATACAATTTACTCTAACAATACTTTTACAGATAAGCGAAAGAAGCGCAAGAATTTAATTTAAATGATTGTATTTTTTCCTGAGTTTGACTCAGGGGTTTTGATTAAGTACTTTGTTTTCCCAGATCTTTGTAACTACTAATACTATTCTCTAACACCCATGTGTAGGGCTACTTATCACTTTTCACGCTGCAGATAAGCCCCTAATCACTTATACCACTGTTTTTCAATCTTTCTGAATACGCGACCCCTTTACAGGTTAAAATATTTTAGCGACCCCCCAGGGTTAAAATCAAACAAAATGTTAGTGATTTGAAAAACTATACGTCCAACATCCAGAGCTGGTAAGCCACGCTTTAATATTATTAGTGACATTCGTCACTTCTTATCATTCTATGTGAACTGAAATTTTCTTTATGGTCTACATTCAAACAAAATAGACGTCTAATTTTGAAAAAAAAATAGCCCGTTTGTTGCATGAAAATATTATTTCATTAATAAAGTTTAGGAACTAACCGGGACCCCCTGAAGAAAGCTTTGCGACCCCCCTAGGGGTCACGACCCACAGTTTAAAAAACACTGATTTATACTAATGAGGAATATACTCGTAAGCCCGTGTAAAGCAGCCCGTGTAACCTTGACCTGATGCTGAACCTTCCCCTATTTCACACCAAATAGGGGAAGGTTTGACCGAGCGTGAATCATGTAGCTGATGTTTAATTAATTCAATTTTTGCTGTTCAGAGAATGAGTTTTAATATCGTGTTTTCTTACATGGTCACGTGGTGCATGTTTGTGATTATGTGCGTACTTTTCTCCTATTTGGTTTCAATATTATTATAATTTCTGTAATTTATAGCTGTTGGTTCTCCGAAAATAAATAAATAAACAAAATTACTGCAGTACATAAAGTTCTCACCATGTTTCCTGGTAGAAAAAAGCTCTAAAGTGTTTAAACGCACGTTACAGAATTTCCTTAGGAGTGATATTATTTCTTTGAAAGTGTGATTAAACTGATTAAACAAGGAGTACGTGTATATTCTTCTAGATGACCAAACCGGTTCTGTAGCAATGAAAAGAAAAATGTTAATCGAATCGAGAACTTCATTATTTTTTGAACTCCGTTACAAATCTTCAGTGATGCATTAGAGGACCATTCCAGAGTCTCTGATGAAATGCTTTTTGATGATCCTTAAGACTTTAAAGTTAGTGACGTCATTGCCTGTGTATCTGTGTGTGAATGTATTTGAGTGTGTGCATGCGTGTGTGTTGCGAGTGTGTAGAGGCGCGCGCTCACCATCATGAGGCCGCCGAGGATGATGTCCCCCTCGACGATGGCGGCGTGCTTGACGGGCCACGGCGGCGGCTCCTCCTGCTTGTTGCCACCCCCCGCTGCGCCCGCGCCGGCCGCTGGCTTCGCGGAACGCCGCGCGCTCGCCGACCGACTCTTCGATCCGTTGCTCGTTGTCGAATTATTGCTCATCTTTATTTTCCGCGATTTCCCTTTACTTTTCTGCTTCGGAGTCTTCATCGTAGTCTGGAATACGATTCGGTCGTCGATTTCGTCCAATCCTAAAGTAGTATTGAGAGGGACCGCCCGAGCTCTCCCTATGGTTCCATCAGCCCGCGTGAATAGTGGGTGTTCAGGTGGAGAGCTAGGTGAGGCGGTGAAATCGGGACTCTGGACGCTTCTCGAGGTTTCTGAGGTTCTAGATGATGTGGAACTATTAGACGGTGACGACAGCACCGATATGGCCGTCGAGTTTGGAGCAGAGGAAGGGACGGGCGCGTCGAGCGGCAGAGCGGTCAGTCCGGTGTTGCCGGGCGAGGCGGCGGCACGCAGCGGGAAGGCGCTTGGAGCCGGGTCGAGGGCGGGCTCGGGCTTGGGTTTGGGCTTCTTCTTCTTTAAGAGCCTACTGAGGTCGAAGGGCCCCAGCAGCGAGTGCGGTGCACGCCTGCGGCGAAAGCGCGCGGGTGGCGGCGGCCGGGTGGACGCGCGCGTAGGGGCCAGTGCGACCCCTGTGGGCCCTGCGACCCCCGCGACCCCCGCAACCCCCGCCAGCAGAGCCAGCGCCAGCAGTGCGGCGGCCCGCATGCTCAGCGCGACATGCCACTCGCACCACTACACATTTCACTCGTAAACATTATGACCTTCGAATGATGCGACGAAATACGAGAGCTCCCTACATTACTGAAGATTTATTTCTGCCGCCTTGTCGAATACTTTTCGAAGCACGATTTAAACTTTCTTGTTGTTTATGGGTGTCCATAAATGAGTTCATAGTGGCACACGGTACTCATGATAATTGAGAACTAGAGCGAGCAATATTTACGACTTCGCAAAAAGTTTTTCACACGGTTCAAAAAGTTTTTATAATTCGCGATTCTTCTTTTTTTCTGCGATGCGGCACTCAATACATTTTTAACTTCTGCAAACTCGAATCCGGGGATACTTTTGTGCTCGCTTCAAAAGTCAGTTGCGCGAGTACCGCACTTCAGTAAAAGCGGCGTCGCAGCGAGCGTGTGGCCGGCGCGAGCGGTGGCCGCGGACTGCCGCCGCGCCGCTGCCGCGGAGCTGGAGCCACGTGCCGCGTGCCGCGTGCCTCCCAGATACACATCTCACCTTCCCATCTTAGTGACAACCGAATCATTTCGCTTTTGAACACCTCTCCCCTAAGCACTACTGAATTAACTGATAATGCCGGCCCCATGTTGGGCGCCATTCAAAATATTCGAGCTGTAAAGTAAACGTGGGTCGAGACATAATTATGACAAGATATAATAATATTTTGTCGGTCGTACTTGACAATAGGTAAGTACGTATTTACTTAAAGCCCACTGATGTCCGCTTCCGATTTTACTGGGTACATTTATATCTAATCGAAACAGGAATCCAGATTTAGGCTTTATTTTCCGCGACGGAGATCACATCATAAAATTAACCGTTCTCAGATAATTTCAGGGTATCAAAAGGAAATCTCTCTAATTGATTTGTCCGACCCGGTGATTAAGAAGATTGTGAAGCGAAAGCGAAAAATAGTCTTTTTGTAATAAACTTTGACAATGATTTGCACCTCACGTGACTAAACTTGATTTTTTTTCATGCTTACTCGGAAGCACGGACGGTTGTCGTCCGCGGATCGGAAGACGCAGTGTAGGTAGGCCTCCAACAAGATGGAGCGACGACCTGGTGAAGGTAGCGGGAACGCATCGGATGCGGATGGCGCAGAGCCGATCAGCAGTGGACGTCTTTCGGCTGAAATGATGATGATGATGATGACGGACGGTTGTCAAATCCTTATTTCGACAAATGCATGTTGTGTCAAATGCTTATTTCGTTAAATTCTAGTTTTGTGCAATTCTTTATTTATTTATTCATAAAAATTCATATAAGATACAAAATATAAACATGAAATAATCTTCATCAATTTATTCATTCATTCTTTGTTCATCAATTCCTTGTATAATGTCAAGTCCTTGTTTCGTAACAAACTTGTGCCGTCAGATGTTTGTTTTGTCTAATTCTAGTTACATCCAATCCTAACTTAGTCGGATCCTTGTTTCTACTAATCAATCATTGTCTCGCCTAATGCATAAAAAAACTACTTAAATCATTTATTTTTCGGCACTGCACAAAAAGGCTGTTTAGTAGGTATGTACAGTCAATCAATTTGATTCCTAGGCCAATATAGAACCATGTCATGATGAATCAATTTGTTTAGGTATCTCCTACGACAGTGATTATTGCGAGATGTATGTCATGATGACATATCGATTTTTGCGGACAGTGTCAAAGATAATGAATACACAAGTATAGGGAAAATTCTGAAAACTATACATTTGTAATTTTGTTTTGACTTACCATTATATCTCTTGGTAGGTCTAGACTCCGTTATTGCCAGAACGAGCCTTCATTCGACGCTGCGCCCACCCCGGACCGGTATATTAATAATGATGCCCTCGACCCGAGTGTCGCAGATAGCACCCAATACCAGACCCAGCAGCTCAAGTGGAAGACAAACGGGCTGTTATTAGAAACTTCGCTTCGAGAAGGTTTCACCAAAATGAATAAGCGCGGTTCCGAGGTACCTACGAGCTAGACCGGTTCGCAAACTATCTTCCACAAGTCATCTTCGAACAGTTAAAATTCGGAAAAAAATATTCTAGGGGAACGATTTTCTTTGAATGACCGGAAATTTAGTAGCTTAAGCATTTTTAAACATTTAGGGGCTGTTTCACCACCTTATTGTCAAACTACTGGTTACGCAACCAATGAATAAACTAAGTACTGAACAAATCTGTCGGCTAGTGTTTTTTCAGTTTCACCACTCCGGTCCTGTGCAAACTAAGTACCACTCAACTAATCGTCGGCTTAACAAAAAGTCGGAATGGCAACGTCGCATTTCACGACCACGCGTTCCTGTTCGCACACTTTCGTTCAAAGAGTCGCTCATTACTAAAGCAAAAGAAATCGTAAACTATGTAATGTTTAAATAAATCTATTTTTTTGCATAAACAAATGTGTAACATTATAATTAATCCAAAAACGGTATTTATTTACGATACTTTGTTAACAATGATAAAGAAAAATAAAATCACGTAAAATGAATAGAAAAGTGGCGCCAAACCATTTGACAGAGTAACTTTTTTTTTAATGGCGATGTACAAGTTCAGGTAGAACAAACGATTGTGCCACTGAAAAAGTCTGTAATTAAAAAATATTACGAAATTCTGGATTTATTTTTATATACTAAAAGCGTACCTACATTTTTTTATTCTCGTTTTGTTTTGTTTCTCGTTTGCAATTTAGCATGACTTCTTTCTTTAAAAAATAAAAAATACTTTGATTTATTTTTCTGAAACCGGCTGAAGGGCTCTCCAACCATGGCCACAAAAAAATAAACTAACTAATTAAAAAGTTATGTGACGGATAATAATGCTAAATGCCACCTGATCTGTTGGTCAAATTAAGAAATAGTTTGTCCGTCACTTAGCGCTAATCAAGACTGGTGAAACAGAAATTTTTATTCCATGTGATAAATAAGGTTATGATTAAGTTACTTGAACGTTCTTCAACTTTGTATTATCCCACGAAAACGCATTAGCGGAATATTAAAGTATCTTATCATGGGCTATAGATTCGTCGATTGACCTCTTTCTCGAAGTTGGATCTACCTAATTGGACTGTATGTCTCAGGTAGATATAGCCATCAACAACTTCGAGGAATAGTCTCCAGTCTCCGATTATCAAGGGAGTTGGTATAACATAGGCGTTCGACTTCGAGAAAGAGGTCAATCAACGAATCCGACTCTGATGGGCAGCATTCGGGAATCCCACAATATCTTTTCATCCAATTATATACCGCAGTAGGTATCACAAGTCAAAAGTCTTTGAACAGTGTGTGTTGCCAGTGATGACTTATGGCACTGAGACGTGGCCGCTAACGACGGGCCTCATAAGAAAGCTCAAGGTTACACAGATGGCGATGGAGAGGGCTATGCTTGGAGTTTCTCTGTGAGATCGCATTAGAAATGATGAAATCCGCGCAAGTAACCGACTAAAGTTACCGACATAGCTCGAAGAATCGCCAGACTCAATTGGCAGTGAGTAGGGCACATCGCTCGTAGAACTAATGGCTGGTAGGGCCAAAAGGTTCTCAAGTAGCGTCCACGGACCGGAAAACGCAGTGTAGGTAGGCCTCCAATAAGATGGAGCGACGACCTATTTAAGGTTGCGGGAACACGTTGGATGCGGATGGCGCAGGTTCGGTATATTTGGCGAACCTTGGGGGATGCCCATGTTCAGCAGTGGACTTTTTCGGCTGAAATGATGGTGATGATGATGGGATTTAGATTAAGTAGAAGGTTTTCTGTGAAAATATGAATTCATAAAAAGCACGCGTGGCCGAGTGTAGCTCACAGGCGGCGCCGGGCCGGAGCGGGCGCGCCGGCATCCGGCAAGGGGACGCGCCGGATTCATAAACTAACACAAAAGGGTCTTGTCGCTCAATCTCGTGACAGCCGAGTTAATAAAAGCGTGTGTGTTTAGACAGGCCGCGCGCCTCGTACAACTGGAAGTTAATATAAAAGCTTATCTACATATTCTAGTAGGCACATCGGAAATAGTGGATTAAAATTACATCCGGACATTATCGAGCTGACCGTCCTCGGATTACCAGCTGAATAAATAACAACATGAAATGGAGCGTAATGGAGCCCAGCCGCGGGGAAGTCACGGGAGGGGGGAATGCTAATCTCTCGGTTTCATGATAACAACATCATCATTGAACATGAAACTACCGTGAAACTCACTCATCGTGAAAACAATACTGATAACTCACGTCTATGATCGAGTTTAGCACTCTGCTCGCGTGGATGCTCGACGGAACGCGGAACTCAGTGTACGTTTGGCAGCAGCCGCCGTGGCGTGTGCTCCAAGAGACGGGCTACGGATTAGCCCGAAACAGTCGAGCTAAACTTGATCATCTCTCTTCTAAAGCTGCGTACGGACTGCGCGCACATTACGCGTACCCGGGTACGCGTGGTCGGTTACGCGTAGTCGGTTACGCGTGTCCTGGAATGCCATGTCCGTACGCCATGTACGCGTACACTGTACGCGTAGCTGCAAGTATGGACATGGCGTTCCAGGACATGCGTACCCGGGTACGCGTAATGTGCGCGCAGTCCGTACGCAACTTTACAAGTCGGACACTCTTGTCAGAGTGATGGAACTTGATCATAGGCGTGGGTTTATCCGTATTGTTTTCACTATGATCATCATCATCATCGTGTCAGCCAAAAGACGTACCTCCAAAGAGGTCCTATGCTCCCCATATCTAAGTGGTTTCTGCGACCTTCCCCAGATCGTCGGTCCGTCTTGTTGGTAGACTTCCCACGCTACGTCTTCCAGTTTGCAGTCGTCGCTCTAGATCCTTACTGCCCCATCGGCCGTATTCGAATGTTGGATGAATTTGGATAAAATTTAATAGCAGATTTCCTGAATTTTGGAAATAATACAATCATCATCTCGACCTCTATACTTTCCACTGCAAGCATAGGCTTCCACGTTTCCACTCGTGTCTAGTGGGAATTGGGAACTTTCACCATTGAAAATAACGCATACGGTACTATTTAGACACACTATTTTATTTAGATGACCTAATGGCCTAGTAGAGAACCTGATATTTGTATAAAAAGACAAATGTATATTCTCGGGTGTTTAATACGTTGTATCTATCTATACATATAAGTATGTTTATCCGTTGCCAAGTAAATACCTATAACACAAGCTTTGCTTTCTTTGGGACTAGCAATTGGGGTGAAAATTGTCCCGTGATATTTATTTATTGTTAAATTTATTATTTATTTATTCGCATATACCCAGGGAATCGGTAGGTGAAAATGTCCACGTCCCTACGTCTTGTGATCCCGAAATAAACTACAAAGTCTAAAAATATGAGCATGGGTGTTCTGAATTCAATGTAGAAGAGCGCAATGGAAGTTTATTAAGATCCCAAAATTTCATTTCAATAACCGGACCTACTTAATGTTTCGCAGGAGCGAGGTCGCTTAAAAAAGCAAAGGTTAAATCATAAATGAATGAATCTTCCAGGTTCACGTCGTGTTATCCAACGCTGCCACTCGCTTCGAGGTCTCATTTAACCGCTGAACTCAGCCATAATAGCGATAACAATTCCACACATGCAAGGTCCGCAAGCTACAGCAAACGATAGGTTAAGCACATAACACAATAGCCATTTCCTATTCATTGCTATCACCCTAACGATAGTGCCGCCGGGCCCGCAGCATATTTGCATGCGAATCTGTTTTCGATGGCGCGTGGGCGCCGCGTCCCGGCGGGCCTTATTAGCTCAGCATTTGTATTACGGGACCGGCGAAGCGGCCATGTGCGAGTAAACAGCAGTGAACCTGTATTAGGTACGATAGTTTTCGGGCCAGAGTAAATGCAATGTAACTGTCAATTATTCAGCAAAACTGCACGCGCAAAGTCAAAGTCAAAAGTATATTTTTTTATTCTATTTAGGCGATAACAAACCCTTATGAAAGTCGAAGAATCTACCACCGATTCCAAAAAACCTAGGATAAAAAGTTAATTTTTCAAATAGATCGCATCTATTACATGTCTTTTTTTTGGAACGACCATCATTGTCAAGAAAAGAGCGTCGTAACAGTCTGCGCATAAAATATTTCCTTCTAAGAATATTTCTGAATTGCTTTTAAAACACAATATCGAGCATAAAATCCTCTTTATCAGTCAGCATCCTAGCCTATTCTAATATACTCGTACAACGTAACACTGTAGGCACACGCCTCCTTTTAGAATAGTTCCCACGTCGTAGGTCAGTGCGGATTGGCACTGGACATAACATGTCAAGTGTCAATACGCACTAACCCAGGTATCATTGAATTTCTTTGCAGGCGCGTGCAGGTTTCCTCGAGATGATTTCCTTGACCGTAAAGCTTATGGTAAGTTTCAAATGTGATTTCGCACAAAAATTCCAAAAAACTCAGAGGGGCCAGCCCAGGCTCGACCCCACGCACGACCCTCTGCTTGATAGGACCAATAGGGTACGTATCAAAATATATAAAGTTTAAAACAAATAATGGACGAAATACATAATGGTCATTTGATATAATGTAATTTTCTTGGAAATTCTCAACTTTACAGGATTTTCATAAAATAAACCTAACCTAACCTAAACCAATCTGTAGATTACACGATTAAAAAAATTCGTTTAATCAATAGTTTCATAGAAAATTTTAGTATGTATTATGACCATTATGTATTTCGTCCATTATTTGTTTTAAACTTTATATATTTTGATACGTTGTACCCAACCAATAGGCTACCACAGATTTTTCAAATCCACTTTATATTTTTGCAAATACTTGTTATATTGAAGAATAACTTTATTTAAAAAAAACCTGTATAATTCTCGTTCACATGGGAATTCCGGGAAAATATATAGCCCATGTCACTCGCGGAACTGAGACAAATCTAATGACATCTAACCATATCTAACACTTCAAAATCCATTGAGCCGTTTAGGCTGCAGGGCGTGCCAAAGAATGATACATACATACATAGTTACATACATACATACGCTCGAAAAACATAACCCTCCTTCAACAGTCGGGTTAAAATAAATTAGACGCATAATTGACAGGATTAATTAAAAGACAGTGATTGATAGCAGAGCAAAACATTTTAGCAGGTATATACATAGTTTCAAACTCCGCATTTGCTCTCGTTTCATTTTCCGGCAACTCGTCGGCAACGCGGCACGCGGCCCAACAGCAGTTACTGGCGGATAGTTTCAGGTTAACGAATAATAGCTGTTACTCGTGTGTTGGTAATTCAAGAGTTAATGCTGGTCGTGAAGCGACCGGAGAGCGATAAACCCGTCGGTGGCGACGAATTATGGCGGCCGGCTGAGTTACGCGTTCGCGAGTATAATATACTGTATACGGAGCGTGATTCAATATCATTATCAGCATGGTCTCCCTTAAACACGCCTAACGGTCGATTCGGGTACGTATCAAAATATCTAAAGCTTAAAATTAATAATGGACGAAATACATAATGGTCATTTGATATAATGCAATTTTCTTGGAAATTCTCAGCTTTACAGGATTTTCATAAAATAAACCTAACCTAACCTAAACCAATCTGTAGATTACATGATTAAAAAGTTCGTTTTATCAATAGTTTCATAGAAAATTTTAGTATGTATTATGACCATCTGATATGATAATCTGTCAAAATCTGTGAACCGTAAACAGTCGTTGCGCTAATCTTAATCCACAATAATTTATTTACGTGCATTAGTGACGTTTAATAGTAACTGGAAGCTGAGTTCAATTGTGGTGACTAACTGTGAATGAAGACTTGTGATTCTGTGGTGAATTAGACGAGAAATCCAGATTATTGAGACTGAGTTTGGAGGAGTCAGTTTTGCAACTACCCGATTTTGCATGCGAAAATAAATAGCAACGAGTTGAAGGAATAAAATTAGAACGCCTACACTTTTTGTAATAGCAAAGTGCCGAGTATCTGTTTTATATAAACGGGAGCTATACATATTTTGTCAGTAAAGATGAAGTGTAAGGCCTGCCAAATAGAAGTGAAGGTTGTGGAAGCAAAAAGATGTCAGAAGTGTGCAGCCAATTATCATTACTCCTGCATGGGAATTACTTTGGATAATTTTAACAAAGAGTCCAAGCATACAAAGTCAAGTTGGAGGTGCCCGGAATGCAAAGTCGTAGTGAAACGCGGTGATAACTCGAACACTCCTGTCAGACCTATGGACGTACCGAGCTCACCAACTTCTATTAACAGCGTGGGGCTCGAGGAACTGAAAGAATATTTCAATGTAAAATTGAGTGAGGCTACGGAAAAGACGGCAAGCGACGTCAAAGATAAAATCACAACGGAAACCAAAACACTGAGTGACGCAATAGAGTACTTGAAAGCGAGCGTGGACTTCGTGTGTTCCCAGCACGACGACCTGAAAAAGCTTTTTAATGATAAAATTACGCTGATTCAAGAACTTCAAGATGAGAATGCCAGTCTTCGGGCAGAAGTCAGGGATATTAACGTTAGGCTTGCGGATATGGAGCAGCGATCCCAGGTAGCCAGTGTCGAGGCGCAACCCGGTGCCGAGAGAGACGCAGAGAACACCGAGCTACGTGCAGAAATTAAGGAGATGAATGTAAAACTTGCAGACATTGAGCAGCGGTCTCGCGCCTGCAACATCGAGGTGCAATGCGTCCCCGAAAAGAAGGACGAAAACCTTCTCGTATACATCAAAAAACTATGCACAACGATTGGGAGTCAACTGGCTGATTCCGAAATAGTCAACTTTCACAGAGTCCCTAAGCAAAATGAGGAATCCAGCAGGCCAAAGTCGATTGTTGTGAAATTAGCGAGTCCGAAAATTCGTGATGGACTGCTGGCAGCTGTAAGAAGGTTCAATAGAGCGAATGCGAGTGAGAAATTGAACACCCTTCATCTAGGCGTTAACGGAGACAAGCGGCCTGTGTACATCAGCGAACACCTGTCGCCGGCAAACAAGAAGCTGCACGCGGCTGCGCGCATCGCTGCCAAGGAAAAAAAATACGAATTTGTATGGGTTCGCGATGGACGTATTTATGTGCGGAGGGCAGTGAACACTAAGGCCCTCCTAGTGCGTAACGAGGAGTTTTTAAAGACTCTTCCATTGAGTTAATAGAATGATCTCATCGCGTTGGTTTTCTCAATATATTATCAGAATGTGCGAGGCTTGAGGACTAAGACTGGGGAGTTTTTATCGAGCGTTCTAAGTTTCGATTACGATGCAATCATTCTGTCGGAGACGTGGTTAAATGCTTCTGTTTTTGACCATGAGTTATTTGATGATAGGTATGATATATTTAGAAGGGACCGATGCACTACCTCGTCACATAATACGAAGAAAGATGGTGGGGGTGTTTGCATAGCTATATCAAAGAAGTACAAAGTCAAAAGAAGGTTGCAATGGGAATCGAGCTGCGAGGATTTATGGGTGAGTTTCGATATGGGAATAGGAAAAAATTCTCAACAAATTAACATTTGTGCAGTATATGTACCCCCGCCTGTATGCCAGAACTATTTTGATACCCTACTTACAAAATTAGGTAAAGTAATGAGCAACCGCGTAGCAGCTAGGTCGGTAAATTTAATAATAGGTGATTTTAACCTGCCAAATATAACCTGGGTTTTCGACCCCGTGTCTGCTTCATGCAATCCAAGCAATGCTAATAGTTTGTCTGAAAACATGTTGGTGGATGAGATGCTTTTTAATAATTTAACCCAGAGTAATAATATCGCGAATCACAATAATCGCATCTTGGACTTAGTAATGTCGAACTCCGCTCATAACCTATCAATTTCTGAATCGTGTTATCCTCTCATTGGGCTGGATTTGCACCACCCTGCGCTAGAAATAGTAATTCGCTTAAATAAAACCATAAAATCATTAGTGCCAAATCGTGCACCGATTCCAAATTTTTCCAGGTGTAATTTTGAACATGTGAATGAAGAGTTATCTCAGATTGATTGGCAGGAGGCTTGGGAGTGGGGAACGGACGTAAATTGTATGGTAGCTATTTTTTACAAAAAACTATCTGAAGCTTTAAATAAGCATACTCCTATGTGCAAGCCGCGTAGCGATCGGTATCCAGTTTGGTTTAGCCTACCATTGATAAAATGTTTAAAAGAGAAAGCTAAATATCACAAAAGACTAAAAAAATATGGTAACCCAATGGATAAACTGACATTCGAACGGCTGCGAAGTCGCTGCGATAGCATGCTTAAAGAATGTTTGAGTACATTTAAAGCTAATGCTTCAAGTACACTCCGTACTAATCCCAAACACATATGGTCGTACATAAATGGACTTAAGTCCAATAGCTACTCGATTCCAAATCAAATGACTTCTGAGTCCAAGACTGCTGTAGGCGGGCAGGAGATCTGTGACCTGTTTTCCGAGCATTTTGAGGCGGTGTACAAGTCGAGGCCTGCATCCACTCGAGGGTCAGCAACCGGCATCTGCGCTGACACTAGCGGTCACGGTGGTCAGTGGTCGTTGAGCAAGTGTGAGCTCACAGAAGAGGAAGTTTTTAGAGGTTTGTCGCAGCTGGATTGTAATAAAGGTGCAGGGACTGACGGCATACCATCGTTAGTTCTTGTGAAATGCGCAAAGTATTTAGCTAAACCGTTAACCTTTTTGTATAATGAGTCTCTGAAGCGAGGTGTTTTCCCGACCGCATGGCAGATTGCACGTACATATAACTCCCATACATAAGAAAGACGATGTCGCAGTAGTTTCGCATTATAGGCCAGTATCGATCTTACCAGCACCTGGGAAAGTGTTTGAATCCATTATACAAAAAAAGTTGTATTGGCATGTTAAACAGCAACTTCATGGAGCTCAACACGGCTTCTTACCCCGCAGATCGACCACCAGTAATCTGGCAAGTTATGTTAATGATTTGGCCGAGGCCTTGGACAGCTCAAAAGAGGTACACGTAATCTATACTGACTTTAGTAAGGCTTTCGACCTAATAAATCATGATATTCTCTTACGAAAAATAGAAGAGATGGGTATACATGGCTCTTTGCTGCGGTGGTGCGAGTCTTACCTTAAAAATCGGACTCAGTTGGTGGCGCTGCGCGGTTACATGTCCCAGGCTATTGCTATCCCGTCTGGAGTCCCACAGGGATCGCATCTGGGGCCGCTATTTTTCTTGATTTATATCAATGACCTCGCAAGAAACATCCGTTGCAAGTTTAAAATGTATGCCGACGACCTTAAGCTATATCAAGTCATAGAAAATAATACTGATATAGAGTTACTTCAGCATGAGATTAACAGAATAGCACATTGGTGTACTTTAAATGACATGATACTAAACGGTGATAAATGTTTCCACATAAAATTCACCAGAAAAAAAAAAGAAAATCCCACAGCGGCTACCTATCATCTGAACGGAATCCCATTATCTGAAACGAATAGTATACGCGACCTCGGAATTCAGATTGATAATAAACTAAGTTTTCGGGATCATGTTGATTCAATTATTAAGAAAGCGTCGCAAATGTCTGGGTTTATTGCTAGGCAGATCAAGACTTTTAGTGATCCTTCTGTGATTGTACCCGTGTACAACTGCTTGGTCAGGAGCGTGCTTGAATACTGTGCTCCAGTATGGAATCCGGGCTACAAGGTTCACTCCGACCGCATAGAAAGGGTACAGAAACGCTTCCTGTACCACCTAGCGTTTGCGCAAAATAAGTGTCGAAGTCTCGCGTCGTACGAAGGAAGGCTACAGCATTTTAAAATGGAATCTCTATTTGATAGACGAAAATCAAGCGATATCTTGTTTCTATACAAAATCATACACGGTCTGGTGGACTGTGCCGAGTTGCTTGAACATATAAAAGTGGTCGTTCCGCGGACGGGCAGTCGGCTTTGTAACAGAAGGCCGTTCTATCTGCCCTGTTGTCGCACGAATATAGGTAGGCACGCGCCTCTATACAGAATGATTGCATCATACAATGGAGTTAAGGGAAGCCTCGATATCTACTCTTGCTCTTTGGCCTCAGCTAAAATAAGAATACGACAAACCTGAACTCCATTTATATTATAAGCATAATATTAATTTTTAAGTATAAAAAATGCATCCAACTTAGTAGTAGGTACATAATTGTGAAATACCCAGCTTTTTACTGTTATTGTTTTGTTATTATTATATTTTTTTTTTTCCTCTCTTTTTGCTACAATATTATAAATAACTGTTTACTAATTGTGCATGATGTGTCTACTGTTTTAGGATATACATGAAATGCATGAGGACTTTAAGGAACGCGAATCGTATATTTTGATGTACTATCCAGTTTGTAGACCAAATAAAAAAAAAAAAAAAAAAAAAAAAAATGACCATTATGTATTTCGTCCATTATTCGTTTTAAACTTTATATATTTTGATACGTTCCCGTCGATTCATATCTGCAGACACCGAACATGTCAGACGCGTGCCGTATAAAAGATTGTTCTTTCCTTGAGTACTGTAGGCTTATTGTCTAACGTTTTTGACGCTTGCCTTCGCAATCGCTATCTCTTTCTGTCAAACGGTATAAAACGTTGACAGAAAGAGATAGTGAAAGCGAAGGCAAGCGCCAAAAGCGTTAGACAATACGGCCTCTGGACAGGCACGGCCCGTTTCTGTTGGTGTCTGCGCCGTCGTGTTACGATAAATAGATATTATGAATTCAAACAAGTCTGATATGAACTATCTTTTTTGTATTTTTTATTTTTCAACTTAATTTTTTTATGGATGCTTTTTTTATATGGATTTCACGTTATGACCGTAAAAGTAATAAAAAATGAATTTGAAAAATAAAATATTCAAAAAGATACTTCATTATCAAACTCGTTAAAGTTTGGCAAAGTAGCGACATCTCTTGTCCGGGTGAGGGTATAACCAGCCTCCAGCCTCCAGCTTTATAAGGCGCAGGTTCGCCCACATATGGAATACTGCTCTCATCTGTGGGCGGGGGCTCCCAAGTACCAGCTTCTCCCTCTGGATCGCATACAATGGAAGGCGACTCGAATAGTCGGCTGCCAACGAGTTTCTGATCGGCTTGACTCCTTGGCGCTGCGTAGAGATGTAGCTTCACTGTGCATCTTCTATCGCATGTACAACGGAGAGTGCTCTGAGGAGTTGTTCGGGTTGATCCCTGCCGCATCCTTCCGCCATCTCCCTACGCGACAATACACCATCCATCCATCATCACCATCTGGATGGTTTGCTGTCTTCTACTGTGCGTTTTTCCAGAAATTTCCTGCCTCGCACAGCTAAGCTCTGGAATGAAGTACCTGCTGCGGTATTCCCGGACCGATATGACCTTCAAGCTTTCAAAAAAAGAGCGTACCTACTCCTATCTAAAAGGCCGGCAACGCACTTGTGACTCTTCTGGTGTCGCAGGTGTCCATGGGCGACGGTAATCGTTTATCATCAGGCGATCCGTCTGCTCGTTTGCCCCTATTTCATAAAAAAACTACAAAACTGCAAAAAGTGATTATCTAACAGATTGAGATGTGCGATGTATGGCAAAAATTTGTGTCTAAACTCCTGACCAGTGGTAGTGTAGGGGAATGGCACGCAGCACGGAATGCTGAGGACCTGGGTTCGATTCCAAGCGCTGGTCTTTTTTCTGAGGTTTTTTCTGTGCATCCATGTTTCAGTTTGTATTTAGAATGAAATATATAGATATGAATTCGTTAATAGAAACTGCATAGAAGAATAATTGTTTTGTCTGCCTCGGCACGTGTCTGACACGCTCGGTGTCTGCAGATATAAATCGACTTTCACTGATGGGCACAACACTCAGATTGAGTAAATTGAGAGCAAGTATAATTATGAACATAATTTCCGAAAGTTTCAGAGGTGCAAGTCTAGGTTTAATCTCACGATTCTCTTTGACAAACAAAAGGCGTACCCACTAGCTTTTATGCCATTACTTATTTACTACTGAGTATTTATTACTTTACTGAGTATTTGGTACCTATCTGGCAGTGCCCCTCCCAAGTCGAGCGAAACAAAGGCACGGGCGGCGGGCGCGGGTACGATCCGTTTAGGTACGAGCGATCCGTTTCTTAAAACATCAATATCCTAAATGATTCATTTTCAATATTCAAATCGTAGAAGATCCGTTTCCTAAGATATTCAAATCCGAGAAGATACACGTTTCCCATAGCATCCAAATTCTAGTAGACACGTTTACAGTAAGAACCAAATCCTAGAAGATCCGCTTTCTAACATGAATATTACTTAGTTATTGTTATTGATTTAAATAAACGGACGTTACGGAAACGGGCATTTTACGGTTGTTCTGGGAAACAAAGGTTTTGGGCTTAGATTATAGATAGAGTGTCCGTAGCAAACACTGCGATACAAAACTTCCGAAAACCCATTTGACAGCTTCGTCTTACGATCGCGTTACGCCATTTCGGTTGAAGGGGGCAAATGACATATAAGCCAAGAATTGGCTTATATTTTTCGGGACGTTTTAAGCCGCCTAAGCTCTTTCTAGTGTATAAATAATCTAAGGTTTTGGGTATATTATTTTTTGGGAAATAGATGTTATAGAATATGGATGTTTTGGTACATGAGTGGGAAAGAGATGTTGTTAACCCAATGGATATTTTGAAACGGATCTCTCGTGTCTGAACGGGCCGTACCATCTCTCGAAGCCATTCAGGCTACAGATTAGTGCAGTGTTCCGCAATTTTTTTGTGTTCAAGGTTCATCTAGGAAAACGAAAATTTTTGGAGGTTCACCATTATATGAAAAATCAGTTTTTAAGTAAAATATTAATCAAAATTACGCCATGCTCGTGCGCTCGCGTGATTTACATCTGTGTATTTTTCTTCCGTCCCTAGAGGGAAAATAAATAAAATAAATAGAATAAATAGATTTAGCCTTATAAGATAACGTTATTTTTCCGAGGCACACCTATTAATGACCACGGTACACCAGTGTGCCGCACACACTTTGACACTTTGCGGAACACTGGATTAGTGAATACGCGGTCTGCGTGCCCCCCTTCCCTCCCTGCGCACATATTTCACTCACGCGAGTGGGTCACGTCTGCTTCATCGCGCGGACGTGCGGCGGCATCAGTCGCGGTCTTCGCCCTGATTTCATTCCAATCTGGAATTTACTGTCGGTGCCACAATCTGAATAGGCGTAATGTATGATAATGGCCGGCTAAATCGTTTGTTGTTTTTCGCAGTTTTTTTTTATACAATATAGGCTTGCGTTTGACCACAATCACGCCTGATGGAAAGCGAAGATGAGGCCTACGATGGAGCACGCTTGCCTAGTAAATGCTCATTCACCCTAGACTTGAAAGCGGCCAAATTGTAGTGTTCAGGGAACAAACAAACATGATACTACCGTGCCACTATTTCAGGGAACAATATTGGTGAAAGTGCTTGAAGGAGTGCAACATCCATAGGTACTAATAGATGAAATTAGATTAGATTTATTTATTTCGTGATAAAAATTACAATATAAATTTGCGTTGATGTCTTTGATCAATTATAACTGTAGATCCACAGTCGCGCGCCTGAAAATGTCCGAGCCAAATGAGCGCCACTTTGATAAAAGTGGCCTTCTTTTTTCTCAGAACGTTGCGTGAAATTGTCAAGTTTAGCTGTCAAGTGGAATTTTGCCGCTACCGAAATTCGACTGTGATGAAGTAAAGACTAGGTTCAAATTTCTGTGCAGGTGATGATTTTATTTGTTACGCAACCAGATAAAAAAGTTCGGACATTCTTTGAAGGGGATTTTGTTCGGCAATGTGTATCTTTAGTTATAATTGATCAAAGGTTGATGTCGTTTTTTGTCGATATTATAAATGTGAAAGTTTAGTTGTTCGTTAGTCCATCTTTCATGTCGAAACTGGATGACGGATTGCCGTGTTTTTTTTGTGTGGACATAGTTGAAGGACTGGAGACGGACATAGGCTACTTTTTACCACGGGGAAATATCTCGGTCCCACGGGAAAACACGTTTTAAACTACTTTAGCGGGGCTTAAGCCGCAGAAATCAGATAGTCTTATTATAATACTAGCTTTTACCCGTAACTTCGCGTGCGTAAATCATTACTTACGGCAGTTGCATCGTTTATGAATTTTGCTAAATTACCACGGGAATCCCTAAATATGCCACAATGATTTTTATTTACGTTGTACGAAGAATACCTATGCCAAATTTAAAGTTAATCCACTAAGATTTAGGATTTTACACGCAAAAATCCAGAACCCGTGGAAATATCGGGATACAGTAGTTTATCTGCTACTCCCAGAGATCTAAATAGTTTACCTACTACTCCCAGAGATCTAAGTAATAAGTAATTGTATCCAAATCCGTCCGTAATAATATTAGTAAGACGTTTATAATGATTATGTGATTTTCGGTTAGATAACCCTGATAAGAATAATCTAAATCCACTGTGACAAATTAAATCCAGATTTTTTTATGTCTAGTTCGATAAAGCACACTCATAAAGGCATTTTTATGTATGATCAAAATGATGAATGTCTTTCATAGAAAAAAATATGGAACGAACAAGTTTAATGAAGGTGGAGCATTGAACTTGTGACCCTTACTACACGCAGAGACTAGTAGTTACTTAGAAAACTTAATAATAGAGTCGTATTCGCTACGCAGTCCCCCGGGGAAATAATGTCACGCGTTCATCTGTAGCTGTACTGAATATGTCTAGACAAGGACGGCGCGCGTGCCAACCCTTTTTCTACACCATCCAAAAAGAGCCTTACAAATTCTATTGCTAATATTTTGCGAACTGAATTACCGTAACTTGCGTAAATTTTCCTTTGTGTAACCGTTAAAATCCCAAACAATTCAGGAGCATCGTCCACATAAAACCTCAACAAGGAAATCCTTTTCAATATCGAGGGAAAGGGTTATTTGGCGAAAAATCGGGAGTTGACAGAGCTTCTTAAGTGAAGTGCTGTGTTCTGATAGCGGTCGGGAGGGGCAGGGTCGCTGTTTATGTGGCCGGCACAATGTGGCTACTCCAGAGTCCCTCGAGCGGTGCCCGCTGCATATTTACCTACATCTGCTTCGGTACCCGACATGGCGCCCCGATAACGATGTCGGTAAGCAGGTAAGAAAATAGGTTCGGTGTCGCTATATGTAGAAACCATTGTCCGATTCAAAGAAAAATGCACGCGAAAAGAGAAAACATTAAATGCGATTCTTTTCACCAGAAGAGTTCTATGTGCGTGATGTGTTTGATGTCCGGGTAAGCGATGCTTGATTACTAGGATTGGAATATAAGACGTAAGAACGCGGTTTTAAAATACGACCTTGTATTTGTCGAGCCAAAACGGACGACCTGACAATTCAGACCCTTGTGGCAATAACATGAGGGTTGGAATGATCAGGTCGTACATCGTTGCCATTCATTTCAGCATGACAATTACAGATCGTGTTTTAAGCGCATCCTAACGTAATGTAGCTTGTGTAAAGTGGTGCTGTTTGCACGCTTTTAGTTACAATTTTAATATAAGTGATAATGATGAACTGAAACAATTACTTTGCTCACCCGCGACCTTATGATAGCTTCGTTTATGCAAGAAATGTGTATTCATACAGTTCCTCCACCTCTACTCTGTACCAACGCACACAAATCACACAACCCATCTATCACCACCACCACAATAACTGACACATTTCGAACTTAACCAAAGCTCATATTCAGAGGAACACCACTACCATGCTACCAGATCATTTCTTACATAAACAAAGTTATCATAAGGTCGCGGGTAAGCAAAGTAATTGTTTCAGTTCATTGATATGATCCTCCACAAAGTAACGCCTGATTCAATAAATTATTAAGTGATGTTTAAGTCGTAGTAGCCTAGTCGTTTCCCCTATGGCTTCTCAAGCAGAGGGTCGTAGGTTCGAGGCCAGGAATAATGTAGGTAAGGAGCCGGGTTTGCTGTGTCCGCGCCCTCCAGCGGGACGGCGGCGCGAGGCGCGTGTCAACGATACTCGTTACACGGTCATCAACTCGTTGCTCGTGAATCTGCCTCGTGTTTTTGAAACTACTAGGTAGAGGTGGAGTGGCAAGGTAAAAGGTTGTAGTTAATTGTCATGGACCTCCGCAAAGAACAATATTGCTTACGTGCTTTTTAAATAGAAAAAAATAACCAACAAATAAATAATCGTAATTGATTTACAGTTTTAAGTATAAAACAATCCGTTTCTTTTTTTAGCAATCTCATTTGAAGATGTCACTCCTAACCAAAATACTTAAAGTTATTGTAGACACAAGGCAGACACAGATAAAAACGTTGCTGCTGGAAAGTTCAGCGCGCTCCAGCAATGGTTTTCTTTTTACTTTTAGACTGACCGTCACTGATGCACGTATAAATTCAGATAATGTAGTTACACAATGACTATTTATTGAGAAAAAAAAAACATTAATTAAGAGGTGGCTGCAGTATCTCATAAATTTAATGTAATTTTATTGTTGAGATAAATAAATAATGTTTTGTCGATCAAGTGCTTTACAATATTTTTTCGACAGTCCTACTAGGCTGCACTGAAAGTTTCGGGAATCGATTATTTAATGGTACAATAGTGTTTCAAATTTAACCTTTTTATAACCATAGAGGTCTTGTCAACTCATTACAGCAGGCAGTTTGAAAAAAAAAGTAGACACTTTTTAGTAATTGTTTTTTAAAACGGACTTGTTGCCGCCAAAATTGAAGTAACGCGAGAAATTTTAAGAGCTATTTTATGATTTTAAGAGTGGTTTATCTCAAAAATAATGCCTTGATCGGACGATTTATGAATTTGGGGAGGGAGTTGCATGAAAGACGACTGTGTATCGCTGGTTTTCCGAATTTTATCGAGATCGTGTGAAACTCAGTGATGATTTTCGTGAAGGACGGCCCAAATTTGGGGTTACTCAAGAAAATGTCGATGCACTGCGGGACCTGATCAACAAAGATCGTCATGTCACATATCGTGAAATTCAGTCATGTTTAGGGATTGCAATGAGTCAAATCCAAACTACCTTGCAAACAGAACTGATCTTGAGAAAGCTATTTTCCCGTTGGGTCCCACACCAACTTTCTGATGAACAAAAGGGGGCCTGGGTCAATTGGTGCCGAATAAATTTAGAAAGGTTTAACACAGGAACATCCAACGCAGTATATAAAATCGTGTTGGGTGATGAAACGTGGATACATGCTTACGAACTTGAAAATAAAAACCAATCACGAGTTTGGGTGTTCGAAAACGAACTGCGACCGACCAAGATTGTTCGCTCCCGAAGCACGGCGAAAAAGATGGTCGCCACTTTTGTCTCGAAATCAGGGCAAGTTGCGACTATTGCACTTGAGGATCGCAAAACGGTTAATGCAGACTGATGTACTACAAATAGTCTGCCGGAAATCGTTGATATACTCAAAATAGAAAACTCCAACCGATGCATCATTCTCATCACGACAACGCTAGCGACTTCACTGCTCGTCAAACAAATGAGTATTTGGACTATTATAACGCCGAATTAATAACCCATCCACCATACAGCCACGACTTGTAGTCTTAATGATTTCTATACATACCCTAAAATTAAAGATAAGCTACGCGTTCAGCGATTTCTTTCACTCGAAGCAGCAGTGGACACCTTCATTAGTGCCATTTCGGGGACTACATCTTTGGAGTGGAATAACTGTTTCAATAATTGGTCTAAGCGAATGGTATAAATATGCTTGGAGAATACTTTAAAAAACAGTAAATGTACATTGAACTCGTTACGCTGGTCCATTTTTTGTATTCCCGAAACTTTCAGTTTGACCCACGTAAAGCCCTGTTTAGATCTGAAAGAAATATCGTGCACGTTTCATAACATTGAGAGGCCGTAAAGCAACGAGTTTAAAGTGGTCAATCGAAACCGCAATGTAATGCAACTTGTACCATTTTTCTTGCATGTCTAAATTGAGCTTTACATCAGAAAAAAACAACAAATTGCCACAATTGAGTGAGTGAAAATAGTATTTGATGTTTTGATTAAATAATACAGGCGACGTAGACCTCATGGTAAAGCCAGTTATAATTGATCAAAGGGTAAAGCTATTATAATCGTAAAAGACCCCTACCGAGTATTTAAATTAGATGCGAGTTTCCGTATCGGTCGCAAATACTGGCAGTGTTTGCATTTGACTCCAATTTGGTATCGAGGAGCTTCCAGAGGGATGCGCCGGCCGCCGCTCGCGCGCGCCGGACAATGGAGAGTCGCCGACACCCATTTGTCTCATTTCTATAGAAACCATTGTCCTATTCAAGGAAGATGCACGCGAAAAGAGCAAAACATTAAAACGCTATTCTTTTTACAGGAGTTCTATGTGCGTCATGTTTTTTATGTCTGGTTGAGCGATGTTGGATGTGATAACTAGTAAAGGATTGTACGATGTAAGACCTCGAAATGAACGACAATAATAGTTTGAATTAACAGGTCATTCATTCCGGGTCGATGATTATTATAGGTTGTGTTTTAATCATGTTGTCTCTACGCTGTCCCGCGGTAGGAAATTTAGTATTTAGTGATGCTTAAATCAAAAATTTTGACATTTAATGTAGATAATGTATTTGGGTCATACGAATTTTCGGGCCATTTAAATAAATCTTAAGTTTGCTGACTCGGAGTCGCTAACTTTGTATCCACAGGAGAGACAACTTTAGTTTATTACCCATTTACCTAGTATTTTTTCACGTCTGTTACTTGAAAGTCTATCTGGTGTACGTACAGTTTTGTCTTGGAGGCTTGTGTTTGCCAGCCATCTGCAGCGACAGCCATTGCCTGCGGCTGGTCACAACGCGGCACTTGTTTGTTTCCACCCAAGTCGGAGACTACGTATATTAAGCCATAATCTCAAGCTCTGTGTATGACCAAAATTTTAAAATAATCAGACCATTGGACGTGGGTCAAAATGTATGTGTCAATTGTCGTGTCGTTCAAGTGCACTGGCGGCCAGCGCAGTGTCAGCGCACTCTGATAACACCAAAGACTTATAATATAACCCACATACCTACTTACCTATTTGCGACAGAGCGCTGCCAACTTGCCAGTCGCCGGTCAAAGCGTAAACGGAATAGGACAAGTCTCATTCTGTGACAAGGGAGCTGCCTTGGATGCGAACGTCTCACATATTCTCGTGATGGCTGTCAAATCATACGTAAACGAAAAACAATTTTGAGAGACAAGAGGTACTTATAACTCTAGTCTAGTAAGTGCTTTAACATTTTTTATGAGAGTTTCTAGATCAAAATTAAAATAAAAAACAAAACGTTTATTCTACAAGTAGGCCGCGAAGTGTTTTTTTACGTGTCCCTTTATTTAAACGGTTTTATTTATACTATTGTTTTTTTCCAAATTTCCGTAATTTTTTCCGTTTTATTCTATTTCCCGTAATTTTCTTAAAAACTACAGTAAACGATTTAAAAAGTATTTATCTCGAAATGGTTTTCGATTTACTATAGAATGTATATTACATCCTATATGGGGATGTATATCCCCAATTTTTTGAAACTCTTTTCAAATCTCTGTACAGAGCTTTAATGTTTTTTTTTGATACAACAGCCAGTACTAAAGACAATAGAGTTATGGTTCAGCTCTAAAAGACGCCTTTGTGTTTTTGTTTGTGAAATTATAATTCCCTGATTAAAGTACGCGAGTACATAAATACCCCTTAATTTCTATGTCGACCATACGCATGTAACGTTGTAAACGAGTTTGTATGTGAAAATAATTGATAGATATCGTGTTTCTCGGCCGCAATGATAAAGTAACCTCATCCTATCCGTTACCAGAGCAACGTAACCGGCCGGTAACGACCGGTCCGGCACCGCAGCCGGTTATAAATCGCCGCATCAATCCGCGGCGCCGGATCCGTTCCGCGGCGTCCATTAGCCCATGAATTTGTAAAGTAAGTTTATAATCAAGCCCGGATGGAGCCAATAAACCTTCGCCACCGAGACTTGTAAATAATAAATCCTGATTTCTCAATAATTGCTCTGATAAATTAGTGGGAGATAGAAGTTTTATATTTTTAAAATATTTACGACTTGACTGACAGTGAAGGCTGTAAAGACCGCAGTACATAATGCACTAGGTATGCCATCGCCATCTATTACAGTGTCCTGATGGTCCCAAAGGAAGATCAGCGCCGGTCGCAAGACTGGCACTTTGCTGATTTGGGACCAATTCGTGATTTTTTTGTCCTAATTTAGTTGTCACGAATAAATGTTTCTTTCTTTAAAAAACTTAGACCGCAATTCCGTTTTGTTGTCTAGCTCCACTGCCTCACTCCGTTCCAGTGGACAGGCGGCCTAGAGGCCACCGCAGAGCAGATGCGTGTGCGTGCCACGTCACGCAATACGCCAGTTGTAATAAATTAAACTGTGAGAAAGATGGCCCACTAGATGTGTACACATAATGTGCCATCTTGCTTACAGTTTCATTCATTACAACTGGCGCGTGACAGGCACACGCATCTGGTCTGCGCCAGCCCTAATAATCTGTATGTGTTCAGCGCGAGATGACCCCTGCGACGGCCGCCAGCCCGCCACCTGTCAAATGGCGATGTATTGATTGCGGCGTGTTGTCGCCGACGGAGACGAATGACCGACGAACCAAAACATTCCATCATAATACGCGACCGACGATCACCAAAACTAATTATTATCTGTGCGATGTGTCAGCTTGTTTACCCGGCGGGCGTTATTGATATTCGAATTGGTTTTCCTTATCGAAACAACTCGCGTCGTGCGTGAGTACCAATTCATTTATCGGAATCGTCCCATTGAATCGTCGGTCGACAAGCTTAAGTCATTATTGACTGAAGCTCCGTACTTATGTTCGAAGAAAAAATTACAAATTAAACTCGAAATGTCTTCGCAGATTCTAAACGCGCTGTGGAATGATTGAAGAGTCAAGCAAATAATGGAAAAGGTACAGTGAACCAATTTAATTCCTAGACCAACACAGAACCTTGTCACTGGGACGTTTTACGTCATTCAATAAGAATAGTTTAAGACAACACAGTCGTGGTAGCCTAATGATTTGCTCTAAGACCTCTCCAGAAGTCGTGGGTTCAAATTGGGCTCGCACTTGTGAGTTTTTCGGATTTTACTTGCGAAATTACATTTCAAATTTACCTTGAGCTGTACGGTGAAGGAGTTTTGTGAAGTTTCCAATCGGCACTGGGCTCGCGTGGGAACTACGGCCAAAGCTGTCTCATTCTGAGAGGAGGCCTGTGCCTTGCAGTAAGACGTAATATTGGCTGAGATGATGATGGATGAGTTAAAGACAAAAAAAAAACATTTTCCTTATTAGGTTCAATGGTGGCTTATGAGTGGTTTGGTTGACTGTTTGGATTCAACTTATGTACAGTCAAGGGCAAAAATATGTATACACTTTAGTACCTTGTCACTTTAACCACTGTGACAGTTCATATATGGCAGTGGTCATATATGACGCAAATAGACAAGGTACTAAAGTGTATACATATTTTTGCCCTTGACTGTAGTATGTTACGCTGGACCGGCGAGTGTAGCCGCTCGTCGGCCCAGCGGCCGGCAGCCGGGGCCTATATTAATCACGCATCGGGCGTCACCGCCACGCGCGCTCCAACTACAGCTAATTACTTTTGAAAAGATGATACACAATCAAAAAGTGTGCGCTGAGCGGCCTTGTTGCCCGAATGCTGAAGAAGTATTATGTTTTTCGAGCGTATCCTATAGAGGTAAGCAGGGTCAACGTCATAAATAAGCGATCACTTTTGTAACTTGTCCTATTAACTTCATGTTTGAAAAGCCATACGAACTTATGTAACGAATGAAAGCGACAAGGTACAAAAGTGATCACTTATTTATGGCCTTGACTGTATGGGGTGCTAACAAATTAGGTACCAATATTTCTATGGCTTAATCTACTCATCAAAACAAGTCACTTGTATTCTAACAACTTTTAAAAATTTGAAAAAATAATCTAAAGCAGTAATCCGTTATTATGTATGAAAAGTTAGGTTTTTTTTTCCAAATTTTTTAAGTTGTCCGAGTGAAAGTGACTTGTTTTGATGAGTAATTTACGCCCTGGAGATATTGTTGCCTAATTAATTAGCACCTTAATATGTGTATACAATTGTTTTGCGTTTAATCTTTGAGTAACGAACTATTTACATGCAAGTTTGTACGGAACCCTCGGTGCGCGAGTCCAACTCGCACTTGACCGGCTTTTCACAATAGATCTACAATTATTTGCACAAGTTGTTTGCCATCACGTGGAACCGCGGAAAGCCATCCACGCCGCCCCGGGCGCCGCCTGTAACGCGATTAGTACATTGGTTTAGCATTAGCTGACGCCGGCCTTTTCCTGCGGCAGCGCCGGCTCCCTGCGGGCCGCCGTGCTCAGCGGAGCGGAACTGGCTCGACACATTATTTACTTATTATTACTTACTTACTTATTATTACTTTTTTTTTTTAATATTATTTACAGCCTTCGATCAACAATACTTACTTGTATTTTTGATCGAAGTTTACAGCATTACAGTGCATCACCAATGCGCTGTAAAATTCAACAATACAAATAAAAAGACCAGAAAACTTAATCAAAATTTTTGGGGTTCCGAGGCAATACATTTTTTTACAGAAGTGGGGTGCTATCTTCGTGAGAGAAGTTTTGACCATCGCTCTGGGTCGATTCTGATTCAAAGGTTGTCCATCGCGGTTCAGCGGGGCAATGCGGCTAGTGTGTTGGGCACATTTGCGCCTGGTGCGATCCGGGGCGGTTTATTTGACTGACTTTATATTTTTATTTTATTGTATTTTGTGTGTATTGACGATTTGTTTTATTAAAACAAACACTATCTATGGATTTTTTAAGAACGTTTCGTCGCTTACCTAAAACGACGGAACACCACACCCTTCGGCCAGAAGTCGGAGCGCAGGAACATCTGCTGGTGCTTGACAGGCACTTGCAGCCTAAAATTAACTGAAGTTGTTAGCCCTTTGAGACTCGAGCGGGATGAACAGCTGGGATCCCTGGGGTCGGTACCACGTGCCACCTCGCGGATGTGCTCAAAGACCTTCTCCGTCGTCGTCGTTATGACTTGTGTTGGAGATGGTTACGGCATGCCTGGTTCAATCATAATCATCATCATCACTTTTGGACATAAGCCTCCCTCATTGATACCCAATCGTTACGGTTGAAAGCAGCTTGCATCCACCGTGAACCTGCGGCCTTTACCAAATCGTTCGTCCATATCGTTGCGCTTGCTGGTCTGTGGTCACCACTCGAAAACTTTTTGGCCCAACGGCCATCTAATCTGCGTGCTATATGGCCTGCCCATTGCCATTTCAACGAGCTTATCCGTAGGACTATGTCGGTGCCCTTTGTTCTTCTACGAATATCCTCATTCCTAATCCGATTGGTTAGATAGGGAATAAAAATTTGCAACTATAGCAACATTGTTGTTGCCTACGAAGAAATAAAATGGTGTGTGAAGTTTCCAACCCGCTCTTGGCCCGCGTGGGAACTACGGCCCAAGCTGAGAGGAGGCAGTGCGACTTATATAGGCTGGGATGATGATGATGGGCAATATTGTATGGGAGAAGAAATAAACATAAATTGAAGGATTATAAAAACCTCACGCCATTGTGCGTCAAGTAAAAACACAGAAAAGGTCACTGAGCTCATTGTGTCGCTGCTGCCCACGTAGAAAGTAATCTAAAGAAAGCAGCGTAACAATTACTTGGAAGTTAGATTACGAAAGTTGACACTTTTCGCTCCCACACGTTCATTGCGAGTGGAATACTAAACAAGTCTGCGCCCGGTGACAAACAGGTAAAGGTAAAAACTGCTGATGTACCTATTGAATCATAGGTCATAATCATCATCATCATTTCAGCCGAAAGACGTCCACTACTGAACACAGGTTCGCCAAACAGACCGATCCTTCGTCATCCGCAACCTTAACCAGGTCGTCGTTTCATCTTAGTGAAAGCCTACCCACACTGCGTCTTCCGGTGCGTGGGCGCCAGTCGAGAACCTTTCAGCCCCGCCAACAGTTCTACTAGTGACATCGCCTTGCCCATTTGAGTCTGGCGATTCTTCGAGCCATGTCGGTGACTTTAGTTTTTGTGCGCATTTCATGATTTCTTACGCGATCCCGCATAACTCCGAGCATAGTCCTCTCTATTGCCCGTTGAAGGTCAAGTATTTGTTAGTAATCACTCAAATATTGTTATGAAAGAGATAGCCCGATAGCTGACGTATTAGAGCCGCTGAAACGAACCGCCCGCTCCGTAGTAATGAACTGCTAACTCCGCTTATCGCGCAGCCCGCCAGGTAATATTGCGGCTTGAGGGTTATCTAGTAACTACTATCTCGTTATGAGGTTTATAGAAGCTTTTATTACACTCACAATATTTGTATGTACGGTCGGCTAAGAAAGTGGTGTACCAGTTTGAGATAAGTTTCTGTGAGATCTAAATATCGCTAAGGTTGACTTTTCTGAGTGAAGTCATTCATTAGTCACTGTCATGATATTATTGCAAGGAAAAATTGATCTCGTTGTATCATGACGTGCAAATAATCTTCAACCGTAGGCCAAAAATATGGTCTACCATATTCCGGCTCAATTAGTACTGTTACCTAATTACAAGTAGTCCGTTTCAAAATTTCGAATTGATTCAATAATCGATAGATTAATGCATTACTTCGTGGTCGTCCCTTTTATTTTTATTTTTTTTTTATTATGAGAGGGAGGCAAATGAGCAAGCGAGTCATGTGATGAAAAATTATCATCATCCCAAAAATTCAATAACAATTCATAACAATGAATTAAGTGGAAGTAAGGGGGTCGTTAGTTTATGTATGATCATCATTTCAGCCGTAGGACGTCCACTGCTGGACATAGGCCTCCTTCATTGATGCCCAATCATTACGATTGGAAGCGACTTGCATCCACCCTGAACCTGCGGCCTTAACCAAATCGTCCGTCCATCTAGTTGGTGGACGACCCACGCTGCGCATGCCAGTCCGTGGTCTTCATTCCAGAACTTTTGGGCCCCAACGGCCATCTGTTCTGCGTGCTATATGGCCTGCCCATTGCCATTTCAAAGAGCTAATCCGTTTGGTTATGTCGGTGACCCCGGTTCTTCTACGGATCTCCTCGTTTCTGATTCGATCCCGTAGAGAAGCCCCGTAGTTTATGTATAGATTTGACGAAAACGTGAAAAAACCGAAAGAAAATTGAGGATGAACATCTTAAAAAGAAACTTATTGTTATTATTTATCGGTTAGCGCACGCTCCGGGCGTAGGGAAACAGCTGAAAGCGGCGTCTGCTCATTAGCGCTAACGACGCGGCAAACGCCAATAATTCCCGAAATATCGGTAATGTCGGTAATTCACTGCCGGCGGAAATGCCCACAGTCTCGGAAATAGTTTGGGAGATCGCGTTTTCCGATTTCAGCACCAATTCACTTAGCCTCGTTTACAAGGGGAACATTGCGCCAGATTATTTGAGACCAAAACAGCCCAACTCAAACTCGATGAATTAGATGATGTTGCCTCACCAATACTCCGTAACTTACTTACTAACCGCTTTTATTGAGACTTACTGATGCTATTCTCTCTGCAGTTGTCACTCGAAAACGTACAGTCGCGGACGAAAACATTCGTCATCTGAAAGTCGACTTTTGCTTAAAGACAAGTTGTTGACGTCGAGGAATCAGAAGAAATAGTAATAATGAAATTGACTGAAGTTCTAACTTTTTACTATCATAAGCGAATAGGTTTTATTAAGCACAATTTTCTATGCAACAGTCTGGTGTGTTATATAGTTTAGATAGGTATAGCTAAACCGTTTAAATGACTCCTTACTTTCTGATATTTTTTTAATACTATTATGATTTAACACTTTTTGACATTTGTATTTTTTTTTATTATTGATTGCTATTAAGTATGAATTATTTAATTAACTAGAATTAATTAATGTGTTAATTTCACACGTCGCAATCGCAGCAGAATGTGAGAGCCTTTTATTTATATTTTCAGAACTGTTATTTTGTACCATGTTCTATGTAAATAAATATATTATCATTATCATTACACGGGCGTTCCCGGCCCTCTTTGTCGTGTCCCCCGTACCGCGCGGGCGAGGACTCATTTAAACGGTCTAGCTATAGCATGTGCTTGCAAAGTGTTAAATTAAAGTATTTGAAAACGGATGAACCTTTTCGTTCCACAGCTGCATTCTATGAATGCTATCAGCACGAGCACTGTTGGTGAGAAGGCTGGCGGACCAATAATAATAATAGCGGCTGGCGAAGACAAGTTTCGCATCTGTTACTTGGTAACTATTATATAGGCTGTGGTTTAATTGTGAATATTATTATCATCATTTTGGCCCAACGACGTCCACTCCTGAACATAGAGCTCCCCAAGGTTTGCTATGCAGACCGGTCCCTACGCCACCCACATCCAACGCGTTCCCTCACTTAATAGCTCATTGTTTAATTTGTTGGAGGCCTACATTGCGTCTTTTGGTCCGTGGACGCCATTCGAAAACCTTTTGGCCCCGTCGGCCATTACGCCATTAGTTCTACGCGAAATGTGCCCTGCCCACTGCGTCGTAAGTCTGGCGATTCTTTAAGCTTTATTTACTGTTGATATTCCATCAGCTGGTCTTCACTACAGCGGGGTCGACGTCAAGCGCCGCGGGCGGTGCGGCGCGACACGGCCTCTCTTTTAGCAGAGATTTATCGGCAAAGTGCAGCCAATTTCATGGCGCGGGGCAGGCGACTCATCGCTCTTAATAATATTACCCCCCTCTCACGCTCGGATCGGCTCGTCTCGCGGCAGATTCTCGAATTCAATACAGATATAAGGCGTGACGAGCGCCACAATAGCCCGCTGAATTGCTATTGTTTGTCTCGGAACATTGTGATGGCATCTTATGGCTCGGGGCTACCTGTTAGCGCAGATTTTGACACGATGGCAGCGCCCCGGGTGGCGGCTATCGCCGGGAGCCAGGCGGAACAAGTCGTCGCTCCCATTCCCGCGGGAGAAGCACTAGCAGCTCCCTCGTAATAACGCCACAGTAAAACGAAAACTTCTGGACACCGTGAAAATGACGTTCTTTCTATAAATATACAAGCTGTTGCCCGCGACTCCGTATGCGATGAAAAGGGGTATAAAAATAGCCTACGACGTATTCTCAGACCTACCAAATAAAGACAAAAAATTTCATGAAAATCAGTCAAGCCGATTTGCGGCGCTTGCTTTTGAGACAATGGGACCATGGCTAGACAGAAGACACAAAACTTTTCATAAAAGATTTGTCTTCACGCCTGATTTTGGCCTCAAACGACCCCAGGGCTGGCACTTGACTTATCTCTCACTAAGATTAGGAATAGCAACTCAGAGTGGTGCAGCCAGTATCTTGGGGATATGCCTGGGGCGGAAAAATTAGACGATATTTTTACTTTGTACTTTTAGTTTAAGTTATAGTTCTAGTTTTCTAATTATTTTTTGATTTTATGTTCTGATTATTAAATAAAAATTTTAGTACAAAAAAAGCCAAGCCGATTCAGAGGAGTTCGATATCAATATCAAACACTGTGGCACGAGATTTTTATACATATTAGAATGAAGATTGACCCACGGACCAAGGCACTTTTCCAGTATTATGCATTGTAAATAAGTACAGAAACAGTGTATTCTTATCCCACAGACACGACATAAAAGTTTCATCCAACTAACTGGCGAGCCGAAAATTCCCGAATTTATGTTTTTGGAAATTATGCCAACATTATTTAATATTCTTATTTCATTAAAAAAATTGTAATGATTTTACATTTAGCAGATATTCTGGCAATTGATTTGGACTTTATTAAAGTAAGTAGTACGCTGGGACTGAAGATGTTAAAGATTTATCACAAATAACACGATATTGGCATACGCACAAAGGTGCTTACTACTAACTAGTACTGTAGTATGTCTAACGTTACCACACGTTTTGTTTTGAACGGAACCGTAAACTGCTCTCAGGTACTCCTGTCCCAGTGTCCCGAAAAATAATTCGGGGACGCAAAGATGTCCCGTTGTCAGAAAATTGTAAAACGGGACACGTAATCGCTTGGCGAACGAAAGTTGTTTTGATAAACAAGTTAAAACGGACAGAAGATAAAACTCAATTAGAGATCCCGAACATTTAGCTGAGTTAATTTGTAACTGTAAAAGATAATTATTTCAAAAATCTTGTAAATACTTTATACATTAAATTTCTGGAGCCGTCACCTTCAAAAATTGGGCATCAAAAAAACAGTATATACAACATAAAATGGATAGTAAAATGTGACCACATTATTTGTAAAAAAATGTTTTATTAGAAAAATGGCCACGTTAATTATGTCCCACTCAGTTCCACAGCTGTACAGTGTTATATAATTCTCGACTCTCGACTCTCGACCTGAACCATCCCAACCAATAATTAAGCTAGGCTAACGTTTAGCAGTACCTAATTAGTAGATTTTTTCAAGTTATTCCAGTGATGTCCACAAAAACCAAAATGTCATACTCTGAATTTCACGTACTTAAATACGATGGTAAACGACTTGTATACACGAATGGATTGAACGAAAGTAATGGCACTTTGACATTTTTGCAGGAAAATGATGCATGTCATTTTCATAGTTGTGTGTAGTGTGTTCAAATGGGTAACACAGATATTTTCGTTCACTCATTCGATCCATTCGTGCCAGCTCTTGTGATTTTTGTATTATTTTTGTGTTTTATGTATTCACAATAAAGCATTTACATTCATACGTCGCCAGAAGCATCCTATATAGCTGAGCGGGGCGGTGAATATCGAGTAGAGTGGCTACGGTGATTACGACGCAATGTTTATCTTGCTTAGCTTGTTTATACAAACTCACAGTTAACGCTGATTTTCGACAAAACTGAACAATCGCTAAACTGCAGAGTTTGTGCGGGTACAATATAATTCGGAAAAGTGAAACTTCAGCACCGAAACCCGCCTCCCGATAACCGCTCAATGGAACGTAATTTTACTTTGCATCAAGTTTGAGAAGTTGAGAGCCGCCAGAATCAGCTGCGGACGGCAAAAAGCCCGGAAATCGTGACGTTGTAACCTGCAGGCTTATTGTCTAACGTTTCTGACGCTTGCCTTCGCAATCACTATTTCTTTCTGTCAAACGGTATAAAATGATGACAGAAAGAGATGGTGAAAGCGAAGGCAAGCGTCAGAAGTGGTAGACAATACGGCCTCTGGTTAAGCTTGCGAGTAGGCGTTGGATGCGGATGGCGCAGGAATGGTCTGTTTGGCGAACCTTGGGAGAGGTCTGTGTTCAGCAGTGGACGTCTTTCGGCTGAAACGATGATGATGACAGACCTGGTTTGTCACCAGACAAAGACTTGCTTAGCATTCCACTCGCAATAAACGCGATGGAGAGAAAAGTGTCAAGTGTGTCTTTCGGCTGAAATGATGATGATGATGATAGCATGGAGTAAGTGATACCATGTTTACACTAAGACTAGACCTCTCTCCTAGTCACTACGCTCTTGATATAATGGTTGTGTTTGGTAAAAGAATGATAGCGAACCTACATGAAGGCTTTCTTGGGAAAAATCATCATCGTAATCAGCCAAAAGACGTTTGCTGCTGGACAAAAGGCCTCCCCCAAAGAGTTTCCAAACAAAGAGTTTGGACTGCCCGCAGCCAACTATACTCGACCAAGTAAGCGCTTTTCCATTGTTTATGATAGTTCCTACAGCAGAATAAAATAATAAGGCTGACTATCACATTGACTTGTAAGTGAAAAAAAAAAAATTCAGACAAAATTTTGCCTGAGGGTCGATCACACCTACTCAATCACACGAGCATGGATGTTGTAGCTGCCTAACTAGCTCCGCTGTATTTGGGATCGCACTAATCTAGAGAGTAGAGACAAGCGGGGGGCGCCGGCTCAGGATGATTTCGTCCACTTTCCCATTTCGTCACCTTATTAAATCGTCCTTCTTGTCATATGGTCTACTGTTCGGATTCGCCAACATTCCTATGTCATCACTTTCCTATCTTGTCCACTTTCCTTGTCTACGCGGGCCAGAGTACCAACTCGTTAACAATTCTATTTCGACCACAGTGCCAACTCTCCAACAGCCTTATTTCGACTACGGTGCTGACTCGTTAACATTCCTATTTATACCAAGCTGCACTGTGGTTGATAAGGGATTTAAGTTAGAGAGATAGATAACATAATTTATTCAATAGTTTGTAGTACAAGATGCCAAGAGACACAATGTCTTACAAAAGTCTATGTAACACGTAAGCCTGCACTAGGGTTATTAGAGAATTTGAGAATTTGTGGGCGAGATGGCACTAGTGACAAAGTAGTACTGTGGTCGATAAAAGAAAAATAAAGGAAAGAGTTTGGAAGGCAACAATTTAAGAATTGAATTGATTGTACGTACGTTGATTTAAGAAGGTGACAAAATGGGACAATGGTCGAAGTCATCGTGAGCCCGCCCGGCGTATCGCGCCGCGCACGCTCGCGCCAAATTCACAATTCCGCCGAGCCCGATAACGGTGTCTTTCCAGCTATACGCGAGGATGTGAAAGCTGAAAGCTTCGCAACGAAACTATTGACGACGAGATGTCCTAGTGGTTAGAGAACCTGACTACGCAGCTTGAGCTTGTTCGATTCCCGCGTCGGGGCTGATATCTGTATGAAAAATACGAATGTTTTCTCTCGAGTCTTGGATGTTTAATATGTTTTTAAGTATGTTTATCCGCTGCTTTGCTTACTTTGGGACTAGGCGAATTGTTGTAAATTGTCCCGTGATAATTATATTTATTATTATGTGACCGTTTCAACTAATTGTAGTCTTTCGAGGAGCATCCGCTAGCACTCAGTATAAAATATGTATTATGTATTCAGTATGTATGTATTGTGGGTGTTGTGTTGTGAGTGTCCATGGGCGGTGGTGATTGCTTTTCATCAGGTCACTCGTATGCTTGTTTGCCCGCTATCATTTAAAAAAAAGCAAATTATGTACCTACCATAACACATCTCTGGCGAAAGGCACCTTAACGGCCATCGCTTCATCGGCGCAGGCCGACACATGCGCCAATCACTTACCGCCCCGAACGCTCATTCCGCTCACGATCGCAACTAACTTTTAATAAAGATTTCCGGTTTGTGAAGTTTAGGGGCCGCCCGGCCGCGCCCGTCGCCAAACAGCGGCTGGCTGGATACTCGCTTGATGCGAGATGAAAACGGAAGTATTTATTAACATCGAAAATTGTATAAATAACTAGCCTTGAGGCGGCTTCACTTCATCATCCGAAAGACGTCCACTGCTGAACATAGGCCTCCCCAAGGCTCACCAAACAGATCGGCCCAGCGCCATCCGCATTCATCGTGTTCCCGCCACCTTAACCAGGTCGTAGCTCCATCTTGTTGGAAGCCTACCTACACTGCGTCTTCCAGTCCGCGGACGCCACTCGAGAACCTTTCGTCCCCATCGGCCATCAGTTCTACGAGCGATGTGCCCTGCCCACTGCGACGTAAGTCTGGGGATTCTTCGAGCTATGTCCATGCCTTTAGTTCTTGCGTGGATTATACATATGTGCGATTGCTACTTGTTAGCGTTCCGTACCCAAATGGTCTCAACGGGACCCTATTACTGAGACTCCGCTGTCTGTCCGTCTGTCGTCGGTCCACCTGGTAGTTGGTACTCGTAGTGGTTTTGTGTAATCTGTAGTTTTATTGAGTTATGCAGTTTATGAGACATAAGACTAATGGCGTCCCAGCGCTGAAGCTCCAAACGCACAAACAGCGGAGGTGGTGCGCGGTGGCGGTGACGGTTATAATATTCTAACTTGTATGAACGGTTGTGCGGTACCGTACCGCAAACTCGTTCATACAAGTTAGAATATTCGTAACGTATCGAGTTCGCAAATCACCAGTATGATAAGGCTCTTAGTGTATTGCATAACGAAGAGCACCATCATCAAAGGTTTCGATATGACTTTTACTGACGTGTAATTATCATCATCTCGGTCTATATACGTCCCACTGCGGGGCACAAGCCTACGCTTGAAATGAGAGGACTTGGGCTGTAGTTCCTACGCGGGCCCAGTTCGGATTGGAAACTTTACACACACCATTGAAACGCAGGATTCTTCACGATATTTTTCTTCACTTCGAATGTGATTTCGCACATAAAATTCCGTGGCTAAAGCCGTAGTAGCCTAGTGCTTTGACCTATTTATGGCCTCTCCTCAAGCAGAGGGTCGTGGGTTCAAATTTCGGATCGCACCTCTATGATTTTTGGAATTTATGTACGAAATTACATTTGTAATTTACCATGAGCTTTACGGTGAAGGAAAACATCGTGAGGAAACCTGCATACACCTGCGAAGAAATTCAATGGTATATGTGAAGTTCCCAATCCGCACTGGGCCCGCGTAGGAATTACGGCACAAGCCCGCTCATTCTGTGAGGAGATCAGTGCACTTCAGTGGGACGTATACATAATATAGGCTGCGATGACAATGATGATGACATAAATTCCATATAATCAGAGGTGTGAGCACGGATTTGAATCCACGATCCTTTGCTTGAAAGGCTATAGGTTAAACCACGCTATCACGGTTGATAATCACATCTGACAGTATCCTCTCCGTGTCTATTATACAGTGGAGTGGCTAGAACAAGTTGGTCAGCCGCAGAGAGCAAACACATTAGCGTGGCGTGTAATGTGTGTCGCAGACACTCGGCGACTCGAGGGCCGCTATCTGCCCGCGGCCCGCACTTGGTACCACCGCACAGGCACTGGCCCCACCACCGACGATGAGCGAGAAGCGATTAGAGCTAGAAACTAGAAACGAGTTGGCGAGAAACGAGCGTGTAGTTCCGATAGTTTTGGCGCTCGGCAAATAAGGGAGTGAGTGCTGGACGGGCGATTACTCGCATCACTTGAAATACGAGCACTCAAATCCACGCTGTACAGCAGAATAATCGCTGGTGGGTATGTATTACAATACCGAAGTACGAAAGACCGAATGTATTGAAATATCGAATGGGTCAAAAGACCGACACGATTTTTTTCTGAAACCGTAAATTTTTCAGAATTTATTAGAACGGCATCATACAGAACCCATTAGGTTAGGTTAGGTTTGTTTTATAACAATCTTAAAAAGTTAACGGTTTCAGAAAAAAATCGTGTCGGTCTTTTGACCTATTCGATGTTTTAATACATTCGGTCTTTCGTACTTCGGTATTGTAATACATACCCTCGCTGGTTGGTCTTTCAGCGTGAAATTAGACCGCAAAGCAAGCATCGCTGAGCGAGTTTTATCGTTGATAGCTTTTAGCGCTGCGAACAACTAGTGAAGAGAGTCTTCGCGGGCAGTGTGAACAGCCAGCGATCAGGTATAAGTATAGTTATCTTTATCTTTTACCAACACGGGATCGGTATCTTTTGTTAGTTTCTTGAGCGAGAAAATCATCATCATCATCATGGCCTCCTCTCAGAACTCATCCTCTCAGGGCTCTGGGGCCGTAGTTCCCACGTGGGCCCAATGAGGATTGAGAACTTCACACACACCATAGTTTAATGGAAGTGTTCACACTAGCATCCTGCATACGGTTCTGCTCGGCTCTGCCAATGCTATCCCGTAAAAAACAGGATGCAAACTTCCGTGTGAACACCGGTATGATTTTTGCGGGATCCAGTAAAAAACCGATCCTGCAAAACAGGACGTCCGTATGAAAGAGCCGTTAAGCTCATGGTAAATTTCAAAATGTAATTTCACACATAAATTCAGAAAAACTGAGAGGTGTGCCCGGGCTCGAACCCACGATCTTCTGCTTGCCCTCAAACCATTAGGCCACTAGGTACGGCTTTTTAGCAAGACTTTAGTCGATAGCTAATCGCTTCCTCTCCCTTGGTGGGACTAGTGCCTCAAGCGGTCATGTTAACGCTACAAGTGCTCACAGTACAAGTTAAAGTTGAAAGGGGAGCTACTACGCAATCCGAAATTCGTATCGTGCTGTCCTTTACACTCTTCTTTTTAACACTATTAGCGTGAACGGAATAGCAATCCAAGTCCTAGGTAGGTTCAACTTCGAGAAAGAGGTCAATCGACGAATCCGACTCGGCTGGGCGGCGTTCGGGAAGCTCCGCAATATCATGTCATCCAATATACCGCAATGTCTCAAGTCAAAAGTCTTTGACCAGTGTGTGTTGCCAGTGATGACTTATGGCACTGAGACGTGGCTGCTAACGATGGGCCTCATAAGGAAGCTCCAGGTCACTCAGAGGGCGATGGAAATTCGCGCAAGAACTAAAGTCACCGACATAGCTCGAATAATCGCCAACAAGATGGAGCGACGACCTGGTTAAGGTTGCGAGAACGCATTGGGTGCGGATGGAGCAGGGCCGATCTGTTTGGCGAGCCTTGGGGAAGGCCTATGTTCAGCAGTGGACGTCTTTCGCCACCACCTCAAATAATTCGGACACGTGTTTCGCCTCTCTCCGAGGTATCACCAGCACCTGTCGATCTACAAGAATGAACAGTCACTTAACTACCCCAACCATTCATAATCATCATCATTTCAGTCGAAAGACGTCCACTGCTGAATAGGTCTCTCCCAAGGCTCGCCAAACAGATCGGCTCTGAGCCATCCGCATCCAATGCGTTCCCACCACCTTCACCAGGTCGTCGCTCCATTTTGTACCCCAACCATTACTAGAAAAGAACTCAATAATGGCGATGACGCAAAATTTAATTGCTCTTTGATAATGAGGCCCCTGTTGTCTAATTCATTCCATCTGTTCTAGAACACTCAGATGTAATCCTTTGTCTTAAGCGTGTAATAAGTCTGGTAAATTATGATTGTATTCTAATAAATAATGTTTAACGAAATAGGATTTTTCCGAGTGTCTACGTATATGCCTAACACAAGAAACATGCTCCTTCAATCTAGTCGCAAAATTACGACTCGTCTGCCCTACATAGACTTTATTACAGGTATCGCATGTTAGTTTGTAGACATGCCCCAAATTAACTGTCTGTAACTAACCAAGAGCAGAATAATTTTAACGCCTCACAAAACAACAGACTGACTAGAATTAGCTAATTTCAACCAATCAGGGGACAGTAGAGCGCTTGTGACACGTCACATTTGAAAGAAGTCAGTCAGAAACGAGTCTGAATTACGAGTTTACGATTACGGTTGTCTCTATTTTTAAGATACAGTAGCTAGTTACATAATACAGTTTTTAGATACAATAGACTTTTGGGTCAGCACTAAAAAGAGCGCCTGCGTAATTATGTTTGTGAAATTGTGTTTTTTTTTGGCTCAATATGTAACTTACCTAGATACCTATTTTAACCAGGTGCAGGAGAAAGTGGGTGTCGTGTCGTATCAGGAAGTCAAACGGCTGGCCGAAGACTGCGCAGAGTGGCGGTTCCTCCACCGACAAGAGCATAGCTCTTAAATTTAAGAAGAAGATGTAACTTAACCAAAGAGAAAAAAAAATTGTGATCCTCGGATGAACAACGCCATATTATTAAATGCATTATTGTGGATTTTAATATCGTCAATATTGAAATAAGTAGTCTCACGTAAGCGATACGTAAACAAATACTCCTTATTGGACTCAAGTGGAAGGGAATAAAACATGATTATTGAATCCAATAGATTCCGCTGAACGCGTGAGCCATTCTGCGCGCGTCTGCAAGCTCCTGACGTTTGCTCTTCGGCGCACGATTTATTTCTCAACTTTGTCTCGGGAGCACATTCTGAGATAGAATACGACATTTTAAATTTAGCTCCGCGTCTAAGTTTTGATCAAATTCCGAACGTGTTGTGATAAAACTTTGTCATGTATGTATAGGTATGCTGTCTCCCTTCCGTGCGCCCCGGCCGTGCCTGCGGGGGCTACCCGGCTGCCGCGAAACGCTGCTAATTAACCTGTCTTAACATGTCAGTAACAATCTCTGTCGACAAACCTTGAGATAATCCCAAAGTTGCCTGAGTCGTGTACTGGGAGTGCTCTGAGACGGCTTCAAAATAGCTCCACTGACCTTGTGCGTGCGCAGGACGCGGTTATCTCTCCCAGCGCGCATCGTATCGGCCCCTTTCCATTACACTTGTCAAGGAAATATCATAAAACTAGCTGTTACCCGTGACCACGTATGCGAAGAATTCTTTTATCGCTATCCCAATTCCCCGAAATAAAAACTATGAAAGAAACTTCGATAGCTATGTGAAAAGAAAACGGACCCACTGTGAACGTACTATAAAAATTACTAGAAATAAATTAAAAAAAAAATCAGTCATCTTAAATATTAGGTAAGTACTGAAGTCTTCGAAATGACCTTTTTTTTATAAGCACAAGGTTTCAATTACCATTTTAAGATGTTTGGCAGCTGTAAGCACCTTCGGAAACGCTATCGGTCAGAGTCTCTAATATTAAAGCGTCCGTTTGTACAAAATTAAATGTAGCTTTATTAAGGCCGCAGTTGTGAAACAATAAATTAGATTTTGATTTGAGCCAGCATCCCGCGGCCGCAGCTCGCTGCCGCCGAACGGCGCGTAATGCCGCACCACGGACGCGCGCGACGCGGCCGCCTGTGACGAATGCACCACGCGCTACTACAGACTACTACATTCGGCAAATAAACGTCAGAGCGTTCAATGAACAGCGAAATATCAACTAGTCTGTATTTCTCATGAACGGTTCGGTATTAGTCTATTTATCGGGAAGGAAGGAAACGTTGCGAGCAAATCCCTCTAACTGGGCGCGGGCTGGCTTCCGCGCTATATTTCTCGCACACATACGCACACGCACTATAAAATTTAAGCCCAGAATACACAATTTTACAGTAGTAAAGATTGTTTTTTTTGGAGTCTTTTTGTATTTTTCAACTCCAAACTTTTTACTTTTACGGTAATCCGTTCTTAAAGTACTAAACACAAACTGAAACATGGAGGCACAGAAAAACCCAGAAAAAACCACCGCTGGGAATCGAACCCAGGTCCTCAGCATTCCGTGCTGCATGCTAAACCCCTACACCACCACTGGTCAGGAATACTCCTGACCAGACAGAAATTTTTCCTACGCATCGCACATCTCAGTTTGCTTAATCACTTGTTCCCGGGCAGGCGTATGGCAGGTAGGTTGCCGCTCGGCTTTCGGTTCGCACGCTAGCCGCATCGCACGTAATTATAATTATTTTTATGTGATTTTTGCAACAGTCAATGACTTCTAAACGATCTTATAATCGTATAAAAGATACTGTTGCGTTTAAAGGTAACTTACTGTTAGCTTTCTTGATTTGTATACTTACCTACCTAAATATCGGCGAGTGGAAAACCAGTGCTCTTGGTTTCGGTTCAGCGGTGCCCAACGGAATATGAACGCTCGTATCACACGATAAGTTTCAATTTCGCGTGCAAGCAGTTAAGAGGATACGATGCGCAACATTTCTCCATACAAACGTAATCCCCTGTTTCCTCCCTGGATAATAGCTTTAGAACCAAATTTTTTCTACTGTGTAATCTGTATCTACCACAGCTATGCCCCTAGGTTTTGTTTTTTTCATATTTCAATTAACATAAGAAATATGAGCTTTCAAAAACTGAAAAAATGCCCAATTTCAACGTCATTTTCAGACACTCATCAGAAAAGAATCCCATATATAAACAAAAAAAGAAAAACACAGGGGCATAGCTAAATCTATCCTCTAATTATATTTGATAAAATAATTTTATTGGTCCAGTTTTCGAGAAGAAAACAGGGGATTACGAAATGCTGTTTTGATCAATTTTACGCGCCTATTAACGGTCTGAGCTGCAGTTGTCCCGCTCTCGCTGTACTGACACGGAGGGGTTCGGGCGAGACAGCGACATTTCATTAAAATACCTATTTCTCAAAAGTCTCTCAGCCATCGTAGCCTCTTAACGGTCGTAAGAGTAGGCAAATTTTTATACCTAAAGTTGACTTTTGTTCGAGAGTGATCCTTCTGTAGGCTGTACTATTAGTTATTCTGTGCCATTACAGTCGAACAGTCGTATTAACAATCACAGTTCGGCCGGCAACATTGGAAGCATCCAACAAGTTCCAAAGTGGCATATTTGTGCGAATGGTTGTGCGATTATCCGTGGCCGGTCACGGGCCGGCGCGCGCTTGGCTCGCGGCGACTGCTGTATTCCAATAAACCCGGCCCGTGCGGCGGCCCGGGGCATTCCGCGCGAGTCACCGCCGCCGGGCCATCCGGCCGTGGTGTACCCTTTACTTTTTTTTAAATATGGAAATTTTGTGATTTTCTTACTTAGAATGAAGACAGCAGAGCTATTGATTTTGATGATAAAAAGTCCCAATTTTTTGTGTCAGTTTTGTGAGGTCTAAAAAGGGTAAAACGGGGTCCTATTATTACTAAGACTCTGCTGTCCGTTCGCCTGTCTGTCTGTCCGTCTATTTATCACCAGGCTGTAACCGTGATAGTTAGACAGTTGAAATTTTCACAGGTGATGTATTTCTTTGCCGCTATAACAAAATATACTAAAAAAACAGAAAAAAAATTTATAGGGCTCCCATACAATAAACGTGATTTTTTTGCCGTTTTTATAGACAATGGTACGGAACTCTTCGTGCGCAAGTCTGACTCGCACTTGGCCAGTTTTTAGGGTTCCGTAGTCAACTAGGAACCCTTATAGTTTCGCCATGTCTGTCCGTCTGTCCGTCCGCGGCTAAGCTCAGAGATCGTTAGTACTAGAAAGCTGTAATTTGGCATTACATATCAGTCACGCCGACAAAGTGGTAAAATAAAAAATAAAAAAAATTTTTTTTTAGGGTACCTCCCATAGACGTAAAGTGGGGGTGATTTTTTTTTCTCGACTAACCCTATAGTGTGGGGTATCGTTGGATAGGTCTTTTAAAACCATTGGGGGGTTGCTTACATGTTTTTTCTATTCAGTGATCTGTTTGCGAAATATTCAACTTTAAAGTGAGTATTTTCATTAAAATCGAGCGCCCCCCCCCCCCCTCTAAAATCTAAACTGTTGGGTGGAAAAATTTGAAAAAATTCAGAATGGTAGTAAATATATTAAATTTACAAGGAAAATTATAGCGGCTAAGATTGCATGGGAATTATTTGTAGTTTAAGAGTAAATAGTAGCCTAAGGTAAAAAACATACCTAAACTTGGAAGATTCCGTAAACATCCGAAATCCTTAGAAAAATATTACTTGATTTTTTCGTAATGGCTACGGAACCCTATCTTGGGCGTGTCCGACACGCTCTTGGCCGGTTTTTATTCTAGCAAATAAAGATTACTTACCTTACTTTACTTACTTACAGTTAACATAATGCGGACACAATTTTTTTTATGGAAAATTAGGAATATTTTTTAAGAAAATGGTAGGTAAGTATTCTTTTTTTTTAAATGCCCAATCTCGCGTGGGCTACGATCGGGCTGCTACGTTATCTCAGGCCGCTACGCAGCTACGGCGTACACGTAGCACTGACAGACACGCGTCACTGGTGACCACGTAATAATATCGCTACGTGCTACGAGTATGCTCGTAACAGTTAGTAGTATCAGCGTTTTGCTACTTTTGCTTGTAGCAAAAACTGCTTACAAATACAGAACCCGCCTGTCGGGGTTAAAACGAACCTGGTAATAAAGAAAATTGGAGATGAATTCTGCTTAAGGGCCTACTGATGCCCGGTATGTCGTCCGATTTCTACTGTTAAGTAGTGTTTTTCACTTCAAAAATAAATTATACAATTATTAGTGATATTAGTAATACGACATTGTTTATTTTAGTTTTGTAAGGAGCGAAAGGACGTAATAATTTAGTAAAGTATCACTGAGGTGAAGAACAAGATAGGTAAGAAATTCGAGCAAGTTTGAACCTGCTAGGTCATTTAGATAGATGACTGTCTTAACGTTAGCCAGGAGCCGATAGGAATGCGCTGAAGAAGAAAAATAGAGCAAAAAAGTATATTCTTTTAATTGGGCCCCAACATAATATAAAATAATAATAATATTCGACGGTACTCTGACTCAACCTCGTATATGAAATTTTACTGAATTGGAATAACCAATTTAGACACAAGGCTTAAATTAGTTTTTCCAAATTCATAAAATTTCATATACGAGGTTGAGTCAGAGTACCGTCGAATATGTCTGTATGAGCTACACCTCTACACTACATACGCTGTTATTGCTGCTTTGGTGTAAACTTCTGTAGCTATCAAACGAACAAGGTTGCTGTGGTAAATTTAAACTCAGCGCTGTTTATGTAGGCGAGACCGAGGACAGATGTCTTTGATCAATTATAACTGAAGATACACATTGCCGAACAAAATACCCTTCAAAGAATGTCCGAACTTTTTTATTTGGTTGCGTAACAAATAAAATCATCACCTACACAGAAATTTGAACCTAGTCTTTACTTCATTACAGTCGAATTTCGATAGCGGCAAAACTCCACTTGACAGCTAAATTTGACAATTTCACGCAACGTTCTGAGAAAAAAGAAGGCCACTTTTATCAAAGTGGCGCTCATTTGGCTCGGACATTTTCGGGCGCGCGACTGTGGATCTACAGTTATAATTGATCAAATACAGTTGTGACAGAGGAGAGTAGTGAGTAGTTTTTTAGAATATATCAACTGCTAGCGAGCTCGCAATAGTGCGTGTTTTTTAGTTCAAGTCTCGAGCTATCAAACAAGCGCTGTTGCGAACTTGCTAGTAGTAAATCTTTGAGTTTTAGCAGTGAGCCTTTGAGTTGTTGATATTCGTTTGCCTCCATCTCGTAATAAAAAAAAATATCTCCCAAAAATCGACGATGTCACAACTCTCCTATGACACAAGTCTCCTCAGTCTCCCCTACTCTTAAGGATGTATCTCACTGGTTCAGTAATATTATAGTCTATTCACTCTAGCCAGGAAGAGCCCTAGGTTGTATTTATCTGGAAATACAGACGACGGAACGAGACGGGAGGTTTCATTATTCTAGTAAAATCATTCTGGTAGCACGACATTGCGGGTCGCGACGCTAACGAGTTACAAAGGTCGATCGAACAGCGCAATTTGAAGCTACTGGAGTAATTTTACTGGAATAATGTAAAAAGGGCCTAAGATTTATTAAAATGGGCAAAATGTTGGCCAGAAGTCCCTCACGTCGATGTAGATTTAAGTAAAAATATTATTGGCTATACCTATATACTCGTAGACCCTTAACGGTTTACTAATGTTTCGCAAATTATTTTTCCCAAACTGATTCATTTGGCAAATATTTAATTTTCCAACTGGTCATTATTTCTGAAACTGTATTTTTTTTCAGGATTGTTATAAAACAAACCTAACCTAACCCAACCTACAGAAGAGTCCTGAAATATATCCTGAATAGTTTACAGATTCAGAAAAAATAAACATTTGGGAAATGCAACATTTGCCAAATGAATCAGTTTGGGAAAAATAATAAGTACACCCCCTTAACTTTGTTTATATCGCAGGAGAGACGCAAATAATAAAATGCGTGTGTGTATAATAATCCGAGTGATAATACATTGCGGGCCTCGAATGATCCATCACATGATACCTGCTTCAGTAGGCCTGGAATCTATTAGATATCGGATGATTTTACTCGTAAAATAAAATAAAAAGCTGGTTTTTCCGGGCGCCCCGCTCGCGACAGTCAGCCAAGCGTCCAGTTTTTGCGGCCAACACACTGTAATATCATTTTTCATGCGAACATCTTGGAACATTGTTTCATGTATGAAACTCCGAGATAAATGTGACTCGTGCTCTACAATAAAGAACGTACTTACGTCTCATATTAAGTTACGACTTACAATAAAATGGAAGGAGGATTTATTTAAACTGCATTTCTTTATGCCGAAACGGAAATAATTTAGCGTAATGTGTAAGAATTTACCCAATATGATCACATACATCACGCAAAATGTTTTTTTAAGCATGATAACGATTCGAAAAGCGTTACGAAATAGATCGGCTCAACCACGTTGGGATGTAATGGTATTTCAGCGAACTGCGTCGATGTCGAGAAGGCTTCGAGCACTGAACTAACAACAAGAGGAATAGAATTGTTGAATAGAATTGAAGGGTGCATTTTAAGTACGATCGAGGCCCCTATTTCACCAACGTGATAATTGTCAGTGACTATTACTATTGTTCGGTTTTCAACCTTGATAGGAAAATACACCTCTCTGTGTATCCTTCAAAAATACTCTTCTGACCTGTCAAGGTGACAGTTCTAAAGCTCTCGTGAATTCGGTCGGTACGCTCCGAGTGCTTGTGCGCATAATTAAATACTAAAAGTACGGTTTTCGGGCTATATCGGATATATAAACACATACACACACCCACACCTCCAACTCAAAAGTGGATCGAGCTGAAGAGCGCCGTGGAAGCAAGCAGGGCCCTGCGAGAAGCGACGCAGTGAAAGCCAGGTACACTTTCTTCACAGTATTATATCTATGTATTTATCCCTGTCCAACTCTGCCTAGCGCAGATCCATACAACTATGGTGTGTGTTGCCAGTGATGACTTATGGCACTGAGACGTGGCCGCTAACGATGGGCCTCATAAGAAAGCTCAAAGTCACTCAGAGGGTGATGGATAGGGCTATGCTCGGAGTTTCGATGCGGGATCGCATTAGAAACGATGACATCCGCGCAAGAATTCATGTCGCCGCTACAGCTCGAAGAATCGCCAGACTCAAGTGGCAGTGGGCAGGGCACATCGCTCGTAGAACTGATGGCCGATGGGGCAAAATGGTTCTCGAGTGGCGTCCACGGACCGGAAGACGCAGTGTAGGTTGGCCTCCAACAAGATGGAGTGACGACCTGGTTATGGTTGCGGGATCGCGTTGGATACGGATGGCATGGGGCCAATCTGTTTGCCTAAGTACAAAATAAAATATAAATTTTGACTTTGGTTTTCAACCCTTTTTTATTTAGTAATGCTTCATTACAGATTCGGCAAGGGAAGTAAATATTTTAGCTCCCGTTACACTTCTATTCAGCTGGTTATTAGTGCTGTGGGTTATGCCGTCAGGTAGGTATGGTCGGGCGCACGTCGCGACCATAACCAACGGTAACGCTGCGGTCTCAATCGTGCCCTCATGTTGGGTACAAAAACGGTTATCGGAAGCTTCATCGGAGCGGTCGTGATGTCCAATTTAACGTCCACTCAAACCTTTTGGTGCCAACATTAAAATTAACACTCTCAACGACACTCTTAGGAGCCTTATCACACTGGCGATTTGCGGCTGGGACGCCAAATTGTACACTTACGAACGTCAACTAACATATTTTCTACCCACTTCAGTTTTTGTACACAGCATAGTGTCCCAGCCCTAGGCTCGACGAACTCACTGCGCGCTAGCGACGAGTCTTACAACACAAATTAAGGAAAAAAATTTAAAATTGGTAAGTAATTTGTTGTGATGAAACCACAAAAAAAATTAAGCAGCAATTTGTATGGAACCCTCGGTGCGCGAGTGACTGACTGACTTTTATTGTTGACTGTCAGTTTAGAGCTTGGGCTTGTCAGGTAGGTTTGGTGCAGATCAATAGTACATTACTACAGAGGCCGAAAAGTAAGGGGTTACCGGCCGAATGCATAACTAAGAGCATCTTGCAGGTTTAGGCCTTCAATTTTGTGTAAAATTACATTAACAACGATAGATAGACGAGAGTCTAGCCGCACTTGAAACGCGATACGTCGCAGTCTATTATAAGGAATCTATAGTATAAATCATCCCAGGTGAACTTTTCGCTTTGAGCCCTTATCTTTCAAAACAAACGGTATCGTCATAGTATTAAGGTTCAAATTTAATGTAATGGCTCGAAGCGAAATATTCACCTGAGAAGATTTATACATTATACTATAACATCAATATTTAATTGCATGTTTGAGAAAATGAATTTTACCGTATTTCTATCATATCCGACATAACAAAGCGGACTAGCTCGTTGAAATGTCAATGGGCAGGTCATATATCACGCAGAACAGATGGCCGTTGGGCCGAAAAGTTCTCGAATGGAGACCACGGACTGGCAAGCGCAGCGTGGGACGTCCACAAACGAGATGGACGGACGATTTGGTGAAGGCCGCAGGTTCGAGTTGGATGCAAGTCGCTTCCAACCGTAATGATTGGGTATCAATGAGGGAGGCCTATGTGGCCCATGGACGTCTTGCGGCTGAAATGATGATGATGATGAATCATATCATTTTCATCACATTCCCGCTCTTCGTATGTTTGAGATAGTGAAACGTTCAAAACTACGTTACGCCATTCGTGAGAGCTAACGAGCAGGATGTTTATACAAGGATTAATGAAGTTCGTACAGCCGGCGCCGGGAACACCTGCCGTGGAACTTTGCCGGCCGTTTCCCGGAAACACTCGAGCTGCCAGTCCGGCCCGTCCAGTGGAGCGAAGCGAGTCAGCGCAGCGGAGCGAGGAGTTAATGCAGAGGGCTACTACAAAATTCGATTCTCGAAGTTAGTATGTACCAACCAAACGGATACAAAATTCAAATCCATTGTAAAGAAAACATTAATATCTAAGACGTATTATAAAATTAATGACTACGTATATATCATGGACGGGGATGTTTGAAAATAGTTCCGATCCGCATTGGCGATCTCTAGTCTCAAATAGCGTAACTACTGTGTTAAAAAATTAAGTTGTATTAAAAAGTCGGTTTACGGACGATAGTTTAACGTGACAACGTCATAACAAAACATTCAAAGAACAAAAACCGGCCAAGTGCGTGTCGGACTCGCGCACCGAGGGTTCCGTAAAAATTTATATGTATCTATGAACATCCAGTCTTAGCAGACCCCTGCTCCTAAGCAAGATGTGCGCAGTGTGGGATCATTGTAGATTGGTTACTGATATAGACAGACAGAGAAAAAAAATTATGTTTTTCGCAATTTTTCCTTTATCTGTGCTATAAGACCTTGCTTCGTACCAAATTTCAAGGTTCTGAGATCACGGGAAGTACCCTGTAGGTTTTAATTCCCTTGCGAGTGTCGAAAATATGCGGAAATTTGCGTCATAAACGGCTGTATCTTTTGATTGCGTTGGCTTAGAAGTTTGATTTTTTTACAGCACCAAGGGACAGTAGACTTGAGTATTTGATATAAATTTCAGCTTGATACCTTTACGCGTTCCTGAGAAAAAGGGTCTTGACAGACAGACGGACGGACAACAAAGTGATCCTATAAGGGTTCCGTTTTTTCCTTTTGAGGTACGGAACCCTAAAAATGAAACCAGGCGGTCACCCATCCAAGTGCTGACCGCGCCCGACGTTGCTTAACCTCGGTGATCGGACGAGAACCGGTGTTTTGTCAAATATCTTGAAAACGGTGCATCCTACGGCAAAATCAATGAAATTTTCATCCCCCCTTTAATACCCCCGCACGATGATTCCAAGTATCACAGCGCGCGGCAAAAAGTTCCGCGAGAATCGGCCCGTAGTGGTCTGCCAGCTGCTCTGCTATTGAGGTGATGAGGGTGGAAAGAAAGTCGGTTGCGAGTGGTGCGATGAAAACAAATAGCAGCAGGCAATACATAAAACAACTCGGAGCACTCCCCATGATAGATGCGGTATGACATACAATAGGGATGCAACATCCCTACTGGACATAGGACTCCCTCATTGATGCCCAATCATTTTGGTTGAAAGCGCCTTGCTTCCACCTTGAACAGCGGCTTTTACCAAACCGTCCGTCCACCTCGTTGGTGGTCGACCCATGCCGCGTTCGCCGATCCGTGGTCTCAATTCTAGAACTTTTCGGTCACAATGACCATCTGTTCTGCGTGCGACTACGGCCTGCCCATTGCCATTTCAAGGACGTCGGTGACCCTACTTCATCTACAGATCTCATTCCTGATTCGATCCCGTAAAGAAACCTGTGGCGTGAAGCCACATGGCTCAAGAAGTGTGCCTAAGGACGTGCCATAAACTCAATAGGTTTATGGCACAATCTTAAGAGATTAAGTTGATAGCGGCGTGATGATAAAAGGTACAACCTATCTTCACGTCCGCTATAACATAGTAACTAAGCATCTAGTATACAGGGTTATTTGTAATTCACTGACATCCTCTTAACCCTGAATTCCTATCACTCAAACAAATGTTTTTTGTTTTACGACTTTTTAAAATGAAGCACTTTTTTCCCATACAAATACACAGAGTATCGTAAAAATAATAGGTAATCTCAAATTTTCAAAACCTTATTACACCAAAAACATTAAGTTATGACAAAAGCCGTAAAACAAAAAACATTTGTTTAAGTGGTAGGAGTTTAGGGTTAAAAGGATGCTAGTGAATTACAAATAAGGTAGAAATTGTAACAATAAAATCAGTCTTGGATTACAATTACATTGTTTCCTTGCTCACCCACAACCAGTCGGTAAAAAACCCCTCTGTTACCTATACTTTGAATGCTATTTGTGGTGCTTACAGCTTCGCTGCCACGCTCTACTTCCGTGGACAAGCAGCCTTAGTCAGTGTTATTGAATAATCAACTCGGATGTGGCTGGATGTGGATGGTTTGTGTTAGCCTCGAGCGCTTGCAGAGGACAACTCGGGGTATCTGTTACGCTGTAGTTAAGGTTTCGTCGGTGTATCACGTAACCCTTGATAAGATACGGCGGGGGAATACTATAATTCTAAGACACGATTCTAATAAGAAACCGGTCAAGTACGAGTCGGACTCACGCACCGAGGGTTCCATCATTTTAGTTTTAACGTAGTTTAAGTTATTTGCTTATTTGTTTTTGTATCTCTATAATATGGGTATAATATGGGTCACACCTGCAAAATAAAACTTTTTTTTTAGTTACAACTTTTAGCCATAACTTGCTTGCGGCTTGTCCGCAGTTGTACGTGAATTTCCAGAGCTAAATCAGAGCAATCCGAAAAAAATTGGCTGTACATGTAGATTCAGGTCCCTGCGAGCCCATCCACTCCCCGCCACAGCTTTTGTTATTCGTAACAAGCGTCGCGCGACACGAGTCCCAACACGCACGCTCCCGCCGTCGCACGCGTCCCTGTGCCCCACATCACAAGGCTCATATTCCCGCAACTTGGTGCTCGAGCTGCCTGGCGAACTTGACAGATGGAAGCTTTATTGAAAACAAACAGACAGTGATTGTCTGCAAGGTGATGCCCTTTCAATTGCCTTCACATGTCGCGTCGGCGACGGGACGCGACGTGGCGTGACGTGGCGTGCGTGGCGTGGCGCGGGGCAGCACAAAGCGAGGGCAACCCCTTCTCAATCAGAACACAACGACGGGCGAAACCACGACGTAAGTATTCCATTAGCCTGGAAATGTAAAAGGAATCTGGAAAGGCATTATTATTCTGAATGTTTATTGTATTTAAGAATCGTAAATAAATTGTCGTACGGTCCATACCCAGTTATCACAGTGTATTATATTAATATCTATCAACTATGCGAAAGAACATGCCCAACTTTATTTCCTTTCCTGCTTTGATCAATTATAACTGTAGATCCACAGTCGCGCGCCCGAAAATGTCCGAGCCAAATAAGCGCCACTTTGATAAAAGTGGCCTTCTTTTTCTCAGTACGTTGCGTGAAATTGTCAAGTGTCAACCGAAATTCGACTGTAATGAAGTAAAGGCTAGGTTCAAATTTCTGTGTAGGTGATGTTTTTAATTATTATGCAAACAAATAAAAAAGTTCGGACATTCTTTGAAGGGGATTTTGTTCGGCAATGTGTATCTTCAGTTATAATTGATCAAAGCTTTCCTGTATCTTAACATTTTCAAACTGCTTTAGATTAAGACGAGATTCTTCAACCTTTTTTTTGTTGACTTTTTCTGGATAACGGAATAATTTTAATAATATAAGATTTTGGCAGTTTCTAACCTATTGATTTGTACTTTATTGAATAGCTACTAGCTTTTGACCGTGCTTCATCTGAGAAGAATTAGTATATCACGATTATTACTGACTAATATTATTCTCGAGAGTTAAAATGTCTACAGATAATTATGTCATCCTCGTGGCATTTTACTATTTCCGCAACAAACTTTATTAAAGCCAGCTCAGCGGTTTAAGTGTGAAAAGGTTACAGACAGACAGTTACTTTAACATGAATAGTATCAAGTATGGATGGATGATAGGATCTAGGAATCTAAATTCTGATCAGTAATATTATGATTATGATCAAGCGCCATGTTGCGGAATTTCATTGGAACTAATTTCTGGGTCTGAATTTGAAATGCCATATGGACACCGAATTTGGATTCTGATTTTGATTACTGTGAATAAAACATGTAGGTACAGTCAAGAAATTTAATTCCTACCCGTTTCGTAAAAATGTCGTTAAACATTCGTAATGAATTAAGGTCAAAATATCAAACGCAACACGGGTTACCTATCATATTCTCGAAAAGCTCATTTCCGAATATTGAAATTCCGAAAACGAAACTCCTTTTTTTCATTTTCCAAATTTTTGTTTGTCCGAAATTTTATTTACCATATTTTCTTTTGCCAAATGTTTTAAAATCCATTTTTTTATTTTCCAAATGATTCAAAATCCAACTGCATGAAATTCCGTGGGATCATTTGCCAAATATATATTTATTCCGCAAAATTATTATTCCGCAAAGGTCAGGGGTACAAAAGGCGACCATACAATTTTGTGTGGAGCGTAATATTCATTTTGTTGTTTGATGTTGCCCAAATATTTTATTGAGTTTGCTATGTGGGTAGGGGGTTTTGTAGGTGGTTATAAAAAAAATAACTAACACCAAAGGCTAATGCGGAAGCTTCGCTCCGCTACGCTCCCGCATTAGCCTTTGAACCCAATCTATCCGAGTCGCTTCCGCTCCGAACCGTCTTGCTCGCTCGCTTCGCTCGCTCGCTAAAAATTAAGCAATGTTGTCTTACTCTGATGTTAGGTTAGGTAGATAATAAAAACTTACTTTCGGCTTTTCGTTACATTTAGATTATGAAAATATGGCAACTATTGGCAAATAAAAAAATGGATTATTGTAATTCGGGATTTTGAATTTGTTGGCAAATAAAACTGTGATTAAATGAATCCGTGGCATTGTGAAGTAGTGGAAAAACAAAACATATGGATTTTAAAAAGTCGGATAACCGTTTTCGGATAAATGAAATTCGAGCAAAGGAGTTTCTAAACATCGATAGGTTACCCGCAACACGTCAAAGCAACATCTTAGCTAGCTCTTATGGTGACAGTTTGCTGTACGATATTCAAACTTAGGGGGTTGGAAATTAAATTTCTGGACTGTACCTAAGTTAGAATAACGACTTGCCAATCCACACGACTTGACAATCTGAATATATACTAAATGTTCACACAAATTAAAATACACGTAATAGCGCCCTATTCATGATCATTTACCGGTCAGGCTCAACCATGTCCATTACGTATTGTAATGGACATGGTTACTGCATCTCGACTATTCGTCTACGACTAAGCCCACGGAATCCGCGAGATCTAAAACAAACAAATCCGTTTCAGCTCACCGACGAGCTGGCAAAAGCCCATCAAACAAGGATCCCTTCTTTCAATTGCGATCAAACAACGAGATAACAAGCAATTTGCAGGAACTATCACCTTCCCCGCGGGGAGGGGCAGTTTTATAGTAGTCTCCCCGCGCCGGCGCAAATATTGCTGGTAGGAAGGTTCAGGCTGCTAGAGCTGAGCGAGAAAGTGCCGTGCACGGCCATTTAAAAAAATAGTGTACTCTTTTCATAAAAAATATTCATGATTTTCCACACTATTTTTTGTGGCACTTTTGTGACGAGCTATATAAAATGTATGAAAAAACGCCACAAAAGTGACAAAACGACCGCTTTAGCCTAGTTGGTAGTGACCCTGCCTACGAAGCAAGAGGTCCTGGGTTCAAATCCCGGTAAGGGCATTTATTTGTGTGATGAGCACGAATATTTGTTCCTGAGTTATGGATGTTTTCTATGTATTTAAGTATTTATTTATCTATATAAGTATGTTTATCGTCATCTAGTACCCATAGTACAAGCTTTGCTTAGTTTGGGACTAGGTCGATTTGTGTAAGATTGTCCCCTAATATTTTTTTTTTTTTATTTTTTAAAACAATTTGGGCTATTTTTTTATCATCAAAATCAATAGTGCTGTTGATTCTGAGTAAGAAAATCATAAAATTTCCTCATTTGAAAAAAAAGTAAAGGCTACACTTTTTTTTGAAAATGCTCGCACATGCTTTTGCTGGGCTTATAAGGGGTGTGTATTATAATATCGAAGTACGAGAGACCGCATGTATTAAAATGCCGAAAAGGTAAAAAATAAAAAATTTGGAATTCAAAAAATTTTGGGACCAGCATAGAGTTTTGACAGCAGCTATAAACTTGCTAATGATCCTACAAGAGTTCCGTTTTGTCACTGGGATGTACAGAACCTTACAAACGAGATAATGGGCGTATGTTTAATATGACTTAACCTGACTATAGCTATACGTCGCACATGGTGAAGCTTCATGGTTATTCAAATTGTTAATCACGTCGACGTTTCCGCTAAAATGATCAATGTGGAGCAATCTGCACGGTAATTGAGCCCCCCCTGCGGTGGAGCCACACCAAACAGTTCAGACTAACACAGAACGGTACCAAGTTTCGAAGGCTATTTGTACACATGCAAATTCTGTACGATTATCGACCTTGCTGTAAACATAATATAAGACAAGTTTGAACCAATTAAAAGATCACTTTGTACCTTGTCGCCTTCAGCCGTTACATAGTTAAATCAAACGGAAGTATGACCGGGAACTATTAGAAAAATCGGCAAAAAACTCTAGGGATCTTTGGAATACAATTAAAACAATAACTAATTATAAGGCAGGTAAAACTAAAAACACTGATTTATTAAAACATAAAACAACACCATACGAAACAGTTAATTATACGAACGAGTTTTTTACTAATATTGGTAAGAAACTTGCAACAGAAATTATTACCAAGCATAAAACCACAACGTCAGCAAGTCTTCCACAAACCCCTAACACCACATGTTCGTCTTTTGTATTACTTGAAACGGATGAACACGAAGTTGCAAGCACGCTGATGTCATTGAAGTCTGACAGTGCACCGGGCTTTGATGAAATACCCACTCGTTTTCTTAAGCACTGCAAGAATGAGGTTGTGCCCATTATTAGTCACCTTATTAATCTGTGTTTTGAGCAAGGAGTTTTCCCGTCCTTGCTCAAAAAATCTCTAGTAACCCCAGTTTACAAGAGTGGGGAGAGAACTGATCCAAACAACTATAGGCCAATCTCGGTATTAACATCAATATCTAAGATCATTGAAAAAATCATTAATAAAAGACTAACTAATTACTTAAATAAATTTAACCTTCTTTCAATTTCACAATTTGGGTTTAGGCATGGTAAATCGACGGAGGATGCCGTCCTAAAACTTGTATCGTTAATCTCCAAGGAAGTTGACAATGGAAACAAATGCTTAACTGTTTTCCTTGATCTAAAAAAAGCCTTTGATCTACTCTTGTAAACAAACTAGAGCGTATAGGTATCAGAGGGTTGCCATTGAAACTGCTAAGAGATTACTTAACAAACCGTAACCAAAAAGTTAAAATCGGCAGTTATGTTAGTGACGATTCAGAGGTCCATTTTGGAGTGCCGCAAGGTAGTGTTCTCGGTCCGACATTATTTCTTGTCTACATTAATGATCTCACTGATATTTCTGTACAGGACGGGCATGTCATCTCGTATGCTGATGACACAGTGGTAGTTTTCTCTGGGAAATGCTGGGACTCAGTGTATAAAACAGCTTAAAATGGTTTGCGAAGGATGAATATGTGGCTAATCTCTAACCTTTTAACGCTCAACACCGAAAAGACAAAATATATATGTTTTTCCAAAATTAACAATGCACAACCCCAAAATAACCTCACTCTTAAATTTCATAACTGTAAATCAGAGCTAGTCACACACTGTAACTGCACACCTTTGGAAAAAGTCACTCTAATTAAATATTTAGGTGTTATTATTGATCAAAGATTGTCTTGGTACCAGCACTTAGAGTACATTACAAATAGGATACGTAAACTCATATGGATTTTTAAACAACTTAGGCACATTACTAGCACTATCCTAATAAAACAAATTTACAAAGCTCTGGCACAATCCATCATGTCTTACTGCATTGCTGTTTGGGGGGGTGCTACAAAAACTAAATTCTTAGAAGTTGAGAGAGGGCAGAGGTGTTTACTGAAAACCATGTTTTTCAAGCCATATAGATATCCCACAGTGGAATTATATAAAGACTGTAATCTTCTTACCATTCGTAAATTATACATAACAACTGTAATTCTAAAAGTACACAAAAAACTAACTTATAAAGCACCCGATAGGAGTCGTAGAAGGATGGTCGCAGCTGCACCTGTGCCCTCTTGCAATTCTGTATTTGCACGAAGACAATATGAAGCCCAATCGGCATACTTATACAACAAGATTGACAAGGTACTGAATATATACCCTTTAATAAGTTACGATTGTAAAGAAGTTGTGGTTAATTGGTTAACTGAACTTAATTACGAAGAAACGGAAGCATTTTTGTTCTCTCGGCATAATTAGTTGAACATTGTAATTTATATGCATGTTTGTATAATGATGTGTAATTATTTTAATCTGAATTTACGAAACACACACAAACCCATACATTATTAACGCACGTGCATACACACACACATACACACGCACACACACATACATGTACACACACACACACACACACTCACACACACACACACGCGCACGCACTCACACACTTTAAATACAACTTACAATTTAAGATAATTAATATAGCTTAAGTTATTATTACTTAATTTTTAAGAATTAACATTAGTGGGTAAACTAGTTTATTTCTTTTTAGTCTACGCAATTTAGTAATTTAAAGGAAGAGCGAGTCCTCCTAACACAGGCGTAATACGCCTACTGGGAGGCCTCTCCATTTGTCACCCTACCCATTGTTTGTGTGGAATGAAATAAAGAATTTTTGATTTTTTTTGATTTTGATTTTTTTGTATGACTTTTCAAACATGACGTTAAAGTGACAAGGTACAAAAGTGATCACTTATTTACGACGTTGACCGTACGTACCTACGATTTACAAAATGGCGAAATGTGCTAAAGTAAAATAACGTATAGGTGAAAAACTTAAGAAAATGACCTGATGTATGTACCTAGTAGCACAGAATTGATATGTAATGTCTCTGGTAAAATATGGGAATGCAATAATTGACGGGAAGAAAAAATAATTTTCGGAAATCATTTATGGGAAAAACTCGAAATAATTAAAGGCATTTGTATTCAAATGAGAAGGGGTCACGGCCATAGTGGAATTCACTCGCAGCTGCATAGCATTGCATGTCCCGACGCGAGCAGGCGGCGCGATGGATCCCCCCCAAGGGTTTCCCGCCTTGTCGTGGCGGGGGGGCTTAGTAACCGTGGACTGGTCCACCCACGGTGAAGCTAAGAGGCAACCAGGGCCGGCCTGTTTGGGTCTCCGGCTGGCTCAAGGAGGGTGCTCCAAGCGGGCTGAACAAGTCCGCTGCGGACGCGCCTGGAGGTGGGACCGCAGAAAAAGAGGAGTACGGTGCGCCGTTCTCCCTATCTTCTGCGGCCGTGGAGGGATCGCAGGGGGAGAGGCGTGTTGGTATTACGGTGCGCCACTCTCCCTACCCCTGCGAGCTGGCGGGGCCGTTCCGTCGAAACGGCACTGGTGGGGCCGCAGAGGAAGAGGCATGTCGGAATTGCGGTGCGCCGCTTGCCCTATCCTCTGCGGCCGAGTTGTGGTCTGGTGCGGTGTGGGGGTGCCTGAGTACTCCGGGTGGCCCAAGGATTCCTTGGGTCTTTTCCTGGCCTCAGTGAGGCGAGCTTTCCCCGCTTCCATCAGATGGACATCGGGTGGTGGATCGGGGGGTCCGTCACCCGCCAAAGATGTCCCGAGGTTGTAAGGCGCTCCAGGTGTTTCCGGAGCGCCTTAAACAGAGGTGGGCCCGCAAGGGCAACCGCCGGTGGGGGCCGCGGATGGCGTAACCGTTCCCGTAGCCCCTACCTAAGCGGAGAGAGGGAACACCGTGGGGTTATAGTCAGTAGGAGTCTGACATAACCCATCGTCCTCCCCCGAGGACGGTGGGTATCCATGAGGATTTCCCCACGTAATAAAAAAAAAAAAAAAAGGCGGCGCTTGAAGGCGGCGCCAGTACACGCACTGCTCTCAATATTAAATACAATACACACTCACTACAGTATTAAATACTTCGAATAACAAGAGTCGCTTTGATGACATGACTAGAAAGGACTTACCAGATATTACATAGAATACTTATGTAGGTAAAAAATCCTACTCTCGCCTTTACAGAGTGGAACAAACGACGCTACATGGAGGATCTTAAATATCGGAAATAGCATATTCTATGTAACGGAGACTTTATGACTTCATCGGTACATTAATTCTGGCTTCAGTTCAGTTCATCATTCTGGTTTTCTACCATTCACAACGGATTAATGAACATTATTTAATTTAAAATATGTAATTTTCATCAGTGCGGGCCATCAGTCCGTCAGTCCGAGAGGGTTACACGATGATTCGCTCGTCATTCTGACCAGAATGATGGACTAAACTGACACCAGAATTAGCGTGTAACCGAGATCTATAGATTTTTGAAAAATCGCTGGTCTTAGTCGGTACTCTCTAGCACGCAGACCGAAAGGGTTACTGATATAAGGTTAATTTTATCCCTAAATAATACACCCAATCAAAATAACAAAAGGCCAAGAAAAGTAACAATAAATGTTCATTTAGTTTTCACCCGTCACGGGAAATGGACCGCAGCTACTTTATTGGACATTGGACAAAAAGTAAATCAACCTTCGTAACATCCTATTGCTTCAATAAATTTTCCTACCGTTCAAAGAACTGCACAAAAACAATTGGACCCGCAAACAAAGGTATACGTGTCTCAGAAGTCGATGTTTACTCTTGTAATGAAGCTACGTGTACGCCGTCCACCCACCACTATCATCATCATTTCAGCTTAAATACGTCTACTGCTGAACACAGGCTCCCCCCATGGTTCGTCAGACAGACCATGCGCCATCCAACGCGTTTATAAAATTCCACTTCCCGAGGAAGGGTCCTCTTGCATAATTTTGCGCAAGAACAACCTGATTTTAAGGCTTACTTTTAAAACGCAATTATTCGGAAAAGCTTTTAGAAAATGGATCGTATTAAAAGATTAAAACCGTTAGCTGCCCGCCCGCGGCTTCTTGTTTACGCAATATTTGCCATATTTTTCCCGTCAAAACGTTCATCATTCCCGCCTCTACAGGGTGGAAAGATCGTACGCCACATGGAGGGAAACTACTTTAAATATTGGAAATAGTTATAGATAAATGCATATGACAGGAAATCCCACCAACCCAACCAATAGCTCTAAGTAAATGTACAGAAACGGGCGAGGGTCGGTCAAGGAATAAACCAACGGGTAAAAACATAAAAGACCGACCTAAGCACCCCCCAGTGCCCAGCGGGAGAATGCATGCTCCTCTCACGGCCTTCCAGCAAATGGCTGAGGCAGGACACTGTGGGTAGATTAAGTCCCCTCCCTACCCCTCCCCTCCTCAAAATATAAAGCACACGTTTTTTGTATTAATAATCAATAGAGAAGGGGACTTGTGACCGGGTTTTTTAGTCCGTGCAAGTCGGACACTGTCTGGGCCCTCCATTCCCAGTTCGTCCGAAGGGATTTTTCCCGAGCACAAGTCACTCTTCCTACCCTAAAGTTAAAAAACAGCAAAGACTTCGCGTCTTTGGCCCCTCTGGAGACACATTCAAAAAAAAAAAAAAAAATATTGGAAATAGCACATTTTATATAAAAAAGAATAAAATAAAAATAAATAAATAAATATCACGGGACAATTCACACCAATTGACCTGGTCCCAAAGTAAGCTAAGTAAAGCTTGTGTTATGGGTACTAGGCAACGGATAAACATACTTATATGTATAGATAGAATACATACTTAAATACATATTACACACCCAAGACCCGAGACCAAACATTTGTATTTTTCATACAAATATCTGCCCCGACACTGGAATCAAACCCGGGACCTCAAGCTTCGTAGTCAGGTTCTCTAACCACTAAGCCATCTGGTCGTCTAAAAATGAATGAATGCCTCGGTTGTTTAGAATGTGCTTTTTCCAATATTTAAAGTAGTTGCCCTCCATGTGGCGTTCGATCTTTCCACCCTGTATACGTCCTAGAGTACTGCATCGGCTCTTCATGAGAGGGCTTGGCTGTAGTTCTCACTCGGTTCCAGTGCGGGTTAAGAACTACACACACCATTGAATTTATTCTCAGGCGTGCGCCGGCTTGCTCAAGCTCGTGGTAAAATTCAAATGTACAATACAATACAATACAATGACTCTTTATTGTACACCAGGAATAGTAAGCAATACAGAAAACAGGTACACAGAGAGAAAGATACAAGGTAAGCAATAGGCGGCCTTATCGCTTAAGAGCGATCTCTTCCAGGCAACCCTTTACCGGAAAGAAGGAAAGACTAGTTTACAGCAGGTGGTGCATCAACAGTGGATCAGAAAATTAAAACGCAACAAAAATAGTACATCTACTCATGCATATATAGTACTTACATTATAATAGGTACACGTCTAAAACAAATATAAGCAGTGGGATAAACAGACACATATAAATAAATAAATAAACTATAACAAAGCTAATTATTACAAGATGACAGATAGTACACCTTAAGCATAGATTTAAAGATTGACAGAGAATTTGCCCGATTTTTTGGGATTTTGAAATGTAATTTCGCACTTAAATTCCGAAAAACTCAGTGCCGACAAATAATTCCGAGTAATTACCAAATAGCCTCAAGCTATAAGGGCGAGTCAGATTTCATCGATTTCATTATCTTATCAGAGTAAACAGACTTACAACAATAATAATTATGACTCGAAGACGGATGCCTTTCAGCGTCCTCGGGCGTGCGACTGGCGGGACACTTGATCTCTCTTCGTGAGCGTAATTTCGTTGGAGATTGCATTGACCTGATTGACTCGTCTTACTTATTACATCTGTGTTGAATCATATTATTCTATTAGACTAGCCGTTGCACGCTACTTCGCCTGCGTTCTTTGGGAACTTAACACGTTTGCCACGTAAAATATATAGCCTTCTTGTTGTTGCCCGCGACTCCGTCTGCCAAGAATTCGTTCATCGCTATCCCGTGTGATAATTTTTTTCCCGGGATAAAATTATAGGGCCTCGAATTATCTTCATACCAAATGTCATCCGTTCTGAGAGGAGGCCTGTGCCCTGCAGTGAGACGTATATAGGCTGGGATGATGAAAGGTCATCAAGATCAGGTGAAAATGAACTGTCATTAAGATCAAGCGACTTAAGACAAATTTACTTACGGATTTATAACAGAAAAATAGTAAAGAAGTAACTCACTAAAAATACGGTGTTTTAAAATGAATCCGCAATATTTCAGCAGAATGGTGGGTTCGTTAACTAAACGTTCGTATAGTTTCTATGTTTAAATGAAAAAATTTTTAAGATCATTTAATTATGTAGTTCGCTCATTCCCTATATATCAGAATTGCAAAATACTAGATTGCCGCCTTCCACAATTTCTAAAATACCAAATTCCCAGAATACCACACTTTTCTGTCACCGTGTTTTTCTCTATATTGGATTGCCAAAAAAACTTGTTTTCAATACACCATGTTCCATTCAAAACCGAATTCCCATAATACTAGATATTGAAATCACCAGGCTCGTCAGGCAGGTCGTGGTCGTCGTGGGGAGGCCAGGGGGTCGTGTTTTACGAGCCTGGTGATTTCACTATCTATTCTGGTACATATTATGGAAATTCGGTTTTGAATGGAATATGGTGTATTGAAAACAAGCTTTTTCGGCAATCCGATACCGAGAAAAATACGGTGACAGGAAAGTCTGGTATTCTGGAAATTTACTATTTTAGAAATAGGGTAAGTCGGCAATCTAATATTTTGCAATTCTGATATTTAGGGAACGAGCGAATTAAGTTTTTAATTTATCCATTACAAACAAACAGAGACGTAGTCAAATCTTTTATCTTTTATTAGTTTAGTTATCTAGAGCGATATTTCTTTGTCTAAGCTTTACTAGCGTCTGGAAGACATAAAACTCTACAGTTGATTGGCCACAGTTAAAGTGCTAGCTTTCAGTGCATCGCAGCATCTCTTCTGCACACGATTGGAGTCCAATTTACGCATTGACTTAAATTTGAATTGCAAATGAAATGCCCCAATTCCGAATGTCCCACAGGAATGTCCTCACGGATGCTACTCGAAATTCGGAATTTGAAGTTCTTATAAAATCTCCAATTCCATGGAACTGCAGCACGAACTCCACCAGTACTGTTGAAGCTAATTCTCAAAAAAATGCCCAATTCATTTTCTACTCGAAATTGCATCTTATGATACCGAGCTTAATTACTTAACACAGTTTTCAAAATGTTTTAATTAATTTGTATGGAGACTTCCTTTTTTGCCCAAAATCCTATAGTTCGTGGTAACCAACCTACTGCTTTCTATAAGATCACGTTTTACCAAATCCTGAAAACAGCGCGTTTTTATTTTTTATGGTTACTGAAATTATAGGAAACGAAGTGATCTCTAAAAATGACTTAGCGGGGCACTATTTGTGACAACAAACACTTTATAAAGGACAAAACATTTATAAAGTTTGTTTAATATAATAATACTTACGCATAAAGCACCATTTTAAATTATAAGTACGGACGACTAAATTACGCATCGTATTTTTTGGCAAACTCGTCTTTTTATGGGTGTCACTTATCTAGTTAAACTTGGAAAGGAAAACTTTATCTAGTAAGTACGAAACTTGTCCCGATCTTTAGACCTATTTAACGAGGAACCTGTTTACAAAAAAGATAAGCTCGATTAATCCACGAAGTACTTAGAAATTCTTGACTTTGTATCTATAAACTAGTTAAGTCTAGGTAACAAGTAAAATGACACGCTCCTACATTGTAGGCGTCTTTAAAATTGCGGGTAACTTTAAGGAGGGACCACACTGTCCTCAAAATACGCTGCATATCGTAAACGCAAGGGCGTGCCTCATGCGTTGCGTTTTTAGCACGTCCCGTCCACACCGTTTCTCAAAAAACACTGATGCACAGTAAACGCAATGACGTGACTCATGGATTATTTTTTGACGCGTAACTTTTAAACTGGCATTATATAACATTGTTCATCTGTTTTTGAAAAAAAAAACCCGATTGTGTAAAAATATTTGCTTATTTTATCCTCAAAAGTGGAACCTCTCTAACAACTAAGACAAATCTAACGACACCTCACTCTTTAAAATCCATTAAGTCATTTAGGCTGCAGGGCATGCCAAAGAATGATACATACAAACATACATATTTAACGACCGCTTTAGCCTAGTTGGTAGTGACCCTGCCTACGAAGCAAGAGGTCCTGGGTTCAAATCCCGGTAAGGGCATTTATTTGTGTGATGAGCACGAATATTTGTTCCTGAGTTATGGATGTTTTCTATGTATTTAAGTATTTATTTATCTATATAAGTATGTCTATCGTTGTCTAGTACCCATAGTACAAGCTTTGCTTAGTTTGGGACTAGGTCGATTTGTGTGAGATTGTCCCCTAATATTATATATTATTATACCGAGTTACATACATACATACCTTTGAAAATTATGTTGATTATCCTTAGTTTAAGTAACTTGTAATTAATTAATACTATGGATTTTTTAAAGTCCGAAATAAAGTATATTTTGTATTAATATTTCATTTTTTTTGTAGCGTAGATTGGCGTCCAACAAAATGGAGTGACGACTTAGTTAAGGTTGCGGGATCGCGTTGGATGCGGATGGCACGGGACCGATCTGTTTGGCGAGCCTTGGGGGGGGGGCTATGTTTAGCAGTGATCGTCTTTCGGCTGAGATGGTGATGATGATATTTGAATAAAAAACTCTCCTTCGGCATTCAGCAGTTCATTTACAGTTTGTTAGCTTTTCTTAGGCAGCGATTGGTACGTGATAAAAACTTGACTCATGTGTCGCGTCACTGCGTTTACGGTGCGTTAGTATGCTATGAGTATCAGTGTGGCCGATCCTTTAGACTGTAGAGCTTGCTGGGCGCCCGCGCAGCCGCCAGTCCGCAGAACAGCCGCTTCATAAACGGGCTTTGTCGTTGACGAGCGCGAGGCAGTCGCCGGGGCCGGGCCTCTGCACCGCCAATCTCACGTCGCGACGTTTAACGAGCCGTCAAAACTGAGTCGATGTTACGTTTTATAGTCTAACCTAACATCTCGCTTTTTGAGTTCACAAGGCTTCTTTGTGTCATACTTAGGTTTCTGTATAGTCTTGGATCGGATTATCATCATAATAGGGATGTTGACACCATTCAAAAATAATACGAAGACACGACTCTAGTAAAAAACGCTCTATTTTAGCCCTGAAAACCAGATTAATTTTCGATTTACTGCAAAATTAGATTTTTTGTTGCTTTTTTTTTATTAGCCTGTTATAGTGTCCCACTGCTGGGCAAAGGCCTCCCTTCTTGACCTCCACAACTCCCGGTCCGGCGCAATGTCAGGCCAGTCCTCTGCGTACACGTCCAAATCGTCCCGCCATCTCCTTCTTGGTTTGCCTCGTCGTCGCTGGCCGTTCTCCGGCACCCACCAAGTGACTGTGTGAGCCCATCTTTGTGGGTGCATGCGACAGACATGTCCGGCCCAGTCCCATTTTAGCTTAGCAGTCTTTTTCCCAACGTCGGTTATGCGTGTTTTTGAGCGCAGCGTGGTGTTCCGGATTTTATCTAGCCTTTTCACACCTAATATGCTGCGCTCTATTGCTCTTTGGCAAACCTTAAGCTTGGACTTTTGACTTTCGGTCAGAGACCATGTTTGGGCACCGTTGGTTAGGACGGGCAGGATACACATGTCGACGAGTTTTCGCTTAAGTGTTAGCGGAAGGTTTCCCTTCATCAGCTCTTTCATGGACCAGTAGCTCTACCAGGTGTTTTCGATGCGTCTTTCGACTTCCTTATCTTGTCGATTACTGAAAGAGACTATCTGGCCCAAATAGATATACTCGTCAACATATTGTATTACCTGCCCATCTACCATCACCCTAGGTTTCGTGCTATTGGTCATAAGTTGGGTTTTTGACCTATTCATCGCTAGTCCAATCTTAAGGCTTGCCGTACTAAGATCTTGCAGCATTAATTCGAGGTCTTAGGCTGTTTGGGAAAAAATAACAATGTCGTCAGCGAACCGGAGATTAGTTAATGTTGCTTTAAAACAAATAAATAGTTTGTTGATTGAGTTGGTGAACAAGTAACGACCGCTTTAGCCTAGTTGGTAGTGACCCTGCCTACGAAGCAAGAGGTCCTGGGTTCAAGTCCCGGTAAGGGCATTTATTTGTGTGATGAGCACGAATATTTGTTCCTCAGTTATGGATGTTTTCTATGTATTTAAGTATTTATTTATCTATATAAGAATGTTTATCGTCGTCTAGTACCCATAGTATGTATACAAGCTTTGCTTAGTTTGGGACTAGGTCGATTTGTGCAAGATTGTCCCCTAATATTTATTTATTTATTTATTTAAGTGACGTCATAAGTTCTGTTGCTATTGTCTTTCAAACTCTATGAGAGAATTGTGTTTTGACAGCTTATAAAAAGTACGTCAGTTGATTGGTGGTGGCAACATCCCTATTTGGTCATACCCAACAACAAAAGTTGAAACAAAACAAGAAACAAAAGTTGCCTCTCGTGAACGTAAAATTAGTGAGTCTGAGCAAACTTAAGATTTATTTAAATGGGCCGAAACATGGCCAGGCGTCCTACACGGTCATGTAGACTTGACTAAATATATTGGCTATAGACCCTTAACTTTTCCCATGTCCACAGGAGACACACAAAATAATGCTTTCGTATGTGCATGTGCAGCGCAGCGTGGGACGTCCACCAACAAGATGGACAAACGACTTGGTAAAGGCTGCAGGTTCAAGGTGGATGCAAGACGCTTCCAACCGTAATGATTGGGTATCAATGAGGGAGGCCTATGTCCAGCGGACCTGGGACTGAAAAGGTGATGATACACATGTGTGTGTGTTTGCGTTTGTTACTAAGTAGTAAAGGTTGGACGTCCGGAATGACGCGTATACTTTTTATTCCGACATTCCCACAGGATCCATGTAAAATTCCGAAATCTCAATCTCAAGACATGAAACTTTGCACGGGTGGAGCTCATGGAAAAATTCAAATGTAATTACGCATGTAAATTTCTAAAAATCGGAGGTGGCCCGTGCTCAAACCCCGTGTTTCAGAGGCCTTAGGTCAGACCACTAGGCCAACACGGTTTTACTTTGCATAAATTTATTTCGAGCTTCGGGGCTGTCTGATATTCTTTCGGATGCAACCGTGTTTTAACCGTGTTCAGACCAAACTGACAGTCAGCCGCCGAATGTGAGCAGGCTCACTGTGAGCCCCAGTGTGAACGTTATTTGTACGGTATTTTATGTCGGCGTCTACACATGGCGTAATAGCGTAATGTCGGTTAGGTGTGAACAAAAAAATGAATATGTATGGAAATACAATAAACTGCGTAACGCTCGGTCACTTTCGGCGGCTGACAGTCAGTTTGGTCTGAACACAGCCTTACGTCAGCAGATTTCTTAATCCGTGGATTATTCTTTGACCTCCCTTGTTTTCAATACTCAAGCAACAATAACAAGAGGCACTCAGGCGGCGTAATGTTATCGTTGGATGTCGGCGCCGCGTGAGCATTACACGCGTGTTGACTTTGACCCCGTGTGCTCCCTCCCGCCAGCCTGAGAACACTGCCAGATAAAAAACTCGATAATTATAAGTACTCCAGAGGTTGGGGGGGGGGGGGGGGGGTAATTTTTTTATATCGAGGAACTAAAGAGAGCCATGATTGATGAAAAAGCAAATTTGATTAAAAAATAAGCTGCCCAAATTACTAATTCCACGCGGACGGAGTCGCGGGCAAAAGCTACTTATTTTATAATTTCAGCGGAAAACGACTACAGTTAAACATAGCTCTCCCTTGGAGTTTCTCTGAATTTTTTGAAAAAAAATTTAGAGCAAAGTTTGATGGCAGATGACGTCCGTTTATACACAGTCTATGGAATGAATCTCACATGTACAGTTGCGATAAAAATTCTGTTGAAAGGGAAGCGGCTTTTATAGTTGTCTTTCATCAACATCCCACGCGTGGGGCATTGTCGGGGCCGCATTGTGCTTTGCGGCTCCGAGGGACTAAGCGCTCACATTACGCGTTACACTCGGCGTCGCGGAAGCAATCACTTATTTCCGGACTCTGTGATTGTATGGCTAAACTTCTGCTTCACGCCTTCGTTATATTTTATCAAAAATGTTTTAATGTGCCAAGGATGGCAGGGAAAACATTTTTTTCATTTTACTAGCTCGAAAAAGATGCTGTATCCTTCGAGATTTGCGTGGAAAAACGCTTTTTTCTCGCAAACCTAAAAAGATTTTTAAAATTCGAACATGTCGATCGACTCCGCGCGAGCCTCGTTCGACCGCGGCAAACTTGTGTTTTGGCAAGTTGCGGCACATCAAAATTCAAATTGCCTTGCGCGGCGGCACGGTATGCATAATGCTGCCGTGCGAGCCAATGTTCGATGGTTTGCCGCGCGAAGTTGATACGCAGCTTAACACCATAGATATTTCTTTAGATTACAAAACGGAAATGTACTTAATATTGTATGAGCTGGTGATCCTGCTTGACTGAGATGATGATGAATGAAAGGCAGCTGGTTCGCATATAAAAACTACGAGTATAATGACTTTCATAAATTAAGTTACAAGGTGTTGACGCTAAGACGGTCTGAATGTCACTGGCGGCGCAGCGGCTCCACTCCCCGCAACTCTGCTCCTCCAAAACTAGTTTTAACGTAGTGATGTGACGGCACGATAATTCTGTAAAAAAATATTATTATCATTATTAACTAGCTGTAACCTATGGCTTCGCTTGCATTAGAAATACCTTCAAGAGATTTAAAATCTTAAAAAAACTAGTTTCAGTAACATTTTTAAAAGACAACGCTCACTCGAACAACGCCACCTATTGATTGCAGGTGAAGTTAACGTGTCATCTAGAAAGTCGTGTCGAGGGGAGGGACTATTAAAACTTACTAGTTGTTGCCCGCGACTCCGTCCGCGAAGAATAGGGGTATAAAAATACCCTACGACCTATTCTCAGACCTACCGAGTACAGAGAAAAAGTTTCATAAAAATCGGTTGAGCCGTCTCGGAGGAGTTCGGTAACAAACACCGTGACACGAGATTTTTATATATTAGAAGATAAAGCGAATGAAGTCACTAAGAAATAGTAAGGGTTACGTTTATTATGCGGGCCTATGAATACAGCCAAGGTAAAACAAATCACGGGCGCTGAATATGAATTCACTTTTCTTTGACATGTAGATCTGAAGAACAGTGAACAAATAAAACGACGTCACAAACAGAGCCGGCGAGCGAGGCTGCTTCGCGAACGTTCCTCTGAGGGACATGTGTGATTTATCAACTTTTAGGAACGACAAATTAAATGAAAAACACTGAGGCAGTAATAAAAGATACAACTTGTGACTCTATACATATACAATTCCATCACTCGACCGGGAGGAGCTTTTTTTAATATCTGAACATCTTCTATACTTGAAAGGTTTAGGTAGTTAACTAAATGTAAACAAACTTCAGTTTCCAAATTTGACACATTTTGGATTCAAAACATTTTATTTGTCTATCATTTTAATACAAACTATACGTAGACTAACGTATTTTAATACAGAAATGTACATGTTTTGATAGTTTAACGGTAGAATTACAGTATTTAAAACATTAGTTGATATTGTTTTGTTTACATTTAGTTAATTACCTAAACTTTCAAGTTTAGTGCTTAGAAAACCGTTCAAGAGCGAGTCGCACTCATACATATAGTTCCATACTACTACTACTACTACACTGGCTTAACGACCCAAAGAGGATCTTGGCCTCCGACACCAGAGAGCGCCACTCTTCCCTATTTTGCACCACCTCGCGCCAATTGGCTGCGCCGAGGGCGGTCACGTCCTTCTGCACTTTGTCAAACCAGCGGTATCTAGGGCGACCCACCGGACGTTTTCCGCTCGGTCGCCCCATAAACGCTCTCTTCACTGCCCGATCCTCTCCCATCCTCTCTAGGTGGCCGAGCCAGCGCAATCTCGCCGCCTTGGCTTCTCCAATTACATTGGGCTCAGACACCAGGTCTTCCAGCTCCCGGTTCTTTCTCCTCCTCCACTTGCCATCTTCCTCTTGAATCGGCCCTAGCATCTTCCTCCAGATCTTTCTTTCAGCCACTAAGAGCTCGCCCTCTTCTTTTTTCGTTAGTGTCGAAGCCTCGCACCCATACAACAAAATTGGTCTAATGACAGTCTTATAGATACGAATCTTGAGTTCCATACAGTCAAGGAAACTGAATCTCGTACCAGCGTGAACGATTTTCATTGCAAATGTCATGTTGAGACTCCATACATCTGTCAAAGAAATCATCGTGAAATTGGTTGTGGAAAGATTCCAGTCTGGTATAGTATAAATCTTCCCAGGTGAATTTTTCGCTTCGAGCCCTTACCTTTCAAACAAACGGTATCGTCATAGTATTAAGGTTCAAATTTAATGTAATGGCTCAAAGCGAAAAATTCACCTGGGAAGATTTATACTATACGCGATACAGTTTCCTTGAGTGTACTAGCACAGTTTATTTTTGTCGTTTGCTGTATTAGTGGCTATAGCGATAAATATTCTGTGACAAGTATCTAATTAATGACATTATACAGGGTGTTTGGTAGCTAAGTACAAAGCTTTAAGGGGGTGATAGCCGAGGTATTTTTGAACATTTTTAGCCATATATGTTTTAGCCGAAATTTGTTTTTTTTTTTTTTAATTGAAGACAGAAAATTTAGGAAAATACCCGGAATTTGATAGCCACGAGTCAATATTGCCCCAATGAGCGTTAATTTGGAAATTTTAAATATGGCACAGAAAAATGACGTAGACTTGTCTTTTTCACATGTTATTTACTAGTAAAATTTCAAGACTAGTGCATTCTTAGCGAGTGCTCCCTGAGTTTGTTTTTTACTTTTTATCTCAAATTTAGCAAGCAATGGCAATGAGTGATACCTTAAAAGAAAGAACAATAAACAGGCATGTTTCTAAAAATGTTTGAACATTTCAAGGATTTTTTTTTAATTTTTTTTTATGGCACAGAAAAATGACTCTGTTCCAACCTAAGACATTTTTAGTAATTTCGAATGCCTCCATTTTGTTTTTGTGGCAAGAAAGACACTTAAAAATTATTTCATTTGGTCCAATACACATTAAACTATCCGAAATAAAAGATTTGGTTTCTAAATTAACGCTCATTGGGGCAATATTGACTCGTGACTATCAAATTCTGGGTATTTTCCTAAAATTCCTAAGTCTTCAATTTAAAAAAAAATATCAAATTTCGGCTAAGACATATATGGCTAAAAATGTTCAAAAATACCTCGGCTATCACCCCCTTAAAGCTTTGTACTTAGCTACCAAACACCCTGTAGATCGCGTTAAAACGCCGAAAAAAGAAACACGTTTCTAGTACGACAACCGCCTATAATTTTTACGGTTCAAGAGATAAAGCCCTGTGACAGAGGGATGGACAGACGGACAGACAGCAGAGTCTCAGAAATAGGATCCCGTTGGCGTCCTTTAGGTCATCATCATAATCATTTCATCCGTAGGGTGTCCACTGCACACACGCCTTCCTCGTTGATACCCAATCATTACGGCTGGAATCGGCCTCTACCGTGATCTTGCAGCCTTTATCAAATCATCCGTCAATCTCGTTGGTGGATGTCCCACGCTGCACTTCCGGTTGCCGGTCCGTGGTCTCCATTTAAGAACCTTTCCATTCCAACGGCCATCTGCTCTGCTTCCAATGTGGCCTACTGGTTGCCATTTTAACGAGCTTATCCGTTTGGCTATGTCGGTGACACTTGTTCTTCTACTTCTACTTGTCCTTCATCTCCTCATTCCTCGGAGGCTACCACGAAGTTTGTATTGCGCCGTCCCTTTCTCTTCTGGTTGATACTATTATCGTAAACGGAACAAAGTTCGAAATTGAATTTCGATCCCGTAGAAAAACCCCGAGCATAGCTGTTGCGAACTCCTTGCATTTTTGATACTTTTACTGTTTTTTATATTTTTTTTTAAAAAGTGCTGTCAGTCTGTTTTATGTCGTTGTGTTGGTTGAAGTTCTATGAGCGAGTTTGTATGGTTTGGTTGCTTACTATTAAATATTTTTACCATTTTTTAAGTCACATCGTCGTTTCCATTACAGTCCATTCTTTTTACGTTACAATAGCCCTCTCCATAGCTCGTTGATAGTGAAGCACCACGTTTCGTACGGTCGGCCAAGAAAGTGGTCTACCAAAGATGTGTCTGATCACTGTCTGACAAAAGTTCCTGTGAGATCCAAATATCGCTAAGTTTGACTTTTCTAACTTGTCATCATTATTATTGCAAGGGAAAATCGACCTCGTTGTATTATGGCGTGCAAATGAACTTCAACAGTGGTAGACCATATTTTGGGCCGATAGTACCCTTTTAATACGGAACCCTAAGAAACGAATCGTTCGGCGCGACAAATTTCGTCGAGGGCGCCCTGCAGCGGCCGACGAAAAGCGAGTCGCCGAGGGCTCGAGAGGGCTCGAGAGACAATATAAATTGTTTACCTCTAAAAAGGTACGTTTTATAACTTTTTATTGCAACCGCTTAAGCTCGAGGGTACTGTTGTGAAGTGTTTTATTTGCTCTGTTTCAGACGGAAGGGCGGAAGAATCGTTGACGAATAAAAGGCGCGGGGGATGCGATGATTTTGTGAAGAGGCTCTCTGTGACGGGCCCGGCCACGACTTCGCGCGACCGGCGTCGAGCCTTTTCTCTTTTCATTGCGCGGCCGCGACGCTCGCCGCGCAGTGGTTACCTAGCAGCGGCACACGCAACACGCAATGAATAGAGGAGCGGCGCATTTGAGCGGCGGGACATCGAGATTGCACCACGGGCCTGCCTCTTTTCGTAGCATTCACCAGCTTACTCCCCAAGTCAAGCATGCCTAGAAAAGTTTTACTTCAAAAAATAAGAAACCCCAACGCAATTTGGTCACACTTATGTATATTTGAAAATAACGTAAAAGCCCATTATGCGTCTAAGATCCCTTGTTCCGCAGCTAACAAAAGTGCTGATAACTTTGAAATCGCTGAACCAATTTTGATAAACCATGACTAAGAACCATCGCCAAGAACTCGTTTAAGAGCTACCTATAAATATGATGCCACAGACAGTCACAATACACATAGCGGTAAAACTTATAACTCCCGTTTTTTTGTCGGGGGTTAAAAACAGCGTCGCGGCTTGCCGCAGCATTATGCTGAGTGGGGCCCAGTATTCGGTATTTTTTTACTTGTATCTTTTCGTTCCAAATGTATTTTTTTCCTGAGTATCGAATGTGTGTAAATAAACGCCTCTCTTTCGCGAGATAAATAAAAGCTTTTCCATTTAAGCAAGGTACTGTAGACACTGGCCACCGAGACCGTGTCGCTGTTTCGTAAATTTGAATTTGTGTCTTCTAGAATTTGAATCAAGAAACGAACAGCGGACAGCGGACGGTCTGGGAGCCATTCCTCGATAGGCTGTGACAATGTGTGGTTGTAATTTACAGTGATGCTTACTATTAAATACCAATTTCTAAAGTCTATCCTTTAATTCAGTAAGGGAACAGTTTTATAATGAATCCAACAAGGTGTAAATTAAACATGAAACTACCGTGAGACTCACTCATAGTGAAAATAAACGGATCACTCACGTCTTAAAACGAGTTTAAGTCGACTGTTTCGGGCTAATCCGTAGCCCTTCTTCTCGGAGTCACACGTCACGGTGACTGCCAAACGCGCACTGCGTGCTACCGCCGTCGCGCGGCTACTCGACGCAACTGACAAACTCAACGCAACTGAGTTAAACTCGTTTTAAGACGTGAGTGATCCGTTTATTTTCACTAAGATGTAAATTAGTTATGTTAATTCTTTTCAGCTACGCCTATCAGCTACGCCCCATCACGCTTTCATTTACCTATTACTGGTATGACATCCTCTTATATTAAACTTTAAGTTGTGCATGAGTGTGCAACTGTTTTGAAAGTTTTGATCTGTTCATGGACTTTCGTTTCTGACCTTATTCGGATTTACCGAACCTAGAAATTATGGAAGCGTGTTAGCTCTAAGCATCCATCTGTCACCTGTCAACCTCCCAGCGTCGAACGTGGAGGCTGATTGAAAGTGGCGGCTGTTGGCTCCGCCGTGGTCCCGGGAGACTCCACCACAGTGCTAACAATAGCAGGAATAGAAATATTATCGTGTGTAATTCCTTTCAGGTTCGTTGTTGTTATTTTTATGCCTTTCTTGTATCATTCTACACTTTCCGCCGGCGTTCGTGTCGTCACAGTGTGTACAGCGTCGGCTGCAAGGCCGACATCATGCTGAGTTGGAACCATTTCGTGACAATTTTATTCAAGTATCTGTTTTCGATTTTCATTTTTGTAAAAAAAATTCTTACGATAAATAATGTTTTTTCCTTCTCTCTTTCTTTTAACATTACAAGATTTTATTTACTTTCACTCTGTCTGTGTGTGTGTATCATCAAATCTTGCAAGTTAAATTTGACCCACTTCCCGATTTCCGACTGAGCTGAAATTTTGCATGCATGTACACAATGATGAATCAGTTGACAATGCAATATTATTATGCCATGGAGCTGATCTGATAATGGAGCTAGAAGGTGGCTATAGACACTCCGGAATAAAACGACACAGTCCATCGAATTTGGGCTCGTTTGATTCGTCTTGACAAGTAGTTTGGTAACCAGGGCCAAAAAGTCATCATCATCATCATCATTTATTTTCAGCCGAAAGACACCCACTGCTGAACATAGGCCTCACCCAAAGCTCTCCAAACAGATCGGTACCGTGCCCTCCGCATCCAACGCGATCCCGCAACCTTAACCAGGTCGTCGCTCCATCTTGTTGGAGGCCTACCTACACTGCGTCTTCCAGCCCGTAGACACCACTCGAGAACCTTTTTGCCCCATCGGCCATCAGTTCTACGAGCGATGTGCCCTGCCCAATGCCACTTAAGTCTAGCCATTCTTCGAGCTGTGTCCGTGACTTTAGTCTTTACTTATAAAATTTTTAACTGAGTGAAGTTTTTAGCCTCTGTCATCTTTATTATTGCAAGGGAAAATCGACCTCGTTGTATCGTGACATGCAAATTAATTTCAACCGTAGGGTAGTAAACCATATATTTTTGGCGGACTGTTCATCATGGCATTCCAGCCCTATAGACGCAACGAATTCGCTACGTTTGCAAATCGCCAGTGTGATATGACTCTAATGATGATATTTCTATTCCTCGTCTTATTAGTTCTGTATGTGAGATTGTCCCACCGCTCCCGCTGCCCCGCGACGCGGGTGATTGATAGGCTAATATTTGCCTTCAATCTTTTATCAGCAGTTACTACGAAATTCGAAGTTTGTATCGTACCATCTCTTTTACTCTTCCATGTTATACTTTAAGCGTGAAAGGAACGGCACGGTACGTGATATGATTTGAGGCGTGATGAAGCACTCAATAATTACGCGCTCATATACAGAAAATGAATGAGTTGGCAGTGATGTCTTCGGGAGGGACGATGCGACTAGGGCTTTTAGATAAACACATAAATGAGGCAGCTTTCGATCACTTTTTGTCGCTCATTCATTATTCGTCAAACATTATTGACGTGACGTCTTATAAATCGATGAACGTCGACTGCACGCACGAAAAAGGATGACGCAATGTTACGTACATGTCCCGTACAAGAGAGAGCAGCGCACACCAGGATGTACAATGCGGGGTGCGGGGGGGGGATGGAGGAGGGTGCGGGGTTGGGGGGGGTGGTTGCGGGGGTATTAAAGGGGGACGAAAATTTCATTGATTTTGCCGAAGGATGCACCGTTTTCAAGATATTTGACAAAACACCGGTTCTCGTCCGATCACCGAGGTTAAGCAACGTCGGTCGCGGTCAGTACTTGGATGGGTGACCACCTGGTTTCATTTTTGTTTTTTGAATGTTTTGTTATGACGTTGTCATGTTAAACTGTCGTCCGTAAACCGACTTTATTTTAGATAACAGTTCCATTTAACTGTGTTTATACACATCTGTCGTTGAGATGCCGCACGAGACCGCGGTATCGAATAACCTCTACACGACGACCTACTGACCGCTCAACCTGCCTCAGCGCTGATCCACGTTTATCAGCTTCCCTCAGGAAAACTCTTAAGGACGAGAAGAGCTTTGAATCACTTTAATACAAGGAAAAAACGGAACGTCTTATTATGATTGACGTCATTCACAATACTAATATTTTTGGCGTTTTATAAAGACAGGAAAATATTTTTTGTACTTGTGTTCTGCGAATTGTAATTTCACGAATTAGTCAAGATCACAAATATATTAATATGTATGTTACCAAGATGTCATAAATATTTATACACCGCTATGTCACTAATTATAAGGTTGGTGTTTACATTGTATTTGAGGTGATGGCTGTATAGATATTAATGCCCTCGCCTATATAGGTACAATATCGCAAAGGCCTTTTTTTCAGTGCTTTACCCTTCTGAACCAGAAGTCCACTGGCTACCTGTATAAAAAATAATTGAAGCTCTGCGTAGAGAACTGAAAAAAAACTGTTGTTAAAAGAGATTCAAAAACAAACGTCATTCGAACGCGTTTTTATTTAATACGGCGCTGTCCATTGAAAAATGCTTAGGTTGTCCAAGGGACAAAATTTGTGTAACCGTAGCAACAGGTGGCACTAAAAAAATAAAACCTCCTTCAAAAACATCCAAAAAACTATGAAATAATAATTGAACCGAACCGACCACAATAAGCATGAAAATATCTTTCTTCTAATCTGTTTGAAGTTGGTGCCTCAGCTCGAGCCAGCAGGAGTGGACCTAGTAATCTAACTTACCAACATAGCTACCTACTATCTATAGGGCTTCTACACCCCTGCTGGCTCTTGCTGAGGCACCAACTTCAAACAGATTAGAAGAAAGATATTTTCATGCTTATTGTGGTCGGTTCGGTTCAATTATTATTTCATAGTTTTTTGGATGTTTTTGAAGGAGGTTTTATTTTTTATTTAAAATTTTTATTTTTTGCTTTTTAGTTGTTTCTGTATAAAATAGATGCGTAGGATAAAATCATCAGTTTGACTTCGAAATAAGTTTATGTTAAAAATTCTATTTTTAATGATCGACGGGGTTGTGTCGTTTTATTACATAGTTCTATGATACTTTTTGAATGCAAATGTTCGACTTGTCACCGAAAATACTAAAATCGCTATACATTTCTCTTGAATTTTTGAGGAGTTTCGTCAATTCCTCATGGATCCCATCATCAGAACTGGATTCTGGTAACAACGGGACCAACCTTGAAGTATGTGCTTTCAAACAGCGAAAAAAATTTCCAAATCGGTTCATAAATGACGGAGTTCTGAGGTAACACACGTTAAAAAAAAAAAAAAAAAAGAACATACAACCGAATTGAGAACCTCCTCCTTTTTTTGAAGTCCGTTAAAAAGTTGATTCACCCATAGGTACACCAATTTCGATGTGGATGGCGCAGGGCCGGTATATTTGGCAAACCTTGGCAGTGACCTATGTTCAGCAGTGGACGTCTTTCGGCTAAAATGATGACGACTAAATTACCCAGCACTAACTGATAGTTAGAAACAATTTTCTTGTATTCGGTTAAGTCAGTGCATAAATAAACAGGTGTACTCGTAATTTAAATTCGTCAAAAAAACCGGTTGTCTGTAAAGTCGGTTTACGGACGATAGTTTAACGTGACAACGTCATAATCATTACAAAACATTCAACCCCCCCGCATTGAAAATTACCCGAGCGAGCTCTGTAGGTACATGTACCTATACGTTACATTGCGTCATCCTTTTTCGTGTATGCAGCCGGCGTTCATCGATTTATTAGACGTTGTCACATCAAAATTTTTCGACGGGCGTTTGTTTGTGTAGGTAAGTTTGTCTATTTCTTATTAGCCTATTGGCCGTGTGATTGGAATCTCTCGCCGACGCCAGATTGGCCGTAAGCCGCGGCTTGTGCGGTAACAAGGGATTAGGCCGCCGGTCTATCGACAAGGTACTCACTAACATGCTACACCAATTACTACCGCACTGAGTCGCGTATATTGTGGAAATGTATGTAAGTTGTTATTTTAGCCAAATTATCATCATCATCCCAGCTTACATACGTTCTAATGCAGGGTACAGGCAAAAGTCAAAATATCTTTATTCAATTTAAGCAAGTACTTACTAATTAATGTTGATGCTTTTTAGCGATAAGACCTATTGTCTGCCTGAATTATTATTTTTGTAATGTCACTGTACGGTTTTGATGCTCAATAAAATAAAAAATATTTGTATTTTATTGTTGATGAATTTACCACCGGTTCAGAAAAACCCTTTTGAGAAAAATCTGACAAGAACCTCAATAAGGAGGATTTCTACCACTGTTATAGTTCTCTGTTTTTTTTTTAAGCAATCACACTAATTTATGTTAATGAATATATGATAATGTTCATTGTATAGTAATTTTATGAGTGAAAATCACGAAAGTTTAAAATCAATCCTTTTTGTAATTTTCAAAAATGGGACCTAATTTTATTTTTTTGATGCAGAAACTTAGTCGACTGAACACTGTACGTGGTATGCAACTTAATGTCTATACCCCAGTATAGCGATCCCGCAACCTTAACCAGGTCGTCGCTCCATCTTGTTGGAGGCCTACCTACACTGCGTCTTCTGGTCCGCACTCCGGCCGGTCCGACCGCCCGGTTCGCACTGAGACGTGGTCGCTAACGATGGGCCTCATAAGAAGACACTCACTCAGAGGGAACTCAGTCACTCAGAGGGAAATGGAGAGGGCTATGCTCGGAGTTTATCTGCGGGATCGCATTAGAAATGATGAAATCCGCGTGTTAACGCCGTTTATATGCCCATACATTCACTCAAGCAAAAACGCTCGGCCCGCGACACAACTCCGAGCGCCCCACTCGGCTTTACGACACAGTGCCTATCACACGTGACTTACTCTCATGTATTAGTCATTTTTTTTCATATTATATAATGTAAAGTTTGAGTCATTTTTTAATCATCTCCTGATCTTCACCACGCACCCTTGCATCGAGATTGGCTCCTCAACATTTGGCCTTACGATACCGGATTATTAACCAGCGACCACGAAGTGCAGGAAGCCAATTAGCGGTCAAGCAGTGTGCAAACAGCAAGATCGTCAAACATTCATCAAGAATAATACCTATAGAAGAAGGGTGATTCGTAAGCAGCAAGCGGCCTTTTGCAGGAGTTTATTACCCAGAAGGCCCACCTACGGAAACAAACCACAGTTCTTAACATCGTCAAGAAACCCACCAACAGGAATTATCTATTCCGTTCATCATCAAGCAGTAGTCGTCTGCGATAATTTATCTAACTACAATACGAGATAATACGTGAGCAACGAGGAGGGCATAATTTATTGTGAGTTCGTTCCAATCTTTCACTTTATTTCTATTCCCAGTTGCATTCAGTGTTAAATATCACATACTTCGTATAATAAAATCATTCGTCCATAAATACCTACATAGTTAGGTAAAATCATTTTCTTTAGGTATGTCTTAACTTCAATCATTGAGGTACGATTTTTACCTATTTCATTTGTTCATACAAGAAATATATTATTAAATTCATTAAGTATTTCTTAGATCTTTCCCTTAAATATAATTTACCTAAAATATAAGGTAATCTCAAGTAACTAGTCGTTACGATGTTCTAGTACTTTCTAGTACTAGTCGATAAGTACAATATCCAAATTCTTAATAATAAACTTCCAATTTTGTTCATGCTTACGTTTAATCTGCAGGTGGCTAATATTTAATTTAATTTGTGTTTAAATGCGATTTACGGTGCTTTCCAGCAACGCTACACAGTGTCGTACTGTGTCGAACGATCTCGGTGGCTAAGCGAGCGCACCTCGGAGTCGTGCACAGTGTCTGCGCGTGCACCGCGGCCAGTTCGCATTCCTCCGCCTTGCGAACAAAAGGGCGACCCGGCGCATGTTTACCTATTTCTTCGCGCTTTGCCTACTTGCTGCATTTTTAAATAATTTAAGTATCGTTTCAATTGCACATCTATTTACAAACTATCACTTGCATTTTTATTGTGAGCAAAAATGGATCTCAAAGGCTTAATTAGAACGCGAGCTTCATATAAATCCAAACTTACGCAATTCAAAACATATTTAGAAGTTATTCTAAGTTGTGGATCGCTTAGTAACCTACAACTTAATGAAACTAGTATTCGATTGTCAAAATTCGAAGAACTTTATACATATTTCGATAACACGCAATCTGACATAGAACGTATCTCTGATATTCCAGACGACCAGTTTAAGGAACGTAAGGAATTCGAAGATCAGTATTACGCAGCCGTCGCCAGTGCTCGAGAGGTGTTGGCCAAGCACGGCGCCACTGCGGGCAGGGGCGACAGCCTCCATTCGGCTGAGTCAGGTTCGAGGGCTGTCCTTACAGGTGGGCCAAGCTTAAAATTACCCACTATCCAACTTCCTAGCTTTTCTGGTCGCTATCAAGATTGGCTGGAGTTTCATGATACCTATGCGTCGTTAATTCATTCGAATAACTCAATACCTACGATTCATAAATTTCATTATTTACGTGCAGCCTTAACTGATAGTGCCGCTTTAATTATCCGTTCCTTAGACTTTTCAGCGGATAACTATGAGGTTGCATGGTCATTATTATGTGACCGTTATAATAATAATAGGCTTTTGATAAACAATCACATTCAGGCCATTTTTAATATTGAGCCCGTGATTAAAGAATCTGCGCGTGCGCTCAGAAACATTATAGACACAGTTAATAAAAACCTTAGAGCTCTCGCTACGCTTAAGTTGCCTACCAATCATTGGGACGTGCTTGTGATCTACATGATTTCTAATAAATTGGATCCTTTAACTAGACGTGAATGGGAGGAACACCGTAACACCATTAAAGACATTCCTACACTTAACGAATTTCAAGGATTCCTAAAAAATCGTGCGGATTTATTGGAAACCATGGCAGAGTCGCAGGCGCAGCAAAGGCGTCGTCACAGCGACATCACACATGTCCGACCTAAAACTTTTGTTGCAAATCAGTTGACCCCGCCTTCGTCTTTATATTCATGCGCTTTGTGCAAAAATAAACATGCCGTTTATCGGTGTCCTATATTTAAGTCACTAACTGTAGAAACACGTTTTCAAAAGGCAAAAGATTTGAATTTATGTCTTAATTGTTTGCGGCCTAGGCATTCACATAAAAAATGTAGACTGGGGCCATGCATACAGTGTTCAAAGTGGCACAATTCATTATTACATAAAGACGAGCAGTCGTCTCGCGCCAGCACTGACAGCTGCGACGCTCCAAGCACCAGCACCGTGCTGACTGCCGCCGAACAGGCCGAGCACAATGATAACCCACCGAGCAATAACATTGCTCTTTCATCCACCTGCTCTGATCAGAGTAGCGTGCTGTTGTCCACGGCACTCATCGACGTCGCTGATCGCTATGGTAATAAAATCACCGTGCGAGCACTATTGGACAACGGCAGTACTTGCTGCTTGATGACAGAGAAGTTATCTTCAAAACTTAATTTACCTGTCTATTCTACTTCAACTTCCATTGAAGGCTTAAATTGTCAGTCGTCACGCATTAAAAAGCGGTGTGATGTATCTATATCTTCTCGTCATGACGAATATGTAGTTGACATAAATTGCTTTATTGTACCCCAGATTACACAACTTTTACCAGTTCGAAAAGTTGATTGTAAATCATTAAATATTCCTCCTAATGTCATATTGGCTGACCCCACATTCTATGTGCCATCAGAAATAGATATATTGTTGGGTGCCGAAGTATTTTGGAGCGTTCTAGATACACATAATATTTCATTGGGTATAAACAAACCGATTTTAAACAAAACTAAATTTGGTTATTTAGTGTCAGGTGCGGTTCCGTCATGCAAAGCTAATAAATATAATAATACAGTCCATTGCAATTTTTTACAAAATATCGTTGATAACGAACTTCAAAATCAGTTAAATAAATTTTTTGAGTTTGAAACAGTTCATGTACCAAATTATAAAATTTTATCTAAAGACGATAATTCACGCGAACAACACTTTACACTTAACGCAACCCGTCAGTCAGACGGGCGTTTTATAGTCAAAATGCCGTTGAAGGAATCACCAGATTTACTAAGAGATTCTTTTGACCAGGATTTAAGCAGATTTTTAAGTTTAAAACGCAGGTTCAAACGTGATCCTAACTTTAAAACAAAATATTATGATTTTATGTCCGAGTACATTAAGTAATCTAGGTCATCTGACTGAAAATTAACATATTAATTAAATAAATATCTATAAATAAATAAATATCAATTAATACCAATTAACCTAGTGCCAAACTGGACAACGGATAAACATATTTATATAGATAAATACATACTTAAGTACTTATTAAACAACCAAGACTCGAGCACAAACATTCGTATTTTCCACACAAATATCTGCCCCGACCGGGAATCGAACCCGGGACCTCAGGCTTCGTAGTCAGGTTTAACAAATAATATGCTATCGCCGTCTAACTGTGACTAAATATTCTAACTTTGGCAAATTACGTCGAGTATTAGCTTATGTGCATAGATTTATCTTCAACTGTCACCACCCAAACAATCAAAGTAAAGGCTAAGTATTTTAATATTTCATTGTTAATTCATCAATTAATTAATTAGGTATGTTTAATTGTTCAAAGGAAAATGTTTAACAAGGAATACAATATACTAAAAACATGATAAACAGCTATCTAAAAAATATAAATTAATAATTTTAAATCCTTTTTAACATACAGATAATTTGAGTGTGTGGTCGATTATCTAATTCTAATTATGACTATAACACAAAACACCTAATATTTATACCTACTGCACGCATTGCATCATGTTACAAATTATTAAATAACTTGCTGTCGATTTGCAGGATAAGTGTGCAATCTATTATGGGTAACCTACCTGAACAACGTACCTATTCACGTTGATTATCCCTTTAATAATACAACCATTGATTATCCCGGTCCTATTTTGATAGCGAACAGAAAGAGGAGAGGATGCCAATTGATAAAATCCTTCATATGTGTACATATTTATGCTTGGCTGTAAGGACAGTTCACGTCGAGCTTGACACCGAATTAAGTTCTTACAACAGGTTTTCATTGCCGCCTTAAACAGATTCATTGCCAACATCTTCTCGGACAATGGCTCTAACTTTGTAGATACTTACAATGCACTTGCCCGTTTATTAAAGTAAAGTAAAGTAAAAAGTAAAAAGTTCTTTATTAACAAAAAGGAGAGACAATTTAGAACAAAAATAATTCTGCGACACCCACACTAGGCAGAGCCTGTATCGTGGGAGTCAAAACATACAGGATTAAACTTAAACAAGTGCGGCTTGAAAGAAACGGAGACACTGATTTTGTACAATAATAAAATAATATAATTATCTAAGTATTTAACAACAAAAATAAAAAATAAAATAAAAGAAGGTTTGTTTGTGTGTTTGTGTGTGTGTGTGTGTGTGTGTGTGTGTGTGTGTGTGTGTGTGTGTGTGTGTGTGTGTGTGTGTGAGTGAGTGAGTATGTGTGTGAGTGTGTGCGTGTGAGTGCGAGTCAAGTTTCATGCACCTACCACACCTAATTCCCACCACTACCTAATTGTCATTATATCCTCGGCCTCTTTATAGGAAAGGGACATGAAAAACTGTCTACTCCTTCTCTTAGCATCTGCAAGATTAAGCAATTTTAAATTTAACTTTTTAAGTACCGCATTATACACCCAAGGAAAAATGAACGATTTAAAACGCTTAGCGAAACCAGAACGCACAGTAGGCACCTTAGCCCTATAAATACGCCTGGTTACCATCTCATTGTAGGATGGTGAGTTTAATATTTGTCTGTGCGTGTACACTGTAGCCCGCATCAGGAATAGTCTGCGCACACTTAAAACACCTGCCTCCCTAAAATCATTATCGCTGGAGATAAGTAAATATGCATCGGAAACCTCTTAAAACTTCAAGTTATCAGCTTACAGCACCAATTTTAACGGTTTATAACATTTTAAGGGTTCCGTAAAATATTTAAGCACCATTTTGAAACGAGTATTGGCCCTTGCAAATCTAACCTATTAGGAAATGTACACCGTACTCGTCCACATCGAATCAATTCTCAATTCCTGGCCTCTGACGCCTTTACCTCAGATCCTAATTATTTAATTCCACTCACTCCAGCTCATTTCTTGATCGGACGAACTCTAATGATGTTGCCATCTCCTCAGGTCAACGATTCGACTATCTATGTCTCACGATATATGAGGACGCAACAGTTAATAAAAACTCATTTCTGGAGCAAATACTACAAAGAGTATATTTCAGAACTCCAGAAGCGACAAAAAATGGCACAAAGAAGGTCAACGCCTCCAGCTCGGTGAGACGGTGGTTGTAAAGGACAACCGCCTGCCCCCCAACCGTTCGCTGCTCGGCCGCGTCTTCGCCCTGCATCCAGGCTCCGACGGCGTGCCCCGCGTCGCCGACGTGTACACCGCCTCTGGGACTCTACGAAGAGCTTTTAACCGACTTTGTCCACTGCCGATTTTGGAAACTGCCGTTCCCAAGGGGGGAGCATGTTAACGCCGTTTATATGCCCATACATTCACTCAAGCAAAAACGCTCGGCCCGCGACACAACTCCGAGCGCCCCACTCGGCTTTACGACACAGTGCCTATCACACGTGACTTACTCTCATGTATTAGTCATTTTTTTTCATATTATATAATGTAAAGTTTGAGTCATTTTTTAATCATCTCCTGATCTTCACCACGCACCCTTGCATCGAGATTGGCTCCTCAACACCGCGAAAGAATTAAAGAATCGCCCGATTTAAGTGGCAGTAGGCAGGGCACATCGCTCGTAGAACTAATGGCCGTTGGGGCAAAAAGGTTCTCGTGTGGCTGCATAAGTGCAGAAGGATAAAAAGGATTTCTCTTTAGTAAAAACATAACTCGGTCCTTGCAGTCGGGTAAAATGGGGATATCATAAAACGCAAAACGTCTAGTAGCTTATCCTTTTCATTGAATAATCTCTTACAAGGTAATAAACCATTCAGAGATTTTATTACAATAGTCGGGATAGCCGCAGTAAGATCCCATCACTCTTTGTGAACCTTTTAATTTCCGCTTCGGGGGGAGGGGGTTCATTCAGGGCCACTACAAAGGGGATATAATCTGCAGGAATGAGTGATTTACATTGTTCGTCAAATTGTTCCCTGATTTATTATCTATTGTTGGGCCGTATTGTAGTGACGCGAGAGCAGCTCACCTCCAGGATAACGACCGAGATAAACTGAAGACGCCAGAGGCTTTGAAAGCTGGCACTATAGGTTGACCGCTGTGTGCTTAAGTGCTTATAGTTAAGATTGGTATGAAGTATCTTTTTGTATTTTTTATTTTTCAACTCCATTTTTTTTTACTTTTACGGTCATCCCGTGAAATCATGCACAGAAAAAACACAGAAAAAGACCAGCTCCGGGAATTGAACCCGAGTCCCCAGCATACCGTGCTGCGTGCTTTTATCCCCACACCAAAGCTGGTCCAGCTGGTGTGTGTGTGTGGTTCGATTTCCGGAGCGTGCGTGCGTGCGTGCGTGTGTGTTTGTCTGTGGCATCATAGCTCTTTAACGGGTGAACCGATTTTGATGCAGCTTTTTTTATTTGAAAGCAGGTTTCTTGGCGATGGTTCTTAGCTATGTTTCATCAAAGTTGGTTCAACCGTTTCAAAGTTATCAGCTCTTTTGTTAGCTGCGGAACGGATCTTAGAAATAATAATGGGCATTTACTTTATTTTCAAACATTTATGTTTGACTAAATTGCGCTGGGGTTTTTAAAAATGTTATTTTATTAGTATAAAAAACAGCCTTCTATATCTCAAAGCAACAAAGACAGCCGCTGTAATGTAGCAAGGTTTAAATGTTAGATTTTAAACAGGTAGAAGGCGTCAAACTGCACCGAGTTTTTTCCGTTTAACGGTTTTTCTTGACCAAAAAATAACAAAGTTCGGTTAAAATTGAAATCGAATTGAAAGTACGGTCGTTTTTCAAAAAGTTCAGTTTTTTCTCGCTCCTGGAGAGTCTCAGGATAAGTTGGAGAGGTCCGCGTGGAGTTAGATTCAATCCAGCTACTACGTTTAAAGTTTTCTAAAGTTTCAAGCCTCAAAGACAAAGTTAAATTGTGTGTACTGACGATGCAGTGGCCCGCGAGGTAGAACAATTAATTTATCATCTCTTAACGTTTTATGATTCCATAGTTAAAATTGCACAAAAACAGCACTTACAATTATAGTATTTCTGCTAGTTCATTAGTCTGTCCGTCTGTTCGTCTGACCATCTATCCTTTTGCCCTTCTGTAGGTTTGTTATTTGTCCGTCTGCCCGTCTGTCCGTCTATCCGTCCATCTTTCTATTGTGAACTTCGTTTTTGGAATTTTAGAGTTCGAATTTAAGTTTATTACTTACAGGATCACACAATTAAAAATAGAAAATTATATACAAATAAGTAAAAGAATAATTGAATATGCACAAACATACGAATTACACTTGCATTCGTAATTTTACGTTTGCAGTAGGAACCATGGAGAAATTATCAAACCATTAGATATTGACTGACAATACATTTGTTTTCATAAAATATTCATTCCTTTAAATCAAAATTGAAGAAGTTTATTTTTGAACACCAGAAAGAACAGGAAACTTTGAGGCAGGATACAAGTTGTTTTTAGTTTAACTTACATTTTTGGAGCGTCCCATCCTTCTTGCAAAATTTTGTTTTTAAATAGTAATAATAAATACTCTTTGGATCGGAGAAAGGAGATGTTTGCTTTGGTTAGGTACGTTTAATTAAGCACTGTTTGGTTAGGTTATTGTACTTATTGTAGTAATAATACTCTTTGGTTAGGATAAGGTAAAGGTTGGTTTCCATACAGCCAAGTCATTTTAGGGCCACCACAAACCGAGGTGTCTCCGTCACCGTCGCGCGCACGCTCCGGGCTTCGGTCTGTGGAAGTTTTTTTTTTTTAAATGTTGGTTTTTTTTTCATTTTTATTTATTTGTTTTTTTTTTCTTTTATGTTAGTGTAATATTTGTTTGTGTGGCCTTCCGTGATGTTGCTATACTGTGGCCCGGCGGAAGACCAGTGCTGGTTTTTTTTTAACCAGCGTCACGCTGAGTCGGGACCCTTTATGGCAACATCAACATGTACCTACCTATGTCTATGTTTGTACTTTCAATTTTTGCCTGTGTACGTGTTTTTGTTGTTATAAATAAATGTTTTTCTTTCTTTCTTTCTTTCTTCTTTTAAAATATCATGGGACTCTACTACACACTAATTAACCTATTCCTGACTAAGAAAATCTAAGTATTACTATTGGTACTAAGCAACGGATACACAAACTTAAATAAATACATGAATATCGGATATTATCCAAGACTTGAGAACACGTTTGTATTTATTGTATGTACCCATACAGCGCGGATTGAAAAGTTTCATCAGTTTCCGAATACTTTGATTGAACGCTTTGCAACTTTGTTAACTTTATAAAGTACATAACACACATTAGACTGTTACATAAAAAAATATGCTTCACTTATTGACAAGAGGATTAAAATCTAGTCGAATCGATGTTCCTTGATTATCCATAGTTGAGCTCAAACCTTGTTATTAGATTGACCTCCCATTATACTCGTACTTTGATAAACGAAGTGACAAAACCTATTTACTTACGATGAATAAAACAAAATTCAAACAGTCGTCTGACATAGAACATTGGTACAGGTATTTATAATAATAATCATTTATTTGCATAAAAACGTGGTATTACTTAGATTGGTGATATAAAAGGAATACGGTTTCACACGCTTTTGTCACACTATGACATGCAAATTTCAATTTCAATACAATTAAGTATTTTAGAACATTTTACAAATATTTCATTCTGTAATTTAAATTTAATTTGACTTCAGGTACATTAATGAACTGAAACAATTACTTTGCTCACCCACGACCTTACGATAATTACGTTTACCTAAGAAATTCGTGTTCATGCTGTTCCTCCACCTCCACACTGTACACACATAAATCACACAAACCCAACCATCACCACCACCAAACTACACTGACGCGTTCCGAACTCAACCAGAGCTCATACATTATTTTCATTTGTTTGACATAATAATAAAATAAAACATTCATATCATCATTAAATAAATTATTTTTGCAAGTAGAGAAAATAAAAGTAAATAGACCAGTATGTATACTTGTCATCACTTCCAACTCCAAACTTCTTTATTTGCTCAGAGCTATAGAATTTATTTCTTTGTCCATACTTTTTGCTCTCTTTACTTTGTCTCGATCTTCTGAGCGCTGCACGTAGCAAGGTGCGGCGGCTTCCCTTGCCAATTTACCGTTGGAAGCTTTTAAATTTCAAAGTGTTTGCGGGAGTAATACCAAGCGCATCACCTGGAGTGCACATGTACTCGTATCAATAGAAAGAACAAGAAAGAAACGTGGTTCGTGTCGCATTCACTTCTAGACTTAGCTCTAGTGATTCAGTTGCTGAATGGTAGATTAGGTCGGGAGCTGGTAAACGTTTAAGAGTATTAGAGGCATAGTTAAAGATTTTTATTATTAATCGAATTACATCAGTGTAGAGATATCCTAAAACTCGACAATAGCCAGTAATTTTATGGGGTGTGAGCTATACCAGTTCTGGAAAAATAAGAAAAATCCATGTAAGAAAGAAAGAAAGAAAAATATTTCATGTGCGGTATCAAAAGTACCACCACCAATAAATATTAGAAAATAACATTAATACATCTAAAAGAGAAGTTCATCATAGCAGTGATACCAATTGTCACCGAAAAAGGGTCTCCACTCAGCATGTGTTGATACACAGAGAGTGCAGCAACGCTATTTTTCAGTAAAGCCCAGATTTGAGCTACACGACAGCTCCACTTGTTACAATAATAATACCCGCAAGCTAGGCTGACTTTCTGTTAGTCCGTCCGATTGTGTATTGCTGTGGCCGCTATACCAACTGAAAATGAAAAGGGGTCGTCATGCAAGAAAAGTGTCTTTTTTTAGCGTTTATAACTGCGGCGCTGGTTGCTAGGCGACAGCTGACAGTCTGTTGTAAGCAACGATTAACAGCCATAGTAGGGTTAGTGACTTATTTGTTTACATTTTCTCTAAAAATGGTCTGGGCAATCTGTATAACGAAATTAGTTCACACATTAATGATATTTGTTACACCTACTTAAATAAGAAACTGTTCTTCATATCAAAGTTGCAACGCAGTGAACGCGGAAGCTGCCCGCCCGTTCGGCATAAATCAACAAATAAGTCAGTGTAAAAACTGCGTCGGCTTATGATCGCCGCGAGATTTATGGGCGCTCGTAACGACGAGATCCACCGGCTCTGGTCGAAGGTTGTTTAATATAATGGCGATTTTACACGTCAAACGATCCATTTTTCTACACACAAAGGGAATTGCTGGCCGGAAATTTGGGATATGTCGTGAGTTGTGATTAATATGCATTGGTACCATAGTTTTTAAATAGGTATGTTGGTATTATGAGTACAAGGTTTTTTTAAATTATTATTATTTTGTTGGTACGGATTTCTGATTACGGGCCCATGGGGCCGGTCATTTGAAATACATTCATGAGGCAAAGGCAACATCAACGCCCGGCCCAAACCCTTGGCTCCAGATTTTAAAGCCTCGCATAAAGGTCGCTTTTGTGATGTACCTAGTGTAGATAATAAACGAGACTTATTATATTGGATTCAGAGTGATTCTATTCTGTACGTAACTGTAAATACTAGACTCCTTAAATTTAGCACACAAGTAGCGTAAGAGTGAAAAACTGTTTCAGGAATTTAGGAAACTCCAACGAGATAGGGGACAAATGATATTTATATTATGTTGAATTCAATGGTACCCTATCTCCATGTTTTCGTACGCTCTTCAAATTTAACCTACAAGTAGGTAACGGCTAAACACTAATTACAGGATTTTTCAAAATTCTCACGGGATATTTATTTATTTATTCAAGGAGAGCAAACAGAAGCAAGCGTACATCATTTACTTATAAATAAATCACTGACTAACATGCACTTACTCCCTAAACAGCTCCCACTAAAACATATAAGTGGTATTTGTTACAAACAACTGCACAGCACTGAACGCACAGTTGAATTTTAAATTCATAGACAATCTAGACTCAGATTCAGACTAAGGAACAAAGTTAGATTTTTTTATTTCTGTGGACACTGTTGTTGGCTTTTTGTTTAGTACATAAGTCTCATTATAATGTATTGTATTTCTGCTGTTGATGCCCCAAATAAATAACATAAAATAAATAATATAGTACACTTACTGATATCGATAATGACGATTTTCGATGTTGCTTTGTAGAGTTTTTTCGTTTATCCAATAAAAGAGATGAAAACGCTTTACCACTTTGAATTCTGCGCCGATAAAGTCGCGGGCAAAACAAGTTATTCAAATCTGTGATGATGCAATTGTTAAAAAACTCATTCACTGGTAGCAGTTGTTTTTACATTGTATTAAGTACTCTACTCGTATGTTGTGATATGAAATTTATTGTTATCCGTAGACAGGTTAATCCGCGCTTCGCTGTTCGAAATGGGAACGCAAACGTCCCGCGATTGTGTGGGCCAACTGTGGCATATTTGGGGGTGACGGGTGACTAATTTATTTTTAAAAGCCGTGGTGGCCTAGTGGTTTTAAATAAATAAATAAAATAAATAAATATCACAGGACAATTCACACCAATTGACCTAGTCCCAAAGTAAGCTTAGCAAAGCTTGTGTTATGGGTACTAGGCAACGGATAAACATACTTATATAGATAGATACATACTTAAATACATATTAAACACCCAAGACCCGAGAACAAACATTCGTATTTTTCATAAAAATATCTGCCCCGACACGGGAATCGAACTCGGGACCTCAAGCTTCATAGTCAGGGTCTCTAACTACTAGGCCATCTGGTCGTCTGGTTTTACATCTCAAGCAGACGGTCACGAGTTCGAGCTCGGGCTCGTACATCTGAATTTTTTGGAATTACGTGCGAAATTACCATTTATAATTTACCATGAGCTTCACGGTGAAGGAAAACGTCACGAGAAAACCTGAGAAGAAATTTAATGGGGTGTGTGAAGTTCCCAGTCTGCACTGGAACTGCGTGGGAACTACGGCCCAAGCGGTCCTATTCTGATAGGAAGCCTGCGGCCTGCAGTGGGACGTAGAGGCTGGGAAGATGATGATTATGATGAGATGAAAATGTTAATACATGTTGTCAGTGGCATAATAATCAAAACTGTGAATAATAATTGCATCGTGTTTAATTTATAATTCCGTGTAACCTTTGGGCAGTCATGAATCAAAGTTGGTGGAAATACTAAATAACAAACGTGGTGGCGGCGGAAAATTTGCCAGGAATCGTTAGTTAAATACAGTTACAGAAATGAAAATTGCAAATTTTGAGTTTCCGTGAATTATATCATATGAATCCCAACAACTTGCAGAAACAAATTTGCTGTTGTTGATTGTCATTCATCCATCACTATTCCAGCCCAAATTATTCCGTAAATATAACAGATATCAGAAAAAAAATAAACTGATATAGAAAGTACTTTATCTAAGAAGTAAAATAATATAACTTGTTTTTTTTGCGTAGTTGGAGCAGCCTGCACCAAATGTGCGCCGACCGGTTCTGCTCGTTGACAGAGCGACCGGCCGATGCGCCGCGATAACAAACTAATAAATAAATAGTGCACTGTGTGTTAGTCTTAAATTTTGCATTATGAATTGTAAAACTATTGCATGATTTTGTTAGTAGACTTTAAGTAACTGCGGAATGGAGCATCGAGACAAACCACTCTGGTTTAACGATGGTCTTATATTATTGTTATGTAAATTTGATTTATCTCTGTAATAAATAATAAATAATAATAATAATGTTATAAATAATACGGGAAATATCCGAAAATTTTAACATTCAACACTTCCATACATTTATGTAGTACCTGATTAGTAGAAAGGTTTTAGTTTCCTTATTTTAAAAGGTTATTTCGAAGCTTACTAATATTTAAGGAAACTGTTGTTAACCTAAGTAATAAAACTATCTTGTAAGAGGATGAAATCAATAATATTGCGTGTAATGTAGCATTACAAGTTCCTTCCTGATTTATAACGGAACTAGATCAAAAAATAGCTGTAGTTCTCTTGAAGTTATTGGCGAAGGAAGTAGTGCAAATAATCCAACAATTCTATGGCCAAAGTTGTGTTAATAAGGCAAATGTTTTATCGAAGTTTTATCCGAGGGAACACCCGCTTAACTCTGTTCTGGAAGAGTTACTCGCGCGTCAACACTAAGTTAAATTGAAAAGCCCCGCGAAGCTGCAGCGGGCCCGGCGCAGTCTTCGCCTTCTGCATAATGTCGACGGCAGCGAAGAGTAAACGGGCAACTGCGATTGTTACAAAAAAAAACTTTTTTTTTTCAAAAACCGGTTGTCTGTAAAATCGGTTTACGGACGATAGTTTAACGTGTCAACGTCATAAAAAAACATTCAAAAAACAAAAATGGGTCCAGGCTGTCACCCATCCAAGTACTGACCGCGCCCGACGTTGCTTAACCTCGGTGATCGGACGAGAACTGGTGTTTTGTCAAATATCTTGAAAACGGTGCATCCTACGGCAAAATCAATGAAATTTTCTTTCCCGTTCAATGCCCCCGCACCCCCTCGACCCCCGCACTCCTCCCCCATTAAAAATTACCCGAGCACTAGTACTAAGATTGTACATCCTGGCGTGCGCTACTCTCTTGTACATCCTGGCCTTCACTGCTCTCTCTTGTACGGGACACACGAGTACATGTACGTTACATTGCGTTACCCTTTTTCGTGCGTGCAGCCGGCGTTCATCGATTTATTAGACGTTGTCACGTCAAAAACACCTTAAGACAACGGTTCATTCTGCCGCCAGTCGTCGTCCAGATCATTCTAGTCAGAATGGCGAGAGAATGATATTGTAACCCTCTCGGACCGACGAACTGATGGCCACATTAATGAAAATTAAATAGTTCCACATTGGGTCGCATAACATTTTAAGTCAAAATTCATAAATTTGGCAAAATTCTCTAACCGATGGATATCATAATAGAGGCAGAGCGAAGCGGAGATGGAAGAGTGAACTGGATGTTTATCACACGGGATGGCGGAAGATCGTGTTTGATAGGCGAGTGTGGAGCTAGAGAGGGAAGGCCTTTGCCCAGCAGAGGAACCCAAACACAATTTAACGACCGCTTAGCCTAGTTGGTAGTGACCCTGCCTACGAAGCAAGAGGTCCTGGGTTCAAATCCCGGTAAGGGCATTTATTTGTGTGTTGAGCACGAATATTTGTTCCTGAGTTATGGATGTTTTCTATGTATTTAAGTATTTATTTATCTATATAAGTATGTTTATCGTCGTCTAGTACCCATAGTACAAGCTTTGCTTAGTTTGGGACTAGGTCGATTTGTGTAAGATTGTCCCCTAATATTTATTTATTTTATTTATATGCTCATCATCATCATCATTATCATTTTAACCGTAGGTACCAAATCTTCCTTCCACCTCGTTGGTTGACATTCCACACTGCGCTTGCCAGTCCGTGGTCTCCATTCGAGAGTTTCCCGACCCCAACGCCATCTGTTTTGTGTGCTACATGGCCTGCCCAGCCATTTCATCGAGCTAATTTGTATAGCTATGACAAGGCAGACTAGTTAAAAAAAAGCTGCAACGTAAAATTGCAATTCCGTAGATAACTGTCTACTCTTCGCTACCGTCGATGTTCTCAAGTGCCCTATTTCTTCCGCTGACCGAAAACTTACGAAGTAGGTTACCGAAGGAAAAAAGTTAACGCAAGAGATTTAATATTCGGCGCGGTACTGACATTGTTTCTGTCAATTTAAGGAAGAAACATAAAAATAATGGCGGCGTGGATCTCGTGCCGTAAGTTACTTTCCGTGTCGAGTTAACAGATGCTTCTTGTCTTCGGTTTGATGTCTTTTGGGAAATTATTGATACAAATAAGCTATGTTGAATATTTATACAAGAGATCTAATCCGAGTTAGGGGAGAGGTGGCATATACGAGTATACACGTATTGAAAGGGTCAATTCAAAATAAAAGTCCATTTATGTAAAGAAAAATAAACATGTTTTAAAGATGCGAAAATAAACAACTAAGAATTGATTAATGACAAACATTGTCAAGATTGGTTTTTTGGAGTCTTTTTGTATTTTTCTTTTTCAACTCGAATTTTTTACTTTTACGGTCACCCCGTGAAATCCATATACTATACATCTTATACAAACTGAAACATGGATGCATAGAAAAACCCAAAAAAAAGAAAAGCTCTTGGAATCGAACCCAGGTCCTCAGCAATCCGTCATCATCATCATCATCATTTCAGCCGAAAGACGTCCACTGCTGAACATAGGCCTCCCCCAAGGCTCGCCAAACAGATCGGTCCCGTGCCATCCGCATCCAACGCGATCCTGCAACCTTAACCAGGTCGTCGCTCCATCTTGTGCAGCAATCCGTGCTGCGTACTAAATCCCTACACCACAACTGGTCGGGACTTAGACACTAATTTTTCCTATGCATCACACACATCTCAGCTTGCTTAGTCATTTATTGCAGCGATACTAAAAATAATTGTATTTCATTTCAATAGTTTAAATAATAAACGCATCCTATACAGAGTGATCAATCCAAATGGGTCAGTATGGAGAAATCAGAAACTATGAGAGATAGCGAAATGTGTTCCTAAGAATCATGGCTTCGATTTTAGATTTAACTAAAATGGCATTAAAACATTTTTTTAAGTCTCATACATAACCGGGAATTGAACCTGGTCAAAATTTCTGTTATAAATGAATTGTCCCTTTCAGTAACGTATCTCTTTCATGCTACCTCTTCCCTACTACCTACTAAGGCATTTTTAATGAATACCTTTTAATTTTTTTTTTTTAGAAACTTTTGAGTATTCTTCAAAATCACGACTCTTAGGTATTTATTTTCATGAAGAAAACAAGTGCCTTATTTTTCGAATCAGTTTTGTGACTTTTTTAATACAGTTTATTCGGCTCGTCACAAAATTGACACAATAAAATTGTATGTTAAATTAAGGACAATTTTTTAATTATCAAAATCAATAGCGGGATCGAATCACGACCCTTTGCTTGAAGGCAGGTCACTACTAAGCCACCAAGACATGCCACGACTCAAATACTACTCTAAAATGTCCACCAGCTCTGGAATGGAGCGTCGATATGTCACCGTCCCGCCAACCTCCATTGTAGACGATGCCCGCCGCGGCGATGTTATGACTGACACCCCAACAGAAGCTATACAAATGAAGCCAACCCTTTTCACACGTGATTTACGGCGGCCAACAACCTAATATACCGCCTAACATTATCGCAGCATGAATTATTTGTGAGCAAAACAGTTATTTCATGAGAAAGTAAATTCGCGATAAATATGGCGCGTGACAGCTCCGCTTACTTGTACGCATGAAGACCTAATGCTGTACTAAATATAATGGGTGGTACATTTAGATCGGTCAGTATAGGCGAGTCTGTAACTTTAACATACAAAGATCTACCTTATTAAAATTATTGTATTGCAGTTATTCTTCTCTGCGTCAGATAATCTGCAAAATAATGGTAATTGTATAGCAGTGTCAGCCTACGAGACAGGCCCAGCCTAGTGTAGGTGATACCAAGTGATACGGAAAGTCATGTGTAAAAAAAGGCATCGTACAGTGTTTAATTGTATCAAAATGTGAAAACTTTAACTATGCTAACTGTTTAATAAATAAAGATTTTATTATTATTATTATCTGTTCTAAGGAACTATGCCATTGATTTTAGTAACAGGAAAAACTGCGTTCATGAATGTATTTAATCATGTATCTATCTACATAATTATATACCTAAGTATGTTTATCCGTTGCCTAGTAGGTACCCATAACACAAGCTTTGCTTACTTCGTGATTAGGTCAATTGGTGTGAATTGTCTTTGTATTAATTTATTTAGTGTGTCCTAGCTGAGTTAAGGCTAGTGGACTGTATACCTAATGCATTTGTTCTAAAATTATCCGTTATTTTCAATCCCGCCATAAAATAAAAAACATTACATTTAATAATTTCCCTACTGACCGAATCTAAAATGCTTAAGAAGTTTCACGTCAAAAAAAACTTCTTTACACATTAATACCTAACGTTAACGTTACGTTAAACCTCGCTTCTAGCATTTCGTTTGTCTAGTAATTAAGTTTATCGACGGACCACAGCTCTGGTCGATGTGCTTTGCAGAAATAAGGTTCTCGAGTAAATTAAGTTTTAGAAAATGGGGTCGGGTAATAGAGTCGGGGCGATATAATGCAGCAGCCGGTCTGCCTGGGGCGCGGTGCATCCGATGGGTCATACATACCGTGACTATTTTTAGGGTTCCGTAGTCAACTAGTTTGTCTCCTTAAAACGGGACAACGATTTTTTAAGGTGATTTTGGGCAGAAATAAACTTTTTTTTAAATAACAAACGTCTTACCACCCAATATTTTATTCAATTTATTTCCGATGCGCAAATATACTTTAGTAACTGGATAACAACTTCCATAATGTGTTGGTACAAACTCTTGGCAAGATTTTTGAAATATTATCTTAATCAATTAGTTACTGTTAACATAGTTCAAACTACGTAGACATCTACAATTGAGTTTTCTTTTCTGCCCGCAACTTGTTTCTTAAAGAAAATACACATTTGACTACCTACCGACTACGTGTCGTTATTTTAAATCTTATGAAATCGAACATTTTTGTGTCCCCGACTTGTTCTTTGGGACACCGGGTCAGAGTAGGTACCTAAGAGCGGGACAGTCCGTTCAAAACGGAACGTAGGGTCACATTAGTTATATATATTTTTTATTATTTATATTTTTTGTATCATGGCCCGAATGAGTAAAGGAGTCTGGCCTATGCCTATTTGGGTAATTATTGTGTTACGATAGTATACTAGGGGTGATCCAAAAGTAATGATAATTGAATACTTATTGTATCTTATTTAAAAAAAAAAATAGATGTTGCGTTAACTGGCCGCACAGACTCCTTAGCAAAACAAAAAAAATAAAAATAAAAAAGTATCTGTCACAGAGTTGCAATTGTTTTGTCTTGAGCGGTCGGAATAATTACGACAAAATGGAGAAAATTGAAGTGAGAGCGGTTATTAAGTACTTCTGTTTGAAAAAAATGTCTACTAAAGACACTGCTCCGCCATATTCTATACAGTGGCACGCTAATCGAAAGAGTTTAACTTGGGAGGAACATCTACTCAAGATGAGCATTGCGATGGCCGCCCAGCTGACGTCCTTACTGACGAAACGGTCAAAAAAATTCATAATCTCGTATTGTCAGATAGAAGGATGACTATCAGGCACTTAGTTAAGCTTACTGCGATCTCGTATGGCAGTACTCAAAGGATCTTAACTGATGAACTACATATGAAAAAAGTCTCCGCTCGTTGGGTGCCTAGAATGTTAACAGCCGAACAAAAGAAAATACGATGTGAGATTTCAAAGAGTAATCTTGACAAATATAAAACAGATCACGAAACATTTTTGCGTCGGTTTGTTACCATGGATAAGTCTTGGATCCATCATTTTGATCCTGAGACCAAGCAGCAAACCATGACCTGGAAGCGATCGACTTCCCCTACACCGAAGAAATTCAAGGTCGCAAGCTCCGCTGGGAAGGTCATGGCTTCTGTGTTCTGGGATGCCGAGGGAGTCATAATGATCGAATATCTCGAAAAAGGAACTACTAATTACGGTCTCCTACTACGCTGACCAAATACGCCGATTGTGAGAAGCAATCAAAGAAAAGAGGCGGGGTAAACTCCGTGCTGGTGTCCTGTTTCACCAGGACAACGCACCCCCCCCCCCCCTCCACAAAGCCGGTGTTGCGATGGCTGCCATCCATGATTCAGGGTTTGAATTACTTGAACACCCCCATATTCGTCAGTTGGCCAGGTGCCCCACACGCTGAAGCGCGCGCGTTGTTGGTATTCTATTATCTCGTCTCATCCGTTTTTCGTTTAATTCTTATTTCGTCTCATTCTATATTCGTCACTTAGACAGTATAAACCTCGTAGAAGTATTTGTACGCATTTTTGTCCCGGATCAATATATTCGTGCACGGAGTCATCCGCTGTTGTCGGTTCCGGCGGGACGTACGCGAGCATACGCGCTGGCGCCAGCAGCGCGAGCGTTCACGCTGCTCCACTCCGTGCTCGCGGCAGCGCCGCACTTGGACCTGTTTGCGAGCACTGTAGGGCGACTGATGAACGAGTGCAAGAGTGTGGCCGAAGGACAGATGCCTGAAAGCTCTGTACCTTGATTAAGTAGATATAAGTTATATGATGTATATTGTTATTCCTACTTTGTTAAGTCTATAAGTTTGCACCGGTCTGGCTCTAGCTGTTAAGGTACAAATTGTAATTTTGAATAAATAAATAAATAAATAAATAACTTCATTTTGTTCGCTATCCGTTATTATCTTATTTGGTCAAATTTTGTAAATTGTCTCTCTCTTAATAAGTCTTATTCGTTTTTCGGCACGGTCTTCCTTGGACTCATTCGTTTTTCTTCTTTTTCATTAATTTCGTTTTTGTCTAGTATCTATAATATTCAGGATTGTTTTCCGCTCATCACAGCCTAAACTAATGTTTAAAGTTTTCAACGCTTTGTCAAATACAAAAACACTCACTCCTACGCCTTGACATCGGAATGTCACACGCGAAGTAGAACCATACAGAAATGCATGTAGGTAGATATCGCTCTGCACGCCGTGACTGATTATATCGGTCGTTGGCGTAGAACCTGCAGTGCCAAATTTGACCATAATATGTGTCGTTGGGGTAGAAAAGATTCATTTCACCTATTCGCGTCATTCCTGTTGGTCCAAGTGTCCAATAGTTTGCCAATCACGAACTGCAATAACATCGAGTCCTACGTGGGTTTGTTTTATTCATCCGGCGTGTATAGCACTAGTTCCTGCTCGAGGTGTAATTGAATCGGCCGCGGGCTAGCCACGGGTCAGTTTACGAGTTTAATCGAAACTCCGAAATGAAACTTCGCTAGCAATTTACGCGTTTGGATGTTCCAGAGCAAATTTCAAACGTTCACCAAATTGGGAGCAAACTGGTACCACCACAAAACTACTGAAGTTATGTGACTGATGAGTTCTGTTATTGTCGGTTGCCAGCTAACATTCACTTCTCAACATTTTTAATTTACTTTGTCTTGCTTGTCGTCATCATCATCATCCCAGCCTATATACGTCCCACTGCAGGGCACAGACCTCCTCTCAGATTGGGTCTTGCTTGTATTAATAGTTAATTGAATCCTCTTGAATCCTCTGACGAAGCCTGTTGCGCATCTCACTCTGTTGCTACGTCGAAGCTTGTTGCGGATACCAAAATGTTTTTTTGACGATGCCTACGCTGCAGATCTGATTTTATTGTATCCTTTTCTTTTTCTTTTTCATTAATAAATTTTAATAATCACCACAAACATCCCAACCCCATAGCCAATTCCATGTCGCTTCCTACCTGGCAATAGATTGGCAACTGTGGAGGACTGTCCGCTAGCACATCCTCATGGTGTATTAGGGGATAGACCTCCATAGTTGCGCCCATCTCATTTATATTATAGGGTACCAAAGGCCTCTTCATGTTGGCTTCGGCCTCATGAATGCCTTTCAAATGACCGCACTCAGAGAAAATTATTGCTAAAATCACAAAAAAACGTTGCGAAATAGGAGCCAACATAGTTGAGTTGCTGATGCAGCAACGTTAATTTTGCGAAAAAGACAAAGTGGAAGTGTTTACTTTGTGATTAAAATATTGCGAATTTCACAAGATTATTTTTTCGCAATTTTACTCTGTTGGCTCCTATTTCGCAATTTTAACGTTGCTTATTCAGCAATCTTAACTTTGTCAAATAACGTTGCGAATAAGACAATGTATAACATAGCGAATTTTACAAGATTATTTTTTCGCAATTTTACTCTGTTGGCTCCTATTTCGCAATTTTAACTTTGCTTATTCAGCAATTTTAATTTTGCGAAATAATGTTGCGAATATGACAGACTGGGTGTTTACTTTGTAAATCACAACATTGCGAATTTCACAATCTTAATTTTGTGAAATAAACGTTGCGAATTAAACAACGTCGAAGTTTGCTAATATCGCAAATGAACTTTTTCACAATATTACATTCGTAATCCGGAACACTGCTAACGCAGCAAAGGCACGACCGCGGCTTCAGCAATGTTAATATTGCGGGAATAGCAAAGTCAATATTTTTGGTCCCGTAGAATATTGCGACATAAACAATGTTAACATAGCGGGCCCCGCAGTGTAATATTGCGGGAATAGCAATTTTAACATTGCTGAAACCGCAGTGTAATATTGCAGGGTTAGCAATATTGACGTTGCTAAAACCGCAGTATAAAATCGCGGGATTAGCAAAGCTAACATTGCTGATTCCGCAGAGTAATATTGCGGGAATATCAATTTCAACGTTGTTGTAACCGCAATGTAATACTGCGGGATTAGCAATGCTAGCATTGCAGACCCCGCAGCGTAATATTGCTGGAATAGCAATGATAACATTGCTGAAACCGCAGTGCATTATTGCAGGGTTAGCAATCTTAACATTGCTGAAACCGCAGTGTTAAATTGCGAGATTAGCAATGCTAAGATTGCTGACCTCGCAGAGTAATATTGCTGAAATAGCAATTTTAACATTGCTGAAACCGCAGTGTAATATTGCAGGGTAAGCAATATTAACGTTGCTGAAACCGCAGCATAAAATCGCGGGATTAGCAATGCTAACATTGCTGATTCCGCAGAGTAATATTGCGGGAATAACAATTTCAACGTTGTTGAAACCGCAATGTAATACTGCGGGATTAGCAATGCTAGCATTGCAGACCCCGCAGCGTAATATTGCTGGAATAGCAATGTTAACATTGCTGAAACCGCAGTGTTAAATAGAGAGATTAGCAATGCTAACGTCGCTGACCCCGCAGAGTAATATTGCTGAAATAGCAATTTTAACATTGCTGAAACCGCAATGTAATACTGCGGGAATAGCAATGCTAGCATTGCTGACCCCGCAGCGTAATATTGCTGGAATAGCAATTTTAACATAGCGGAAACCGCAGTGTAAAACTGCGGGATTAGCAATGTTAACATCGCTTTAGTCACGGTTATGGTGCATTGCACATGCGTAACACACTACTAGGCGTTCGAACAGTATCTAGGGACCTACGAGGGCAGGTCCAAAAGTTTCCGGCCTAACAAAGAAAAGAAGTATATATATTTACAAAACTTCTTTTATTTTTTGATATAGTCTTCCTCTATTTCAATTCAATCTGAAAAGTGCATTGAAATAGAGGAGGGAGACTATATCGAAAAATAAAAGAAGTTTTGTGAATATATGTACTTCTTTTCTTTGTTAGGCCGGAAACTTTTGGACTTGCCCTGGTAAGTCAAGCAAGTGCAATGTCCATAAGATGCGAACGACGGTCTCTATCTGAAAAAATACAACACTATTTATGTTAAATTATTTATTAAAAATAACTATCAAACTTATTCAAAAAGAAGTACAATTATTCAACACAACAATCAATTAGGGTGGCTCATTAAGCGACGAACACAGTTTGAATAGAATTGTCTGCCCGGGTTAGCTGTTGAGCCTTTTCATCCAGTAACGATAAGTTTTCCCTTAACTATAGGGAACCTCTCTTCAAACTTCCCTTCTGCTTCAGGATATGTTTTTTTAAAGTCATTAGCAAGCTGCAAGGAAACAAACACAATTAAGTACTTCAACTACTTTAAAATAAAAAAACAAACAACTATATTTTGACAGAATTTAAATTATATGATTTAAATGTAAGCTTTATAGCACAACTCTCATTCATCATCAGGCGATCGTACATTACTATATCCATCCAGTCATGTTCGAACTTGCTTGCTTAGCTTGTACGGACGGGGGACCCACAACATTCGTTTTCCTGGTTAGGTTTCCTAATTGATCAGGAATTCAGGCTCGGAATTCCTGAATACACGGCTTTCATACAAAATAAGCGTCTGCGCTAGGCTACGGAAATCCGAAACTAAATTCCTGATGAAAACTAACGTGAAAACAGTACGTTTGCGGCCAGCCACATTTGAACATATTTGAAAAGTTGTGGCGTCAACTATCGAACGTAAAGTTAAAAACAAAATAAAACCAAAAAGCATACGACAAAAATAATGTAAGTAAATAATATTAACTTACCATGCAGAGATTCCGAAAGATGCATCAAGTTATTGTTAAAAAGGAATTCACTTAATTCGTTCATGGTTTTGAATTTTTACCACACAAGTACATGAAAGGAAGATTGCAAACTTTGCAAAGATCGCCCGTGGATCGCCCCGATAAAAAGTTACTCCGTGACTGTGACGTGACCTATCCGAACGAATGTAGTCAACGAAATGAACGAGGCAACGGCAACGCATCGCACACATCCGCGCGTTCCGCGCGTTTCACAATTTTAAATTAACGACTAACGTTGCTTTTTTAACAAGAATGAATTTGTGTTTTTAGTAATGTAAAGTTGTAATCATTCCAGACATTGCGATTTCAGTAATAATGACATTGTGAAAAAAAACCTGTAAAAAACGTGCCAAGTCTTGATTGAGATGTCCAAAAGAAGTGAAATGTCGTAAATAGCCATGTCTATTCCAAAAAGGCATAAGTAGGTATAGATATGGTATTGTCAAATTTTTTTGAAGTGAGGTGAGCTGATCCATTTATTTGTATTTTGTATCGCAATAGCAAAAGTACCTGTATCTACCTAAGTTGTATTCTATACAATCCTATTCAGTATCTGCTTTTGTTATCGTAAGCGCCATTGCCAACCAAGTTACTTACAAAAAACCGGCCAAGTGCGAGTTGGAATCGCGCACAAATCAAATTTAAATGTATCTATGAAGATCCAATGCACTAGTATTGGATCTTCATAGATACATTCAAAAAACCCCTGCTCCTAAGCAAAATGTACGCAGTGTGAGGTCATTGTTACTGATATAGACAGACAGACAAAAGAATATGCTTTTCTCAATTTTTCCTTTATCTGTGCTTTAAGACGTTGCTTCGTATCGTACCAATTTATAACCGACTTCAAAAAAAGGAGGAGATACTCAATTCGGTTGTATGTTCTTTTTTTTTTTAACGTGTGTTATCTCAGAACTCCGTTATTTATGAACCGATTTGGAAAATTTTTTCGTTGTTTGAAAGCACATGCTTCAAGGTTGGTCCCGTTGTTACCAAAATCTAGTTCTGATGATGGGATCCATGAGGAATTGAAGAAACTCCTCAAAAATTCAAGAGAAACGTAGGTATAGCGATATTAGTATTTTCGGTGACAAGTCGAGCATTTGCATTCAAAAAGTATCATGGAACTCTGTAATAAAATGACATAACCCCGTCGAGCATTAAAATAGAATTTTCAACATAAACTTATTTCGAAGTCAAACTGGTGATATTATCCTACGCATCTATTTTATACAGAAACAACTAAAAAGCAAAAAATAAAATTTTTAAATAAAAAATAAAACCTCCTTCAAAAACATCCAAAAAACTATGAAATAATAATTGAACCGAACCGTCCACAATAAGCATGAAAATATCTTTCTTCTAATCTGTTTTAAGTCGGTGCCTCAGCACGAGCCAGCAGGAGTGTAGAAGCCCTATAGATAGGTAGTAGGTATGTAGGTAAGTTAGATTACTAGTAGGTCCACTCCTGCTGGCTCGAGCTGAGGCACCGACTTAAAACAGATTAGAAGAAAGATATTTTCATGCTTATTGTGGTTGGTTCGGTTCAATTATTATTTCATAGTTTTTTGGATGTTTTTTGAAGGAGGTTTTATTTTTTATTTATCAAGATTCTGAGTTCACGGTTACCCTGTAGGTTTTGATTCCCTTGCGAGTGTCGAAAATTTGCAGCATAAACGGCTGTATCTGGCTGTATCTTTTGATTGCGTTGGCTTAGAAGTTTGATTTTTTCACAGCTCCAAGGTACAGTAAATCTGGGTATTTGATATGAATTTCAGCTTGATACGTTCACGCGTGCTTGAGAAAAAGGGTCTTAACAGACAGACAGACGGACCGTTTTTTCCTTTTGAGGTACGGAACCCTAAAAAGGCATGACATAATTATGTCGGCGGCCGATCGTGAAATTCGCCAGATCATGTAATTCCTAGGCATTTCATGAAACGCCGCCATTTCCTGATATGCCTAAAAATTGGCCAGGCATATCACGATGTGCTTTGGCACTTCGATATTCCTGCACATCCAGCTGTGCCAGGGGGGCTACTCCGAAATTCGAAAATCGAAGTTCGCACCGTACCGCACCGCTCGCATTCTTTGTTTACGCGGCGGCATTCTCGCGGCGCGATACAAAGGCGACCGCTTCTAAGCGAATGAATGGACTTAAAACTACGATTTTCTTAACATTAGAAATAGGGTAAACGTGGGGTAAACAGTCTTGAAATGTCTTTTTACTGAAAAACACTTTTTAAAAATGAATAACTGGTGTACTTTTGAAACGATTACAATTAGATGACTACCTATAATATAGTCCTGAATTATAACGAATATAATATACAGGGTTATTTTTAATTCACTGACATCCTCTTAACCCTGAATTCCTATCACTCAAACAAATGTTTTTTGTTTTACGACTTTTTAAAATGAAGCACTTTTTTTTCCATACAAATACCTAGTACCTACCGTAAAAATAAGAGGAAATCTCAAATTTTCAAAACGTTATTACACCAAAAATATTAAGTTATGACAAAAGCCGTAAAACAAAAAACATTTGTTTAAGTGGTAGGAGTTTAGGGTTAAAAGGATGCTAGTGAATTACAAATAACCCTGTAATACAGATAATATTATTTTTACATTGTTATTTAATTGTTAATTGCTTTTACTTAGTTTGTAATTTTTTTGAATAAAAAGACAGGTCAAGATTGTTTACCTTATTTATAATGCTAAAAAAACCGAAGTATAGATAGAATACAATGCTATTGTGATGCAGGTAAGTGGATCAGCTCACTTAAAAAAATGACTAATTAATATATGCCGGTATTTTGCATTTGGTGTTATCATCACCATGCTATAATAATAAATAAATAATAACTATGACTATGACTGTATTGTCATCATGTCATCATGATTTTGTATCTGTGGTCCATCTTGATTGGATATTTCACTGAGTCACGAGGCTTATTTAATAACTAGTTTGTAAATGTTTATGCTAGCACTTCACTTGGCGTATTTGACGAAATAGTTGCGTGTGCGAGAGAGGAGCACTATGCCGATTCTAGCGTGAAAGACGGAGATGGCAATAGCGCAACGCGAACACGCAACGCCAAGTGAAGTGCCACCTTTAGCTTAAACTATGCCCGAAGATGTTTTTTTTTGCCTTATGATTAAGACAATAAGGATGGTTTTTTATTAAATAGGATGTGACAATTTTATTGCTCTATGTAAAAAGTCGTTATTTCATTAAAACTCATTTTTGCAACATTTTTAGTTAAATTTTCGTAACTTTTGTATCCCTATCTATGTTTAAAACGAATGAAGCTATACTATAACCTTAGAAGTGTTGGGTTCCTTTAAGTACCCTTAGCTACTGAATAAACAAGAATTCGGCCTTTTACAATAACCCGATGTATTATCGAGGCGTTAGACGAAAAATACGACAAAATCCTTTCAGAAAAGAATGGTATGATACTATTCCAGTTTCAATTGCACTCGACTTGGCGGGGGCACTGCCGTGCCCCAAGATGTTCGATATACCTACATTGAGATTGGCACAAACTTGACCTGCGTCGATCTTGCAGAGTTCCCTTTTGTAATTTCTACAAAGGTCTCTTCTAACTTCTAACGTTGTTAACGCCACGTTGTTCAACTGCATGTTTTTCGTAGAATTCCCATTTTGTGATTTTGACAAAGCTCCCTAACGTTGTTAACCTGACAACATGTAAATTCAATGTTCAGCGAACTTTGTGAACTGCACAAAGTTCAACTGCGTGAATTCCGTAGAGTTAGCTTTTATGATTTTGACAAAGGTCTCTAACGTTGCTAACGTCACAAGTCACAACATGTAAAATCAATGTACGGCGAACTTTGAGAACTAGTTTAACTGCGTGAATCCCGCAGAGTAAGCTTTTGTGATTTTGACAGAGGCCTCTAGCGATGCTAAAGCCACAACATGTAAAATCAAAGTTCGGCGAACTATGTGAATCGCACAAATTTCAACTGCGTGTTTTCCGCAGAGTTAGCTTTTGTGATTTTGACAAAGGTCCCTAACGTTGTTAACCCGACAATATACAGGGTTATTTGTAATTCACTAGCATCCTTTTAACCCTAAACTCCCACCATTTATACAAATGTTTTTTGTTCTACAGCTTTTGTCATAACTTAATATTTTTGGTGTAATAACGTTTTGAAAATTTGAGATTTCCTCTTATTTTTACGATACTCTGTGTATTTGTATGGGAAAAAAAGTGCTTCATTTTAAAAAGTCGTAAAACAAAAAACATTTGTTTGAGTGATAGGAATTCAGGGTTAAGAGGATGTCAGTGAATTAAAAATAACCCTGTATAAAATCAATGCTCGGCAAACTTTGTGAACTGCACAAAGTTTAACTGCGCGAACTCTACAGAGTTACCTTTCGTGATTTTGACAAAGATCCTTAACACTGTTGACCTGACAACATGTAAAATCAATGTTTTGCAAACTTTGTGAACTGCACAAAGTTCAACTGCGCGAATTCCACATAGTTAGCTTTTGTGATTTTGACAAAGATCCCTAACGTTGTTAACCTTACAACATTGAAAATCAATGTTTGGCAAACTTTGTAAATTGCACAAAGTTCAACGGCGCGAATTCCACATAGTTAGCATTTGTGATTTTGACAAAGATCCCTAACGCTGTTAACCTGACAACATGTAAAATCAATGTTTGGCAAACTTTGTGAACTGCACAAAGTTCAACTGCGCGAATTCCACATAGTTAGCTTTTGTGATTTTGACAAAGATCCCTAACGTTGTTATCCTGACAACATGTAAAATCAATGTTTGGCATACTTTGTGAACTGCACAGAGTTCAACTGCCCGAATTCCACATGGTTAGCTTTTGTGATTTTGACAAAGATCCCTAACGTTGTTAACCTGACAACATGTAAAATCAATGTTTGGCAAACTTTGTGAACTGCACAAATTTCAACTGCGCGAATTCCACATAGTTAGCTTTTGTGATTTTGACAAAGATCCCTAACGCTGTTAACCTGACAACATGTAAAATCAATGTTTGGCAAACTTTGTGAACTGCACAAAGTTCAACTGCGCGAATTCCACATAGTTAGCTTTTGTGATTTTGACAAAGATCCCTAACGCTGTTAACCTGACAACATGTAAAATCAATGTTTGGCAAACTTTGTGAACTGCACAAAGTTCAACTGCGCGAATTCCACATGGTTAGCTTTTGTGATTTTGACAAAGGTCCCTAACGTTGTTAACCTGACAATATATAAAACCAATGCTCGGCAAACTTTGTGAACTGCACAAAGTTTAACTGCGCGAACTCTACAGAGTTACCTTTCGTGATTTTGACAAAGATCCCTAACACTGTTGACCTGACAACATGTAAAATCAATGTTTTGCAAACTTTGTGAACTGCACAAAGTTCAACTGCGCGAATTCCACATAGTTAGCTTTTGTGATTTTGACAAAGATCCCTAACGCTGTTAACCTGACAACATGTAAAATCAATGTTTGGCAAGCTTTGTGAACTGCACAAAGTTCAACTGCGCGAATTCCACATAGTTAGCTTTTGTGATTTTAACAAAGATCCCTAACGCTGTTAACCTGACAACATTTAAAATCAATGTTTTGCAAACTTTGTGAACTGCACAAACTTCAACTGCGCGAATTCCACATAGTTAGCTTTTGTGATTTTGACATAGATCCCTAACGCTGTTAACCTGACAACATGTAAAATCAATGTTTTGCAAACTTTGTGAACTGCACAAAGTTCAACTGCGCGAATTCCACATAGTTAGCTTTTGTGATTTTGACAAAGATCCCTAACGTTGTTAACCTGACAACATGTAAAATCAATGTTTGGCAAACTTTGTGAACTGCACAAAGTTCAACTGCGCGAATTCCACCTAGTTAGCTTTTGTGATTTTGACAAAGATCCCTAAAGTTGATAACACGACAACTTACAAAGTCCATGATGTGAATTTCGCAAAGGTCAATTGCGTGAAACTCGCAAGATACTACGTTGTTGTTATAACAAACAACTGAAAAGTTGTTAGTGTAACAAAAATTTTATTGTTACTTTCACAATAATTGCGTTTCGCAAAAAAAACGTTGCTGCGGCAGCAAAGGCCTGTTTGTGAATATCTCAAAACAGTTCTGTTATATTCGCAATATTTTTTTCGCAACGTAAAACTGCAGCCTTGTCTCAGGATTTTTCTCTGAGTGCGGGTCCCCATGGGCCCGTGATCGGAAATCCGTACCAACATAATAATAATAATAATAATTTTTATTTCCAAAATATACATCAGCAATATACAAGGAGAATATCTGGCAGACCCCAAACTAGGCAAAGCCTGTATCTTGGGGCCTTAAACTTTATCGGAAAAAATCGTATTTATCGTGCTCTCTATTAGTTTCAGTACCCATCTCAAGCCGTGTAGCCATCTTACATTTTTCACTTTGACATTTGACACTAAACAATAAAGTTCCATATTAATGGATATGAAAACGCGTCCCTCATTTATTACAATCCTTGGTACAATCATTGATTGACAGTTCGGGTGCCATCGTATTCCAATTGAGATCCGAGTTTTCCGATGGAAAATCATTTTGAACCTGAAAAGACATCTAGGATAGATGTTATCCCAGAAATCTCCATAGTTCTCGCGGGGAAACAATAAACGAATCCTCCGCAGACGGAATCTTGACAAACATCTGGCTGTAATATAATTTTGGTTTAGAAAGAATGACTTTCTTCAAAGTTTCTAACAATAGACGTTTTGATTTAGATATTTTACTTAGCTCAGCTCTCTAGGCTGACAATGGATTTCCAATCCTCTGGTGCAGCGGCCGAGATTTTAACATCTTCAAACATTTACTTAAAAAACCGGCCAAGTGCGAGGCGGACTCGCGCACGAAGGGTTCCGTACCATTATCTATAAAAACTAACAGCAAAAAAAACACATTTTTTGTATGGCAGCCCCCCTCAAATATTTCTTTTATTTTAATTTAATTATTTATTTTTAAAGTGAATATATTATAACTAAATATTCTGTGAATATTTCAAGCGTCTACCTGTTGCCGTTATCAATATCGAGCAAAAACGAGCAATAAAATCACGTTTGTCGTATGTGAGCCCTTTAAATATTTATTTTATTCTGGTTTTTAGTATTTGATAACCGAATTAAATACATCATGTGTGAAAATTTCAACTGTCTAGCTATCACGGTTTGTGAGATACAGCCTGGTGACAGACGGACAGACGGACAGCGGAGCCTCAGTAATAGGGTCCCGTTTTTACCCTTTGGGTACGGAACCCTTAAAAATAATGCGGGCTAGTATTTGACCTATGGCCTCTCAAGCAGAGGGTCCTGCGTTCGACCCCGGGCTCGCTTCTCTAAGTTTTTCAATATTAACGTACGAAGACACCATTTTGAAATTTACCATGAGCAAATTTACGGTGAACATTTTTTTTTTTTTTGAATGAGTCGCCAGAGGGGACAAAGACGCGAAGTCTTTGCTGTTTTTTAACTTTAGGGTAGGAAGAGTGACTTGTGCTCGGGAAAAATCCCTTCGGACGAACTGGGAATGGAGGGCTCAGACAGTGTCCGACTTGCACGGACTAAAAAACCCGGTCACAAGTCCCCTTCTCTATTGATTATTAATACAAAAAACGTGTGCTTTATATTTTTAGAGGAGGGGAGGGGTAGGGAGGGGACTTAATCTACCCACAGTGTCCTGCCTCAGCCATTTGCTGGAAGGCCGGGAGAGGAGCATGCATTCTCCCGCTGGGCACTGGGGGTGCTTAGGTCGGTCTTTTATGTTTTTACCCGTTGGTTTATTCCTTGACCGACCCTCGCCCGTTTCTGTACAATTAAACGGTATTAAACGGTGAACATTGGGTCTGGGAACTAGGTACGTCCAAGCCCTCTCATTTTAAGGCGCAAGCCACACGGAAGAGACGTGAGACGGGGTCGCGTCGCAGTCCGCGTCGTTTGTTCGCAGGCCGCGTCTCCGCCCCGTCTCTTCTGTCTGCTTTGCAACGCGACGCTTCCATACATTTAGTATGAAGACTGATTCAAGGGGCGCCGCGACTGCGACGCGCCCCCGTCCCACGTCTCTTCTGTGTGGCTTGCGTCTAAGAGGAGGCTTGTGTCCTGCAGTGGGACGTATATAGGCTGGTGATGATGATGAAACCTTTACTCAGAAAGCGTACGTATGCTGATCCGATGGATTGAACCACGAAGTCTATTCGTAGCATGCTCCAATCAGCCGCCATTGACAACCCGCTCGACCGAATTGAGGCACATTACCATTCGCCGGCGCAGCCTCGCGCGAATACGAAGCGGCTGCTTAGCTCCGCTGTACAAATGCACTGTATCCTAGGATTTTTAGAGTTCCGTAGCCAAAGGCCAACGGGTACTGAACTGAGACTACTCTCTCTCTATTTATACTTCAAATATTCACCGTTTAACTGCAGCCGCTATAAAAACAAATGCTTATACTAAAATTACTATTTTAATAAGTTAGGTTACGATATACAGGGTAATTTTTTAATCAGTAGTTTTACAAGATGGTAGTTACATGATACCCTGTTAGGGTATAGAATGTCATTCTATTATAATAATTATGTACTTATTTATAATTATTTATGACAATTATTTTATGTCAATACAATTTATGTTAAATATTAATTAAGAAAATAAAAACATTAATGTCAATTTTCTAAAATTATTATAATTAAGTATTTGTTGCTTTGTGCGGTACATTTAACTCAATCTTTGTAATTTTTTACTGAACTATTTTTAAAACATTGTACGGAGGCAGGGAACTTTTCGGAAGTCCAACTCGCGCTTAACCGCTTTTTCCATCTAATTTCGAAAGCAACACGAATATAAACGATTGAATTTCCGTCCAAGTCCGGGAAGGTCTCGGCTTTACGCGGCTACGAGTTACTAAACGATAATGTTTGCTTTGAATTCTGAAATAATGTACTGACGAGCAAAAATAACAGGTGATTTTCCGTATTACTTTGTATGAAAAGTGATCATTTATTTTTGTTCGTCAGTGTATTTAATAGTAGCATATCTACTTAGCGAAAACATTTTATCCTGGTATATTGGATCCTAGGTTTTCGAATGGCGTTCACGTACCGAAAGATGCGGTGTGGATAGGCCACCAGCAAGAAGAAGCGACGACGTGCTTAAGGTCGCGGAAACTAGTTGGATGCGGATAGCGCAGGACCGCTCTGTTTGGTGAACCTTCGGGGAGGTTCTTGAATGGCGTTCACGGATCGGAAGACGCCGTGTGGGTAGATCACCAACATGAGGAAGTGACGATCGGGATAAGGTTTGTTTTGGTGAACATTGGGGGAGGCCTATATTTAGCAGAATATTTAGCAGTCTTCTAGCTGAAATGATGGATGATGTTGATGATGATGCTGAGGTAAAAACTAGTACTGAAATAAAGCGATTCATCCGGTGATATTCCAGTAACGTCTGTCTCATTTCTTCACGATGTCAGTTCCAATATTATAAACGCCGGAGCTCGCTGACAAAACAATATCTCTGAAACAATGTAACTCGCTACGAATTAAAATGTGAAACTTCACTGTAAGAGAAATTTAATAACAGTCGTTGCTCGGTTCTCATTTTATTAAAAACTAGACTTTATGCGCATTTAAGAGTTCTAATTGTTATTAATTAACTCGCTCGGGTTTTACCGTAACTGAAGCAATTATCTCGCGTCCCGTTGAGAAAATAATATACACGTTAGAAATGAAATATTCTTTCACTGCTTAGCGTGTTTTAATTAGTAAGAATTTATGTTCATTTTCTTTGTTTTTGAGAGCAGCTGCAGCAGTTGTTTTTGTAGGAATTTTAAGTTTTAAAATGTAATCACGCCTTTGATGCCGACAACAATAAAGTAAAATTTCTGTTACTAAAAATTACGTATGTGACTGTGCATTATCATCATCATCATCTCCAGCCTATATACGTCCCACTGCAGGGCACAGGCCTCCTCTCAGAATAATAAATAATTAGGATTAAAATACTCGTGTGAAATTATTATGTAACTCACTTCGTTCGTTTCAAAAAACCCCCAAGGCAATTAAGTCACACATAATATGTTTGAAAAAATAATGTAATTCACCATTTTGTGGTGGCGGCCATCTTGGATTTGAAATTTATCATAGTATTTATTGGATACACATATTGAGGGCCCGCGTGGGAACTACGGCCCAAGCCCTTTCATTCTGAGGGGAGGCCTGTGCCCTGCAGTGAGATGTATATATGATGGTGATAAAAAAATACTTTGATACAATCTTTTTTACCCAATGTACCTAACTTTTGTTGACTAATCAATCGAGGTCCGCACCACGGCTTCGTAGTCCACCACGGTTTCACAAGCTCAGTGCAGATTGATCACACGCACCACTGAATCTACGCAAATCTCTTTACCTACTCATGGAAAATTTCAAATATAATTTCGGTTATAAATTCCGAAAATACTAAGAGGTATAAGCCTGGCCTTGAATCCACGACCCTCTGCTTGAGGTACCACTAAGCTACCCCGACTTCTTGCAGGTAAACTCATCCGGACTTATCGAAACACCTGATAAAATACGCTGTATCCAATTTGCGATACTGTATCACTTTTATAGTAGCTTAAAACGCAATTCCCCTTTTCAAATTTAATAACGCTTTGTTGCCAACGACATGTCAATTTAGCACAAATGATCTGAATTACGTGCCCAGACTAGACCTTTATTCTGTCTCCTCGCTTCTAGGCTCCTCGGAATCCTCAAGATATTCAATTTATCATTGCTCTTACAGCGACTGTAACAAAAGACGTCTTTACTTGTCGCGATACCTCGAGGCGAAGTCGATTAGGTGAGTGCTTTGCCATTTCTTGTGTCGGTTTCTACATCAAAATCAAAACGTTTATTCCCGAAAGGGCTCTTTTACAAATCCATTTACAGACTACCAGTGCTTTAGACAAACCATCATTGCTTAGAAGAATGTGCCGCAAGAAACTAAGCAGATTTCCAAAAACAAATAACAAAAAAAAATCCCGCCTGCAGATTACTGGAAAGATTAAAACAAGATAAAACATTCAATAACTATGAAAAGCGAACTGAACCCAAGGAAAGAAATAAAAAAAAGACTAAACATTTAAAGCGAACTTAAAATATGTCGATGACAGTCCTTTAAAATGTAATGTAACGATTTATCGTTTATTTTAATGCTGTCGGAAGCATGCATAAAGTGGCATTAAATCCCATGCAGCTAGCTACCTTTATGCATGCCTCCGAGTCCTCCGACCGCATTAAATTTAGGATGATTATACGAAGTTGAAATTAAATCACGTTCTTAATGTATGGGCACCTCAAATTTAATAAGACTAATTAAAACAAACGAATTAGGTAGTGCATTATATTGTCCAGCATTAAGAGGCTGACAACACCTAATTTTGTTGAAATTGATGTCATTTAAACAGTTTTTTAAGAAAAACTGTTTGTTTTAGCACATCAAAAAATTATATGTTAATAATTCATCATATTTCAAAGACCGTGGACGGACTCGATACATAATTGGACGAAATCGGCTCGATAGAAAATAATTGCAAAGATAGGTCTTAAAATCATCATTAAACGGTTCTATGTCTTTATTTTTGTGGCGTATGCGTCTGCAATTAAAAACATGAAGTGAACATATTCATACCTAAACCGCTAACGAGTCATATTTTACAAATAATCCACAGTTTTTTTTAATTCAATATTTGCCCGATAAATTTCAATATACCCGGCTGCCCAGTAATAGCGGCATCTCGTTTACTCCGATACAAATAGACAGTGTGCGCCGACGTTGGTGTTGACAGCGTCTTAACTGAGTAAGAAACACTAATTTTGTATCACCATTTTTATTTCACCTTGTATTTATATACGTTTAAAAAAAAATTTTTAGGGTTCCGTAGTCAACTAGGAACCCTATAGTTTCGCCATGTCTGTCCGTCTGTCTGTCTGTCTGTCTGTCTGTCCGTCCGCGGCTAAGCTCAGAGACTGTTAGTAGTAGAAAGCTGTAATTTGGCATGAATATATATATCAATCACGCCGACAAAGTGATTATATAAAAAAAAAACTAAAAAAAATTTTTTAGGGTACCTCCCATAGACGTAAAGTGGGGGTGATTTTTTTTTCTCGACCAACCCTATAGTGTGGGGTATCATTGGATAGGTATTTGAAATAAATAGGGGTTTGCTAAAACCTTTTTTGATAAAGTGAATATTTTCGGAGATATTCACTCTGAAAGTTCAAACTAATGTGTCCCCCCTCTAACTTTTGAACCGCATGTCTAAAAAATATGAAAAAAATCACGTAAGTTAAAATTAATAAAAACTTTCTAGGAAAATTATTTTTAACTTAATCAGTTGAGTAGTTTTTAAGTTTTTGTAAAAAAATATTTCTAAACTAAGATTGTAATTTAACCTTCATTGCAAGCATTTTTTTTTTCTTTAAGTACCTATAAGATCACGCTAACTGTATCTTCTTTCAAATAAAAAAAATATATTACATCTGAAAAACAATCAACATACATACCTACTAGTTCTAGTAGACTGCAGTAGATTAGTTACCCAATTCGCCAATAGATGGCGCTGTACCGCCGATGTTGGGACCAAAACAACCACATTAATAAAGTATGCAAAGATTTTTTCGTACTTGCTATGGAACCCTATCTTGGGCGTGTCCGACACGCTCTTGGTCGGTTTTTGTTTTAGACCGCGCAGGGTTGTATACTTGGCAAGAGAGTTCTAATAATCATGTTTGAGTAATTTTGTTATTGTTATTTTGCCGGTGAAACTGCAATACCGCGTAAGTAGCTTTTTTCCATAAGGTTCAACTTAAAATGAAATAACAGTGAAATTATAGAAAAAGCTAGTTACGCGGTATTGCAGGCTCATCGACGATTTGTTATCATAATCTACAATTATCTATTCAAGTAGTCTTATGTAGCTATTAATGTGTAGAATCTACATAAACGTAGTAATCCGAGCACAGAATCCGAATGTCACCGATAGTGCTGGCTGAAAATCAGCGCTGGGGTCCTAAACGCTTCAGCATTATGCTGAGCCAGTGTCCGATTTGCAACCGCAAAGACACACTGTCTTTATCCTTCATGTTATCTATTCGTAATAATATTGATGTGTCTTATGTTCTAAATAAAAGTATTTTCTTTCTTTTCTTTATTTGTTCGTTGTTCCAGCAAATCCCCCTGTTAGCTTCTCTGCGCCAATATCGAAACGATACTGCCAACATTGTTCTGATTGAGAAAACTTCACGAAAACAAAAGCAATAATTCAGCTGATTCAAGTGCATCTCGCTGCTTGTCGCGGCGCAATAATCATAAAATGAGCACGATCGAGATTCCAATGTAAATTTTATTGTATTATTTTGTTTGCGGCGAACACTTGGATAGTGCCGTTTGCGATTGAGGTTATGCTGAACACATCCGATATTGTCAAACCACGATTACTTTAGAATTAAGCACATATATCATCTCATCTCAGTCTATATACGTCCCTCTGCACGGCACAGGCCTCCTCTCAACAAGAGAGGGCTTGGGCCGTAGTTCCCATGCGGGCCCAGTGCAGATTGGGAACTTCACACGCACCATTGAATTTCTTCGCAGGTGTATGGAGGTTTCCTCAAGATGTTTTCCTTCGCCGTAAAGCTCATGGTAAATTTAAAATGTAATTTCGCACATAAATTTCGAAAAACTCAGAGGGCGAGCCGGGATTTGAACCCACGACCCTCTGCTTGACAGGCCATAGCTCAAAAAACTAGGCCACCATGGCTTTTTTTTATTACTTACTTTAGTAAAATACAAATAATGTAAAAAAATTATATATTATAATTCGGAACACTATCAAAAATTACTGCCTAAAACACCATGCTAATAAAAAAATAGATTTGTCATAACTATGACCTTAATATTTTGTATAAAATAAATGACAACATTTACCAAGAATAGATTTATAAATAATAAGTATATTGTGACTGATTATGTTAAAGCATAGTTTGTAAATCTATCATCAAACTATGAAGATATACCTTACCTATCATAGATTGATGAAGATTATAATTTTATTCATTATAAATATTGTTGTGCTAATGAGAATTTTGAATCGTGTTCTCATTCTAATTTTATATACATAATTTTAAATAAATAAATAAATAATACTTATAAAAATAAGTAGAACTGCAAATTTGTAATCCCTTTATTTAAGTCAATTCGTTTTTTTTTTATTTCTCTCAAGTGCGTCTTGTACGTGACTTGAATAGCGTAGAAAGGAGCGCCGGGGGCTGACTTTTGAATCAAATAACTTATTCTAGAAGCAAGCTCATATGCATGCATACAATCAATACAAATTAATTTACATTCTATCCTAATGCTACTATTATCATAAATGAGAAAATTTGTGAACAATTTGGAAGTTTAGATATTTGGTAGTCAATCACGCAGTAAAGAAATAATTATTCTTGAGATACAGACTTGTGAGGGACAGACGGACGGACGGATAGTGTAGCGACGTCAATAGAGTTTCGTTTGTCATGTCTAGTGTCATCGTTTTGGCGGGGAATTTGACAGGTCTGACGTCAAAGTTTGTTCAAGAAACTGACTTGTTAAAGAAGTTTTAGGCTCATATACTAAACCAGGGTGACAATGCCCTTACTTAAAAAGTGATTTTTCAAATAATTATTACTAGAAAAAAAAATTGTTTCATGTAGCTACGCCTCAAACCTGGTCGCCATCGAACACTGATCTAGAAAAATTTGTTCCTGATCACCGATTAGAAATCATCGTGTACATTGATAGATCCAGACATTGTATTGTGTCAACGAGCAGCTATGGAAAGGGCTATGCTTGGAGTTTCTCTATGGGATCGAATTAGGAACGAAGAGATCCGTAGAAAAACCGGGGTCACCGACATAGACATTAGCACGTTGAAATGGCAATGGACAGGCCATATAGCACACAGAACAGATGGCCGGTTGGGGCCCATAAGTTCTCGAATGGAGACACGGACTGGCAAGCGCAGCGTGGGACGTCCACGAACGAGATGGGCGGACGATTTGGTGAAGGCCGCAGGTTCAGGGTGGATGCAAGTCGCTTCCAACCGTAATGATTGGGCGTCAATGAGGGAGGCCTATGTCCAGCAGAGAACGTCCTACATTGTGTAAGTGATTAGTAAGCATCAAGATAATTTTGTGTGTATACCATACGTTCCAGCCAGCTGGTCGCGATCAGAAACAGTTCATACGTTTCACATGAGTGAGAAATAACTACATAAATAATGTATTTTTGCTCATGTTTGATTCTGCTTGTCGAATTCGAAGGCCACTGGTTTTAATGATAAAACAGGTACAACGAAATTGTATTTCTTCTTATCAGCAAATACGGTTGCTTAGCACAATCAAAGCTTATCTATATATATAAAAGAAGAAACTGACTGACTGACTGACTGACTGACTGACTGACATATCAACGCACAGCCCAAACCACTGGGCCTAGAGATTCCAAAATTAGCACGTAGGTTCCTTATAAGGTCTAGGGGTGCACTAAGAAAGGATTTTTCAAAATTCACTCCCTAAAGGGGTGGAAAGGGGGTTCAAAGTTTGTATGGGGAAACAAGATTAGTTCGACTATTTTATTCGAAACTTCACAGAAGTACTCCTGATGATAAATGAGTAAATACGTGTTTCAGGTTTTTTGAGAATTCAACCCCTAAAAGGGAAGAAAGGGGTAACAAAGTCTGAAAATCAACATGGGTGTTGTTTCTACGGTTTATCGGGTCGCTGGTTATGAAAACAACAACGGTTTTAAAATCCAATGTGGTAAAATACCATCTCCCTGGATGGAGTGCGATGGGGTTGAAAAGTCTAAATAAACTAAATGACTGTAGATATATCAACGCACAGCCCAAACCACTGGTAGAGACTTGAAATTTTGCACATAGATACCTTCTACAATGAAGGCATCCACTAAGGAAGTATTTTTTGAATTCCCACGGGAACGGGAAAAAACGGGATTTATATATTCGATTCCGAGTGACCCTATCTCAGTAACTATAATAACTAGACTCTTTAAATTTGACACACAAGTAGGTATTACATTAGTTAAAACATTAATTTCAGGATTTTTCAAAATTCTCACGGGATAAGGAAAAAACGGAATTTATATATTCAGTTCAACGGGATCCTATGAACTATAATTATTAGACCCTTTAAATTTGGCATAGAAGTAGGTAATTATAATGGTAAAAAACAGTTTTAAGGATTTTCGGAAATTCCCACGGGATAAGGAAAAAACGGGATTTTTCGTTTTACTGGTCGTAGAAAGCTGAAATTCGGCATGTAGGTTGCTTGGGGAGTGTAAAGGGGGATTGAGAGAGGGCTTTCCGAAATTCCCACGGGAACGGGTAAAACGGGACTTTTCGTTTTACTGGTCGTAGAAAGCTGAAATTCGGCATGTAGGTTGTTTTGGGAGTGTAGAGGAGCATTGAGAAAGGACTTTCCAAAATTCCCACGGGAACGGGAAAAACAGGATTTTTCGTTTTACTGGTCATAGAAAGCTGAAATTTGGCAAGCCGGTTCCTTGAGGAGTGTAGGGGAGCATTAAGAAAGCATTTTCCGAAATTCTTACGGGAACGGGATAAAACGGGATTTTACGTTTTACTGGTTGTAGAAAGCTAAAATTTCAAAATTCATAAGTTTATACTGTAAGTAGGCCGCAAAGGGCTCTTTAACCGACTTAAAAAAAGGAGAAGGTTATGCATTCCACTTTATGTATTTTTTTATGTAGGTATGTTCACCGATTTCTCGATCAATTGTGGACCGATTATAAAAATTATTTTTTTATTCGAAAGAATACAATATACTCCTGAGATTGTCTCATTGTCACCAAATCAGGATCTGATGACGGGATCTCAGGGAAATCGAGGGCAACCCTCAAATTTTGTAGGTACGCATTACGTTTTTCATATTTTCTCAAGCTATTTAAGTGTTTACGTCTGGTAGACATCATCCTCATGTTGATGAGCTGATGATGGAAGGTAAAACTCCGTAACGGTTAGGAGTTATAGGAAGTTTCTTAAATATCATATGCACGTATAGATCTTTAGTTTTATTCTTTCGGATTAATCAGATGAGCTGATGATGGAAGGTATAACTTCTTAACGGTTAGGTCACACAACGCCTTAACAAAATCTATAATATGTATAATATCAATGCTAAGTAGGTACACAGCGCTTCCAGTTACTCAAGTTTCCGTAGAAGGTAAAAAAACATTGAATTATACCTAATGCAGGACAAGGGAAAGCAATAATAGATTTTATATTATTAACGAGCCTGGTTATTTTAGTGCCCGCTTCCGAATTACTGAAAAACATTGTATTATAAAGAAATACTGTAAAGGACCGTATCTACCTGAAATTTAGTTTAGTCGGGCTTGCTTGCACGCTTGCTTGCTTGCGTGCATGCATGCTTGCTTGCATGCTTGCTTGCATGCTTGCTTGCTTGCCTGTATGCTTGCTTGCTTGATATCTTGGTTCTTTGGAATACTCATGGTACACGCGAGTGAAGCCGCGGGCAAAAGCTAGTTATAATAATATAAGAAATAAGTTGGTGTGCGAGTGTGCGATGGGTGAATGTTACATTGACCATCAATAGTGCACATTATTTTCTTATGACAACAGTGACAACTTTTACGGATAATTTTATGAAAGTATTACGATATTTTCTGATCACAAACGATGACACGATGTTCGTAGCGCAGTGCTACGCCGGCTCGTAGCTTGCTACGCCGTAGCGCCCGCGGCTGGCTACGCGGAGGTTTTCAATTCAAGTGCCCTCGTTTCAGTTTCAATATGCATTATATTAAGCCACGTTTCATCTTAAGCTTATGCAAATCTGAATAGAATGTTACGAGGTTACTTTAAAGTTTGCTTTAGAAGAACTTTGGTTAGCAGATTGTCTGGTATGTTTGACGTGACAACGTTTAATAAATCGATGAATGCCGGCTGCACGCACGAAAATGAATGACGCAATGTAACGTAATTGCGTGAATTTTAATGAGATATGAACGTACTCGCATGCACACACGCACGCTCACGCACGTTCTCACACACATACATACACACACATACACGTTACATACACATACACACACATACACACACGCACGCACACACAAATAACACAATGTCATTACACACATTATTCCCATTAAGTACTATTTAGTTACTAAGAACTTTTACTTTTTATATTATTCTTGCATTCTAACGCATGACTGTACTATATGCTGGAAGAGCGAGGCTTCCTGACACAGGTACACTATACCTAATAGGAAGTCTCGACCATTTTGTATTTACCACCTAAGTTGGAATGAAATAAATAATTTATTATTTATTATTATTATTAACGTACATGTACGTACATGTCCCGTACAAGAGAGAGCAGTGAACGCCAGGATGTACAGTACTAGCGCTCGGGTAATTATTAATGGGGGGGGGGGGGGGTTGAGTGTTGGTGCGGGACTAATTTCCGCAACTCGACGTCTTCTACGCGCCTATTTTGCGTAACCGGCTGTAGACACTGTTCATGCCAGCCCAACTCCATAAGGAAGCCTAGCAGACCCTTCACGTTGCCGACGACTTCCTGGAGCGACCTCGGTGTCCCGAGGTGTAGTGCCCTGTAGCTCGCCACACTAGCGCACTCCAGCAGGATGTGTGAGGCCGTTTCTTCCGCCTCCATGCACGCTCTGCATAGGGGGCTGTCTGTAACACCTAAATTGTGTAATTGTTTGTTAAGCAAGGCATGTCCATTCAGAGCCCCGACCAGTAGTCGGAGCTGAGTTCTTCCATAACCGCGAAGTTTGCGGGATAATCCGGGGTTGATCTTCGGAAGAGCTTCTCTGGTCTGCCTAAAGGTGGGTGCGGGAGTATTAAAGGGGGATAAAAATTTCATTGATTTTGCCGTAGGATGCACCGTTTTCAAGATATTTGACAAAACACCGGTTCTCGTCCGATCACCGAGGTTAAGCAACGTCGGGCGCGGTCAGTACTTGGATGGGTGACCGCCTAGTTTCATTTTTGTTTTTTGAATGTTTTGTTATGACGGTGTCACATCAAACTATTTTCCGTAAACCGACTTTACAGACAAACGGTTTTTTATATAAAAGCAAGGGGGATTAACATATTCGGTACCACGGATTGCTACGCGATATGCTGGTAACCAGCAGGAACGTTTTTCAACTTTGACTACACTAGAAAAGTACTTACGATCTCTTAGATACCTATAGCCAACTCACATGGATTTTTTCATAACGGCTGCGAAACCCTATCCTGAGCGTGTACGACACGCTCTTGCACGGTTCTTAAAAAAATACAAAACTAAGTAAAGGTAACGCCACCAGAGTTGAGGCCACGCACACAACCATATCTCATGTAATGACAGCAGGATTTTGACGTTGTGTTGTCGTTTAACGTCAACACAACGTCAAAATCCCGCTGTCATTACATGAGTTGTGGTTGTGTGCGTGGCCTCAACTCTGGTGGCGTTACCTTTATAAAAGTAAATAAGTGTAAAGTAAGTACGTGTGTATTTATTGTTTATTAAATGAAATTCACATGTAAATAAGTAAAACTTAATCATATTTGTTTCGTATTTTTTACTAGCTGTTGCCCGCGACTCCATCTGCGAAGAGGCCCTAGAGAATACGGAAAAAACCGGTTGTCTGTAAAGTCGGTTTACGGACGATAGTTTAACGTGACAACGTCATAACAAAACATTCAAAAAACAAAAATGAAACCAGGCGGTCACCCATCTAAGTACTGACCGCGCCCGACGTTGCTTAACCTCGGTGATCAGACGAGAACCGGTGTTTTTTGAAATATCTTGAAAACGGTGCATCCTACGGCAAAATCAATGAAATTTTCATCCCCCTTTAATACGCCCCGCATTACATTATACATCCTGGCGCATGTTGCTCTCTTGTACATCCTGGCATTTGCTGCTCTCTCTTGTACGAGACATGTACGTACATGTACGACATGTACGTTACATTTCGTCATCCTTTTTCGTGCTTGCAGCCGGCGTTCATCGATTTATTAGACGTTGTCACGTCAAAAGAGTGCAATAAAAATCGGTCAAGCCGTTTCGGAGGAGTTCAATAACAAACACCGTGACACGAGATTTTTATATATTAGAAGAAGATTTGTTTCGTACTGTGAAGAGTGTGTAGGACCAATAACCGCTGATGATGCTTCGGAGAGAACCGAAACACTAACACTAGGAATGTTATCAGCAATTAATAAATTCTTCGCAAACGAAGTCGCGAGCAGCAGCTAGTGTTCTTTAAACTAAAAAAACCCATTTTATGCATCCAATGTAATTTTTCATCGCACCCCGGGAACCACAGGGCGTTGTTTCGCACTTCGCAAACTTATTCCTATAACTCCCGTAGTTTAACACCGTAGCGTGAAACAGATGACACAAGTTTCCCGCCGCAGCTAGTTTGCACCGATGCGACAGCAGGAAGGGGTTAGCTGTTTGGTTACTGTCACGACAGGAAGCGGAGCGTTAATGACTCATTTGTCAAGGAAAGTCAAGATGGTGTTTTGTTTTGTCTTGACTTTTCATACATTAAACTTACCCGTGATTGATGCCTCTCTCCTGATGAACACTGCAGATGAAATGAAATAAATAATATGTCACTGTTCAGTAACAGCCTATTCAATCTAGCCTCGAAGAGCCATAGGTCGTATTTATCTGGAAATACAGACAACACAATTTAATACAGTTGTAATACCTACAGAAAGTCAAAGTCAAAGTCAAAAAGTCAAAATTCTTTATTCAATTTAGGCATCAATTGATGCTCCTATGAACGTCGAAAAATCTACCACCGGTTCGGAAAAAACCCTGTTGAGAAGAAACCGGCAAGAAACTCAACAAGGTATCTTTTTTTCAATCAGAGGCCGTATTGTCTAACGCTTTTGACGCTTGCCTTCGCTTTCACCGTCTTTTTCTGTCATCATCTTATACCGTTTGACAGAAAGAAATAGTGATTGCGAAGGCAAGCGTTAGAAACGTTAGACAATAAGCCTACAGATCTACATTGTTATTAAATGACATACATCTAAAGTATTTAATACAATTAATTTTTTTAACACAGTAGATACGCTATTTGAGACTAGAGATCTCCAATGCGGATCGGAATTATTTCCAAACATCCCTGTCCATGATATAGTCATTAATTTTATAGTACGCCTTAGATACTACTAACAAATATAGATCTAGCATCTCTTACGTTGGGGGTTTGTCTGATAAGATTTATGGCATTTTAAAATCAAACAATATTAATGTTCCCTTTAAGACTAACAACTCTTTGTACTCTAGGCTATGTAACCACAAAGAACAGGTAGATAAGGGAACTAGATCGGGGGTATACAAGCTTACTTGTAATGACTGCAATGGGATATACGTAGGACAGACAGGCCGAAGTTTTAATACTAGATTTAAAGAGCATGTTTCGGCATATAGGAATGAGCATCCAGATAGATCGAATTTTGCAAAACATTTGTTGGAATCAAATCATTCATTGTTAGATTCAGATTCTTATGAAGTGTTACATTATTGCGGCAAGGGGTTGCGTCTGGATGCTCTGGAATGCATGGAAATAATTAGGTACAACACTATGGGGTCTATTATTAATGAACAGGTAAATTTAGTATCTTCTCCTTTACTGCGGCTTGGGTCTAATTTGAACAGTTAGTATTAATAAAATATGCCTTATAAATAAATAAACAAAAATTCAAGGTAGTTTTATAATATGTCAATAAAAGTTAATTTTTGTGGGGTAGTTTGAGAATAAGAAAAATAAAGTGGGTACTTGTGAAGTTACAGTGACAAGTTAAAACATTTGTTTTGGTTTGTTAGTTTAACATTTGGTAGCATAGCATACGGTTGTGGTAACTCCGAGGATGAGCTCTGGTTGAGTTCGAAACGCGTCAGTGTAGCTTGGTGGTGGTGATAGTTGTGTTTATGTGATTTGTGTGTGTTCGTACAGTGTGGAGGTGGAGGAACTGCATGAACACACATTTCTTGCATAAACGTAACTATTGTAAGGTCGCGGGTGAGCAAAGTAATTGTTTTAGTTCGTTTACGCCTTAGATATTAATGTCTTCTTCACAATGGATTTGAATTTTGTATCAGTTTGTTCGGTTATTGTTTTCGGAATTTTATTATAAAAACGTATGCATCTTCCCAGAAACGATTTTTTAGTTTTTTTAAGCTTCCCTGTGTTTCTAGTAACCTTTGGCTTATCGACGTTAGTGGGAAAATCACATATGTATTTTCTTACATACATGATTATTTCAAATATATACAACGACGGCAGGGTTAGGATACCTCAGTACAGTCACAGACGACACAGTTCAGTTGATGTTGGACTGTACTGTTTAAAATCAGCCTATCTAATACAATTTAAGATATTAATACTTTTTGAAATTAGGCAAATCACAAACTCAATTCGTAGACACCTCAAATGAAATAAGACTAATCATAACAATTGAGAAGTACTTATTTTGTATCACGTTATCTCACATTGTATAGCTCCGAGATTTAATTGGGATTGTAAGTTACTGTTGAAATATTTTCCACTGTGGATTAGGTGTACATTAAATTTCATCACAATTTATCGGATGCTGTTCAATATTGACGTTAAAATTCAATTGGAAAATTATTAAATCCTGTTGTTACCGCGCCGGGACTTGTTTTACTTCGATATTACTGTTCTATTTGTCTTTGATATATTCAATATCCAATCCATGAAATTAATTATCAACTCTAGGAGCGAACTGCGCAGGAATGGGGATTATAACAATCTGCTTTAGTGAAATCCAGTCCAGCTGGTTGGACGGTTTTAAAATCAAAGTCAATATATTCAATTTATACTGTAAAAAAAAAATATCACGGGATAATTCACACCAATTGACCTAGGCCCAAAGTAAGCAAAGCTTGTGTTATGGGTACAAGACAACGGAACATACTTAAATAAATATTACACATCCAAGACTCGAGCACAAACATTCGTATTTTTCACACAAATATCTGCCCCGACCGGGAATCAAATCTGGGTCTTCAAGCTTCGTAGTCTAACCACTAGGCCATCCGGTCGTCTAAACAAGCACAGAATGTCGAAGAATCTGTCACCGGTCCAGCAAGAAACTTAACATGTTAATTTAATTTTTTTTTTCAAACTAGATTCTTCAATGTTATTTAATTTCTTACATCCAAAGTAAACACCAATAAACTTTTTAACACAGGGATCGCTAATGTACAGCGGAATTATTTCCAAACATCCCTGAGTATCAATCGAGTACAATTATTAAATTTGTAATACGCCTTAGATGTTAGTGTCTTCTTGATTGATTGGGTGTAATTAAGTAAATAAATATAAATAAATATTAGGGGACACTCTTACACAAATCGACCTAGTCCCAAACTAAGCAAAGCTTGTACTATGGGTACCTACTAGACGACGATAAACATACTTATATAGATAAATAAATACTTAAATACATAGAAAACATCCATAACTCAGGAACAAATATTCGTGCTCATCACACAAATAAATGCCCTTACCGGGACTTGAACCCAGGACCTCTTGCTTCGTAGGCAGGGTCACTACCAACTAGGCTAAAGCGGTCGTTAGTATGTAGATATTTATTTATTTATTTAGGTGTTCAACAGCGGTACAATCAAGTTTATCCTAAATTACAGAGTGATTCTTAAGGCCAATAACAGAACTCCCTTAATGATATAATTTGAATTATTTGAATCGGGAATAACACAAAGTCTGCTAATTATTTCGATGTTCACATCGATTGGAATGTGCGTGTGTTAAATTCCGGAATTTCACTCGTTCGATTTAGAGAGTATAAATTTTACACGAGTGTTTTTATACAATGTACGTTAATTAATGAAAATCACAACCTATCAAATCTGCTTATATTGTAAATAATAAAGTTTGTTTGGATGGGATTTATATTATTATATTCGATTCACAGTGATTCTTTTTCCGTAAGTGTGATTGCTTGACTTTTCAAATTTGTCATGCATATAGATTATCCATAACAGTAAAAAACGAACTTTACGATTTTAAATAAATTTCCATGAGATAAAAATAATGATGGTAGATTTATGGATATTGCGTTGCCCGATTTTCGCTTTATTCAATGAAAGAGCTAGATGACGCTTTACCTCAAATTTGGATTCTGCGCGGACAATGTCGCGGACAAAAGCTAGCCGAAAAATGCTTAAGAATTCCTTAGAGATACAGAAAAGGGTTCGAGGAATCAATGACAAGTTTTGTCTTCCGCAAAGTTGGATGCTCCGAAACCGTAATTGGAGAGGAGCGACTCCACAAGAAACTCAGCACGAAACAAATAGACGATAAGATATTGTATGTAATCGGAATTCGATATGAGGGCGGCGGAGTTCAACCTTTGCGCGAACAATTCGAATACAAATTAATATACGAATGTCGCCGTCCCTACTTTGTGCCAGTTGGCTCGAGATAACATCGTTATTGTTACTGAAAATATTTTTTATATGATGGATACGTTGTTTGGTAACGTCGTCTGGAATGAGAGAGAATTCGTGGAGAGTTGACATATCCTTTTGGGAAGATGTGTTACTGTAGTGTGAACTTTAGAATGCACGCACAGATCAAACAATAATCATCTAGCTTTATTATGACGTTAACCGTTCCTCAGTTTACTCACCGTTGCCAGATGCACTGGCTTCTTGCCACCGGCTCGCAAGTGCCACTTGACCACTAATGGGTGGCCAGAGTCGTCGCCAACTTTCTCTTTACTGCACCCAGAAGAACAGTAAAGCAGGCTCTGTTAAACAGCTCTACAGTTTTAGTCACCTTTATACTCAGTCTACTAATTGGACTAACAAGTTAAAACTAGTCGTGGTTTCGCATTTAACTAAATTTCCGCAATAAATTCCCTCATGTAGTTAACTATAGTTTCTCTGGCATACGTGTCGTTACAATGTAGGTATAATATGTTTTTGTGTTTAGTTTTTAAATGGGTTGTGGAAGCGATGTGGCTTTATGCTGAATGGAGCCTAATTTATGCTATTCGATGTTTTTAGGGTTCCGTACTTTGTTACTAAGACTCCACTCTCCATCTGTCTGTCTGTCTCTCTGTCACCAATCTCACGTGTTCGTACAGTGTGGAGGTGGAAGAACTGCATGAACACGCATTTCTTGCATAAACGTATCTATCATAAGGTCGCTGGTGAGCAAAGTAATTGTTTCAGTTCATTGATATGAACTTTCTCAAAGTAACGCCTGACCCAATAAATTATCATTATATTGTTGACCTAGTCATCCACCATCATCATCATTCCAGCAATTATACATAGCTTATGAAATCACTACATAGTATAAAACAAAGTCGCTTCCCGTCTGTGTGAAATGAAATGAAATGATGAAATGAAATGATTTATTCATGCATGTGGAGATTGGGTTACAGATGCAGTCACACTTGCAACTTTAGAAGTCTCACCAAACCCTACCTTTACAGGTGTACATACATTTTTATAAACTAGATGAGAAACTACTTATTTAAAAATCAATTATTTAAAAATACTACTAATAATACAGGCATGTCAAATTTTATAAAAAGAATAATAAATATTTGCAATACAAAATTAGAATTAAAAATTGTCATTCAAAAATTCATTTAAATTATAATAATAACCCTTTGTATGCTTAGATCTTTAAAACTGCGCAACGGATTTTGATGCGGTTTTTTTTAATAGATAGAGTGATACAAGAGGAAGGTTTATATTATTATGTATAAAACATGCATAATTGCACCCGTACGAAGCCGGGGCGGGTCGTTAGTTAATATTATTTTATTTGGTCTAAATCGTCGGTAAAGACCAAAAATACGTCGACGTAGTGTTCGATTTGGCGCGGGAAAAGCTAGAAACAATGAAGCGAATTCATTTTGCGTGACCTACATTTAGGTGGTTCCGATATTATTTCAACGTAATGCTTATTTATGGGCTGCTCGTATTTAGTTGAAAACGAATAAAATAGAGCGTCCATAGAATTGCTATTTAGATACATTCCGATATGAAAAATTTAAAAAATAATAATGAATATCACCGGACAATTTACACTAATTGACCTAGTCCTAGAGTAAGCAAAGCTTGTGTTATGACTACTAGGTAACAGATAAACAAAATTATATAGATAGATACATACTTAAATACACATTAAAAATCCCAAGACTCGAGAGCAAACATTCGTATTTTTCATACAAATATCTGCCCCGACACGGGAATCGCACCCGGGACCTCATACTTCGTAGTCAGGTTCTCTAACCACTAAGCCATTAAGTCGTCTTACTTGGTAGTCCAACAAGATAATAATAAAAAATAATAAAAATAAATATCACGGGACAATTCACACCAATTGACCTAGTCCCAAAGTAAGCTAAGGAAAGCTTGTGTTATGGGTACTAGGCAACGGATAAACATACTTATATAGATAGATACATACTTAAATAAATATTAAACACCCAAGACCCGAGAACAAACATTCGTATTTTTCATACAAATATCTGCCCCGACGCGGGAATCGAACCCGGGACCTCAAGCTTCATAGTCAGGTTCTCTAACCACTAGGCCATCTGGTCGTCAAGATGGAGCGACGACCTGGTTAAGGTTGCGGGATCGCAAGGCAGTGGCCATCTTTCGGCTGAAATGATGATGATGGTGATGATGACTTATTTTTCAAGGATTTTTAACAAAGACGACGCTGCCAGTTAAAACTAGTTGAAATTACATTCCAAATGGTAAACGAAGTAAGCATTATTAAGTGGAAAATCCCTTGATTTAGTGCGTTAAAGGTATTCGAGTGGATGGATGTCTGAATCCATACTCGATTTAAAAAGATTAGTCTTTGCTGCCACGGTATAATGGTTCTTGTGACTAACGGAGTAGAGTTCAATTGGAACGTACAAGAGTTATTCAATAGGCAGCGTTGGGGGCGGCTCAATGTGGGTATCTTAATGACCTGGCATATTTTCAAAACGATTTTAGGCTTTCCTTCATCCATCCTTATAAAAGAGTAACGTGGCTGATTGATCGGCTGACTGACAGGCAACCCCAGCCTGAAACATCGTAGCTGGCATATTCATTCAGGCAGACAAGGCTCTTCGTGTCATCATCATTTCAGCCGAAAGACGTCCACCGTTGAACATAGGCCTCCTAAGGCTCGCCAAGCAGATCAGTCCCGTGCCGTCCGCATACAACGCGATCCCGCAACCTTAACCAGGTCGTCGCTTCAACTTGTCGGAGGCCTTCCTACCGTCTTCCGGTCCGTGGACGTTGAGAACCTTTTTGCCGCATCGGCAATCAGTTCTACAAGCGATGTGCCCTGCCCACTGCCACTTGAGTCTGGCGATTCTTCGAGCTATGTCGGTGACTTTAGTTCTTGCGCGGATTTCATAATTTCTAATGCCTCTTCTCATTCGTGTCATCCTACTAGTATTTTGGTAGTTTGCAAAGCTCATATATTTAGCCCGTATATTTAGCTCATAAATTTCAAAATTTCACGAACCCACGAGCTTCTGCTTGAGAGGCCACAGCTCAAACCACTAGGCTTTTTCAATGGAACATAATAAACGTTTATTTTCAACTCGGGCGATTCCCACACCGAGCGCCGAGCGTTGAAATTCAATAGGAACGTAGAAACTATCTAAAATTAGTATAAAAGCTAGACTTTTTGCTTCACCAACGTCCCACAGAAAGAAATTAAATTTGAACCGACTTTTCTGCTCCCTAGTAACGTCAATATTCCTTTCGTTATTGCCCCTTTTTAGGGGTTAGCTCAAAGAATAAATTACCAGACTCAAGCGGCAGTGGGCAGGTCACATCGCTCGTAGAACTGATGGCCGATGGGGGAAAAGATTACCGAATGGCGTCCACAGACCGGAAGACGTAGGTAGGCCTCCAACAAGATAGAGCGATGACCTGGATAAAGTTGCGGGAACGCGTCGGATGCGGATGACACTGGACTGGTTTATTTGGCGAACCTTGGGGAGTATTGTTCCATCAACCTTAATCAGGTCGTCGCTCCATCTTGTTGGAGGCCTACCTACACTGCGTCTTCCGGTCCGTGGACGCCACTCGAGAACCTTTTGGCTCCATCAGCCATCAGTTCTACGAACAATGTGCCCTGCCCAGTGCCACTTGAGTCTGGCGATTCTTCGAGCTATGTCGCTGACTTTTACGTCTTGCGCGGATTTCATCATACATCATTTCATCATCACGGAATGAACGTGTAACCAATATCTAAAGTCAAATGCTAAAAAAACGAAGTATAGTATGAGACCTTTATTCTTTGCAAGCGAAGCATGTTTATAAAGGAACCTTTGCATTATATTACACGTTTTCAAATCCCCTCCTGAGTGCAGCGCGGGAACGATCACGTCTACTCGTGAAGGTAGCGAACGAAATATAACTGCAGCATGAGCTGTTTTTAAATAAGCCAACGTAAAGCACACGTTTTTTGTTTTGATAACCAATAGAGAAGGGGACTTGTGACCGGGTTTTTTAGTCCGTGCAAGTCGGACACTGTCTGGGCCCTCCATTCCCAGTTCGTCCGAAGGGATTTTTCCCGAGCACAAGTCACCCTTCCAATCCTTAAAGTAAAAAACAGCAAAGACTTCGCGTCTTTGGCCCCTCTGGCGACTCATTCAAAAAAAAAAAATAAGCCAACGCGTGAAATAGTAGGGTAAAACCAGGACAGTTGCTCAGGGGTATATTTGACCTGTTTATAATTATTACTCTAGTTTTGCGAATGAATCGTATTTTATTTCAATTAATTATAGAAAGACTTTGCAGCTACCACTAAGTTGACTCAGTCGCATGTCTCTGTGTGATTGTAAAGGAAGGCAAAATGCGATCAATGTTTTTAGGAGATAGTTGTCCTGTTTCGGGGGAGGGCGTCTATACTATACGGCATTGATAATGGATTAGGCATCTATCCCATACTTGAGATAAATGTCACAAAATTAAGAAGTCTGCTAAAAGCGCTAATACTCTTAAAAATATTCAAGAAAAATGTTTTTTACTTTTAATGAATTGGTCGATGAAAACACGAAGTACGGCCGGTTTTATAAATAAAACATTTAACTTTTTTTGCTAAGGGATATGGAGTGATTTCAAAAAGAGGGGCAACTATCTCAGTTTTGCCCTAAATCAAATACACTGTGATTTAGACTGAACTGAAACAATTAAGTACTTTGCTCACCCGCGACTTGATGTGGACCTCCGCAAAGTAACACTTGATTATTGTGAGTGGGCGATGGCTCTGTCTGTTAATATCAAAGTTGATATAAACAACACATTAGACCGTAAACTTTGGTCGTGGGATCTCGTTAGAGGCGTCTTGATAATTTTCTATATTTACTCAATTAAGAAACTAATTTGGAAACTATTTGCAACTAAATTGCTATCGCGAAATGTCAATTGAACAGTTAATTTTAGATATTCGTTTGTACATGCTGATAATGTGCCCAAACAGGTTTCATTTGAAAGGGAATGATTCGAAAATTGTTTTAGTTTAGTAAAACAATGCATTGGGCACGTTCGGTCCATACATGAGTTGATTGTGTGGACAAAGTAGCGGCAAAAGCTAGTTTTTTAGGGTCCCGTACTCAACTGTCCATCTGTCTGTCTGTCACCAGGCTGCATCTCATGAACCGTGATAGCTAGACAGTTGTAATTTTCACACATGATGTATTTCTGTAAAATAAAGTTAAAAATTAAAGGGGGTCGTCATACAAGGAACGTGTTTTTTTCAGCGTTTTTAACTGTATCTTCGTTGTTTTTGGCGAACATTGGGGGAACCTATGTTCAGCAGTGGACGTCTTTCGGCTAAAATGATGATGTTGGTAATAAAAGGATAATTGAATTATCGAATTCTAAGTTTACTGACTGTTCTAATTCACAAAGGGCGAATAGAAAGGTACGACCAAGGGCACCGCTTCCACACGGGTCGGTCCACTCCCGAACCTTACATGCATCAATTCACTTCGTACGTCGTAATTCTGTGAGCGATGTCCAGTGAAATACAAACTGGCTTCATCTTCTACGATAAAACCCCCAGAGGTCGTATTGTCTAACACGCGGGCGGTTACCACTACAGTTTTTAAAAGGCTTGTGTTTAAAAGCCTACCAAATATATTCTTAATGCTTGCCAAAACGGATGAATGCTATCCTAACCTAACCTAATATTTAGTGAGCAAAACATCCATTCTGGGAAGCAAAAATATATATTTTGGTGAGCATTTAAAGAGAGAGGAGAGAGAGATGTTTATTTATAAATATTCGATACGAACACAAAAAATACGTTTGACAGAAAATATAGAAATAAAAATCCCGTGATATTTATTTATTTTATTTTATTTAAAAAAATATCCAATAGGTAGTATAAATTGGGCCCCACTCAGCATAACGCTGTTTTTCAGTGGGACCCATTTGAAACTAAACACAAAAACATACACACATTTAAATTTGATTATTTTTAAAAGAATGTAACTAACATTATTTTGTTCCAAGCAGCTCTCCTTGAAACCTAAGCTTATCCTTTGTCCAAGGAAACCGTCGGGTTCCGGTCTCCCGCGACGTCGCATCCTCTTTGCGATTTATTTAAAACACCATGTCAACTTGTCAGTGTCGCCGCTGATCCCGCAGGCTAAACGGCAGGATAGATTACATTTCAGATATTTCCGCTTCACCTTATTCAGCTTCAAGCATTTTATAGGTTTACTGGAAGTTACGAATTGGATACGTTTGTCTGTGTGCAGTATAATTTAAACAAAAATATGCTCTTATTTAAAAATAGGCCTCAAAATTTGCTCTTATTTAAAAATAGGCCTCAAAGTATGCTCTTATTCTAAAAGAGGCCTCATAGTATATGCTCTTATTTTAAAATAGGCCTCATAGTATGGTCTTACCAAACATAGGCTTTCTAATAATTATGCTTTTATTTAAAGATAGCCCTCATACTATGCTCTTATTTGGATGTAATAAAATCGAATTACAAGTTTTTGCTCACACCTCTAGTTTTTCGGAATTAAAGTGCGAATTTACATTTGAAATTTGACATGTTTTATTTGCGACGATTATCTCTAGGAAATTTCGGAGAATCTCTTTCATAGTCCTTCTTTATAATCTTCAACTAATCTCTGCCGAATTCATATAAATCCATCGTCAAGAAAAAAAATATAATATGTAAGTATATGTATAGACGGTACTATAAAATAAAGGAAATCCTGGATAGGGATGTTTTGAATAATTCCGATCAGCGAACAGATTATGTTAAGTTGAATACTTTAGATGTATGTTATAATTTTACGACCGGATAGCCTAGTTGTTAGAGAACCTGACTACAAAGCTTGAGGTCCCGGGTTCGATTCCCGGTCGGGGCAGATATTTGTGTGAAAAATACGAATGTTTGTGCTCGAGTCTTGGATGTTTAATATGTATTTAAGTATGTATTTATCTATATAAGTATGTTTGTCCGTTGACTAGTACCCATAGTACAAGCTTTGCTTAGTTTGGAACTAGGTCAATTGGTATGAATTGTCCGGTGATATTTATTTATTATTTTAATTTTATAACATAGTAAAACTGTTTCAGAAAAAATACCTTGTTGGGTTTCTTGCCGGATTCTTCTGAACAGGGTTTTTCCGAACCAGTGGTAGATTCTTCGACATTCACAAGAGCTTGATAAAACCTAAACTGAATAAAGATTATCGTATTTAGACTTCACGTTTGAATTTCAATTCTCGTACTCGAGTAGTTTCAGTTGCGTCATCTGTCAGTCACTCAGTTATTCATGGTTATTCACGTGACGTTTTTACGCATACGAATAGGGTTAATCAGCTCCTGATTTTACATGTAATTATGCTGTGCGCGCGATATTTTTCAAAGAGCTTTTCGGTTAAATTAAACCTCTTTTGTAGCATTAATTACATCACAGAGCGGCTTTGTGGTATAAACACGAAGCTTTATTTACTTGGCGGCAAAACGAACAATGTAGAGTCTGCTTTAGTAAGTTAACGGCGTTAGTATTTTAAAAGCTCCCATCAATATTGTTCGTGTGCGCTGAAATGCTTGTTGATGTATTTTCTCAGCGCGTTTGAGTCTGGATAAGCATTTTAGCCGAAAAATTGCTTTTTAATAGGTTACATAAAACCAGGGTGCGCCAAAGTTGAAATAATTTTTCAATATCGATTATCTGAAGTCCGAAAATGTTGTTTCTAAAAATTTACATCCTAATAATCACTACTCATAACTACTCTGTTCCTAGCGTTCTGCATTCCTAATTATTCAACTGCATAATGTCCGTCGCAATAAACATCTATCATACTACTATTTGTTTTCCTATATTTTCTCAAAATAACCATCTTTTACACTATTTATTCATCATCATATCTTTTATAAGTAGATTTATTTTTATTCATAAAATTGAACATTATTTTATTATACATTAAACTTCATAATGTCAAATAAATGATAAATGTCCGTTGCAATAAACCGAGTCACTTCCGCCCCGATAGGTCTTGCTCGCTCGCTGACTCCAACGATAGCGACTTAAGCCAGCGAGCGAGCGAAGCGAGCGAGCAAGACTTGTTGGAGCGGAAGCGACTCGGTATGGTTAGGTTCAAAGTTAGTTTTTTTATGACCACCCGGAAAATCTAATTTGTTTGATAAGTTATAAAGTTTCAACAGTGAAGTTATTATTTAAAATTTTCGCAAAACTGAGTGTTACGGACTACGTTAATAGTAAAATAAATTGTAGGAACGAAAAGTTTAGGAAACAAAATTTTAGGAACAGTGATAATTAGGAGTACAAATCGTTAGGAAAATCAATTTTCGGAAAACTGAGTGTTAGACTACGTTAACAGTAAAATAAATTTGTAGGAACGAAAACTTTAGGAAACAAAATTTTAGGAACAGTGATTTACTTAATTAATAATTTTAGGAGTACAAATCGTTAGGAAAATAAATTTCGGGTGATGAACTTTAGCGAACCCAATATGGTCCCAAGTTGTTGTTATTATGGTGTTCTAAGTGCAAATGTCGTTCGAAATTTCGCACTTTATAAATTTTAAACTTAGGTCAACTGGACGTAGGAAAAATATCGCTAGAACTTTCATACACTAGCAGTATCGTACATTAGAAATTTTAAGAGTAGGCCAACTGGACGTAGGATATACATATTTAGGAATTTCGTACATTATAAATTTTAATTTTCGATGTTTAGTCATTAGGAATTTCGTACTTAGGAATTTTAATTTTAGAAATTTTGCTACGAACCCATTGCGTCGGGGGTTTTTTAAATTTTTAATTTATAGGTATTTCGTATTGTTTTCTTAAAGAGTCATTGTATTGTATTGTATTGTTGTCTCTCCTGTGGCCATGAAATTACCAACTCCATGTCGGCAAACATAAGATTTATTTAAATGGGCCGTACGCCAAGCGTCACATGCTGATGTAGACTTGTCTAAAAATATAGTCCGAATCAAATATGTACATAGATATGTTTAAAAAAAATAATACCTTGTTGATTTTCTTGCCGGAATCTTCTCAATAGGGTTGTAAACAAGCGCTTGTATTTTCGAAAAAAGCCGTGGTGGCCTAGTGGTTTGACCCATATGGCCTCTCAAACAAAGGGTCGTGGGTTGAAATCCCGGCTCGCACCTCCGAGATTTTCGGAATTTATGTGCGAATTTACAATTGTAATTTACCATGAGCTTTACGGTGAAGGATAACATCGTGAGGAAACCTGCATATACCTGCGAAGAAATTCAATGGGGTGTGAAGTTCCCAATCCGCACTGGAACCACGGCCCAAGCCCTCTCATTCTGAGAGGAGGCCTGTGCCATGCAGTGGGGCGCACATAGGCTGCGATAGATGGTTGGATTGTACTCGATATTTTGATGATTCTTGAATTTATCTATGATTTAGCATGAGTTTTACGTATTCCATTACATAGCTTGCGTAATAGTCTCGAAATAGAGTAAAGAACCTTAATAAACTCCACAGAGGTCATCGTCCAATCCCCAGAGAGCACAAGGCCTCGCGTATAAATATTTATAGACCATTTGTAAGGAAAACACGTAATAAATTGATAAGAGGATAGTTTGTATGGCTGGGGCACGCATAAATATGTAATACTGCCGCTGCCAGCAAGGGTCCATAATCAACGAGTACATCAGGTTGAAGACGTTAGTCGAAGAGAATAGGCACAATACAATACCTTACAATACTATGCCATAGCTCTTTATTGAACAAAATGGGGCCAGACTCGTCGTCACACCTGTCGTATTGTCTGCGTCTGACGCTTGCCTTCGCTTTCACCATCTCTTTCTGTCATCATCTTATACCGTTTGACTGAAAGAAATAGTGATAGCGAAGGCAAACGTCAAAGCGTTAGACAATAAGCCTGCTGCAAGGTAACTGGGTAACTTTTTTGACAGTTGGCATCATCGGATTGAAATGACGGTTATTGTATGGCTGTGACAGCTGGCTGTTTCCGATACCAATTGTCAGCCCATACAAGAACTGTCAAAATGAAAGTGATGGCGATTGCGAGGGAGTTAGACAAATTAGCCTGCAGGTTGTCATACCATTGCTAATCGACGGAACCTTGCCTGCGGCAGGGCTCCTATTTCTAGCCTATTTACCCTTCGGGCATATATAGATACATAAGGAACCTAACCTACCTACCTGTTAAATTTATTAATTTAACTATAGACTTAAGTAGGCGCCATCTAGCCAAACCTGTTGGAACTTCTCGAATTGTATAGCATCCTTTAGGACCTTTTAATTGGTCAATAATCTACGTAAATAGTTCCATCGCCATCCCAGAGAGGGCGCTGTCATTTAGTATTTAAGGCAAGTTTTTATAGAAATAAACCCTCTTTTTCGCTACCACCGACGGCGACGGTCGGCTCCCATTAATCCGATATTTTATTTTTCCCAGAGCTTACCAATTTTACACTACCTTTGCGGAATAAAAATGATTTCTGATGAATTTCCGACGAAAGCGAAAGGATAAGTCTTTGCAGTGGTGTGACAACCAGAGGCCGTATTGTCTAAAGGTGCCTTTCAACCAGAGATATGCTACGCTAAGTTGCTATGGATGTGTCTGATATCCACCAATCATGTTCATTTGTCCATATAACATAGCACTGGTGGAAACGGGCTCAATTCGCAATTGTGGGTCGAAGTGCTGTCTAAATATTTTTAAGTTGTTATTTTTGTAATTTGTGGCTTAATAAAAAAAAAAAAATAAGCTATGATTTTTAACCCCCGACATAAAAGAGGGGTGTTATAAGTTTGATCGCTATGTGTGTGTGTCTGTCTGTCTGTGTGTCTGTCTGTGGCATCATAGCTCTTAAGCGGGTGAACCGATTTGGATGCGGTTTTTTTTAATAGAAAGCAGTTTTCTTGGCGATGGTTCTTAGCTATGTTTCATCAAAATCGGTTTAGCCGTTTCAAAGTTATCAGCTCTTTGTTAGCTGCGGAAGGGATCTTAGACGCATAATGAGCATTGACTTAACGTTTAAACATACGAGTGACATAATTGCGTTGGGGGTTTTTAAAATTTTCAATTTATAGTTATTATATGAAAAGATGCGTGCTATGGATGGTCGCGAGCGTCTCCCCCCTCACCGCGCCGCCGCTCCGCGCGCCCCTGTCGGTACACGCATAGCTCGAGCTGCGCATCTTCTTCGCACAGCTGCCTCGCGGCTGCTCATCTACATAGCGCATCTTCCTCGCACAGCTACATACCTTAGCATTGGTGAAAACGATCACACAGTTTCGTAGCGTAGCTTTCACATCTTCGCAGTATAGCTCATCTCTGGTGGAAAGTCACCCTATCGCTTCTGACGCTTGCCTTCGCTTTCACAATCTCTTCCTGTCATCATTGTATACCGTTTGAAATAAATCAATGTATTACTAACGTTTATTATGAATATACCCCGTTATCTAACGCTCAGTTTGGGGGCAAGAGTGATGGGGCAGTTTCGATAATCTGAATCGATAAAAAATTAAGTTCATTTTCAACAAGGTTGCTCGTAAATTGACTCTTATTACACCGTTTTTAGTTTCATAATTCAGCATATTACCACACTTGTGCTGTAAAAACATTACCGTACAAGTGCTGTAATATAAACTTTTTTTTAATTTGAGCAAAAGTTTATGTCTAAGAACATAGAATATTTTCACGAATATTAAATTATTTTAGGGTTAAGATGACAAATAAACATTTTATTTCATCAAATTGTATATTATAAACACAAATTAACTTAACTATCGTATTTACAAACATTAAATTTATAGTTTATTTTATTTTTTATATTGCTGCTGCTCTGGCTGAACAGCCGTTTTTCCAGTGCCTTTATTGAACCTGCGCGCGCATCGAATGTGCGGCGCGTGAAAATACAAAACTAGTGTGTCATTTTACGTAAGTATTTGGTAAATTTGCTGCTGTGTGGTTAATTACTATCAAAAACATCTACTTCAAATAGTGAAGACGAGCAAAATATTAATTCAACCCCGCCGGAAATACTTATCGAGGCACGAACGCGAGTGATAGCATAATACTTAGTAACTTGACGGCATTTCTAAAGAGACATCCTGGCAGATCTATTGGTCGAAAGTCAAAGGTGTCGTCACCAACCGATGTTGAAAAGTTTTTAAAAGAAGCTCCGGACAGTCAGTACTTGACAACAAAGGTCAGTTGAACATTATAAATGTAAATTTATGTATCAGCTCTATATTTGCGTTAAGTACCTACTATGGCAATACGTTCCTACAACTTTACTAATATAATTATTTGATCCTTTTGCAGGTTGCGTTAATATTCGGTATTACTGGTGCGTTTAGACGTCAGGAGCTCAATAAATATTACAACCAAGGATGTAGAAACCCACTGTGAAATGTTCCTTGTTAAAATTACAAAAGTTACTAACAATACAAGTTTGTTTTTTTTTCCTCGCAATTGTGTTGAAAAACGTCGTATGCAACTCATGTGCATTGATCATTACACACTTCGGCTTCCTTATCGCGCTCGCCTGACGGCTCGCGCTTACAATAATGCCTCATATGTAATGACCAACGTAGCACACTTGTATCATAATGTACTATTACTCACTCACTAACATAATTATCAAAAGATCCATACTTACCAGAGCTCTGCTATAGTGATTTTATAAATTATTATGAAATGAAAGAAAAAATAATAATTTAATGTATTTTATTTTTGTAAGTACAATTCATAATAAATTAACAATATTTTTTCCAAATTATATAAAGGAAAACTTCGTCGCCTGCTTGTAAAAATCCATTTTAAAAATGAAAATGATTTTTCGACCTCTACAGATGTAACTGGCAAAAACTATAGTTTTTTGTAATGCTCTATGCAGCTTTTGTTTACAATACCTTTGTCAGTTTTAACTGATTAATTATTTTTACAGCTTTAAAGCCTGAATTTTTATTTAATATTTGTTAATTTTGCATGAATCGATTTCCCTTTGTGGTGCACCCTCGCTAATTAAATTTTATTTTGAATATCATGTACAATATTCAATGACTGTTGATAAAGTTATGAAATGGGTGTGTATAAAATTTATTTCGTTTGTTCCGTATCTCTGTACGATTCAATAGGTAGTTGTCGCCCTCCTATCCGATCAAATAAATGCAATGAATGAGTTATCTCCAGAGCATTTCCAAAATTAACATTTTATTTTGACAAATAACTATTTATAAGTAAATGTGAATCAAATAATTATGTGCAGCAACATCACTATTTTAGCTTTCCCCAAAACTGAGCGTTAGATAACGGGGTATAATTATGAAGAATGCATTATGTATGATTTATTAAACTATGCGAAACCAAGGGATCCCCCATATAATTAGTGGCATAGAGTTGTATTAGTGTAACTAACTCCTTGATAACATACATATTATATTATACTAGCGCATATTTTGCCACACAGATGTCTCCAAGTCGCATTGTTGTGTGCGTTTTACTGTGGAACCACAATGTTCTTAAACTATGGTCGTATCGTGCATTGCGGTGATAAGGGGACGCTATAACGTTGCTCCGAGATGATTGTAGTAAAAACTTGGTAAAATATTACGGTTGGTCGTAACGGCAGAGCGCGGTCGGTCTTCCGTTGTGTTTATTATTTACACTGATGATTTCGGCTAAGCGGTTGGACCGATGTCGTTGAGATTTTGCTTTTTGACTAGCTTTTACCCGCTTCGCTCGCGTTAACCATTAGATATTCCAAAATTAAAATTTAAACAACTCTTTTACAAGTCTAGTTTTGATGTTACCAGCGCTTTCGGAAAGTCCATCGTTGCCAAGAAAATGTGGCGCAGGAAACTTGGCAGAAAGTCATTTTTTTTTTCAACAAAAGTATTCACTTAACTGTTAAGTGTGTACATTACTACACAGATGCCTAATATTTTATACGGCTTGCGTTAGCGAGGCCAATTAGTTTATGATGCTGGCAACTCCGTTTCCCGCCGAGGTATGTATAGCGCTTCTGAAACATGTAACGAAATAAATTAAAAGAAAAAAAAACCCAAAAGTTCTTTTTCCAACTTGGATTTAATATAAAACAGAGATAATTCATGAAAATATATTTTTAATAAACGAAGTAGCAGAATGTTACTTGTAATGAAGAAAAAAGCAAATATTGCTTATAGTTTTTTTTAAATGACTGAACGCCATGATGCCGTGTCATGGAAATGTGGAATGGGAATTTAAAAAGAGCACCTTGCAGGCTTAGGCCTGCGCAATTTTGTATGTAATTTTGTTAACGACCTTTCCGCCTAGCCGCGCCTGAACCGTGACACTTTGCCGCCTATTATAAGGAGCATAACATCAATATTTCATAGCATGTTTGAGAAAAGTAAATTAAAATCATATATTGAAATTTCCGGATTTATAAAACAATATCGTTTAGATTCTCGCGAAGTTTTAAACGCTACGTATAAACCACGATACCTTGGCCACTGCAATGTATTCGAAATTTCGAGGTAATTTTAAATTTTTATTATGTAACGCAAATGAAGGCCCACAGTGTCTTTTGAAATTCCTTTGGGAGTCTTGTTGTCAAAAACTCAGAGGTTCTGTTCAACTAGTACCAGATTTGTTGATTCCAGGTAAAAGCTAGTAGGTATCTTACAAAGCTTTGTATGTATTTTGTATTTGTATCAAGCAGGCAATTTGGTACGTGTGTGAAGTTATTTCTCTTTGTTGCGCCAAAGCTTTCTCAGTACCGTGACTTCCAGAAACTTCCTTACTCAAATTGGATTCCTTTGGTTCATGACACAATATAATGCCCCATCCAAAATCTCTACGGGGCTACACGAGGGAAAGCGAGTACGAGAGGGAGGACGGTATCGCTTCGTCTTTCCTCGCCTCGCCTCGCTGTCGCTCCGCTTTATATCGGTTTTCGGGCGCGAGTCAAAGGACGTATCGGGCAACTGAATAAATCGAGTGCGTGGATGGATAGCACTCCTGCAGCCTCCACTCACCAAGACTCATGCCAAGAGCCTCTGGTGTGCGAGAGCATGGAGCCGGCATCATAGTGCGGGCTCTTTAAATTTTGTGGACCAAAATAAAATGCATCGCAAAATATTGAATGTAGAACTACTTATAAACTTTTTCTCAAACGTACCAGAGCTAGAGCACTTAAAAACCAAAATTATAAGGCTGGGAATTGCCGCGTGCGCACGCGTACACGCTCTATAGAAAATAGAGAAATACACACACATACTAACATACACAGCGGTCAAATTTATAACACCCCTCTATTTGTGTTGGGGGTTAAAATGTGAGTGAAATATCAACAGTCCTTTTTAGACTACTGCTAGCTTTTTGAGAGAGAGAGAGAGAGAGAGAGAGAGAGAGAGAGAGAGATGTTTATTTACACAAATTCGATACAAACACAGAAAAAAAAATACATTTGACAGGAAATTTACAATCCCACCCACCCAGCATAATGTATTTTTATAGGTATATCTTTTATAGGTCGCTCGTGTACAGTCAGCTGAAACCTCACCACAGAAAATCCTGTTCATCGCATGATTAAGTAACAGTCACTGAGGTCCAAACTTCCCAAGTCAGTGGGGTATTAAATAAAATCCAATTCTCCACGACGCACGCTCCGACTTGGCGGAGTTGTTAATACGAATTATACGCTTTAGTCCTTCCTTGTGAAACAACTTATACATGAATGCAAATTCGTCACGAACCCGCATTTGCCTTTGGCTTTTACCCTACTGCGTGACACGCAAAGGAGGATAATGTGTTTATCAGCATTATGTATGGATGTGGGTTTGTTCCTATTTGTCACTCTCTCTATCTGTCTCTAGAGACCAAACGCGTGGAGCGATTTTAATAATTCATACGTCAATCGATTTGTTTTAACCGTGCAAGTGTCACTAAAAACATGAAAATAATCAAAATTAGCGTCAATCAGACACCATGCTGAGAAAAAAGTAAAAATTAAGGCCGATGAATCATGGCAAATGGGGTATCATTGAATAGGTATTTAAAAATCATGGTTTCTTTCTATTATTTTTCATTTTAATCAACCTGTTTAAGATCTACAATGATTTAAAGTTGGTAAGCAACCATTCTCGCTTCAATTTTAATTACTTAGCTGTGAATAATAAGTTATAACCAAAAAGTATAAAGTAAAAATAAGTTAATTCAAAAACCAAAAATCCCGAATGTTTGGGACGATTTCAGCCAATCCTCGGGTCTTTGTTTTTTTTTTTTTTTTTTTATGTTAGATAGGCCAGACAAACGAACTAGTGGGTCACCTGATGTTAAATGAACACCATTGTCCATAGACACCCGCAGCGCTTTACACGATGCCAGTGCGTTGTCGGCCCTAAAGGATTCCTAATAGGGGAAGGGGGAGAGGGAAGGGGTGAGGTATTGGCCCCCCGGCACTCTCACTGACCGTACGAAACGCAAGCAAGATTACTGCTGCTTCACGCCGGTGTTCTGTGAGAGGGTGGTACTGCCCCGGATGAATCGGCCCATTCGTGATGCAGCGGCTAGCTACAACATGGCTCTACCACTACAACATGGCTCTACCACTACATCATGGCTCTACCACTACAAAATGTGTTATGTGTGTGTTATGTGGTGTTATGTTTGAATGGGTCCCGACTGTTAAAGTAGGTAGCTATTTTATGTTGTGACATCTTCATACTGTTTCATAGGAAAATGCTTAGTTTATTACTTGTTTATTATTATTTCCCTTAATGGAAATGCTTAGGTTGTCCAAGGGACAAAATTTGTGTGACCATAGCAAACGGGTGGCACGAAAAAGTTGATTCACCAACATAACAAAAGCTGCATATTTTTAAACTTAAATATTTCTCGAAATTTTATAAAAGTCTTATCCATCTTATGCTTTCGTCAACATAATTGCCATTGTCCGCCCTTTGCTTATTAGCATTATTTCGTTTCATAGTTTGAAATGTTCATAACTAAAACTCACGTCACACTAAGTTTATTATCCTTTATTAGTAAAGTAGCAACGAGACCTCCGTCGGTCTTAAAATTAACATATCCCACTGTGCGATGCGTCCGCTCCTAAACGAATTATTCCCGCACTCGTCCCATGGGATACACTGGCACGTGGCAGTGGCAATCTCGTGTGGGCACGCATCTTACTGCCCTATTTAATGAGGGCTGTAATTGCCAGCGTATTTTATAAGGCTACACTCAAATTATAGTAGGCATTGTGAGCTGTAGACCTCACGAATCTGTCTTTTTTTATACAATACCTATATAGGCTTGCGTTTGACCACAATGACGTCTCATGGAAAGCGAAGATGAGGCCTACGATGGAGCACGCTTGCCTAGTACCCTAGACTTGAAAGCGGCCAAAAAGAATTGAAGCGAATTGAAGCGGTCTTTTACGTATTGTACCCCATCATCATCATCATTTCAGACAAAGGACGTCCGCTGCTGGACGTAAGCCTCCCTCATTAAGAGGATACGATGCGCACCATTTCTTCATACAAACGTAGTCCCCTGTTTCCTCCCTGGATAATGGCTTTAGAGCCAAAATTTTTTTACTGTGTAATCTGTATCTACCACAGCTATGCCCCTAGGTTTCGTTTTTTTTCCATATTTCAATTAACATAAGAAATATGAGCATTCAAAAACTGAAAAAATTGCCCAATTTCAACGTCATTTTCAGACACTCATCAGAAAAGAATCCCTCATAGAAACAAAAAAAAGGAAAACATAGGGGCATAGCTAAATCTATCCTCTAATTATATTTGAAAAAAAAAAAAATTATTGGTCCAGTTTTCGAGAAGAAAAGAGGGGATTACGAAATGCTGTTTTGATCAATTTTACGCGCCTATTAACGGTCTGAGCTGCAGTTGTCCCGCTCTCGCTGTACTGACACGGAGGGGTTCGGGCGAGACAGCGACATTTCATTAAAATACCTATTTCTCAAAAGTCTCTCAGCCATCGTACCCTCTTAACACCTAATCATTACGGTTGGAAGTTGCATCAAAATTAAACCTGCGGCCTTCATTTCATTGGTGGACGTCCCACGCTGCGCTTGCCAGTCCGTGGTCTCTTTTCGAGAACTTCTTCGCCCCAACGGCCATCTTTTCTGCGTGCTAAATGGCCTGCACATTGCCATTTGAACGAGCTAATCCGTTTGCCGTAATCATCATCATCATTTCTGCTGAAAGGCGTGCTTAACGCAGGCCTAGAAGGTTAGCCAAGTAGCCCGGACCTGCAGCATCCGCATCTAATGCATTCTAACTTTAATCAGGAGCTTGGCAGAAACCATATCATCCCTGTCACACGCTATACGCTCCATTTTGTGGGAGGCCTACCTCCACTGCGTCTTCTGCGGACGCCATTCGAGAACCTTTTAGCTCCATCGGCCATCAGTTCTGTGAGCAATGTACCCGCCTTGCCACTTAAGTTTGGCGATTCTTCGAGCTATGTCGTCACACAAGTCTTCGACAAGCCTGTTTGGCGAGCCTGAGGGAAGCCTAAGTTAAGGTACGAAATGTACGTAATGTATGTACTTAATGAGAGGTTGTAGGCCAAAGTTATTATAACAATTTTGATATTTAGGTATTATGAGCCCACGGAAATTTGAAATTTAGTCAATTTAGTGAATTGCAAATTAGGTGGAATAAGCCCTACTCCTTTTATTTAACTTGTAATGTATGAAGGTAGGTATGTTTTTTCGGTTGGTATCTTTCAACTCGATTTTGAAGTAGATATCTTCAACCGATTGAGCTGAAATTTTGCATGCACGTGTAAATCGGATGACAATGCAATATTATTATGACATTTATGACACAGAGCTGATATGACGATGGAGCTGGAAGGTGGCATTAGGAACTCCATAATAAAACGAAATAAATGCATCGAGCTTGATCTCGTTCGATTTGTCTTGACGAGTACTTTGGTAACCCAGAACAAAAAATTATAGTCAGCATAAAAAACTTGTATTAAAAACTAGCTTTTGCCCGCGACTCCGTTCGCTTTTTCATGAATTATGGCTCTCCTTAGTTCCTCGATAAAAAAAAAATATCCGCCCCCCCCGCAACCCCACCGCACCCTCCAATCCGCTCCCCCCCGCACAGCAACCCCGCACCCCCCGCACCCTCCCACACCCCAAGAACCCGCACCCAGCACCCCCCCGCACCGCTCCGCACCCCCCGCACACCCCCCCACACAGCACCCCCCGCACACCCGCGTTCGTCCCAAGTCAAGCGTGCCTATAGAAGTTTTACTTCAAAAACCCCGCACCTCCTCCCCCTCAACCCCCCGCCCCCCCGGTGTTATTGTCAAATATCTTGAAAACGTTGCATCCTACGGCAAAATCAATGAAATTTTCATCCCCCTTTTAATACCCCCACACCCCCTCCCCCGCACCTTCCCCCCCTCAACAATCCCACCACCCCGGTGTTTTGTCAAATATCTTGAAAACGGTGCATCCTACGGCTAAATCGATAAAATTTTCACCCCCCTTTGAAGCCCCCGCACCCCCTTCCCCGCACCCTCACCCCCGTGTGTAGCGTGATGATATATAGCCTATATAGCCATCTTCGATAAATGGGCTATCTAACACTGAAATAATTTTTCAAATCGGAGCAGTAGTTCCTGAGATTAGCGCGTTCAAACAAACAAACAAACAAACAAACTCTTCAGCTTTATAATATTAGTAGGTATCGATTTTAACAAAAACTTGCTTCTTTCTAGATTGTATTTTTTTACCTTTTACGATGTATTGCGGTTGTAAGATCTTGACCAAAAATAAAAGAACGGATACACGCGACCACGAACTAATGTGGTGATAAATCTTTTTAATTGTACAATTTATAAACTAAGTGGAGTTTTCTTGGTCTGTGTAAAAACATTGCAGATAGACGCTAGGCGGTGGGCAGAGAGTTCAAAGTCGTACATTACTACAAAGACATTCTTGAAAAATATCTGCTTCCGTGAATTTTAATAAAATAGTGAAGCGCTGTATTCTTTACATTACCCGGTTTCATTTTTAGTATTCGGGTAGTTTTGGCAGCTTTTCAACGACTGTCGGTGTTTGTCGCATAAACAGGGTGGTATCGGGATCGTGTAGCAAAAAAGTGAAATTAGAGTTGCCATTAATTAGGAATTTAACGCTGTAAATTAGAGTACGTTGATTTATTCCATCTATCATCATCATCCCAGCCTATATACGTCCCAATGCAGGGCGTAGGCCTCCTTTCAGAATGAAAGTGCTTGGGCCGAAGTTCCTTAAAATAAATTCCTTAAAGTAATTTCTTAAAATAATGATGATTATCTTTAGAATTGGTCTGATGCGGGCCCACAGTCTTAACCTTGGCAAATTTACTTAAATTGTGGTCGCAAGTTCTCGCTTTAAGGATTGAGCCGGCGCTCATATCTAGTGTTGAAAAAGGTGCACCCTGGTACGTGATCCAGTTTCTTCGATGTACAGTTGGGGTAAGAAAAGGTTCGTCACCTTAAGTTTGACATTTGCTTGCAGCAAGGCAATTGTCAATCCTATCAACATTTTATTGCAAAACGAAACAAAATAATATCCCTTTGACGTTTCAACACTCGGGACGTCTCAGTGTCAACCGTAAAGGTTCGTGTTTTCTTATATAGTACTTACTTATATTATAAGGAATCCTAGAATTCAATCACATAAAATATCCAAACTTATTTAATGTAATTAATAAAAAAACCTCAACCTAAGTATTGCACTTCCGATCTCCCTCAGTGTATGTCGAGAATTGCCGAGTGTCAGAGCGCACTCAGACGCTTTCAGAGTTCTGCGTTCTTTCGAATGTACTGAGACTCTTACAATAACGCACACAGCAGGCGACTGGAACTCTCGAGCGGTCAAAACACAGAACTCTGAACGCGGAGCTCGGAACTCCAGACCGCTCTCTGAGTGCGCTCTCAAAGTGGAAAATAATCTTACTGTAAGAGTCTAACTTGATAAAGGAATAAAAATAACTGACGTAGGTTTTTGTACTCTGTCGGTACAGTAAGAACAGAATAACCACCGTAAAATAAAATGAATAGCGATATCGACCGACCAATTACTTCCCGAGACAAAGCCGTTTCTATTTCAGGCTGTCAGGCAAGCGAGGTGTCCACAGTTCTCAGAGAGCAGCGTTGGTTTCGACCAGTGTTGCCATCTCTGTGATATAGCCGCTAATGCTAGGACTTTTAGAACTAGGTACTTAGTTTAACCACACACATGCTTTGTGCAACCACGGTTGTCAATTCATTTCAATTCAATGTGTTTCTTAAGTCAATAATGAAATTTTTTGAAATCCCTTGTCAATAGATGACATTAAATGCAAAAAACCGGCCAACAGCGAGTCTGACTCGCGCACGAAGGGTTCCGTACCATTATCTATAAAAACCAGTTGTCTGTAAAGTCGGCTCACGGACGATAATTTTACGTGACAACGTCATAACAAAACATTCAAAAAACAAAGATGAAACCAGGCGGTCACCTATCCAAGTACCTACTGACCGCGCCCGACGTTGCTTAACCTCGGTGATCGGACGAGAACCGGTGTTTTGTCAAATATCTTGAAAATGGTGCATCCTACGGCAAAATCAATGAAATTTTCATCCCCTTCTGAAGCCCCCCCCCCCCCCGCATCCCGCGCCCCACATTATACATCCTGGCGTTCGGCTCTCTTGCAACTGGCCTGCTTCGCTGCTCTGTAGAATGTAAAATTACGTAACGTTACATGTACGTTACAATGAGTCATGTTTTTTCGTGTATGCAGCCGGCGTTCATCGATTTATTAGACGTTGTCAAGTCAAAAAAAAGAGCAAAAAATTCACGTTTGTTGTATAAAAAATAAATAAATAAATAATTTATTTATTATCATTTATTTATTTATTATTCATGTATGTATGAGAGCCCCCTTGAAATATTTGTTTTATTCTGTTTTGTAGTATTTGTTGGTAAAATTAGTAAAAAAATCCTGAAAAACTCTTACAGGTGTAATTTATTGAATCAGGCGTTACTTTGCGGAGGTCCATATTAATGAACTAAAACAATTACTTTGCTCACCCGCGACCTTACAATAGTTACGTTTATGCAAGAAATGTGTGTTCATGCAGTTTCTCCACCTCCACACTGTACGAACACACACAAATCACACAAACACGCAACAAACACGCGCGTTTGCGTGTGAATGGGCGTGTGAGTGTGTATATACCGAAAATTAGCCGATAATTAGTGAAACGGCAATTATACGTGGATTTGCGTGTGAATGGGCGTGTGAGTGTGTATATATATAGAATAATTTAGAATTAAATTAAATTACCCTAATTTCATACAGTACTAAAGTGATAAATTTATACTATGCATACTTTCTTTACATTATTGTTTCTTTCGTAGTTGCTTAAAAGTACCAACTTTGTATGTAATCGTGGTACTTATTTTAAATTTGTAATGTAAAATTGTAATCCGAATCCGGTCACCACGTGACAGGCATTGCCTAGTGTGGGACCGTTTGGTAAGCCAAATTTTTGTAAATTGGATTTCTTTTAATAAAAAAAATTATTTATTTATTTTTATTTATATTTTTTAAACCCAACCATCACCACCACCAAGCTACACTGACGCGTTTCGAACTCAACCAGAGCTCATCTTCAGAGTTACCACAACCGTATGCTATGCCACCAAATGTTAAACTAACAAACCAAAACAAATGTTTTAACTTGTCACTGTAACTTCACAAGTACCCACTTTATTTTTCTTATTCTCAAACTACCCCACAAAAATTAACTTTTATTGACATTATAAAACTACCTTGAATTTTTGTTTATTTATTTATAAGGCATATTTTATTAATACTAACTGTTCAAATTAGACCCAAGCCGCAGTAAAGGAGATGATACTAAATTTACCTGTTCATTAATAATAGACCCTATAGTGTTGTACCTAATTATTTCCATGCATTCCAGAGCATCCAGATGCAACCCCTTGCCGCAATAATGTAACACTTCATAAGAATCTGAATCTAACAATGAATGATTTGATTCCAACAAATGTTTTGCAAAATTCGATCTATCTGGATGCTCATTCCTATATGCCGAAACATGCTCTTTAAATCTAGTATTAAAACTTCGGCCTGTCTGTCCTACGTATATCCCATTGCAGTCATTACAAGTAAGCTTGTATACCCCCGATCTAGTTCCCTTATCTACCTGTTCTTTGTGGTTACATAGCCTAGAGCACAAAGAGTTGTTAGTCTTAAAGGCAACATTAATATTGTTTGATTTTAAAATGCCATAAATCTTATCAGACAAACCCCCAACGTAAGAGATGCTAGATCTATATTTGTTAGTAGACTGAGAAGGTAACGCAGCGTAAAGCATGCTATTTACTAACCGTGCCTGCTTCTTTTGAACTAAACTATCTACCATTGATTTTGTATAACCATTTGTGTTCGCTATCTGATAAATAGTACTCAACTCTAAATCAAAATGTTCCTTAGAAAGAAGCATAGTCAGCAATCTATTAACATAACAATGGAAAGCAGCTAGTTTATGCTGCCACGGATGATTAGGAGATGCTGGTATAACAGCATCTGTGTACGTGGGCTTACGGTATATTTTAAATTGATGTTTACCATTTAATTTTGAAATCGTTAAATCCAAAAAGTTCAACCAACAATTTTCCTCCAATTTTTTTTGAACTTTATCTTTACGTGCTTGTTATTCAAACCATTAATAAATACGTCAAGCTGTCTCATACTCCTCCTCCAGCATAGGATCAAATCATCGACATACCTAAAATAGTACACAATATTACTATTACCCACAATATACTGATTCTCAAAATGATCCATAAATATATCTGCCATTAAAGGACTCAGAGGTGAACCCATAGCGAAACCATCACTCTGTAAGTAATAAAGTCCATTGAACCGGAAATAATTTTGTTTCATGCATAAAGTTACCAAATCTATTAATTCACAAACTTCACCCGGATGCAACCGCTTCCCTTCTAAATGGTCTTTTGGCAGAACTGCATGAACACACATTTCTTGCATAAACGTAACTATTGTAAGGTCGCGGGTGAGCAAAGTAATTGTTTTAGTTCTTACAGGTGTGTTCAGTGAAACTGTTTAATTAACTTTGTATAAATCGTTAGTGAATATAATTTTTATTGTGTAAAATAAAACTTTCTGCCAAGTTTCTTGCGGCGCAGTTTTCTTGCCAACGATGGTCTTAAAAGAAAACGCTCGTATTGTAAAAGAATAGAAATGTAAAAGAGCCTATTTACAGAATAACTTTTTGATTTTTTTTAAAGATTATTTTAAAGAACTAACCTCAGTACTGCTAATTTTAAACACATGTATATTCTTCGTACTGGGTCACTATTCGAGCGTTCGTTCCGAACCACTTACGTGGACACTATGATGTAGAATTGGCAAAAGATTCTGATTATGTTTTTAATTATGTGATAGAAGTACATGTCCTCTAATAAATAACAGAAAACGCGATCAAAATCTACAGCCGTTTCGTAGAAAACGTGACCATGAAGGTGAGACGGTTGAAACGCTCGAATAATGACCCTACTGTACACATTATAGCGACATCCGAATATATCACACATACTGGCAACAACTTTATGGAATATGTAGAATAGAAACCTTTAACATAAACGATCTGGCAACACTGGCCCGGTGCCGGCAGCCAGCGCTTCATTAATCCAAGCCGGTTTATATGCCGTGTCTCCTAGCTCGCTGTAATTCACTTCTTTTGTCGACCGACTTGTCTTTGTGGAGAAAGCGCTCGAAGACTCCTATTCATTTTAATGAAGTAAGCTAATTGGTTTGTTAAGGCCGTGTTCAAACCAAACGTATAGTCAGCCGCCGAATGTGAGCAGGCTCACTGAGCCCCAGTGATAATATGAAAAAAAGTAATAGCGTATTGTCGGTTAGGTGTGAACGAAAAAAAGAATGTGTGTATGGAAATACAATAAACTGCGTAACGCTCGCTCACTTTCGGTGGCTGACAGTCAGTTTGGTCTGAACACAGCCTAAATGTCGACCGGATAACCAGAGTTCGGAGTTTTTCTGCGGGATCGCATAAGAAATGATGAAATCCGCGCAAGAACTAAAGTCACCGACATAGCTCGAAGAAAGAAGTGTGTGTTGCCTGCCAATGATGACTAATGGCAGTGAGCGTGGCCGCTAACGATAGGCTTCATAAGAAAGCTGAAGGTTACTCAGAGGGCGATGAAGAGGTCTATGCCCAAAGTTTCTCTGTGGGATCACACCAGAAAAGATGAAATCCGCGCAAGAATTAAAGTCACTCTAAGAATCGCAAGACTTAAGTGGCAGTGGGCCGGGCAGGGCACATCGCGCGGAGAGATGGCCGGTAGGGCTAAAAGGTTTTCGTATGGCGTCCACGGACCGGAAGACGCCGTGTAGGCAGGCCTCCAACAAGATGGAGCGACGACCTGGTTAAGGTTGCGGGATCGCGTTGGATGCGGATGGCACGGGACCGATCGGCTTGGCGAGCCTTGGGGGACGCCTATGGTCAGCAGTGGACGTCTTTCGGCTGAAATGATGATGATGAAGGGAGAGCGTGAAGCCAGTGTCCCGACTCAGCTTCTGAAACTGCCAATAATCGGGCCCGCTCAAAGTGGTTACTGCTATTCTCAATCAAATTTTTATGGACAGCTTTTACTTTCAAGAGATCCCAAGCGGCTTGACTATTTTGTTTGCAGGACATTAAAAATAACAAAATCGACGCGATATTCCAATTTGGGAAAAACAAACTAATTTCCGGAAGCAATTCCGTCAGAAATTGACCGAAGTATTGTTAAAGTGAAGATGTTTGATTTTATTGCTCGTAAATTTAACAGCATTTAGAGATAAGTCGTTACGGCCAGAACGAGGGGGCTTTTTACTTAGATTTTATGTCTTACTAGCTTTTACCCACCACTTTTCTCACGTCAAGGATCACTTCGTTTCCCATCTTTTTTTTCCTTTCTCTTGCCATAGGTACCAAAGTTTCTTGTCATCCATATACCGTAGTGTCTTAAGTCAAAGTCTTGGAGCAGTGTGTGTTGCCAGTGATGACTTATGGCATTGAGACGTGGCTATTAACAATGGGCCTAATAAGAAAGCTCAAAGACACTCAGAGGGCGATGGTGAGGGCTATGCTCGGAGTTTCTTTGCGGGATCACATTAGGAATGATGAAATTCGCCATAGCTTGAAAAATTGCCGGACTCAAATGGAAGAGGGCAGGGGACGTCGCTCGTAGAACTGATGGCGGATGGGGACAAAAAGTTCTCGAGTGGCGTCCACGGACCGGAAGACGCAGTGTGTAGGTAGCCCTCTCTAGCAAGACGGAGCGACGACCTGATTAAAGTTGCGGGAACGCGTTGGATGCGGATGGCGCAGGAACGGCCTTTTTGGCGAACCAAGTATGTTCAGCAGTGAGGAAGTCTTTCGGCTGCAATGATGATGATGACTGGTACTACTGGTTGCCATCAAATACAAGTAACCAAATGATCGTGGGTTCCAAGTTAGTCTCGCACCTCTTACAATTTATGTGCAAAATTACATTTGAAATTCACACGAGCTTTACGGTGAGGGAAAACCTTCAGTTTTTGTTAACCAACTCACTGAGCCCCAAGATACAGGCTCAGCCTAGTTTGGGGACCACTGTATTCTGCTTAAAATGTAATCAAAAAAAAAAAATCAAAAATCAAAACGTTTATTCTGCAAGTAGGCCGCAAAGGGCTCTTTACATGTCATTTTTTTTTAAACTACCAGCGCTTTCGTAAGGACCATCATTGCCAAGAAGAATGCGCCGCAAGAAACTTGGCAGAAAGTCATCTTTTCAAATTAAAATATAATAAATTACAAATTAAAAAAATCATACAAATATAGAATTAAGTAAATAAAAAAAAAATATATAAAAAACAATACAGGGATGTATTGGGTCCCTTAGTTAAAAAACTAAAACAATACCTACATCTTAACTATATCTACGTTAAGTGGAAGTGTAGAATGCTTCCACCGTCAAAAAAAAAAATTAAAAAGGAAAAAATAAAAATATTGGAGATGTCTTCCAATGTCACAATAATTAAAAAAGTATTGTGTTAAAAACACATTTCAGGTCAAGTAACCATTAAACTTTTGGATTCCAAAGGCAAACGCTTACGCCTGCCGCCCGCAAAGTTGGCTCACACGCACTCATGTCATGCGCTGAAAGCAGAGCAGTACCGAGGGCATGTATCGCTTCCGTTCCCATAAGCCTTATGGGACCGTCTTAGGAACTTCGACGTCGCGGGCCAGTGACTAGTTAATAAAGTATTAATTAAAATATAAAATATATACGTTGCTTTATGTCTAATAAAAATTTTCATTTCATTTCAGTTGCGAACCAATTCAATGGTGTGTGAAGTTCTCAATCCACACTGGGCCTGAGTAAGAGCTGCCAAAGAGGCCTGTGTCCAGCAGAGATAATGGCGACGACGCACCTTTGTTCCCCATAATTTATTAACTCATTATGTATCATTCTTCATAGTCAACGTTGGTCAGTGATTTATTTCTGAAAAGTTTTTTCAGGATTTTTTTAAATGCCAATTTATAGAATAATAATAATAAATAATAATAAATCTTTATTCAAAATAGGTTTTTACAGTATAAAACTTAAGTCTTAACAGATTAAAAGTGAAGAATGACACATGCCTGAACTAGGAAGATCCTGTGTCTCAGGCGAAAAAAGGACTTACACAACTAGACATAACTATATGAATTAAGTTAAATTTAATTAAATTAACACTTGCAGAAAAAATAAACCGCTATGTAGGTAATCTTAGTACTAAGGTAAATTAGGAAACATTATTAACAATAACATAATAAGTACCTATTATCAAAACAATGTTTATTTAAACAAGGTCAATAATTTAAACATATATTAGATACTTATAAATCCGTGTATGATGTGTTTTCCAATATTGCTTGTTATACATTTTTTTATTAGGTACGACAATCAAGTATCAGTGTCATCAAAAATTGCGAACTGTAAAGTCTAAACTTAAGAATAATTATAGCGTAGGAGTAAATTTTCAACCTCACATATTACTGACTCAGATACACAGAAAAGATCTAGGTCATCGATTAAGTTATCATTCATACAAATAAAACGAACATAAAATAAGTAAAAGAAAAGTTCTGAAAGTAAACCTGGAAATAGCGTTCTTAGGCGTCTTCGTAGTCTATTGAATTAATGTACCGTAATTCTGCAGATTTCTTAGCGGGACAGTCGGAATCGCCAGTTGTGTGATTACACGGCTTCTTAAAGTGCAGGCAAGTAGCACACTTAGGTGGATCAGACTTCTTCGCACACTCCTTTAACATAAAATGAAGTAGGTTAGGTTTGTTTTATAACAATTTCGAAGTAAATACTGTTTCAGAAATCACAACAGAAATCACTTTATGACTAACGTTGACTATGGAGAACTATGACTTGTTAAATCACTTTGCATATACCTGCGAAGAAATTCAATGGTGTGTGTGAAGTTCCAAATCCGCACTGGGCCCGCGTGGGAACTACGGCGCAAGCCCTCTCATTCTGAGAGGAGGCCTGTAACCTGCAGTGGGACATATACTGCCGTGCAGATTTTAAAACGCAGTAAGTGGAATTTTGAGTGATTTCTGTTTATTAGTGATTCGGAATCAGTGCATCGAAACGCACACATATATGAAATCGGTTTTTTGGTCCGGAGCCTCCTTCGAAGCCTCTACGAGCAGTATGTCAAGGTGCTCAGTAAATAATACACTGTAGCGCTAACTAAAATGCAGTAAGAAACAACTTACTTTATTGGAACTGTAAAGATACAATTTACGCTCATCTGTAATGCCATTTAAAATGCAGTGATTAGGCAACTTACTCTTTGTTAGTCAGTAATCATTGAAAAATAAAAATAATATATTCTATTTAAATCGCAGTATGCGTCAAATTTACTGCGTTTTACTTTGTAAATGAAAGTTTTTTTTACCTTGTACTGCGATTTTCACGGCGGATAAAAGTTTTACTGCTTTTTAGTCGGTATCCGCTAATCGTACGAATATAAGTCTACAATCTAAATCGCAGTATACCTACGTTGATTTGCTGCATTTTAGTTGGTAAATCAATATTTTTTAATGTTTGTACTGCGTTTTTGGCCTTACTTACTGCGTATTATTTAGCAATTGGTTGCTCAGTGGAGGCTCGGACGCCGTACGAGCAGGATAGTCTAGGCGTTTTGTGATTCGAGGACTGCCGCGCATTCGAGGTAAGTACATAGGTATACTTGAAAATTAGTTATTTACATATTATTAACGCCTTGATTTGTATTGTGCACGTGTCACAAGGATATTATGCGTTTTATTTGATTGAAACATGAAACTATCGTGAGACTCACTCATAGTGAAAATAAACGGATCGCTCGCGTCTTGAAGCGAGTTTGGCTTGACATGTTTCGGGCTGGTCCGTGGCCCTTCTTCCCGGAGTCCCCGGAGTATGTGCGTCTGGCAGCCGCCGTGACGTGTTACTCCGGGAAGAGGGGCTGAGGATTGGCCCGAGACATGTAGAGTTGGACTCGTTTTGGGACGTGGGTGATCCGTTTATTTTAACTATAAAAAATTGGTTATTTAAATAACACTGTAGTATATATGCAATGTTAGTACATAAACTACATATATTTAAAAAAATCTTAGTTTTAGTTTTAATAAGCTAAAGCTTAATTTTTCTAATTGTGATGTTTGATTTTTACAAGATCATGTAAATTTTTTGTATCTTTTAGAATTTTTAAGATTTTAAAATGAATGAATAATATGTTATTCATTAAGTCTGATCTCAGAACTAAGTTCCTAGTTTTATTTAGGTCATAATTGTTTTTTTTTTATATATATAAGAAAGCAGTATTATTTTAAAACAATGTACCTATCATTGATGTCAGTAAGGCTGATTGTTTAGTTTTGTTACTGTTTTAATTATACGTAAATAAAAAGTTATAGAAACAATTAAACTTTGTGTATTATTTTGACTTTATTCTCAATTAAGACTGAAAGTAATTTTAAGTTTTTAATGGTAATCATTCATTATTAGCCAAAAATAAAATGTTATACAATGAGTTTTATTTATACATAATATGGTGACTAATGATACCGGTAAAAAAATAATTGTAGAATGTGAATTTTACTTAGTCATTTTATACATTTTTACGTTCAATTTCCTTACAATAAGCAGTAAAATAACTCGTAGCATTTCAAACGATTGCTACGTTCTAACTAAAATGCAGTAAACATGATGAACTTACTGTACTTTACTCTGCAAACACGATTCAACTATTGCAGTATCAAGCTTTTATACTGCGTATTATTTGGTATTCTAAAAGATTTTTAGTAAAAATATGTCAGCAGTAACAGCTCAGATTTTCTTAAAAACCTCCTCTCATGCGTAATATAAGTCTGAGGATGTTCTTTTTTTTTCGTAAATAATCCTTGTAACATTTACGCTATAGTTAAAGTGTAAATTTAGCAAAATTCTTCGAAATAACGAAAACAACGAAGTTTGAAGTAGTTTTTTGCGTTTATCTCGAAACAGCATTTTTGCACTTACTGCGTTTTAAAATCTGCACGGCAGTATAGGCTGGGATGATGATAAATTACTTTTCTCATTTCTTGCATGCACAAATTGTTAGGAATTCCTAGCAATTGGCTGTATTCTAGAAAGCGTTCCAGCAATGTCATCGACCGGAGTATTTCACTGAGCGATGTTTGTAGGACTCATTTCGCTTTTAGGTCAAGTGAGTCCAATAGTACTGATCCGGCTCAAAGTGCAGCTGGAGTGCAGGACACTTGTGAAGCCAACCCCGTCTTTATGGAGCGTGTTTCTTGTTTGTGTTTATTTATGAGCGGCGTCAGCGGTTTTATGAGGGCAAGGAATACAAATTTATATAAAAATCGGCCAAGTGCGTCTGTTCGCGCGCCGTATAAGGTTCAGTTGATATGCGGCAAATGTTTTATGTTAAATTTTGACTAACTCATCCTGGCTTATATTAATCCCACTTCAGAGCTCAGGCCTATGTTCAGCTGTTGACTTCTTTCGGCTGAAATGATGATGATGATGATAATGATGAAGTCTAAGATTTGGCGTAAATAAATTATGCGAAACTTAGGTTCAAAGATCTTTATTATCTCATAAGAATACATATTTACTTACATGAGACAAACTTATTATAAATTAAGTACAATATAAATCGGTGAACGCATGCTTAATAATTAATGATTTAATCTACACTGATATTAGGTATAAAGAGGAAACATTTGCATTCCTGTGTGCAAAGAATAAACTTAAAAACTACTGAACCGATTTCGAAAATTCTTTTGCCGTTATAAAGCTACATTATCACTGATTGACACAGACTATTTTTTACCCCGGGAAAATACCTTTTCCTACGGGAAAACTAATCCATCGCGGGCGAAGCCGCGGACGGAAGACTAGTAATTTAATAAAACAATACACCAAAAGTTAGAATAACGACACATATCTACAAATACATTCAAATCAACGTTATAAAGTATAAGTACTTATTCTAATGCATACCCACATAACAAAAAATGCAACGATATGCGGCCATCCCTGCCACCGAGCTGCGGCCGGCCGGGCCGGCTCGCACCAATAGAGATAAGGATTTGACTACGCGCACGGATATAAACTTACTAGAGGTGACAGAGCGCTTGCATAGATGAAGTATGATATAAAGGTATTTATTTATATATGAGTCTTCGGTGTTTAATATGTATTCATGCATGTATCCATCTATATAAGTATGTTTATCCGTAATCACAGAATATATAATAGTACTGACGTACAGAATGGAAACGGTCCGCCCCACACCGATTCGAATTACCCCACCCCTCAAGGCGCAGATAGCCGGAAACCGCCCGAATCCAGAAGAGTGCGCGCGTGATGTATGTAGGCGTACGCGTGTACAGACGTCGTCGTGCTTATGTAGATTCAAGAACGCGTATTTGTACGTCGTGTCCGCCGCGTGCCGTAATACAAGCTTTGCTTAGTTTGGGACTAGGTCAATCGGCATGAATTGTCCCGTGATATTTATTTATTTTTAATATTTAAATGAATTGCTAGGAAGTTCATTGTGTGTATACTTATATGTTACATGTATTTATTATTACTAAATTATTATATGCATTGTATTCCTTCTCTTATTGCAATATGGTTACCCTTACATTAATACAAAAACAATACAATTACTTGTTATGCCTAATTCTTTTTGGACAAAAAATATGCCAAATTCTGCAAATAATATACCTGCGATGAAATTGAATGATGTGTAACTATGACGTTCCCAATCCGCAGTGGCCCCTCCCCAAAATGATTACCCAAGCCTCATTCTGAGGGAGGCTTGTGCCCTGCACTGGGACGAACTCATTATCCTCTCCTAGCCGTGACCACAACGACTGACTGTTTCCTATCATTGAGAACGTCGCTGATGCGCTCACAGGTGGCTGACGTAGCCGATTTAACTTACAATGTATCTATGTATGTAGGTACGGGTCAAATCTTGGAAGTCAAATTTGACCCAATTCCAGCGGTCAGATTCACTTGGAATTTGGTATACTTATGAAGGTTGGATGACAATGCAAGTACATTCAGCTAAAAAGCTTGTTTTAAAAATGAAATTTTTAACAAAAACTTATCGCGTTTAGCGTCTATTTTTATTCCGCACGGACGGACAAACAGACGGATATAGGAACTTTAAGCCTCCCTTGTTATAGACCTACGGAACCCTCAAAACAGGGGCTCTCAAGGTAGGTCGCCGCCAACATTTACGTGTAATAAAACGTGCGTCTCGATATGAATTGGTATCGGCTCCACCGTCGACGGGTGTTGACGACGAATCTCACTTTATTTATATTTTCGATCGTGCGCGGATTCATGACTGATTCTGTCTTCACTTTCTTCCTTTGACTTTTCACCATATCATCATCATCATCCCAACCTATATACGTCCAACTGCAGCACAGGCCTCCTCTCAGAATCAGTTCGGGGAACGTCACACACACCATTGATTTTTTTCGCAGTACCATGGGTTTAGATGACAAAAAGTCGTCCCTACTTTACGTGTAAGGGACGAGTCAAAGTGTGAAAATATGAGGTGCAAACTTGCTTATAAATATGGACCATAGTTCTTTATGTCCTTGTATTAAGGTATTGGTACATAATTATGAGAGGATTCAATCGATACGACATATTCTTGCACTTGAATGTACCTTAAACAAAATAAATATGTATTCTAATATATAAAAATGTCATGTCACGGTGTTTGTTATCGAACTCCACCGAAACAGCTTGACCGATTTTTATGAAACTTTTTTCTTTCTATTCGGCAGGCCTGAGAATAGGTCATAGGCTATTTTTATACCCCTATTCTTCGCGGACGGAGTCGCGGGCAATAGCTAGTTATAATATAAAACTATCCTGAGACTCACTCATAGTGATAAAATACGAATAACTTACTTCATTTGGCAGTTTGTGCTCCGTGATGAAGGGCTACGGATTAGCCCAAAACGTCGAGATAAACTCGATCACAAACGTTACTTATTTTTTCACTATAAAAAAATATTTTACCAAATTTTTTTTTTACAACTTTGTCCGCGTAGTTGATAAATAGTATACTTGCCGATACAAAATTACAGCTTCCCAGCACTAATAGTCTCTTAGCTTTCAAGACGGAAAGGCACGGAAAAACCATAAAGGTTTCTTGTGGGACTACAGTATCCTAAAAAAGTAGACAATCGTGAAAATGAAAACCGTTTGTGGTCATCCGCAACAACGATGACAGATGACTGGGCGTGGCTCGTGACGAATGACGTCATTAGCATTCATTAGGACAGCTCTGATGGGCCGAGAGGCATAGCGGCCATTAACCCCGCGAGGTCAATGACCGGCAGGTCACGCCGATTTCGCGACAATTATAATTTTAAAAGCTTTTTGGCGTTTCGTGGAGAGTAGATCTTTCTAGGGGTGGATAGGGAATAAGATAGTTCTGTATTTTTTTTGTCACAAAATAAGTTGTAGTGGGTCCTAGCGCTATTATGTTGTACTAGCTGTTGCCCGTGACTCCATCTGGAAAGAATTTGTGTATCGTCATCCCGCGGGAACTATGCAATTTTCCAGGATAAAAACTATCCTACGTCATTCCTAGGGTCTCAAACATCTCAATGAGTTTAGCGGTTATTCATTTCCCATACAAACTTCAACCTCCGCTTTTTATCCTCTAAGCTTAGGATGATTTCTGGGATAAAAATTATTCCTTTCCTTGTGCTCAAATTAACACTATATCAAATGTCATCTAAATCCGTTCAGCGGAAGCGTGAAGAGGTAACAGACGGACACACTTTCGCATTTATAATATTAGTATGGATTTGGATAAAGAAATAGTAGGATAATATTCAGGTAGTGGAATTCTGGGTTCCAGGTAGGAGAGTCTTCAGCGAGTGAAAAAGCTCACTTAGCCAGAAGTCCTTAAAGTTTCTCGCACTTTAAAATAAAAAAACAAAGTAAATAAGAAAAATTGTTTTTATCTTTTACTAAAATGTTTGCCGTTGGTTTACCGTTCGTTTGTGAGGTAGCTACCACGATTCATATTATGCGTGCGTGCGTGCGTGCGTGCGTGCGTGTGACTGTGTGTGGCGCTAAGCAACGACCCTAAGTAAAATTTTCAGCCTCAGTTCTCTATGGGAACCTATCGATGTTTAGAAACTCCTTTACTCGAATTTCATTTATCCCAAAACGGTTCTCCGACTTTTTAAAATCCATATGTTTTGTTTTTCCACAACTTCACAATGCCACGGATTCATTTAATCACAGTTTTATTTGCCAACAAATTCAAAATCCCGAATTGCAATAATCCATTTTTTTATTTGCCAACCTAATCAGTTGCCATATTTTCATAATCTAAATGTAACGAAAAGCCGAAAGTTAGTTTTTATTATCTACCTAACCTAACATCAGAGTAAGACATTTTTAGCGAGCGAGCGAAGCGAGCGAGCAAGACGGTTCGGAGCGGAAGCGACTCGGATAGATTAGGTTCAAAGGCTAATGCGGGAGCGCAGCGGAGCGAAGCTCCCGCATTAGCCTTTGGTGTTAGTTATTTTTTTATAACCACCTACAAAACCTCCTACCCACATAGCAAACTCAATAAAATATTTGGGCAACATTAAACAACAAAATAAATATTACGCTCCACACATAATTGTATGGTCGCCTTTTGTACCCCTGACCTTTGCGGAATAATAATTTTGCGGAATAAATATATATTTGGCAAATGATCCTACGGAATTTCATGCAGTTGGATTTTGAATCATTTGGCAAATAAAAAAATGGATTTTAAAACATTTCGGAAAAGAAAATATGGTAAATAAAATTTCGGACAAACAATAATTTGGAAAATGAAAAAAAGGAGTTTAGTTTTCGGAATTTTAATATTCGGAAATGAGTTTTTCGAGAATATGATAGGTAACCGTTCTCTATCCCTTTACCATTTTTGGAGCTTTTCAGTAACCGCGGCAGCCCTACCGGATCATGGAAACGTGATATTTAAATGAGAATAGATACCATTGTTACTTTTTTCCTGTAGCGAGCTTCACCTAATATTAATTGCAGAAAGCGGGTGTTCCCGGGACAACCCGGTTTAAATCACTGCCACATTTATTTCACTTTCTAGACCGATTTTTCTAAAACAGAAATATTCGCGGGAAAATGTTCTTCCCGCGCAAAGATAGACATAACAGTTTTTTTTTTTAAATTTAACATTTATTTTTTATTTATTTATTAAAGTAAACAGAACACTATCATTACAGGACACCCAATGCGATAGTATACCGATTCAATTATATACAAATTAGCTTAATTAAAAACAAAAACAAACAAACAATTATGAAACATTAACCGTAAAATGGTCTCTTAAATGGCTTTTATTTATTTTCGATGTATTTTCTGCGAGAAAAGGTTTAATGTATACATAAAACGCCTGTGTGAAACACCAATAAAACTAGATTTACCCTAGTAGTAATAACAATATCAAAATACTATATACCTTTCTGTATCTTTTTTACTATAACTCACTTGCCAAATATACAACACTAACGAACAAAAAATGAAATAACCGAGACAGTCAAAATCAAAGAAGTTGTGTGAAATAGTTTTTTTACTTCTTTACAGATAGAGCTCAGAATATAAACATGATGCCGTTTTAATCCTGAACAGTACTTCGTTATTTGCATGCATTGCTTGGTTCATAAATTTAATTAAAGTAATTAAGCCAACTGCCGCATTTAACTTAACGTCGACACGAAATGAGACTGCTTTAGTAACAAAATAAGGAGCTCCGCGAACAACACAGTCTTAATTCTCATCATCGTTATCATCCCAGGCACAGGCCTCCTCTCAGAATGAGAGGACTTGGCCCGTAGTTACTACGCGAGTCCAGGGCTTCATCGATGTCATTTAGTTAATATAAAAATCCCGTTTTTAGTGTTCCGCCAAGTACAACATAAATCGATTAACTATTAAATTGATTGATATGTATATTGGAACGATTTATTGTTTTGCAATTGATTCTATACTATAAAGATTTGGGTATAGTCGGGGTAAGAAAAGGTTCGTCACTTTTCGACTCTATGTCAACGAGTTAAGGTCGAAAAGTGACGAACCTTTTCTTACCCCGACTATACTTTACTAAGACTGGATTTTACCAAACTTTTATTCCGAGAATAACCCTTACTCTCAGATAGTAAAGTCAAATCACTATGGCGGTTTGACATTACTATCTGAGAGTAAGCGTTATAAAAGTTTGGTAAAATCCAGCCTAAATGTAAACAAACTCCAATTATGCGACTAAATTAAAGAGTACGTCGAAAATGTGACGCGTCAAAGTCAATTACAAATATTGCATTTGGCTGGTTAACCCGACGCCATAACTTTTGGTCGTGTTGGCAGCTGATGTTTGTTTACATTTAGTAAAGTACCTAAACTTTATAGTATAGGTTTTCATATATCATAACATGGTCTGTGGTCAGTTAATGGCGTCTTTGTTTACATTCTCATTAAATTGGATTGACACAGGGTATTAATGAATACCATGAACAGCATTGTGGCAGTGGGCAGGGCACATCGCTCGTAGGACTGATGGCCGATGGGGGCAAAAAGGTTCTCTAGTGGCGTCCACGGACCGGAAGACGCATTGGGACGCGTTGGATGCGGATGGTGCGGGATCGATCTGATTGGCGAGCCTCGGGGGAGGTTCAGCAGTGAACGTTTTTCGGCTGAAATGACGATGATGATGATAAATGACCACGATATATCACGTGAATTCCCACGTGAATTTGGCAAAATGCCGAAAGTAATTTAACTGCCGAATATAATGGCTTACGGGAATGAAACCGCAGGTAATAATCAGTGCGGCACCGCCCTGACCGGACCGAACCATCTGCTGCGTCCCGCGACACCGACGACACAACTGTACGTGTCCCGCCTGCATCACTCCACGAAGGTCACGGACATCGTGGAATATGTGCGTGTGAAGACCAAGCTCACTCTGAGGGTTGAGCGGTTGGAGTCCCGCCATGATGTGAATTTCAATTCATTTGTGGTGAGGGTTCCGACTGATCAACCGTCGACCTTCACAAGAGAGGAGTTTTGGCCGAAAGGTGTCGCTTACCGGCGGTTTCGTGGCCGGTTAAGTGACACTGCAAAAATGCCCACGTCACAGAATTCACGTGCTTGTAATTAGATTGTTAATTAAGTGTAATATAAATATGTATGTTAGTCTTTAAGGTTTTTTATATGGGCCTATGCAGCCTGAAATAAAATTATTCTATTCTATTCTATTCTATTCTAATGCAAATGCAGTATGCGAGTGTCCTGCGGGATTGTGCTAATTTCTAGCGGTGACGCACGCAACGCTTCCCCCCCCTTACTTACTACCAAAAGGTTATACGGGACCCTATTACTAAGACTCTACTTAGGTCATACTGAATGTTTCTGGATTCTAAAAAATAAGACTACGCATTATCGTTATGTCACATTTATTGTTTTTCAAAGTATATACCCTCCCTATTTACACACTTTTGCATTCACTGGAACCATTGAGAAAAGCAGTAGGTCCAGTCTTCCTTAGAGACTTCTTCGATGGCCTCGTGGAAAGCATTCACTGCCATTTCCGGACTTGTAAACCGTAAACCTCTAAGTTTATCTTTAATCCTCTAAAGGCCTCTAAATACGCATTCGTTGCTTTAGCGGAATGTGCCGACGCGTTGTCGTGATGAAGGACTATTTTGCTACGGGGACGCTTTTCACGAACTTTTTCAAACACTTTGGGCAAGCACGTGTTCACATACCAATCTGCAGTTACTGTCTTTTGGTTTTCAAGTGACACAGTGGTGTAATGTCCCGATTTGCCGAAAAACGAAGCAACCATTTTCTTACCTGTGCTTCGACTCTTTTTTACTTTCGTCGGCAAGTCTTCAAAAGGAAAGACCCATTCAGCCGATTGACTTTTTCTTTCCGGTTCAAAGCAGTATACCCAGGTTTCGTCACCTGTCACGATGTTATATACAGCCATTGATTGTCCTCCGTCAAATTTTTTTATCATTTTGCGGCACCACTTTACACGCAGTCGTTTCTGGTCTTCCGATAAATCATGCGGTATCCATCGGGTGCAAAGTTTCCGAACCTTCAGATGCAAATGCAATATCTTTTGGACCTGGCTCATTCCAATTCCTAAAGTAGTACGAATTTGCTGACATGTAATTTTTTTGTCAGTTTCAATTAGTTGTCGTACAGTATTAATATTAATATCGGTAACCGCAGTTGCTGGCCGGCCTTCACGTTCATCGTCATGGAGATGGTCACGTTCTCGTCTAAACTCACTAAACCACGAATAGACAGAGCTACGACATGGGGTTTCATCACCAAATGCTAATAGAAGTCTTTGACAACTCTCTTGCTGACTTAATCCACATCGGAAATCGTAAAAAATCATGGATCGAAAATTTTCACAACTTAAATTCATTGCAACAACGACACACAAATTTCAATCCAACACCACGATGAAAAAACAAATGACAGTCTCGTAAATTAAAAAGTAATATACTGCCAGAGAGTTATTTTTTCAAATCCTATTATTGCTTTTTTAATTTTCTTTTTATAAGTGCCCAGTTCCAGAAACTTTCAGTACCTATGCCCGCTGTCCGTTTGTCTGCCACCAGGCTGTATCTTGTACCGTGATAGCTAGACAGTTGAAATTTTCACAGATGATGCATTTCTGTTGCCGCTAAAACAAAAAATACTAAAAACAAAATAAAATTAAAAATTCAAGGGGGTCGTCATACTATAAACGTGTTTCTATTCAGCGTTTTTAACAATATCTTTATAATGACATTAACTAGGTAGTTAAAAATTTCACTGATTATAAATTGCTGCGGCCGCTACAAAAGTAAATAATCAAAATATAAATTAAACACTAAAAGCGGTTCCAGGATAAGAACCATAAAATGATCCCACACGGCGTACATTTTACTTATGACATAATTTATGTCCCACTCTAATAACATTGGAACCAACCTGTGCATTATAGATAACATTAAATTGCCGTTCGGCGTAATTGATTCAATCAGGTGATTAAGTAACGCAGCAAATGTTAATTTGGTATTAGCATAATGTTATCAATGTTAATATTAGATTCAATTTACATCTACTTTGCTCCGATTACTACCGCGCCATCTCCGTAGGCGAAAGCGATCACTTTACACCAGGTAATGTGCATGCCTGTTTGTCAGCTTTCATAATTATAAAACAACATTGTAGTGAACTGAAACAATTACTTTGCTCACCAGCGATCTTACGATAGCTACGTTTGTGTAAAAAATGCGTGTTCATGCAGATTGTACGAACACACACAAATCACACAAACCCGACTATCACCATCACCAAACTACACTGACGCATTTCGGTCTTAATCGGAGCTCATCCTCAGAGTACCGATCACTATGCTACCAGATGTTAGACTAAGAAACCTAAACAGACGTTTTAATTTATCACTGTGACTTCTCAAGTACCCACTTTATTTTTCTCAATCAAACTACCCACAAAAATAAAAATTAAAATTTAAATAAACTTTAACCGTTGCATAAAATTACCATGATTTTTTATTAAAGTAACGCCTGATTCAATAAATTGTCCATAAATTAACGTAGTTTTTAAGAATAAAAAACTTCAGCGGAGGCAAAGACACGGGAATCAGCTAGTATCTTACTAAAATTTTTTCGCTTATGTACCTTCTTGGAGCCCTGAAGCCACTCGCAAGCACATTGAAACACCTACACTCATAATCTCGCAAGGAACACAAACGTCATTAAGACCTGTGTTCTAGTCATTTCCATTTCAGCACCTCATTATACGAGCGCGAAAGGGTTCCCGTGTTTCAGCTCTGTTTCTCAGCAATCCGATTTAATTCCGCCGTGTTCGTTGCAATTTCATTACCATGCCTCGCCACGGCAATGACGGCGTGGAATGACGGCGAACGTCACGCCCATCTCTTTATTTCCCTGGGCGCCCATACGCACACGTGAAACATTCGCGCATTACATTATGCGTTTGACAGAGCATCACGTTTTGTAAATGATGGCAAATGTTTATATCAGGTAAGAGACTCGTGGCCATTGCGGCGGTACAATGAGTTTACGTAATGTGAGATGCGGTAACAGATACCTAAAAAATTCATACCCATCGTCAAGAAAACCTTATTTACTATTATTATTTACTTAAAATATGGCTTCTGTCCTATTTCAGGACAATTTCGCCAGTGTCAAAGTAAGCTCTCTTTGGGAGCGACGTTGTACGACGGTGATTGTAGTTTTTGCAACTTGATAGTAAAATTCCAGAAACCACGTGGAGACAACTTGCGCATTAAAAAATGTCAGACACGAGAGCAATATAGAATTTTGTGATCACTGTTATTTAAGGTTAATCGCCGCATAAAACACTATCAAAATTATACTTCAACTAGTCAAACAAACAGAAATACCAAAATTAGATACTGTCTAGGTACATCCGCCATGTTCGAATGCTACAAATCGAATCCCAAGAAATCCTTAATCTAAGACGGACTACAAAATTAATGATTACCCAGAATAGCCCAGTGGTTAGAAAACCTGACTATGAAGCTTGGGGTCCCGGGTTCGATTCCCGCTCGGGGGAGATATTGACATCAAATGACCTACTTCCAAATTAAGCAAAGCTTCTACTATGGGTACAAGACAACGGATAAACATTACTAATACAGAAAAAAAACATACAATTGAATTGAGAATCCCTCTTTTTTTTGAAGTCGCTTGTTAAATACATATTTAACATCCAAGACTAAAAAAAAAAACCTACTCCCAAACTAAGCAAAGCTTGTATTATGGGTACTAGACGACGATAAACATACTTATATAGATAAATAAATACTTAAATACAAAGAAAACATCCATAACTCAGGAACAATACCGGGATTCGAACCCAGGACCTCTTGCTTCGTAGGCAGGGTGACTACCAACTAGGCTAAAGCGGTCTGAATGAGCCACAGGCTCGTAAAAGTACTGCCTATCTTGGTCTCATGAGAAAACATAGAAATTGAATTCAAATTTTTAAGTTAAAATCTAAAAATTGAAGTAGAAGGCGGGGGCGTGTAATTCTTTGCCTTTTTTATGGACGAGATGTACCGGAAAAGATCCAGGGGACTTACAGTGAATGTGGTGAAGTAATCTCGAGGTTTTTCTTCTATCCGACGCTATTCCAGAAGGACACCATCAGCAACCGACGGAAACAAAACACGGCGCTGTAAGCTTACAGCAGCCGCAAAACACTTTATCACTTCTTCTTGCTGTCTAAACTTTTAGTTTATAGTTTACAAATTATACACAACACAAATAAACCCCGGGGTGGCAAATTAACACAAGAATATAGCGTTTCTACGATCACTTCCGAATTATTGCATATGTCTCGTAGGAGTTCCGAGCGAAAACTAATGTTTTTAAAAATGGCCTCCTGACCTTGGGTCACGCGACACTGGGGCGCGTTTTAGTTCACTTTTTTTTCTCCCTAGATGGCGCGATCTCGTCAAATGAATACTGCGTTTGGTTGTGCAATATTTAGATTGTCGTAAACACGGTCGTTGCTCGAGCACAAAAAATATTATTAATTATGTATTTATCTATACACCGTTTTTTCCGTTTACTTTAAGGAAAGATTATTCAGGTCAAATAAAGTTAATTTCTCGAAAAAACTAGTGTCTTAACTCTTACTATTTTTGAGACATTTAGTTTTTAAATTAAATGGCTGAACCAGTGTAAAACGTCCTTTATTACGTTCTTTTATTATGTATTTATCTTTTAAATTTCGTCAGTAAAGAGTTTTCCATTAATAGAGTTATACATATTCGCTACAAGGAGATTATTGAGGCGAATTCGTTTGACATTACATACTTAATTTATGACATAATCGTAAACATTGGTATTGTATCAATCATCGTGTTTAACTTAACGGAAAAAGCCGCGATTTTTTTTTCGGTTAAAAAATCAATATACCAGGAAGTCTCTGTTAATGTACCGAGCAACGTGTCGAATTTGATGGAAATAAAAAAAACATGGTTTATCCGTTGTCTAGTACCCATAGTACAAGCTTCGCTTAGTTTGGGACTAGGTCAATTGGTGTGAATTGTCCCATGATTTATTATAATTATTACATTGACGACCGCTTTGTTCTACAAATCTGGGTACACGCTAACGTTGTACGCCGTTATCAGTTAATAATGTCATCACTAGGAACGTGGAGTTAATTCCCGAGCGGACAAAGGTAAGGGATAATCCTGTGGTTGGTTCGGTCGGCATTCCGGGCGAGTTGCCCCGACCGTGTCGGCTACCGGCAAAGGTGGGTGAGCTTATTAGTTGCGTTGTCATACGCCCAATCAATTGAGGTTTAGAAAGGCTTAAGTGCCAGTGAAGCTCTGATTGAGTCGCTGATGGAAAAGCAGAGACTTTAATCCGGCCAAGAGCGCGTCGGACACGCCCAGGATAGGTTTCAGCAGCCGTTATGACGTGTACTATCTGTATTAAAAAATCTTTATCTTTATTAAATAATCTATATTTGTCATACAAAAATTTTATAAAATATAACAACTTATAGACTAAACATTTATTTAATAACCCTTCCTTCTTCGCAGTCGGGTAAAAAGGGAACATGTTACGTATACCTGAACTGGGAGAATTCCCGAGTTTCAGGTGTAAAATAGGGAATACTTAAAAACAAGTCTTAAATATTTAATCACATTTTAAAAAATAGAAAACATGAAAAAAATCTTATCATTTATTATACTAATATTATAAAGAGGAAAGATTTGATTATTTGTTTGTTTGCATTGAATAGGCTCCGAAACTGCTAGACCGATTTCAAAAATTCTTTTGCCGTTAGAAAGCTACATTATCACTGAGTGACATAGGCTACTTTTTACCGCGGGAAAAACCCTTTTCCTACGGGAAAATTAATTTATCGCGGGCGAAGCTGTGGACGGAAGGCTAGTTTACCTCTATAATAGGTATAGATGTATTAATAAATTAATTGTTAACATAAAGACTATTTACAATATCTATATTTATTTTAATACTGACTATAATTTTTCTGTATCTTCATAGGACATAATTTGTTGAAGTGCTGTTTGGAGAATTATCTTAACTTAACTATACCTACTGGTTAGATCAATTTACCAAAATAGTTATTTTCTAGTAGAAAAAGTTCCATTCGCATTTTTACCCAAATGTTATTTTTTCACTATGTTTTTTTTACTGAAGCTCATTTTCACAATCACAGCGGCTCGGATTATGTATTTTCATAGTTCGAACTGAATACGAATTCACAGAACAAAATATGCCACCTGGTAATTTATGTGCTGTGGAAGGATGCACGTCAAGTAAGAGGAGAAATAAAAATCTTTTTTTTTTACAATTATATTTAACAACCGCGCATTCAAGCCGAGCAAAATAAGTATTTTTTCTACTCGCGTACTACAATGTGCTACTATCGATATCGCTATCGGTAGTCCAATGAAGTGCATTGTGTGATGGCAACTTTGACATTTCATTATAAAAAGTTTCACAATGTTCTTTTTCGCACTGCAAATGGCGGAAATTAAAATTAAAAAAAAGTTCACCGGTTTATTGTCTAATGGTCGACAGCCATTCTATTTTATTTAAGTACTTAATTATTATTAAATTGACTTTAAAATATGTTTACATACAAATGAATTTTAAAGTTGTTAATAAATATGAATATTTTAACATCATTCAATTTGGCTGTATGACAAAGTTCCCGGGTCCATTCTAAGGTTGTGATTAGTGAAAAAAAAAACGTTTCAAAATAGCGGGAATTTGTTTTGCTTTTGCACGGAGTTCTTTCAAGTCGAAATAAATAAAAGAGTAATCACTATTTAAATGACTTTTTATCTGTGAGAATTTGTGAGTTTGGTGAATTAAGTGATGCAGAAATGTTGACGCCGCCAGAAATAAAACAGGCGGCAATGAAAGTGAGCAATAATTTGCTACTTTTAAAATCGAAAAATTCATTTATTGTCCGTTATGTAAGTAGGTATTCATAATTTAATAATTGTTTATTTTGAACTCGTAGAAAAAGTAATGCATGCAACTGTTCATAATCAGCCATTGAGACACTCATGCGTATCTATTATGACATTCGGCTTCGCCTCATGTCATAAACTCGCACTCGTGTCTCAATGGCCCTTATACCATGTTATGATACCGTTGCATTAAATCCCGTTTTTTCCCGTTCCCGTGGGAATTTTGAAAAGTACTCTCTTAATGCCCCTATACACTGGTTGGGTAAAAATAACTTAAAAATTAATATAAGCAAAACTCACTTAATGCAATTTAGAACCTTTAGAAGTCGTGATTATAATTTAACATTAAATTATGGAAACAATCCCGTGAAAAAAGTGGAAAGTACAAAATTTCTAGGTATAGTCATTGACAACTTTTGGGCCTGGAAAGCTCAGATTTCAGAAATTTGTAATAAACTCCATAAGTTTGTTTTTGCTCTAAGGAGGTTGAGTATTACATGCTCCAAAAGAAGTTGTACTTACGGCCTACCATGGTTATGTAGCTTCTAAGCTTAATTATGGGTTGTTGTTGTGGGGCAACTCAGTAGACATAAAAAAAGCATTTGTAGCTCAAAAGAAATGCGTAAGAGCAGTATGTAATGTGCATTATCTGACTCCATGTAGACCTCTATTTAAAACACTCGGGATACTACCGCTACCGTGCATGTGTACATAAAACAAATAGCATTATTTGTGAAAAATAATTCAAGTTTATTTGCTACACATGGCCAAATGTTTCCAAGATCAACTAGACATAAGGATAAATTGTACCTCCCTTTATCAAGATCGAATGTATTTAAAAGGAATTCATTTTGTATGGCAATTAAAATTTTCAATCATTCACCGGCACATATACGAGAATGCCCCAAAAATAAATTTAAGCAACTAATTACTAGGTGGCTCCTTGACAAATGTTACTACTCCGTTAGGAAGTTTTTCGCCGATATTTAATTAGGTTTCAGTTAATTAATTAAGATTTTACTGTGACGTCACAAGTGTTAAATATAAATTTTATTTTACTCTTAGAATCTTGACAAATTATATTAGATAAATAGTTAATTAATGAAAACAGAATGTTAGGAAAATTATTAATGTAAGTTGACATTACCCTTAGAAATTGATGATGATGTTTTATAATAATTATTATTACTAGTATGCATGAATATAAATTTAAATCAATTAATTTTTACAATAAGTGCATTATATAATTAAAATATTGCATGCCTAGTGTAGGTAGAACATAAGCACATCGTATTCACTACTCGTAAGATCTTTGTTATTTACACTATGTTCTGGCAATAAATAACTTTGACTTTTTAACGACCGCTTTAGCCTAGTTGGTGGGTGGGTTTGTGGGTGGTGTGGTGCCTACGAAGCAAGAGGTCCTGGGTTCAAATCCCGGTAAGGGCATTTATTTGTGTGATGAGCACGAATATTTGTTCCTGAGTTATGGATGTTTTCTATGTATTTAAGTATTTATTTATCTATATAAGTATGTCTATCGTTGTCTAGTACCCATAGTACAAGCTTTGCTTAGTTTGGGACTAGGTCGATTTGTGTGAGATTGTCCCCTAATATTATTTAATATTATTTATTTATTTTGACTTTGACTTTGACTTTGACTTTACACTCCCCAAGCAACCTACATGCCGAATTTCAACTTTCTACGACCAGTAAAACGAAAAATCCCGTTTTTTCCCGTTCCCGTGGGAATTTTGGAAAGTCCTCTCACAATGATCTTCTACACTCCCCAAGCAACCTTTATGCCGAATTTCAGCTTTCTACGACCAGTAAACCGAAAAATCCCGTTTTTTCCTTATCCCGTGGGAATTTCCGAAAATCCTTAAAACTGTTTTTTACTATTATAATTACCTACTTCTATGCTAAATTTGCAGAGTCTAGTAATTATAGTTCATTGGATTCCGTTGAACTGAATATATAAATCCCGTTTATTCCTTATCCCGTGGGAATTTTGAAAAATCCTGAAATTGATGTTTTCATTATTGTAATACCTACTTGTGTATCAAATTTGAAGAGTCTAGTTATTATAGTTACTGAGATACGGTCACTTGGAATCGAATCTATAAATCCCGTTTTTTCCCGTTCCCGTGGGAATCCCCAAAAATCCTTCCTTAGTGGATGCCTACATTGTATAAGGTATCTATGTGCAAAATTTCAAGTCTCTAGATCCAGTGGTTTGGGCTGTGCGTTGATATATCAACAGTCAGTCAGTTTAGAATTTTATATACAGGGTTATTTGTAATTCACTAGCATCCTTTTAACCCTAAACTCCTACCACTTAAACAAACGTTTTTTGTTTTACAGCTTTTGTCATTACTTAATAGTTTTGGTGTAATAACGTTTTGAAAATTTGAGATTTCCTCTTATTTTTACGATACTCTGTGTATTTGTATGGGAAAAAAAGTGCTTCATTTTAAAAAGTCGTAGAACAAAAAACATTTGTTTGAGTGATAGGAATTCAGGGTTAAGAGGATGTCAGTGAATTACAAATAACCCTGTATATAGATTAGGGTTCCGTACCCAGAGGGTAAAATGGGACCCTATTACTGAGACTTCGCTGTCCGTCCGTCTGTCCGTCTGTCCGTCTGTCTCCAGGCTGTTTCTAAAAAACAGAATAAAATAAATATTTAAGGAGACTCCCATACAAAAAACGTGATTTATTGCTCGTTTTTGCTCGATATTTAAAACGGCAACAGTTAGACGCTTGAAATATTAACAGAGTAATATGAAAATAAAACATTGAAGGGGGGCTCCCATACAACAAAAGTGATTTTTTTTGCCGTTTTTATAGATAATGGTACGGAACCCTTCGTGCGCGAGTCCGACTCGCACTTGGCCGGTTTTTGTTTGTAATTGTTATTTTATTTTGATTTAAAAAATGACATTCTGCCAAGTTTCTTGCGGCGCATTCTTCTTGCCAATGATGGTCCTTACGAAAGCGCTGGCAGTTTTAAAAAAAAAGAACCTTTTGCGGCCTACTTGCAGAATAAACGTTTTCATTTCATTTTCATTTAATTTCATAGTTATTTTATTTCAGCTAAGTATTTCTAAAAAAACATGTTATATGTTAATGATATGATAATTTCAAAGTCGTTTCTTCCATTGTATCTACCTCTGAGCATAAAAATAGATATAAATACAAATAAGTAATTTCATGTTCACCTAAAGATCATATCGAGATGCAGGTAAAAAAAAACCGAGCAAGTGCGGTGAACTTGCTCACCGAAGGTTCCGTACAAATGTTAAGGTATGTCCAAAATAATACGCCGTAAATAGCGCCGTCGCTATAAAAATCCAATGTTAGCAGAGTCCTGCTTCAAAGTTGATTACTTGAAAAATTTCATAGTTCTAGGTCAACGGAAAAACCCTACAAATTTTGATTCCCTTCAGAGTGTCGAAACATACGATTTTTGTGCCATAAACAGCTGTTTCTTTTTTTTACGTCAACTTAGAAGTTTGATTTGTTCATAAGGGACTCAAGTATGGTTTTAATTTCAAATCGATACCTGCACGCGTTCATAGATATACTAATATTATAAAGCTGAAGAGTTTGTTTGTTTGTTTGAACGCGCTAATCTCAGGAACTACTGCTCCGATTTGAAAAATTCTTTCAGTGTATCTATAGCACATTTATCGAGGATGGCTATAGGCTATATATCATCACGCTACACACGGGGGTGAGGGTGCGGGGGAGGGGGTGCGGGGGCTTCAAAAGGGGTGAAAATTTTATCGATGTTGCCGTAGGATGCACCGTTTTCAAGATATTTGACAAAAACACCAGGGGGAAGGGGGTTGGGGGGGGGGGTTGAGGGTGCGAGGGAGGGGGTGCGGGGGCTTCAAGGGGGGGATGAAAATTACATCGATTTTGCCGTAGGATGCACCGTTTTCAAGATATTTGACAAAAACACCGGTTTGGGCTTTGAGGGGGGCAAAATTGGGGGGGAGGGGGTGTGGGGGTATCAAAGGGGGGATGAAAATCCATTGATTTTGCCGTAGGATGCACCGTTTTCAAGATATTTGACAAAAACACCGGGGGGGCGGGGGGTTGAGGGGGAGGAGGTGCGGGGGTTTTTGAAGTGAAATTTCTATAGGCACTCTTGACTTGGGACGAACGCGGGTGTGCGGGGGGTGCTGTGTGGGGGTATGCGGGGGGTGCGGAGCGGTGCGGGGAGGTGGAGGGTGCGGGTTCTTGGGGTTTGGGGGGGTGCGGGGGTGCGGGGTTGCTGTGCGGGGGGGAGCGGATTGGAGGGTGCGGTGGGGTTGCGGGGGGGCGGGTAATTTTTTATCGAGGAACTAAGGAGTGCCATAATTGATAAAAAAGCGAATTGGATAAAAAAATAAGCTGCCCAAATTACTATTTCCACGCGGACGGAGTCGCGGGCAAAAGCTAGTAAAGGGTCTTGACAGACAGGCGGACGGACGGACGGACGAAGAGTTCCATTTTTACTTTTGAGGTAAGGAACCCTAAAAACAAAAGAAAAAACTGTGGACAACTGGTTATTTTATTATGTATTTGTCGGTGGTCTTTACGTGAACGCCCTTATAGAGGAGCTCAGCAGCACCCGTGTCGGTTGTCACGTAGACGGAGTTTGTGTCAACAATTTAAGCTACGCTGACGACATGGTGCTGCTGAGCGCCTCAGCGTGTGGACTTGCCAAACTTATTTCTATTTGTGAGCGGTACGCAGCGAGCCATGGCTTGATCTATAATGTCAACAAAAGCGAGTGCATGGTTTTTGGGGTCAAGGGTAAATGCCCGCCGAGGTTTCCATCACTTAAACTGAATAATCGACCATTAAAAATTGTTGAACAATTTAAATATTTGGGGCATTTGGTGACTTCGGATCTTAAAGATGACGCAGATATTGAGCGCGAGCGCAGAGCGTTGGCCGTCCGAGCTAATATGATAGCCCGTAGATTCGCTAAGTGCTCTAAAGAAGTTAAGATCAGTCTGTTCAGAGCCTACTGTACTGCATTTTACACGGGTAGTCTGTGGGCAGACTACACCCATAAACGGTACAACGCTCTGCGCCTTCAATATAATAACGCGTACAGGATGCTGATGGGGCTGCCCAGATTTTGTAGCGCTTCAGGGATGTTTGCAGAGGCGCGGGTAGACTGTTTCTACACCACCATGCGTAAGCGCGCAGCATCCCTTGTGCTCAGGGTGCGGGCGAGCCCTAACAATATCCTGGCCATGATTGCAGACAGGATTGACGGTCTGTATCTGAACAACTGCTGCATGACCCATGTGCGCAGAAATAAATGACATTTAATTATTCAAATTCAATTAATTGGTCCAATAATAATTTAATTTTTGTTAATGTGAAAATACTAACACTAACTTAAGTATAATTTTTGTTACTAACCCAAATGATCCAAGTTGGTCGTAAATAAATGAATTATTATTATTATTAATACTAAGTTGACAGATAACATGTTGATTTTCTGGTAAAACTAGCCAAGTCAAATGTTATGCTTTAATTTAATATAAGTTATCTTCTTTGTGTAAATTATGCGACAATTTAATACTACGCAAAATAGGCGCACATAAACGTTGAGTCCCGCTATTACCTACCTATAATACCTAGTCGTAAGTCATGGTGATATTTGGCTATTTATATTTCAATAACCATTTAAACTGTATTTAAAAAATTTTGGCTTCGAGTTGTTAATCTTATTAGTATCAATAAATAAACAAAATATGGTGTATTTGCTTTAAATAAATAGATTTTGCGTTACGAAGGAGTCAAAAGTGTATCCAAATGGTTCGTGTAATATTACACAAGACGCAGTTTCGCCAGTTCCTACTTGAACTTGACTTGACACGCTGCCTCGTGTGACGTGTCTAGATAAAAATAAACTACACGCTCAATATAGGTATAACTGAAGTCCTAGACGACGAAACATCGCGTGAATAACAAACATTAATTACTTAAAATTCCAGTTTTTAATTTAGTACGACTCCGCCATGGCACTGAGCTGGACGGCTGCTTTTGCGTTCGGTTTGGACCTCATTTTGACGTTCTCAACTACAAGAAATATCTACAGTTTAGCCACGGGGGATGAAGATTTAAAGTTCACGCAAATTACAAGCCAACATGGGTATCAAAGTGAACACCATACTGTACAAACTGAAGATGGATATTTGCTGTCCGTATTCAGGATAACAGAAGCTGCAAACTGCACCAAGGAGAAGAAGAAAACCCCGGTTTTGCTTATGAACGGACTTCTAGCCAGTGCCGACTGTTTCTTGGACGCGGGTGTTAAGGCAGGGCTTCCTTACCTTCTATCCGACGCTTGTTTCGATCTCTGGGTCGGCAACACGAGGGGCACGTACTACGGCCGAAGACACACCACGCTAAATCCCGACAGTGACCAGGCGTTCTGGGATTTTTCCTTCGACGAAATAGGTCTATACGACGTGCCGGCAACCATCGACTTTGTGTTGAACAACACAGGTGCAGAAAAACTCAACTATATAGGAGTCTCGCAAGGAGCGGGAACTTTCTTTGTGATGTGCTCCGAAAGGCCTGGGTATTGCGACAAGGCTAAACTCGTTATCGGTTTGGCGCCGGCCACAAGAAATGCTAATACTAAATCCTTTCTAACTAGGCGCATATTATCCTTTGTGCAGGATCACGAAAAATTATTACAAACCCTTGGAATTTGGGAGTTAAGTTGGAAAGGTATTGCGGATGTGGTTAATACTGCGTGTCGACAAAGACCTGCAATTTGTGAAGCAATCATAGGCTACATGGACGCGCCTCATCCGGGATCCGTTTCGGTGGAGTCATTAAAAGTAGTATGCAAGCATTTCCCGTCGGGGACTTCCGTAAAAAATCTAGTGCGGTATGCACAAAGTATTAACAGCAGTAGGTTTTGTAAATTTGATTATGGACATAAGAAGAATATGAGGCTATATGGCGGTGACCCACCAGATTTTAATTTGTCTGCTGTGACTATCCCAACTGTTGTACTACAAGGCAAAAACGATGGTTTAGCTGATTATGCAGACGCAGTGTGGGCAGTTAATAGATTGCCCAATGTTAAGGAATTTTTTACGGTTAAGGATCCTTTATGGAACCATCTAGACATGATATTAACAGACAAGATACCTGAGTTTTTGTTCCCGAAAATACTGGAATATTTATTACTTTATGACGGCAACGGCAACAAATAATCAAAGTACCTACAAAATCACGGTACGGTCGACCAAGAAAGTGGTCTGCCAGTTTTGACAAAAGTTTCTGTGACATCTAAATATCCCTAAGTCACTGTCATCATGTTATTGCAAGGAAAAATCGACCTCGTTGTATCATGACGTGCTGATGAACTTCGACCGTAGGGGGGTAGACCATGTTTTTGGCCGACTGTACCACGAAACTTTTTGCTACGAAAGCAGAATACCACGAATCATTTTATTTAGACACTTTATAACAACGAAATACAGTCTCATACTCAATCACGAAAGACATTTCACCGTTTCACACAGTTACGAAAAATTGTTAGTGCGAATATTAAAACTACAAAATTATAATACAACAAAAGTCTGTCCTGCGAAAGTTTTTTTTATTTAACCACTTTGTCGGCGTGACTAATATATATATTCATGCCAAATTAGAGTTTTCTAGTACTAACAGTCTCTGAGCTTAGCCGCGGACAGACAGACAGACAGTCAGACAGACAGACAGACAGACGGACAGACGGACAGACATGGCGAAACTATAAGGGTTCCTAGTTGACTACGGAACCCTAAAAACACAGTTACTATTTTAAACAAGAACCTCCCGTGAGACTCACTCAGCAGCTTATGCTGACGCCGACACCTATTGTCGCAAACTTCTACGACTGTTTTATGTTTAATATGTAGGATTTAATTTGTTTAATTTGTTTTTTTTGTGGCAATAAATTGTTTTATCTTTCTTTCTTTCTTTCATAGTGAAAATATACCTACGGATCACTCACGTCTTAAAACGAGCCCGGAAAATTAGCCCGAAACATGTCGAGTTAAACTCGTTTTAAGACGAGATTGATCCATATATTTTCACCACAGTTACTATTGTTGGGTTTACAGATTTTAGTTAATTGCAAAAGGTGCTTTTTTACTGCTTCTCCTAATTGAATTACGATGGATCTTAGCAAAGTAAGAACTGAATCAATAAATATTTACAGATTTAAAAAAATATATATTTTTTTATTTTAATTATTTTTAGATTAATTTCAACTAAATTAAGCTAATTCGTAATAGGAACAAGCTTTTTTGTTAACTGTACTTGGATTATTGTTTAAATTACATATCCGGACCAAGTTGTGAGTCAATCCGACCATAGTGGTCGGATAATTATGGGTGTTAATTGCCTTGCAAGATTAATCATTACACTCATATTTATTTCTAACATTTACAAATAAAAATATGCAATGCAAGTTACACAATAAACTTATACAGTCAATACAATCATCATTATTCATTACCGTATAATCACACTACGATAATCACAATAATACTAACGTTTTCTTGCTGATATTTTAGAATACATAATTATTATTTAACACTAGGTATTTTACTAAAAAAACACATAAATAATAATAATTCTATTCATAGACCTTATTTTTTACTTCTTTAGGTGGCTTAAGAGGATACGATGCGCACCATTTCTCCATACAAAAGTAGTCCCCTGTTTCCTCCCTGGATAATGGCTTTAAAGCCAAAATTTTTTTACTGTGTAATCTATATCTACCACAGCTATGCCCCAAGGTTTCGTTTTTTTCCATATTTCAATTAACATAAGAAATATGAGCATTCAAAAACTGAAAAAATTGCCCAATTTCAACGTCAATTTCAGACACTCATCAGAAAAGAATCCCTCATATAAACAAAATAAGGAAAACATAGGGGCATAGCTAAATCTATCCTCTAATTATATTTGAAAAAATAATTTTATTGGTCCAGTTTTCGAGAAGAAAACAGGGGATTACGAAATGCTGTTTTGATCAATTTTACGCGCCTATTAACGGTCTGAGCTGCAGTTGTCCCGCTCTCGCTGTACTGACACGGAGGGGTTCGGGCGAGACAGCGACATTTCATTAAAATACCTATTTCTCAAAAGTCTCTCAGCCATCGTACCCTCTTAAGTAAGCCAAACCATTTAAAAATAACACAGTATTTAATTTGTCTTTTTTTCAAAATTAATCTTAATTTTCTCTTCTGTTTTTTTTATTATGTGCCCTTTGTCTTGATTGTGCTTGTGATGTAATTCTTGAAAATGTGTGCTCACTATTTATCTGCTCCTTATACATTTCATCATTTGTTTTATAAAACATGTATATATTTATTCTTTTTCGGCCCAATAATCCTTTCCATTGGTGAAATTTAATTTTGTGTCGTTGGAACACATGTGTCAAGGGAATCATGTACTGACCACATCTCTGGTGGAAATCTAGGTGGGACTCGTTTCAATTTTTCTTCTTTGTTTTTTTTTTTTTTCATAGTCCCATTTACTTAGAACCAATTAGTCACCATGGCTGTGTTTTCTGGTAACACTTGGTCCTTATACGGGCGAGGGTCGGTCAAGGAATAAACCAACGGGTAAAAACATAAAAGACCGACCTAAGCACCCCCCAGTGCCCAGCGGGAGAATGCATGTTCCTCTCCCGGCCATCCAGCAAATGGCTGAGGCAGGACACTGTGGGTAGATTAAGTCCCCTCCCTACCCCTCCTCTCCTCAAAATTTAAAGCACACGTTTTTGTACTAATAATCAATAGAGAAGGGGACTTGTGAACGGGTTTTTTAGTCCGTGCAAGTCGGACACTGTCTGGGCCCTCCATTCCCAGTTCGTCCGAAGGGATTTTTCCCGAGCACAAGTCACTCTTCCTACCCTAAAGTAAAAAACAGCAAAGACTTCGCGTCTTTGGCACCTCTGGCGACTCATTAAAAAAAAAACACTTGGTCCTTAAGAACTTCAAAAGCTTCTAGAATCTCTTGGGATCCATATTAGCTAGGGCAGGTAAATTACGAATTCCGTGTGCAAAATCGGTAGACTCATCGTAAATTTCTGCAAGACCCGCCTATTGAAAATGTGTCTCCAGATTGTCTGTCGTAAATGAAAACAGCAACATTTTCGATTGCAATTTGGGAAAATTTTTTCTATTGCCCGGATTGCTGCCACTTCAAAATCCGTAATCTTAAATCTTCTCAGGGCACAATCTAATGCCCAAATGGTTTGAGACTGATTTCAGAACTTCGAAGTATAATTTGTATATATTTTTTGATTTATTTGACAAAAGCCCATAGACCAAGGGAATCACTTTTTGCTCAGTTTCATGTTGCACTATTATACCATAAATGGTGTAAATCTGATGAGTCAAGGGCAAGTTTTAAATGTTTCGTCAGCGATCCTATATGGAGAATTTTGTGAATTTCTCAGATTATTAGCGTTGCCAAATAATAAGATGTTATGTCCGTCACAAACGTATTGCACCAATGAAAAATCATTGTATTTCTGCGGGATTTTGAATTCTTCATGAAACAGTGGTATTTTTGGGAAATCTTTGGCTCTCGTACAGCTTATTACCATCCTCATTGCGTGTATCGATGGAACGTAAGGTGCATTGTACTGTGGAATTTTTTGGACTTCTGCCTGAATTATTTGTGATAGCGTGTCCATACTATTTATGGCTCGTGATTTCAGTCCCTGATTTATTTGTAAATTCACAATTTTATCTGCTTCTAGGCTGTGGCTATGATGGCGTGTCCATATTATTTATGGCTCGTGCTTTCAGTCCCTGATTTAGTTGTAAATTCACAATTTTATCTGCTTCCGGGCTGTGGCTGTGATGGCGTGTCCATACTGTTTATGGCTTCTGCTTTCAGTCCCTGATTTAATTGTAAATTCACAATTTTATCTGCTTCTGGGCTGTGGCTATGATGGCGTGTCCGTACTATTTATGGCTCCTGCTTTCAGTCCCTGATTTAGTTGTAAATTCACAAATTTATCTGCTTCTGGACTGTGGCTACGATGGCGTGTCCATACTATTTATGGCTCCTGCTTCCAGTCCCTGATTTAGTTGTAAATTCACAATTTTATCTGCTTCTGGGTTGTGGCTATGATGGCGTGTCCATACTATTTATGGCTCGGCTCCTGCTTCCAGTCCCTGATTTAGTTGTAAATTCACAATTTTATCTGCTTCTGGGTTGTGGCTATGATGGCGTGTCCATACTATTTATGGCTCCTGCTTCCAGTCCCTGATTTAGTTGTAAATTCACAATTTTATCTGCTTCTGGGTTGTGGCTATGATGGCGTGTCCATACTATTTATGGCTCGGCTCCTGCTTCCAGTCCCTGATTTAGTTGTAAATTCACAATTTTATCTGCTTCTGGGCTGTGGCTACGATGGCGTGTCCATACTATTTATGGCTCCTGCTTTCAGTCCCTGATTTAGTTGTAAATTCACAATTTTATCTATCTGCTTCTGGGCTGTGGCTATGATCACATTGGCATTTAGTTATTTCATGAATACTATCGACATTTACTCTTGTGACAACGCGCGACTGACAATTTATGCTCCATTTTTTAACACAACAACAATAACACAAATTGATTGCTTTCCTGTCCATGCTAATTGAATAGTCATCCAAAACTAACTGTTTTTTATTCCTTTTGGAGAACACAAACTTTAAATCACCCATTTTACGAATAACAACGCTGCTATGATACTTGAATAAATGATATTAAGGCAAATGCTGTGTTCGTTCCGTTATGAAGTTTTCTTAAACCTAAAGCTGAACTACCCTTTTTATGACTTTATAAATCGGCTTCTAGTAACTCTACCTACCTTTATAGGTAAAAATACCTAGTATAGGTAAAAATAATGTTTCAAACATTATGCGTAATTTATGTCAGTGGATATTTATTAACTTTTTGTTATAATCAAAATTATAATTTAAAGGATGTACGTGTTAGTAATAATTTTTTTTCACTGTTACACAATGTCTAAATGAAATTATTAGTTGTATTCTGCTTTCGCAGCAAAAAGTTTCGTGTTACCGTGATTTTGTACTTCAATTATTTGTTGAAAGATAATTTTGTTAAGTACAATCTGAATTGGTGGAATAAATTTCGTGCTGAAATATTGTCATGGCATAGTTTTTCGTTGTTTCAAAACTTCGTAAAAAAGTTATTCGTAATAAAAAGTTATTTCGCAGGACAGACTTTTGTAGTAGGACAGAATTTTGTAGTTTTAATACGTTAACGTAAAACCACTAACGTTTTTTCGTAACAGTGTGAAACGGTGAAATGTCTTTTGTGATTGAGTATGAGACAGTTATATTGAAAAATATTGAGTTCCCTCGTAAAATGACATAATCAAAGACAATGTAGAGTCAAGGATAAAAAGAAATTCGGTTTTTATGGTGCAATACATATTCACGCCTCACCCTGTAGCTAGTTTAGTTAGTATAGTGTTAGTTTTTATGACATTTATTTTAGAAGAAACAGTATGACGTCAAAAGAAGGCGCAAAGGTTCAAGTCGAGTTACAAAGCCGAAATCAAGTTTAAGATTACAAGCTTCTTACGAACACTAAATACCTGTTGACCTTTGGGTTGCCTAAAATAAATCTAAACACGCAACAAAGTATTTAGCCAAGGTTGAGGAAAAAACAAAAGGAACCGGCGAAGCAGCGCCGTCTGTAATATTGCACTAACCATTTTGGAGCCACTTTTGATCCCTTCATAATTCATAACTCAAAATCTATTTAGCACAAATATACCAAATTTGGTTGTTTTTTGTCAAGAAAGTATTTATATTAGTATTGTATTTTTATGAGCACGGTTCTAAATCGTCATCATCGTTATCATGTCAGCTGAAAGACGTCCACTGTTAAACGTAGGCCTCCCCAAGGCTCGCCAAACAGATCGGTCCTGTGCCATCCGCATTTAACGAGCTCCCGCAACTTCAACCAGGTTGTCTCTTTATCTTGTTGGAAGAATAAAATGTACAGTTTAGTAATTCTGTACACTTGTAGCTGTAGTTGAATGCAGGTGTCAGGAGTGCGGAAAAAGATATCTTGAGTTGAAGTAAGATGATTTATTAAGTTAAAGATACAAAGTTAAAAGTAAACTGATTCTTTCTCTTGATGTTAGTTGTACGATAGCTAGTTACGCACTAGAGTTGTTTTATATATTAAAACTCGTATTACTTATAATATTTGTTGCCGCGCGACCCAAAGTAGGTCGCGAGTAAGCATAATAAAAATGTACGGTGGTGAGACCGTACATATTGGCAACCCCTAAAGAAAGGAAATATAAGTTAAGACCTATTATTCTTCGAGCTAAAATTTACTTCATCATGACTCTGTTGTATTATAATCATTAATACTGCATGGTTGAGGTTTTTTTAAGTCAATTTTTTTTTTATATGTTTATGAGGGGGCAAACGAGCAGACGGGTCACCTGATGGAGAGCGATCATCGTCGCCCATGGACACCCGCAACACGAGGGGAATCACAGGTGCGTTGCCGACCCTTTTAGGAATTGGTAGGCTCGTTTTTAGGGTTCCGTACCCAAAGTCTTTTTGCAAACGGGACCCTATTACTGAGGCTCCGCCGTCCGTCCGTCTGTCCGTCTGTCACCAGGCTGTATCTCACGAACCGTGAAAGCTAGTTGAAATTTTCACAGATGATGTATTTCGGTTGCCGCTATAACAACAAATACTAAAAACCAGAATAAAAAAAAAATGTTTTATTCAGTAACACAAACAGTTTAACAAAATACAGGTTGGTGCCTCTTTTTAAGTATCGAGATACCTGTGTCAAGAGACACCGCTCCTTTACTAAAATGTGACTATAATGGCACAAGGTGAGTTTGAATTAAAATTAGGATCCAAATGAGTACAAATATCGGGAGCTAAAAAAAAAAAGGAAACTCCCAAACTAAAGTAAAATATGAGGCAAACCAGAATAAAATAAATATTTTTGGGGTCCTATGTTACATTAAACGTGATTTTTTTGCTCGTTTTTGCTCGATATTGATAACGGCAACAGGTGGACGCTTGAAATCTTCACAGAATTGATAGTTATACTTTAAAAATAAATATGTAATTAAATTAAAATGAAACAAATATTTGAGGGGGCTCCCATACAAAAAACGTGATTTTATTCAGTTTTTATGGACCTTTCGTGCGCAAGTCCGACTCGCACTTGGCCGGTTTTTTAAAGATCGCTAAGTTGTAACGCTCCGGGAATGTCGCCGCAGTAAGCTGATTTTGTACAGCTTTAAGGTAGAACGCAGAGAATTTTATTGTTTTTATTGTACGAGTATTTTACCTGTGTATGACGGATAACTAGATTATTATGTCGGTGGAATCACCATCTACTCATATTTTTCTCATAACGGCTATGCGACTGTACGCTAAATATATTTCATACGACAACAGATAAAAGTATAATTTATCCACCCGTTTCCGTGATAAAAATACTTGGGCGGGGGCTGCACCCCTTTATTCTCTGGATATAAATCCTGCTGCCGTGAATATTGAAGCCATAACAGTTTGCAAATGTCCCCGCAAGCGTGTAAAATCGGCCAAAAATATGGTCTACCCCCGAACAGCCGAAGTTCATTTGCACGTCATGATACAACGAGGTCGATTTTCCCTTGCAATAACATGATGACAGTGACTTAGGGATATCCCTAAGTCACTGTCTTTTGTCACTTATCATTTAGATGTCACAGAAACTTTTGTCAAAACTGGTAGACCACTTTCTTGGTCGACCGTACCATGAGAGGAAGTTCATTCCAAAAATATAATTTTCTTTGGCTTTTAGAATTACGTAGCAGAGGCTTTTAATCATCATCATCATCCCAGCCTATAAACGTCACACTGCAGAGCACAGGGCTCCTCTCAGAATGAGAGGGCTTGGGCCGCAGTTCCTGCGCGGGCCCAGTGCGGATTGGGAACTTCACATATACCATTGAATTTCTCCGCAGGTATATGCAGGTTTTCTCACGATGTTTTCCTTCACTGTAAAGCTCATGTTAAATCGCGAGCCGGGATTTGAACCCACGACCCCGTGAGGAAGCTTGTGAGGCCATTAAATTTTAACGCTAACCATGGCTTTTAACGATGTGTAGCTATTTGTTAAGCGCACCTATGAGTTTTTCGGAATTTACGTGCTAAATTTCAATCGAATTTTGCCATAAGCTTTACGGTGAACCAGTACACACCTGCGAAGAAACTTAGTGACGTGTGTGAAGGTCCCAATACGCACTGGGCCCAACCTAAACGTTCTTATTCTGAGAGGAGCCCTGTGCCTTTCAGTGGGACGTCTATAGGCTTTGATCAATTATAACTGTAGATCCACAGTCGCGCGCCCGAAAATGTCCGAGCCAAATGAGCGCCACTTTGATAAAAGTGGCCTTCTTTTTCTCAGTACGTTGCGTGAAATTGTCAAGTTTAGCTGTCAAGTGTCAACCGAAATTCGACTGTAATGAAGTAAAGGCGAGGTTCAAATTTCTGTGTAGGTGATGTTTTTAATTATTATGCAAACAAATAAAAAAGTTCGGACATTCTTTGAAGGGGATTGTGTTCGGCAATGTGTATCTTCAGTTATAATTGATCAAAGTCTATAGGCTTTAATGACGATGATGAAGACAGGAGAAGTTTTTGCTGCATACCTACAAGTTGAATTTAACTACCGACCAATTACTACACTGCAAAACGAAAAGTTTAACAACTTAATTATAAATTAAATATTAATTAACCCAACAACTTTTCCACAAAACAGCCCCGTGTTGTTAACTTTAATTTTCGGGATCCTGCTGTTTTACCAAATTTATTTTGGTCAAATGTTCCATTTGGCAAATGTTTCATTTCCCAAGTATCAAATTTCTTCGAAACTAAAAATTTTTCTCAGAATATATTTTCTTATGGTTTTATAGACCACAGTAGGTTAGGTTAGATTTGTTTTATGAAAGTTCCGAAAATAATATGGTGTCGGAAAAAATTGATACCTGGGAAATGAAACATTTGCAAAAAATATTTTGCCCAAACGGCAGAGAACCTTAATTTACAGATTTATTTAACGACCGCTTTAGCCTAGTTGGTAGTGACCCTGCCTACGAAGCAAGAGGTCCTGCGTTCAAATCCCGGTAAGGGCATCTATTTGTGTGATGAGCACGAATATTTGTTCCTGAGTTATGGATGTTTTCTATGTATTTAAGTATGTATTTATCTATATAAGCATGTTTATCGTCGTCTAGTACCCATAGTACAAGCTTTGCTTAGTTTGGGACAAAGTTGATTTGTGTAAGATTGTCCCCCTAATATTTATTTATTTATTTATTCAAAACAATACAGTCAATAATAGCTTACAGTATAAAAAGATGGTAAGATTAGTTTCTAAGTAAATATTTTGGGGCACCATCGGCGGGGATCGTCTTTGCTGTGGCTTTGTTCACACGTGTTGTTTGTATCGCAAGAAACCTAATTTAATATCAGAGCCTTCCCTAAAGGATCATCCACACAGGCGCACATCTCCTGAGTATGCCGATATTTTTCCCAAAATCGTTTGGTAAGCTTTCATGCATCCTTGCTTGCTTGCATGCTTGTTTCATACTTGCTTGCATGCTTGCTTGCGTGCTTGCTGCATGTTTGATCGCAAGTTTGCTGTTATGCTTGCATGCATGCTATTTGCATGCTTACTTGCAGGCCTGCTTGCATGCTTGCTTGCCTCTCTGAAATGTGTATGGTTCACGCGAGTGAAGCCGCGGGTAATAGCTTTTTTAGCATAAATTAAAATATGCTTTGAATTACGGGGCGTTAAAGTTTTTAGAGCAGCGGTGTGATCGCTATGTTAAAAAGTGACGCATAAGCTTTGATCAATTATAACTGTAGATCCACAGTCGCGCGCCCGAAAATGTCCGAGCTAAATGAGCGCCACTTTGATAAAAGTGGCCTTCTTTTTTCTCAGTACGTTGCGTGAAATTGTCAAGTTTAGCTGTCAAGTGTCAACCGAAATTCGACTGTAATGAAGTAAAGACTAGGTTCAAATTTCTGTGTACAAATAATAACAAATAAAAAAGTTCGGACATTCTTTGAGGGGGATTTTGTTCGGCAATGTGTATCTTCAGTTATAATTGATCAAAGCGCATAAGTAACGTCACTATGTTTACGGTGCGTCAGCGTTATTCGAGCCCCAGTCTGGTCGAACCTTAAAGCAACATTTTGATATCGCAAAAGTTTCATCTTTATTCTCTGATCTCAGAAATTAATCTTTTCAAACCGTTTGCGAGCCCTTTCATGCGTTTTGTGCTGGGTAATTTCAACTCTATTTCTCCGTCGTGAAAGTCCAGTTTTTGTTGCGCTGTGAATGATTTATTTTTGTGGTGAACGTTAGTCAAAGCTAATTTTATACTGAATGGGGATCTTTTAATCCCGACGTAGTGAAAAGCGATACAAATTTCGTTTTTTGCGGCCAAACTGATTGGAGATTCTTAGAGTGTGTCTATATTTCGTTAATTTTAGAATTAGAAAAAGAGGAAATAACCTTAACGAGTCTTTAGACAAAACGCTTAAAAAACGAATATTTATCATTTATGAAACCAAAAGAATGTAAATAACTATACTTAATCTCCTTGCTAATTGAACTTTTACATATTTGGTGTGATTTATTTTTCAGTGTTTTTTTTAATAAGAAGACACAAGATTCTAACGAAGTATACAGAAAAAACTAAATGTAACGTATTTAATTTAATAAGAAACGTGGAAATATTTTTTAACCTTAAACCTGTTTTGAATTCCGTCATCAAAGTAGTAGAACTTCCAACCGATTTTTTACCTACACAAGAAACCAACAAATAAGGATTTTATTATTTTTCATAATATGTTTTAGTCGTTACTATTAATGTTAGTTTAGGATAGTTGTATGTGCATACTTTAAGATGAATTATTATTTTGTGTGTTACATCTGAGTATGTAGGATGGAAGAGAATGAAAGGGATACGTTGGATTGAAACGAACACCAATAAGGACGTTTTGAGAATGGCTAACGAGCGGAGAACAATCCTGAATACTCACACACACAGCTTTATTTAAGACCATTGATCAGGAAGGTCGTCCTAGGCACAACTACATGGATCAAGTAAGGGAAACCCATCTCTTGTCACGGTGTTTTTTATCGAACTCCTCCGGACCGGCTTGACCGATTTTTGTGAAACTTTTTTCTCCATATTCGGTAGGCTTAAGACAAGGTTGTAGGCTAATTTTCTTCGCGGACGGAGTTAGTCTAAAAAATCAAAGATAGCAGCATGAAATATCAGAGCGCAGCAACAAAAAACAATATTGCAAGGAGAAAAGAAAATAATAAAAACACAAAAACTAACTAATAGTTGCCGTAAGCTTACCAAGCGTTTATAAATTAAGGAGGATATCCTTTAACTAAAACCGACTATGCTACTATTAATCATGTGCGAAACAGTTGCCAAGTTTGTGTTCGTTGCCTAAAAAAGGGTAGCAGCCTAAGTTCCGGCCTGGAACTTGGTGTTTGTTGGGATTCCGTGATAAATCATCGCGGCCGTCTATATCCTCCGAGTAGGCTTACTCCTTTGCTGGAATTAACGGAAAGCTAAGAAACTTTTCAACTAAACATAAAGTAGCAGTAGCTTGTAACCGCAGGTTTGAATTTGAATGAAAAAAAATACAAGTATCTTTTGAGAATTAAAAAAAATCAAAGTTAAATATATTATTATCATCAATTTATTCTTAGTTAGCTTTGTCGTTCAGAAGGTATCTACAGAACTTGGAACCCATTTTGATCTCCCTTTGTTTTTTCACCCGACTGTCAAAGGAGGGTTATGTTTTTCGAGCGTATGTATATTTATGTATGCCCTGCAGTCTAAACGGCTCAATGGACTTTGAAGTGTGAGGTGTCATTAGATTCGTCTCAGTTCCGTATATAATTTCCCAGAATTCCCATGGGAACGAGAATTATACAGGCGGGTTTTTCATCTAGTATTGAAACTTTTTTTTTTTATGTTAGTGAAGCCAGACAACAACTAACTAGTGGGTCACCTGATGTTAAATGAACACCACTGTCCATAGACACTCGCAGCGTTTTACGCGATACCAGTGCGTTGTCGGCCCTGCAGAAAATTGTACACTCGCCTCTTAAAGGCACCCAGGTCGTAACTCGATGGGAAGACCCCAGCGGGAAGCTCGTTCCAGATTTTGCAAGTTCGTGGCAAAAAAGACCGCTTGGCCGCTTTGGCTCCACCTCAGGAGTCCGCATTTATGCTGAGGCGGGACCTTTTTCACACACATTTTAATGTTTTTTTTCTTCTTTCTTTTGTAATTTTATGTGTTTTGTTTTGTGTGTGAAATAAACTTCTTTCATTCATTCATTCATTCATTCTTAAAACGCACCGTCGAAGACTGCCATTCATCAACATGATGTCGATGAAATGAACGCTTACGACGGGAGGATCTGTAATGGAACCCCGCAGCTAGAATGAGATCAAAGAGTTCCTCAGAGCATTCCCCGTTGTAGATCTTATAGAACACGCAAAAGGAGCTAACGTCTCTGTCTAAACTATAGTTATACTCTACTCTTATGTTTTTGATAAAAGTTATTCAAGGAAACACATTCCTCGCAAATAACACAACTGGGTCATACACATTTTTTGTTCGCGTCTCTCACGTGGACACGACGACGACACACAAAGGGTCTAAAGCCAATATTTTTCAGTCAAGTCTACATCGACGAGTGGGACGCCTGGCCAACTTTCAGCCCATTCAAATAAATCTTTAGTTTGCTGAGTCGGACTCGCTAATATTATGTCTACAGGAGGGACAAATTTAACACAATACCACAGAATATATAATAGTACTAACGTACAGAATGGACACGCTCCGCCCCGCACCGAATCGAGTTACCCCACCCCTCAAGGCGCAGATTGCCGGGCACCGCCGGAATCCAGAAGAGTGCGCGCGCGATGTATGTAGGCGTACGCGTGTACAGACGTCGTCGTGCTTATGTAGATTCAAGAACGCGTATTTTGTACGTCGTGTCCGCCGCGTGACAATACTTTAAGAACGCTGTGTATGACCCAACTAAACAAATTACAGATGTATAACTTGACAAGCTCGCGCGCGGCGCTCGGCGGAACCTTGTCGCAGGGAGCTTCTGCTGTCCTTAACGAGATGGTTTTTAATAAGTGCGGCAAATGCTGACTGCGACAGGGTTCCGCGGAGAGCCACGCACGAGCTTGTGCTGTGCTGAGCTATGCGCACTATAGTTCAAAATGATTTTTCATCTGGAAAATATCAATGATAAGTATTAAAAAACCGGCCAAGTGCGAGTCGGACTCGCGCACCGAGGGTTCCGTACAAATTTATATGTATTTAAGAACATCCAGTCTTAGCAGACCTCTGCTCCGAAGCAAAATGTGCGCAGTGTGGGATTATTGTAGATTGGTTACTGATATAGACAGACAGACAAAAAAATTATGCTTTTCGCAATTTTTCCTTTATCTGTGCTAAAAGACCTTGCTTCGTACCAAATTTCAAGATTCTGAGTTCACGGGAAGTACCCTGTAGTTTTTGATTCCCTTGCGAGTGTCGAAAATTTGCGTTGGTTACCTACTGATATAGACAGACAGACACAAAAAAATTTATGCTTTCCGCAATTTTTCCTTTATCTGTGCTATAAGAACTTGCTTCGTGCCAAATTTCAAGATTCTGAGTTCACGGGAAGTACCCTGTAGGTTTTGATTCCCTTGCGAGTGTCGAAAATTTGTGTTGGTTACTGATATAGACAGACAGACACAAAAAATTTATACTTTTCGCAATTTTTCCTTTATCTGTGCTATAAGAACTTGCTTCGTACCAAATTTCAAGATTCTGAGTTCACGGGAAGTACCCTGTAGGTTTTGATTCCCTAGCGAGTGTCGAAAATTTGCGTTGGTTACCTACTGATATAGAAAGACAGACACAAAAAATTTATGCTTTTCGCAATTTTTCCTTTATCTGTGCTATAAGAACTTGCTTCGTACCAAATTTCAAGATTCTGAGTTCACGGGAAGTACCCTGTAGGTTTTGATTCCCTTGCGAGTTTCGAAAATATGCGGAAATTTGCGTCATAAACGGCTGTATCTTTTGATTGCGTTGGCTTAGAAGTTTGATTTTTTCACAGCTCTATGGGACAGTAGACTTGAGTATTTGATATAAATTTCAGCTTGATACCTCCACGCGTTCCTGAGAAAAAGGGTCTTGACAGACGGACGGACGGACGAACGGACAACAAAGTGATCCTATAAGGGTTCCGTTTTTTCCTTTTGAGGTACGGAACCCTAAAAAATGAGTGACGTTTTCATATCCATTAATATGGATCTTTATTGTTTAGTGTCAAATGTCAAAGTGAAAAATGTAAGATAGCTACACGGCTGTAAGATGGGTACTGAAGCTAATTGAGAGAGCACGATAAATACGAACTTTTCCGATAAAGTACGAAGGAAAATTTTGCTCTACATCTGTCAAATGTAACTTGTTAAATTGATACAGTAACATTGTTCAAATATTTAATGAACAGGCTAAGACGTTCCGAGAGCGATGTTTCAGCAGAAATAGGTCGAGCAAATATCGCGATGAATCGATGCGTCGCTATCGGGGATCAGAATGAATGGTGACAATTTGTTGCGCTAACGATCCTCTTTAAGCTGAAGATTGACGAGTTGTTTTGTTTACAGCTATATGTTGGCCAATCGCCTTCGCTTAGCAAGACGAATGAATAAAATAAAATTTACGATAAGTTTTTTATCAGATGTGTTCTTAGATGGCAGTGTACATATCATCATCATTTCAACCGAAAGACGCAATTATCGCTCAACTTTCAGCGATTAAATTGAGTTGTAATTTAGGGTACCTATACATATTCTGTGACTTAAATAATAATGCCAAGACAATCAAATAACAAGTACAAAAAACCGGCCAAATGCGAGTTGGACTCGCTCACGAAGGGTTCCGTACCAATATCTATAAAAACGGCAGCCCCCCTTAAATATTTGTTTTATTTTAAGCACCTGTTGCCGTTATCAATATCGAGCAAAAACGAGCAAAAAAATCATGTTTGTTGTATGGGAGCCCCCCCTAAATATTTATTTTATTCTGTTTTTAGTATTTTTCGTTATAGCGGCAACTAAAATACATAATCTGTAAAAATTTCCACTGTGTAGCTATCACGATTCCAGCGATGACAGCGAAGTCTCAGTAAAAGGGTCCCGTTTTTACCCTTTGGATCTTTGAATCCTAAAAAAAGCTTAAATGTAGATACAAAACTGTAATAGCGAGAACTTCATCGTCATCATTTATATCAACTCAACCAAAAGACGTCCTGCTGACAATAGCCCAAAGGGTCACAAAACAGCGAATGCGATAGCAAGCGTCCGCACGTTAGACAATACGGCCTCAGATCGTCGCTCTATCTTATTGAAGGCCTACCTACACTGCGTTTTCCGGTCCAGCCATTTGAGAACCTTTTGGCGCCATCCTCCTCAGTCCTACAAGCTATGCGCTCTGCCTACTGTCTGAGCCTGGCGATTCTTCGAACTTTGAAATTTTTTGATGGCGATGGTAAAAGTCATAGCTGGAAATCCCAGGTACCGACGTGGGCCTAAGTGCCCGATCACCCGCACCGTTTGAGGCTAACGGCGCGGCTCGGGGCGACCCGCACAAATCAGCGCCCAGCAACTCGCCCAGAACGAGATTGCTGCTGCCGATTTATTACGAAACCTTTATTTTATAGTGAAAATAAACGGATCACTCACGTCTCAAAACGAGTTTAACTCGACATGTTTCGGGCTAATCCGTAGCCCTTCCTCTCGGAGTCGCACGTCACGGCGGCTGCCACACGTGCACGTGGGCTACGGATTAGCCCGAAACATGTCGAGTTAAACTCGTTTTGAGACGTGAGTGATCCGTTTATTTTCACTATGAGTGAGTCTCACGGTAGTTTCATGTTTAAACCTTTATTTTATTTGAAGACCTGCGTGTACAGTGGCCATCATAAACACGTGAGCATTCAATGTGATCAATAATATCTGAACATGGCCGTGTCAAGCGCGTACGTACGGTCAAGGACTTTAATTCATGAGATCATGAGCCACCATGGCATTATACAGTAAACGTCATAGTGACATCTCATTAATTAACAAGGAAAATCGTAATGACTTTTCTGTTGAAAAGGTTCCATGGTGGCTCATGAATTAAAGTCCTTGACTGTACAGTCAAACAATAATTACAATGTCAGTGCGGGTCAAAGGATTATCAACTTTCCGATCACAACATGCAATAAACGTAAAGAGATCGTCAGATATCAAATTGATTCCTTTATCAATTAATAGACTTTTAGTACCTTTTGAAAAGTAGAAACGTTAATTCGATATCGTTTCGTTTGAAATAAAATGGTGACAGGACTGACAAATTGCCTTGCTGCAAGCAAATATCAACTTTATAGTCTAAGATCTGAGTATACAACGACCTTCACCGAGCTGGTTAATGGATGAAAAGTATTTTATATTAAATTAATTATGTTAATAAATATATTGCAAGTAGTTTGACTAAAAAATTTCAGTCCAGTATAATTTTTTTTTTTAACATTTCAACGTTTCGGTTAATAGACAAATGAAATACCTACCCTTTGATCAATTATAACTGTAGATCCACAGTCGCGCGCCCGAAAATGTCCGAGCCAAATGAGCGCCACTTTGATAAAAGTGGCCTTCTTTTTTCTCAGTACGTTGCGCAAACGTGCGTGAAATTGTCAAGTTTAGCTGTCAAGTGTCAAGCGTTGTGAAGTTTTGCCGCTACCGAAATTCGACTGTAATGAAGTAAACACTAGGTTCAAATTTCTGTGTAGGTGATTATTTTATTTGTTACGCAAACAAATAAATAGTTCGGACATTCTTTGAAGGCGATTTTGTTCGGCAATGTGTATCTTCAGTTATAATTGATCAAAGTACCTACCAATCAAAAGTATGAAGCCTATTAGATTGCAAACGTTAGGTAGACTATTTTTTCCGGTCATAATCATAACTTTTGGGTAGGCAGGTATACCTAAACAGGTAAAAACAGGTGAATCGATATTTGCACTGGTCTGGTTAGTCAACCTAACGTTTACATATTTTCTATAGGCTTTATACTTTTGATTGGTATGTCATTTTCATTTGTCTATTAAACGAAACGGTAAAGTGTTAAAAAAAAACACTGGCTGAAATTTTTTAGTCAACCTACTTGCAATATATCTATTTAAAATTTTAATCTTTATATTATATTATTCCACTGTACCTACGTGTGTTTGTCACTGAACTCCTCCTAAACGGCTGGACTGATTTGAATGATTTTTTTTGTATGCGTTTGGGTGGCGCCCTGGATGGTTTGGATGCGTCAACCATTAACCTGATCAGTGAAAGTCTTTGTATACTCGGATCCTAGGTTATTAAGGTGACAAACCTTTTCTTACCCCAAGTGTACAGGTTCAGATGTTAATGATGGCTGTACCGACGAACTATTTTATTTCTGACCCGCCGTGGATTGTTCCCGCAGTAAGTTTCTGAATTTCATTGTCAACAGATTTGGTAACAGAGCGTCGAACACCACCGTAGAGTTGCTTGTTTGTCTTTTTTACACCGGATATGTTATGTTGGTGAGTGAATTGGAAGTACGAAGCAATTGACGAAACGGGATATTGAAGAACTGGGAAATGAACTTCACTCCATATTTCATACTAAATACAAACTGAAACATGGATGCATAGAAAAAACCCCAGAAAAAAGACCAGCGCTGGGAATCGAACCCAGGCCCTCAGCATTCCGTGCCGCGTGCCATTCATAAATATTTACATATATATATGGATTTCACGGGATGACCGTAAAAGTAAGAAAATTAAGTTGAAAAAATAAAAAAATACAAAAGATACTTCATAGCAAACTTGTCAACTTGACTCTGGCGAGTCTTCGAGCTAAGTACCTAGGTCAGTGATTTTAGTTTTTACGCGGATTCCAACATTTCTAACGCAATTTCGCAGAGAAACTCCGTCCACAGCCCTCTTCAACGCCATTGACAGGGCCATTGTTACCGCTACCATAAGTAATCCCTGGCAACACAATGCTCAAAAACTTTTAACTTAAGTTACTGCGGAATATTGGATGACAAGATATTGTGGAGCTCCCCAAATGCTGCCCAACCGAGTCAGAGGTGCGAGCCGGGATTTGAACCCACGACCATCTGCTTGAGTTACCAGAGGTCAAACCACTAAGCCACAACGGCTTCAACCTCAACTGATCACTTCAAACTCGTTAGCTTTTCGGCCACGCAGTGTAAAGTAATTAGCACGGTTTTTTCGCAAGATTTAACTGAGCTCAAGATCCGTCCTTACAATTAGGGCGAGTGATGCTTAGGATGCTAAGCGAGTGACTGGGTTCAGGCGTCATCAGGAGATAAACCGCGCGCCGCATGATTAATGGCAGATTGATGGACGCGCATCCGCTGGCACTGAATTTTTATCAGAATATTTATTTATAATATAGCCTTTTCCAACGGTTTCGTTAAATTGAAATTCTGGGATTTCACAAAATTTTTATGGGATGGATGGAATGAAAGACAAAACCTATACTCAGGTTTTAATGTACTAAATGACAATGACAAATTAATAACAAAATACAAAATATAAAGCATAGACAAATTAGCACAATGGGATAGCTCTAACTCTTCAGCGATACATATCGTGTTATACCTATTTATTGTTCATCATTATACCAGCCTATATACAATTGCATTTGAAATATGAGCTTCAATGAAACGTGTGTGTGGAGTTCCCAATCTGGTTCGCAAGGGAACTACGGCGCAAGCCCCATCCTGAGAGGATGCCTGAGCCCTTCAGTGGGACGTATATAAGTTAGGATGATTTTGTCGCCAGAGCCTTCGTTATCGCAGAAGAGTAGCTTGCCTATCGGTATTCTACAGGCTACATTTCGGTGAATGTGCTTCGGAACTGCACGACCTGTTCCCTTCTTCCACAGGTCCACCAGAAGTAGACGGGGTCTCCACCCTTACGTTGTCAATTTTCCCAAAATCCGCACAAAACATTTGCGCTCTTCCTTCATCAACCGCACAGCTAAAGTGAGAGTGGAATTCTCTACTTGCGACTGTGCTCCCTGAACACCTACAATCTGGCCGTTTTCAAGTATAGGGTGAATGAACATTACTAGTAAGCGTGTTCCATCGTAGGCCTCATCTTCGCTTTCCATGAGGTGTGCTTGTGGTCAAACGCAAGCCTATATGGTAAAAAAAAGATGATGACGACAGAGTGCTTGAGAGGCCATTGGTCAAACCACTAGATTACAAAGCCACTATTGTTGAACCTCCTGCAGGTACCTAAAAGAGCGTACTCCTACCTAAAAGCCCGCCAACGCACTTGTGACTCTTCTGGTGTCAGGCGATCCGTCTGCTCGTTTGCCGCCTATACCATAAAAAAAGGTAATTGTGTAATTTTTTGACACTCGGCATCGGATTGAAATGACAGTTTTTGTATGGCTGTGACAGCTGGCTGTTACCGATACCAATTGTCAGCCCTTAAGAGGATACGATGCGCAACATTTTTCCATACAAACGTAATCCCCTGTTTCCTCCCTGGATAATAGCTTTAGAACAGTAGGTAGATATTAGGGTATCTAGATACAAATGAGATATCTAGATCCCCTAATATCCACTATTCAAGAAGTGAATTACCTACATCTATTCAAAAACTGATTTTACAGTTACCTATTCAAATGCCCAATATCCACTATTCAAAAATTCATTACAAATTCTCATCTTCAAAGCGGTCTGGCAAATGAATAGATATTCATAAGAGATATCTTGTTAATTTAAAGACTCATTCTAAATCCCTTTAATTATAAGCAGTTCAAACGGCTCTATTCATAGTGAACTAAGTTGTTCTGTAAGAGTATGAGGGGAAGTAGCAACGTACGATTTTGTTACCTGATTATAATAAAACAATAATTATTTTAGTCTTAAATTTATTATTATTATTAAAATAACACTTCAGAGAAAGACATTAAAATCACAGAGACTAGTTCCATGCTTTCTTTAACTGTTCTAGACGAATTTTATGATCCCGCATCTTATCCAAATATTCAAAGCAGTAATCATCAAATTTTCGTTTCATGCTCCTAAACTTTTCCATTTCATTTTCGATTTTGATGTAGCCTTCGTTCTCTGCCATATATGTCACACATCGACAGTGACAATAGATAAACGCATGGCAACGAAGACACGCAACGCCATCGACATGAGTATCTGGGGACTCGAAGCATTTGAGCGGGCAGCAGAAATTAACCATTTTGATTTGTTTGTATATAACGATGCAGATGACCTGATACACGTATTGCTACTATGTGAATGAATCAATTTTATAACGAATACAGTATTTATACTGTGGGCTGTATATTAGGTATTTTATATTTTGTTCTTCATAAATATGTTAATTTTCTGTCATAAGGCACCAAGTCTACAAAACATTTATCTTTTCTAATTACTTGCGCAGTTACTTGTAAGCCTGTATAATAAATTTGCAAACGCCTAGTTTGAAAATAACTTGGTGTTATTAACATACCACTATAGTGTTCACCATTTATTATTTTGACTTCATGACAACCATTTAGCTGCCATTTATGAATGAAAACTTGGACGATACTCCCAATTTTGATATCCATTTTAACTGTTTACCATCAATTAAAGGTTCTTAGCCTCACTATTTTCCCAAAAAAGTCGTCATGAAGGATATCAATCCTCAACTGAGGACCACGACCATTCTGTCAAGAGTGTATCGACTTAAAAGAGAAGAAGAAGCTTATCGATGAAAATAAAGCAATATTATTATTATGGATTGAATTTGTTTATTACATAAAAACATTATTATCTATACACCACTTATTTAAATACGATACATTTTTAAAAGCACATATATTTGCATGGTAAATACAATTGTGAATATCCGATGACATTGAATATTTGTCACTAAGTATTTCTAAATTAGGACAATTTGTATCTTCTAAATTATAAACATCATCACATTCTGTTATCTCCTTTACCCACAGTACTTTTTCACATCCTTTTGTATAAATACGCTTATTTTTAAAGAAGTCTAATAACAAGCTCTTATAACTACAGTACGGCACATATCCCTCATTCCATAATATTCCCCTATTTTTTTCTAGCCATGAAACTTGTAAACGTTCTTTCTTTGTTAAATAATAAAATGGGTATGGTGGTTTAATCAACAACACAAGCACACTGTTCTTGCAAATAATTGCTATTTCTTTCGGTATAAATTTATTGCTTTCGTTTTTAAAACCTTGAACATCCATAATCATGTTCATGATAATTTTCGAACGATGTTACTTAATGGTCGATACTCTATAAGACGATCGTTTATGATCAAACAGTAGGCTGTTGTATTATCGGGTATATCTTTTGAAGATTCGATTTCTAAACGAACGTCCACTGGCCCGGTTTTCAGTGTATCATTTTGTCTTGAACAGTCAATAACGAAAAGTGGAGCTTTTTTCCCGAATGTATCCAACTTAAGCAAGGGATCGATGCTCGTGTTGTAATACGACTGACGAAAATTAGCATACATTTCGTATAATATACTATACTTATCTTGATCAAATTTCAAATTAAGTGAATCATAAGGAAAGTACTGTGAATTTAAAAACAATTTGACATTTGTTATATTACAATGATCAAACACGGATGAACTCTCTAATTTGTTCAGTTTTCTATTAGTCTGCAGACCAAATATAACATATCTTGGTTTTTCTAACTGAGAAGCGGTTTTTACTGACCATGAGTGCTTTGTTGTTTTAGGTAAAAGAGGATATTCATATAAATCCCAATTTCGGAAAGCTAGTTGTATGGATTTATCTTTTTCTAGATTCTTAAGTAGTAATAATCTATTACGATCTGAAACTCTTACATGTGGCACACGCCATTGAATTTTTTGTATGTCTATCGAAACATTATTATTTTTGTCAGTTATAACACTATTTAAAACTGAATTACTTCGGTGAAGTATAAGTTCATGCCTACAATTGATGAGAATTTTATTGTAATCTTCCGCAAATCCTAGTATTTTATTTAGGGGTATAACAGCAGAGAAATGACCATCTTTTTGCTTGGACCCATTTAAATCCCAACCCCACAATTTCGCACTTTTACTTTCTCCTTCATTCATTGAGATGAGAGATTTAATGGTCGTTGTGATTCCAGTATTTTTAATATGATCTATTTCAACACCATTTAGTTCGTATCTTATGTCTTGAAATAAAAACAATATTGGATTATTCGAAAAATTGATTTCTTTTTCTTTTTTGTTTCCGGCTGCATCTACTTCAAATACACTTGCATACCCTTCAATATAAATGGAACTCGCAGATGGTAATACGTAAACGTCTTGCTGATGAATAGGTATTCTGATTTCATCGTTTTCTTTAAAGCTATCATTGTAGGGATTGTAAGTATGGATTTCATAGCTTTCAATAGAATTATCTTGTTGTGGTGGGTCGGATATTTGCAGCATTTTGTTTAGGTATTACTTCAAAACCGAGAGAATAAAGGAAGTTTTTATTAGTTTTACTTATTTTCTTTGTTGTTCTGAAGCGTCTTCTTCCTTTGAATGCTGGAAGTTGAATACTGTTTTTTTGTGCATTCGCGAAGCTTTTATTAAAAACGTACATATTGTTTTAATATTAGACAAAGAGCTTTACTTTATTATATATTTTACACCCAATTCTGTACAATGATCGTGAAGGAATGTGCCTCACGGGTTTAACATTTCATTTTATTAATATGTGGCTATTGCATAATAAAGTTATTGTTTATTTATTTATATTGTAACTATTTACTTTTCCAAAATGATTTTAGAAATTTTAAACATAAATGTCCACAGTTATATAAATGGTTTCCTTGCAAATTGCCATAATTATAATGAATGTGTGGTCCCACATAATTTATAAATTCTTTCGGTGGTTTTAAGTTACCGTAACTATCAAAATATTCAATATAATCTTTAATTTTTCCATAAGCTACCCAGTGAGTGCCAGAATTTTTAGAAGAATCTAAATTGATCACACCACATTCTATCGACCATGGTGCGTCTGGTAATTCATCTCTCATAAATACACCACGAAAATGGGGAATTCTTTTCGAGTGCTTTGTAATATCGATATTAGTTAATGCTCTATTGGGTAGCCCGCTATCTAGTTTTTTTTATTTGAAACATAAATTCCCAAACCACTCTTGTACGGTTTAAGATGTAATCCTTTTCCAATACACATTGGCTCTATTTTCATATTACGTCTTTTTAATTGTGCTAGTCGGTTTTTGGCTGACTTGTAATTATTGATAACTTTGGTAATACCAGCAATACCTCCGGCTAGACTTCCTGTGGCAGACAATCCAGCAAAAATAGGAATCAATGGCAGAAATCCGCCGGTTTTAGGTACAGGTATCACTCTCGGTAATGGTACGGGTAACTCAGAAGCCAATTCTTGAGCAGCTGCGTATGCTAATTCAATTAACATTTTCTTGCATTTTGGTTTCAGATTACGGATTTGTTTTTTAGTATGCGAAATAATATTGCTGAAGGTTTTTTTCAAACCAGCTCCGCTTTTCTGAACGGTTGGTAATTCGCCTTTTCTCTTCGCACTGGCCTTGCCGGCATGATCTTGTGTGTGTTTCATTTTCAGTAATATTGGTGAAGCAAATACTTTATTAAAAGCGGTCTTTGTTGGGTAAACATCTAAATGCAAATGATGACATGAAATGTAAATAGCTTATTTATAGGCACAGTATCTTACGATTACAAACGATTTGATTTATCAATCCAGCTGTTTTCACTTGACGGAAGACCTAGCCACTTAACATATACTCTGTTGCCTTTGCTTTTTAAAACTTTTTCAACAAGATATACCTCAGGGTGTGCAGTTTTCTGAATTTCTTGCCCATAGAATGCTCCTAAAATTGGTCTTGACTTTGCGTCTTCTAATAAATATGTAGTAGGGTTAGTATGCTGAACTTTTGTTATTTTGAATATTTCAGTAGACCAATTAGGTGTAAACCCTTTTTCAAAACATCCTTTAAATTTACTTATTCTTACAAAATCTCCAACTACAAATCTGTTGCGAGTCAATACTTTCTTACATAGTGAATTGTTAACGTATCTTTGTAATATAATTTTTTTATTGTTATGATTAATTGCTGCCGGGGGTTTTCCTACTGTTCTATGAAAGGTGTGATTATATTTAAAAACTTTATCTTCAAGGGTTCCATCAATCCATTTATAATTCCCTTTTAAACTAAACTCTTTGTATAAGCTAGTTTTGAGAGTTCTTATAAGTCTTTCTACAATTGAGGCTTTTTTTGTAGAATATGTAGAGTAATGATTAATTTTATACTTTTCAATTTCTTTTTTAAATACATTATTATAAAATTCTTTACCCATATCTGTTTGTAAATTCTTCGGATAACGCCCCTTCGTGAACAATGTTTGAAATTCTTTACAAACGATTTCTTTAGTTTTTTGTTTGAGTGGAAATGCCCAAGCATATTTTGAGAAACAATCGATAATCACCAATATGTATTTGTATCCCGCGTTAAATTTAGATAAAGCCTGCATATCTATCAAATCTGCTTGCCAAAGGTCATCTATATCTTTTAACAATACACTTCTCCGGGGGAAGTTCAGTCTAACGTTCTTATGAATTTCATTAACGACGTCGGCTTTGCTCATAATGCTTGTTCAAATTTCCTTCGAGTTCCTTTAAAGCAATTATTTTTTCAATAATTTTTATACGATTAATTAAGGTTAGAAACAGCTTTTCTAAATCTACTAGTTTGTCAGAATTCTTCTGAACATTTTTATCAACATACTCTCTACTAAAAAGTTCAAATAACTCTGGTTTACCTGTGACTTTGTTTGCTCCTACTTTACAACTATCAATATTAGTATTTTCTTTTTTCTCGAGATTCATGTCTTACGTTTCTTACATTACAAAGCATAATGATTATATTACACGGATTTCATTATTTTATAATACCAGCTTCCTTTAACTCTTCAATAATTGATATAATTTCATTATCTTGATTGTTGTTGCCAGCGTTTTTAGATGCAATTAAGAGTTTCAGTCTTTCAATCAGTTCATTTGGATCGTCCCAATAAATATAATCAGTGTTTTTTTTATACTGTTTTAACTCAGGCAAGTGTCCCCCGATTTTTAGTTCCGGTAACTGTTGCAGCACATCTTTGTTATTGTTATTTATTTGCGAAAAGAAAGGTTTGATGATTGTGCAGTATTTTAATCCTTTGTCACCTTTTAATTGCCCGTTCGGGTCAAAATCCCGTTTGTGTGCATTAGTGTCCATTAACATTTCTTTGTAATCAGTTTTGTCTTTTTCAGTTACAATGTTAAGATTGGGTTTGTTGCGCATTAAAAGCTCTTTCAACCCAGCGGTTAATTCATATGTTTTATTGTTAATGGTAATCATGTATTTTTTTCCTGTTTGAGAAGCATTATTTGTCGAAGATAAACATACAACACTATTTCCCATCATGAGTTTATTATTTTTACTATGAATCCCGAATGGTACATTAAAATCTTCATATATGTTCATCATGTCTTCCTTTTGCAGAGATAAAAGAGTATCGCGACTGTCAATTTCATTTAGAGAACTTTTACGGTTATCATTTGCATATTCATAATATTCTGAATGCAGATTAGAATCTGCGTTAATTATGTCTATAAAATTTTCATAGTCTTTAGAGGAGTTCAAGTCAGCATTAGTTTTATCTGTTTTGGCTGTCATGTTAAAAGCAGGGATAGCCTTTTGCGGTTTAGAATCTGCGTTAATAATTAAATCTTTAAATTGTTTATCGTCTTTAGAGGAGTTCAAGTCATCATTTGCATTAGTTTTATCCGTTTTGGTTGTCATGTTAAAATCCATGTTAATAGCCTTTCGATTGTTGATCAATGTTTCTAGAGGATCTGTAATAGGTTTAAATACTTTTTTGTATTTAAGATTAGCTTCATCTTCATCACATTGAATCATTTTTATTTTTTTCTTTATATTATTCACTGATTTAATGAGTTGTTCTTTTAAATCCATTTCCATTGTACTAACGTATTGCAACGTCCACCGTTTGATGTGAACACTCGACTTCAAGTGAGATATTGAAAATAGTAATTTGCTTTAAATATAAAAATTAAAAGTGAATAAATGTGTCAAATCCTCGTCTATATCTTCCATTATTTATCGCACAATCTTTATTAATTAATAAAAAACTGAATTGATCTCGCCATATACCAGCACAAAGCTGCTTAAATTTAAGCCAATCTAAATCTGTGTTTACATGTTCATTGTATATATGTCTTAAATTTGTGTCATCTTGTTTGAAAATAATTAACACATTGACATTATCTCTGAGCAATTGTTTCGGTATTTTCGAATAAGTTTGTGATAAATAAAAACAGTCTATCTGCCTATGTCTCCCCATTGCAAAATAATTACGAATATTAATTTGGTTTTCACATGCGACATCATCGAAAATCATAACGGAATTTGTCAAAGCTTCGTTCGGATGAAGAACTTCTTTGCTTTCATTAAATAAAAACAGTCCTCCTCCCGGAACACCTTCCATAACTTGTCTTAAAAATATATACTTTGGTTGAAATGCTGTCTTAGAGTACAAATAAATATATTTAAACTTTAAACCATTTTCATGTAACAATAAATTTAACATAACGTTTGTTTTACCGCAATTAGAAGGACCGCATATTATGCAGCGGATTGTATTTGGCAACAGCAAGCTATGCTTTACTTTTTCAGTGTCGTTGTTTACTTTAATATTATTTACTTCTAAAGTTTGAGTTTGTTTAACGAACTTCATCGTGAACTGAGAAGGAGTGGCATATTTCTAGCCTTTATATAGTCGTCTATCTGACAGGAACTTAAAACGATTAACACAAAACAAAGAAGATTACATAAGTGTAGAAATTTCTTTATTTGCTTTAGTACAAATTATAATATTAATCATCTTAGAAATAACGCAAACACACTTTACATATAAGAATAATTAAATGTATTAATACATATTATTTTTTTGATCAATAATAATGATGCTCACACTGGCAATAATGTATAAATACCGCAAAGATGCGATTAACAACTAATTAAAACATTGTTTTGTAATGGCCCCAAGGTAATGTATTGATTTTATTTGGAAGAATCTGCCTTTTATCATCAGCACTATTTAATACAGTCTTATTAAGCTCCTGAGAGTATAGTACATGTTTGATTGACTTAATTAAATTCATTTTACATTTTAAATGTTTGGCATTGAATAATGAGTCTTTATATTGTGTTAAAGTAAGGTTCTTAGTTATGCATTTAGAAACACCTTTAGCTTTATTGAGTCGTGTTTTAACACTATTCAAGGAATACAGCTTTGCTCTAAGACCTGCAAATTCTGTAATGATGTCACCTCCAAGTTCGTCTTTAAATAAGCCGGGGATTTTTGCATTCACCCTTTCAATGCTGTAAGGATTATTTAAATCAAAGTTACTAGTATCAAATTCACTCAAATTATTTTTAATATCTCGGTAAACATCCTCCGTGAATATTAAATAAAGAAGGCTATCAGTGTCTGTGTAACAAAGTTTTGCATTCTGACTATATATCTTTTTCATAAAGTCGTAATGAAATTTGTATAGGTGCTCTTTTGCGTATTCTAAAACTGAAAATCCAATATAGATAGGTCTGTCGAGCACAATCTTTTCTGGAGTAAATTGAGCAGCTAGAAAATTCTCGGAGAACACTGAAATATTTTTTAGATTAGGGCGAGAGATAAGTGTTTCGGCACCAATTCTCTTTTTTGTAGCATTATCTGTATCGTTCCAAATTGTGATCAGTTTAACATCTACTTGTTTGCGTCGGTTTTCAATAGTTTTACCAAAAATAGCATTATTCATGAGCTTAAAAAAGTCTTTTTCAAAAACAGACACGGAGGCTTGCCGAAGATTCGTATTCAAATCGATGTATTTCTGTAGAAAATTCGACTGTCTAAAGCTTAGTATACGATGAATTTTTCTTAAGATTAAGCCGTTTCTCAAAATTTCTTTCAAGTGAACAAAGTGAATAACATAGTTATATTTATCATACAAACTTGCTATTAATTTCGGAGATTTCCCTCCAGGAGGAATAAATTTCTCCGGAGCGAAGGGTAAATCACAGTGTAAGTCGTGCAAGTTTTCAGGATATTCTAGATCTACTTCCAAAATAAAACCAGTGTCTCCATTTTCAGATACTGTGAAAATATTAAACTTTTCAATTTCATATTCATTTAAAAATTTAAATTCTGAATAAGGTAAGCTTTTAGTCATCGCATGCCCGTACAAATTATTACAATCTAAATATATCAAATACGATGACGGCTTGAAATCATCAAATTCTGGTAAATATTTGTTATTGGCTTTAGCATATCGCTGTGAACACTGAACTAACCCTCCACGTATTCCTCTTTCTAACATTTGATATATTTCCAAATCATCTATTAAGTCAAGTTTAATGCCTGTCGAAAGTAACATAGCGTCCCAACTCAAGCTGGGTGATGTTATGTAATAGGCCGGATCTAGTTTGTAAAATTTTAAGCTCAAGTTTCTGAAATTTTCAAATACATCACATAGCAATAAAACATCACATTTAAGGTACAAGTCGGTATATTCACCGAGATTATTAATATTAAATGTATTCCAAACCGATTGCGCATGATGAAATTCCGCATCACTTATGTCCTCCATTTTCAAATTATTGAAAAAATGTTTTTTAAAAGGTAGTGCAGTTTCTCCGTATTTTTCCCAAGAGTCCATGTAATCATACGGATAAATACCTTTAGATTTTAATAAATGCAGGTGCGTGTTTTCAAAATTCTCAGATAAATGTATAAAATCTCTATCAGACAAATTTTTACTTAACAAGTCTAAACTTGTGCTCAAAAACTGAAATGAATCTATAAATTTAATTTGCAGTGGACGTGTACAGCCTTTTATGTCTATGTATTTGGTAATTGTGAGGTATTTTTCTTTAGTTTTTGGTATAATTGTAACTGGACCATTGTATTTCGCTAATTCTCTAATAAACAAGTGCGAGTCATAGTTAGTTAAATTATGAAAGACCACAGGTATGAATGGACACACTCGTAGCATTAAATTACAATGTGAATGAGCGGGGCCTCTATATTCTGAAGAAACGTGGTCGTGATCGCGAACCTTGTCATCGAATAATAGATGACCACAAATATGACACATTGTGGCATTCTGATAACTAATTTCTTGTTCTTTGGTTAAAGGCATCATAGGATTCTTGACATTTAATATCTTATGAATACATTTCGCATCTTCAATCAATCTTTCAATAAACACTTCAACACAATCCGAACCCCTGTAGGAAACGAACTTGTTTAAGCTCGGGTCATGTGAACAGCAAACATAATATGCAAAACATGAAGGTTGATGAACTTTTAATTTTCGAGTATTTCCAGTACTATTCTCTGTACAATTAACTGATAAGCTTTCGAAATCAGCGTATATAACGAAATTGATTTTTTGTCGTCTCTCAAAATGCTTAAATCCGATTGTACTATTTTTTTCAGGTAAGACTGTCAAAACTTGGGAGCAATCATGTGCTGTATATTTAATTTCGGAAGAGAAAAACCGAAGACATTTCTCGCACATGTACATTTTTCCTTTAGATTTACTAATCTGTCGTCGTACTAATCTTAAGAGATCTTTAATGAGGCAGTAATGACCTTTAATCCCATTTTCAAAGTATAATAAATTGATGTGATTATTTTTCTGATTTTTAGATAAATATAATGGACCAGTTACTGTACTCTGTTTGCTTAATCCATAAATGTTAATACTGATATCATTAGAAGCCTCAAACAATTGAATATCTTTGCACGATGGAGGAAAAGTCATACCGTCTGTTTTAAGGACAGTTGAATAGTGAGGATATGAACTTGTTTTGCATACATTACTCTTGGCAGGAAACAATGCTGCAACAATACTCCATAAAAAGCAGTGCTCGTCTTTATTCTGTATATTCAAACAACTTTTACTATTTTTGACAACTGATGGCAGCTCTATGAATGTACCACCTCTCATGGGGCAATATTTATTTATATTTAATTCTAAATGGCTTACTGAAAGCAGAGACCACCCAGATTCGCAATGTTCAAATTCTGAAAGTTTTTGTTTAAATGTTTCTAAAGCATTCAAATATAACTCATTAATATCAGTATTGTTAAAGATACAATCAAACTTTGTACTGAACGATTTTAACTGTTGTGTTTCTGACTGCGGTAACACAAAATAAGCAAACAGTTCCAAATTCAATTTTAAGCAGGTGTGTTTTTGTAATGATAAATTTATAACTTTAAAAACATCACTTTTGCAGTGGCACAGGAACGCCTCGGGTGTGAGGTTCTCGACTTCCTGTTCGGGGTTTATGCGATAAGCCACAATTCTGTTCTTAAATGCAGTTGCAATAATGTCAATATTTCTAAATTCAGTCTTTAACAAACAATTCTTTTTATGTATATTTGTTCTCATATGATATTGATACTTTTTTTCTGGAACTTCAACATTACATGTTTCACACCGAATCACCTGGGGCTCACAGGATATAGCTGTAAAGTAAAATGAAGGCAAATAAAGTTATAAGTACTTATTTATTTATTCATATACTTTGGTATGCGGTTACAGTTTAACATTAAATATGTATTCAGTTATTAAAACATTTTTTAATAATTATACCAAGAAACTCAAATACTTACTAAACGTTTACTAAACTGAATTAAATGTAGGTAATAAGAATAAGTAATACATTTTGGAATGGCTCAATAATAATTACTAGTAAAAGTTGGTGGGCAAAGCTTGAACTCTTTTCGCGTGGCAGCAATAAACTCAGTGAGATGGGACCAAGCCTCAGTACCAGTGTTAGTTCTATTTTTAATAGTCATGATGCTATGCCGCCACCTATTCATGGGTTGTACATTTTGAATCTCATTACACGAATAGACTTTAAGCTCTATGTAATGAGATCCTGTTTTGGTTTCGTTTGATTGACGAGAAGTACCGTTTGCTAGCCTTCTTGTCATATAAGAGTAAATAGGTGTACCCTTCTTTGGTTCGGATGGAACCGTGCCGTCGTCTTCGTCACTATCACTTCCAAACAAGTCTGACATCGATGGCTTCATAACATCAGAGATGGGTTTGATAACGGTGGTCTTATTTTTCTTGGGGGCACGTGCCTCGCTGGTCTTCCCGCCTGAAGTCGAAGCCGTAGGCGCGCAACGCTCAGTACTCACGGCCCTCATACGCTTGCTGGATGATTTCTTGGGCTTGGGCTGCACTGCTTCAAACTCGCTGTCAGAAGCGAAAAGCTCAGCATTCGACCTGAAAATGAAATATTTATTAAATTAGCACACATACAAAAGAAACTTTACAAGCTACATTTTAATTAATAATAAAAAAATAGGTAGGATGCTTTTGAACTAACCAAAACGTTTTAATGACTTATCGGCTATCTGAGATGTCATACTTAATCACTAAATTCAATCACCTCGAGTAAATGACGAGACGACCAATTACAATACAATACAATAACACTTTATTGTACGCCATATAGTAAGTAACACAGAAAACAAGTACCTACATAGGGAACATTTTTCAAGGAAAACAATCGGTGGCCTTATCGCTTCAGACCGATCTCTTCCAGGCAACTTTTTAAGACCATTATAAGAATATGATAGCTAGCTTATATTTTAAGCTAAATGGTGATTACAGTTAAAGTACTTATTAATCAATCGAAGATCTATTTGAGTGGGAAAAGTTCTAAATTGCTGAATAAAACACATAGTTATCCGTAAGACTGCTCGTAGTTAGTGCAAATAGGATTATATATATATATATATATATATATATATATATACCCTTTATTATGAATGAGTGCAACGTGAGACTACGACATAATACAGATCATAAACATCTGTGATTCGGGTAACAAACATTTGTATAGGTTCTCTACTGCGGGGTAATACTTACATACATACATACATTAATTGAATGAATAGATGATTATTAATTTAAATACATGTTTAATATAGAATAAAGCCTGGATGAGGGCGGTTGAGGCCCTGTGCTCCACGAGGAGTTAAAGGATCAATCATCATCATCATCATCATCATCATCATCATCATCATCATCATCATCATAGAATGAATAATTTCACTCAACACAAACTAATTGTCTGAACTAAATGAAATAATGTATTAATCGAATAAAACATTAATTGAATTTATAGATGATCATTATTGTTAATAGATGTTCAATATAGAATAAATGATCAGTAATTTAAAAAAGAGTCAGCATTTATCACTAATGTCTTGAAGTAAAGGATCTATTCGAATCGATCAGTGGTTTCAAATCAAAGAATAAGATAAATTTACTTACATGTCAGTAGAATGGGTTTTCCTGGGTAGATTCTGGAGTTAGCTTATTAGTGTCCCGTAGGATGGTGATCTGTGTAATGGTGTTGAATCCCGAATGCTAGTTTATATAGAGCCCAATCCACGTCACGAACTTCCATATTTGTGTTGAAGGTACAATGCGAAGAAGCACTGTCAGCATACATCCAGAAAAGAAACGCTGTGTAATGAAAATTCATAACACTATTTTGTGTTATTTTCAAATCTATTTCCTAGTGCATAAGACATCACATATACGCCAGAGCCATATTTATTACTTTGTGCTTCAAGTAAGAGCCCGTTCACACAGAGACATTCGATTCTTTACGGGAACCGTTCTGTAGGATCCGATTTAGTGGTAACAGTATTTCAATGCACGCGTTCACACAAGCATACGGTTAGATCCGGCAATAAAACGGATCCTAAAAATGCGTCATCCGATTTGCGGTCACAAATCGGTCCGGTCGTTCGATAAAATTGCGGATCCGATTTAGTGGTAACAGTATTTTAATACTTGTGTCCGGGGCGAAGGATCCTACAAACCGGACAGTCATGTGAACACGCTATCCGGTTTTGCAGTCCGATAGTTAGTAGATCCGACAAAACTTGAAGCTGTGTGTACGGGCTCTAAGCATACTAGCATTTTCCTGTGTCTCCGCTTAGTAATATTATTTAACACTTAGTATCGGGCTTATCTGTTATGGAATAAGACCCACTCGTATACATATGTACGCCCTAATATTTTATTGAACGGACAGACAAACCTTATAATTTTATGTGTGAATGTAAACACAGACGGAATCAACTTACTACTGTCGCGCAACGCTCCATATGACTTTCCTTATTTGAATTATTGACTTCATATCCCATAAATAATCTATTTTGAACTTTAACAACACAATTCTGGTCAAATATATAAACCCCTGATTTAAGGGTCAAATCAGTCTTAAAATCATTTTAAAAGTGAGCAGTCTTCTTACGAAATGTCGGTAAGTACCTAAATAATTTCTGTTTAAAATTATACGTGTTTAAATTCAATAGTTTATAAATTGCTCCAAGTAAATATATAATTCTATTTATTAAAGTGTTTATAATTATAATTTTAATTCTATTAGAATACACATAGAAGCAATAAGCCACTAGCGTAGCTTATGCGCGCGGCTTCGCCTCGTGAAATAAAATGCTAGTTCTCTAGTTAGTAGGGTATTTACCTCAATGATACGCGAGGTATATGTCTACCAAATTTCAAGTATCTATCTAGCTCCAGTGGTTTAGGATGTGCGTTGTCAGTGAGTCAGTCAAGCACGGTGCTGTTTTAGAGGAATAAATAGATTCTTATTAGGTTATCCCCAACTGACGAATTAATGGACATTTCCTAACCATTATTTTATCAGAGATTTCATTAAAGAAAGGTGTTTATTAATTAAAATGATTTCTTTCCATTTTAGGATACATCGGAACATCTTTTCAACTTTATACCGGACGCTGCAGCACAAAGAAAACCTGCAGCTGAACGCCGCCTGGGACTTAAAAGAAGAGCAGAGCCCCCAGTCTACTCATTTATCAAAAAACCGCATCGGGATGGTGCCTCAAAAATAATAAAAATCGAGATATTTAATGGTGACCGAATAGAAAATGGGGACCAAATGTGTAATTGTAATGCAGAGCTATGCGCACAATACGTCGTGAAAAATATGCTTTTAGACAATGTGTACGAGGCAACACGTGACGTTTTAGATAAGATTGAGAGCTCCATATCGGCGGGCTCGACCAATAATTATACAATATTGTAATAGTAAATTGTATTAGTTTGCCGTACCTAATCAATAGAACCTATGATTGTATAAATAGATTACAGTAAGGTAATTATTTGTATACCTAATATATTTACTATGCATAAATTTGATAACTTTTAACTATTTTTCTTTCTGTAAATAAATAATATCTGACATATAATTTTTGTTCATTTATTCATATCCTTAACCACAGAAGCTCATAATTAATTAATATGTCATATCATATTCAGCCATATCAAATTTGGGTGCCGGCCGGAATCGAACCGGGACTCATAGGCACAGGCACTCGTTAAACATGCGTAGTTAATCTATCGCTGTATCAATAGCTCAACAAAACCTTTTAACATACTGGCTCTATAGGTACCTACAATGGTGCTATAATTAAACAATGATAAGGAATGCAGCACGCTTCCAAACGTGGAATGCTTACATTGTATTTTATACCTACATAACAACAAGACTTTAGTCTCTGATGTGTATTTATCATCAAGTGCTGATGTGAAACACAAGCAATACGATTTCTTATTGCGATGCATTACAATTTACAATTTTAATAATTGTTGATTAAGATTCTTAAATAGATAATATGAAAGACGAGTTGTACAAATATATTCTTTATAATTCATTAACATCAATATCATCATCATGTCAGTCGAGAGACGTCCACTGCTGGACATAGGCCTCACCCAAGGCTCTCCACTTAATTATACTTAAGTAGGTAACTGTAATAAAATTAATAGATAACACGAACATACTAATCAAATTCTCTAAACGTATTTAGTATAAAGTTAAGTTGGTAATGACTTTTCGCATAGATATGGAATTACTTTTCAATATAAAAAAATGAGATGAATAATCGAATAAAATATAAGTTTTCGCATTTGAATACATTTAAGATCAGTTTTTAAATAGATGTAATTGACTTCTTTAATGGTAGATATTGGGCATTTGAATGACTGTAAAATCAGTGTTTGAATAGATACTTATAGGTAATTCACTTCTTGAATAGTGGATATTAGGGGATCTAGATATCTCATTTGTATCTAGATACCCTAATATCTACCTACTTAGAACCAAATTTTTTTTACTGTGTAATCTGTATCTACCACAGCTATGCCCCTAGGTTTCGTTTTTTTCCATATTTCAATTAACATAAGAAATGTGAGCTTTCAAAAACTGAAAAAATTGCCCAATTTCAACGTCATTTTCAGACACTCATCAGAAAAGAATCCCATATATAAACAAAAAAAGAAAAACATAGGAGCATAGCTAAATCTATCCTCTAATTATATTTGAAAAAAATAATTTTATTGGTCCAGTTACGAGAAGAAAACAGGGGATTACGAAATGCTGTTTTGATCATTTTTACGCGCCTATTAACGGTCTGAGCTGCAGTTGTCCCGCTCTCGCTGTACTGACGACACGGAGGGGTTCGGGCGAGACAGCGACATATTTCATTAAAATACCTATTTCTCAAAAGTCTCTCAGCCATCGTAGCCTCTTAAGAACTGTCAAAATGATCGCGATGGCAATTGCGAGGGAGTTAGACAATCAGCCTGCTGATTTTAGTTCAACTTCCATTACTAGTTCTGCTTTATTCAGGTAACTGTTACAATCCTTAAGCCCTTAAGTGTTACCACTAACTTAAATAACTAATTGAAATACTCTTCCTTTTTGTGTATCGGGCTTTCACAGCGGGGCTTGACTCCGGGTGGGAGGTGCACCCTAAAATCACAGCACTTATCGCCTTCCATCTTAAAAGGACGAAGGCATTCTGAGATTGTAAAAGCGTTAAGTGGAGACAACATTTTTTGCTTATTTCCCTTTCAATATTATAAGCAAGGTAGGTTAACTGGGTCACTGTTAGCGCGCATAATTTTTATACGGAAAATTTATCATTTTGCACAACTCATAATTTATCAACCGTTCACGGCATATGACGATGGTTAGTCTGCAGCGAATGCGTTCACGTAGTTTCATAGTGGTAAAAAAAGCTGTGTGTATGGACTGTTTTAAACTTTCGTGATTTTCACTCATAATTACTAAACTAAACGGGACTTATCACGCAATAAATATTTATTTATTTACCTCGACGTTTCGGCTACATTGCAGCAACCGTGGTCACGAGTTAACTGAAGTGTAGGGTGTCAAGTTCGTTTAGCCGCACGAGTCTTTCGAACTACCCGCACTTGATCCCGATTAGAATCAGCACCCGTATCTCGAACTACCCGCACTTGATCAAGATTTTCTAACGGCACCCCATCACACCGACACACAACACTCACAACATCCGACGATCTCTCCGAACACTCCTGCCGACGCCAACACTTGTTTATAACAGGATTCCACGAAGACGAAAGCTTATATCCATCCTCCCGGTTGAAATTTCTATGTTTTTTAATTTCAACCGCTTCACGCACCATTCTAGAATAGAAATGACGTTCCGTTGAGAGAATCTTGATCAAGTGCGGGTAGTTCGAGATACGGGTGCTGATTCTAATCGGGATCAAGTGCGGGTAGTTCAAAAGACTCGTGCGGCTAAACGAACTTGACACCCTACACTTCAGTTAACTCGTGACTACGGTTGTTGCAATGTAGCCGAAACGTCGAGGTAAATAAATAAATATTTATTGCGTGATAAGTCCCGTTTAGTTTAGTAATTATGTGTGTATGGATTTCCTCACGAGCGATGGTAAAGTTGCGGTAGCCTAGTTTGTTTGCCCTATGGCAACCCAAGCAGAGTCCGGAATTAAACTTGAAATTTATCAAGAGCCTTCTGTTGAAAGCTGCGAAGGAATTCAATTGTTTGTATGAAGTTCGAAATCTACACAGAAATGGAGAGGGCTATAATAATAATAATAATAATTATTCATTTAATCAGATAACTAGATCCAAATTTTTGTTAGTATACAAAACTTACAAGCTACGTTAGTGTCACAAATTAACTATTTTATTATATAAAATATGGCAAAAATTATCATTAAAATCACAATTTATAATTTAAAATCATAGTTAAAATTAAATTTAATGTCCAAAAGGATAATAATAATAATAATAATAAATTAAGAGAAATACAATTAAATTTTAATTAAAACAATTATAATATTAAAACAAAAATAAATAAATCAAATTCAATGTCAACCAAAATAATACTACATGTTTATAATAAAATAATAGTGACAATAATAATACTAGGTTAGAACTTAAAAACTACTTGAAAAGAAAATAAACCAATTTACATAGAACTATTTTAGATTTTCCTCATGAGACAGTTCACATGTTCAAGTATAGGAGAGTCGGGTCTGCATACGAACATTTGCAGAATGCTATTGGAGCTGTTCCGCATCCTGCTCACCAGCGAGGCGGCTCTCTTCCGCATGATGGCATGGAACCCATCCGTGCGAGCCTCCGCAAACATCTGTGATGCACTGCAGAAACGGGGCAGCCCCAACAGCGCTCGGAAACTATTATTATATTGAACCCTCAGGGTACCTAGCGCCTTCCGAGTACAGTCAAACCACAAGCTGCTCGTATAAAAGCTCTGGCAGTACGCTTTGAATAGCGTAATCTTAACTTGCTCAGAGCATCGAGCAAACCTGCGAGCCAACATGTTACTCCGTACCGCCAGCGCCCGACGTTCTCTCTCAATGTCGCAGTCATCCCTAAGGTCGTCAGCAAGAATATGACCGAGATACCTAAATTTGTACACTCTCGACAGCGGGACTCCGTTAAGTATAATCTTGGGTACATTATCAGGCATCTTTTCCGGTCGCTTGCCGGCGGCCCTAAAGATAAAGGAAATAAAGGAGATATAAGGAGATAAAGGCTATGCTCGGAGTTTCTCTGCGGGATCGCATTAGAAATGATGAAATCCGCGCAAGAACTAAAGTCACTGACATAACTCGAAAAATTGCCAGACTCAAGTGGCAGTTGGCAGAACACATCGCTCGTAGAACTGATGGCCGATGGGGCAAAAGGTTCTCGAGTGGCGTCCACGGACCGGAAGTCGCAGTGCAGGTAGGTCTTCAACAAGATGAAGGTATAGGTCGCGGGATCGCGTAGGAAGCGGATAGCATGGGACCGATCTGTTTGGCGAGTTGTGGGGGAGGCCTATGTTCAGCAGTGGACGTCTTTCGGCTGAAATCATGATGATGATGATGTCTCTCATTTCTCAACAGGTTTAGTAACTCAAGTCAAATATTAGAATATTTGAGTGCTGTCGCGCGAGTGAGCAAATATTTTCTCGACTAGAGACCCACTTTCAGCTCTCGATGAAACCAATCTAAAGATAGGCTTCCGAAGTACCGATATCCGATACGTAAACATTATGTTCAGGATCAGAGCGCTGAAAACGGGATTACTTACATTAAGTAATGAAACTCGATCATGCGCGAGGTCGTTAAGAGGTATCAAGTTATCAACTAATATTATGAACTAGCTAACTAGCTTTGTTCCGTGGCTTTCCCCGTGTTTTCACCATCTCAACGTTACTGCATACGTCCCACTGCGCGGGCACGGCTTCCTTCCAGAATGAGAGGGCTTGGGGCGTAGTTCCCACGCGGGCCCAATGCGGATTTGGAACTTCATACACACCATTGGATTTCTTCGCAGGTGTATGCAGGTTTCCTCACGATATTTTCCTTCACCGTAAAGCTCATGATACATTTAAATGTAATTTCGCACATAAATTCCGAAAAACTCAGAGGTGCGAGCCGGGATTTGAACCCACGGCCCTCTGCTTGAGAGGTCATAGGTGAAACTGTTAGGCCACCACGGCTTTTTAATAATCTGTAAAGGCTAGATGAAATAAAGTTAATAATTAAAGAGGGTCGTGATACAAAAAACGTGTTGAAACGTGTATACTTAATTATTTCATCATCATTTCAGCCGAAAGACGTCCACTGCTGAACATAGGCCTCCCCCAAGGCTCGCCAAACAGATCGGCCCTGCGCCATCCGCATCCAATGCGTTCCCGCTACCTTCACCAGGTCGTCGCTCCATCTTGTTGGAGGCCTACCTACACTGCGTCTTCCGGTCCGCGGACGCCACTCGAGAACCTTTCGGCCCCATCGGCCGTCAGTTCTACGGGCGATGTGCCGTGCCCACTGCCACTTAAGTCTAGCGATTCTTCGAGCTATGTCCGTGACTTTAGTTCTCGCGCTTAATTCTTTAACTGATATATTTTTAAATCATTGTTTTAAATATTTTCACACCTTACGCCCAGTACCTTGGCACCTTAGGCCGTCAGGCGCTCTCCTATTTTTTGACGCGACAACGTCTAATAAATCGATGAACGCCGGCTGCATACACGAAAAAAGATGACGCAATGTAACGTACATGTATAGTCAGGATAAGAAAAGGTTCGTCACTTTTCGACTTTATGTCAACGAGTTAAGGTCGAAAAGTGACGAACCTTTTCTTACCCCGACTATACCTACAGAGCAGTGAAGGCCAGTATGTACGGTCAGCATCAAAAGTAGCTGGTCACTTTTGTACCATGTCGTAATAACACAATAAAATTGTCAATCATGTACCTATGACATTTGCACCTGACTGTAAAGCGACAAGGTACAAAAGTGACCAGCTACTTTCGATGCTGACTGTACAAGAGAGCAGCGAACGCCAGCATCTACAACCTTAGTACTAGCGCTCGGGTAATTTTCAAATGCGGGGGTGCGGGGGGGGGGGGGGGGGGTTGAGGGGCGACGGGGGTTGAGGAGGCATTAAGGGGGGGAAGAAAATTTCATTGATTTTGACGTCGGATGCACCGTTTTCAAGATATTTGACAAAACACCGGTTCTCGTCCGATCACCGAGGTTAAGCAACGTCGGGCGCGGTCAGTACTTGGATGGGTGACCGCCTGGTTTCATTTTTGTTTTTTGAATATTTTGTTATGACGTTCTCGCGTTAAACTATCGTCCGCAAACCGACTTTACAGACAACCGGTTTTTAATCAACTTAGCGAACCTCCGTAATCGATTTACCGTGTTTAATTAATTACAAGTTTGCGAGCCTTGCTGATTTATCCGGCAGCTGTGGGCTGGATCAGCACATTTGTTTAAACCTCGTTACAGCATTAATTTTGTTCATCGCTTTACTAAATGTATTTAGGAATTTATTTTGAAATATGAGAGATAAATGATAAAGGAGAACAGCTTTTAATGGTAGCATTTATCTTGTTTTCCTTCACAGTAAAGCTCATGGTAATAGTAGATTGATAAACAAGGGTGATCAATTACACCCAAGATATTTAGGCGCACCAGCGAGCAAAGCGAGCGAGGGCGCTTATAGTTCGCGGGTGTAATTGATCATTTACACTCGAGTTGAACACTCTACTTTTCATCACAAATGCGAGGAAATAAAGAAAAACCGATACGTTAAAAATATATACGCCATTTGTAAGAGAGCGCGTCTCGCCGCCCTTGCGCCCGGCACCGGCGTCACGTCGCCGCGGCCGCCTGCACAGCTTGCTGAGCTCGGTGCGCAGGCGGTGGCGCTGCACGTGCAGCAGCGCGCGGCGCGGCGCAGCACGCGGCCACGGGGTTCGTGAATACCAAGGAGCATCATTTGATTTTCAAATTTACTTACATCCCTAAGGATATAAATCGAATTTACACCCCGGATTTCAAGTTAAATACAGTGAAACCTGGTTAAGTGAGACATCAAGGGACCTGCAATGTCGTTTCACTTATAGAGGTATTCCACTTACCCAGTGTCTCAGATATACAGGTATAAATAAATATCTGTCTCATTTACAGAGGGTGCCATTAATAGAGGTGAGAATACAGGTTATTTCAGTTATGCAGGTGCGATCATTAAATAAAATAACGTGTTATGTAAATGAGATGTAGATTTTGGCACATTAAATTCGGCACAAACTTCTTCGCGTGTCTTCCCACTTTCATAAACGGATATTAACTTCAGTTTTTCACGTAATGATAACGATTGTAGCTTTCGTTTTGGCATTTTTCAAATAAACATCTGTATGATAGTAAAGCGAAACTAAAACTGAAGGTAATTGAAGCTCAAAATTACTTACGTACTTGGAATTACGTGTGGAATTTGTGGGTAGAATAAGAATGAGTAAACAAACAATGTTATCTCAGTTACAGAGGTTTATGCATATAAAATTTACTCGCTGTCTCAGTTATAGAGTAACTATGATGATAAATCGAAAGAACAAATCCCAGATATAGAGGCTTACCTCGTCCCACTAACAGAGGTAATTCAGTGCCAAAGTGTTGGGACCTCAGCATGAGTTCCAGTTATGGAGATTTCTCATTTATCCAGGTCCCACTTAACCAAGTTTCACTGTACCTGTACCTACTTTCAGAGCTTGAGTGATGAAAATATCTTAAATATCAATGTAATTTTGCTCGTGAAATTTAAAAGCTCAGAGGTGCAAGCCGGTGAACCCACGACCCTCTGCTTGAGAGGCTATAGGGTTAACTAGGCTAAGGCGGTTTTACCATCGCAGCGTGAAGTTATTTGTAATTAACTGACATCCTCTTAACCCTGAATTCCTATCACTTAAACAAATGTTTTTTGATTTACGACTTTTTAAAATGGAGCACTTTATTCCATACAAATAAATAATTATAAATAAATACTTCTAACACAACTTCGTACTCTATGAAATTCGAGGGCGGGGCCACGCGCCGCGGTCGTGGCGGGCAATGAATGCGGCACAGAGTATCGTAAAAGTAAGAGTTAGTCTTAAATTTTCAAAACGTTATTACACCAAAAATATTAAGTTATAACAAAAGTCGTAAAACAAAAAACATTTGTTTAAGTGGTAGGAGTTTAGGGTTTTTTTTTTGTACCCTCGACACGCCTCGAGGCCCTTATACAACTAATACCATACATTCCAGTTCTCGCTTTTATTCCTGTCGCACTTTCATTCAACATACTTTTTCTTTCTAACATCCATCATCTATTATTACCATTTACGGGTGGGACTCCCGTCTGAGTAGCTAACTAAACTATTCTCTTATTACTTTTGGGAAAATAATTTACACAAGGGATCTTTTAATTGTAAATTAAACAAAAAGAAAATTTTTCAAATATTACTCAGCTTTCCTTATTTCTAGTATACAGGTATTTGGACCCGGTATATTATACATCTCATAGGAACTTATTTCTAACTTACCATCTAACAATATTTTCCTTACTATCAAAATGCTACTTATCTTTATTTGTACATCTTACTATAACCTATGCTTAATATCTATATGCTTCATCATATACCATAAGCATAGTATCATCTCCGTGTTTTGTTTCTTGCAATTACCTTTACCGCAATATCTTCACAATACCGCAAGAACCTGTCCCTATGCTTGCTTGACATAAGTAGGAGTTTAGGGTTAAAAGGATGCTAGTGAATTACAAATAACCCTGTATATACATCCCACTGTAGGGCATAACCCTTTCAGAATGAAAAGACTTGGGCCGTAGTTTTCAGGCGGGCCCAGTGCGGATTAGGAATTACACACGCCATTGAATTTCTTCGCAACTTTGTTAACCTCCTCGACACTCCTCGTGCTACAAAATTAAGGGGCTGTTTCACCACCTTATTGTCAAACTACTGGTTACGTAACCAATGAATAAACTAAGTACTGCACAAATCTGTCAGCCAATTTTTTTTCAGTTTCACCACTCCGGTCCTGTGCAAACTAAGTACCACTTAACTAATCGTCCATTTAACAAAAATTCGGAATAGCAACGTCCCATTTCACGACCACGGGTTCCTGTTCGCATATTTTCGTTCAAAGAGTCGCTCATTATTAAAGCAAAATAAATCGTAAACTATGTTATTTTTAAACACATCTATTTTTTTGCATAAACAAATGTGTAACATTATAATTAATCCAAAAACGGTATTTATTTACGATACTTTGGTTAACAATAAAAATGAAAAATAAAATCACGTAAAACGAATCGAAAAGTGGCGCCAAACCCTTTGACAGATTAACTTTTTTTTTAATGGCGATGTACAAGTTCAGGTAGAACAAACGATTGAGCCACTGAAAAAAAGTCTGTAATTAAAAAATATTACGAAATTTTGTATTTATTTTTAAATACTAAAAGCGTACCTATATTTTTTATTCAAATCTTGATATTTAAATTCTCGTTTTCAATTTAGCATGACTTCTTTCTTTAAAAAATAAAAAATACTTTGATTTATTTTTCTGAAACCGGCTGAAGGGCTCTCCAACCATGGCCACAAAAAATAAACTAACTAATTGGGAATCTCTAAAAAAAATTACCAGTGGTTTTTATATTTTTTTTGTATAGAAAAGTCAATTATAAGGAACTAATTTCAATATTTTGTCATTTAGTTCTCTACTTTTTTCAAAATTAATTATTGAAACTATTTTAGTTGATGACGTCAGATTATAATTGAGGGCTCCCACAATGCCAAATTTCTAAATCTATCTAAATGCGTACGATAAGGCAACCCCTTTAATTATTTTTTGCGTAGTGGTACACTATACACTGTGTCACTTTACTGGCACTGTCAAAGTGCTAGATGTCAGACAGCGGGTCCAAATCAAACTCCGTAGTATAATCCACGCGTAAATTGTGAAGAATTCTAACCACATAGAATAAAGCACGACTTGAACCGGTCACGCAATTTACACCAATGTCAAATGAAGGTCATTGCTTATTTATTATATAATAAATTCATTACATAATATTAAAATTAAATAACTACAGAAAACGAGTTAAAAAGCATTTATCTCGAAATGGTTTTCGATTTACTATACATTGCAAAAAAATAGACATCCCCAATTAAAAAGATATGTGACGGATAAAAATGCTAAATGCCACCTGATCTGATGGTCAAATTAAGAAATAGTTTGTCCGTCACTTAGCGCTAATCAAGACTGGTGAAACAGAAATTTTTATTTCATGTGACAAATAATGTTATGATCAAGCTAACACATTAGTTTTTGCCCGTTTGTGGTAAGGCTTCTTTATCTTTTTCCTTTATTTGAATATAAATAAAAACCGGCAACGACATCATCATTGTCGTCGGGATCAGTTAGTGAATTACATCCCGTTTTTTCCTCATTCCAAACATTCTGAAATTAGTTTTGTACCGTTATAAACACCTGCTTGCCGACGAAATTCGAAGAGTCTAGTAATTATAGTTTCGTAACTACGATTGACAGAATTTACGGAGTACGGAGATATTTAGGGTCTCACTAATTCAAACATAAATCTCGGTTATTCTCTATGAGAATTTCAACAAATTTGTCGTTATATCTTGCCTAAATCATGAAAGTAACCTCTATCCAAAATTTCAGCCTTCTAGGGTTAAGGGTTTGGGCTGGGCATTGTTGAGACAGTCAGCCAGTGAGTCAGCGAGTGAGTCAGTCACTCAGGATTTTTATTTTTATAGATGATTAAATAAGTGAAGGTCACGATGAAGTTATTGGAAATCCTCATGGGAGTTGAGTAGGACCCTAGAATTTAAATTCAACTGCCAGACAGATCACGCAAGTAAGACTGGGGGTAAACATTAGTGCGGCAATAAAACAAAGTTGAAACGAAATCATAAATTGAGCAGCGCATTGGGGGCAGTCTTCCACAGATTATGTAATAGTTACTACGTAACAGATTCAACACATGTTTTGCAACTGCTGTATTTCTACTAACTCACCGACAAAGGTCAACTGAATTTTCAATCAATTAAAATTTTAAAAACTCCCAACGCAATTAGGTCACATATGTTTGAAAATAGAGTAAATGCCTATTTTGCGTCTAAGATCCCTTCCGCAGCTAACAAAAGAACTGATAACTTTGAAACGGCTGAACCAATTTTGTTGAAACATGTCTAAGTACCATTGCCATGAAACCTGGCTTCAACGACAAAAAAATCTATTCAAATCGGTTCACCCATTTAAGATTTAACATTTTCAAGGGTAACTGTTTGATGTCATCGCTTACGTAGCTTATTGTAGATTTAGTTTTTAGCAAATGGTGAATACGATACGTTTGCCGATCCGTGGTCTCCACTCAAGAACTTATGGTTTAAGACATTTACTACTTGTCTACTCCAACAGTTATCGTTTATTCGGGTTATATGGCCAGCCCATTGCCACTTTAGCGTGCTAATGCGGTGGGCTATCTCGATAACTTTGATTAGCTTTAGTCGTCCTCGATGATCTTCGCAAGGCGGTTGGCAAGTGCTGGATGAGAGTGGCCGAGGATCGTGCTCAGTGGTGTGCCATGGGAGAGGCCTTTGTCCAGCAGCGGACGACCATAGGCCGATGATGATGGAATGGAACGGAACGGAACGGAACGGAACGGAAAGGAACGGAACGGAACGGAACGGAACGGAACGGAACGGAACGGAACGGAACGGAACGGAACGGAACGGAACGGAACGGAACGGAACGGAACGGAACGGAACGGAACGGAACGGAACGGAACGGAACGGGACGGAACGTAACGGAACGGAACGGAACGGAACGGAACGGAACGGAACGGAACGGAACGGAACGGAATGGAACGGATCGGATCGGAACGGAACAGAGCGAAATGGAACGGATTGGAACCGATCGGATTGGAACGGAACGGAACGGATCGAAACTAAAAAATCCTTCACAGCACAATATAAATAAGTTGTCATACAGAAGCAAAGCGGTTGTCCGGTACTTGATTTCGAGTGTGATTTTAAAACGTAGGGTAGGGTGAAGGAACTGTATGGCGGTTGCACGTTTGTTTGGGGTGGTTCGGTAGCTGCTATACTTAACTTATTGTTGTTATTATGATTTTTTTGTTTTCTCTTTTGATCTACCTATACAGTCTTGCATTAGTTCAAAATAAATTTATCTCCTCTAGAGACGTCTCGGGTGGGATGGCTTGTTTTGTTTGCTTGTTACTTGTGCCTAATTGACAAGATTTCATATTTCTAAGACTATAATTTGAATCGTTCTCTGTATTCTGTTTGGAAGGAGAAGGACGCTGATAGTTTTAAATTTTCACTAGGATTATTGATTAATTTATTACAATGTTTATAAAGATGTGCTTATTTTAAAAGGGTGTAACTCCAAAGCTACTGTGGGGATTTTCAGGTACCTATCAAAAATGAAATCTCGTCAATTTTTGTAAGTGTTAATGATGCTTAGCACTGTTTGTTTTGTTGTTTAATCTTTTGTTGTATAATTATTTGAATTAGTAAGTAATATTTTTGTTCTCGATCCTCTGGGCTGTGGCAGAATATCAGTGTTTTGCTCCTATGAGCAATGTTGACCACTGAGCCACGGCCCTTTTGCACTACTGCAGCGCATACAGACAATATTAAATATTTACTTTTAAGTTTATACTGTTTTCTGTATTTTTGTTAATCTTGATTGTGTGTGCTTGCAGTACTAAATAAACGTCTTTATCTATCTATCTATCTAAACGGAACGCGAACGGATTTGATCGGATCGGATGTTAAGTTTGCGGGATTGTGTTGGATGCGGATGGCACGGGACCGATCTGTTTGGCGAGCCTTGGAGGAGGCCTATGTTCAGCAGTGGACGTCTTTCGGCTGAAATGATGATGATGATGAAAATGGTGAGCTTTCGTCAGAGAATTGTCCTCTCTAGCGTATCCCATCGTCTGTTTGTTGACTTGGGGCAGAGATATTGCTCTCTCGGCTGCAGTCGGCGGCACTCCATTATTTCCGCTTGTTTGCGTCCCGCTGCCATTGTGGCTCCGCTACTGAGGCGATATTTAGACAATGGCGGAGGAAGCACTCACGCACTGAAGCTAGATGGGTTTGCGGAGTTAAATGGTTCACAACAATGCTTGCTTGGAAGTTACGTAAGTGTTTTCTAATTTAGAATGAGTAATGACACATTTTAGCTGGCCCCGGTTTAAAGTAAAGGCGGTAAAGTGCTTTCCATTTTACAAGCTTTTGTTTAGAACCATAATTTATTATATCATGGCGATTTGGGAACGTATTAGAAACGAAGCGAACGCGCAACGGATTTTCCGCGAATGTGCAACGTTTATAGGGAACGTGCACATAGACGGTGCTGCCAACTGGTGTCATCAATTTGACTGTTTTACCCTGATAAGTTTCTTTTACTGTCCGCATAGTGTCTCATCTATCGCATTAGTGCTGCCGCCTAAAGTTTCTGCACGTTCCCTTTAGCTCACTTGTGTGAGTGTATATCATGGCGTCCCAGCCCTATAGACGCGGATAATTCGCTGCGCGTTCGCTCTGCTTCTAAAAAGTTCGCAAACTACAGCGTCATATGGCTCTAAAATGTGCGTTTGTGAATTTTTATAGTGAATTTTGAGTCACTTTTAATGACCTGATTGACTTAAGATTAGACATTATAGCCGCGTTGAATCTATATCCAATAATTGATAAATATCAAACTCCAATATGTCCGCAATAAATAACATGGAGATATTATCCTTAAAGTGATAAAAATAAGGATCATATTATTATCTCCATGTCATTTATTGTGGACATATTAACTGAATATGGTCTAAATAAGATTAATATCTACTAAGAGAGCAAATGGGCAGTTTACCTCCTACTACTACGTTTAGTGGAGCAAATTGGAGGAAAAACGTCCATTAGTCCAATAGAAAGTAATAACTACTTAGTTCTGAGAAAAGGCTCTACATTGCAATGGGATGAATATAAAATATCTATCTATATCTATCTACAGCCACTGTCCGTCCACTGCTGGACGTAGGGCTCCCTCATATTGCGCCAACATTCACGATCCTGGGCTTCCCTCATCCACTGCCCGCTGTCCTCCTAAGGTCATCAGTCCAACGTGTCGCAGGGCGTCCCACACTACGCTTTCCCAAACGTGGTCTCCACTCCAGGATACGTCTGCTCCAACGATTGTCAGCTGTACGGCAAACGTGACCAGCCCATTGCCATTTTAGCGTGCTAATCCATCGGGCTATGTTCACGACTTTCGTCTTTAGTCTTATATCCTTGTTGCGGACGGAATATAAAATATAAGTTAATAATGACTGGATAGAAACAAAAAAAAATGCTGTCGACCAGGCGAAGCAAAAATAATCTAAGAGCTTTCGCATATTTTCTACGTTTTAATTAAAAATAAACATGGCCGGCAACCTGCGCAGGCTTTCGTTTAATTACTTATTTCAATTAGCGCGGCTCAGACGGTGTCGCGCGCGCGCCGCCAGGGGCGCTGCGATCGGGGATTACAGATTATGGTAAAATATTACAGGGATTTATAAAATAAAACGTAACGCTGCTAATATTATAAATGGGAAAGTAAGTTTGTTTTTGTTACTCTTGTACGCTTAAACAACTCCACGGATTTGAATGGAATTTGGCATCTTGATAGCTGGATATCCTGGATTAACACGCATTAGGCTACTTTTTAGGGTTTGGGTTGGATATTATTATCAAACCTGCTCACGAAATTTTACCAAAATTGGTAGAGAATAGAATAGAAATAGAATAGAAGAAACTTTTTTTTAATAGATAGATGTTTATTTCTCTATTTCAACTATTATACAGGGTGTAACTTTTTTGACCGTGCAAAATTTTCCCAGGCATTAGGTATTAATTAAAGATGCCATTTCTAAAAAAAAACATAAGTAAATTTTTCAAAAATAAATGGTTTTGTCCGAAAATATAATTAGTAACGTGTAATCGGGAGCCGAATGACGCTCGGGGTTAGCGGTGCGGGGGGAGGGGGCACTCACCAATCTTATCTCGACCCGCCGCACAGCCTGTCCACAAGCACATGGTTTTTTAGGATATCTTGCGCCTGATGTGTAGTATTGAAAGGTACTGAAAAAAAACGCATTTTTATCTTTCAGGAAACCAGTATGAAAATTTGCACGGTCAAAAAATTTTAGCCTGTATTATGTTCACAGGTCGGTGAGTGTCAGCTACTTACTGTATAGTATACATGACTTTACCATCTACTTGTGTGCTGGTAGAGAAATACATTAACACAGCAGCAATTATTACACTCCAATGTGCAGGAAGCGTAACTTTGGTGCGGGTGAAGTCGCATAAAGGATGTTTTATAAAATATAAATGCAACACTACCTACTAGAACCTACTACTAGACAACCTGACTACGAAGCTTGAGGTCCCGGGTTCGAGGGCAGATATTTGTATGAAAAATACGAATGTTTGTTCTCGGGTCTTGGGTGTTTAATATGAATTTAAGTATGTATCAATCTATATAAGTATGTTTATCCGTTGCTTTGTACCCATAACACAAGCTTTGCTTAGCTTACTTTGGGACTAGGTCAATTGGTGTGAATTGTCCAGTGATATGTTTTTTTTATTTTTTTATTTTTTTTTAACACTGCAATGTTTTGTAATCATTTAGTGGCGATGTAAATTTAAAAATAGGATGTTATTAAAATATTTTATTGGGCAATCTAAACTAACAAAAAAAATTTTTTTCTCGAGTAAACGAAACAACACAACGAACCCTTCGTTCAATGACAAAGTAAAAAACATTAGAGATGAATTGAAACAAGATCGTATCTTATTTTTCATTTACATAAATACATTTTAAGAAAAAGAAAGAAAGAAAGAAAAAAATATTTATTTGCCACAGTATAAAAAACCAAAATACACAAAACAGGAAATAAAAACACAATAGTAAAAAATTAAGTAAATATGTATAACGATTTCTGTCCTGCGGCAAAAGGAGCAGACTCAGCTAATGCTGCGCTTACGGGGAAGCTGCCAGCGCTGGTTTTCAGCCTGCCCCTGTTGACACATGCTGGAATAGCGTCTGTAGCGGGTTTGATGGCAGACAACAACAAAAAAAAAATTTAACAAAATTTTACAGGTACATCAAGGGCAATATAACTCTCGAATCTCATAATCCTCGTAACCGCACCTGGAGCAAATACTGTTTAAAGTCAACCTTTCTTCAAATCAATTTCTATTGACTTTCTAATGACTTTAATTTTTTTAAAAAATCTTCTGGCAATTCCAAAACTCAAAACCATCCGTGAAAATTGACTACGGTATTATCTGACATTGATTATTAGTAAACTAGAGAGGTATAAATATAAATAAATATCACGGGACAATTCACACCAATTGACCAAGTCCCAAAGTAAGCTAAGTAAAGCTTGTGTTATGGGTACTTGGCAACGGAAAAACATACTTATATAGATAGATACATACTTAAATACATATAAAACACCCAACACCCTAGAACAAACATTCGTATTTTTCATACAAATATCTGCCCCGACACGGGAATCGAACCCGGGACCTCAAGCTTCATAGTCAGGTTCTCTAACTACTAGGCCATCTGGTCTTTTAAATTACTTTAATTTTATTTTTTTAAATAAATCTTCTGGCTATTCTTAAACCCAAAACCATCCGTGAAAATTGACTACGGTATATTAGACATTGTTTTTTTTTTTTTTTTATGAAATAGGGGGCAAACGAGCAGACGGATCGCCTGATGATAAACGATTACCGTCGCCCATGGACACCTGCGACACCAGAAGAGTCACAAGTGCGTTGCCGGCCTTTTAGATAGGAGTACGCTCTTTTTTTGAAAGCTTGAAGGTCATATCAGTCTGGGAACACCGCAGCAGGCTACGGCTGCTTTTTATATTAGTAAACTTGAGAGGTATGGATTAAAACACTCTGTATGTAGCTTGCGGTCATACGTCTGTCATCGGCACCAAAGATACGCTCCCTGCATAATAATTATGTAATTTTAGCCACATCAAATCCACACCTACCCTGGAGCGCTGCGGCTTAAGCCAAGATCACATGTAACGCGTCAACGCGCGATAGTCTTTCCATACCGGTGGTAGATTCTTCGACTTTCATTCTTTGATCAATTATAACTGTAGATCCACAGTCGCGCGCCCGAAAATGTCCGAGCCAAATGAGCGCCACTTTGATAAAAGTGGCCTTCTTTTTTCTCAGTACGTTGCGTGAAATTGTCAAGTTTAGCTGTCAAGTGTCAACCGAAATTCTACTGTAATGAAGTAAAGACTAGGTTCAAATTTCTGTGTAGGTGATGATTTTAATTGTTATGCAAACAAATAAAATAGTTCGGACACTTTTTGAAGGGGATTTTGTTCGGCAATGTGTATCTTCAGTTATAATTGATCAAAGCTTTCATTAGTGCTAATCCATATCAATTGCATCATCATCATCATCATTTCAGCCGAAAGACGTCCACTGCTAAAGATAAACCTCCCCCAAGGCTCAAAACAGATCGGTCCCATGACGTCCGCATCCAAAGCATTCCCGCAATCTTAACCAGGTCTTTGGTCCATCTTGTTGGAGGCCTACACTGCGTCTTCTGGCCGTGGACGCCACTCGAGAACCTTTTGGCCCCATCGGCCATCAATTCTACGAGTGATGCCCTGGCCACTGTCACTTGAGTCTGGCGATTCTTCGAGCTATGTCCGTGACTTTAGTTCTTGCGCGGATTTCATCATTTCTAATGCGATCCCGCAGAGAAACTCCAAGCATAGCATATATACGAGGACTAAATAAACTAAATTGAAGTATTTTCCGGTGTAATATTTTATTCGCACTCAAGTAATCTAAAACACCGTGGTCTAGAAGCGAGATTGGAAAACGCGCGTCGACATTTTGCCATCTGATCGTAGCTTTAGGGTGCCTTTTCCACCAGAGATGTGCTACGCTACGTTGCTATGGATGTGTCTGATATCCAACAATCATGTTCATTGGTCCACATAGCATAGTACTGCTGGAAACGGGTTCAACTAAGCTTTGATCAATTATAACTGAAGATACACATTGCCGAACAAAATCCCCTTCAAAGAATGTCCGAACTATTTTATTTGTTTGCGTAACAAATAAAATCATCACCTACACAGAAATTTGAACCTAGTCTTTACTTCATTACAGTCGAATTTCGGTTGACACTTGACAGCTAAACTTGACAATTTCACGCAACGTACTGAGAAAAAAGAAGGCCACTTTTATCAAAGTGGCGCTCATTTGGCTCGGACATTTTCGGGCGCGCGACTGTGGATCTACAGTTATAATTGATCAAAGCAACAAAGCTACGATTTTTATATGGAAAGATGCGTGCTAAGGATGGTCGCGATTCGTGTAGCAATGTCCCTTCTCACCGCGCTGCTGCTTCGCACGCCCCTGTCGATACATCGCATAGCTCGAGCTGCGCATCTTCTTCGCACAGCTGCCTCGCGGCTGCTCATCTACATAGCGCATCTTCCTCGCACCATTGGTGGAAACGGTCACACAGTTTCGTAGCATAGCTCTGCTGTTTAGCACAACTCTGGTGGAAATGCACCCTAAAACTGACGTAGAATCGTAAGTACATACGTAACATCAAAGCCGTAGCCTGAAGGCACCTCCTTTGAGCCGCCGAATTGTCAAGAGCGCTAATTACTGTCAATACGTAGCCGTCACGCGTGGCGTGCCACAAATTGGAGGGCAACTTGAATTGCTTCGCGAACTTGGCAGCTCGTAGATATTATGGAAATTTGTCAGTTTTGCCCGTATGCGTGTGCGAGCGAGTTTAATATAGCGGGTGTTACCTACCTGTAACAAAAATTGAATGAATTATTTAAGCTGTAGGCAGTCATGATTTTATTTTCTGAAATTCAGGTTTGGCAACTGTGGCCCACTTTATTTATGATTTGGTCTAGTTTCCACATATATTTGTATAAGATACCTATAACTTGTTATAAAAAAGTATATTTTATTGGAATCTGGTAACTTTAAATATTAATTAGGTAGGTATATTTTGATTACACATATTCCGTGGTTCTGATTACCATGGAGTCGCTATTGTCTTTATTAATAATATTTATTGAAATGTAAGTCAATCTAGGTATGTCATCTATAGGAAGGTAATAGCTTAGTAACGTAAGTAAGTAAGTAAAGAATAAAGTTAGTTAAAATTAGCTAATAACGTAATAACTCCATTACTTAATATGAAACATTACCTGTATGAAATAATGCAAAGACTCCGATCCGAAGTCACATAAGTTGAGCTCCTTCTTCCTTCCTTTTTCTTGTTTCTCCTTGAGTTATGGAATATTTAATCTTCATGTGTTATGTAATATAGGATCATATTTATTTTAGGGTACCTACAACGATGTCATTAGCGTTTCACGACGTCGCGCAGCCAAGTTTTAGGCGGATAGGAAATTGCTGTGAGACGAGCTATTTATACAATGTCAATAACACTATAATTATAGTACCCGAGCATTCTCATTCACATGTGTAACAGTCTAATTACAGTGTCGCTTTTCCCCGTGCAAAAGCGATTCGGTAATTAGACTGTTGTACAGATCTGGAAAACCCGGACAAATGTGAGACGAGTGTGGCCCTATATTTATACTACACAATTTTTATAGATTTTACTGTAATCTACATGGTGAAATTTTGAACGTGATACTTAGGGGCTGTTTCACCACCTTATTGTCAAACTACTGGTTACGTAACCAATGAATAAACTAAGTACTGCACAAATCTGTCGGCCAGTTTTTTTTTCAGTTTCACCACTCCGGTCCTGTACAAAATAAGTACCACTTAACTAATCGTCGATTTAACAAAAAGTCAGAATAGCAACGTCCCATTTCACGACCACGGGTTCCTGTTCGCATATTTTCGTTCAAAGAGTCGCTCATTATTAAAGCAAAATAAATCGTAAACTATGTAATTTTTAAACACATCTATTTTTTTGCAAAAAACAAATAATCCAAAAAAAAAAAAAAAATTAAACAATTAATCCAAAAACGGTATTTATTTACGATACTTTGGTTAACAATAACAAAGAAAAATAAAATCACGTAAAACGAATTGAAAAGTGGCGCCAAACCCTTTGACAGATTAACTTTTTTTTTTAATGGCGATGTACAAGTTCAGGCAGAACAAACGATTGTGCCACTGAAAAAAAGTCTGTAATTGAAAATATTACGAAATTTTGGGTTTATTTTTAAATACTAAAAGCGTACCTATATTTTTTATTCAAATCTTGATATTTAAATTCTCGTTTGCAATTTAGCATGACTTCTTTCTTTAAAAAATAAAAAATACTTTGATTTATTTTTCTGAAACCGGCTGAAGGGCTCTCCAACCATGGCCACAAAAAATAAACTAACTAATTAAAAAGATATATGACGGATAAAAATGCTAAATGCCACCTGATCTGATGGTCAAATTATGAAATAGTTTGTCCGTCACTTAGCGCTAATCAAGACTGGTGAAACAGAAATTTTTATTCCATGTGACAAATAAGGTTATGATCAAGCTAATCCAAACTTTAAAAAAAGTGGTGAAACAGCCCCTTAGTGTTTCAAGCTTAGTTAATGCTGGATAACATAATGCATTTACTCAAATTGTTGAAATTGGTCTGATAAAATTTTGGATTTTCATACTTTGCTGTAGTTAAATTATGAACTAAATGTATGGACACCTTAAATTTAACAATACTTATTCTAACAACTGGATAAATGCATTATGTTGTCCAGCATTAACCTAAGCTAAAAACACTATTTTGTATCACGTTCAAAATTTCACCCTGTATAGGAACAGAATCATTATCTGTATTTTTTTAGGTTTCGCGGACCTAAGAGAAAACGGAACCCTTATAAAATCACTTTGTTGTTCAATTGCCCGCCTGTCAAGACCTTTTATCTCTGGAACGCGTGGAGGTATCGAGTTGAAACTAAAACCATACACTCAGCTTTACAGTCCCTTGAAGGTGTGAAAAATTAAACTTCTAAGTTAACGTTAAAAGAAACAACCGTTTATGCTGCAAAAATCTATATTTCGACATTCTCAAGGGAATCAAAAATTATAGGATTTATCAAAAATTTGGCAAGTAGTACCGTCTTATACTAGGTACATATAAAATAGTTTTAAAAAGTATGAAATAAGAAAATGTTCATGAATTAATAATAATAATAATACTTTATTAACCAACAGAGATGAACATAATTTTATGAAGTCTCTGACTACTGAACTAGGTATAAACCTGTATCTCAGTTGTCAGCGTCTTCGCCCAATTTATTACAAATGAGCCGTTAAAAGATAAAGGTAAAATTATTATTTTCTTTTACTAAATAATTTACAAACAAAACTAATTTATAAAAACTATGAGAATTAAATCTACAGGCAACCAAACTCAGGTATTATGTGTGGAAAGTGTTGGTGTATGTAAAAAGTGATGTGTAAAGTGTAAGTGATGATAATGTTATATTATGTATAATTGGATTAATTAAATATAATAGGGAACATAAAATCGTGTGAGTGTGAGAGCGTTTCAGTGGAAGACAATTAGATTACTTATGCCTGCGAGTGAAATATTTTTTCAGTGTCATCGTAACCCAATGATAACAACCACCCTCGAAGAATAGCCTGACACTCCCGCAAAGAAACGGGGTAAAAATTTAAAATTTTATTGTACAAGATTAATTTGCTCCTCCGCGACCACAAAATATGAACATGAAATATGAGCAAGAAATTATCCTTGTCCGAGATTCTTATACACAGACTTCATACTCTTGCCTGGTTGCATTCATTTCAAATGTAATTTCGCACATAAATTCCGAAAAAAAATCAGAGGTGCGAGGCGGGATTTGAACCACAACCCTCTGCTTGAGAAGCCATATGATAGGTCAAACCACTAGGCCACCACGGCTACAACATTTTTTGTAAACGAAACATCGTAACTCTACGAAACTCCAAAACTGCGGCGTCCACTAACTCAGCATAAAAATACAGTGATTAGAAGTTTCCCGTCCGGCGATAGGCCGGATCGTAAGAGAGAGAAATGTGCTGCAGCTATGCTGCGAGGGATGTGTAAGCTATGCCACGAAACTATGAAGATGAAGGGCAAACCACACAGACCATAGAATTGCGATAGAACTTTTCGACTTCTAACAATAGCTCCGGTTTAGAGGACACGATCCTACCATCGGTCTTTAACTTTCTCAAGGTCAAACTATCGATAGCGAAACTATCTTTATCGCAACAAAACTGCTGGAAAGTCATCCTTATGCGGCCACGAATTTGCGCGACCGGCGGCAGCGGCGAGCGTTTTCTCCGTTCATTGCGCGGTCGAGACGCTCGCCGCACAGTGGTTATAGGCGGCACACGCAATGAACTGATAAACGCTCGCCGCTGCCGCCGGTCGTGCGATGTCGTGGTCGGGCCATTAGGTACGTAAGGACATCAGGCGGCCGGGCCGGGAGATAGCTGGCCGCGGGCAACCCCGACATAAGCGACACCCACATTACAAAATGTTTAGTGTGGTGGTGTGGTTTAACAATGCGGAAATATGTGAGAAGTCGATGCAAGTTATGCTATCTTACACTGGTGCGGTCAAAATAAGACCTGAAAATTGTCAACCTGAAATGAATGACAATAAAATATACGACCTGATAATTCAAATTTTCTGCATTTAAAGTTCGAATACCAGGTAAATAAATAAATAATTCGTGGGACAATTGACACCAAATGACCTAGTCCTAAACTAAGCAAAGCTTGTACGATGGGTACTAGACAACGGACCTATTTTTTTTTAATTTAATTTCTCTTTAATTTTATATTGCAATCAAGAACTTTTGTTTTTGTTTGTACTTAAGTATTCATTTTTTTAAAAGATGACTTTCTAAGTTTCTTGCGGCGCGTTCTTCTTGGCAATAATGATGGCCTTTCCAAAAGCGGAACCCTAGAACCCTTTGCGGCTTACTAGCACAAAAAACGTTTTGAATTAATTTGGTTTGTAATGATTGGCTATCAATGGGGGAGGCCTATGTCCATCCAATCCTTTGGCTGAAATGACGATAATGAGTAGGATCCTATCATGCAACTGCAAGGTCGCCTACGCATCCTACAGTGCAGCGGCGCCGCAGGGTTCATGACCCACACCAACATAAACCGGAGAACTTATTTCGCGGGCGATTACGTTTTATTTCTGTTTATTTTTACTTCGTTTACCCCGCCCTTTCAGTGCCCATGACCCCACAAGGAGACTTATTCCTACAGTAGCATAAAACTGTGGCCGTGGAGCGGTAAACGCTGCCAGTTTTAAGCTCCGTTTGCGATTAACTGCTGGTCGTGTATAGTTCAGCGAGTGGTTTTGGGAAATGAGGCACTTCTTTGCGGTAGTATTATGCAACGAATTGCTGTTACAACCGCTGTTTGGTAAGTTTTATTATTGTTCCAATGGAAGACCAGCGTCAGCTGCAAGGCCGACACGCTGAGTTGGAACCATTTCGTGTCAATATAATTGTTGTTGTTGTTTTTCTTTTGTCAATCTAAAATTGTGTCACGAAAATGTTTTACTTTCTTCTTTCTTTCTAATAGTTTCGAGGTTTGTTTTTACCTGCCAAGTGCGAGACGAACTAGCGCAATGGGGATCCTCATGAGGGTCTCGCACAAATTTTTAAGCAAGCACGGAAAAGTATGTACTATAAAGGTTGGTTCATATCTACATTAATAATGTTAAGCGTGTCAGACATGACATGTGCCGTATCAGATACCTTTCAGACACCGACAAAATATTCTTTCCGCGCATACTAGCCTGCATAGGTGTCTGTCGCTGCCGGTGTCTGCATGGCCGTGTTACGATGGTTATTATGTATATACCGACGTAGGAGTCGCAGCTTCTAATAGTTGCGATGGATGTTACCACACGCCACTGTTGGCGTATGTAAGCGATTAAGAATTACGGGGGAGTCGGTTGGATGCGACGTGGTTCAATTGGTAGAACACCCGTTGGGGCGCATACCCAAGAGACGTGGGTTCGAATCCCACCGGCGCACCCGAATAACTTTTTTCGCTTTTAAATAATCTTAGATTCGGTGAGCAGCCGTAATGCTAATAAAAAATAAATAATATTTATTATGTATATGTTAATAGGTCAGACACTATATAGAAGAATATTATTTTGTCTGCCTCGGCAAGTGTCTGGCGCGCTCGGTATCTGCACATGAATAGATAAACGGAACAGAATAAAAGCTGTCGAACAGAGCTCGAAATTATTACCTATTATCATAGGGTTGTCACTCGGTAAAAAAAAAATAATTAAAAATCAAAATATTTTATTCAAACAAGTACTTAAGTATCTAATATTTGTATATCTACAACACTACAACAGGTAGGCATCTTTAAAAACAACCGAACACCCGAACTATGTAGCTAAACGCTAAATGGTCGCGTCGTCGCTGGCGGCACACCTGAACTTTGTCTACTCACTGAGCTAGTTCAAACCGGTTTGTCTCCGAGCGGGCGCCGGTGCACGCCCCCCCCCCCCCCGTCCTGTCTGTGACAGGTCACGCACACATATGTTGTGCGTGTAGTAGTGTAATGCGTGCGCGGCGTTGTTTGAAGCATTTATTCTGTTCCGTTTATCTATTCATGTGGTATCTGTAGATATAAATCGACCTTAAGGAGACACACCGATGCGCCTGCACGCACACAAGCAGGCAACTACCCACAGCATGAATCTGGCGCTCGCAGAGCTTGTGTTATGGGTGTTAGGCGACGGATCATCATCATCATCATCCCAGCCTATATAGGTACGTCCCACTGCAGGGCTCAGGCCTCCTCTCAGAATGACGACGACAAACATGACGATGCGGGGTGCGGGGAGGGGGGAGGGTGCGGGTTTGGGCTTTGGTTTCAAAGGGAGGATGAAAATTTCATTGATTTTGCCGTAGGATGCACCGTTTTCAAGATATTTGACAAAACACCGGTTCTCGTCCGATCATCGAGGTTAAGCAACGTCGGGCGCGGTCAGTACTTGGATGGGGATGGGCGCCTGGTTTCATTTTGTTTTTGAATGTTTTGTTAAGACGTTGTCACGTTAAACTATCGTCTGTAAACCGACATTACAGACAACCGGTTTTTTATACAAATAACTGTCTCGACGCGGGACTCGAACCCAGGACCTCAAGCTTCGTAGTCAGGTAGATCGATTGGTATGCCTACATCTTCTTACTTTTAATTAAAACCTAAGCTTTACCTCATAAGTTTTACGGAGGACACTTCGCACTTAGGGCCCGTCTAAATACAAACCTCTTTTGTTTTTCTCGAGAAAAAATCGCCGTAATTTGTCTCGGAAGCATTCAGCGGGCGCAAGAAACAGCGAGCTTCTCGTCACTCAGGAACGAAGCCGCCGACAAAGTTGCCGAGATGAATGATCTGTACTCTTTAGTGAGTAAATTATTTGTTCAAGGAGCGAAGATCTCTTAAGTAAGAAGATCTCAAAAATACGCACGTTCTTAAATTCCGAAAAACTCAGAGGTGCGACTCCGACATCGAGTCTGCGGCCTTGTGCTTGAAAAGACTTAAGTCAAATCACTAAGCTATCACCATACTAACTCAACTTAAGTTATAGCAAAACAAACTTTAGTTACAAGTCTTTAAAAATACTAATTTTGTGGTATACAAAAACTAGTCATACGGCTTTGTAATGGGTAACACCGAGTTCGCAAATCCCAATTTTTTAGTAGGTACCTAAGCAGTAATCAAATAATTATTTGGTTACGTTATACAAAAACTAGCTGTTGCCCTGGAGCCCTCGACTCCAAGTGCGAAGAAGAGGGGTATAAAAAGAAGCCTACGACCTATTATTCTCAGACCTACCGAATACAGAGAAAAAAGTTTCATAAAAATCGGTGAAGCTAAACGGCTTCGACGAAGCGAAACGAAATAACGAAACGAAACGGAAGCGAAACGGTTTCGGGAGGAGTGCGATAGCAAACACCGTGACACGAGATTTTTATATATTAGACTAGTTGTTGCCCGCGTCTCCGTCTGCAAAGGATAGAGGTATTAAAATTAGCCTACGACCTATTCTCAGACCTAACGAATACAGAGAAAAAAGTTTAATAAAAATCACCGTGACACGAGAGAGATAGATTTATTTTAGTGTAATTGTAAGTTACTGCGGCTTTTTTGTACATGGCTTATATGTATGCCACGAATTTTCTTGCATTTCTTAACTGTGCTTCAGAAAAACCCTCCTTGGTTTTCAGTTTTTGCACAGCACGGGGCCGTCGGACGTGAACCGGTTAGTAAGCTCACCGTTGTGGAGTTGTATCGTAATTGCAGCCTGGAGGGCTCTCGAGCGCTTATCTGAAACGGGCCTCCGGGACTCTTAGCGACGTGAGGCCGCTCGCACGCAAGGAAATATCGCCTACGTAAATATTACTACTATTTTGATAAGAGTTGTATGTATAGAAAGAAACCCTTTACCGTAACGAGATAAAGAAACAAACAATAGTGTACGTAGGCGACAAAATTGTACTAAGTTTACTAAGAAGTTTCCATACCAGATTAGGACCTAATAATCTGCTATGGAAATACCTGGTATAGGGTCTACCAACTAGCCACCAATAAATTTAGAACACAAACAGCGTGCTAGGAAACAAAAGAATATCGTGTTGTTACTGCAATTGTTTGGTACGCTTCTTAAGAGCAACTCATCATCATTTTAGCCGAAAAATTTATTTTATTTATTTTAGCATAAAAGGCCTCCCCCAAGGTTCCCAAATAGATAGGTCCTGCGCCTTCCGCATCCAACGCGTTCCCGCAACCTTAACCAGGTCGTTGCTCCATCTTAAGCCCTACCTTTACTGCGTATACCGGTCCGTGAACGCCATTCGAGAACCTTTTACCTTTGATTATTAATAATCAAAGAAAAAATATTCATGTTAGTGATTCCGAACAAACGTTCAAATTATGACCCTTATTTTAACTTGGCTTGACATGCTGTCACATGTCGTGTCTAGACATAGACATAGACATAACTTTATTCGACATCAGAAAAGAAAATACACTGACTAATACACTGAGAAAAATAAAAACAACAATAATAACAATAAAAACAAAAAACATAATTGTAGATGTCGAAAATCAATTTGATTCAGCATAAGCTGCAGTAGGTGCCTGCTACAGCGCTGATTTTCAGTCAAACCCTTCATATCCGTGCATCAAACTTGTTGCACCGGAATCAGCACCAACAAATTCTGTATAAAAAGTGCAACAAATAAATAGATACATATATTATAGTGGGAGTTACTTCTTTTTTATTATTATTTATTTCAATTATACATAGTTATACATTATATTATACACATAGGTATTTAGTCTAGATCTTATAGTTTGCTAACACCTCGACGGCACACACCCACTCAGCCTCCTCGACCGGCAGCTAATCAGCCGATTTGCAAAGCACCCTTAAGACTACCCTACTTACGGAACTTTTTATTTTGTTTGGAACTCTGTCACCATTATCTTTATTGGGATGGATACTTTTTATTTATACAGCCGGGCCCGAGTTGGAATTTTAAACAGGGACGTCCTAAAAAGTTCCCTCGGGATGAGTGTTAATCCGCCGAGTCGTTATCCTTCCAGCGAAGAATGACAACGGGTGCTTTTATTTCGCTGCGCATTGTAGTCGTCAGTCAACTTTTCCAGCGGATCATTGGGACTCGGCCACTCAAATGTTTGCTGCTATAAACTTTCTTTGGGATTTTTCTTTTGTTGTTTGCGTGGATATACTCATTTTTGATCTCTGAAATCTTGCACATTTTTGCGATTTCTGCACTAATAATGATTCCAAAAATCCGCACAAAGCGTTTTCACACTTCAAAGTCAAAGTCAAATTCAAAATATATTTATTCAATTGATTTTATAACAAGCACTTATAAATGTCGAAGAATCTACCACCGGTTCGGAAAGACCCTGTTGAGATGAATCCGGCAAGAAACTCTAGAAGGTAAATAAATAAATAAAATAAATATTAGGGGACAATCTTACACAAATCGACCTAGTCCCAAACTAAGCAAAGCTTGTACTATGGGTACTAGACGACGATAAACATACTTATATAGATAAATAAATACTTAAACACATAGAAAACATCCATAACTCAGGAACAAATATTCGTGCTCATCACACAAATAAATGCCCTTACCGGGATTTGAACCCAGGACCTCTTGCTTCGTAGGCAGGGTCACTACCAACTAGGCTAAAGCGGTCGTTAAAAGAACCGAGTGAGAGAGAAGAAGAGAAGAAAGAAGGTAGGTATATTTTTTCTAATAGATCTACGATGTTTGTTATAAAACTACATAATATCCGAAGTATTTAGCACAACTAAACTTTTGAACACAGTAGGTAGATCTATAAACGGCAAAAAATCACGCTTGTTGTATGGGTGCCCCCTTAAATATTTGTTTTATTTTAATTTAATTATTTATTTTTAAAGTGATTATATAACTAAATATTCTGTGAATATTTCAAGCGTCTACCTGTTGCCGTTATCAATATCGAACAAAAACGAGCAAAAAATCACGTTTGTTGTATGAGAGCCCCCTTATATATTTATTTTATTCTGACTTTTAGTATTTGTTGTTATAGCGGCAACCGAAATACATCATCTGTGAAAATTTCAACTGTCTAGCTATCATGGTTCATGCATGAGGAACAGCCTGGTGATAGACAGGCGGACGGACGGACGGACGGACAGCGAAGTCTCAGTAATAGGGTCCCGTGTTTACCTTTTGGGTACGGAACCCTAAAAAGCGCTGTTGAAAGTGACAAGTAGTCTTCTAATATATTGGAGACAAACTAATGCTTCACGCCTAAAATTAAAGTTTCTCTCTGATATCCAATAACGCCTCATAAATTACTATCAATCACGAAAGGGTCTCCATATTCTCATCAGCGGGTACTGGCATTATGATTATTTATGGGGGTAGTCACGCCCAAGGCGCGCCCGGAGGGGAGAGTATTTAACCATTACGGCAGTAACACTTAATAATGTTTGCGGAGGCAAGACGTTAATAACGGCTTGTGTCGCTATAAGTTTTGATCTTTTGACATTGCAATCCTCACGGCGGGTGCGTCCCACGAGATATAACTACAAAATATCTATTTTCATTTTAATAACGTTCAGAAGATATAATGAACGTTAGCTATAACAACAAAAAGTATAATTTTTAAACCTATAACGCTTAAATTATATAACGTTATTTTTATATAACTTCAATTTGTATAAGATTAATATGGACTAATTTCTTTTAACATAACAAACATTAGGTATAACAGTCATGATATATAATAATATGTGTAAATGTAAAATTAAGTGGCGCGAGCGAGCGAAGCGAGCGAGCAAGACTTTTCGGGGCAGAAGCGACTTGGATAGGTTAGGTTCACGCTTCGCTCCCGCCTTAGCCTTCGATGTTAGGTTTTTTTTTTGTAACAGAGCGGAAGAAATGAATGGATTGCTTGATTGTTTGCTTGCAGTAAAGTTTTTAATGAATTTATACGTTTTAAATCTTAGGTGTTATGAACATTATACGCTTTGATCGTTATATCAATTGATATTATATATAAACAACGTTATACATTACAAAATTAGATATTTTATAATTATACTTTTCGTTCATTATATCCAGTGAACGTTATACTAAACGAGTTTATATAAAGTGAGCGTATATATTATGAATATTAGATAATAAGTTGTTATATCTCGTATTACACACCCCCTCACGGCCATTAGTTGTTGATCTTTATATTAAAATTACTAAGCCGCGGTGGCCTAGTGGTTTGACCTATGGCTATGGCCTCTCAAGCAGTGTCGTGGGTTCAAATCCCGGCTTGCACCTCTGAGTTTTTCGGACTTTATGTGCGAAATCACACTTGTAATTTACCATGAGCTTTACGGTGAAGGAAAGCATACGCCTGCGAAGAAATTCCATGGTGTGTGTGAGGTTCCCAATCCGCACTGGGCCCGCGTGGGAACAACGGCTCAAGCCCTCTCATTCTGAGAGGAGGCCCTGCAGTGGGACGTATATAGGCTGGGATGATGATGATGATGATATTAAGATTCTATCCTATCCTCATCATCATCCCACCGAATATACGTCTTTCAAAATGGGCTTGGACCGTAGTTCCCACGCGAACCCAGTGCGGATTGGAAACTTCACACGATGTTTTCCGCTACCGTGGCCACCACGGCTTACTATAGCTAAACCGTTTAAATGAATCCGCACCCGCGTGGTACAGGGGCTGAGGGGTATGACGACAAAGCTGTGGCCCTAGTGAAAAAGGGGTTAAGTCTTCAGAAGTTGAACAGCTGATTTCGACTTAGCCCCCTTTATACATAAAATAGAAAATAGCTGTTTAATTTCTGCAGACTCACTAGAGCCACAGGGGGGCCACGCGAGTGTGTGGCTCGTGTGCCTGTCGCTCGCATCTCTCTCGGTCCCCTTTGTCATCTCATTTAGACGACCAGATGGCCTAGTGGTTAGAGAACCTGACTATGAAGCTTGAGGTCCCGGGTTCGATTCCCGTGTCGGGGCAGATATTTGTATGTAAAATACGAATGTTTGTTCTCGGGTCTTGGGTGTTAAATATGTATTTAAGTATGTATCTATCTATACAGGGTTATTGGTAATTGGACCTATTCCCGTGAAGGGGTTATGGGGGAGGTCATTTGCAATCATTTTTGTCCCATAATGCCTTATGCAAAAATGAACCATTTCTGAGATAATTGAAATTTAAGTTTTTTGCAAAAAAAGTCGGAAACGCATCTTCAAAAATTTATTTAAAGAAAAGTTGGTCCTTTAAGTAAACTTTTTTTATTTTTTTATGTACAAGATAAAGTAGCTGTTTTTATGCAATATTAAAAGTATAATTATCTGTACACGTTTAAGAACGCAAGACCAAAAAGTAAAAAAAATATGATTTTTTTATAAGGTTGTTCAAAATGAATGGCACAATAACACAAAAATTTTACTACTACATTTGGCGTGCAGATTGTACGGAAAACATGCACGTATTTCTAGCTTTCTATCAAGCTACTAAAACTATCATTTTTGTAAATGGTTGCCAGAAAAAAATAATCACAAAGGACGTAGGAAGAAAATCACGACCAAATATTTCTCAAAATCAACTCATCAATGAAAAATTTATTAAAAAAAAAGTTGACCATTTAAGTCCTTTTTTTTTTATTTGGTTGTGTACAAAATAAAATAGCTGTTCTTATGCAATATTGAAAGTGCAACTATCTGTACACGTTTATGAATGCGAGACCAAAAAGTAAAAAAAAATATGATTTTTATCAGGCTGTTCAACATTAATGGCACAAAAACAGAAAATTTTACGTATGCATTTGGCGTGCAGATTATACGTAAAACGTGTTCGTATTTCTAGCTTTCTAAAAAGCTATTAAGTAATAATATGATTTTTGTTAATGCTTGGCAGAAAATAATTAGCACAAAGGACGTAGGAAGAAAATTACGTCCGAACATTTTTTTAAATTAACTCACACTGAATCTATCAATAATAACTGTTATAAATACAACTAGCAACAATAACTAATGTAAAATACCAAATTGAAACAAAAAAACAATTAAGTTTGAAATCCGACGATGTTTTTATTTTATTTACATTTGATACCCATCATAAATGTTCCTTATTTGTTGCAGTTGCTGACTACGAAATTTGTAAGAACTTCCATTTCAAATTATAAGAACTAAAGAAGCAATTTGAAAATGGAACTCCTTACTTTGATAATCTTATTAAAAAAACATTGTGTATTTTTGAAAATCGGCGGCAAATTCGTTTAGTTAATGCACAACATTTTATTTACTAAGCAGATTACTATGTCTGGGATCATAATAATTACGAAAAATAAACACAGTTAATTATTTTTTTATAAGATTATCAAAGTAAGAAGTTCTATTTTCAAATAGGTTCTTTATTTCTCATAATTTGAAACAACAAATTTTAATTTTTTGTGTTTTTGTGCGTGAGCGGACGCGCGTTTACGATTGCTTCGGCTTCGGCCAAGAGTGTGGCAAGCACTTCGTCGGTGGGAGCTCGTTCGCGGAGGGTAACCTTTAAGGCCACACTCTTGGCCGAAGCCGAAGCAATTGTAAACGCGCGTCCGCTCACACACGTGTCGCCCGACGCTGCTGACCCTGAGGCCCTTACACCGAGTCACCTACTACTGGAATCTTCCTCTGGTCGCCCGATACCGGCCCAGCTCACGGATTCAGATCTCTGCAGCAGGAGCGGATGGCGCAGAGCTCTGAGACTTGTGGATCATTTCTGGCGCCGCTGGGTGATGGAATACTTGCCAACCCTTGCCCCGCGCCGTGTCAGAAGCCTCCCGACTCCAACTATTTCGATTGGAGACCCTGTCCTCATTGCCGATGGAGATTTACCGAGGGGCACGTGGCCACGGGGCATAGTTTCACGTACATTCCCAGGCCGAGATGGAGTGCTAAGAGTGGTTGACATAAGAACTGCCGCAGGGACGTTACGTCGGCCCATAAAAAAAGTTGTTCTTTTGTAAAATGGGGGAGGATGTGCACGACTGCATATATAACCTTATTTTTCTATGTTTTTTGTACCTTTTTTATGATTAGTATTATTGTCTTTGATTCATTGGTTGTTGCCAAAATTGAGAAATAAACGAATTTGGTCACAAAAACGCTAATATCGTCTATTTTAATATTAGTAGACCAAAAATTTCTTCGCAGGTAGATGCAGGTTTCCTCACGATGTTTTCCTTCACCGTTAAAAGCTCATGGTGAATTTCAAATGTAATTTCGCACATAAATTCCGAAAAACTCAGAGGTGCGAGCCGAGATTTGAACCCACGATCCTCTGCTTGAGAGGCCATTGGTCAAACCGCTAGGCCACCACGGCTTGAATTTTGTTAACAAAAAATTAATTGACACTAGTTTTTACTCGCGGTTTTCTTCACGTTAATCATAATTCTGATCTTTGATCAATTATAACTGTAGGTCCACAGTCGCGCGCCCGAAAATGTCCGAGCCAAATGAGCGCCACTTTGATAAAAGTGGCCTTCTTTTTCTCAGTACGTTGCGTGAAATTGTCAAGTTTAGCTGTCAAGTGTCAACCGAAATTCGACTGTAATGAAGTAAAGACTAGGTTCAAATTTCTGTGTAGGTGATGATTTTAATTATTATGCAAACAAATAAAAAAGTTCGGACACTTTTTGAAGGGGATTTTGTTTGGCAATGTGTATCTTCAGTTATAATTGATCAAAGATTCTGATAGACGAAGAGAAATTCCGAGAGAGAGTCACTCATCGTCGGTGGTGGTGCCAGTGCCTTGAGCTTGTGCTGCCATAGTTCTATATGTATACCATATACGAACAAACGTAAGATCAAAGTCCCTGGACCCTCTTGTTACGTAACACACCTTTCCCAGGCCATTAGTCGCCGAAACCACTGAACTGTGACCATCGCTGCATTAGTTCTAATGTCTCCCATTACAACAAACAACTAACTTGTCTCTAAAGGACTCCCATTCGAGACCATTTCGATTGTTAACCAAACACCGGATTGACGGGTGCAAATCTGTACAGACTGACGTTTAATAGTGCGAGGACACATTAAACTAATTTTATTAGTTGTTATCGATAAAAATGACGTACAACAGTTGTCTAATTTTAAGAATTTGAATTAAGAAGAAAACTTCATACACAAAAATAAACGTTTTGAGGAATTAACTTCTTTAATATTTTATATAATTTTCATAATATATGATCAACATTTTTTCCACATTTTCAGACTTCAATCTTCGTCGCTTGGGCGACAATATCCATTTTAGCCAACTAAATGACTTTTCTAGGTCAACTAGTAACTGGAGCAAATTCAAACAATTTATAGTGTTGATGAATTTCTTCTGTACGACTCAGTTCTACTTCTTTTCCGGATACCAAATCATTTAATGTTAATAAAGTTGAAATGCCGACGTTCAAATTTAGCCATTAGTTATGATGATAATGATGGTTAAAAATTGTTTTTATCGATGTCGATAAACTTAGTCGATTTTGAATGAATCACTAGCACTGGTACATTTTTGCCCCCGTCAATCCGGTGTTTGTATATAACATTAGTATGTTATGAACTAGCCTTGAAGGTCGACACGTGGCGTGGCAGATACCGACAGCACAAAATAAAAAGGTACAGATATTTCTGTACCTTTTTATTTTGAATATTGATATTTATTAATCTACATACAAAGTGCGCTCGAGCAACGCACACATAGACACTGTTCACAGACACGATATCTCGGATCAGTTCGGATCAGTCCGAGTGCGATAGCCATCCGCGTGAGGCGCGCGCTGTGGTCGCGCGTCTACGTCTGTGGAATTTTTCGAGAGCGTCGCGCGTACCTATTATTTTGAGTCGCGCGCGTGTGTGGAATTTTTCGAGTGCAATAATGGAGCAACAAAAAAAAGGTTATTATAACTGTTCAGTGGACGGTTGTTTAAATTCAACCCTAAACGTGCCTAAACGGTGAATGGTCGTTTTTTAAGCTACCAGTGGTTTCAGAGAGGTAAGTTTAGTAGGTACATATCTGCTTGTATTTCGATGGTTCATTTTAACGTTACATAGAATAGTTACGTAGATAGGTAAGCACTCGCCCCGACTCCCAAAGTAATAATAGTTTCTTATTTTGAATCAGTTAAACGAAGTAAGTACCTAACTACATTTTTGTAAGGTAAATTCACGCCACTAATATTACGTAAATTGAAAACATATTTTTTTTTTGTATAGATATTGTGTTGTTTTTAGTGTCATTAGATAGGTTTAGGTCTATAACCGATAGAACAATGGAAATTGTGTAACTAGAATGATCCGTTTAGAAGTTATAGGGATTTTCGATAGTGAAAATTGGCAAACGCTAAATTTTGTAGGTAGGTATTTTAATTATTATTATTTTATATTTCCATTCTTCCCGTTTGAATATCAACAATAAATCAAACAACTAGATACGAGTGCCACTATAACAATAAGTTTTATGTGCATATGCCATAATTGACAACCCTAGAGCGACCGCCGAGCGTAGGTATGAAAAGTGAAGTACATACACTTGATTGACTTCTGTACCTTTTTATTTTGTGCCGACAGTCACCATTTATTTGTATCTACAGACATTAAGTGCATCAGATTTGTGCCGGGACAGTCCGTTTCAAGCACATCTAGCAGAAGCATACCGTGTCAGACATCGACAGACACCGTCGTCAAGAAGAAATTAAGTCGTCTGCGCGGTTCCGGTGCCGGTGCCCTTATTCACACTGACTGGCAGACAGTCACAGACACATACAGACGTGAACCGCTCATATTGCCACGAGAATTGAGGCGTATGATTCATATCGCACTGTCGATTTGCCACGAAAGCTCAATGTATTTAAAGTATTTAATACGTCGAACACATCGCGCGTTCACTCCGCTTCTAATACGTATATCCCTGAAATGTATTAGTAAAGGAGCATTTAAAACCAAAGTCAAAGCGTATTTGATAGATGCTTTCCTTGAATAAAATAATTAAGTATCATAACTAAGTTATATAATAAACTACGTGATGTAACTGAATTAATAGTAGGTACCTATTGCTAAATAACATAGGGTTATAGGTAGTGGTGGTATGAGTATAGGTATAGAAACATAATGTTAAAAATAAGGAGTGTAGTATTCGCCAACAAACTGTTTTGCAGTTTGGCGAAGTTTTTGTCATAAATTTAATGTATTTTTTTTGGTTGAGTTCAATAAAAAAAAAAAAAAGTGTGAATATGGCTCTAATGCCCACGTCTAACCCGTTTTATTTTCGCCGCCGGCGCCATACTACAATGAGGAACATCACCCCCGTTTTTATGCCACTGACAATTTCGGCATCAATGAGCAATTTCCGTTGCGCACATTATCGCGAAGGTTGCTGTACAGACGCACGTGTAAAGCTCAGTTTAGACATGCATGGCGAGGCCGTGAAGCGAACCAATTTGAACTGGACAATCGAACGCCGCAATGTAATGCACTTGTATTATTTTTCCTTTTTACCATTCATTTCCAGACAGAGAAAAAAAACAACGGGTTGCACTCCGGGAGTGCTGGCAGAAGTAAAAACTTGAAAATTAACGTTGTGCCGTCTTACGAACCAATCTCACTCCACGCATTCAAATCGGTTCACCCGTTTAAGAGCTATGATGCCACAGACAGACAGACACACGCACACACATATAGCAGTTAAACTTACGATACTTCTCTTTTTGTGTCAAGGGGTAAAAATTGTATGAAAAATAAGAGCCATTTTTAACCCCCGACACAAAAAGAGGGGTGTTATAAGTTTGACCGCTATGTGTGTGTGTCTGTCTGTGCCATCATAGCTCTTAAACGGGTGCACCGATTTGGATGCGGTTTTTTTCATAGAAAGCAGGTTTCTTGGCGATGGTTCTTAGACATGTTTCATCAAAATCGGTTTAGACGTTTCAAAGTTATCAGCTTTTTTGTTAGCTGCGGAAGGGATCTTAGACGCATAACGGGCATTGACTTAATGTTCAAACATACGAGTGACATAATTGCGATGGGGGTTTTTAAAATTTTTAATTTATAGTTATTTATCATCAAAATCAAAATAGTGCACTTCATTCTAAGATATTTCCTCAGCATTTGCCACGTATTTTAGGCGCTTGGCAGCGATGTACCCCTATCCTAACATCGTGCATATTACACGTGGCATAAGTCGACGGGCGACGCCGCCGGCGCCTCTTTCAGGAAATGAATCGCTGTCGGTGCCTCTACTGTGATTTAGGGCCCAGTGGAAGAATGATGCTTGATTTATCAACACTTGTTAGTTCAAAATCAAAACGTTTGTTCTGGAAGTATTTAGGGCGCAAAGGGGATTGAACAGTCTAGTTGTCATAGTAATGGAAATGGGACCACTCGAATCGTTTTCTCATGGCGTGGGAGTTTCTTATTTAGTTTTTTACTGTTTGTCATATTTACGGAAATAAGGTCACTCTGTATCAAACATAATAATGTTTTTGTATGTTTTGTTATGACGTTGTCACGTTAAACTATCGTCCGTAAACCGTCTTTACAGACAACCGGTTCTTTTTCTGTATTCGGTTGGTCTGCGAATAGGTCGCAGGCTATTTTATATGGCAAAGCAACGTTTGCCCGGTCAGATAGTGTATTTATTGATTTTACTGTGATATCATTACACGAAGGAAACGATATAAAATAACACTTGCTTGTTTTATTTGTCCCACCCCACACCCATAAAAAAGGAAAAACGACACGAAACATGTTTCGCGGAATGCCAATAAAGCCGATTGACTGATTGATTGGTCGAGATTGATTTATAGAGCATATTAGCGCAGCGGAAAAACACTGCTACTATTTTAACACGACAGTTTTGGTAAACAAACACAAAGTCTATTCAATAAAGGTGCGACCAAACCGCCGCTTAAAAAACGGCGACGGTACGGAATCGCAGTGACGCACCGTAAACGTCAGAATTTACCGCATGCTCTCCATAGTAAAGTTTTGACGTTTACGGTGCGTCACTGCGATTCCGTAACGTCACCGTTTTTTAAGCGGCGGGTTGGTCGCACCCTTAGGCGTTGCTTGGAAACTGAAACAATTACTTTGCTCACCCGCGACATTGACGTTAACCTTTTCGTGGGCGCGCAAAGTAATTTTTTCTGTTCATTTAACACAAATTCCATTTTTGATGCAAACTTTTTTACTGACTGTACCATCCCCCTGTTTACCATCTAGGACGAAAGTACTGATCAAAACGGATCATTCGATCCTAAACTAGATGCGGTCATGTCGTTTTATTACAGAGTTCCAATTACCACTTTCCAGCACCACCATCAGATCAGCTCCATGTCATAATAATATTGCATGGTCATCCGATTTACATATAAATAAATAATAAATAATAATAAATAAATATCACGGGACAATTTACACCAATTGACCTAGTCCCAAACGCAAACAAACGCCAGTAGCCAAACGGATTAGCTCGTTGAAATGGCAATGGGCAGGCCATATAGCACGTAGAACAGATGGCCGTTGGGGGCCAAAAGTTCTGGAATGGAGACCACGGACTGGCAAGCGCAGCATGGGACGTCCACCAACGAGATGGACGGACGATTTGGTGAAGGCCGCAGGTTCAGGGTGGATGCAAATCGCTTCCAATCGTAATGATTGGGCATCAATGAGGGAGGCCTATGTCCAGCAGTGGACGTCCTACGGCTGTAATGATGATGATGATGATGACCAAGTCCCAAAGTAAGCTAAGGAAAGCTTGTGTTATGGGTACTAGGCAACGGATAAACATACTTATATAGATAGATACATACTAAAATACATATTAAACACCCAAGACCCGAGAACAAACATTCGTACTTTTCATACAAATATCTGCCCCGACGCGGGAATCGAACCCGGGACCTCAAGCTTCGTAGTCAGGTTCTCTAACCACTAGGCCATCTGGTCGTGCAAAATTTCAGCTCAATAGGAAACCGGGAAGAGCACCTAGATGCGTAACGCCGTATTAAAAAGACCCGTCTGAGACCTACCTACAAGTGTAGGTACACATACAATGATAGTGTTCAATTAGTTTGCGCACTTTGAAATAGAACCATCAAAACAAAGTTTGGCTCTGCCAGCCATATTCGGGCACACTAAGTAACAAACGAGGGTGCGCCAAAGTTGAACTAATTTTTCAGTGTCGATTATCGGAAGTCCGAAAATGTTGTTTCTAAAAATTTACATCATAATAATCACTACTCATAACTACTCTGTTCCTAACGTTCTGAATTCCTAATCATTCAACTTCATAATGTCCGTTGCAATAAACATCTATCATACTACTATTTGTTTTCCTATATTTTCTCAACATAACCATCTTTTACACTATTATTCATCATCATATCTTTTTATGTAGATTTGTTTTTATTCATAAAATTTAACATTATTATACATTAAACTTCATAATGTCCGTTGCAATAAACCGAGTTGCTTCCGCCCTGATAGGTCTTGCTCGCTCGCTCGCTGACTCCAATGATAGAGATTGAAGCAAGCGAGCGAGCGAAGCGAGCGAGCTAGACCTTGCGGAGTGGAAGCGACTTGGTATGGTTAGGTTCAAAGGCTAATGCGGGAGCGTAGCGCAGCGCAGCTCCCGCATTAGCCTTTGGTGTTAGTTATTTTTTTTATGACCACCCGGATAATCTAATTTGTTTGATAAATTTCAACAGTGAAGTTATTACTTAAAATTTTCGGAAAACTGAGTGTTATGGACTACGTTAATAGTAAAATAATTTGTAGGAACGAAAACATTAGGAAATAAAATTTTAGGAACAGTGATAATTAGGAGTACAAATCAATAGGAAAATCAATTTTCGGAAAACTGAGTGTTATAGACTACGTTAATAGTAAAATAAATTGTAGGAACGAAAACTTTAGGAAACAAAATTTTAGGAACAGTGATCATTAGGAGTACAAATCGTTAGGAAAATCAATTTCGGGTGATGAAATTTAGCGAACCCAATATGGACCCAACAAACGAGCTTAAATGACGACGACAAAGCATAAACGACATGAAAGACGTATACTTACCTATTGTATGGGGGTATTTTTGCAATGAATGTTCATTACAAGTTAAATAGGCTCATGCCTGAAATGCCCGTTTTCCTAAAATGTATCTTTCCCAAAATGTCTGCTTTTCCATAGTAAATATGTCACGTCTTTTTATACAAAAGAAGAAGTATCTTTCCTAAAATGTCTGCTTTTCCAAAATATGTCATGTCTTTTTATACAAAAAACGTCACATATTATGAAAGAGCAGAAATTTTAGGGAATGATAAATTTTAGGAAAACGGACATTATTCAGGCCCGAGCCGTTAAATAAAAACTTGTACAAACCATTCGTTGCTCCCAAAACTCCGCGTTACTTCTACGGAACCAAGGACAAGCAACACGACGTTTAAACAGTATCTTTGAGCCAGTTCACCCCCGCGAGATGATTGAAGGCCTATTTCCGGCGCCCGCGAGCAGGATAAACAATCACACATCAAGCAAGACGGAGCACCTGTATCCTCGTACACATGTCGGGGCGCTGTGGGGCGCGATATTGTAATATCTGCAGTCTACACACTTCACGCCTGTTTTATTCATTCAATTTAGGCATCAATTGATGCTCCTATGAACGTCGAAGAATCTACCACCGGTTCGGAAAAACCCTGATGAGAAGAGTCCGGCAAGAGACTCAACTTGGACGTATCAAACACTTTAGATTGTAATTTAATAACAATGTAGATCTGTTTGAAAAAATATACCAAGGTATAGGTAACGCCACGAGAAACAATATAAACAAAAAACAAAAAGAACAAAGAAGTGTCCAATACAACAAAGAAGTGTGTATTATGTTAGTGACAAATAATGAGCCTTTAGAAGGTTTTTAAAAATGGGAAGGGATTTCGCTTGCCTTAACGCCAAAGGAAGAGAATTCCAAAGACGAATGGCGGTCATAGTAAAGGAGTTATGATATAATTTGGAGGAAGAAGGAGGAACGGTATGAAGAAAATTTTGAGCAGAGCGAATAGAGGACATGAACATAAAACGCTCTTGAAGATATTGAAGAGTTGCAGGATTAAAGAGTATGCTGTATAAAAGAGAAAGAATGTGAGTATTACGACGAAAACGGATGGGGAGCCACTTGAGATGGGTGCGATAGTAGGAAACGTGGTCATATTTCCGCAAACCAAATATGAACCGAATACAGACATTTTGGATACGCTCAAGCTTATTCAATTGCTCCTCTGTAAGATCTAAATAGGAAACATCGGCGTAATCTAAAATATGAAGAAGGAGAGAATTAGCCAACGCAATCTTGGTAGCGAGCGGGAGAAAGTTGCGAAGCCGTCTCAAAGACCCCACAGCAGCAAACATCTTCCTACTAACCTCATTAACTTGGGGCGCCCACGCCAATGACTGGTCCATGAAAACACCCAAGTTTTTTACCTTAACCGAAAAAGGTATCAGGATACCATTGAAAAATATAGGCGGCAGATTAATAAAATTTACTCTGGATATAAAATGTGAACTGCCAACTATAATAACCTATAATAATGAAGATTAATAATGTAGTGAATTTAAAGTTCTTTAATCATAGATTTATTTGTCCTTTTAGTACACTTGGTAGTTATTCTTACAACTGATTTCTTCCTGATAAAGTACTAGCTGTTGCTCGTGGCTTCGCCACCGCTGGAGTAGATTAAAACGTGTTTTCCCGTGAGAATGATATATTTTCCCGTGGTAAAAAGTAGCCTGTGTCACTCTCCAGCACTTCAACTATCTAACAAAAATCACGGCAATCCGTTGCTTAGTTTTGACTTGAAAGAATGACAAATATACAAACACACTTTCACATTTATAATATTAAAAGTATTGACGCTACGACTCACGAGGTCAAAACAAATGCCGTCGCAAACACCAAAAGCTATCCGTATTAGTAGAAGCACAATGTTTTCCTGTTCCTATTATCGTGGCATCAGAAAAATACGAATATAGACAATAAAATGAATCGCGCCATATCAGTGGAATGTCAGCGGCTGATGGAAACGTGTATCAGAACAAATACCTCGAGGGCGCGTGAGGAATTTGATCGCCGAAGCAATATTGCTGTTATATTGTATCCTTTGTCGACTGAAATTGATTGTGAGCTGCATGTGGAATCATAATCATCGGTCTGTATCATCAACATTATCATCATCCCAGCTATAAGTCCCACTGTAGGGCACAGGGCTCCTGTCAGAATGAGAGGGCTTGAGCCGTAGTTCCCACGCGGGCCCAGTCCGGATTGGGAACTTCACACTCACCATTAAATTTCTTCGCAGGTGTATGCAGGTTTCCTCACGTTGTTTTCCTTCACCGTAAAGCTCATGGTAAATTTAAAATTCCGAAAAACTCTGTAATGCGAGCCGGGGTTTGAACCCACGACCCTCTGCTTGAGAGGCCATAGGTCGAACCGCTAGCCACTACGGTTTTTTTACACGCCCACAGCTACGGCCTGTATGTTTCACTGGAAAACACAGCCTTTCTTTGAGAGGGCTTACCGCCCGGCCACGACTTCGCGCGTTTGGCGGCGCGGCAAGCGTTTTCTGTGTTCATTGCGTGGCCGAGACGCTCGCCGCACAGTGGTTACCTGGCGGCTCACGCAATGAAAACGGCAACGTATTCTCTATCTATGGCATATTTGCTGGCCTATGTATAACTTAGTTTTTTTTTGTAAGTTCACTCATTATATTGTGCCGTTTTTTGCCCAAATAAACATTAAACTTTTAAACATTATACACGATAATTTTTAATAAATTTTTCTAGATCAGTATGCGGTGGCGATCACGTTTAATGCGGCAATTACATTAAGTCGGCGACCGCATGCCACATGCGGTGGCCGCAACATTGTAAAGAACACTGTTGTCGGACGCATTCGGCGAGCGACAGCTGCCACCGCTTAGATATGGCCACCGCATTAGGCGGACAGACTAATGTGAAGACGACGTTCGTTCGCCGAAGTAGTTCGAAACAAGTTCGGCGACCGCATTAAGCGAACAAAGCATTATATAACTGTCACATAAGTCGCAGTTATATTAAACAAAACAGCTTAAACGCTTAAACGAACTTTGACGAAAGACCTGTCGAATTCCCCGCCAAAGTGATGACACTTGACGAAACTACTTAGGCTTGATTTCCTCCTACGCTGACGTCGGTCGCTGACGTCGGTCGCGCGTACGAATATACACAATACTCTATGGGCCACCGCACAGCGGCGCTGACGTCCGCGGCAGATTTATTGCTACGCGCTGCTGGTGGCGCGCGTCGGTCTCGCTCGTCAGCGCCGCGCGCGTTGGTGCGCTGACGGCGCTGACGCGCTAACTATGATTTTTTTTTCGTGGAATTCTGACATTTCTTAGTGTTACCAGGCAAAAATATTTCCTAAAATACTAAACGAGATAAAACAAAAACTAGGAAATACAGAGCACAAATTCCTTACTATACACAATAAAATTTGGCATAATGTAATAAATCATTAATTAATACGTAGTTAAAATAATTTTTGATCGAACTGTTTAGACGTAATAAATTATTTAACCATTTGATGAGTAAAAAATAATTTGTCTCTGGTATCATTGCGAAACATCATCATATCGCATATTTATTTTTTAAAAACATTTCGGGAAATATTTTTGCCTGGCAACACTAAGAAATGTCAGAATTCCACGAAATTACACCACTATCGCGCGCTCAGTGCGAAGCTGACCGCTGACGTCGGTCGCGCGTACGAATAAACACAATATTCTATGGGGCGGCACCGCACAGCGACGCTGATGGCCGCGCGTTTGTCATACGCGACCGACGGTACGCTCGACCGACGTCAGCGACCGACGTCAGCGTAGGAGGAAATCAAGCCATAACTTCAACAAATGTAGGATGAATGAATATGCATTTATTCGGTGAAAAAGTATTAACAATAAAGTTTTTAAATGAAACAGAGACTTTATTACTTTAAGACCTCATCTATTAAATTCTATTTTGGCTACGGATCAATATTTTTCAACAAAATATTCATTTATTTGTGACTAACAAACTTATCTTTCTCAACAAATTAATATGTCATGATAACAAATCAACAGAGCGAAATTTCGCTTTTACTTCAAAACTTTCTAATACAGTTTCAAAACAATACGATTGAATCAAACAACACTTTGTATACTTTGAGACAACCCTTTCAAGACAGACAGTTCAATCTTGATGTTTAACTCAACCTTATTTAATTCTATTTCGGAACTTCACAGTCTGTTTGTTATTATATTCTAATGCTAATAAAACGTCTTGATCTGCACAAAATTATTTGGGATTAGCTGATGCCCGCGGCTTCACCCCCGCTGAAGTTATAACGTGTTTTCCCGTGGGAATGAGGTATTTTCCCGTGGTAAAAAGTAGCCTAATTCACTCTCCAGCCCTTCAACTATGTCCATACAAAAATTATGGCAAGCCGAAAGACGTCCATTGCTGAAAATGGGCCTCCCCTAAGGCTCACCAGACAGATCGGTCTTGCGCCATCCGCATCCAACGCGATCCCGCAATCTTAATCAGGTAGTCGCTCCATATTGTTGCAGGCCTACCTACACTGCGTCTTCCGGTCCGTGGACGCCACTCAAGAATATTTTTGCCCCATCGGCCATCAGTTCTACGAGCGATGTGCCCTGCCCACTGCCACTTGAGTCTGGCGATTCTTCGAGCTATGTCGGTGACTTAAGTTCTTGCGCGGATTTCATCATTTAGGTATTAGAAATGCCTTGTCTAAATTTTATAAAAGCAAACTCTATACAAAATTTCAGTCTTCTCGAGCAAAGATTTTGGACTGTGCATTGAGGAATTAGTTAGTGAATGAGTCAGTCAATCGGTGAGAGCTATTCTTTTTATACCTATTTATAGATTGCGAGCAACAAAAGCAACTCGAAAAAAGTCTACTCGAGAGCACGACCGCTGTAATGTGGTCGAAACGTCAAGGTAATTTTGTTTTTAAGTTTTTTTTTATAAAATAGCGAGTCACCTGATGGAAAGCAATCACCGCTGCCCATGGACACCCACATCAAAAGCTGAGTTACGGATTCGTTGCCGGCACTTAGAGAAAAGAGTAGGCTCGCTTTTTGAAAATCCTCAAGTTGTACCGGTCCCGATATACCGCCGCTGCAAGCCGAATCTAAAGTTTCACCGTGCGTGGCAAAATGTTCCGCGAGAAACGGGTTTGTATTACAAGGTATTACAATACCGAAGTACGAAAGACCGAATGTATTAAAACATCGAATGGGTCAAATGACAACAATAAACTTCTCAGAATTTATTAAAACGGCATCATACAGAACCCATTAGGTTAGGTTAGTTTTATAACAATCATAAAAAGTTAACGGTTTCAGAAAAAAATCGTGTCGGTCTTTTGACCCATTCAATGTTTTAATACATTCGGTCTTTCGTACTTCGGTATTGTAATACATACCCCGAGAAACAGACTATAGTGAACTGCCAACTATTGAGGTGATGAGGGTGGAAAGAAAATCAGTCCCGGTAATAATAACTATGTACAAAATCAACTGCCTACAAAACAACGTAGGTAACGAGTTCTAAAAGTAAAGTAATTTATCTGGAAAGCTTTTTTGGAACAGAGTGATTGACGCGCTACCACTAATGGCGGGGATCGGAGTTTTCGTAGCACAGTTAGACGAAAGTGAACCATGGAGTCGACAATGACAGTAAAAAAACATTCTTACTCATCCTCATTCATTTGCTTATCAATAATAGTAACTGTCACTGTGGTGGTCTAGTGGTTTGAAATGCAAAATTAAATTTTGAAATTTTAAATTCAATAGTGTGTGTCAAGCTCCCAATGCTGATTTGATTCAATAATTAGATTAATACATTATTTTGTTGTATGTCACTGTCTTAATAGAATACATAAATGAGAATCGCTCGGGACTTGGCATCACGACATTTGCAGGTGGAAATTTCTTCGAAACCGCCAAATCCCTGCAGACGCAGCCTGCCAACAGAATTATTCATAAGCAGTAAAATAACTTCCATTCATCTCAAGCGATAATTTTACTTCCATTTTACGATTTAACGGGAGTTCCATAAAGCGTTAATACGATTCGCGGAAAATTACGCACTTGGAGGAATTACATTTGGAAAATATAAAAAGTCGAAGAAGAAAACGGAACACATTGCTTTTTGTGCTATTGTGCATTCGCCCCTCGCTCCTATATAACCAGTAATGAATGATGGACAATACGGATTGACGTTATATAAGGTAAGGTGGTGAGGTGATCTCCCGTGGTTAAGTTATGACCTATATAAAGGGGCATGGACGTCTTTGGCTGTTCTGCGCTCGTGGTGCGTGCGTGTTTGGATTGTTTTATTATTTATGTTCCAGCTGTAAAATGGAAACTAATTTACTTTTACTGCAAACATCGATGGTATGATGTTTCTGTTTTACGACGAGTAAATCGGTTTGTGGTGATACCCTGTTCTTGTAAACAAAGGGAGTTTTTAGAATCAGAAAAGACGTATTATTTTGAAGAGTCACCAAGTGTTTTGTTGTTTTAGTATCTTTGTGGTTTAAAAGCTTTTTTATTTCAATGACCATTATCCGTGCTATTGAATAGTTTTTCCCGGATTCTACATACAATGAAATATTTATGCAGTATAAGCACCCATTTCAAATGTAAAGCGTCTAGACAAAGCGGTTGTGATTTCGGAATTTGATATGAATAGGTACATCTCTCGGCTGGACAGCGTTCGGGAAGCTCCGTAATATCTTGTCATCCAATACACCGCAGTGTCTCAAGTCAAAACCAGTGTGTGTTGCCAATGATACTTATATGACACTGAGACGTGGCCGCTAACGATGGGTCTCATAAGTATACTAAAGGTCACTCAGAGAGCGATGGCTATGATCGGAGCTTCACTGCGGGATCACATTAGATATGATGAAATCTACGCAAGAATTAAAGTCACCGACATAGTTCGAAGAATCGCCATACTCAAGTGGAAGTGGGCAGGCCACATCAGCACATCAATTGTACAACTGATGGCCGATCTTACAATGTTTCTCGAAGAGCGTCCTTGGACCCGAAAATGCCTCCAACAAGATGGAGCAGCAACCTTAGTCGAAGTTAATTGAATAATAAATATAAAAGAAAACAGTGTATATTTTTACTACCATACCTTAATGCAAATATAAGAAAACGTAGGTACGGATACTCGCTCGTTCCCTAAATACCAGAATTGCAAAATACCAGAATTGCAAAATACCAGATTGCCGACTTACCCTATTTCTAAAATATGAAATTCCCGGAATATCAGACATTCCTGTCACCGTGTTTTTTTCTACATCGGATTGCCAAAAAAGCTTGTTTTCAATACACCATGTTCCATTCAAAACCGAATTCCCATAATACCAGATAGTGAAATCACCAGGCTCGTCAGGCAGGTCGTGGTCGTCGTGGGGAGGCCAGGGGACCGTGTTTTACGAGCCTGGTGATTTCACAATCTGGTATAATGGGAATTCGGTTTTGAAAGGAACATGGTGTATTGAAAACAAGCTTTTTTTGGCAATCCGATGTAGAGAAAAACACGGTGACAGGAATGTCTGATATTCCGGGAATTTCATATTTTAGAAATAGGGTAAGTCGGCAATCTGGTATTTTGCAATTTTGATATTTAGGGAACGAGCGCGGATACTCACATAGCTGGAGATTATTCTCTACTTGGAACTCCACGGCAAGTATTTTCCCCATTTTCGTGACACAATTCCCCCTCGTGAGCCGCAAGTATTGTGTAGCTCGCTGGCGAAGTTATTTGAATGCATGCTGCTTTCCCACGTTGGTATGTTTACGGAAATTCTAGTCCTGACACTGTTTTAAGAACTAATCAAGCTCGGTTTCTTTCGTGGCCAGAAAAACGTTTTGTTACAAATGTATTGTTTATACAAGCTTTATTAAGCTTGCACTGTCATTGTTTCCACGTTTTACAAAACAAAAGAAATCCAAACTTCCCCAAGTATTATCAGGATTAATTGTACTAGGCCATAAAAGGCCCATAAAAGGCCTAACGCCCCGATCGTTGTGAATCCACCGGCCTTTTACGGGACCACCATAGAACTATTAATAAGAATAGACTGTTATCTTGTGTATTTCTTACATAGTAACGTCAGATAATCACATTTTCGTCTTTCCCACTGCGCTGTTAATTTGACGTCAGTTGTTATTTCAATAAAAATACCAAAAAATACCAGCATAAACTATTAAACTACTAATAAAGTAGTTTTAGGTAGGGTAAATCGTAAATAACTGGCCACCTCATACTAAAAATGAACTCTATTCACCCCTAATAGAATTAATTGTTGTACTTATACAAGATTTGAATTACTGTTAATGTTAATTATCATTGGCCACCCTTCAATAACTGGCCACAATATACTAATTTGAATTCTGTTTATGTTTTATAGGGGAACAGAGTTCATTTTCAGTATGACGGGGCCAGTTATGGGCGATTTACCCTGTAATCATTTATTGATGTAATCAATTCATGACAAATCTTGGAATCGTTATTTTATTCAATAGTCTTTAACGCAAAGTAAACGTTTGTAACTCACAAGAAAAAAAATATTGACTTATTTTGACCAGGTGAAAGAAAACTTGGGTGTCGTGCCGTATCAGGAAGTCCAAACAGCTGACCGAAGACCGCGCGAAGTGGCGGTTACTCCACCGACAAGAGCATAGCTCTTAAATTTAAGAAGAAGAAGAGAAGATTACACAAAACCTGTTGTTTGTAAAGTCGGTTTACGGACGATAGTTTAACGTGACAACGTCATAACAAAACATTCAAAAAACAAAACCAGGCGGTCACCCATCCAAGTACTGCTCGCGCCCGTCGTTGCTTAACCTCGGTGATCGGACGTGAACCGGTGTTTTGTCAAATATCTTGAAAACGGTGCATCCTACGGCAAAATCAATGAAATTTTCATCCCCCCTATAATTCTCCACCCGCAATCCCCCCGAACCCCCCCCCCCCTAACCCCCCTAGCCCCCCTCAAGAAGCTTTACCACAAATCAGAATTCTGTGCAAACGAAGTTCGCGAGCAAAAGCTAGTTACTCGATATAGCTTATTAGCCATATGCACGGGCATCTTTAGCTCATGCGGAATTTCTATTTCAGTAATTATTAGTTCTATATCCGCTAGAATTGGCGTGCAAAGCGCCACTAATGGAGGAAGCGTTCATAAAATCTTTTGGGACCGTTTTATTGATGTTAGACAACAATTAGAAGAAGATGGAGCTTTATGTTCTAAGAATTGATGGTGCTGTTAGTTAATTTGTGAAGTCTTTAATAATCTCAATAGGGAGCAGAGGTAAATTAGCATTACAAGATTTTATATACATATTTCATTTTTTTTCGCTGATTGTTCTTTTTGTTCGCTGTACTTATACTTTTATCCAAATTACTTCTCCATAGCAAATTTTAAGTCGATTTGATCAATAGAAGCGGGTGATAATCTATATCTATCTATACATATAATAAATTTGTAACAAGTCGGTGTTTGTACATTGAAGATAAATAAATAAATAATAATAAATAATATTAGGGGACAATCTCACACAAATCGACCTAGTCCCAAACTAAGCAAAGCGATAAGAGCATAAGCGATATTTGAGAAAAACTGTCACTAGGGCTATTTACTAGCGCAATAGAACCCAAAACAATGTTTTTAGAATTATTGTCTGTTTGTCTGTTTATCTGTTTGTCTGTTTGTCTGTGCGTTTGTGCGCGCTAATCTCAGAAACGGCTTAACCTAGAAGGATGCGGTTTTCACTGATATGTTGGTATTTTCTTGGAATAACATTTAGTGTTTGTTTCATTTGAATCGGTTCACAAATAAGAACGAGATACGTCTATTTTAAGAATTTATAGAACAGTTTTTAGAAGTAGTGACTTGGGAGTAGGTACGGTGGTGAATGTGAACGCGGGTGTGCGGGGGGGGGGTAATTTTTTTTTATATCGAGGAACTAAGGAGAGCCTTGATTTGATGAAAAAGCAAATTGGATAAAAAAAATAAGCTGCCCAAATTACTAATTCCACGCGGACGGAGTCGCGGGCAAAAGCTAGTGTATTATATGTATAAACCTTTAATTTTACAAAAGTATTAAAAAAACAATATTGACAACCGTGGCGATGAACCGATATACAAAGGCAAACTTATCCCTTTAAGGGATCTCTCTAAAACTATTCTGGATATCGATAGTATTAGGTAGGCTCGCCGCCCGCACCTCTCTCGGCCCCTTTGTCGTTATACCCCCCAGCCCCTGTACCGCGCGGGCGAAGACTCATTTAAACGGTTTAGCTATAGGCACTGGTCCCACCGCCGGCGACAAGCGATAAACGAGTAGAACTAGAAACTAGAAAAAAGTGGGCGAGCGGCGAGAAGCAAGTGTGTAGTTTCGATAGTTTTGTCGCTCGGCTAAACAGTATGAAATATATGGTTTTCACGGGATAACCGTAATAGTAATAAAAAATGAAGTTGAAAAATAAAAATACAAAAAGATACTTCATATCAAACTTGTTAATGTTTGGACAGGTAGCGACATCTCTTGTCCGGGTGAACGGGTAGTTCCGAAGAAGTGTTGAAATCTCTCGATGAGGGTATAACATAGATGGCGCTGTATCACGCAAGTGGAAATCTAACAAATTGAGATATATGAATATGTAGGAAAAATTCGTGGCTAGACTCCTGACCAGTGGTGGTGTAGGGGAATAGCACACGGCATGGAATGCTGAGGACCTGGGTTTAATTCCCAGCGCTGGTCTTTTTTCTGGGTTTTTTCTGTGCATCCATATTTCAGTTTGTATTTAGTATTAAATATATAAGCGTGTTCGAGTGCGACGGGCGATTGTACCGGATTGACGGTGATTGTCATCGCCGAGTACCGCTGAGCGAGTTTTATCGTTGACAGTTTTTATCGCTGCGATCAACTAGTGAGAAGAGAGTCCTCGCCGGCAGTGTGAACAGCCAGCGATGAACTATCAATATATATCTATCTCTTTTATTTAAACGGGAGGGATTCTCTTGTTTCTTGGGCGAGAAAATCGCCGATAGCATCATCGTTTACTCGCTGGCGGTGGGACCAGTGCCAGGCTACCGTAGCTTTTTAAAAACAATAAAGCGTTCGCCACACGCGGGCGGGGTGGGACCTTGACGGGACGCCGACGGGACGGTACAATCTGTAATGTACTACTTTAAATTTACGCCGTCAAACAACGCCGTTTGACGGCGTCTATTTAAAGTAGTACATTACAGATTTTACCGTCCCGTCGGCGTCCCGTCGAGGTCCCGCCCCGCCCGCTGTTTGTCAAAGGCTTTAACGCGCGTTATTTTACGTCGACGATACTTTAAATGTGGCAATACCACACACTCGCAATAACACGTGATAAACGCGCTCCTGAAGAAGCATTGCGCTGTAAATTACAACTGCGGTGCCACTTCCATTAGGAGTCGACGATTTTGGGAAAATGCCTTCTTTGTCAACCTGGATTTGAAGTGTGTCTCGTTTTAATGACTGCTAGCCGACTAAGAGGGTTATGTTTTAACCCCCGACACAAAAAGAGGGGTGTTATAAGTTTGACCGCTATGTGTGTGTGTGTGTGTGTGTGTCTGTCTGTGGCATCAAAGCTCTTAAACAGGTGAACCAATTTGGTTGCGGTTTTTTTAATAGAAAGCAGGTTTCTTGGCGATGATTCTTAGATATGTTTGAACAAAATCGGTTCAGCCGTTTCAAAGTTTTAGACGACCAGATGGCCTAGTGGTTAGAGACCCTGACTATGAAGCTTGAGGTCCCGGGTTCGATTCCCGTGTCGGGGCAGATATTTGTATGAAAAATACGAATGTTTGTTCTCGGGTCTTGGGTGTTTAATATGTATTTAAGTATGTATCTATCTATATAAGTATGTTTATCCGTTGCCTAGTACCCATAACACAAGCTTTGCTAAGCTTACTTTGGGACTAGGTCAATTGGTGTGAATTGTCCCGTGATATTTATATTTTTATTTTAAAGTTATCAGCTCTTTTGTTAGCTGTGTGCTGTGCCCGTTATGCGTCTAAGATCCCTATCTTAGACGCATAACGGGCATTGAGTGACATAATTGCGTTGAGGGTTTTAAAAATTTTAAATTTATAGTTATTCGAGCCTATTACAATTGAGGAAGCTGAATCGCGTACCATAGTAGAACCTCTTCATAGTCAATTTCCCGATGATTTCTTTGGCATATGTAGGGAATGTCAACGTGATATTTGCAACAAAAAGGTTCCATCCTGGTACCCAATTCAGTTTCCTAGACTGTATTTATGTATTTGGCACGATCTGCAGCTTAAACAGCTCGATGGATTTGTCGTGTTTGGGGTCGTTTGATTTGTATTGATACACAGGGCGTAACATTTAAATCGGTCAGAAGTTATGGGAAAGTCTGAAACAATAAGACATACGAAGATCTGTTCTTAGGAACTAGGTATGTCATCGATTTTAGTAACAAGGAAAATTGCATTTACCACAGCCGATTCCGAAGAGGGACAGTCGCCGTTGCGACAAGGATGGCTTCATCAAGGTGGAAAGGAAGAAGAAGCCCGCTTGTCGCAATCAGTGCGGCACCGCCCTGACCGGACCGAACCATCTGCTGCGTCCCGCGACCGACGACGCAGCTGTACGTGTCCCGCCTGCATCACTCCACGAAGGTCGCGGACATCGTGGAATATGTGCGTGTGAAGACCAAGCTCACTCTGAGGGTTGAGCGGTTGGAGTCCCGCCATGATGTGAATTTCAATTCATTTGTGGTGAGGGTTCCGACTGATCAACTGTCCACCTTCACAAGAGAGGAGTTTTGGCCGAAAGGTGTCGCTTACGCGGTTTCGTGGCTGGTTAAGTGACACTGCAAAAGTGCCCACGTCACAGACTTCACTTGCTTGTAATTAGGTTGTTAATTAAGTGTAATATAAATATGTCTTTAAGGTATTTTTATATGGGCCTATGCAGCCTGAAATAAAATTATTCTATTCTATTCTATTCTATTCTATTCTATTCTATTCTATTCTATTCTATTCTATTCTATTCTAGTCTATTTATATATTTAAAAAAAACTTATACTCTGCTCGGGAATCGAACTCGGACGTTTTGAAAAATAAAACTAACACTATTTCTATTTAGATATCGATTTGTGTAGATTTTAAGCAGTAAATGTTAGTATGAAACATGATGTCTAAAATGAATAAAATGTATTGTATCGATGACATGGTTCCTAAGAAGAGATCTTCCTATGTCTTATAGTTTCAGACCTTCCCATACTGACCGATCTAGATGTTACACCCTGTATAATGATTTAGACCAAAACGAGAAAAGACATTCTGCTTGTACAGACACGTCTATAAAAATTCAAATCACCTTTTTAATGTTAGAGCGATCTTGCCACAGAGTATGGTAATGTTACATATTTCCGACACTTTAAGTATTACGATATTATTTATTCACGAGCAATAAAACGGTTACATTTTATGACGCGTGTCGTTCGACTTTATCTTTATCTGTGCAATAAAAAGCTTTCCGATATTTCTTAACCGCGACTAACGATAATCGTGACATAAAATCGTAAGTCTAACTACCCACTAAATCATGGAAGTAGAAAAAATGCTTTATGTTAACCTCTTCATAATAGCATTTAAAACTGTGTAACTTATTGAGAATAATTAAATAAAAATAAAAAAATTATACTAGTAGCTTAAGTCAAAATTCTCTCAGAAGTAAACATTCCGTCTTCATCTTCGTAAGCTGTATCTATTTTGCTTTTCACTCAGAAAATTGAAACGTTTCTCCCGTCTTTTTCCGTCACCTGAGCACGGAATCAATCGCCGTGCACCTATACATAATTTACCCCGGTATCCCAGTGTAAAGGAACTGTCGTCGTCCTATGAATAAATCCAACCCGGGACCTGTTACCGGGATATTTAATATATCGCTAATTCCCGGTGGATACCCGGACACTATCCGCTCGCGTGCTTACAGTTTCTGGAAGGTTCTATATCGTGAAAAATGTGTAGGTACCTAAGAATGTGGCCGTCTAGAAAAAGTTGATGTTCCAAACTTCAACAGAAAACACACATATATAAATACATACACTCGAAGAACACAACCCTCCTTTGACAGTCGGGTGAAAACATGATATCCTATAAATATGTTTTATTAAACAGATTTTTAACAAAATCAAAGTTTTCTGAAACAGGCTGCTACAGTAAAATTACATAAAGTTTACCACATACAGAGTTTGCCTTCATTTCATATTCAACTTTAACGACCTAAAAATAAAGCCAATTTTAGAATACTGTTACCCCGTTTGCAGATTTTGTAATAGCTACTTTATTTGTATGGTGTTAACGTTGGAAATGAAATGAAGGCAAGCCATCTGTCAGTGGTAAACAAAAATTAACTTTACCAGTTAGTATTTTTTCGAGTCTAGCAACGTTTTAGAAAAGACCGTAACTGTCAAGTCAAGACGAATACACCGTAAGAAACTTGACAGAGTGTAATTTTTATTTATACGAAAACAGTATAATAGAGTAGAAAATAATTACTTACTAACCAGAACACAGTTGTTAGCTGCCACACTAGAATTTACTAAGAGATGGTTTCTAGGTCTTATAACGTACTTCGCAGTATTACAAAAGGATGTATAATGTTCTTAGATTGAATTATTAATGTACTACTTAATCTAAATGGCTCAGAGATTAATAGTCTGTAGGCCACGTAGAAGCCAGAACAGTAAGCATTAGAAGAGGTTCTTTGACTTTTATTCCATTTAAAATGAATCTTTTGAAAGCTGTTACTAACTTGCTCAAGTTTAATCGATTTACTTGTTCTTCTGTGTTTGAAAGCCATTTGGTCTTTCCTGTTTGATGTTTGAGTTACTTCGTCACGTATTTAAAAGGGTTGTTGGCAAAATATACTCCTAAAACGGGCACCTGCCCAAAAAGTTTTATTTTCTAAAACGCACTTTTTTCCAAAACGTACTCATTTTATGACACGGCTGTTTATATTATGTAAAAATACGGCTCAAACAGTGAACCTTCTGGGAAATTGTACTATCTAAGAAAGTGTACACATTTCGAAGTGTGATTTTTGGAATAGTGCTATACCGATAAAGTGTACCTTATGAAGAATTTCACTTTGACTAGCCATTTCGAGCATCTAGGGACTATTCTACAGATTCTTAATCGTTTTTGTTCGTTTCTATATAAAAACAAAAATGAAGCAACTCGATTTACTCCTTTGTGCTATCAATCAATATAAAGTGCGCTTAACAAAGGTAAAAAGCTTGCAAAAACCCTCGCCGCGCCGCCGGTTTCTCATAACTGCCGGAACCTTAGTCTGCTACAGACCGAAACCCGCCTTAATCTTAGAAACACACAGAGATCAAACACGAGCAACACCATGATTGCTTTCTGTTAATACCACACACAAAGCCCCTAACTTAGTACACCTCTATGAATCTCTAGAGGTTCAAAATATAATCTTGCTCAGTGCTAAACTATACCCTGCTGCTGCGTGTAAACAATTATACCGAAACATCTAGATAAGACAGGGATACAGAGATTAAACTATGTCCCAAGCGGTATCCAAACATGCTATGGTTCAGACAGCGTCAGAAACAAAAGTTGTATCCCCTGTGGAGATAAAATTAGCGACTCGGAGTCAGCAAACTTAAGATTCTTTTCTCAAACATGCTATAAACATTACTTACGTTGTGTTCGTTAAAACAGGCTTCAAAATACACCGTTGCAGGCCTAGGCCGGCAATGCGATCGTCTATTGTTTCATGTCACACAGCACCATGATGTTTATAGGTCTATGGCATCATAGCACTCAGCCATTTAAAAAAAAACTATAAGCAATATTTGCGTTTTGGTTCATTTTGACATTCTGCCACTACGCTTATTTAAGGTAAGGTAAGATGGTGATGGTGATGGTAATGGTGATCCGCCTAGAGAAATATTTCACCATCAACATCATCATCACTATCATCACCATTATCATCATCATTATCATCGTCATCATCACCATCATCATCATCATCATCATTCATCACCATCATCATCATCATCATTCATCACCATCATCATCATCATCATCACCATCATCATCATCACCATCATCATCATCACCATCATCATCATCATCATCAATCACCATCATCATCATCATCATCATTCATCACCATCATCATCATCATCATCATCATCATCATCACCATCATCATCATCATCATCATCATTCATCACCATCATCATCATCATCATCATCATCACCACCATCACCACCATCACAATCATCACCATCATCATCAACATCATCATCATCACCATGATGATGATAATGATGATGATGGTGATGGTGCATGTTTGAGAAAAGCACTATACAAGCCTCGGCCGGAACAGGGGTTGCCGGCCTCGTATCATGCCGGCCTCGTGTACCACTCGGCCGTCAACTTAGATACTCGGCCGGCAACCCCTTAAGTCCCGGCCTCTGCAGTAATGTACTATTAAATTAAGTTAGGTTTGAATTCGAGGTTGAGATATCGCATCGTATTATGGGGTAACTGTTCAACAATAAAACAATTACTTTTTTTAATAGCCGTAGCCTTTGGGTACAAAACCCTAAAAAAATACATTTGGACCATTCAATATTTCAATAGATTCGACACAGTCGAGACTTCAATTCTTAAGTCACTCCTTCCACAAGCCCCGGCAAAATAAACCAGAATGCCTGAGAGAGTCGGTTGAATAAATAAACATAACTACATTATTATTCCATTAAACAAGATTGTAGCAATACCGCCGTGTTACACAAACAAACAGTATTGTGCTACATTATTTACGATACGTATACGCTAGTTCCGTTGGCAGAGAGCCCACGCATATTTTGACTTAAAGGTTCTACGTATCGACGACAGAAAGAAACAAACTAAATTGAGATTTTAATACACAATAGGAATGTTGACGCCTTTGATCAATTATAACTGTAGATCCACAGTCGCGCGCCCGAAAATGCCCGAGCCAAATGAGCGCCACTTTGATAAAAGTGGCCTTCTTTTTCTCAGTACGTTGCGTGAAATTGTCAAGTTTAGCTGTCAAGTGACAACCGAAATTCGACTGTAATAAAGTAAAGACTAGGTTCAAATTTCTGTGTAGGTGATGATTTTAATTGTTATGCAAACAAATAAAAAAGTTCGGACATTCTTTGAAGGGGATTTTGTTCAGCAATGTGTATCTTCAGTTATAATTGATCAAAGGTTGACGCCATTAAAAAATAATTCGAAGACACGACTCCAGTAAAAAACGCTTTATTCTAGCCCTGACATCCAGATCAATTTTCGAGTATCTGGAAAATTAGATTTTTTGTTGCTTTAAAACAAATAAGTAGTTAGTTGATTGAGTTGACGAACAAGTGACGTCATAAGTTGCTATTACCATTCAAACTATGGGAGAAATGTGTTTTGACCGCTCATAAAAAGTACGTCAGTTTATTGGTCCACACGGCATAGCACTGATGGAAACGGGCTCAACTAAGCTATCATTAGGGTTCCGTAGTCAACTAGAACTCTGTCTATCTGTCTGTCTGTCCGCGGCTAAGCTCAGAGACTGTTAGTACTAAAAAGCTGTAATTTGGCATGTATATTCATATCAGTTACGCCAACAAAGTGGTAAAATAAAAAAATAAAAAATATTTTTTTTTAGGGTACCTCCCATAGACGTAAAGTGGGGGTGATTTTTTTTCTCGACTAACCCTATAGTGCGGGAAATCGTTGAATAGGTCTTTTAAAACCATTAGGGGGTTGCTAACATGATTTTTCTATTCAGTGATCTGTTTGCGAAACATTCAACTTTAAAGTGAAAATTTTCATTAAAATCGACCGTCCCCCCGCCTCTAAAATCTAAACTGTTGGGTGGAAAAATTTAAAAAAATTCAGAATGGTAGTAAATATATTAAATTTACAAGGAAAATTATAGCAGCTAAGATGGCTTGGGAATTATTTGTAGTTTAAGAGTAAATAGTAGCCTAAGGTATAAAACATACCTTAACTTGGAAGATTCCGTAGACATACGTAATCCTTAGAAAAATATTACTTGATTTTTTCGTAATGGCTACGGAACCCTATCTTGGGCGTGTCCGACACGCTCTTGGACGGTTTTTTTATATGGAAAGATGCGTGCCCTGGATGCGTGCTATGGATGCGTGCTATCAAGGATGATACTATAGACTGGATTGGCAGTTGCCATAGTACGGATCGGCCGCGGTTTTTGTAGTTCGATTATTAAATCTAGATGGCGCTGAAATATAGCCAGAGGCTTTGAAGGCAAAACAATAAGACTGCAGATGTTTCATATTAGGTACTACAAATAATGTATTATTTTTCAAAAATATTGCATAATAATACATTTGCAGTGATATGAAATATCTGTAGTCTTATTTTTTTGCCTTCAAAGCCTCTGGCTATATTTCAGCGCCATCTAGATTTAATAATCGAACTACAAAACCGCGGCCGAAACGTACTATGGCGACTGCCAATCCAGTCTATATCATCCTTGTCAGTACTTACCACAACACTATCCTAAACCATTAAAACAATAAACAAGTGCTAGAATATGGATATTTCATTAAATGGTTTATTTACATTGTTCGCAATTTCAATTGACAGGATTTTAGGGTAGCACATCATGTGGTGGAAAAGCACCCTTAGCGTGAAAGAGCAACAAAGATCCTTACGTCCGTCCATAACATCATCATCCCAGCCTATATACGTCCCACTGCAGGGCACAGGCCTCCTCTCAGAATGAGAAGGGATGGGCCGTATTTCCCACGCGGGCCCAGTGCCGATTGGGAACTTCACACACGCCACTGAATTTATTCGCAGGTGTATGCAGGTTTCCTCATGATGTTTTCCATCACCGTAAAGCTCATGGTAAATTACAAAAGTACAAACGCAAGAGGTGCGAGCCCGGTTACGAACCCACGACCCTCTGCTTGAGAGACCATAGATCAAACCACTATAATACTTCATTTAATTTAGAATTGAAAACCACCACCACCACCACCACCACCACCACTATATTGCGGCTCGTCAACTATTTCTTACCTAGCAAATAGTATACAGTACAATAGTCTGGGAGCCGCAAAATAAAATTGTTTTAATGTCACTTTATATGCGTGTGGTGAATTGTTACTCTTGTACAAATTGTAAAGAGATTACAGTTCACGAGCCGCAATATAATGTTGTTGTAGTTTATAATTCTAAATTAAATGGAGTATAGGCCACCACGGTTACCATCCATAACAACTTTCGCGATAGGTATTTGAACGTGTTCATTCTGTTTTCTTGCATTCATTTTGTTTCAACGAACTGGCTGGCTGCGATTCAACATGAAAGAAAAAAACATCCTCAACCGCAGCCAAGAAAAATAAAACTTCGGAATCGTCGGCATTTTAAAAGACGCTTAATTATTACATCACGCATTTCAAACTTTGTCACATTAATTTGTTACGAAAGTTTTACTGTCAGCAACAGATAGAGATTATACAAAAAAGTACCTAACTTTGAAATCTCTTTTAAAAATACAATTAGGAGCAGTCACCAGCCAGACTGCATTTTGTTTCTTCCCTTCAAAATCAGCTGCGATTAAGAGACCTCATTCTTTGAAATTCATTTATTCATACCAGCCTTAGTTCCCACGCGCGCGCCGTGCAGATTGGGTCTCTATGGTTTCCTGTAATTTAACAAGTCATAATGTATCATTCTCCATAATCAATGTTAGTCATAAAGTGATTTACTTCTGAAACAACATTTTCATCGGATATTGTAATAAAACAAACCTGCTGTATTCTATAAGATAGCATTTATTTTAAAATGTTATAATATGTATGTTTTATTTTAGCCACGACTTATTTTTCCGACCGGCTAGCCGCTTACACTTTAAAACAAGCTCAACTCCTAACAGTAAATACCTAATACCTGACTGAGGGAATAAAAATAAATGCTTCAACATACTCGTAGAATCATTCCAGCAGCCACGTACAATGGAGCACACTATCCCGGAAATACGACGTCCCGTTAAATAGGGAAAGCTCGGTCCGCAGCATTCATACTAATGTCTCTATGGATGTTGGCGCCGAGATTTCAATGAAACCGTAAATGAAACTGCCGTTCCTAACTGTTCCGGTATAATTTGGGACTATTGTAGTAATCTGCTACGCGTAGTTCGACCTTAATAGGCAGTTTACCTAAAATGGCTTGTCTAAATACCCGACGAAAGGGTTCGTTATTTAGTTTCCCGTAAACGGCTATGAACTTATCATTCACTTTATAAACAGTACGCTTAGTATAAGTTTTACTTCACCAAAATACTTCTCGATCGCGTTTACGTAAAAATTTCAATTCTATGGAAACATGGACACGCGCGCATGGAGGCACTGTCCATGTTTCAATAGAATTGAAATTTTTACGTAAACGCGATCGAGAAGTATTTTGGTGAAGTAAAACTTATACTAAGCATACAGTACTCTTAGATATTTGTTCCACTGCGTACGACGGACGAGAAGCGAGTGGATCTAAAGAAACGAGTTTACGAGGAGTGAGAAGTGGGAGTGTAGTTCGAATTGTTTTGTCGCTGGAATAAGTACTGATCGTTATTAACATGCAGTTTTCGTTACAAAGTATAGTTGGCAAAAAAGTACGCAAGTATTTTTAAAATTTTATATTATTCTGTGACTCCAGATGCACCACGGATGTCTAAACAAGAATAGCCATGGCTAAGAAAGCATTTAATGATAAAAAACACATTTTTAAAGGCAAAATCTCAAGGAACATTCGGAAAAGATTTATTAAGACCTACATCTGGAGTATAGCATTATATGGGAGCGAGACTTGGACATTGACTCAGCGGGACCGAGACAGATTGAGTGCGTTTGAGATGTGGTGCTGGCGGAGAATGGAGGGGAGTAGCTAGACTGAAAGGAGTACTAATGAGGAGGTTTTAGAGTTGGTGGAAGAGGAAAGGCGGCTGTTAAGGACGATTGGAAATAGGAGAGGGAATATGCTGGGGCATCTGATACGACATGACAGTTACTTAAAAACTATTTTAGAAGGGCAAATAGAAGGCAGGCGAGGCAGGGGAAGACCGAGACGGTCATTTATAGACCAAGCCAAGGAAAAAGTCAATGTCATGTCGTATCTGGAGCTGAAAACGCTGGCAGAGAACCGAAAAGAGTGGCGTTTACTCCACCGACAAGAGCTAAGCTCTTAAATTAATGATGATGATGATATTATTCGCACTTATTAAAATTAATCCGAATAAGCAATTCAAATCAGTTTAACGGATACAGCAATCAGTTTTTTACGTCGACCAGAAAAAATGCTAATAAAAGTGACTTTTCACGTTGACGGAAGCTACAAGAAGGTAATTGAAGGGATTTAAATGTAGCTCAAGAGAAGAATTATATCCTGAAATAAACGTTTTACAGTAAAAATTTCACATGTGTTGATTTTTTTATTTTGCTACGAAAACTGCGACTGCTAACGATTACTAGCTATAAATAAGGGTGTATTTTATAAGTGCGACAGATGATCCCTTGCACTTTTTACTCTCGTTTGATGTACAAACGAATCGCCGAGCCGTATGAAGTCCCTTTATGAGTAAACATAGCACAAATACCGAATCGACTTAAAAATGGAATTAGATATTCCAAAGAATAAGTACCGACAGTCGCTTGAACTTTTATTGTACAATGACCAATGACATTCACATCTTTGGCTTAAAATGACTTCGTGCACAGTTCCATTTTGTCACCTTCTTAAATTGTCCACTGTGCCATGTCGTAAACCTACAATTCCTAAATCGTCACCTTTCTAACTCATCCACTTTCTTTTATTGACGACAGTACTACTAAGTCACCAGTGCTAACTCGTCCACATTCCTTTATCGACCGCAGTGTTGCTTGGTATAAATAGGAATGTAGTACGGTCGACCAAGAAAGTGGTCTACCAGTTTTGACAAAAGTTTCTGTGACATCTAAATATCCCTAAGTCACTGTCATCATGTTATTCCAAAGGAAAATCGACCTCGTTGTATCATGACGTGCAAATGAACTTTGACCGTAGGGGGGTAGACCATATTTTTGGCCGACTGTACAAATAACACTGTGGCACTGTGGTCGAAATATAAAATATGTGGACGAGTTGATACTGTGGCCAACGTAGGAATGCGAACAAGATAGAAAGTGACGATATAGGAATGTTGGAGAATCAGAACAGGGTCCACTGTAGACCATTATGACCAAACACCGGATTGACGGGTGCAAATCTGTACTGACGTTTAATAGTGCGAGGACACATTAAACTAATTTTATTAGTTGTTATCGATAAAAATGACTTACAACCGTTGTCTAATTTTAAGAATTTGAATTAAGAAGAAAACGCCATACACAAAAATAAACGCTTTGAGGAATTAACTTCTTTAATATTTTATATAATTTTCATAATATATATGATCAACATTTTTTCCACATTTTCAGACTTCAATCTTCGTCGCCTGGGTGACAATATCCATTTTAGCCAAATAAATGATCTTCCTAGGTCAACTAGTAACTGGAGCAAATTCAAACAATTTAATAGTGTTGATGAATTTCTTCTGTACGACTCAGTTCTACTTCTTTTCTGGATACCAAATCATTTAATGTTTTTAAAGTACATAATTAAAGTATTCAAATTTAGCCATTAGTTATGATAATGATGGTTAAAAATTGTTTTTTTAACGATGTCGATAAACTTAGTCGATTTTGAATGAATCACTAGCACTGGTACATTTTTGCCCCCGTCAATCCGGTGTTTGATTATGACAATGAGGATGATATAAAAAGGTAGCGAAATGGAACTGCGGACGAAGTAGTCTTGAGCCACATTTTTTAGGAACGACTCGTACAAACATTTTTACATAACATTTCCTCAAAGATTCCGCGCTTGGACAAGGTTCTATATTTTAATTCATGTAAACGTAAAAGGGATTTCAAGACGAGAAGCTTAAGGTTCAAAATTGGTTAGACATAAAATGGAACATAGAACTGTGTAGCAAATATAGTCCGGATTAAGTGGACTGGACGAGTGCCCTGTCGATACAATTAATAACTAGTGACCTGAAATAAATTACGCTAGCTTATTCCCATGCCCACGTACGCGTGAATTATTAAGTCTGATAGTTGAATTCTGAAAATACATAATACACCCTACTTCCGTAAATTATGTTACAGTATAAATCTTCCCAGGTGAATTTTTGCTTCGAGCCCTTGTCTTTCAAAACAAACGGTATTGTCATAATATTAAGGTTCAAATTTAATGTAATGGCTCGAAGCGAAAAATTCACCTGGGAAGATTTGAAGGGTCCACGGAAAGAACATGTTTAGTCACTTTAGTGACATTTTGAGCTATCGCGTTTTTAAAGTTTGGAACGATGTAAATGTAATTAATCAACAAATGTATTTATGCACTTGTCTGTAAATCAATTGTATGTTAATATTACTTATCTTTAGATAAATAATATAATAATAAGAATATACACGTACACACACGCGCTTATACACACACTCGCACACAGTTACACACCCACCCCGCCTCTAGTTTGCCTTTGTTGGCCGCCTAGAGTGGAGCGCAAGAGCTAAATGCTCGAAGGATGGATGTGTTTGGCCGTAAGTGGCGAGTTGGCATTTTGAAGTTTAAAGTCCAGGGACACCTCTCCATCCTTAGCCATTCACACCAATGTTGCCGCCTCGTTGCCCCGAGCGGGCAATAGTTTGAGGGGCCCATTTAGTGAATGGCGAGTCACCGCCTACCAAAAGTTCAGTTTATGAGATATTGAAATGGTAGGTGTCCGTTATCTCACTCCATAGCCCGGTAATCCTGTCCACAACATCCCAACCCCATAGCCAATTCCATGTCGCTTCCTACCTGGCAATAGTTTGGCAACTGTGGAGGACTGTCCGCTAGCACATCCTCATGGTGTATTAGGGGATAGACCTCCATAGTTGCGCCCATCTGATTTATATTATATGGTACCAAAGGCCTCTTCATGTTGGCTTCGGCCCCATGAATGCCTTTCAAATGACCGGGTCCCCATGGGCCCGTGATCGGAAATCCGTACCAACATAATAATAATAATTTATTTCTGTTAACAACAAAATGGACCTTCTAGTAGGCATACATAATGCCTGTGACAGGGTAACCTATCGATGTTTAGAAACTCCTTTACTCGAATTTCATTTATCCGAAAACTTATCACCGACTTTTTAAAATCCATATGTTTAGTTTTTCCACAACTTCACAATTCCACAGATTCATTTAATGACAGTGTTATTTGCCAACAAATTTAAAATCCCGAAAAACAATATCCATTTTTTCTATTTGCCAACTTAATCATTTGCCATATTTTCATAATCTAAATGTTACGAAAAGCCGAAAGTATGTTTTTATTACCTACCTTACCTAATATTAGAGTAAGACAACATTGGCTAATTTTCAGCGAGCGAGCGAAGCGAGCGAGCAAGACGGTACGGAGCGAAAGCGACTCGGATAGATTAGGTTCAAAAGCTAATGCGGGAGCGTAGCGGAGCGAAGCTCCCGCATTAGCCTTTGGTGTTAGTTATTTTTTTTATAACCACCTACCAAACCCCCTACCCACATAGCAAATTCAATAAAATATTTGGGAAACATTAAACAACGAAATGAATATTACGCTTCACACATAATTGTATGGTCGCCTTTTGTACCCCTGCTCTTTGCGGGATAATGATTATGTGGAATAAATATATATTTGGCAAATTTTAATGATCCTACGGAATTTCATGCAGTTGGATTTTGAATCATTTGTCAAATAAAAAAAATGGATTTTAAAGCATTCGGCAAAAGAAAATATGGTAAATATAATTTCGGACAAACAATAATTTGGAAAATTAAAAAAAGGAGTTTCGTTTTCGGAATTTTAATATTCGGAAATGAGCTTTTCGAGAATATGATAGGTAACCAGTAAACTTATAACTATTGTACAAATTTGTGACTTTTTTTATATATTCAATACTTTAAAGCCATTAAAACCCCCATCTTAGGAGTGTCTCAGTTTCCTCATAGTCAAGTTTAGTTAACCATTCAGCAAGTTTATTTATTATTATTATAAATAAATAGAATATTAGTTAAAAGTGACGGATTGATATTATTAATACCAAAAAAACCGAACCAGACCCCTATTGAACACGGAAGAAACATGCGTTGTCACTTAACTACAGGAAATAAACATGCAAAGTCCAAAGCATAAAATTATATTTTATTGGAATCTGGTAAGTTTGAATATTAGTTAGGTATATTTTGAGTACATAATTCCGTGGTTCTAAATACCAAAGAGTCGCAATTGTCTTTATTAAATAATAATATTTATTAAAATGTAAGTCAATCTAGGTATGTCATCTATAGGAAGGTAATAGCTTAGTAACGTAAGTAACCAAGTAAGCAAGGAAAAAAATTAGTTAAAATTAGCTAATAACTCCATTACTTTATATACCTACCTGTATGAAGTAATGCAGACTCCGATACGAAGTCACATAAGTTGAGCTCGGAATTAATACCTACCATTCATTCGTTCTGTGATTCGTTCTCATTTTGTAATGTGATATACTAAAAGAAATGTTTCTCTAATGTATTGTTTTGTTTTGTGACATAACATGTTTTTTCCATGTATCTAATACACAACACACGTTATTTCCGTGTATAGGTTTTATAAAAGTAACAAAAAAAGTCATGTTAATATAATAATACAGTTCTGTTGCAACAGTAGATGTAAGTTATAGTTCTGTTTATTACTTGCTTTACATTTTGACATTAAAATCTCATTTTCAAAAAAAAGTGACTAGACATGTTCTTTCCGTGGACCCTTCATTTATACTATACCTCCGACTCTATCTAAAAGCCATAGAGTCGTATTGTTCCATTTTTTGTTTATTTATTAACGTACTGTTCAGTCAGGGTACGAAAACCTTCATCAATTATTTTTTTTTCTTTTATCGAGTCACAGAATCGTAGTATCTTTTGAAAAATGGGAAACGTCAATGCGATATTCTGTTTCGTTTGAAATAAAATGTTGACAGGACTGACACTAGGACAAGCAAATATCAACTGTACATGGATTATTATTGCTTTTTACCGTACTTACCTCCAAAAAATTCCAATACAATCAAACAGGACAAAGAAAAATACTTGCTTACTGATTCAGTGTATTTAATTTTACTAAAGCAAAGTAAGGAATTCTTCTTCAAAATGATGATAGAGATGATAGTACTTAGGTAAAGTGCTTCAATACTGTTAGTTTCTGCTCGGAGAGCGTGTATTTGAGTCCTGATGAAGATGAAAAAGTGTCTTTCAAAAAGATGTAGGGCAGAAACACCGTTTGTGGCCATTTATTGTCTAAATACAGGGTGAAAATTTGAACATAATACAAAATTAGTGTTTCAAGCTTAGTTATCGCTGGATAACATAATGCATTTACTCAATTGTTGAAATTGGTCTGATAAAATTTTGGATTTTCATACTTTGTTGTAGTTAAATTATGAACTAAATGTATTAATTAAATGAATAAGTATGAATATGAGTTAAATTTTAGCCTTAATATCGACTCCATAGTTTTCTTTCATCTTACCATGCGATAAAAAATCCGAGCCTTGTAAGGGGCTGTTTCACCACCTTATTGTCAAACTACTGGTTACGTAACCAATGTGTAAACTAAGTACTGCACAAATCTGTCGGCCAGTTTTTTTTCAGTTTCACCACTCCGGTCCTGTGCAAACTAAGTACCACTTAACTAATTGTCGGTTTAACAAAAAGTCGAAATAGCAACGTCCCATTTCACGACCACGGGTTCCTGTTCGCATATTTTCGTTCAAAGAGTCGCTCATTATTAAAGCAAAATAAATCGTAAGCTATGTACTTTTTAAACACATCTATTTTTTTGCATAAACAAATGTGTAACATTATAATTAATCCAAAAACGGTATTTTTTTACTATACTTTGGTTAACAATAACAAAGAAAAATAAAATCACGTAAAACGAATCGAAAAGTGGCGCCAAACCCTTTGACAGATTAACTTTTTTTTTAATGGCGATGTACAAGTTCAGGTAGAACAAACGATTGTGCCACTGAAAAAAGTCTGTAATTAAAAAATATTACGAAATTTTGGATTTATTTTTAAATACTGAAAGCGTACTTATATGTTTTAATCAAATCTTGATATTTACATTCTCGTTTGCAATTTAGCATGACTTCTTTCTTTAAAAAATAAAAAATACTTTGATTTATTTTTCTGAAACCGGCTGAAGGGCTCTCCAACCATAGCCACAAAAAAATAAACTAACTAATTAAAAAGATATGTGACGGATAAAAATGCTAAATGCCACCTGATCTGATGGTCAAATTAAGAAATAGTTTGTCCGTCACTTAGCGCTAATCAAGACTGGTAAACAGAAATTTTTATTCCATGTGACAAATAAGGTTATGATCAAGCTAATCCGAACTTTAAAAAAAGTGGTGAAACAGCCCCTTAATAAGTTTACTGTTTCATTTTACAAATTACAAGCTTTTATTTAACTTGCAATGTATGTATATATGTATGTATGTACGGGTCAAATCTTGGAAGTCGAATTTGACCCACTTCTACTATAGTCCGGCCAAAATCATCTGAGCTCTGGGGCCATAAAACCCTTTTTCGCACATCTCGCTCGCTCGGCTCCCACGTGTGAGCAAGAGATCCGATAACTTCCCAAGAGCGAGCGAGATGTGCGAAAAAGGGTTTTGTGGCCCCAGAGCTCAGATGATTTTGGCCGGACTATAGTAGTCGGATTGACAATGACAATCGGATGACAATGCAAGTACAGTCTACAAAAAGTACAGTCGGCTGATAAGCTTGCTTTAAAACTGAAATTTTTAACAAAAACTTATTCCCCGCAGCACTCACCAGCTCACTTGCCCCTGGTGTCGGGCAGTAGCACTGTGTCGTCGGTATAGTCGTGGCAGGGCGCGCGGCACTTGTGGTCTCTGTTGGGCACGGCGCGCGCGCGCAGCCCCGCGCGGCACCACGCGCCCGCGCCCGCGGCCGCGCGCACCGCCGCGCACCCCTCCACGGGGGACGGCCCGCCCGACCACCTGCCAGGAGGGAAGGGAAGGTCCATCACAGGACACTAATGTAAGTTAAACCGTGGTGGCCTAGCGGTTTAACCTATGGCCTCTCAAGCAAACGAGGGTTCAAATCCTGGCTCGCACCTCTGAGTTTTTCGGAATTTATGTGCGAAAGTACATTTGATACCATGAGCTTTTACGGTGAAGGAAAACATCGTGAATTGATCGTCGTTTGAATTGAATAGGTAGATCTGAATTGATAATATGACCGGCCACTTGAAACCCGAACACACTTTTGGTTATTCTGCTACTCCAACTAACTGCTTTCAATAAGATTTGACGATTTGCTTTTTTGGGTGATAGCGTTTTTGACAATGTAGTTTGGACGTTATGCTACACGGACTAATTGCTATTTTGATTTTCTGCGTTATAAATGTTATGCTAATGAGACAAAAGGCTAATAGAACGTCTGATATTTAGTTCCTTGATCAATTTTCGTTACTGGACATTTTGCTACATAGACGATTCGGTACTGAGCGATCGATTCTAACCCGGGTGGCTAACTCGAAAAGTTATGACCCGCCGGCGGACCGTATGGTAGTGAGATTGATATTTGAAGGTACCTGGCAGTGTACTGCAGGTAGATGCGTTGCCTTGCACCCGGCGGCAGGCGCAGGCGCCGCGGGAACAGCCGAAACTGCTCGCCGCCTGACCACGCCGCGCTCAGGTCGATCGTCGAACTCACTGCAACATAATGGCAACAGGTCATATTGATACAAATGTCTAAATATATAATGGTTCTAAACGTCTCATTCTTATCTTTTGTGGTCTCTTTCCATCTTTACAAAATCGGCTTATCGTGAAACACTGCCATATTTATACACTAAATTGAGCTTAGGCGGAATGAAAACGTCCCGAAAAATATAAGCCAACTTTTTTTTTTTTTATATATTAGAGGTGGCAAACGAGCAGACGGGTCACCTGATAGAGAGCGATCACCGTCGCCCATGGACACCCGCAACACGGGGGGTATCACAGGTGCGTTGCCGACCCTTTTAGGAATTGGTAGGCTCGTTTTTGGCAACTGTTGGCTTATATGTCATTTGCCCCCTTCAGTCTGAATGACGTTACGCGATCGTAAGATGAAGCTGTCAAATGGGTTTTTAGACGTTTTGTATCGCAGTATTTGCTACTGACACTATCTTGTGTATAAATAATCTAAGGTCTCATTATCAAAATGTACAACGGTCAAAAAGTATTTAAATGTAAACATGTTCTAAAGAACAAAAGACAAAAGAATTAGATACTACAATAATAGAGCTATGATGGAAAAAAACGAACAGAAGATCAATGGTCAAGATCCCAAAATACTCAGTGGGTTCAAAAGTTTATTTGTCAAATTGTACAATTTTACTAACAAATAGATGATAAGTTATTTGTATGCTTTTACTAATAAAATGGATGTAATTGTCTGACTAAATGAATAAATTTATTATCAAAAGTCAAAAAGTATAATAATGACTGTCAACGAGCACATCGCTTTTTGTACATTTTGGTCTCGGAGTATTCTGCTCTGAAAACTTCCTGGCTCAAGGACATCTAGACCATAATGAATGCTTCTTTGGAAACATTTAGCCAAAGCATAATCCTGCTCCCAAAATATTCATACAAAATGACATGGTGGCACAAAAATTTTGTACTTTGACTGACTGCAGTCATGATTATGAATTTATTTTCATAAGTACACATAAACAAAATTATTGTTAACAACCCGAAATACTCCGACAAATTTAACCACTTTTTAAAAATATCTACTGGCCTGAACAACATAATTCAACCCTTTCCGTAATTCAAGCCTCTCCCAAAGGGGAAGCCACATCGCTGCGACAAAAGGGTGTTTAAAAACGACCTCGAACCATAAATAACGGTGCTGAACTCAAATAACCGCGTACTCCATAATACATGGTATGGAAGGAAATATGCCATGTTTTATACCAAAGCAAAAAGTATTAACTTCGTTCACTCAATGAATTTAACTTTGTCGAGCACCTTTGCAAGGTTCTTTGCCTTGTCACCCAAAATATTTTTACCAACTGATTCATTTCCCAACTGTTTTGTTTTTATTGGAACTGTAAGTATACTCGACCAAGAAATTCCTTTACCAGGGTAAGGGCAAATGTTAGATCAAAGGCAGGATCCTCTTTTGTAAAGCTTTCATACTGCATCTACTCAAAGTTTCTTAATCACTTTCATTTAATACAGAAAAAATTTGGCAATGTAATATCCATAAATCCATCAACATAAGTTGGTGAATATAAACCTTGATTTTTCCTTAACCTGTAAAAGTTTTTGAAACTCCTGAAATCAATTTTTTACTGTTATGATCACCTACATGTACAGTTGTGGCCATATAATTAAGAACGATTATTTATTGAGATGATTTTTTCAAAGTAACAAGTATAACTAATTGCCCGTATTTTTTTTATTTCTCTCGGTATTGCAAAACTTTTCCGTACTACCGGTACATTCATTTATGCAACATTGTTGGCTAAAAAGTTAATAGAGAAACTTTATACATTCGATCTGAACCTAGTATTAGTACTTACTGGCTGGTCACGTAATTAAGAACGCTGAATAGTTTATTATTTTTTCAAATTTAAATAGAGAACACTGTGTGGCTCTGTGGTTGTAGATTATTATTCGTATAATTTTGGCGCCATTTCGTGCTGTTAAAGTCTTAAAAGTGATTACTTCGTATAAAAACAATGGGGAAAAATAAAAGTTGTGATAAATCTACAAGAGAAGTAATAATAAAACTTCGCGAGAAGAATTGGTCGTATAAAATGATAGCCGACCATCTGCAATGTTCAAAAACAATGGTTTTCCATGCCGTAAAGCATTTTTCCACGTATCAAACTACTTCAAACGTTCCGCGTGGACCTAGACAGAGAAAGTCATCTCGTCGAGATGATCGAAATATCGTTCGTTTGGCAAAACAAAATCCTTTTAAAGGGTCTAATGAGTTGAGAAAAGAATATTTTGGCGAAAACAACCCTTCAGCAATCTCTGCACGCACTATTCGAAGGCGTTTGGTAGAAAATAAGTTGAACGGAAGGATAGCAAGGAAGGTGCCTATGTTGAAACGATGTCATAGGCAAGCCCGACTTGCATTTGCAAGAAGGTATGAAAACTGGACAGTCAGACAGTGGAAAAACGTTCTTTTTTCTGACGAGACAAAAATAAATAGGGTATGTTCTGATGGAAAACGATATGTACGACGCCCTCCGAATAAAGCATTCGACCCAAAGTACACAAAAGTGACATTAAAGCATGGCGGGGGAAATGTGAAAATTTGGGGGTGCTTTTCTGGACATGGCGTTGGACCTGTTAGGCTGATAGAAGGAAACATGGATCAATTCCAATACAAAAATATACTGCAAGAAACAATGTTACCATATGCCGAAGACGTGCTTCCGGTTATTTGGACATTCCAGCACGACAATGATCCAAAGCATACTGCACGCACCGTTAAGGAATTCCTCACATCACAATCAGTTTCAGTCTTAGATAGGCCAGCCAACAGCCCAGATCTTAACCCAATAGAGCATCTTTGGTGCGAAGTCAAGAAAAAGGTTTCAAATCGACAGTGTGGCAATTTGAGAGAGCTGTACGACGTTTTCTTAGAAGAATGGAACTCTTATTTCTCTTGCGAAATGTCAAAAATTAATAGATTCAATGCCTCGCCGGTGTAAAGCCGTAATTAAAAGCCGTGGACATGCTACTAACTATTAATTTTAGTTCAAATGTATTAATTTGCTTTTTTTTCTATACCAACTTCACATTAATATGATTTATTTAATCTAAGTTTCATATAAAACAACTCTCGAGCAGTTTAATAAATCGTTCTTAATTATTTGTCCAGCTTCATTACTATTTGAATTTATTAGTATAGAGAACAAATAAAATTTGTAAAAAAAAATGTTAGCAATTATACACTATTATTATTAATCCCGTTTGCTCTATCCATGTGGCTATTTTATAACATAACTTGTTACTTCTAAGAAGGAACACAACTAGACTGAAACTTCAAATCGTTCTTAATTGTATGACCACCACTGTATGTACCTATGCCAAATTTAATGAGTCTAGTAATCATAGTTGTAGATGTAAAACTTAAGTAAACGACCTGTTGCATGTAGTAGTGCACAGAATTGATGTAGAGCGTAAGTCATTTTTCTAACTCGGGACGTCAAATAGTGTATACAGACACATTACTACTACATACAACAGGTATTTGACTTAAGTTTTTCACCTGTATGGAGATATGATTACTCTGAATCAAACATAATAAATTCCATTCCCGTGAGAATTTCAACAAATCCTTCTTAGAGACTAACTACAAATCAACACATCATAAAGGAAACTTCTACGCAAAATTTAAATCTAGGATAAAGGGTTTGAGCTAGACGTTTTGAATCAGTGAGTCAGTCAGTCAAGTCAAGACTTGTTTTTATTTTATAGATAATAGATTATAGATTTAATTTATTTAAAAACGCTTTCCTTTTCTCGGTATGTTGAGGATTCGTTGTTACAAATTTCAAGTACCATTTTAGACTGTTACAAGAAAGAAAACAATTTTTTTTAGACTTTTTCATATCTAAGAAAAGATCTTGTTAGTTTATTCGGACTCCTTTCGTTTTGTTTTTCACATTAAAACTGTGATGAGAAACTTTTTATCTCTCCACCAACACGGTTTTCACTCAGATATTATCTCTGGGATTACTTGACCCATTTAAACCGTTTTTAGCCGAAGTAAAACGTTACAGGACCCGTAAAGTGGGTAGAATTTGAATGGTAGTAAATAGCCAACGTAAGGGCCCCCAGCGCGCGCGTTGCGATGAAATAAGACGATATTAGATAAAAACCTCATTGTTTGCGCGCATTTTTTAGCGATTTTCCTAATCTTCCCGGTGAACAAGTTCGTTGGTAACTGTTTAGTGAAAATTCAGAGGTTAAATGGAGTTTAGTGCTCGAATAAAAAAGTTGAGGGAATATTTTCTTTTGTTTCTTTTGAAACATAATATTAAGCTACTAAAAAATAATTAAATTAGACCTCAAATTTTTTAGTGATGTTAACAGCGTGATAGGAGAAGCGGGTGATGAATAATTTTCTAGGTATGTAGATCGGCAAAATAGCCATGGTAGCCTAGTTGTTTGATCAATGGCCTTTGAAGCAGAAGGCTAGGGGTTCGAACCCCGACTTCCATCTCTGAGCTTTTCAAAATTTCTGTACGAAAGAATGATGGGCAGATATGTATGGATCCCAGCCTCATCATAATCATCAGCCTACAGCAGTCCACTGCTGCTGGACATAGGCCTCCCCCAATGAGCACCATTGCGCCCTGTCCTCGGCTAGAAGCATCCAGCTCGCCTCATCACCAATAAAATTATAACGTATGTAGATTTATTGACAACCGTATTTGCTATAATTTTTATTAGGACCACGACCACTAGTCAGTTATGTGAAGTTCCCTATTCTCACCTCCGCGTTATAAATACAAACCAGGCTCTCTGAATAAGACGGTCTGAGACCAGGAGTAGGATTTTGTGTCTTAAAATTATAGGTTTAAAGTTTAAGATTCTTTACTCCTCTCAAGAATCTTACGACTAACTTCAAAAGTAAGAAATTAAATATCTGCTGATACATTTCAATCCCTGTGTATGCGCATGGCACTAGAGCGGTATATGTGGCGAACTTTGGGGGAGGCCAGGAGAAGGAGGAGGCAAGGAACCTTATGTTCAGCAGTAAACGTTTTTCGGCTAGAATGATGATGATTGTATTGTGAGACACCTTGTGTAGGTTGAAGATGATGATGGCTGATGCTATAATGAAGAAGTACAATATTGAATTGACTCACAGCTGGAGTGCCACACTGTGAAGTACGACTTGCGCGTGTCCCCGTCCGCCACGAACCCAAAGTCCAGCGCTGCCGGCTCCAGGAACAACTGAGGATAGTCCACCTCCAGCACAAGCGGCAGCGACTGGCAAATCATTAACAACGTCAGCTTTACATAATTTGTTGAATCACGCGCTACTTTGCACGGAGGTCCATATCTGAATAGTGATGCCAGAAGGTTACTTTTGTAACCTTTTAGGTTTGTGTTTTAACTCCTTCAAGAGCGCTTGTTTATCGAGTATTGTAGATCGGTTGCTGCCGTAGTGTTGCCAGAAGGTTAGGTGTTTAAAAGTAACCTTCTGGCAGCACTGGAACTGTAACAATTACTTTTCTCACCCACGACCTTAAGATAGTTACGTTTATGTAAAAAGTGCGTGTTCATGCAGTTCCTCCACCTCCACACTATACGAACACACACAAATCACACAGACCCAACTATCACCACCACCAAACTACAAGAACAGAACTACATGTGGAGGAACTGCATGAACACGCATTTCTTGCATAAACGTAACTATCGCAAGATCGCGGGTGAGCAAAGTAATTATTTCAGTTCATTAACGTCAGCTTTTACATCATTGTCACTAACTTTGAACCCCTACGAGTCTGATGCTCGATCACAGAATTCTAGGGACTTAATCAACGTCTAGAATTGTCCTCTGGTTTAATGCCTCAAGACCAGCCCTTACTGTGACATACATCTATTCTTACCTGCAGCAGACCTGCTGAGACTGAAATGCTGCACGTATGGTGAATAGTTTGCAAGCTGGCAGACTTTACCAGTCTCTGCTGTGGGTCACATCTCTCTCATGCACCTATCTTACCTGCAGCAGACCCTGCTCGGAGTAGAAGGTCATCTCTCCCTGCTCGATGCGCTGTGGGGGATAGTTGGCAGGCTGGCAATCGTCGCCCGCTTCCACTGTAGGCCACACCTCTTCCGTGTGGACGCAAACCTCCACACACAACTGCGGAAGGATTATTATTATTACTCAGCCTATATTTGTATCGTACTGATGAGCAATAGCCTCTCCTCTTGACTTCCGTGTCTTTCTATTCAGAGCTGTTTTTGGAATTGACAGGCCGTGGCGGAGATGGCGAGACGAACTGGACGTGGAACTCAAGAAGTGACCAAAGAAAGCTGCGCTCTGGAAGAATATTATTAAGGTAAAAAGAATGCTTGAATTTTATGTTTGGCTTCATTCTATACCTACTAGAGTATGATAAATTGTTACTAAAACAATATGAAGTGATGTTTCAAAAAAAAAATACTCTTGGAAAATGGTTCTTCTTCGCGACACTAAAACTTCACTTCCGGCCGGTAACCAAAGCAAAATTGGGGTCCTGACTACAGTCCACCGCTGTAAAACTCCTAGCCTTAGGTTCGAGAAGCATCTCAGCTTCGTGGCTACGGTCCTCACGACTCTGCAGGCAGCTGCACTCGCACGGTGCGCCACCGCCGGCGGTGATTGCATGTCCTGGGAAAGTATAACTGTATACATACAGCAGCATAACTCCTCTGTTCTAGCAGCATCTCAGCTTCGGGCTGGCTACGAAAGTTAGCGACGTCGCTCTGGCAGCTAAGTGAGTTTTTGCCCTAATTACAGTCTCACAGCAGTAGAGCTTCTGTATACCAGCAGCATCTCAGCTTCATGGCGCCGCATTTGCAGCTGCAGAGCTTACCGCCACTGGTGGATATTCCGTGTCCCAGGGAATATAAAACGGCCCAGCCACGACATTGCGCTACCGGCGGTCAATCGGTTCATTGCGTGTGCCGCCAGGTACTACTGTTTGGCGAGCGCCTCGGCCACGCAATGAACTCTGAGTGCCGGTTACGCAAAGTCGTGGCCGGGCCTTAACAGTATACTCACAGCAGTGGAGCTTCTGGGTTCGAGCAGCATCTCAGCTTCATGGCGCCGGTCCCCGCGGCCCCGCACGCAGCTGCAGCCGCACAGCCCACCGCTGGGCTCGCCGCGCACGAGCCGCCACGGTGCCGAGGCGAAACATGCCACCACCAACGGCGCCGAGCCTATGTTTTGCACGCGGAAGCGCTTGCGGACCCTGATGCCAAATAAGGATCTACAAAACAGCCCCAAGAGTTTTTTTACCAGCATCCTAATATTGTATAATCTGTCAAAATTTTATTCATCATCGTCGTCGTCTATAGCCTAAATTGATACATCCCACTGCTGAGCACAGACCTTCTTTCGAAGTGAGAGTTTGGACTGGAGTTTACTAGTAAAGCTAATACGGATAGGGGAAAACTTACACAACATACAGGGTGTTTGGCAGTCGATTGTAGGGGTTTTAAAGGGTGATAGTAGAGTCATTCTGAAAATTTTTGACCGCATAATTTATTGTTGCACGTGTTTTGAGATAAAGCCATTTTTTTAAATCACACGTCTTGGCAGATTTTTTTAAATTAATTTTTAGTGTTTTGCCTTCGCAATACCCTGGTTCTTCAAAATAAATTCAAATAATTGCCTACTTATTACTGCTAGATTGATTAAAAAACTTCTTTAGACATAAAGAGAAAAAAAAGTCAGGTAATATTGTAATTTGGCGTGTCTACAAAAAAAAGTAAAAGAGATTTACGCGTAAAAATTACTTGATAAACTTCTTTGATTTACGGGCTTTCTTCATCACCGTCATCATTTCAGCCGAAAGACGTCCACTGTTGAACATAGGCCTCCCCCAAAACTCGCCAAACAGATCGGTCCCGCGCCTTCCGCATCCAACGTGATCCCGCAACCTTAACCAGGTCGTCGCTCCATCTTGTTGGACGCCTACCTACACTGCGTCTTCCGGTCCGTGGACGCCACTCAAGAACCTTTTTGCCCCATCGGCCATCAGTTCTACGAGCGATGTGCCCTGCCCAGTGCCATTTGAGTCTGGCAATTCATCGAGCTAAGTAGGTATGTCGGTGATACTTTTTTTTTTTTTTAATTTATTTAATATAATCAAAGAGGTACAAATGAGTGGAAAAAATTACGAGCCACTATTGAAAACCCCTAAGGGGTTTATGTAATAGCTGGCGAGTCATCGCGTTTCAATCCGCGTACAAACTTAAACTATAGGTACATAAGATCAAACCTGGTTATCACAGGCTAGGTAGTATTTTTTTGAAGTTATTTTACACCGTTTGGAGTCAGTGGCAGCACTTAACACATCACTTAAAAAATCTTTTGGAAGGGTATTCAGTATTTTAGGGATTAGATAACAGTTTGTTCTCCTTCCATAGATATTATTCGTACTAGGCAAATTATATGCTGGCAAATACTCCAATCGGCGCAAATTATTTGGACGAGATTTTTGCTCCAAGGTGTTTATCACTTCGCTTTCCTCAGCTAAAACGGACTTTAGTTGTTGCGCGGATTTCATCATTTCTAATGCGATCGCGCAGAGAATCTCCGAACATAGCCCTCTCCATTGCCCTCTGAGTGACTTTGAGCTTCCTTATGAGGCCCATCGTTAGCGGCCACGTCTCAGTGCCATAAGTCATCACTGGCAACACACACGTTACTACTGACGACATTTTGCAAACTATTTAAATTGTGGAAATTTCTGTCTAATGTTTTACACAAGAATTCATAGCAAAAGTTGGTCGTTATATTCTAGGGATCAACTAATAACAAAACGATATGTGAATATGTAATACAGAATTTTGACCAGGTTCGATTCCCGGTTATGTATGAGAATTAAAAAAAAATGTTTGAATGTCATTTTTCTTAAATCTATAATGGAAGCCATGGTTCCTAAGAACAGATTTTGCTATCTCTCATAGTTTCTGATTTCGCCATACTGACCCATTTGGATTTAGCACCCTGTATATGAATCGGAAATTAGTTACAACCATGAAGGTCTAACCTGACTACGTCTTTGAAAGGCAGGTCGAGCGCGCACATGCGCACGCGCAGCTCGGGCCGCGACAGCCGCAGCTGCGCCGCGCGCGGCGACACGTGACACACCGCACGCGCCGGCTGAGGCTCACCACGCCGCCAGGAATCTCTGCCAAAAAACCGCAGTCTTCAAACGCCTAAAGGACTACTTTTAGGGGCTGTTTCACCACTTTTTTTAAAGTTCGGATTAGCTAAATCATAACCTTATTTGTCAGATGGAATAAAAATTTCTGTTTCACCAGTCTTGATTAGCGCTAAGTGACGGACAAACTATTTCTTAATTTGACCATCAGATCAGGTGGCATTTAGCATTATTATCCGTCACATAACTTTTTAATTAGTTAGTTTATTTTTTTGTGGCCATGGTTGGAGAGACCTTCAGCTGGTTTCAGAAAAATAAATCAAAGTATTTTTTATATTTTAAAGAAAGAAGTCATGCTAAATTGCAAACGAGAATTTAAATATCAAGATTTGTTTAAAAAAATATAGGTACGCTTTTAGTATGTAAAAATAAATCCAGAATTTCGTTATATTTTTTAATTAAAGACTTTTTTCAGAGGCACAATCGTTTGTTCTATCTGAACTTGTACATCGCCATTAAAAAAAAAGTTAATCCGTCAAATGGTTTGGCGCCACTTTTCGATTCGTTTTACGTGTTTTATTTTTCTTTGTTATTGTTAACAATTCATCGTAAATAAATACCGTTTTTGGATTAATTATAATGCTACACATTTGTTTATGCAAAAAAATAGATGTATTTAAAAATTACATTTCATTTCATTTAATTTACACAGTTTAAGATTTCTTTTGCTTTAATAATTAGCGACTCTTTGAACAAAAGTGTGCGAACAGGAACGCGTGGTCGTGAAATGCGACGTTGCCATTCCGACTTTTTGTTAAACCGACGATTAGTTAAGTGGTACTTAGTTTGCACAGGACCGGAGTGGTGAAACTGAAAAAACACTAGCCGACAGATTTGTTCAGTACTTAGTTTATTCAATGGTTACGTAAACAGTAGTTTGACAATAAGGTGGTGAAACACCCCCTTAATCTGTCAGTGTTGTCGTAAGTCAATATTGGCGCGACGGAGACGATTTTGAGTTTGATTTTGTATAGGCCTTTGCATCTACGTATTATATGATTAAAGCTTTTTGCCCTAGTGAGATCTCCCTCCAGCCAAAAGCTATGTGGTGACACACCTGCCTGCCACATACTGTATACTCAGCGTTTTAGCTACCCACGCGAGACTCGCGGCCAACGGTCTTCAGTCATACCAACGCACCCCGACTCCCGCCTGGTTAGCCCCAACCTTCTGAACATTATGTAAACTGTAATTCCACAGTGTGACATTATATAGTACCAAACGGTATCATTTCTCACCATATAACCCAACCTGCATTTGGTAGTTAAAACTATCTCTGGAGACCGAATTCCGTAAGAAGGAAGTTGCAACTTGCATCCGAGTTGAGAAACTTCGATATTGTGATGTAGAATGCAGCAGCTTTTCTAAATGATGACTAGATGGCGCTAAAGGTCACTACACCCTCAACGTCTCACCCTCTATCGTCATCAGGCAGTGTTCTGAGCAGCATCAGTCCTGGCGGCACGGGTTCCCCAGCCGGCCGCGCCAACAGAGTCACGCGCCACTCGTGCCACGCTCCCGCCGCCACAACACACGTCCGAGGTTCCACCTGCAAATATCTCGATGAAACGACTTTCTGTTAAGGTCCTTATGATGCATTCTAAGCAACAACGGGGGCAATTTTGGGGGTTGAAATCGCTCGCGTCCGTAGGTTTACCCTCGAGACCCTACACGTGACCCGGGTGGTGCTAAACGAGCGATACTACTCCGGTGGTAGGCTTCGGCCGTGGCTGGTCACCACCCTTTAGGTTGAGCCAGGCCGCTAAGCGACTCTCGTCGTGTTCTGACTTATTGCCTATACTCGTAGAAACCATTCTGGAGAAGGGTCTGATCAGTTATGCAGCGCGCGCGTACGGGTTACAGTGCCTCGTATTTGCTTAACGTTTTGCACTGCTAGCAGGCGCACGCAACACCGCGCTCAACTGCCTTCTTTCTGTTAATTCCTGTAAATTCAAGTCTAGGATGAATTAGCATTTATTAGGCTAGCGTGCTCCATCGTAGGCCTCATCTTCGCTTTCCATCAGGCGTGATTCCGAATGAATGGCCATTAGTAAATTTTGATTTCAGACTTCTGAAGATGAACAGAGGTGGAAAAGAATTATAAGAAAAAACATTAATATATACTTTAAAGCATAAGGGGACAAACTATATCATATGCCAAGAGATATTCACACCTTGCTAAATGCAAGCATTGTACCTAAAAGTAAAAATTTATTTGTCAATGATTGAGAATGGATAAAGAAAGACTGTTTGCCTTGTAATAATCGTAGTTTTGTGATCCAAAATCCGCAGCTAGGAAGAGTTCTATGCCGGTATCCATTTCTTCAGATAACGAAGAGTTTACCACAGATACTTCTTCACCCAGCATAGCATCAGCTGCAAAATCGACACGTCAACAAAAGGAATCTAAGTTGGCTACCTTAAAAGTTTCCAATGTAACGTTTGTCTTTTGTTTTAGTGTTTTATTTCTTTTTTTCTATACAGCATTGTTATTCAACAAATCTAACCTTTTACTCTGTTGTACTACTACATTGTCGATTAAACGAATCTAAACAACAAGTCAACACAATCATATCAATGTTTATATCGGACTAAACTCGATTAAAGACGTGAGTTATCCGCTTTTTTCACTATGAGTAAGACTAACGATAGTTTCACCTTCAAAGCTATCTGTCGTCTTGTGTACGAGTGTAATAGTCAGTAATAGATAGTTATAGTTAGTTATGTTGATGTGTATTGAATGATTATTGCACATATGCTTAGTTTTGTGTAGGTATTTTTGTTAACGCTCTCATTTGCTGTAAATTGTGCCAACTGCTGGATTATATTCCTTACTTCTTTCTGTTCTAAAAGGTTGTTTTGAAAAGATCGCTCAAAACCAATAAAACCGCCTAGTATTGCTTACTATATGGTGTTTAATTGGTTATTGTATTGTAGAATCTTAATTTTATTATTAAAGCTCTCATATCTGGTGAATCACACACGAACACGATGAATACTGGTTATTCAGTTTAACTAAATCTAGGGCTTTTACAAAGAAACAGAATTAATAGCAAGGTACCGAAACTGACATGGAACAGCTGTAAGGCAGGGACAGGTTGGCGGCAAAACGTCAAAGAATCTCATGTACAGGCGAAAAGGCATCTCATCTTGTGGATACTCTGAAACAAACGGTTGGGATCGTTATGAACGGGCCGCATTCTGGCTGCGATGTGGCTGTGGCGGCCGTCTGCCCGTGCACGCACGTCAGTCGAGGATAGCTTGCAGGCTGCGTTACTATGATCGACTGCAATGCAGTTGCGATGGTTGTACCTTGTTTTGCCTAACAAATGTTTGCCTATTATCAGTTTGCCTAATTTTAGATAAACTAATATTACTTAACCTAATGTTTCATTTTACCTAATTTTCATTTAAGTGAAAGTCATTTTACATAAAACTTACTTTATATAATTTTGTTTCATCTAATTTTAAATGACCTAATTTTCATTTTGTATGAACTTATTTCGTATAATGTTTGACTGACATAATTATATTTTGCCTAACATACATGTTGCATAATTTTCATTTTGTATAAACTTATTTCGTATAATGTTTGACTGACATAACTATATTTTGCCTAACGTACATGTTGCATAATTTCATTTTGTATAAACTTATTTCGTATCATGTTTGACTGACATAATTGTATTTTACCTAACGTACATTGTATTCGGCTTTAAGATGATTAGTTAAAATAAGAATCGACAAAGTGAGTTTTCGATAAAATAATATAAGACAAAACAAGACATATGCAAATGATGTTAGTTGAAACGTTATTCGGCTATATGATGATTAGTTAAAATAAGAATCGACAAAGTGAGTTTTCGATAAAATAATATCTCGACAAAACAAGAGTTATGCAAATGATCATTTAGTAAAAATGAAAATTCGACAAAATAAAAATTATATATAATGAAATTATACAAACTGACTTAAGACAAACTATTCATTATTGCAAAAGTTGGTAGACAAAGTGAAATTAGGCAAAAAAAGTTTAGACAAGTCAAGGGAATACCAGTTGCGATGTATGGGCGGTCGGCAGTTCTGTTGCAGTTGCCTTGCAGTTGTAGTGCGGTCCGTCTGTATCGGCCCTCACACACGAGTCCGTCACAGGTCCGTTATAATGTATCCGTGTGCACCCCGAATATAACTTACCACAATCTTAAAATATAAAGATTTTTGTAGCTGTTGGTTTTGTGATGTATTTGTTTCTTTTATTGAATTAAACAGTTTAATTTTTTTTTTTATAGTAAATTACTCCAGAAGCCCTAAAGTAAGGGATTTCTGGACGAGTTTGGGGTTAACTTTATAGGATAGTCCATTTTCCCCCCGTCTGTATGTCAATCACCTTTTTCTCAACTTTGATTTTTATCATGGACTAAGCACAAGTCAAGATAAACCGGCCAAGTGCAAGTCGGACTGGTGCACGAAGGGTTCCATACCATAATCTACAAAAACGGCAAAAAATTCACGTCTGTTGTATGGGAGCCCCCCTTAAATATTTCTTTTATTTTTATTTTACCTGTGATATAACTAAATATTTTGTGCATATTTCAAGCGTCTAACTGTTGCCGTTATCAATGACGAGCAAAAACGAGCAAAAAAAATCACGTTTGTTGTATGAGAGCTCCCTTATATGTTTATTTTATTCTGTTTTTTAGTATTTGTTGTTATAGCGGAAACCGAAATACATCGGCTGTGAAAATTTAAACTGCCTAGCTATCACAGTTCATGAGATACAGCCTGGTGACCGACGGACGGACGGACGGACAGCGGAGCCTCAGTAATAGGGTCCCGTTTTTACTATTTGGGTACAGAACCCTAAAAATTAACAAAAGTCCCTAAACTGCAAAGAAACACCTTTATTTGTCAAAGAGTATTTTTTTTTCAATTTGTAATCCGCAGTTTGCGAGTCCAACTTTCGCCAGAATTTCAGAACAAACTTATATTAAAATTCTGTCCTCGTCCATACCAGGTTTTTTGCTGCTTTCTTAATCTACTTTCAAGTTGGCCCGGGCAAAGTTTTCTATTAATTATTCCAGCAGCAGCAGCATCCTATGCAAGTGACCTTCAACTTTGCAGCTAGAAAACCGATGATTAATATCCCGAGAGATGCCCACCGCAGATTGCGGCCCCTGAGTCCTTCGGTGAAACCTCGTGTCATTAATTTGCTCAACTTTCTTTAACTTGCACAAGACTCGAACTTAGACACTCTAGGGAGGTACCCACGGACCAATGCACGCTTTGAGAAGGTCCTCCGATGCCTTTTCAAGTTTAATAGTCTATTTAAGAGGGTACGATGGCTGAGAGACTTTTGAGAAATAGGTATTTTAATGAAATGTCGCTGTCTCGCCCGAACCCCTCCGTGTCAGTACAGCGAGAGCGGGACAACTGCAGCTCAGACCGTTAATAGGCGCGTAAAATTGATCACAACAGCATTTCGTAATCCCGTGTTTTCTTCTCGAAAACTGGACCAATAAAATTATTTTTTTCAAATATACAGTTGTGGCCATATAATTAAGAACGATTATTTATTGAGATGATTTTTTCAAAGTAACAAGTATAACTAATTGCCCGTATTTTTTTTATTTCTCTCGGTATTGCAAAACTTTTCCGTACTACCGGTACATTCATTTATGCAACATTGTTGGCTAAAAAATTAATAGAGAAACTTTATACATTCGATCTGAACCTAGTATTAGTACTTACTGGCTGGTCACGTAATTAAGAACGCTGAATAGTTTATTATTTTTTCAAATTTAAATAGAGAACACTGTGTGGCTCTGTGGTTGTAGATTATTATTCGTATAATTTTGGCGCCATTTCGTGCTGTTAAAGTCTTAAAAGTGATTACTTCGTATAAAAACAATGGGGAAAAATAATAGTTGTGATAAATCTACAAGAGAAGTAATAATAAAACTTCGCGAAAAGAATTGGTCGTATAAAAAGATAGCCGACCATCTGCAATGTTCAAAAACAATGGTTTTCCATGCCGTAAAGCATTTTCCCACGTATCAAACTACTTCAAACGTTCTGCGTGGACCTAGACAGAGAAAGTCATCTCGTCGAGATGATCGAAATATCGTTCGTTTGGCAAAACAAAATCCTTTTAAAGGGTCTAATGAGTTGAGAAAAGAATATTTTGGCGAAAACAACCCTTCAGCAATCTCTGCACGCACTATTCGAAGGCGTTTGGTAGAAAATAAGTTGAACGGAAGGATAGCAAGGAAGGTGCCTATGTTGAAACGATGTCATAGGCAAGCCCGACTTGCATTTGCAAGAAGGTATGAAAACTGGACAGTCAGACAGTGGAAAAACGTTCTTTTTGCTGACGAGACAAAAATAAATAGGGTATGTTCTGATGGAAAACGATATGTACGACGCCCTCCGAATAAAGCATTCGACCCAAAGTACACAAAAGTGACATTAAAGCATGGCGGGGGAAATGTGAAAATTTGGGGGTGCTTTTCTGGACATGGCGTTGGACCTGTTAGGCTGATAGAAGGAAACATGGATCAATTCCAATACAAAAATATACTGCAAGAAACAATGTTACCATATGCCGAAGACGTGCTTCCGGTTATTTGGACATTCCAGCACGACAATGATCCAAAGCATACTGCACGCACCGTTAAGGAATTCCTCACATCACAATCAGTTTCAGTCTTAGATTGGCCAGCCAACAGCCCAGATCTTAACCCAATAGATCATCTTTGGTGCGAAGTCAAGAAAAAGGTTTCAAATCGACAGTGTGGCAATTTGAGAGAGCTGTACGACGTTTTCTTAGAAGAATGGAACTCTATTTCTCTTGCGAAATGTCAAAAATTGATAGATTCAATGCCTCGCCGGTGTAAAGCCATAATTAAAAGCCGTGGACATGCTACTAACTATTAATTTTAGTTCAAATGTATTAAATTGCTTTTTTTTCTATACCAACTTCACATTAATATGATTTATTTAATCTAAGTTTCATATAAAACAACTCTCGAGCAGTTTAATAAATCGTTCTTAATTATTTGTCCAGCTTCATTACTATTTGAATTTATTAGTATAGAGAACAAATAAAATTTGTAAAAAAAAATGTTAGCAATTATACACTATTATTATTAATCCTGTTTGCTCTATCCATGTGGCTATTTTATAACATAACTTGTTACTTCTAAGAAGGAACACAACAAGACATATGACATGATTTAGATAAAAAAAAATCGGAAACTTCAAATCGTTCTTAATTGTATGACCACCACTGTAATTAGAGGATAGATTTAGCTATGCCCCTATTTTTTCCTTTTTTTTTGTTTATATGAGGGATTCTTTTCTGATGAGTGTCTGAAAATAACGTTGAAATTGGGCAATTTTTTTAGTTTTTGAAAGCTCATATTTCTTATGTTAATTGAAATATGGAAAAAAACGAAACCTAGGGGCATAGCTGTGGTAGATACAAATTACACAGTAAAAAAAATTTGGCTCTTAAGCCATTATCCAGGGAGGAAACAGGGGATTACGTTTGTATGGAGAAATGGTGCGCATCGCATCCTCTTAATAGTCTATTTAATGCATCCCAAAATAAAAGTTTTTGATCAAATGAAAAATATTTTGAAGTGAAGAACTTTTTTATAATGACGACCAGCTTTAAGCCGTGTCACGTGATTTATTCGGTCTGGTAGTTGAATTAAAATTGTCAATTTTCACTGATTTGTAGTACCTACTCTAAAGATGAGCTCTGGTTGAGTTCAAAACGCGTCAGTGTAGTTTGGTGGTGGTGATAGTTGGATTTGAGTGATTTTTGTGTGTCCGTACAGTGTGGAGGTGGAGGAATTGCAAGAACACGCATTTCTTACTTAAACGTAACTATCGTAAGGTCGCGGGTGAGCGAAGTAACAGTTTCAGTTCATTAATATGGACTTCTGAAAAGTAACGCCTGATTCAATAAATTATTAAACCTAAAATTCCTAAAAGTATCCCCGAAACCTAAATGTAGCGTATCATGTGCCCCGCCTATCCCTAAAGGCACTCTATAAAACTCGATTACACCTAAATATGAAGTTCCGGAATATCTCGGGAGCTAATTATGTCCCTTTACAATTTGGCTCCCCGCCTCGTGCGCAAACATTACACGGTTTTTTCAGATTTTAGAGCACTGCCTTTGAATTTTAAGGTCTGACTTGTATAAGGAATGAGGTGGTACAAGTTCAAAATCACGCTATTCGCACTAAGTAGATTGTACCGCACAGATTTTTATCAAAGTGACGTTACGACCGTAAACACTTTCACAGTCCAGTGCCCCATATAAGGGTCACAGCGACTTAGCTTCACAGGTCTGTGCCCACATATGGGGCACTAAGAATCAAACAGACTTGCATCCAGATTAGTACAATATCTTGTTTACACACTGAGCAAGACCGTACAATGATTAAATTAATTTGCTGGACTTACCAGGAATTTTAAATTTGTATGGTACTGTGATCGTAGATGTTGCTGTCAAGAAAGCCCATCCTCGAATGCGTCTGATCTTTTATCAACTTTCAACATTAGTGCCACCTTCAAGTACGGACGCGACGTCACACTCAGTTATTATTTTAACGGAACTGTGCCTTCTATTTATTTAGTCAAATCAAATACTCATTAGAAAATTTAAGACAATGAAATAAATTGTTGTAAGTATATAAACTGATTTTCTTACACTTGATAACGAAGCTTCAAGGTCGATTCATAACACAATCTACAAATACTGAGCGCGCCAGACATGTGCCATCATCATCATCTCTAATGCGATTAGAGCCCACATATTTCTGGTCTTGCTGGTAGATTGAGCTCTGCCGCCTATGCTGTACGAAGAATCAAGCAATTTACCAACGTAGAAACTGCCCGGCTTGTTTATTTCAATTATTTTCACAGCATAATGTCTTACGGCTTGCTGATTTGGGGCAAGGCAGCCGACATCGAAACTATCTTCATTCTACAAAAGAGGGCAGTCCGGTCTATCTACAACCTTGGTTCCCGGTCTTCACTAAGAGAACGCTTTAAGGAGATCAACATCCTCACAGTAGCTTCACAGTACATACATGATGTGATATTGTATACACACAAAAATATCAAGTCCTTTAAGAAAATGTCAGACGTACATGATATCAACACTCGTAATAAACACAAGCTTGTCGTCCCTAAATTCCGTATACGGAAAATAAGCAAATCCTTTGTGGGAAACTGCGTGAGATTTTGCAACAAAGTCCCTGTAGAAGCATGGAAATTGCCACACAACTTGTTTAATATCTATTTAGCGTAAGTTTCCTCAGCGCGCCGCTAGATGTCACTATCAAGCGTTTAACTTAGTGAACGGTATGTTCCCCTGAGAGCTATATAAGGTGAAAGGATTTTTATATTTTTTTTCTCTTTGATTCTCAAATCTGTCTCTTTTTAGCATTTCATGTATTTCTCGTAAATTGTTTAAGTTAAAATAAATCAAGCTTGTTTTTAGAATGGTGTGGTTTAACTATTTAGTGGTCCTTTTCGAACTGGATTGTAAGTAAATTACAGTAAGTGAACAGTGAATTAAATAAACAAATTAAAGTGACTAAGTTATAAAAACTGCGAGTGGGTAAGGCTAGACTGTAAAAATAACTATTGTGCTGAGCATCTTAAAAACATTTGGTGAACATTATTTGTGAAATTAATCACGCGATTGCGGACATTTTACTTATGGAAAAAACTTTTACATAGTTCTACATTGTTTTTATTGCTGGACTTGATTATTCGTGATACTCGTATTATTCTCGCTGCTTGAACATTATAACTGCAAGTTATAATATTACGAATACGTCGTACCCACAATATTTTTACTAAGTTATATTTACCTATAGAACTGTTATAATTTAATATAAAGTTATTATTGGACTAGTTTACTTGTGGTTAATAGACATTTTACGTTACAATGGCTGAGTTATGTGACTTGGTTAAATCTTTGTACGAACGAATCGTAACGTTATATACTAATACGAAAAAGACATCGAAATCACGATACACACAAGGATATTTGGAAACGCGAGTACAAACATTAGAACAATATTGGATTCAATTTCAGAAGCGACACCAAGAAGTTATCACTAAGGTTCCGCCTAGCGAGTTAACACAGTTGCAATTTAATGCTAATGAAATATTTGATGCAACTCAAGAAGTGTACCTAGATTTTATGTCACTATTAAAAGATTCATTACTCGAACGGAATTCAAAACCTGTAGTGAAAGATTCAAATCAATCTTTAGAAATAGAACATACTTCGATAAAAACCAAACTACCCCCAATTTCGATTCCGAAATTTTCGGGTAATTATAATGACTGGATGAGCTTCAAAGACTTGTTTACTTCTCTTGTGCACAATAATGAACATATTTCGAATATTGAAAAACATCATTATTTAAAATCGAGTTTAACAGGAGAAGCTAAGCAACTACTCAAACATTTTGCACTTACTGAAGCTAATTACAGTAAAGCTTGGTCTACACTTGAAAATCGATACAATAATAAACGTATGATCGTCACTACAATACTTAACCGTTTAGTAAACCAAAAGAAGATGAACACAGAATGTTCTAGAAGTTAAAAGGAAATTCTAGATACCACGAAGGAATGTTTAAATTCTTTAGACAATCTCGGCATAGATACTTCGTCTTGGGACGCGATTGTTGTTTACCTAGTCGTCTTGAAGTTGGATATAGATACACATAAACAATGGGAATTGTCACTGGGATCGTCTACGAGCATACCTACTTTTGACCTTTTATCTAAATTTTTGGAAGAGCGTTTCCGTTCTATGGAAATGATAAATGCTACACATAAAAAAGACCTACTGCAGAAAAAAGACTTAGTCAAAGGCACCACACCAAACAAACTCACACATATGAAATCATTTGCCACAGAAGTAAACAGCGTATGCACTTATTGTTCACAAAACCATTACATATGTCACTGTAAGGAGTTCGCTGAGTTAAGCGTGCCAAAGAGACAGGATTTTATTAAAACCAATGGCATCTGTTTTAACTGCCTTGTTAAGGGTCACTCCATGAACGCGTGTCGACAGAGCACCACATGTAAAAAATGTAATCGACGTCATCACACTCTGTTGCACAACACAAGCCCCAACAAGTGTACATCGGAGCCGAAAGTTCATGAGCCTGTTCTTGACACTCACCAGGCCTCGACATTTAGTGTAACAGCCAAGGCAGAGTTACTCAGCGAACAAGTTATTTTAGCTACCGCTCAGATTGCAGCTAAGTCTAAGAACAGTAACACCATTATTTTGAGAGCATTAATTGACCAAGGCTCTCAGGCGTCTTTTATCACTGAAGCTGCTGCTCAACTGCTTAACTTAGAACGCATTTCCGTTAGTGGTAAAATCACAGGCATATCTAGTACGACACTCACAACCAAATCTATGGTACAATTGAAATTTCATGCTTTACGAGATCAATCACAAATTGTCACCACTGAGGCGTACGTCCTTAAGCGACTCACTTCGTTACTACCATCACAAGAATTCTCTTCTGATACCTGGCCTTCATTTGATGTATCCGAACTTGCGGATCCACACTTTCACAAGCCAGGGTCAATTGATGTCCTGCTGGGTGCCGACGTGCACGCTCACATAATTCTTGCTGGATTGAGAAGACACAAATCACTTATCGCTCTGAACTCACGCTTGGGCTGGCTTATATCCGGACGGGTTACACAGACTGATTCACAATCACCAAAAGTTGTCGTCATGCACACACAAGTTGAAGTGGATCAGTTGCTCAGGCAGTTTTGGGAGATAGACGAGTACTCACCAACGGTTAAACCCCTCTCACAACTAGAAACTCAGTGTGAAGAACATTTCAAGAACACTCACACTCGGAACACTGATGGTCGATACGAGGTTCGTTTACCTTTTAAAAATGAAGACACCCAAAACTTAGGCAACTCTAAATCTCTAGCCATCAATCGGTTGCTTCAGATGGAGAAGAGATTTAAACACAAACCCGAGTTCAAAGACGAATACTGTAAGTTTATGAAGCAGTATGAGTCACGGGGTCACATGGAGGCTGTACCTGAAAAAGAAAACAGAAAAGAAAACCTTTACTACTTACCTCACCATGCTGTTATACGAGAATCTAGCCTCAGCACGAAATTACGCGTGGTCTTCGACGGAACCGCCAAACCTGTAAATGGAAATTCACTAAACGATGAGCTGCTTGTTGGTCCGCCCCTGCAACAAGAAATTAGAGACTTAGTTACCAGGTGGAGAGTGCACAGATTCTGTTTGGTAGCAGACATACAGCAAATGTATAGACAGATACTTATCGCAAGGCATGACGTCGACTACCAAAGAATAGTGTGGCGAGAAACTCCAACAGAACCCATTCAAGAGTATCGCTTACTGACAGTCACATATGGCACTTCGTGTGCACCGTATCTTGCTATCAGAACGTTGCATCAGCTCTCTGACGATGAACGTGTGAGTTTCCCTGAAGCCGATATCTTGAAAACCGATTTATACATGGATGATTTGATGACGGGCTCGTCCACAGAGGACAGCGCCGTTACACTACAACGTCGTTTAAGTGAACTATTGCAACGCGGCGGCTTTCTTTTACATAAATGGTCGTCCAATAGTGAAAAAGTGTTAAGTGAAATTCCCGACTGCTATAAGGCATTGCAAAGTTCCGTAAATATAAAAATCGATGATTCCGTGAAAGCTATAGGTATTTCCTGGAAGCCACAAAGTGATACCTTTGAACTTGTAGTCAACTTACCATGTTATCGCACTGTCATTACAAAACGAACTGTACTTTCAGCTATTGCCAAAACGTTCGACCCCTTGGGTTGGCTAGCTCCACTCGTGATTGTCTTAAAAATCTTTATGCAAAAGTTGTGGCTGGCCGGCTTAGGATGGGACGACGAACTCGATCCAGAGTTGAAAGCTGAATGGATTTCGTATTTGGATAACTTTTCACATATGGCACCCATTCAGTTTCCACGCTGGTTAGGGACGTGTGACACTAATGTGAAGGTTGAGTTACACGGCTTTTGCGACGCCTCTTGTGCCGCCTACGCTGCGGTTATTTACGTCAGAGTCATCACGGGCAGTGACGTTCAAGTCAACTTAGTCGCAGCTAAGACTAAAGTAGCTCTTGTTAAACAAATCTCATTGCCGCGTCTTGAACTCTGTGGGGCAGTCTTGTTAGCCAAATTGATACAGACTTTTAAGACAAGTTTAAACATTGATACCAATTGTATTTTTGCCTGGACTGATTCCACCATAGTTTTGTCTTGGCTGCGAAAGAGTCCCAGCACCTGGAAACCATTCGTTGGTAATCGTACCACAGAAATTCTTAATGTCACAAACAGTAATCAATGGCATCATATTAAATCTGCGGACAACCCAGCGGATGACGCCTCGCGAGGCGTTAGTCCAGCTGATCTTGAGCGGTCACAGCTGTGGTGGAGAGGCCCTCCATTTTTATGTGAAAGTGAAGAGATTAACTATCCGAATTTTAATGTACCTGAAACTACTCTAGAAATCAAACCGAAAGCAAAGGTCAGTTGCGCTTGTACTACTGAGCAGCCTGAGGTTACTGCCTATCTGAACCGATACTCCAGTCTGTTTAGACTTGTTCGAGTGACTGCCTATTGTTTCCGATTTGTCACATTATCTACACTAATATTATAAAGAGGAAAGATTTGTACCTATTTTCGTATGTTTGTAATGAATAGGCTCAAAAAGTACTGGGCCGATTTAAAAAATTCTTTCACCAATAGAATGCTACATTCTTCCAATTTGACATAGGCTACATTTCATTTTGAAAAAAAATAGGGATCCTTGGTAAAATTTGAACAATGTAACCGAAGGTGTAGAAAAATGAGTCTTAAAATGTCTTTCGTCGAATGCGCTGCCGAAACTATTAGCGATAGAACAAAATAATGTACTACAATATTGAAGAACATTATAATGTCTACAAAAAACTCCGCGGTAGCATATGTCCAACTATTGAAGTTATGTCACTACAACAACTTTTTTCATTTTAAACATTAATGAAAATGCTAACCAAATTCAAACCATGCTATTTATGTATTTTTATTAATCCTTATCCAAATAAATTATTTTATGGTCAAGACCATTTAACTACCTATAAAATAGTTTTTAAATTATTTAAATTGGACTTTCCATTCAAAAGATATTACGAATTAAAAAATTCAAACAGTAAACAAAACCGCCATAGCGCCGTGGCCGTTGTTTGCGATGCAGTCTGAAAAGCGCGCCGGGCATCGCCACTTAAACCATCAAAGCAATTGAACATAAATAGACTTACATACAAATATAACTGTGGGATTTTTTTTAATATATAATTAATAAATAAATAATAAATAATAATTTTTTAATAAATAAAAATATTTGTGAAAAAAAGTGTTTTATATCCAAATTTCCAAAAATAAATAATTGTCTACCCCGTGCGAAGCCGGGACGGGCTGCTAGTGTAGAAATAAAATACAAGGTAAGCAGGATGACATAGGAAGGACTTATTTAACAACGTCTGAAATTCAGAACGCTCTCAGGGTGTGTATTCGACTGTCACAATCGTTGGTTTTCGAAAAGGAAATAGATTTGTTGAAACAGGCTAAACCGATTCCTAAGAAGAGCCGTATTCACACTTTGAATCCAATTTTAGATAAGGAACAAATATTAAGGGTTGGTGGACGTCTGGTTAACGCGCTAATCCCATATAATATGAAGTCACCAGTCCTTCTTATGCCCTCTTGTAATTTGGCAAAATTGATTGTTCTTGATTGTCATTTAAGAATTTTACACGGTGGAAATGCTCTTACTTTAAATTTAATACGCCAAAATTACTGGATTATTAGTGTAAAAAATCTAGTAAAGAAGATTATACGATTATGTAAACCATGTTTTAGTTATAAAGCAAAACCAACAGCTCCATTAATGGGGAACCTACCACAGTGTAGAGTAAAGCCATCACGACCTTTTTTGTCTTCTGCTGTTGACTACGCTGGTCCGTTTACCCTAAAATTATACTCTGGTAAATGCACCAGAACCTCTAAAGCTTATATTAGTGTATTTTTATGTATGGTTACAAAGGCCATTCATCTTGAGTTAGTGAGTTCTTTATCAAGTGAAGCGTTTTTAGCTGCATTTAAGCGTTTTACTGCCCGACGAGGGCACTGTAAGGAAATCTGGAGTGATTGCGGGACCAATTTCGTAGGCGCATCCAAAGAACTAGACTTAATGTTTAGGAACAGTAAATCCTCAGTAGTTGAAGAAATCGCCCAACTGCTGGCAAACGATAATACCACGTGGCATTTCAACCCACCAGGTGCCCCTCATTTCGGGGGATTGTGGGAATCCGGGGTCAAAACAATTAAGGGTCACTTAAAACGGGTTATTGGAGAGTCTTGCTTGACTTTTGAAGAGTTCAATACGCTTCTCACTCAAGTGGAAGCTTGTGTAAATTCTCGTCCCATTACGTTGATCGATCCTTCTAGCGATGAGTTGCCACTAACCCCAGGTCACTTTTTGATAGGTGAAGCCCCTATCGCAATTCCAGAAGAAAGTGTGCTCGATCAGCAACTTCCTTATTTGAACCGTTGGCAAAAAGTCCAAAGGATGGTGCAGAGTCTATGGCAACGTTGGCAATCAGAGTACCTAACCACGTTGCAACACCGTTACAAATGGTCCCAAACTGCCGTGTCTCGCCTAAGTAACGTATCTCGAAAAACGACGATTAGAGAAAAACGCGATCAAAGATTTTGTTTATTCACATCTCATTGCTTGTTTACCAATGAAGTTTAAAATTTGAAATTTATACAGTAGGTTAGAAATATTATTGTGACAATGTATTTTTAATTTTAACACTGTGCTACGAATCAATTTGAAAAAAGACGGTTTTTAAAGTTTTCGCGGCCTTATTTTTCATACAAAATTCTGTAACGCAAAGTTGCGTATCTGCATATACGTTAGTTAAGCGTGACCATGCTCTTTTTATTGCCCAAAACTGTGTAATGGCTATGACCTGTATCTTTACTTACATTACGTTTTGGAACCAAGAAACAGAACATTTAAGTAAATTAAAAGTGGGTTGACTCTTTTATCTAGTCCCGTTATTTTATTTTATAGATATACAAATAGGTAAGAAGGTTAATAATAAGTAAAGTGGAAGCTTGAAAACTTTTACTTAATTGAATTTTATCACAGCAACAGGATTTCTATTAATTCTTAACTTTTAGGTATCTTTTTTTACTAAATAATGCATTTGATATAATGCAATTTTCTTGGAAATTCTCAACTTTACAGGATTTTCATAAAATAAACCTAACCTTACCTAAACCAATCTGTAGATTACATGATTAAAAAAGTTCGTTTTATCAATAGTTTCATAGAAAATTTTAGTATGTATTATGACCATTATGTATTTCGTCCATTATTCGTTTTAAACTTTATATATTTTGATACGTTCCCGTAGATTACACGATCAAAAAAGTTCGTTTTATCAATAGTTTCATAGAAAATTTTAGTATATTATTATGACCATTATGTATTTCGTCCATTATTCGTTTAAAACTTTATATATTTTGATACGTTCCCGTTTCAGAAAGTTTATGAAATATAATTAAAATGCCTTTTATAACATATAACAACAACCTGATTTGAATTAAACTGCACCAAAAGATTTTTCAATTTCGATTCTGCGGGCGAGTTCTGTATGACCTATCTAACGTATTTGAAATACGGGAGATATCCATTACAAGTGCGTACAAAATTCCCAGATACGTTAGTTCGGCTATCGGTGTTTTTATTGAATTATGGCAAAAAATGAAAATCTTCGATATGTATCAGATAGTATAGCGTCAAAAATGTCGATTTAGCACTGTTAAGCGTAACTAACGTATCTCAAGTTACGTTACTTAGGCGTGACACGGCAGCAAAATCAACCTGATCTTGAGGTTGGCACAGTCGTTTTAGTCAAAGATGATCGCTTGCCTCCGGGTAAATGGCTTTTGGGTCGAATCGTGGCGAAGCACCCTGGAGCAGATGGCATAACTCGCGTTGTCTCATTACGATTCAAAAATAAGGTCTTTAAAAGACCAGTTACAAAAATTTGTCCCCTGCCCTTCGATGCTCCCACATCTTAATGTTAAGTTTCTCACCTTGTTTATGTATCTTTGCGTTCACACTTTGATCTAATACCGGCAATTAATTTAAAGGACTATGGTAGTCCTTGGGCCGCGGGATGTTTAATATCTATTTAGCGTAAGTTTCCTCAGCGCGCCGCTAGATGTCACTATCAAGCGTTTAACTTAGTGAACGGTATGTTCCCCTGAGAGCTATATAAGGTGAAAGGATTTTTATATTTTTTTTCTCTTTGATTCTCAAATCTGTCTCTTTTTAGCATTTCATGTATTTCTCGTAAATTGTTTAAGTTAAAATAAATCAAGCTTGTTTTTAGAACGGTGTGGTTTAACTACAACTCTTTCAAAGAATACATAAAGAGTGCACTCCTGAAGAAAGCATACTATAAAGTTGAGGAGTACTTATGTGATAATGCGACATGGCCAAGACTGAAAGCCGAAGATAATTAGGATGTCGATATGTGATGTGATGTACTCGTGTTTGTGTGTGTGTGTGTGTGTGTGTGTGTATGTGTGTGTGATTATGTTTATGTGGATGTGCTTTGCAATGTGAAATGATGTGAAGTGTGACTTGTAGTGTCCCGGCGCAATCTGCGGCTAGTTTCTGGTACTGTTGCCGTTGTCCACTTAATTATAATATGTAGGTATCTATTTGTTTGATATTCTTAGACCTTATACATCTCCAGCTCTTTATATTAATATTATTATTAATTTTGACCTTGGAGGCTTCTTACACCTCTAATGATTATGTAACTTGTTTACGTTGATATTTAGAGACTATATACATCTCTGAATTTTTTTATTTATTATTAACTCAGGGACTTTATACATCCCTTTGCTATATATTTAAGGCTATAATTATATTTTTAAGCTTATGGATTTAAAATTTTATATTTTAATTAATACTTTATTAACTAGTCACAGGCCCGCAATGTCGAAGTTCCCATAACGGTCCCATAAGGCTTATGGGAACGGAAGCGATACATGCCCTCGGTACCGCTTTGCTTTCAGAGCATGACATGAGTGCGTGTGAGCCAACTTTGGGGGCGGCAGGCGTAAGCTTGCCTTTGGAATCCAAAAGTTTAATGGTTGCTTGACTTGAAATGTGTTTTAACAGAATCATTTTTAATTATTGTGACATTGGAAGACTATCTCCAATATTATTATTTTTTATTTTTTCCTTTTTTATTTTTTTTTGACGGTGGAAGCATTCTACACTTCCACTAAACATAGATATAGTTAAGATGTAGGTATAGTTTTAGATTTTTGAACTAAGGGACCCAATACATCCCCGTATTGTTTTTTTTTATATACTTAATTATTATTTTTTTTTACTTAATTCTATATTGGTATGGTTTTTTTAGTTTGTAATTTTTAAGAGTTTGTAATTTATTATATTCTGTATAGATTCAGGCGTTACTTTGCGGAGGTCCATGTTTAAAATAAATGGAATACCTGTGTTGCTCCTCCGCTAAGTAAACTTAGCGGAGGAGCAACACAGGTATTCCATTTATTTTATTTATTATATTGTAATTTGAAAAGATGACTTTCTGCCAAGTTTCTTGCGGCGCATTCTTCTTGGCAATGATGGTCCTTACGAAAGCGCTGGTAGTTTTAAAAAAAAGTGACATGTAAAAGAGCCCTTTGCGGCCTACTTGCAGAATAAACGTTTTGATTTTTTTTTTATCCCGCAGAGAAACCACGAGCAGCCCTCTCCAGGGAGCAGGCAGGGCACATCGCTCGTAGAACTGATGGCCGATGGGGGAAAAGGTTCTCGAGTGGCGTCCACGGACCGGAAGACGCGGTAGGCCTCCAACAAGATGGAGTGACAAAGTGGTTAAGGTTGCGGGATCGCGTTGGATGCGGATGGCAAGAGACCGATCTGTTTGGCGAGTCTTGAGGGAGGCCTATGTTCAGCAGTGGACGTCTTTCAGCTGTAATGATGATGATGATGGGATGAGTGGGCAATACACCCTCTGCAACTACCTCCACCCACCTTGGCTCGCGCTTGACTCCACTTTATAATTAAAACGTCTCAACGTTATACTTAGTAAGGGTTTTAATTTATTTCGACGTATTCATTCCGCTTCAATTGCCTTGGCGCGTATTTTCAATTAACTTTCGACTTTGACGCTTTGATGATTAAACTTGAAAATTAAAGTAATTATGCGAATTTTGCAACGGCGAAAGTACTTTGAAATACATACTTTTGGAACGTCCAAAAATATCTGTTCCTTTGTGGTTACACAGTATTGCTTAGATTGCGATATGGTTGTCACGTGTCTGCCAAGTAGTCCGGAGAATCAGTAGTCTCTCGCTCACCACTATGAAATAACGTGTGTATGAACGTGTAACGTGCGTGTGGAGTGACTGGAATATGAAAATAATATCATTAGGTGTACGCTACGTTGCTATGGATGTGTCTGATATCCAAAGAGAATATAACCACTACGTTTCTGATATCCACCAATCATGTTCATTGGTCCATATAGCATAGCACTGGTGGAAAGGGGTTCAACTAAGCTATGATTTTTATATGAAAAGATGCGTGCCCTGGATGCGTGCTATGGATGCGTGCTATGGCGGTGCAAGCGTCTCCCCCCTCAATGATGAGTATTGGGCCCCGTTCAGCATTTTTTTTACATGTAACATTTTCATTTTAATATTAATTGCATTTAATTTTTGATCAAATTATTATCATTTAATATTTAAATTCATTACTAACATAATTTATAAGATGTAAATGTATACTAACAAAACTATGGATTCTTTGTAATGTGACCTGAAATAAATGTTTTTTATTTTATTTTAATAATGTTGTGGCAAGCCGCAACGCTGTTTTTCAGTGGGACCCAGAATTTGTTGTCTTTCTTGCCGAATTCTCCTCATCAGGGTTTTTCCGAACCGGTGGTAGATTTTTGACATTCACAAGTGTTTTTTATAGCTTAAATTTGACTTTGACTCTGACTCACCGTGCTCTAGAAGAGTATAAGCGTGTACGGTGAGCTGGGAGCGAGACGTGTTCTTCACGCGAAGAATACGCTCTGGATCTGATGCAGACAACCTGGAAGAAGTCAGCACAGTTATCAGAGCTACCGCCATCTGTTATATTAAAGGTTATTGCCACGGACCAGGTGACGCAGTGAAAATAGGCCTCTGATAAGTTGGAGCGACAACCTGACAAAAATCACTGGTTTGCGAGAGGTTTGGGCTGAGATTGGGAGGAGCCTTATTTTTAAAAAATATTATTTTTCTCGCAAACGATTGAATTACCGCTCGCAAACCTGAATTTAGCGCCCGGTTAAAGTTGCACGAACACGTTGGATGCGGATGGCGCAAGACAGACCGGCTGTTTGAAGACTATCCTGAAGGCCAGTAGGCTAATTGTCTAACTCCCACGCAATCAACATCGTGTTCATTTTTTTGACTGATCTTGTATGGGCTAGTAATTGGTATCGAAAACAGCCAGCTGTCACAGCCTACAAAAACTGTACCCTAAGTATTTAATAAAATAAACGACCGCTTTAGCCTAGTTGGTAGTGACCCTGCCTATGAAGCAAGAGGTCCTGGGTTCGAATCCTGGTAAGGGCATTTATTTGTGTGATGAGCACGAATATTTGTTCCTGAGTTATGGATGTTTTCTATGTATTTAAGTATTTATTTATCTATATAAGTATGTTTATCGTCGTCTAGTACCCATAGTACAAGCTTTGCTTAGTTTGGGACTAGGTCGATTTGTGTAAGATTGTCCCTTAATATTTATTTATTTATATCACGGGACAATTCACACCAATTGAACTAGTCCCAAACTATGCAAAGTTTGTACTATGGGTACCAGACGACGGATAAACATACTTATATAGATAGATACATACTTAAATACATATTACACACCCAAGACTTGAGTACAAACATTCGTATTATTCACACAAATGTCTGCCCCGACCGGGAATCGAACCCGGGACCTCAAGCTTCGTAGTCAGGTTCTCTAACAACTAGGCGATCGGGTCGACATTTAAAATTATATGGTTCGTGGTGGGTGATATTTTAGGAGGCTGTGTTAGTAAGCTCAGTTGCATTCACGCTACTTCCCTGTAAAATTTTACGCAAGTCGGAGTACAAAATTAAATGTACAAAGTTTTGAGAATTTCTTTGAAATTGAAAACTCACGAACCGACTGTGAAAAAATTAAGCGCTTTATTAGGCTATATTGTGAAACGGCTTGGAGCTTCGAATTTGAGACAAAGAGAAAAATAAAAACGGCTCCTTTGTAAATACACAATCAACGATTACAATAAGCCCGAGTTACAAATTAGAAACAAAAGGGAAGCGAATTGTTCGCAACCGGACAACTGGACGTGTTTGGAAACCGGCGCCTGGCTACTTTTTTAATAAGCGGAGGGATTTCAACTTTTCGTAACCATCGAAAATGCGACAGATGGCGGGTATGTCGACGAATTCGAATGTTTTGGAACTGTCATCAAATACTTAACATCAAGGTATTCAAAACTACACATTAACCTCTTGCCTTACACGAGATACCTCAAACGTCACCGTCATTATACAAATATTTCAACTCAAAATAAAACCTTCTACAATGGATTTTAAGTAGAAAATCGGGTTGTCATGTAACGTGGCGTGGGGTACATAGAGCACGTCACTTCGTTTTTTTTTTGTGGCGGTGAAGAGGTTCTACTAAATAGTATTAGTATTAGAAATAAGGCAGATATGTGTGTATTTAGGTGTGTGGATTTTTATTAAAAATTTAATTTAATTTAAACTAGTAATCCGTGATAGTCTACTGGTTTGATCCAAGGCCTCTCAAGCAGAGGGTCGCAACTTCAAGCCCGGGCTGGCACCTCTGAGTTTTACGCAATTTATGTGCGAAATTACATTTGAAATTTACCATGAGGTTTACGGTGAAGCAAAAAAAAACTGTGAGGAATCCAGCACATGTTTGCGAATACATTCAATATTGTATGTGAAGGTCCCGGCCCGCACTGGGCCCCCGTGGGAACTACGGCCCAAGTCCTCTCATTTAGAGAGGAGGCCTGTGCCCTGCAATGGAACGTATATAGGCTGGGATGATTTTATTTTATTTTTACTATGTGTTGTTGTAGCGGCAATAAATAAATGAATAAATAAATAAATATCACGGGACAATTCACACCAATTGACCTAGTCCCAAAGTAAGCTTAGCAAAGCTTGTGTTATGGGTACTAGGCAACGGATAAACATACTTATATAGATAGATACATACTTAAATACATATTAAACACCCAAGACCCGAGAACAGACAGGAATACACCATTAATTATGAATAAATTTCAACTGTAAGTATATCTATTAAGGAGAATAAGATGCAGCTCTGTGAGGGACAGACGAATGGACAGAAAATTTAGCGACATTAAAAGGGTTCCGTATGTCGTTCCTTGGGTATGAAACCATAAAAACAGCCGTAAATTGCGTAAAAATAAACATTTCATTCATCTCAATGCTGTCGGCAAAACGGACTACCTAGTAAGGAAAACTGAATCAAAATTTTAACAACGTTAAACCCTTTTTAAGCCTTTACAAAAATACGATGTTATAATTAATTTTGAACCGTCTGTCTTTTTGTATGTAGGTAAATTGTGAAACCCAAACGTAGCAAAAAGTTCCCCTCGCGTGCTTGCCGCCCGCATCTCGCCCTGCCCCCAGCCCGCGGCCCGGCAACAGGTCATTTTGGTACAAAATAAATGACAAAATGCATAAAATGTTGAGATGTAACATTGTCAAATGTTTTCAATCGTTTGACAATTTTGTATGACATTTCAAACATGATGTTAAAGTGACAAGGTGCATAGATGATCACTTTTTTATGCTGTCGACTGTACAAACATAAAAATTAGAAATATGTTTTAGATATGAGCCCGTAAGCTTATAGTTTTAGTTTTATTATTTTTAGGTTACTCGTTATAGGATCCACTGAAAATCAGCGTCGAGGCCCCCTGCCTCGACTCATGCTGAGTGGGCTCCTTTTTCGAGACAACTGCCCCAATACATTTTTATATTTAAAAAATTTGTAAACTGTTTTTTTTTGTTGTTGTTGTTTCGAAATAAATTTTATTGTTTTCATTTCAAAAATAACAAAATGTTTGTGCCACCAGGTCATTTTGTATGAATATTTTAGAAGCAGAATATGCTTTGGCTAACATGTTTTTTTAAATAATTTATTGAATCAGGCGTTACTTTGCGGAGGTCCATATTAATGAACTAAAACAATTACTTTGCTCACCCGCGACCTTACAATAGTTACGTTTATGCAAGAAATGTGTGTTCATGCAGTTCCTCCACCTCCACACTGTACTGTGTTTTTTTAGTCAAAATTTTTCCAAAGCAGCATTCATTATGGTCTAGATGTCCTTGAGCCAGGAAGTTTTCAGAGCAGAATACTCCGGGGCCAAAGCGTACAAAAAGCGATGTGCTCGTTGACATTATTATAATTTTTGACTTTTGATAATAGTAAAAAGCATACAAATAACTTATCATCTAGGTATTGTTAGTAAAATTATACAATTTGACAATGAAATTTTTGAACCCACTGAGTATTTTGAGATCTTTACCATTTTATCTTCTGTTCGTTTTTTCTGTCATACACTAAAGCTCTTAGGTTTTCGTGGCATATGATTCTTCTGTCTTTTGTTCATTAGAACATGTTTTCATTTATATACTTTTTGAGCGTTGCACATTTTGATAATGAGAAATATTGAACCATTGTATATTTAGAAATTTGTACCAAAATTACCTGTTACCATACCCCCCAGCCCCTGTACCGCGTGAGCAAGGGTATGTATTAGGTACAATACCGAAGTACGAAAGACCAAATGTATTAAAACATCGAATGGGTCAAAAGACCGACACGATTAGTTTCTGAAACCGTTAACTTTTTAAGATTGTTATAAAACAAACCTAACCTAACCTAATGGGTTCTGTATGATGCCGTTTTAATATATTTTGAGAAGTTTACGGTTTCAGAAAAAAATCGTGTCGGTCTTTTGACCCATTCGATGTTTTAATACATTCGGTCTTTCGTACTTCGGTATTGTAATACATACCCGTGGGCAAGGACTCATTTAAACGGTTTAGCTATACTTGGAGTCTAATTTAATTACAACTCTATAGAAGCAAAGCCTTTGCCAATGTCACTAAAGTATACATCAGTTAAGGAGGTCCAAAGTCCTTTTGTGATCTAACCAAAGACCCCTCGAGACTAAACTCAGAGTGTTTGGTTACCTGTTTGCAAAGTTATATGGTTTTACTTGAGTTTCTAACCACAGGTTTATACAGCAGTTTAGTCTACTCGATGGTTTTCATCATCATCATCATCACATGCCTACGAAATAAATCGCTCGTTCCCTAAATATCAGAATTGCAAAATACTAGATTGCCGACTTACCCTATTTCTAAAATACCAAATTCCCAGAATACGAGACTTTCCTGTCACCGTGTTTTTCTCTATATCGGATTGCCAAAAAAGCTCGTTTTCAACATACCATTTTCCATTCAAAACCGAATTTCCATAATACCAGACAGTGAAATCACCAGGCTCGTCAGGCAGGTCGTGGTCGTCGTGGGGAGGCCAGTGGGTCGTGTTTTACGAGCCTGGTGATTTCACTATCTGGTATTATGGGAGGGGGCCGTTCAATAGTCATACAAACTTTTAGCATAATTCATCTTTTGTCAGAAATTATCATTTCGCATAACTCTTTTTTCTCAGAAACCATTGATTATTCAGGAATTTTGAAATGATTATCCAGTAGGACTCTATAGGTTAGGTTTGTTTTATAACAATGCTGTACAATTAATGGATTCAGAGCAAAAAGAGATATGCGAAATGATAATTTCTGACAAAATGATAAATTCGGACAATAGTTCTTATGACGATTATTACACACCCATTATGGGAATTCGGTTTTGAATAGAACATGGTGTATTGAAAACAAGCTTTTTTTGCCAATCCGATATAGAGAAAAACACGGTGACAGGAAAGTCTGGTATTCTGGGAATTTGGTATTTTAGAAATAGGGTAAGTCGGCATTGCCGACTCGGCAATCTAGTATTTTGCAATTTTGATATTTAGGGAACGAGCGAAATAAATGAATCCGACCTCTGGAATTGACTTCGATTTCCGGAATCCTACCCATACCAACACAGCAAGTTCAATAAAAGCTCAGGTATTTGTAAACCGTCATCGAACCCAATAGTTTAACTGCAAGATATTGGCCATCAATCTCAACTGTCGGCGGCCCTTACCAATCCAACCGAACTACTTAATCACGCCCGACGTTGATTTATCGCATTCATAATTTCGCTTTTGGCTTCAACAGATTCAAATTTAACTTTTCAAACAGCTCCTGGGCTGTAGAGTAGACCAAAAACCGCGGTCGTTCTAGATCAGTGGTTCCCAACCAGTGGTCCGTGGACCACTAGTGGTCCGCAGAAGACAAAATATGGTCCGCGAATGATTTTAAATTTATTTTTATGTAATTTCCTATTGAGTTTTTTATTAGAGTTTCAGTTTGATTATTACAGTTTATTATTTTTATTAAGTATACACCTTAGTGGTCCCTGCTAACAAGAATAATATAAAAGTGGTCCCTGACCAAGAAAAGGTTGGGAACCCCTGTTCTAGATAGACCTGCAAGCTTATTGTCTAACGCTTCTGACACTCGCCTTCGCAATCACTATTTCTTTCTGTCAAACGGTATAAGTTGATGGCAGAAAGAGATGGTGAAAGCGAAGGCAAGCGTCAGAAGCGTTAGACAATACGGCCTCTGCACCAATCAAGTAACCGAATTAAGGACGCACCGAGCTTTTGACGCATTTATTGCATTCATTTAATCCCTTGCTGTATCATGACTAGCAAAATTTTAGTTCTGAAATTCAAGTCTAAGATATTTGAGAATTCACTCTAGTGGCCAGTGATTTTCGGAACACGATTACATGTAGTTTGATCGATAGAAAAAAAAACCAAAGTCGTCTATCTATCTACACTAATATTATAAAGAGGAAAGATTTGTACCTATTTTTGTATGTTTGTAATGAATAGGCTCAAAAAGTACTGGGCCGATTTAAAAAATTCTTTCACCAATAGAATGCTACATTCTTCCAATTTGACATAGGCTACATTTCATTTTGAAAAAAATTAGGAATCCTTGGTAAAATTTGAACAATGTAACCGAAGGTGTAGAAAAATGAGTCTTAAAATGTCTTTCGTCGAATGCGCTGCCGAAACTATTAGCGATAGAACAAAATAATGTACAACAATATTGAAGAACATCATAATGTCTACAAAAAACTCCGCGGTAGCATATGTCCAACTATTGTAGTTATGTCACTACAACAACTTTTTTCATTTTGAACATTAATGAAAATGCTAACCAATGTATAATATAGTTGTACCCGTGCGAAGCCGGGGCGGGTCGCTAGTAAAAAATAAAATAAATCCTTAGTACGGCGTAAATACTGCACGGAAGGTCATGACTTTTTGAATGTTAATAAAACAAGTTGTATTCTAGAGCCTAGTGATGCTACATTTTTAAAACATGTATTTGTTTTAGTAATACGATGAAAATACTTAAATCTACGCGCGGCCTGACTAACTTATCGTGAGCCGTTGTGTTTCCCCCTTCAAATTCAAATTCAAATTCAAATCGTTTATTGCAAGGAAGTGAGTAGGCACAAAGATCTTAAAATACAAAATTCCTGATCATCACAACCGCCAGGTCCTGGCATGCAATAGCAATATAAATATGGTACTTAAGCCTAAAAAACAACATAATCATAATACAATAAAACAAAATAAATTAAACATGTAGCAGGGTTGAGTATCGGACGGAAAACGACGTTGTACAAATCAAACGGTTTATTAAGAAAATCTCAACAATACAGATATACGGAATACAGGGTGTTACATTGAACGTAGTACAAATTAAGTAATTCCGGCTCAGTTAACGATAGAGAACAAAATGCACGAATTGAGTAATTAAAATACTTCGTAATTAACTTTTGCTTATTTGCTAACAGAATAAAGAAATTAAAATCTCCTAGTGTTGTCACCCATCATGACGTCACGTTTACTTGACGTATCTATTCCTCAAGCTTTGTTATCAGTTATCAGTGTGTCAAAACATCAAAACAAATGATAAGGAGCAACAAGTGATATCTGTTAAAAATATTTTTTTATTAGAAATTAAAATTAACTGTTAAGTTCAAACGTACTTCAGCAAGTGTTCGAAATGTCCACCTCCTTCCTGAACACATAGCTCTGCACGTCGTCGAAGATTTCTTTGCACTCTGCCGAGTACGAACTCGTTGGTTTTTACTACCTCAAACGCCTGGATTATTTTTTGGCGGAGCTCCAGAACAGTATCAGACTCTCGTTTGTATACCAGTCTTTTGAGCTCACCCCACAAAAAATAATCCAGTGGAGTTAGATCCGGGCTACGAGGCGGCCATTCCACTGGACCACTGCGTCCTATCCAACGTCCAGGGAACTCTTGGTCCAGGTAACTCCGAACCCGCAGGGAAAAATGTGCTGGAGCTCCGTCTTGTTGATAGTGCATGTTTTGCAAATTTTGTTCGGGAATTTGTTGCAACAGCATTGGCAACTCGTTTCTTAAAAAGGCTTCGTACTTAATTCCATTTAAATTACCTTCAATGAAATAAGGTCCTATGACATAATTATTGAGAATACCCGCCCAAACATTAACTGAGAAGCGTGTTTGAAACGAGTCTCGCCGTGTCACATGAGGATTGACATCACTCCACCAGTGCTCGTTGTGTATGTTAAACAGTCCTACTCTGGTGAAGGTAGCTTCATCTGACCATAAAATGTTAAGGTGTTGGTTTTGTAATAGCCAACGACAAAACCGTACTCTCCTGGAATAATCTGCTAAGACAATATCTTGCACCCGTTGAAAGTGAAACGGGTGTAATCCTTCGGCATTCAAAAGTCTCCAAATAAAAATGTGGGTTGTACCAAATCGTGCTGCGGCTTCTCTGGTGCTGGCTTCTGGGTGGCGGATAAAATACCTAAGTACTCATGTTTTAAAAACCCCTGAGTACCTTGGACGCCGGCCTCTACCTTGGGCATGAGCTGGGACCGTAAACTGTCCATAGTATCTCAAATTCTGTACACTTGTGTTGATCAATTGACGAGTGGGGATTGGACTCTCCGGGTATCACTCATGAAATAGTTCTTGTGCCCTCATCGTACTCTGCGATGTGAAATAAAGTTCTACCATCACTGATCGCTGAATATTAGTAAACGGATAAGCAGGAGGCATGACTTCTGTTTAAAATTAAACTGCGATAATAAAGAATCAAACGAAATGCTGGTTTGTTATGACAAATAACTTCAGTAATGTGTCAGAATGAATTTTACTCATAAATTATCAACATAGGAAAGCAAAAAGGTAAGTGTTCACTACAAAACTAGATTCAAACTTTTTTCTTTTAACTCTCTAATTAGGGTAACCACGATGAGACCAAAAAATAGGAAAAATTTAAACAGCAATATTAATTAATTAAGATGACTTTAACAACACGAGACCTAGTAGAGGCGTTTAGCATCAGGGAGACGAAATTAAAAAACAAGAGTTGTATTACGTTCAATGTAACACCCTGTATACTCAGGGAACGGCGGGCGTTTCGACAGAGACACCGCACTGCGACCAGAGTACTTACTACCTATCTAGATTTATATTGGAAGGTGTTCAATAGTTTGAATGCAGCCAACCAAGTATAAACCTGCTCCTAACAATTGATACAAACAAAATATTACTTCACGCTTATATGGATTCTACGTTGACCAAACGATAGCGCGATCTAACTCGATCCCAACGCCATCTCTGGGTGACTTTTGGTACTACACTCCTCGCTGCACCGCGCCAGTGACGAATTCGTGTGAAGTCGGGTAGCTAGCGCCATCTAGTTTAATACTTCATGTACTACAAACATAATTATGGAGAACCTCCGAACTAATATTATTATTATAATTTATACAATTAAATCATGTCACAATAATTCATCTAAAACAAAGTCTTTTACCGCATAGTAATCTTTTCCAATTAACATGTCCTTCAAACGGGCCTTAAATATTTTAATATTTTCAATGTCTCTTATTGCTTGCTTTAGGGATCCTTGGGTGCTTGACCGTATAGTTAGTAGCGTGTTAGTTCTCCTTCGGATTTCGGAGGGGGAACAGCCTGTGTCGCTTGCGCTTGCGCACCGCTTTGATTCTAGCCGCTCTCACGCACACAAACGTGTGCATAGAATATTTAAAATTAAATTAGCGCAAGAAGCCCGGTGCGGCCTTCCGGCATTTTTTGGAAATAAAATATCCTAACAATATTTTAAAGTATTTTTTCCATCGCTTCAAATTTTTTCGTCTATCTTTCGCATGTCGCATTACAGCCGGCCGCGGAGTGGGAATAAAGTGAAAGGCGCTCGGCAGCTTCCTGCATATATAATTAAAATAATAATAATTAATAATTGTTAAATTTTATTTAAATATTAGTTTCAATTTAAAATGTTTTTTCATATGTCAAAAAATTATACAATTTGATTAATTGTTTAGTAGTGCGGTGACCAAAAAACTAAAATCGCTCGTTTCTCAAAACCTATAAAACAGAGATCCGTCCTTTTGAATTAGGACGGCAGAGCAGCCAAGGCCAATATCAGTTTACATATAACACCATAAGTTTACGACAAAATAATTTAAAGTATATTACATCGATATAAGAGTCGTATTCAAAAAAATATGCATGGTTAAGGGCTTAATGAAAACAAAATCACGATCGCTTCCTTTGTGTAACGAAATTTAGTCATTCAAACTATAAAGGTAACTCAACTCGTTACACAAAGGAATTTGAATAGTGTTCAATTTTTTTGAAAACGATTCATAATTTAAGTACAGACGATAAGTGAGAAATCACTATGACCACAAAGCACCACCAAAATTTCGAGCTCTATAAATTAACGTCAAAACGGTAAACAATATTTCGCCGTCGATAAATCCAACCAAACTGCCGAGCACTAGGCACACCGATATTTTATCGAAAAACTGATTTTCCGGCGACAGTTTCCCGACGTTTCCCGCAATTTCCCCGCCAGCCGAGTGGAAGTCCGTGTTCGTATAATTCCAGAGCCCCGAGATTTCGCCGCTTCGAGTTAACTAAAAAGCTTATACGCGTGAGAATTTAATGGGACAGGTTAGCTAACGAGTAACTATACTGAAAGAGGAACAGTTTCTCGAATCTTATATGAATACTAGCTGACCCGGCAAACGTTGTTTTGCCATATTACGGGTATAAGAAATAGCCTACGACCTATTCTCAGACCTACCGAGTGTAGAGAAAAAAGTTTCATAAAAATCGGCCAAGCCGTTTCGGAGGAGTTCGGTAACAAACACTGTGACACGAGATTTTTATATATTAAAAGATTAATCTCTACTCTCTAGACTTCGTCTGTAAAGAATAGGGGTTACCTATTTATGAAATAAAACAATTTGAAACTGATAAGAAATATTCGCAACAAAAAATCGATATTTTATAAATAGCGAAAAATATGCTTGTCCGATTTAAATAAAATAGATCAAAATATTTTATTTTCTGTTTTGTTTGAACTTAATGTATTTTCCTAAATAATTCTTATCGAATTAGGTTGAAGAAATTTTTAGTCAATCTTGTAATTCACTGTCGAGTCTGTTGAACTTGCTATCGGTACGAATAAATGTCAAAATCCCGCTGTCATTTCGTGACGTGTTGTTGTGTGCGTGACCTCAACTCTCCTTTACCTTCACTCACGATGTTTTCCTTCATCGTTAAACTCATGGTAAATTTCAAATGTAATTTCGCACATAAATTCTTAAAAACTCAGAGGTGCAAACCTTTGAACTCACGACCCTCTGCTTTTGATTGTGAAGCCATTATACGTCAAACCGTTAGGTTACCAAGGCATAATTAAGTAAGCTTCTATTAACCTTTTCGACGCCAACGACGCATATATACGCACCGCAGGCACCGCAAAGCGTTGAAAAGGTTTAATTCCATGTCTCAATTCAGAGCTTTGAACTTGTACCATCAAAAGGCGTCCACACGTTATTGCGTGATTGAGTAAACATCCAAATATTTTCTCAAACTTTTCATCTAAGTATGATAGTACCTGGGCGACCGAGCTCTGCTCGGGCAGAAACTCGGTACCAAGCGTTTTCCCAGAGATAAGACCAAGCTAGATCAATTTTTCATCCCTGAAAACCCCCAAATACCAAATTTCATCGAAATCGTTGGAACCGTTTCCGAGATCCTGATTATATACACCGGAGGGGTGGGGGGGGGGGGGGTGAGAGGGGGAGGGAGCGCGGGAGTGTTAAAGGGGGGATGCACCGTTTTCAAGATATTTGACAAAAACACCGGAGGGGGGGGGGTTAAGTCACGTTAAACTATCGTCCGTAAACCGACATTACAGACAACGGGCTTTTCCTGTTCTGTGCTCCCAATAGGGAACGTGCACATAGACGGTGCTGCCAACTGGTGCCATAAGGGTGCCATCAATTTGAATGTTTTACCTTGATAAGTTTGTTTTACTGTCCGCATAGTGTCTCTTCTGTCGCATTAGTGCTGCCGCCTATAGTTACTGCACGTTCCCTATAATACTTTTTCTAACAAAAAAGTAACTTTTTCTCACAAAAAAGTATCTTTTTCTCACAAAAGAAGAAACTTGACGTTTTCTCATGAAAAATAAACTTAAAAAAAAAACTAAAAATGTTGAAAAAAAACGTGGATTCGCACCGAGGTCGCCTGGATCCTCGACCACCCGATTTTTAATGTGCCATTATGATGTGCTCGAAGTGGGCGAAATTTAGCTTTATATTCTAATGCAAACAAAAATAGCCGGAAAACACGAGTAAAAGTGATTTTCTGAAAATGAAACATAGCTAGATCAGTTTTTCATCCCCGAAAACCCCCACATACCAAATTTCATCGAAATCGTTGGAGCCGTTTCCGAGATCCTGATTATATATATACATATATATATATATAATAATTTCTCGTTTAAAGGTATTAGATTTTAGTATGTAGGAAGTACAACAGTTGTTTAAATAAGTACAATGGTGTGTTTCTGACTGTTCTTTTAAAACAAAATATTCACAATGGACTTACCATAGTATAGTCGGGGTAAAAAAGCGTTCGTCACATTTCGACCTTAATTCGTTGTCATAGAGTCGAAAAGTTACGAACCTTTTCTTACCCCGACTATACCTACTCAGGTGTATAAATCAGAAAGAAGGTGTGAGATTTTATTGGAAATCCAAAGTATTTGGATCATGTCCAAACATTTCTTTATACTTTGGTAACTTCTTCGTTAGCCAAGTCTAAAGTTATTTTGAAACGACAAAATGAAAAGGCGCTGACATTTTTAGGGTTCCGTAGTCTCACAAGGAACTTTTATTTGCCATGTTTTTCTGACTGTTGGTCTGTCCGTCTGTGGCTTAGCACTGTTAATGCTAGGAGGCTGTAATTTTCATCATCATCATCATCCCAGCCTATATAAGGCCACAGGGCACAGGCCTCCTCTCAGAATGAGAGGAATTGGGCCATAGTTCCCACGCGGGCCCAATGCGGATTGAGAACTTCACACACACCACTGAATTTCCTCATAGGTGTATACAGGTTTCCTCACGATATTTTCCTTCATCGTAAAGCTCATGGTAAATTACAAGTGTAATTTCGCACATAAATTCCGAAAAACTCAGAGGTGCATGCCGGGATTTGAACCCACGACACTCTGCTTGAAAGGCCATAGATCAAACCACTAGGCCACCGCATGGCTATAATTTTGCATCAGTGCTAATATTATAAATAGATGCGAAAGTCTGTCTCTATGTTACTTCTTCACGCTTAAACCGCTAAACCGATTTACATGAAATTCGGTATGGAGATAGTTTGAGTCGCAGGGAAGGACACAGGATAGTTTTTATCCCAGAAAATTACATAGTTTCCGCGGGATGGCGATAAAATAATTCTTTGCAAATGGAGTAGCCGGCAACAGCTGGTTCATATCATAACAAATTTTAAATGGTCGTATGTTAGTAGTACGGAACCCTGCACGGCATTTGGTCTTATACTCTTGGCCAGTTAAACCATTAGCACAGAATATATAATAGTACTGACGTACAGAATGGAAACGGTCCGCCCCGCACCGATTCGAATTACCCCACCCCTCAAGGCGCAGATAGCCGGAAACCGCCAGAAACCAGAAGAGTGCGCGCGCGATGTATGTAGGCGTACGCGTGTACAGACGTCGTCGTGCTTAATGTAGATTCAAAAACGTGTATTTGTACGTCGTGTCCGCCGCGTGCCTTTAGTTTAGTTACTACAAAACTGTGTCTAAGAATGTTGGTACTTATTATAACTTTAGAACTCTTTATAAATTATGATTAAAAAGTTCAATTTAATTATACGCTTTTCAACTTCGTCCGTCGGCGGACTAAATTTAGTTAGAAAGTTTTAACAGAATTAAAAATGAAAGTCCTCCAAGCTGTCTTTTAAATAAAAACTGAACTGAAACCATTACTTTGCTCACCCGCAATCTAAAGTCACGACGGGGTAAGGTCGCGGGTGAGCAAAGTAATTGTTTCAGTTCATTAATATGGACCTCCGCAAAGTAACGCTTGATTAAAAAAAATAATAAAAACTGGCCAAATGCGGGTTGGACTAGCAAAGGGTTATGAACAAATTTTCATCATCATCATTTCAGACGAAAGACCACTGCTGCTGCTGAACATTGGCCTCGTGAAACAGATCGGTCCCATGTCATGCTGGATCCCGCAACCTTAACCTGGTCGTCGCAACCATCAAATTTTTTTTTTTTATACAATATAGGCTTGCGTTTGGCCACAATCACGCCTGATGGAAAGCGAAGATGAGGCCTACGATGGAGCACGCTTGCCTAGTAAATGCTCATTCACCCTAGGTCAAAATAAAATTTACATTTCCCAAATGCTTTTTTGCTCACTATGGTTTTTACTAAAGATTATTTTCACAATCGCGTATTTTCCCAACTTAAATCGACACAGAAACATAGGTAGGTTTAGGTTATGTTAAGTTTTCATCGGGCCGAAGGGCCAAAAGCACACAGAAGAAGGAGCTCCGCGTGAACGGAGCTCCGTCGACACTGTTACTGTGTCAATTCAAATTGGGAAAAAACGCTACTGTGAAAATAAGCTTCAGTAAAAACTATAGTAAGAAAAAAAACATCTGGGAAAAAATGCGAATGGGAATTTTTCTACTAGAAAATAATAACTATTTTGTTAAATTGATCGAACCAGTCAAAATTGCAATCACATCCTTTGTATAACTATATATAACTTTGTGTTTAGTAGTGGTAGAGCCATGTTGTAGCTAGCCGCTGCATCACGAATGGGCCGGCTCGTCCGGGGCCCGGGGCAGTACCACACTCTCACAGAACACCGGCGTGAAGCAGCAGTAATCCTGCTTGCGTTTCGTACGGTCAGTGAGAGTGCCGGGGGCCCAAAACCTCACCCCTTCCCTCTCCCCCTTCCCCTATTCCCTCTCCTTAAGGGCCGACAACGCACTGGCATCGCGTAAAGCGCTGCAGGTGTCTATGGACAGTGGTGATCATTTAACATCAGGTAACCCACTAGTTCGTTTGTCTGGCCTTTCTAACATAAAAAAAAAACAAAGGAATCAATTAAGTTTTGCTTTAATTAAATCCCTTAATTGTATATTTCAAACTAAATACAAACAGAAATATAGATGCACAGAAAAAACCCCAGAAAATAGACCAATGCTGGGAATCGAACCCAGGTCCTCAGCGTTCGATTCCCAGCATTGGTCTTTTTTCTGGGGTTTTTTCTGTGCATCTATATTTCAGTTTGTATTTAGTTTGAAATATATGGTTTCACGGGATGACCGTAAAAGTAATAAAAAAAGAAGTTGAAAAATAAATACAAAAAGAAGATACTTCATACCTAACTCCCTTAATTGTATTAAAATGTTTTAAAAATGACTCATTAATATTAGTTTTATCAAGCTTTCTTACATTTCTTTTTGAGTAACAGGGTCTCGATTAACCGCCACACCATGGCCACCAAAGTAATGCTACAGGGATTCCATTTATCGAAGTATCAAACCCATAAAAAAGAATTACTTTCCGGACACAGAATCTCCGCCAGCCTTCAAAGGACCTATCCCCGTCGATCCTCACGTCCCTCCTCTACCCATCTAATTACTTTAATCTGGTCATTACGTGTAAAGAAAAGGCGTGCGACATTTATCGCACTCGGCGAGCTCATTATAGACCCGTAGCGCTACGGTTTAAGGTTTCAAAAATATTAAAGTTGTTTAAATTTTGCATATAGTTTTCAGACCATTCATCCAACCTAATATATTATTTTGTGCCATCCTAGGTACTTGCTTGGGTAGAAATTTAGGTATTTGTCCTTTCGATCAGTACAGGACGAAAAAAATATTACAGATGAAAATTTTCCTTTCATGATAATAATAAAGTAGTAACTGATCTACAAATGAATTTTGTGTCATCTCTGTCCACGGAAATCCTGAAATTAAACCAGTACCTAAAAGTCACTCAGCTACCTCTAAAAAAAAATTACAATTGGTTATAAAGGTTTTATGTGTTTTAGAGTACTGATATCTGTTGTTTAAAATATTTTGTGCCAAATTCATCCACGGCATTTATAGTGTTGCGTTCGCACACATAATATTTAGATTTATTTTTTTTGTAATTTGGAACGCATCTGTTAGTGACAGTTTTTCGCGGTAGATATAGTTTTTTTTTTTTTATTAATGCCAATTGAAGGTAGATATTGGAGTGGGCGGCTCATGGACAGTCGCATTTTCGCTGTGTCTTTCGTGTGTCGTATCGGATAAGTAAGGAGCACTCAAAACCAGCCCAATTTGAACCTCTGGAAGAGATTCCCCTGCAGCATCAGCTCGTGAATCCAGGACGTCGGTACCGACTGGACTGCAGACCACGAAGGCGCTGGGTGAGTCGGCCTGCACTTTCTATCTGCTTTCACTGGCACTCTATTTTGTTTCGTTTCGTTCTTTCTCGTACTTCAGGTCCTTCACCAATAAAAATTTCGTTTAATTTCGTTTCGAAAAATACGGTTTCCCGGCTTGCGGGCGACTGTACATTTGGTCTTTCGAACGCGGATCCTCCTCAAACCGAGTACAGTCAATCTGGCTCGGGGCCAGGAGTGACCATAGAACCAAAATATCGTCTAGATAAAACTTTCACTAACATTTATCGTTTCGTATCGTATCCATTTATAGCATAAATATATACTTACCTTGCCTATCATTTCGTGTTTCGTCATCGTGATCTTAAAAAGAAAAACTAAACCTCATTGTGTCTTTGTCGTAGTTGAAATATCGTTCCTACCAGATTCGACGAATTTATCGCATTTATTATAAAATTGTAAGATTTATTAACCAGAACAGTGATGCAACCATTGCACGACCAAATTGAGTATTCATTAAATTAGGTACAAGCCATGTTAATGTCGTACACTTCTGAAATTAGTCGGGTTATACTTTACCATGTGCCATTTATAACCTCAACTATTTAATTAATATAGGAATAGCAAGACTTTACAAATAACAATTTCACCGCTGAATTATTGTTATTTTGTTAGTTGAATAGTTCGCAGATAAGTAAATACCTTGGAAGAAAATATTTATAATTCATAATATTTTTTTATTACTATTCTGGAACGTAACTAAGTACCTATTTACTATCATTGAACGAATATCGTTCGTTATTTTTGAGTAACGTTAACAGATGTTTGTTTATTTATTTTACACTATTCACACTTTATTGTCAAGAAATTATTCCGTTATTACTGGTAAATAACTAAATAACCTAAACATAGATAGTGGTACACGGGGGTAATAATTCCAAGCATTTCGGCAAGGGTACTCGCATTACTTATAGTACCTGAGTGACCGAGCTTTACTCGAAGTTATTCCTTTTTCTAAAACTCGAAAATTTCGTAAGTAGTTAGTTCGTTTTGCCAGAGATTTGTAGTTCGCGTTCACCCGAAATTTCCACATATCAAATTCCATCCAAATCGTTTTAGCCGTTTCCGAGATCCCGAAATGAGTAAATAAATATGTATATAACCGTAACCCTGCCTTATTGTTCTTCAGAGTTTGGATACTTGACATCGTAAGTTGGGGAGTTATCGCCAATTAATTTAAACTTTACTAAATTCACTTTAAAGATTAGGTAGGTATGTACCTTTGTAAACAAATAATATCGTTCGTAAAATTGTTGTAATATAAAATAACCTAGCGTCTTGATTTGTTTTTCGTTATTGATAAACATAGTTTCGTGGAGCGAGCATAGTAAACCTTTTAACTTTGTAGTTAGGTTGAAATTCCCGAAATAGAATTTTTTGAGAAATTATATTTACAATTGTTTGGTAGAATATTTAACTGTTTAGGTACAAAATGTCGAAAGCGATTGCTCGCCGTAGCTTGCAACTTAAGCGCGACATTTCAATTAAACGCGTCGACGAGTGCTTAGCTGTGGGCCTACAAGCTAAAGTAGACGCCTCGCGACTGTCAGTGTTTTTTTCGCGATTTAGTAAATTAGAGAGTTATTGTGCTAGCTTTGAAGCGCATCATCTTAAACTTTGTTCGGAACTAACTGAGGTTAGCGATTTAAATGAGGAAGACTTGATACGTCAAGACTTTGATGATAAATACTTTCAAATTATTGAGATTCATTCTTTTTTGTCGTCAACGGCCGGTACTGAATGTGAGACAAGTAGAACGGACCTATCCGTGAAGTTACCTCGATTGAATTTAGTGCACTTTGATGGTGACATTAAATCTTGGGGTACATTTTACGACATGTTTAACACAATGGTGCATCAAAACAAACGGTTGTCGAACATTGAAAGATTTTCAATTCTTATTTCACTTCTCACGGGTGAACCTTTGCAATTGCTGAAGGGATTTCCCCTCTCGGACAGTAATTACTTAGACGCCTACTCAGCTTTGGTTGATAGATACCAAAGCAAACGAAAATTAGCATTTCGACATTGGGAGGAGATTCAAAACGCTAAACTGAAATGTAACTCGCCTCGTGAATTACGTCGATTGGTTGATACATTTAAAGAAAATTTGGCCGTATTGAAAAATTTGCGATTACCAGTCAAGGATTGGGATTTCCCACTATTTTATCTGTTGATCAATAAATTGGATCAGGACACTCGTCGTCGTTTCGAATTACAAAACGATAACAAGGACATACCGTCGTTCGAAACTTTGCTTGAATTTGTGAGCAAGGCTGGACAGGCGCTGGAGCTCGCCGAGCCCTCGGAGTGCGCGGCGCCCCCCGCACCCCGCGCGCCCGCGCACCGCGCGCCCGTGCTCCGCGCCCCCGCGCCCCGCGCCCCCGCGCGTGCCTGGGGCGCCGAGACCGCCGGGCCCGCCTATACTGCCGCTCCTGGCTCGACACGCAAGGCATTGATGGCTAGTAGTGCCGCGCCAAGTGAACAAACTTGTGTGTTATGCCGGTCTAATCACGACGTCGCTAAATGCGTGTCTTATCGTAATAAGTCTCCTCATGAACGCTTCGCTGTCGTAAAAGACAATAGACTTTGCGTGAATTGTCTTCGTCCTGGTCACGTGGTCAAATTTTGTCCGTCGCAATTTCGTTGCTTAAGGTGTAATGTTCCTCATCACACTAGTCTACATTTCGATGACAGTGTCGCTGGTCCCGGGCCCAGCGCCGGTGCTTCGTCGGCCAGCAGCGGCCCCGTAGCGTCGCCGCCTTCATCCGCGACCTCGCGTGACCCTCATCTCGTAGTCAACAAGCGAGTGAACATGCTCGCGTCCGGATCGCTCCCGGCCAGTCACACTTCTCTTCTTGCTACTGCGTCCGTTGAGATTTTGGATAATTACGGAAGCTATCAAAAAATTCGTGTCGTTATTGATAGCGGAAGCCAATCGAACTTTATCACAAAACGTTGCGCACAGCGTCTCGGACTTTCATTTCGTAAAACCACTGCCGCCATTGAGGGTATTGGTCAATGTTCCTCTTTGGCCACTACTTGCACATCGCTTCAAATTCGCAGCACTAAGACTCCATTTGAAACACAAATTGAGGCTTTTATCACCCCCAAAATTTGTAGTGAATTGCCTACTGTGGAAATCAACACTGATCAGTTGTCCCATGTATATGAACTCGACCTAGCCGACCCCAACTTTGCCACACCCGGTTGTATCGACGCCCTGTTAGGAGTTGACTTGTTTTGCGAAATACTTTTAGGCAACCGTCACGACTACGGCTCGACTGGCCCCACTGCATTCGAAACCAAATTTGGATGGATTGTTATGGGAAAGGTCTCTTGCGCGCGTACTCATTCCAGATCATCGTTGTTTTGTTCGTTTGAGACCCTGGATGACCAAATTCGTAAATTTTGGGAGATAGAGAGTCTTCCCATAGCCTCACCCGTCACTGATGATGAGGCCATGTGCGAGAGAATATTCGCCTCGACTCACGCACGTGACTCTGACGGGAGGTATATCGTACGCTTACCCTTCCGAACAACTAATCCTCAACTCGGTCAATCATTAGCACTCGCCAAGCGTCGCCTATTCTCGCTAGAAAAAAGACTTGCTCGTGATCCCAAGCTCCGTGATGACTACAATAGCTTTATGCGTGATAACTTGGATGCTGGCCACATGGAGCCGGTTAAACATCGTGCCGCTGGACAGGTGTATTATCTGTCGCACCACTGTGTGCTGAAGCCCAGTAGCACCACTACTAAACTGCGAGCGGTTTTTGATGCCACGGCTCAGCCCGCTGGAGGTCCGTCATTAAATGATCAATTGCTTGTTGGTCCCAAATTGCAAAGCGATCTTATTTCGATTCTTCTTCGCTTTCGTTTACACGCGGTCGTGTTTACGGCAGATATTCGTCAGATGTATCGTCAAATTTTAGTCTCTCCCGCTGATCGTGATTACCAACGAATATTGTTTCGATTCTCTTGCGATGAGCCTATACAGGAGTTTTGTCTCAACACCGTGACGTACGGGATGGCGTCATCTAGTTTTCTGGCGATTCGCGCCATAATTCAGCTGGCAATCGATGAGGGTAAAGAATATCACCCTCGTGTAGCTGACGCCTTAAAAAGGGATATTTACGTCGATGACGTGGTGACCGGAGCCGATTCTATTGAATCCGCTCGCGCATTGCAATCGCAAATCATCGGAATATTGAGTAGAGGTTGCTTCGAACTTAGAAAGTGGTCGAGCAACTGCCCCCAACTGTTAGAGAATCTTGATCCAGCTCATTGTCATAACAGCCCTCTTTCATTTGACCAAACTTCTGGGTCTTCATCGCCGGTTAAAGTGCTGGGCATGGAGTGGGATCCTTCTCGTGACGTCTTTTCGTTTACCGTCAGTCCACTTCATGAGAAATGCACAAAGCGGAACATTCTCTCGGAACTATCTCGAATTTTCGACCCACTCGGTTTTCTAACTCCGCTGACTCTTGCATTTAAACGCATAATTCAAGAGCTTTGGACTCTCGGCTTGGACTGGGATGAAACAGCACCCATCCACGTTGCACAGAACTGGTCTCGTTATCGCATGGATTTGAGCGCTCTGTCCAACCTCGAAATTCCTCGTTTCGTTGCATCGACAGACTCATGCGGCGTACAGCTGCATGGTTTCTGCGATGCGTCTGAGGTTGGTTATGCCGCCGTTATATTCTTTCGAATCACTCATCGTGATGGTACTGTCACGAGCCAATTGATCATGTCTCGTTCAAAGGTAGCCCCTTTAAAAAGGACTTCAATCCCTCGTCTGGAGCTATGCGCTGCTGTATTGTTGACAGGTCTCCTTGAACAAGTCAAGAATATTTACGCTGACGACATAGAATTTCAGGACATTTATTGTTGGTCAGATTCCACCGTGACGCTCGCTTGGTTGCGTTCCCCTTCCCATCGTTGGAAGACTTACGTAAGCAATCGTGTGAGCCACATACAGGAAAGAATTCCTGCTGCTCATTGGCATCACGTTAGATCCCAAAGCAACCCTGCTGACTGTGCCTCGCGTGGGATAACTGTCCAAGAGCTTATTCAGCATTCGTTGTGGTGGACTGGACCAGTTTGGTTATCCGCAGAAAAATGTAAATGGCCAACGCTGTCATCACCCCTCGAAGAAGACATCAATATCGTTGAGGAGCAAAAATGCCCTAAAGAAATGTCATTATTCGTCGCTGTTGATAAGTTTGATGATTTTTTACAAAGACATTCGAGCTTCGCCAAAGCCAAGCGCATTGTTGCTTATGTTCGTCGTTTCTTATTCAATTGTCGTAACTCGAACCATCGTGAAACCGGTCCTTTAACTCAAGTTGAATTAAACGATGCCCTGAATATTCTCGTCAAGTTGGCACAGACTGACGCATTTTCAACCGAAATTAATGCAATTGAAAGGGGCAACAAATTGCCTAAACCTCTTCGAAAGCTTAGTATTTTCGTCGACAAGGATGGTTTGTTGAGGGTGGGCGGCAGGCTCAAGCACTCTAATCTCGATTATGACTGCAAACACCCTCTTCTATTGCCCAGTAAACATCGTCTCACAATGCTGATCATTGATCAGGTTCATAAGGATAATCAGCATCCAGGCTCACGCACTTTGGGTTTCTTGATAGCACAAAACTTTTGGATAATCGCAGCGAAACGTGTGATAAGGAGTCGTTTGTCCAAATGTTTAAAATGTTTTCGCGTTGAGCCCAAGGCATTAAGTCCTCGCATGTCGGACCTCCCTAAAGTAAGGATATCACAGGTCAAACCCTTTTCGTGTGTCGGTGTCGATTTCGCAGGCCCGTTCCCCACGTACATTAAGCGCTACCGTGGGGCTCGACCTTTCAAGACCTATATTTGCCTTTTCATTTGTTTCGTCACCAAAGCCGTTCACGTGGAGCTTGTCATAGGATTAACAACGGAGGCCTTTCTTGCTGCACTTCGTCGTTTTATCGCTCGTCGCGGCCGATGTCAACGTATACATTGCGACCGTGGCACCAACTTCGTAGGCGCTTATAACATCTTGCTGCCTCTTATGCAGGAAGCAAGTGCTCTCGAAACTATTGAGTTCCGTTTCAATCCACCGGCAGCACCCCATTTCGGTGGTCTATGGGAGGCAAATATTAGGTCTTTTAAAACTCATCTCGAGCGCGTCGTCGGAAGTCAGATATTGACTTATGAGGAGTTCCTTACAGTGTCAACTCAGATTGAGGCCGTCTTGAACTCACGTCCACTTTGTGAGATGAGCTCTGACCCTAATGATATGTCTGTATTGACTCCTGGCCATTTCCTCACCCTCGAACCGTTAACCTCCTTACCGGGACCTCAAATCCATGATGATAACACGACTCTCTCAAATCGATGGCACTTAGTACAAAGACTTCATCATGATTTTTGGAAACGATGGCACATGGAATATTTACACACTTTAAATCAACGCTCGAAATGGCACACTGATTCTACGGAACCTAGTATCGGCTCCCTGGTGTTGATTAAGGATGAACAAATTAAACCGCTCAACTGGTCTCTCGGTTGAATTACTGCTCTGCATCCCGGGAAGGATGGAGTCGCTCGCGTTGCAACCCTAAAGACACAATCGGGTTCAATACAAAGGCCACTGGTAAAGTTGTGTCCTTTGCCTATTTCTTAATCGTATAAAATACGTTGTATTTTGGTGGGCGGATTGTTGCGTTCGCACACATAATATTTAGATTTATTTTTTTTGTAATTTGGAACGCATCTGTTAGTGACAGTTTTTCGCGGTAGATATAGTTTTTTTTTTTTTATTAATGCCAATTGAAGGTAGATATTGGAGTGGGCGGCTCATGGACAGTCGCATTTTCGCTGCGTCTTTCGTGTGTCGTATCGGATAAGTAAGGAGCACTCAAAACCAGCCCAATTTGAACCTCTGGAAGAGATTCCCCTGCAGCATCAGCTCGTGAATCCAGGACGTCGGTACCGACTGGACTGCAGACCACGAAGGCGCTGGGTGAGTCGGCCTGCACTTTCTATCTGCTTTCACTGGCACTCTATTTTGTTTCGTTTCGTTCTTTCTCGTACTTCAGGTCCTTCACCAATAAAAATTTCGTTTAATTTCGTTTCGAAAAATACGGTTTCCCGGCTTGCGGGCGACTGTACATATAGATATATATATTTTTTAATATAACGCCCTGTAAATGCCACAAAAGAAAATTCAAGTTATTAGAGTTTACGTGTTTTTGATTATTATGGTGTAACAAAACACTATTCAAAATTTGTGCTGTTTTTATCCACGTAATCTCATAATTTGGAAAAAAACAGTCTTTTTCGCACTACGGGCGAGCGCGGGGAAGAGCGCGGGCGGCGGGCGGCGGGCGGTGAGTGGCGGGCGCCGGCGGCTGTCGGCGTTTATTTGATTAGACCCATAGCGTTGGATAATATTGAGGTTAGGTATATAAGTTTCAAAAACTCTAAAATTGCTATTTCTTGCTTGTGCGATACGGTCGTACGTAAGCAACTTATAATTGCGTTTTTTGTCACAACTGTTACCTACCTGCATTTTAGCAATTCGATAATTAGTCGTTGATTCTTTTTATTCAAATCCAAACTGATAAAAATATTTTAAATTTTAAAATAATTGTACTTACATATATCTGGGATGGAATTACTTACTCTATTATGGCGTATTCGCAAATTGCCAGGTTTCTAAATACTTACCTACTAACTACGAACTAGTAATTAATGCGACAAAAAATAAACAATTTATAGAACAGTTATTCAGTATTTCTTTTATTAAACAAAAACCAAATAAAGCTAATTCGTATTATGTATTTTTTCTTATACCTACATATGTCATATCTTGTGCATGCATACAAGTTTGCAGATTTCTAGTAATTACACTTTAATTAGGTACTCAAAACCTGCAAACTTGTATGTATTCCCATTAGTATTGGTGATCTGAAGCTCCATAGCGTACATCACTATATTCTATGTCAATCCAATTTAATGACGATGTAAATAAAGACTCCAATAAAGTACCAAACGCACAGACAGCGGAGACGTGGCGGGGTGGGGTGACGGTAACGGTTGTAATATTAGAGCTTGTATGAACGAGTTCGCGGTATGGTACCGCACTGCCACGCCTCCGCCGTCGCTGTCTGTGCGTTTGGAGCTTTAAGGCCGGCGCCCACTGACGGCATGGCACGGCGTGGCATTTTATTACTATCAAGTTATTTTGAATCTTATTTCAATGACTTTAGAATTCATGTTTCTTTATTTCGATACCACGATGCCGCGGCGTGCCGAGGGATGACGCAACGCATAAACAATAAAGTAACATGAATTCTAAACTCATTTAAATAAGATTCAAAATAACTTGATAGTAATAAAATGCCATGCCATGCCATGCCGTCAGTGGGCGCCGGCCCTTAATTTGGTCACAGACTACTTAGTGATGTGAAAATCTAAAACCAATAGTAAAATAAAATCTTTCCAATAAATCGGACCATGTTTTCCCCCATATCTACGCTACCATAGATCGCGCGCTTGTTTTAACCCGTGACGCGTCCAAGGGACTACGTTAGTCCCTAACTTTTTTTTTGCGGGAAATGTCCTAGAGACTACTACTGAAGTCTAATTTTAGTAATTTTAGTATGGTGGACGCGTGAACGGTTCAAATTTTAATAATTTTAATGAAATAGGTTTGTTTACACTTTCATCAAATTGGATTGACATAGGGATTAATTTACTGTAGGCCTGTGCAATCTTCAACAAGAACGACATTTCTATGTTGCTTTTTGTTCCTTCAACCCTTTTGACTTACGCCAAAATAATCAAGGTGGAAAACGTTTCTTGCATTTCAATAGTACCTATAGTATTTCCAATCATTTATTTTCTCGTTGACAGCTCCCGTAGAATGTAACTGCGTTTTTTACGCAAAAATTAACTTATAAATGCGAGGTATAAAAAATACGACAACTGCCTAATTTTGTTCCTTGATCCCTTATAATATTCATCTAAGACAAATTGAGTCCATATATGCAGTATTTTTTTTTAAAGTACGATAATAAACGTTTTAATAAAGTTACATTCTATGGCAATACAAATAGTGATGTTATGATTGAAATATCGATATTGTATCGGTATTGTATATGTTGAACTAGATGTGTTCCCGTGACTTTGTACAGTCAACGTCATAAATAAGTGATCACTTTTGTACCTTGTCGCTTTCAGTCGTTTCGTAATTTCGTATGGCTTTTCAAACATGACAAGGTACAAAAGTGATCACTTATTTATGAAGTTGACCCTACGCGTTGTAATTTTTTTCCCGGGATATAAAATAGCCTATGTCACTTAAGTGAAATAATTTTTATTTGTCCAGTAGTTTTTAGCTTATTCATTACAAACATACAAAACTTTCCTCTTTATAATATAAGTAATATAAGTATAGATAGGTAATCGACAATGAAATGAAATAATTATAATAACAGGTAATTTTAATATATTAATTTTAAAATTGGATCGATATCGTAATCTACTGATCACTTATTTGGTCACAACACTATAACGTTCAAACTAGATCTGTCATCGAGAAAATAAATGATTGGAACTACTATAATCTTTATTGTTATTGACATCTCTTTCGCAAACCACAAATCGCAAACGTGCTTAATGTATTTTCTAATGAAAAAACGCCTCAAAATTTATTCGTTGCGTTGATCTGATTGCGCACGCTGAGTTGGCGATAGTCTATGCCCAGCGGAATGTCAACAGTGTTTTATTTAAAATTTGGACTTTTGAAGCATGTGAATGAGTAAAATGGAAGCAGAAAAATGTGTTATATGTGGTTTTATATTGGACACCAATACAGTGTTAGTTAAAAAAAGAGGTTTGCTAAAGCTTTAGCACCTAAAATTTCAGCGACATTATACTTGTCACTACTCTTCATAAACTCCATGAGCATAATCATATCTACTTTTGGCAGATTTGATGAGTCCGTTCTAACAAAATCAGTGTTTCTATTCATATTTCACAGTTTTCAAATTCGGGTTAATCAGTATATCAGTTCCAAGTCGTCCTAGCAGCTATAAAGGTCAGGTCCAGGGTACAAAGCAAGAGTTCTGTTGTCGTCGTAGCAGGCAATATCCTAGGTCCGGTGTGGGTAAGCAGTCGAAAAATTAAAAGATATCCAGGGAAAATACCGAAAACTTGGAGAAAGACGCGGGTGCATAATCGCAAGCTAAGGTTATGTACGTTTGTTTATGACAAGCTGTCAATGTCACATCTGGTTTTTTTTTCAATATGCGACGGACTAAGATTCGTGCCTGTATTAAGCTGTCCCAGATTTAATAATTTTTATTTTATTTTTTTAATTATACGACGCAACCAATAAATCTGTAATTTTTTCCTGTTAATAAGGAACGTTATTCCTACCGGTATAAAAATATTCAAGCACTTTTAAAATTTTCATCGATTGCCAATTGAATAAATCGTTTATTTGGTACTTGACGGAACCATAAAAACGAGATTTATATATTAAGTAACTGATAGCGATGATGATAACGGTGAATTTAGGATTTTTGCTTTATTCAACGAAAAATAATGTTGAACATTTACCACAAATTTGAATTTTGCGCGTACAAAGCCTCGGAAAAAAGCCAATTCAATTTTATTATAAAAGCTGTACTTATTTTTTAATTGTAAAAGTAATTATTTTTTGCTTATTCGATCGATGATTAATCGATATTTAAAATGTCATGTTTTCCCCCATCTCTACGCTACCACAGATCATACGCTTGTTTCAAGCTCCAAACGCCCAGACAGAGGAGGCGAGGCGTGGTGGTGCGGTGGCGGTGACGGTGGTAAATAACTTGTATGAACGGTTGTGCGGTACCGTACCGCGAACGAACTCGTTCATACAAGTTGGAATATTACAAAAGTCATATCCACCGCACCGCCACGCCTCCGCTGTCTGTGCGTTTAGAGCTTCATTCAAAAAAACCGGCCAAGTGTGAATCGGACTCGCGCACCGAGGGCTCCGTACAAATTTATATGTATCTATGAACATCCAGTCTTAGCAGACCCCTGCTCCTAAGCAAAATGTGCGCAGTGTGGGATCATTTTAGATTGGTTACTGATATAGACAGACAGACAAAAAAAATTATGCTTTTCGCAATTTTTCCTTTATTTGTGCTATAAGACCTTGCTGCGTACCAAATTTCAAGATTCTGAGTTCACGGGAAGTACCCTGTAGGTTTTGATTCCCTTGCGAGTGTCGAAAATTTGCGGCATAAATAGATTGGTTACTGATATAGACAGACAGACAAAAAAATTTACGCTTTTCGCAATTTTTACTTTATCTGTGCTATAAGACCTTGCTTCGTACCAAATTTCAAGATTCTGAGTTCACGGGAAGTACCCTGTAGGTTTTGATTCCCTTGCGAGTTTCGAAAATTTGCGGAAATTTGCGTCATAAACGGCTGTATCTTTTGATTGCGTTGGCTTGGAAGTTTGATTTTATCACAGCTCCAAGGGACAGTAGACCTGAGTATTTGATATAAATATCAGCTTGATACCTCCACGTGTTCCTGAGAAAAAGGGTCTTGACAGACGGACGGACGAACGGACAACAAGGTGATCCTATAAGGGTTCATTTTTTCCTTTTGAGGTACGGAACCCTAAAAATAACGTCAGTTTTTGACGAAGATTTTTTAAAATAAAAAAATAATATTGAAATCAACTGAATTTTGGTAACACTGGATAGTTACGGCGTATATTTTTCCTTAAAATTTGTACGGTGCGCGAGTCCGACTTGCACTTGGCCGGTTTTTTTTCACATATGAAGGATCATTTTATGTTGATTATGATTAACCCCGTTAAGTAGATCGTTAATCGTCATTGACGGTGATTTCTCTCCCTTATTCCCTCATTCCAGTTGGTCTTATTAGAAGGTCATGACATGATGTAATAATAGAAGATAACTTTTCACGAGACACTAGGTAGGTACCTACATTATTTGTGTTTAAAAGTTGTACAAGAATTTTGAACACATTTGTTGATTACGGTAGATGAGATAAGACTCCACGAAGACTCAATATGATACTCGTAGGTATTAGTAATTTTATTTGTGATCGCTTCGACCGAATGAAGCGAGTGAGCGTGCGTGCGTATGCCCCCGCCCCCCGCCCGCTGTCGCATGCCCGCGTCACCCGCTTCGGCCACAGACATTGTTTTTTGTTTTATTAATTTAAATATCGTGGGTGAAAATGGCACAAACTTACAATGTCGATTTTTCATGCACTTATGATATTGAATATGCGAATTCTAATAATTGTAATATTTTTTTAAATCTTTTGTAGCTTGGAAACACAAAATATTTAAAAATCTTAAAATACCGTGGTCTAAATTGGCACAAATTTATTTAATAGGCATGTATAAGTGATCTGAACTAGGAAACAGTCATGTAATCAATTCTAATTTTTTTTTAAATCTTTTTTTTAAGTACTGACCCTATGTCAGTTTGCAGTGGACGAAAATGGCACAAACTGGGTTTCCACACTCCGCAGGCTATCCTAGATACGATACCATAATTATTTTAAACTTTAAATTAATTTTGCCAGTTTTATTTTAAATAAAAATAATTAACCACAAATCATCGAATTTCTGAAAATGCAAGTGACAGATGTCGCACAAAACGCAATAATAAGCTTCATAGGTATGACTGTACCCACAGGCAAGAAATAATAAACTTTAGAGTTTTTGAAACTTATACCCTCAAAAAAGCCTAGCGCTACGCGTCTATTAGCCGGGGGTCGATTCAGGTGCGCGTGACAATCAGCAGGTGGCCTAATCTGGGGTAATGGGGAACTTTCGTTACACAAAGGAATGAATTAAGTTTTGTTTTTATTAGATCCCTTAATGATGAATAAATGAAGCAGTGGTGGACTAGTGGTTTGCCCTATGGCCTCTCAAGTCGTGGGTTCAAATCCCGGCTCGCACCTCTGAGTTTTTCGGAATTTATGTGCGAAATTACATTTGTTATTTACCGTGAGCTTTACGGTGAAGGAAAACATCGTGAGGAAACCTGTATCCACCTGCGAAGAAATTGAATGGTGTGTGTGAAGTTCCCAATCCGCACTGGGCCCGCGTGGGAACTACGGCCCAAGCCCTCTCATTCTGAGAGGAGGCCTGTGCCCTGCAGTGGGACGTATATAGTAGACGTCCCACTACATTCCAAATTTTTAGCGCAAGAATGCATCAAACAAACACACACTTATACGCGCACTCATGCATGTATTCACACATGCAGTCACTGACAAACTTTTTTGTGTTTTATAATATCAGTAGAATTAACTTTGTAGTTCGCCAAGGCTACTAACCACATGGTGGCGTCGTACTCTGGATCGTCGCCGGCGAGCGCGAACTTCAGCGGTCTCCCCACCACCTCGATCCACACGTCGACCACTATGGGCTCCACACCTTCCACCTGCAAACAATCATTCAGCGTCAAGGAAAAAACTTGTATGGGACCCAATAAATCAAGGCCACTCAGAGGGCGACGGTGAAGGCTATACTCGGAGTTTCACTGCGGGATCGCATTAGAAATGATTAAATTTGCGCAAGAAATAAAGTCACCGATATAGCTCGAACAATCGCCAGACTCGAGTGGGAGTGCGCAGGGAACATTGCTCGTAGAACTGATGGCCGATGGAACCGTAAGGTTCTTGAATGGTATCCACGGACCGGAAGACGCAGTGTGGGTAGGCCTCCATCAAAATGGAGTGACGACCTGATTAAGGTTGCGGGATCGCGTTGGACGTGGTTGGCGCAGGAGTTGTTTGGCGAGCCTTGGGGGAGACCTATGGCCAGCCAGTGGACGTCTTTCAGTTGTATTAGCTGTATTAGTTATCTTTATCTTATAAGGGCAATTGTTCTAGTACAAGATACCGTCTGTCTGTCCGAGCAAACGCGCGCACTACTTTCTCTGTGCAACTGGATTAGGAAGGTTGTGCAACTTCTGTGGGTGACAACTTATATTTCCAAGTCGTAGTATACGTCTCACAGCAGGGCGTAGGCGTCCTCTCAGTATAATAATAATAATAATAAATCTTTATTTATCATACTAAGGGGCTGTTTCACCACTTTTTTTAAAGTTCTGATTAGCTTGATCATAACCTTATTTGTCACATGGAATAAAAATTTCTGTTTCACCAGTCTTGATTAGCGATAAGTGACGGACAAACTATTTCTTAATTTGACCATCAGATCAGGTGGCATTTAGCATTTTTATCCGTCACATATCTTTTTAATTAGGTAGTTTATTTTTTTGTGGCCATAGTTGGAGAGCCCTTCAGCCGGTTTCAGAAAAATAAATCACAGTATTTTTAATTTTTTAAAGAAAGAAGTCATGCTAAATTGCAAACGAGAATTTAAATATCAAGATTTGAATAAAAAATATAGGTACGCTTTTAGTATTTAAAAATAAATCCAAAATTTCGTAATATTTTTTAATAACAGACTTTTTTTCAGTGGCACAATCGTTTGTTCTACCTGAACTTGTACATCGCCATTAAAAAAAAAGTTAATCTGTCAAAGGGTTTGGCGCCACTTTTCGATTCGTTTTACGTGATTTTATTTTTCTTTGTTATTGTTAACCAAAGTATCGTAAATAAATACCGTTTTTGGATTAATTATAATGTTACACATTTGTTTATGCAAAAAAATAGATGTGTTTAAAAATTACATAGTTTACGATTTATTTTGCTTTAATAATGATCGACTCTTTGAACGAAAATATGCGAACAGGAACCCGTGGTCGTGAAATGGGACGTTGCTATTCCGACTTTTTGTTAAACCGACGATTAGTTAAGTGGTACTTAGTTTGCACAGGACCGGAGTGGTGAAACTGAAAAAAAACTGGCCGACAGATTTGTGCAGTACTTAGTTTATTCATTGGTTACGTAACCAGTAGTTTGACAATAAGGTGGTGAAACAGCCCCTTAAAGTTACAAAACATAACAACTTATAGTTTAAACATATTTAAAAAGGGAACATGTTACGTATACCGAACTAGGAAAAAAATTCCTGTGTTTCAGGAATGATGATGATGAATTATGTGCTGGGCTATCTTACCATGAGCAGCAGCTCGTCGCGATAGTATCCCCAGCAGTCAGCATAGACGGTGATGTCAATACGGGCGCACACTGGATCGCGGACGTCGCCCACCCAGAGGTTTTCACCGATTATTCGCAGTAGAACTTTTGTCAGTATAGTAAAGCAATAAATTTCCATACCACCTTTGATCAATTATAACTGAAGATACACATTGCCGAACAAAATCCCCTTCAAAGAATGTCCGAACTTTTTTATTTGTTTGCATAACAATTAATATCATCACCTACACAGAAATTTGAACCTAGTCTTTACTTCATTACAGTCGAATTTCGGTTGACACTTGACAGCTAAAGTTGACAATTTCATGCAACGTACTGAGAAAAAAGAAGGCCACTTTTAACAAAGTGGCGCTCATTTGGCTCGGACATTTTCGGGCGCGCGACTGTGGATCTACAGTTATAATTGATCAAAGCATACCACCCTAAATTTCAAGCACCCAGCTTAAAACATTAAGCACTTTTTTCACCTATAAGGATGTGTAACAATAAGCCTAAATACAAAAAAAAATCTGAGGTAGAATATGTCGAAAAAAAAATGGTGAATCACTTGAGTCTACTACATAGTTAGATCCATTAAAGAAACTACAGCGAATAATTCGTAAATGACTATAAAAAAGATTGTTTTAAGGGTTCCGTAACTCAAAAGGAAAAACGGAACCCTTATAGGATCACTTTGTTGTCCGTCCGTCTGTCTGTCAAGACCCTTTTTCTCAGGAACGCGTGGAGTTATCAAGCTGAAATTTATATCAATTACTCAAATTTATTGTCCCTTGGAGCTGTGAAAAAATCAAACTTCTAAGCCAACGCAATCAAAAGATACAGCCGTTTATGACGCAAATTTCCGCATATTTTCGAAACTCGCAAGGGAATCAAAACCTAAAGGGTACTTCCCGTGAACTCAGAACCTTGAAATTTGGTACGAAGCAATTTCTTATAGCACATATAAAGGAAAAATTGTGAAAAGCATAATTTTTTTTGTCTGTCTGTCTATATCAGTAACCAATCTACAATGATCCCACACTGCGCACATTTTGCTTAGGAGCAGGGGTCTGCTAAGACTGGATGTTCATAGATACATATAAATTTGTACGGAACCCTCGGTGCGCGAGTCCGACTCGCACTTGGCCGGTTTTTTTTTTTTGGAGTCTTTGGACTCCAAATTTGTTACTTTTACGGTCATCCCGTGAAATGCATTTTATATTTGACACGAAATACAAACTGAACTGACTATAAAATAACGTGTTCGGTGTCCTTTTGCTGGGCTATCTTACCATGAGCAGCAGCTCGTCGCGATAGTATCCCCAGCAGTCAGCGTAGACGGTGACGTCGATAGAAGTTCGGGCGCCCGCGGCGCAGGCGCCGGCGGCGGGCGCGCACTGGATCGCCACGCCGGGGGCGCGCACGTCGCCCGCCCAGCGGTCAGTGCCTGCCACATTAAAATAAATAATAATAAAATAAATAATAATAAATATCACGGCACAATTCACACCAATTGACCTAGTCCCAAAGTAAGCTAAACAAAGCTTGTATTATGGGTACTAAGCAACGGATAAACATGCTTATATAGATAGATACATACTTAAATACATATTAAACTCCCAAGACCCGAGAACAAACATTCGTATTTTTCATACAAATATCTGCCCCGACACGGGAATCGAACCCGGGATCACAAGCTTCGTAGTCAGGTTCTCTAACCACTAGGCCATCTGGTCGTCTTATAGTGGTTCATAGTAATTCATCCAATAAATTGGTCGAGTTACTATGCAAAATAAAAAAATAAGTGATAAATATTATGACGTTATTTTAACGACCTGTATCACATATTAAAATTTGTGCACTTATTAAAAAAATACCCTGTATAATTATTATTAACTAGCTGATAGCGACGATGATGACGATGGATTTTAGGATCTTTGCTTCATTTAGTAATGACTAATGAGAGAGATAAAGAAAGCTTTACCACAAATTTGAATTCTGCGCGGACGAAGTCGCGAGCTGAAGCTAGTGCGAATAAAAGTTCATTTATTTTTTCATTTTAAATTGTGACATTTTTAATTATAATTTTACTTCAATAGATGATAAATTTTTATTTGTATGCTTTTTACCAACAAAGTGGATGTAAATTATGTCTGAAAAAAAATGAATAAAATTATAATCACCAGTATCGGAATTTGGTAGTGCAATTTTGCGAGACTTCGGTATGCATAAAACCCCGGGATTTCATTTGATAACGTTTCATGGTTTTCGATTTAAGGTTTTTGGTAAGTTTTATTTAAAAATAGTTTGATTTGAAATTTCATCTGAATCCATAAAAAAGTTTTCGTGAGAAAGAGTAACAAACATAATAATATAACCATCCCTATAGACATTCGCGTTTGTAGTAAGATTAAATGAAAAAAAAAAACCTTTTCACGACACTGCTCGAAAATGTGGCCATAGATAACCTAAATCCAGTACTCAAAACTGCCTATATATGTACATTTAACAGCTGATTCATTTATGGCGCGCAAACACGACAACAATGTTACACTAATCGAAAACAGGTCGTATCAGTATATGTATTTCATAATACGATACGACTTTTTCAAAGATAATTTTTGAATTTCATTCCCGGCGTGCTGAAACGACCAATCAAAAGTAATCGTCTGCTGCATGTGAAATTCAATTGACCAATGAGAATGCGTCATTCATGACTTTAATGAGGTGTTTTTTTTCCTTAAACGCATAATATGCACAAAATGCTTTAATTTTTTTAAGTATGAAAAACGCCACAGCATTAAACTTTTTAAGCGCTGCAAGGTTAAGGTTTTTATTTTTTTAATTATGTGGTTTTTGATACTGGCCACTAGGCCGGTAAGGCGACCGGCGACGCGTCGTGACGGCGACTAAATCAAACATAGTTCGAGTTATGTGAGCGGCCGTAGCGGCCGCGCCGGCCGCTCACATTAACTCTAACTATGTTTGATTAAGTTCCCGACCGACTGAAATGACGCAGAACACTAAAATCAGCTGCCCCCATGCAAACATTAACATAAACTTTAATTAAATATTTATTTTTATTATAAGAAACGTTTTTTATTTCCTCGCATTAGTCGTGAAAAGCACAATGTTTAGTCTCGGCCAAAAGTGCAATAGATGGACTCGTACTTTCGAGGGCCTCCGCTACGCGTCGGCCCTCAAACAAACTCGTCCATCTATTGCTTACTTTCCAGCCTCTACAACAATGTACTATTTCTAAACAACAGCTCAACAAAATATACTTTTAAAAAATTATGTCTACACTTTAGTACCTTGTCTATTTTCGTCATATTTTAATTGCCATATATGAACTGTCACAGTGGTTGAAGTGACAAGGTACTAAAGTGTATACATATTTTTGCCCTTGACTGTACCTCTCTGCATAAATTTTAATAGCCCTCTCAACTCAACTTATAACAATGGGCAACTGGGAGCGCATAAATATTGCCACCTTAAATTACCTTGATGTAGCTATATTACCTTAGAATATCACAAACTTTCAACTTCTAATTCCCGAAGAGCTCATAAACAATCCGTGGAAACTCACAAACAACTATCCAGCTGTAATAACTATCCCATTTGAAACATTTATGTTAAAATGGGCGCCAAGTTCAATATTTAAAACGCGTGGTTGGTGATAGGAATGGCGATAATTTTTGGGGAAAATATTGATTCAAATCGAGATTTGATAAATTTTATTGAATCACAAAAAAATGGACGTCCAAAAGGTCATCATCATCATTTCAACCGAATGATGTCCACTTCTGTAATAAAAATTACCTAGTGTGGTCCAACGGTAAACGTTTTTGTATAAGATACCTTCTTACCCGTCGCACGATCAGCGACTTTTTTGGGTATTTTTTTCTAAATATACATTTGTTAAAAGGTGATCGAAACAATTAACAGGGTGTTTTTACATAACAAATTTGTTTTTCAGTTTTCTCCAAAAAAAATTTGGAAAAGCTATAATGTTTCATAGTTAAATATACTCCAGGGACCGAGTACTACCTATAGGTATCAGCTGTAAAAATATCTGCAACTAATAAATTAACACCTTATATAATAAAGGTAGGGTTAATGATAATTGGAAAAGAACTATTCAAATCAAAATTGGAGCGTCCATTTATCGTAAGTTATTTTATTATTATTATTATTTTATTTTTAATATATTTTTTTTTAACAACCGCTTTAGCCTAGTTGGTAGTGACCCTGCCTACGAAGCAAGAGGTCCTGGGTTCAAATCCCGGTAAGGGCATTTATTTGTGTGATGAGCATGAATATTTTTGTTCCTGAGTTATGGATGTTTTCTATGTATTTAAGTATTTATATAAGTATGTTTATGGTCGTCTAGTACCCATAGTACAAGCTTTGCTTAGTTTGGGACTAGGTCGATTTGTGTAAGATTGTCCCCTAATATTTATTTATTTATTTAATTGCTTTGTCTTTACAGGATTATCTATAGAACTACCCACCACTACAGAACCCACCCTATTTTAAACATCAATTATTTTTGGCAATATTGTACAGAACTTGGCTCCCGTTTTTCCTACTTATGTTTTTGATGGGATTACAACTTACGACGCACACTAATCATTTTTATAAGAAAAACTGTTTTGTTTATTTTCTCGGAAGAATCACTGAGATTAAGTTATAACTTTGGATTACGTATCCTGTTTCGAAATAATTGTGGATAAGTAGGATTTATGGATCCAATACAGCTGTGACGAAAGATATAGAAGTATATATGCGATTGAAACGAATAGTGTCCTCAAAAGCTTTTTATATTTGTATGATTGTTTTTATTTAAATTATAGTTTTAGAAATAAATCAAGCAAAACTTAATGAAAACCTGGTACCTACAGGGCAAGAGCTCATGTTATACCAGTTAGGGAGGAACAAGAAAAAAAAATCCGTGTTACTTAGATAAATTTGCCAGAATCGTTAATTCCCATTTCCCAGTAGCGAAATTTGCATTCGCATTTTTTCTCAAATGCTTTTTTCTCACTTTGCTTTTTTTTTCTGAAGCTTATTCCCAATTTATACTAAATGAACGATCAACGTCATCCGATGTCGATATTTCGATAGTTAACCACGTTTTTTGCATAATATTTCAAATGAACTGTCGCAATGGTTATAAAATAATGTAAATATATCAGGATGATTTCTTTTTATATTATAACGGCTGCACCATTTCAAAACCTAGTAACTCACAAAAAACAATTTTGTGATTTTTGCATATAACGTAGTTTCTAGTAAGTGCCTACAGGATACAAAAACATTTAGAGGCCTATCTCGCTCAATTTCACAGATATTAGTACCTCCAAACCTAGTAAGTACACAAAAAAACGGGCTTGACCATTTCAAAACCTAGTATGGCACAAAACTATTTCAAAAACCTAGTATGTCGCATGCACTTACTAGGTTTTGAAAAAGTCAGAGATGCTTATTAGGTGTGGATGTGGTCAAACGATAATCAATACTTTCATTTCAAAAGCCAGAATGGTACATATTTCTAGATAAAACTTGTAATATTAGAAATTAAACATAAATATAAGTACCCAGATATTCGTCTTAATCTAGTTAACCAAGAAAGTATCACTTTTCGAACTAATATTGCAAAATTTTGAATGGCTGAGACAAAACATGTTTTTTCGCTCTCCTGTAAAATTAGCTGAATGTCCCTTCCTATGTTTTGAAATGGTGCAGCCGATAAGTACCTAATAATACTCTATATCGATAAAGACACGTTTCGAATGCTCGTTGAGTTTCGGGACATTCTGTATATATATATATATATATTAGGGGACAATCTCACACAAATCGACCTAGTCCCAAACTAAGCAAAGCTTGTACTATGGGTACTAGACGACGATAAACATACTTATATAGATAAATAAATACTTAAATACATAGAAAACATCCATAACTCAGGAACAAATATTCGTGCTCATCACACAAATAAATGCCCTTACCGGGATTTGAACCCAGGACCTCTTGCTTCGTAGGCAGGGTCACTACCAACTAGGCTAAAGCGGTCGTTATATACAGCCAACGTCATAAATAAGCCATCACTTTTGTACCTTGTCTCTTTCAGTGGTTACATAATGTCGAAATGGCTTTTCAAACATGACGTTAAAGAGACAAGGTACAAAAGTGATCACTTATTTATGACGTTAACCCTACCATTTTCCAATTTATTTTTGCTAGTGTACGGTCAAGTGCAAAAATAAGTATCGATTTAATCCTCCCATCGTTATATACCTGTACCTTAATTCGACGACATAAGCGCTTTGGGACATATTATTTATGAGCAAGTTGTGTGCACCCATATTTTTACACTTGACTGTACCTAGCATTCACATTTGTCATTTCACGATATCGTATCTCTAGATTCGTCGTTTTCTGTTGATCATAAACTGCATAACATAATAGGACATTCCGTATTGGATCGGTCAATTCCCTGTAGCTGGTGCAACGATATTGCAATTTCGTATCGTCCATTACGATCAGAAATATTAAAAAATCGTTCACGTTGCAGTCAAAAATGGAAAAATATTTTAATATGATGAAGTTCTCATATTTGCTATTTTGGAGCGGTAGAAGGTAATTTCAGTTTTTTATACGAAAGCCGGAAAACAGGCATCGACTTTGAGAATTGATTTTTGTTTATATAGATCAGAAAGATGAAACTTACCGTACCTACATAGACAGAGTGAAATTTAAATGTTAATACAAAATTTGTGCTCCTTCCAGTTAATGCTGGGCAACATAATGCATAACTCAATTGTAAAAATTAGTTTGATAAACAGAGCCCGTACATTTGATGCCGATGTTGTCACGCCGCATACAGGATGATTGCAATTTGAGTAGTTGTGATAGTCAATATTAATCTTCAATCATTAAAAATTAACCAAATGTGCGACGCATCAAACAAAAATACGATTACGATTACAAAACAAAAGTATTTTTATGAATATTGCATTACGTATGAATACGAAGATGACTTAGATTTTCTCTGCTTATTATTTAGGAATCAATGCAAGAAGGATGGCGTGTTTCAAGTAAGGGAGGAATTCTGTTTTCTAAGTAATTATTGAAATGTGGTAACAATACCATTTAACAAAACAAATAGTTTCACATATCAATTAGGTATTAATTATACCACGTATACGTTAATAGATTACTTTGAAGAAATTTGTACATGATTAAAATGATTGATGACTAATGATTAATAATTAAAAACTATTTGGGATCATCCTGTATGCAGAGTGACGTCAAATTGATAAAATGATTGATGATAAAATGAAGGATGTCCATACTTTGTTGATGTGAAATCACAAACTCAATGAACGGACACCTTTGATTAAATTAGACTAATTATAACAAATGAGTTAGTGCATTATACTGTACAGCATTAACTGAATTAGAAACACTAATGAACTGAAACAATTACTTCGCTCACCCACGACCTTCTGGCAGCTACGTTTATGCAAGAAATGTGTGTTCATGCAGTTCCTCCACCTTCACACTGTACGAACACACACAAATCATCCAAACTCAACTATCACCACCACCAAACTACACTGACGCGTTTCGAACTCAACCAGAGCTCAATCAATAATTTATTTAGAAACACTAATTTTGTGTCATCATTCTTCACCCTGTATACAAAAATCTGGATTGCGACAGGATATTTATTTATTTACCGGTAATGAAGTCCCGTGATTGATTTTTACTTTAAAGAAAAATAGAAGGCGCTAATCTAAGAATGTTGAAGTGCTGGCTTTCAAGATGACGATTTGTATCTGCATTATGATTTAAGTCATCTATTTTCCCGAAATTCTAACACAAGCAATGCCGCGGACTAAAACTAGTAGTAAAATACGCACATACGTTTAAATACATACATAAGTATACATACGTTTGACGACCCGATGGCCTAGTGGTTAGAGAACCTGACTACGAAGCTTGAGGTCCCGGGTTCGATTCCCGTATCGGAGCAGATATTTGTATGAAAACTACGAATGTTTGCTCAAGGGTCTTGGATGTTTAATATGTATTTAAATATTTATCTAACTATAATATAATTATGTTTATCCGTTGCTTAGTACCCATAACACAAGCTTTGCTTAGCTTACTTTGGGACTAGGTCAATTGGTGTGTATTGCCCCGTGATACTGGTACCGATACGTATAATAATAGTATGAATGCGGGTCAGGTTTAAGAGCAGCCATTACGCTAACATGTCTGTTAATGATAGAGTTAAGTAGCTGCTGCCTGCTGTGCTACCGAGGCGGCCATTGTGACGTGATTACCCTTTCTCAGCTCGAGGACTCTTGTAATACCTCAGCAATGGATGTATAGGTTCGGCTTTCAGCCGGGATTACGATTTCTTCAGCAAAATGGTGATTTAATTCTAATAATGCAAATTAATTGTACAAAAAATATGCGCCTAAAAAACCTTATACACTATGATTTTTAATCGGTGATCAGGGGCCTATTTCTCGAAACTTATTAGACTAATAATATTAGTCCATGAACTAATATTTTTTACAAGTTTACTAGTATACGTTTCTCGAATCTACAGTAATAAAATATTAGTTATTAGTTACCAACTAATAAATATTAGCTAATATTATTAGTGTCAATTGGGTTTTGGTTTCATGAATAAAAAGAAAAAAATATACACTAGTAAAATAAACTAATAAAGCTATTGGTCTCGGAAGGCTTGTAAGAAATATTAGTCAAAACTATTAGTGTCACATTTTACGAAACAAATTTATAAAATGAGGACCGATTCGGACTCGGACACTTCGGACGGTGAAGGTTTAATATAATTCGCCCGTCGTAGAGTCTTTTTGAACAGAAATACGTACAAAAATACAGCTGAAAAGCTCCCAAAAAGTATTTCTTTTGCTTTTAATATGCTTCTTAGAACTAATAACTTGAGATCCATTTTAAAATATATAGTATCTAAGTTAAAGCAACAATTCGCTTTTACTGCCAATGTGCAAACGTCAAAAGAAAACGAATACAAAAGTGGCGGGAACTTTTCCCGCTTTTTTAATAGGTTAGAAGTCATGGGTAGTAGGTGCATTCAGCCAAGCCAGACTAATATTTTTATTAGCCTACCAGTATTAGTTACCAGTCTCATCATAATATTTGAGAAACATAAAATATCAGTAGGTACTCGTAAATTTTTCACTAATAAGTAATAACTAATATACTAGTAAACTAATAGTTTTGAGAAATAGGGCCCGAGGTGAAAAATATTGATCCCTTGCAAAAATGGAATTTAATATACGAGGTCTTAGCAATGAAGTCTCTGTTTCATTTAAAAAAAAAACTTTCGTTAAAATTTCCTCCATCCACCGAATCCGTGGTCATCCTACATTTGTATGTATGTATGTATGTAAACACTTTATTGTACATAAAACACGAAAATAATACAAAACAACAAAACAAAAAGAGTACAAAGGCGAACTTATCCCTAAAAGGGATCTTTTCAAGCTAACCTAGCATGAAAGGAAAAACTTAAAAAAAAAAGATAGGCAAACAGTAATTTATGTACAGAGAAAAGAAAGGAAAATATAACATATTAATAAATACACAAAATAAACAACAATAAGTGACTACGACAAAAATATACTTATACCTAACTTAACACAGAACAAAATACACACATATGAAAAAACAGTACAAGTAAATAACAAGAATACGATGAAGTTAAGTAGTTTCGTCAAGTGTCATCGCTTTGGCGGAGAATTTGACAGGTCTCGCGTCAAAGAGTGTTCAAGAAACTGACTTGCCAAAAAGGTTTTAAGCTCAGACTGTAGGGTGACAATGATTTTAATCAAAAAAGTGATTTTCTAAAAAATCATTTATAAAAAAAAAATATTTTTTTGTATCATGTAACTGCGACTTAAACGTGATCGCCACCAAATACTGATCTAGAATAACTGATTCCTGATCACCGAATAAAAATATCGTGTATATTTTTTTCCATGTACTTGTTTTTCTGTATTGTTTTCTTTGTGGTGGACAATAAAAAGTCATTGTATTGTATTGTATTGTGGTGCGAAACCCTCTCGCCGAGAGTCTCAATCTTTCGGAGTAGTCGTAAATGACGTGATATCGATGCTGATTGGTTCTCGATGTCGCGATATGTGTACGGTAGGCGCCATGTGTTGCAATATGCATTTTTTTGTATCATTCCGTACTGTCATCCAAGCAAGTTGCATTGACAGGGGCATACGGCTAGCAGGAGTACTTAGACTCGGTAGAGCGATGATCTTCGCAAGGCGGCTGGCAAGAGCTGGATGAGAGTGGCCGAGGATCCAGCTCAGTAGCGTACCATGGGAGAAGCCTATGTCCAGCAGTGGACGAGCATAGGCTGATGATGATTATGAATATTTAAATCTGTCAGGTTATCTCCCCACTACGGTGTACATATAATACCCCATCATAAGCCGCTTCTAACGCAGCAAGAAATTTATTTTACGTTCCCATACAACCTTAACAACCTGATGCCTGCTGTAACTAAGCCCGACCGTCGAACAATGTTGCAATACAATGCCTGTTTTGCTAATAAACCACTATGCAGTGAAATTCTCCAGCATGCAATGGTCTGACCATTCGCTTGCCGCGCCCCTGTTGCTAAATCCTCACCACACCATAATACAAGCTAACTCTAACACATAGGGCCATCAAACATAAGCCATTACGTGACCTCGACGTATGACGTCCAGAGTTCAAAATCCCCTAGCAAGCTTTGTTGATTTAAGACTCAAATTCCCTTAGTAAAGTGCGTGTCACCAAGAATACAGGATATTGTGGACTTTGTACGTTTGCTATATGGTTGTAAATGCATTGGTGGTTGTGCCGGTTTATTATTTAGCTTAATGGTGATTGTTATGGCCCGTTTGTTATTATGTGTGTCCCGGAGAGTAATGTGCTTTTATTTATTTAGTGGACAATTGTCCGGCTCTGATTAGAAAAGAGGAGGTGTACTTTTGGAAAATTTTATTGTCACTCCGACTGTAATGTGGGACCCATTAGTCTGCCGTGAGTTGAAAAAAAAATCTGGTGCATGTTTAAATACGGTGATCAGAAACCAATTTTTATAGATCAGTATTCGGTGGCGACCATTTTGCAATCACTTTTCAATTAAAATCTTTGTCACCCTACACATGATTTAGTCTATGAGTTTTAGAGTATTAGTTTCTTAAAGAAACTTTGACGTGAGACACAAATTTCACAGGTCTCACGCCCAAACGATGACACTTGACGAAAGTACTTTAACTTCAACAAATGTAAGTTGACATCATTCATTGCTTTTAGACATTGGGATTCATATTTTACAGAACAGTGTGTATAGAAGCCCTGTAAACACATTAAATATGATAACCGTTGGAGGAAGATGATTCTAGAGTGGCGATTGAGTGGGAGACGTAGGTTTGATAGGCCTTCTGCTAGATGGTCGATGGTGGTGTCATTTAGTGAATGGGCCACACCCAGAATTCGTAAGAGTAGGGACGTCTTGTACGGTCTTTATGATAGGAAATCTTGTACCACTGATGAACGTTTTCACCAGTATGTCAGAGATTATTCAAAATTGTTTAAAATCATATGTAATAAAGCAAAAGCACTTCATTTAAGTAATAAAATTAAGTCATCTGATGACAAAATTAAAGCAGTTTGGAAAATAATAAACACTGAAACCGGCCGATGTAAAAACGCGCAGTCCTCAATATCATTAAATATTAATAACGTATTAACAACAGACGAGGTTAAAGTAGCTAACGAATTTAACACATATTTTTCGAAAATCCCCACCGAAACTACATAATGTCTCGCTACTTCTTCAAAAATAGCCGAATCCCTCTTAAAACAAAATGTTTCTTTTCCAAACATAAGTAATTTTAAATTTACGCATGTTCCTCCCTTTGACATTATGAAGACTTTTAAATTGATAAAAGTAAAGAAATCGGAAGACTTGTGGGGCGTTTCAGTTAAGGTTCTACAATCCATTTTAGATGTCGTTGCTCCAACTTTGGCTTTTATATTTAATAATTGCATAGATGAAGGCGTGTTTCCCGATTTAATGAAATAAAGTAAAGTAGTGCCCATATTTAAATCAGGTGATAGGGATAATCCTTCTGATTATCGCCCAGTATCCATCCTATCAGCGTTAAGCAAAATATTCGAAAAAATAATGCTAACGCAAATAAGGTCACATTTCAATTCACATAAAATCATGCATCCTCAGCAGTTCGGATTCACGAAATGTAGATCTACTACAGATGCGGGCTACAGTTTAGATAAATTCATATTACAAGCTTGGGAGGAATCACATGATGCTATAGGTGTATTCTGCGACCTTTCGAAAGATTTTGATTGTGTGGATTATGACACTAATTCGTAAATTAAATTTCTATGGTATTCGTGACCTCGCTTTAGAACTCATCAAATCTTACCTCACACAGAGAAAACAAAAGGTAGCGCTTAATAGAACGGTGTCGGAGGGATCTGTGGTCGAAATGGGAGTGCCTCAAGGATCTATTCTAGCGCCATTCTTGTATTTGGTTTACGTAAATGACCTAATTTATACAGTGAGTCAGAAATCAGGGATGGTTATGTTTGCTGACGACACCTCTTTACTGTTCAAAGTTAGTAGAAAAAACACCGATTTTACTGAACCCAATGAAACTCTGTCCATGATATCCGCATGGTTTGCTGCCAATAATTTGTTACTAAATCCTAAGAAAACAAAATGTATTAAATTTTCATTGTTAAATCCGCCGCATTCAAATTCGGTCTCAAATATTAAACTTAACGGTCAAAGTATTGAATTTGTAAAATCAATGGTATTCTTAGGAATAACACTGGACTCTAAATTGCAGTGGGGATCGCACACCAGAGCAATTGCGAATAGGTTGAGCTCTGCTGCGTTTGCAGTCAGAAAGATACGGCAGCTAACCGATGTGGCGACGGCACGGTTGTCGTATTTTTCCTACTTCAATAGCATCATTTCATACGGCTTTATTTTATGGGGATCTGCTGCAGACTTGGAATCAATTTCTATTTTGCAAAAGAGGGCTATCAGAGCGACATATTACTTAAGGACACGCGATTCTTTAAGATCTTTTTTTAAAGAAATAGGTATCCTAACCCTGCCGTCGTTGTATATATTTGAAATAATCATGTATGTAAGAAAAAACATATGTGATTTTCCCACTAACGTCGATAAGCCAAAGGCTACTAGAAACACAGGGAAGCTTAAAGTTCCATCTTACAGACTGGCTAAAACTAAAAAGTCGTTTCTGGGAAGATGCATACGTTTTTATAATAAAATTCCGAAAACAATAACCGAACAAATTGATACAAAATTCAAATCCATTGTGAAGAAGACATTAATATCTAAGGCGTACTATAAAATTAATGACTATTATCATGGACAGGGATGTTTGGAAATAATTCCGATCCGCATTGGCGATCCCTAGTCTCCAATAGCGTATCTACTGTGTTAAAAAATTTAATTGTATTAAATACTTTAGATGTATGTCATTTAATAACAATGTAGATCTGATTGGAAAAAATATACCTTGTTGAGTTTCTTGCCGGTTTCTTCTCAACAGGGTTTTTTCCGAACCAGTGGTAGATTTTTGACGTTCATAGGAGCATCAATTGATGCCTAAATTGAATAAAGAATTTTGACATTGTCTTTGACTTTATGGACCAAGACGCAAGAAATGCGTTTATCGGCGGGTAACAGGTGGTAAGTTGACGGTCATTGTGGTGTTCAAATGGGGAGGCCTTTTTAACCAACGACACAAAAAGTATTATAAGTTTGAAAGCTATGTGTGTTTGTCTGTGGCATCATAGCTTTTAAACAGATAAACCGATTTGGATGCTGTTTCTATTATTTGAAAGCAAGTTTCTTGGCAATAGTTCTTAGACATGTTTTACCAAAATAGATTCAGGCCATTTTAAAGTTACCAGCTATTTTACTAGCTGCGAAAGGGATGTTAGATGAATAATGGGCATTTACTTTATTTTCAAACATAAAATATGTGTAGATGTGTTGGGGGTATAAATATTTTTTTATTTATAGTTAAGTTTTTCTAAAGTAAATTTTAATCATGATGTGATGAGGTTATATTTAGCTATCCAATTCCCAGTGACACTTTTCAGAAATTAAACTCTCTAAACTAAATTTAATTTGCTTAAGTGTTCAACGGATCTGGGTTTAGCTAGAACACTATTGGTTTCCTGAACTGGCTAAGTACAGTTCTACTCCTTTGATAACTTTCTTTTAAAGTAATATCTTAGGTGAAAGGGCTCTCAGCCAAGCTAAGTGAGTTAGGCCCCAATAGAACAACTTAGGCCTTTCCTGAAAGGATAGATACGATGCTTATAGGAGAAACATAAACTATTTATTTACATTTGGCTTATTTAAGAAATTTATGTAGAAAACTAAAACAAAGTATTTTTACAAGGTTTTATTGTTCGCAATGGGCAGGTCATATAGCGCGCAGAACAGATGGCCGTTGGAGCCAAAACGTTCTAGAGTGGAGACCACGGACTGGCAAGCGTAGCGTGGAACGTCCACCAACGAGATGGACGGACGATTTGCCCAGCTCGTGACCACGGAAACTGCAATTATTTGCTAGATGTCCCGTGTATGATAAGATAATGGGTATAAATCGACAACATTCAGCATGTGGCTACTTAAAAATATCAAGGTCATGTTTATAAAGTTGAAATAGCACAATAAACGACGGATTCTAGAACTATAAAGCTTCGTTCAGACGCGCAGCTTTATTCTAAAGCCTAGTAGCCACTTCGTTATTGTACAATAGAACAAGTGCTAGAGACGCGCTAGTACTCCCGACAAGAAATCGACTAAAATAAATTGTACCTCCATCGACAACAGGCTTTGATCAATTATAACTGAAGATACACATTGCCGAACAAAATCCCCTTCATAGAATGTCCGAACTTTTTTATTTGGTTGCGTAACAAATAAAATCATCACCTACACAGAAATTTGAACCTAGTCTTTACTTCATTACAGCCGAATTTCGGTAGCGGCAAAACTCCACTTGACAGCTAAACTTGACAATTTCACGCAACGTACTGAGAAAAAAGAAGGCCACTTTTATCAAAGAGGCGCTCATTAGGCTCGGACATTTTCGGGCGCGCGACTGTGGATCTACAGTTATAATTGATCAAAGACAACAGGTATTAGATAGATATAATCTTTACTATTATGCTCAATAGGTTAGAAAACATACACACACATCGTCACAGTGTGTATGTTTTTGTGTTTAGTTTTTAAATGGGTCCCACTGAAAAACAGCGTTGTGGCTTGCCACAACATTATGCTGAGTGGGGCCCAATTTATACTATTCGATATATTTTTTTAATTTGTAAATTTCCTGTCAAATGTATTTTTTTTCTGTGTTTGTATCGAATATGTGTAAATAAACATCTCTCTCTCTCTCTCTCTCTCTCTCTCTCATTTGAGTTGAAATTGAATGGTGTGTATGGAATACTCAATTCGCACTGGACCCACGTGGGAACTACGGTCCTAGAGAGAAGGCCAGCGGCCTGCAGTGGCTGTATATATCTAGGCTGGGATGGGATGACGATAATGATTGCATTTTTTTAATATTTTTCTTTAAGTCAACACTTTAGGGTATGCATTTGAGGGCTTGCACCCGGCAACTGGCAAATTTTCGAAAAAAGTGAATGTGTCAACATTTTTTGTCGGCATTTCGTTGGTACACCTCTAGTTAAAACCCTCAGAAACGTGGCAAACGTTTGGCAGAGCATCCAGGCTTCAGAAAACGTTTCACCGTCTTTCCAATCACAGAATAAGCATTGTCGTTTGTTCGCGATTTCCTGTGGCGTTGGCAGATAGTATGTACTTGAGGATTCTCATAAAGAGGCAGAAATGTTCAGATCCACTTATGAGCCCCTCCTTTCAAACTTAGTACATATTTAGGTACCCTATTAATCATAGCAAGTATCGAATAAAGATAAAATCAACAACACGATATCATCTCGATTGTTTTGAAACATCCATTCAAACTTTTCCTATTACATCACAAAAGGTACTTAATGACGTTTCACAACAAGATCTTAGGATATTATCTTCACAATTCATTTTTATGCTCAATAAGGAAATACGCACTCAGAAATCCACGCACATGCATAAAGAATCGACCACACCGTCAAAATACCTTAAACGCAGTGACGTGACTTATGCAAAATTAAGTTGAACAGTCTGAATAAGTAATCATACTATGCGCCACTTTTTTGATGCGTACTATCCAAAGGAATGCTCCAATAAACATTGCAGATCTGTTTTGAAAAAAAAAACCGACTGCTTAAAAGTTTTTTTTTATTTACCCCCAAAGTGGCCTAGAATTTATTTATTTACGTAACGCGTCCGTCTTTGGGTCACCAACTTACATAAGTACCAAATTTCAACTAGGAAGTTTTGAAATCGTTTGCGTAGTATCGGAAATCCGTGTTCCTTAAGTAATTTCCATATCTACGGGAATTCCGGGACAGTATTATAACTTATGTCACTCTCACAACTCAGACAAATCTTTACTTTCAGACTTTAGGATGGATTCGTTTAGGCAGGGCATGCCAAAAAAAATGGTACATAGGTACTCAAAATAAATACATACTTACGCTCAAAACATAACCCTCCTTCGGCAGTCAGGTGAATAACTACATATCCACCTGTCCTCTGGTAAGCTTTGTAGGTAAACTATATGTATAGTGTACTCCTAGGCCCCAAGATACAGGCTCTGCCTATTTTGGGGTCTGCCAGATATTTTGTCTTGTATATTGCTGATGTATGTTTTTGGAAATAAATTTATTATTATTTATTTTATTTATTGACTTTTCTACACCCTTTCTTCTCAACAAGGCTTTTCCGAACCGGCGGTAGATTCTTCGACATTCATAAGTGCTTAAATTGAAGCCGAAACTGAATAAATGCATTTTGACTTTGACTTGCAATACGGCAGTGTATTTTGAGCAGCGGTGTACCTTAACGCATGAGAGTAGTTTTCGAAAAAAATATAGACAATTAAGGGATTTAATTATAAAAAAAACTTAATTGATTTCTTTTTGTAACGAAAGTTACCCGTACAGTTTGTATGACTAACTTTCGTAACACAAAGGACGCGGTCGTGATTTTGTTTTCATTAAGCCCTTAATTATGTACATTTTTTAAATACCCATGTGTCACGTCACTGCGTTTTCAGCGCGGCAGGGTTTTTCGAGCAGCACTGTGGTCGACCCATAAGGCTGTTGATATAGGGAAAAAGGCAAGCTTAATGACACCGGAGAAGCCGCATTTTTCCCGGAAAAGTGGGCACAAAGCCGCAAAGTCGGTAAATGAGGTCAAAAATAAAACGACATGGAATACTTGGGTCGGGGTTTGTTGCTGCACATATACAGAATTACGTTATTTATTATTGTTAAATTTTCATATTTTTGCTTTTGTAAATATTGGGCAAAAATTAGGATGATAATAAATAAAAACATTGTTTGTTAATTTTTGAAATAGTTTATTTTTTTAAGTTCTTTGTCTTTAATATTTCTTCTGTACAATGCACAGTAAAAAGCATCCAAAAAGGTATTACTTTTTTGTTTCGATAAATTACCTTAATGTAGGTAGGGTTTTGTGTGAAGAAAAAATAATAATTTATACCAGTCATATTCATATAAATATTGAGATACTTCAAAATCCGCTCTCTATTTATAACAAACTAGGTTTTTCTCCCGACTTTGTCTACGAAGAATTCCAATGTTCTTAATATCTTTCACCGAATAACCGAATAAAATAAAAATCTGGCAACGGCAATCTTATCATCATCGGTATCAGTTAGTAAATCTCTCTCTAGTCATTTTTAAAATGTCACTGAGTCATAACTGAAATATTGTCGGCACGAGACGGATCAACCACATAATGGGAAGGCTTCCAAATATCTCTAATATTGCCCGTTATATTTGTCTCCCGGCTATAGGGCTGGCACAATGGGAAAATAATAACTTAAATTTCAATACTAGATAAAAAACCCACCTGTATAATTCTCGTTCCCATGGGAATTCCACAAAAATATATACCCTATGTCACTCTCAAAACTGAGACCAATCTAATGACACCTCACACTTCAAAATCCATTGAGCCGTTCAGGCTGCCAGGGCGTGCCAAAGACATACCTACATAAATACATACGCTCGAAAACCATAACCCTCCTTCGGCAGTCGGGTGAAAATAAAAGAAAAATAAACAATAATTAAAAAAAAAATACTAGGTAAAGTAAACGCCCCTGTGCTCGACACTGACCCAATACATGGCACCTTCAATCTTATGTCATAGTAAGAGAGATGACAGATAGGTGTCATCTACTGGGCGTTGAGGTGTCGAGCATTGGTACGTTTACCTTACATGTCCATAAAAAGCACTAAAAAGTTTAATTGAATTCTGATAAGTAATAGATAATTTTATTAATACATCGTAACATTTAACTACAAGTAAGCTTCTTTGTCAACGAAAAAATTATCCTATTTCGTAAATAAATACATATGTTTAATCCTAAAACCAATAATTAATTGAATCGTGCACTACTTTCCGGAGGTCCATATTAATGACTTTTATTGTCATTTAAAACCAATTTAAATCTTTGAGTTTTTATCACAGTCCCAATTTCTTCAATAAAATCGTGCTACACCTTCTTTATTAGTGTTAACGTCAAAATGCAAGATCTCATAGAGACTTACAAAATTCTGCATGGACAATACAATGTCTAAAACATTAACGACCTATTTATTTAAGATCAGTGGGAGTATTCGTTTGAGACGGCATTCTATGAAACTGACCAAGAAACTGGCTGTGAGCAACCCTAGAAAACACTTACCCAACCGTGTTGTGAACTTGTAGAATGAACTCCCCGAACTTGTAATAAGTGCGCCTACAATAAACTGTTTTAAAATAGACTGGATGTTCATATGAAAGGTTCCCCAAACACACAAGTACTGTGATTTACACGTATCGGTTCAATGAGCTGCTAATATACTCGTATATAAAAATCTCGTGTCACGGTGTTTGTTATCGAACTCCTCCGAAACGGCTTGACCGATTTTTATGAAATTTTTTGTCTATATTTGGTAGGTCTGAGAATAGGTCGTAGGCTATTTTTATACCCCTATTCCTCGCAGACGGAGTCGCAGGCAATAATTAGTAATAATATATTTTGACATATCTACAAGTTTAGACGGAGACCTCGGTGCCCGAGTTTTTGCACATGGCCGCTTCTTTATAGATTTTCTGTGACGGGAATTTCTATTTACCTACAGTATAAAATCGTGCATAAACAAGGTACATTACTTACTGGCACTTTGCGAGCCCTAGCCCTGGGACGCGCGATCCGTCAACTTAATTATGCGGAACGATCGAGTAGATTTATTTCCTATCAACCATTGGATATTTCATTTTATGACTTACGAAATTATTGCGGTATCAATATGGTTTTTAATGGATATCCGGCAGTTGTTAGCTTTGGATCGGCTGCAAGACATAGGCTAATGAACTGAAACAATTACTTTGCTCACCCGCGACCAAAGGTGAGTTGTGGTCACGGGTGAGCAAAGTAATTGTTTCAGTTCATTGATACGGACCTCCGCAAAGTAACGCCCGCGTATCAGAAACGAGGAGATCCGTAGAAGAACCGAGGTCACCGACATAGCCAAACGGATTAGCTCGTTGAAATGGCAATGGGCAGGCCATATAGCACGCAGAACAGATGGCCGTTGGGGGCCAAAAGTTCTGGAATGGAGACCACGGACTGGCAAGCGCAGCGTGGGACGTCCACCAACGAGATGGATGGACGATTTGGTGAAGGCCGCAGGTTCAGGGTGGATGCAAGTCGCTTCCGACCATAATGATTGGGCATCAGTGAGGGAGGCCTATGTCCAGCAGTGGACGTCCAACGGCTGAAATGATGATGATGATGAAAGTAACGCCTGTTTTACTAAAATAATTTAAGACATAGACTGTTAAAACCAATTATGGAGCACGATCCTACCGGTAAATTCTACTCCTAATTATTTCTGTCCTTAGATCGAAATGTGAGTTCTGCACATGTCTAAAGATCAAACTGTCTAGGTCCAGGTAGATACAATTCATGTTTATTAATCTATCCATATTTTAACCTTTTTCTCGATATTATTTATTATTATTATTATATCCCGCGAATCACCATCATATAATTTAAGAGCTAGGCTTTTGTCGGAAGCTTTGATCAATTATAACTGTAGATCCACAGTCGCGCGCCCGAAAATGTCCGAGCCAAATGAGCGCCACTTTGATAAAAATGGCCTTCTTTTTTCTCAGAACGTTGCGTGAAATTGTCAAGTTTAGCTGTCAAGTGGAGTTTTGCCGCTACCGAAATTCGACTGTAATGAAGTAAAGACTAGGTTCAAATTTCTGTGTAGGTGATGATTTTATTTGTTACGCAACCAAATAAAAAAGTTCAGACATTCTTTGAAGGGGATTTTGTTCGGCAATGTGTATCTTCAGTTATAATTGATCGAAGGTCGGGAGAGTAATTTCCAGCTTATTCTACATTCCGCTCTTTTCTTCACTTCTTTATACTATAATGAAACATTTATTTTTTCTTTCATTTGCTCCATATATGTCTGTTGTGTTCTTGGTCTTATTTTTTTCCTTTTCTCTTCTATCTGTCCTTCTATTATAGTCTTAATGTAATTTATCGTGCCCTTAAAGATGACCAAACATTTTCCCTCACCTGTTCTCAATTATTTTTAACAAAGAACCCGCGAAGTGCAACCAAATCACCGACCTAATGGGTAGTTCATACGCTGCAAGCCCTAAATTTCGTCAGTCAGCGTAAATGATTGTTGAATTATGGCAGTTGCCCGAGACGAAAACGAAACGAACGAAAACATTCCCAACATGACCACATTTTAAAATAGTCCACAATCCGAACACTTCCACATTTTGTAGTGGTAGAGCCGCTGCATTACGAATGGGCCAGCTCGTCCGGGGCAGTACCACCTTCTCACAGAACACCGGCGTGAAGCAGCAGTACTCCTGCTGCGTTTCGTACGGTTAGTGAGAGCACTGAGGGCACAATACCTCTCCCCCGTCCCCTTCCCTATTCCCTCTCCTTTTTTATAGGCCGGCAACAGATCAGCGACTCTCTTTGAGTTGTTGATATTTATGGGCTGCGGTGATCATTTTCCATCAGATGACCCGCTTGCTCGTTTTCCTTCCTCTCATAATAATAAAAAAAAAAAATCCCAAATCGTCCTCATCCGTACTCGTTCGCTGTAGGAATACAAATTCAATCACAATTTCAGATATATTAAGAGTATAAATAATAACCTGGGAATGTAAACGAGTCGGGAATGTGGACGACATGGGAATATGGACGGAGTGAACCTAAACGGGCAAAAGTCACAATTAAACACTTATCATCTGGAGTACTACTTCTGGCACATCCAAACGTGAAATTGCTTTCCGCTAAGCTTTAGCTTCAACCTTTTATGCCAAGTTTAGACCTGCAAGAAGAATCGTGCAAGTTGAATTACATTGCGCGGCCGCAAAGCAACCTAGTTTGAAGTGGGTAATCGAACGCTGCAATGTAAAGCAACTTACGCGATCTTTCCTGCTAGTCTAAACTGGGCTTTATGCACCGCGTTTCCGCTTGTAAATCAATGCGTCAATCATCAGGCTTAGGGAAATTTTCATTAAGTCGTGAAAGGGAGTGCATGGGGTGGAAAAATGATAAATGATTCGCATGATTTATATTTATAAAACTAAAGCAGTGACAGAGTACCTAATAGAAGAATCAACCGAAATTATAATTATTTAAAAGCGAAAAAGTTTTTCGGGTGCGCCGGTGGGATTCGAACCCACGTCTCCTGGGTATGCGCCCCAACCTGGGTGTTCTACCAATTGAACCACGTCGCTCACGTCGCTCGTCGGTCACGGGAGTGAAGTGGTTCAATTGATAGAACACCCAGGTTGGAGCGCATACCCAGGAGACGTGGGTTCGAATCCCACCGGCGCACCCGGTAAACTTTTTCGCTTGTAAATAATCTTAGATTCGGTAAGCAGCCGAACTGCTAATACAATAAATAATATTTGAAATTATAATTATACGGACTATCCAATTTTGCTATAAATTAGTGTTAGGTATTCCTTAATACAAAATTAGTTACTTATTAGAATAGTGATTATCATCATCATCCAGCGGGACATTTACAGGCTGGAATGATGATGATGATGACATCATCCTAGCCTATAAACGTCCCAGGCCGTCATTAGGCCTCCTCTCAGAATGATGCGAATTGGGAACATTGCACACACCATTTATTTCCTTCTCAGGTGTGTTGCAGCTTTCCATAGGATGTTTTCCTTTATCGTAAAGCTCATGGTAAATTTCAAATATAATTTTGTACCTAAATTCTGAAAAACTCAATGTTGCGCCGCACCCGGTCTCGAACCCACGACCTTCTGCTTGGGAGGCCATACGTCAAACTAAGCCACCTCCACGGCTTCAGCAGTTAGTAATCATAACATCAACAGACGTCCACTGCTGAACATAGACCTCCCCCAAGGCTATAGATTGGTGCCGCGCCATTCGCATCCAACGCGATCCCGCAACCTTAACCAGGTCGTCACTACATCTTGTTGGAGGCCTACCTACACTGCGTCTTCCGATCCGTGGGTACCACTAGAGAACCTTTTTGGCCCATCAGCCATCAGTTCTACGAGCGATGTGCCCTGCCCATTGCCACTTGAGTCTCGCGATTTTTCGAGTTATATCGGTGACTTTAGTTCTTGCGCGAATTTCACCATTTTTAATGCGATACCGCAGAGAAACTCCAAGCATAGCCCTCTCCATCGCCCTCTCATAAGTAAACCAACTGTCTAATTTCAGGAGCTCCTCACTTCACCATTCCCCCAGCACGAGCCGTTAAACGCCAACCATTCAAAACTTTAAAAGTGTGATAAAAGTTTTAATCTATTGCCCATTAAGATGCTCTAAATTAAAACACGTAGCAACGCGATAAGTAACCCGTATCGGAGTCAGAGCCGCCATAACTTCCATACTTCAGGCTTAGTGGCTCATAATTGACAATTTATTTGCATAATTGGAGTTAGAAAATTGTTGGTTAGCAGGATTGCTGGTTGAAGGAGGAAAGGTGAGACGTGTGAGAAAGAGTCAAAAAGTAAAATGTGAACAGTAAGGACCGCCAGTAGTAGCTTAAAAAAAACAGAGATAGCCTAATGGTTCTATATGTTTCGAGTTACTTGGATTTTCGTTTGACACGTGTCTTATTACTTCCTGTATAAGTAATCTGTGTGTCCACCAATCTGAGTCAGCTTGGTAGATTCTGATTCCCTACGAGGCAACGGACCCTAGCCTAATGGTTGGACCTATAGAGTCATAACACAAAAACTGAAGTGGTAAAGTAGATGTTAGCTGTTTACGTCAGTATTGTGATGTACATCGTGGCGTCCCAGCATTTCAGCATCATTCACGAGTACAACAGCACAGACGTCGCTGACGATGGGCCACTGCCGAAGCGGGTGGCGGATTAAAAGGACCAGGACGTAACGTTCAATCGCAAGCCCTTCTCGTATCTCCGCACATTATTGCATGCTGGAACTCGAACGATATGGTAATCTCATGGCCAGTTCAACTTGAAAATTTGTCTAGCTAAAATCGCTGCCAATTGAAATTGCGAACAATGTAAATAAGTCATTTAATGAAATATCAGGGTTGATCCCTGCCGCATCCTTCCGCCATCGCCCTACGCGACAACACTTCCATCCTCACCATCTGGATGCTTGGCTGTCTTCTACTGTGCGTTTTTCCAGAAATTTCCTGCCTCGAACAGCTAAGCTCTGGATTGAAGTACCTGCTGCGGTGTTCCCGGACCGATATGACCTTCAAGCTTTCAAAAAAAGAGCGTACTCCTACCTAAAAGGCCGGCAACGCACTTGTGACTCTTCTGGTGTCTCAGGTGTCCATGGGCGACGGTAATCGTTTACCATCAGGCGATCCGTCTGCTCGTTTGCCCCCTATTTCATAAAAAAAAAATATATCCATATTCTAGCACTTATTTATTGTTTTAATGGTTTAGGATAGTGTTGTGGTTAGTATTGATTAAATAACACACGGATTTAGCAGTATTTGATGAGGGAAAATGGAAATTAAAAACATTTTAAATACAAGGTTTGTTTACATTATTTGCAATTTCAGTTGACTGACAGTTTATATCGGTATGTTTAGTTCCTCGTCGAATATTTTTCGAGCATAACTCTCTTCATAGCACGTTGTGTGACTCTGAACCTCTCCAAAAGATCAAAAGTCAAAGATACAAATATAAGCTGGTAAATAGATAAATAATTTCCTTATCTCGCCTCACCTGCCGGCTCTGCCGCTTTAGCAATTAATTAAAAAGCAGCAGCTATCCAACCGCGCGGGATGTCCCGTTTCTAATGAGGCGGGGTACGGACGCCGATCGTAAATTATTTCGTCGCGATTGCGCGTGGGGGGGTTAAATAATCGACGGTTTGTGAGTACAGTCGGTAAATTTAATGCTTATAGTCTACTCTACTTAGTCTACCTTAAAGTCGGGTTACCTACTTTGGCTCTGAAGATTAACTTTAGCCATTGGAATTAACTCGGTTCAGGTTTTATTATCGTACTGAAAATTAGGGTTAGTTTTAGCCGAACTCCTACGTTTTTATGTTTTTTATAAAGTTACCAAAAATAATTTAAGGTCGCGGGTGAGCAAAGTAATTGTTTTAGTTCATTTAGTTGACTTATTTATTGATTGTTGCAAATTATGACATTGTTTTATTTTTTTTTCTTTAGATTGGGTTGATTTATGTAAGATTGTCCTCTATATTATTATTATTATTTTGTACATGTAGGTTTTAATTAGAATTCACCTATTGGAAAAAATGTTTGCGTGCCAGCTCCTGGTTAAATGTGTGAAACGTTTGTAACTAAATAACATTGCCAGCTTTTATGTACCACATTTTAATTGAAATAAACGTATTATTATTATTATTTTTATACAATTTATTGAATCAGGCGTTACGTTGCGAAACAATTAGGTACTTTGCTCACCCACGACCTGAAGTCTTGACCTTAGGTCGCGGGTAAGTAAAGTGATTGTTTCAGTTCATTAAGTTAGTCGTCATCATCATCCCAGCCTATATACGGCCCACTGAAGGGCACAGGCCTCCTCTCGGAATGACAAGGGCTTGAGCCGTGTAGTTCCCACGCGGGCCCAGTGCGGACTGGGAACTTCACACACACCATTGAATTTCTTCTCAAGTTTATGCAGGTTCCTCAAGATGTTTTCCTTCCTCGTAAAGCTCGTGGTAAATTTCAAATTGATTTCGCACATAAATTCCGAAAACTCAGAGGTGCGAGCCGGTATTTGAACCCACGACCCGCTTGAGAGGCCTATGGCCACCACGACTTTTAGTATTTATTTAATTGATTCTTTTTTTAGGTTACCGGTGTACTGTATAGATAAATAATAAATAAATAAATAAATATCACGGGACAATTCAAACGAATTGACGAGATGTGGGGCGTAGTAGCTCAATTACTTGATCAGAGCAATGAGTGCAGATTAGGTTCCCGTATGTGTTGCAGTCAATATGCACAGAGGATAAAAATGTGTGAAGTTACTAATTTTGTAAATTCGCCCGCGTTTTTGGCACACGAACTGAGATCCCGCCAACGAAGCAGTAGCTGCATCGTAGTGCCATCTCGCTCGTTTCTGTGCTAGGCTCTGAAACTAGGCCTTGTCGTGGGTTTTACAACCCTCCGCAAGAGTCTTTCTCCACTCATTGCGGTCGGATTACGCCGTGATCGATGTTGAAGGCGACCATGTCGCGCTTTGCACATTTATTTCTCAAAACACCGGTTTTTTAATACGACTGAATTTTAAAATGTCACTGTCTCATAATACTTGGGTTGACTCTGAAGAGTATAAACTTGAGTGCGGTGTGAGACAGGGTGGGCTGTCATCCCCTATCCTGTTTAACCTGTATGTGGACGAGTTGATTGGGGATCTTAGCAGGCAGCATGTCGGATATCACATAGGCGATACGTGTTTCAATAACATAAGTTACGCGGACGACATGGTCCTGCTGGGACCGTCAATTGGCTCTGTGAGGCATCTTGTCAGGCTGTGTGAGGGCTACGCGCAACAGCATGGTCTTAAATACAATGCGACCAAAAGTGAAGTGCTCATTTTTAAGGCACGTAAATATAATAGTAATACTATGCCTCGGATCATGCTGGAGGGAGTGGCTCTCAAAATAGTTGATAAGTTTAAGTACCTAGGACATATGATCACGGCAGATCTAAGTGATGATCTAGATGTGGAAAGAGAGAGGAGAGCGTTGGCTGTGCGGGGAAATATGCTCGCCCGCAGGTTTGCACGTTGTACCGAGGAAGTAAAAATAACGTTATTCAAGGCTTATTGCCAGTCGTTTTACACGTGCAGCCTGTGGGTGAGGTTTACACAAAAGGCGTATAACACGATACGTGTCCAGTACAACAACGTTCTCAGAATGCTGCTGAGGCTACCAAAGTACTGCAGTGCCTCTGGTATGTTCGCAGAGGCAAGGGCAGATGACTTTTTTGCAATTAGGCGCAAAAGAATTGCCTCACTGCTGAAACGAGTGCGCGGTAGCAGCAACAGCATGCTGAGAGCGTTGGCAGAGCGACTCGACTGCCCGCTTACTGAATACTGGGTTCATGTGGTGATTGGGAGGGTCAAATAGGGCAAGGCCTCTTTTCTTTTCTTAGTTATAGTTTCTTTAGAAAACTTGGATTAGTTTGTAAGTAATTAACCTACATAGATATTAAGTCGACTGTTGAGGGGCTAATTGTTTCGAACGCCATCTTGGGCGTTATTGAGGTTATTCCTATAAAATTCACTGTTGCCGGGGGGGCGTTTGGGTCAGTTTGCCTCTTAACAGTCGAAGTGTACCTACTAACAAGCACTATGGATTTTCTAATAGTCCGAAATAAACAAATTTTATTTTATTTTATTTTTTTAATAACTAAACATCACAACACCTTCATCGTAAAACAACCAAATCCCAAAATACCTAAATATTAACAGTATCATGACAGTTAAACTAGATAAAAGCTTGTAAAAAAATTTAGGTATTTTGAAACTGTAACATTTTGCTTTTCCGGTGTTTGAAGGAAATGTAATATCAATATTTAGTCATTTCAGGAATTGGACGTTTTCGGTCAAAGTCATTATGACTTGCGTTCATTTTAATTATGCGTCAATTTGATATTTAGGCATTATGGGATCATGGCCATTTGGAATTTAATCAAATTAGTTAATAAGGCATTATGCAATTTTGTTTTAATGAACCCTAACCTCCTTGAAGCGGAGACTGGATCGTCCTGCCTATGGCTGCGTATCCACCGGAGCTGCGCGAGGATGCGTTGCGAGGGATGTGTTTGTCTTGAACCAATAGAAACACTACATTTAAAAGGTCCTAAGTGAATGAAGTGTTTCTATTAGTTCATGACAAACACATCCCTCGCAACGCATCCTCGCACATCGCTGGTGGAATCGCAGCCTTACGCTTCGCAAATGCAACTAAGTTAGTTATTAATAGTGGTTATAAAAATAACAAAGATTTATTGGGTCGACTGTACGAGCCATTAAAAACTTCCCCGTATCTCGAAACTTGTTCAATCCTTTACAAAACTTGTCTCGTTTAATGCCCCATCCCGATTGCGGCGAAGTGTTTCCCGGAAGAAAGGAGAAAAGGGGGGAAATAGTCAACTATTGGAAAGCTCTATAATTTTTTCTGAGTCCCGTTTTCACGAGAAATTATACTTACCCGCATGGTGTCGGGTTTAGGGTGCCTTTTCACCAGAGATATTATGCTACGCTACGTTGCTATGGATGTGTCTGATATCCACTGTACGGTCTTTTACCGTACATTTTTTCTGTTTACGCTGCGACCTACTTTCGGGTCGCGCATTAAATGTAGCAGCCAGTTAGCACCCTACACTTCTTTGTAGTTGTAGTTAGTTGTTGGAGTGCAAAGAAAGAACCTTCGTTAAGTTCCCGTAGTTTATTTAAATTTATGTAAAGTATAGTCCTCCTCATCGGTTTCGATGACGGCGACCCCACTATTCTATAAATTAAGACGCCTATCATGGGCTCTGATAACTAAATAACATTGCCAGCTTTTATGTACCACATTTTAATTGAAATAAACGTATTATTATTATCGGATCCGGCAGCGCTAAACCTGGGTGGGAAACCTCTAGTTGAGGTATCTTACTTTAAATATCTGGGAAGCACTATTCGTCATGACAACACCTTGGCTTCGGAGATACCTTCGCGGATCGCTAGCGCTGCTGCCAATTTTGGGCGGCTTACAGATCGCGTCTGGAAGTCCCATGATCTCAAGCTAGAAACAAAGATAAGCGTTTATAAGGCACTTATCATTCCTGTCCTTTTATATGGAGCAGAGACATGGTGCGTTTACAAAGCAGACATAAAGAAGCTGGACATTTACCACCTAAGATGTCTAAGATACATATTGAGGATTAAGTGGCAGGACCGCGTTCCTAACTCTGAGGTCCTACGTCGTTCTGGAATGCATGGCATAGAGGCTCTCTTGATGCAGCGGCAGCTTAGATGGAGCGGGCATGTCCTTCGAATGGATGACCGCCGCTTATGTAAAGTAAACAGTAAACATAGGTATACAGTTAGCGATTCTTTCTCTTGATGTGTATCGCATGCGAGTTAGTTGTGCACTCATCAATATGACAAAAAATAGTATATTATTAAATGCGTGACCCGAAAGTAGGTCGCAGCGTAAACAGAAAAATGTACGGTAAAAGACCGTACATCCACCAATCATGTACATTGGTCCATATAGCATAGCACTGGTGGAAACGGGTTCAACTAAGCTCTATGATTTTTATTTGGAAAGATGCGTGCCCTGGATGCGTGCTACGGATGCGTGCTATGGATAGTAGGAGAGCTGGCACCAATTTTTGGGTAGGTGTTTGAGGCAAGCTGAAAACTTGTCACATACTTCTCCTATTATACCCCAACACGAAATGCAGACCTGGCTGGTGAGTAGCGGGGCTAAAATGAACCCATGAATTTTTAATTTTATTTTTTTTTTGTTTCCAAAAATATATTTGAGGCAATATGCAATTTTTATATATTGTAGTTTAATGTTTAAAGAATAAAAAAAATAATAAGCCAGACGATTTAGTCGGGGCTTTAATATTGCCAGGCGCGTGCAAACATATTTTTCAAAAAAATATAAAAATTGATGTATTTGAGCCAACTTGAAATTTTAATAGGGTATTATTTATAACCAAAAAATAACGTTCTAAAAAGACAGATCATTTTGGTGGGGCTTTCCACCTGCCAGGTGAGCTACCAAATTATATTGTTAATTATTATTATTATTGTATAGGTGCGAGTGAGTAGCGCTATAGGCAAGCTGTAGAGTAGTAACGCGGCAAGCAAGAATGCTGCCAATAAACGCTCTCTCTCACACTACAGCTTGTCTATAGCGCTACTCTCTCGCACCTATACACTATTTGTTAGATCACCTGGCAGGTAGAAAGTCCCACCAAAATGACCTGTCTTTTTGAGAATCTTATTTTTTAGTTATAAATAATACCCTATTAAAATTTCAAGTTGCCTCAAATACATTTTTTATATTTTTTTGAAAAATATGTTTGCACGCGCCTGGCAATATTAAAGCCCCGACTAAATCGCTGGCTTATTTTTTTTTTATTCTTTAAACATTAAACTACAACATATAAAAATTGCATACTGCCTCAAATATATTTTTGGAAACACAAAAAAAAAAAATTTAAATATTCATGGGTTCATTTAGCCCCGCTACTCACCAGCCAAGTCTGCAGTTTTGTGTTGGGGTATAATAGGAGAAGTATGTGACAAGTTTTCAGCTTGCCTCAAACACCTACCCAAAAATTGGTGCCAGCTCTCGGACCAGGATGGTCGCGAGGCGGTGCAAGCGTCTCCCCCCTCACCGCGCTGCCGCTCCGCGCACCCCTGTCGATACATCGCAACATAGTGCATCTTCCTCGCACAGCTACGTAGCTTAGCATTGGTGGAAACGGTCACACAGTTTCGTAGCGTAGCTTTCGCATGTTCGCAGCATAGCTGCATAGCACAAAAGTGGAATTCACCCTTAGGATAATACGTCTCCATTTCTTCAGTGGATGTCGTAAGAAGCGACTAAGGAAAAAAGTTTAGGTATATTGCAGGCGATAAGCTAATAACCTGTTACTATTGTACCACTTTTATCTAACGTTAAACCTAAGTTTGCTAAAAGTAGCCCCGAAACGTAAGTGGGTTGACGCTGATAATGTACAATTCGCAAAATGCTTACTGCACGCATAATGTAAAATGCACATACGCAAAATCCACATCATGATAAATGTACAGAACGAGAAATGTACAATATGCAGATAGCACAGTCAAGTGTGAAAATATGGGTGCACACAACTTGCTCATAAATATGTCCCATAGCTCTTATGACGTCGAATTAAGATATAGGTATGTAACGATGGGAAGATTAAATCGATAAATGAACTAAAACAATTACTTTGCTCACCCGCGACCCTACAATAGTTACGTTTATGCAAGAAATGTGTGCTCATGCAGTTCCTCCACCTCCACACTGTACGAACACACACAAATCACATAAACACAACTATCACCACCACCAAGCTACACTGACGCGTTTCGAACTCAACCAGAGCTCATCCTCGTATCTCGCGGGTGAGCAAAGTAATTGTTTTAGTTCATTGATATGGACCTCCGCAAAGTAACGCCTGATTCAATAAATTATTAAATCGATACTTATTTTTGTACTTGACCGTACAAACAATAAAAATTAAATGTTCATAATGATGATTGTTCAATATGCAAAATGTACTCCACCCGGTAGTGGCAAAATGTGCAAAGTTAGAATGATCAACACGCAAATTGTTCATTACGGAAAAATAACAATACGCAAGATGTACTGATAAATAAAATTATAAGCTTACAATACTTACTCTCTTTTTCTGACTGAGCATTATTACCTATCTATTTTGCTTTGTGTACATTTTACGTTTTGTACGTTTGGCGATTGAGCATTTAGCTTTTGTAACATTTTGCGGATTATACGTTTTGCATTGAACAATTCGCGAAATGTAGATTTTTCTTTTTACACATTATGCGTTATGTGCTTTAAGCGTAAATACATTTTGCGTACTGTATTCTTCTCGTTCTGTACATTTATCATGATGTGGATTTTGCGTATGTGCATTTTGACTGTTTGTACATTATGCGTGCAGTTAGCATTTTGCGTATTGTACATTATCAGCGTAAACCCGTAAATGTAGTGTTTGGTGAGCTCTGTCACCCCGTTTGGAATACAAGCGTAATGTGTGTATTTATGGTATATTAATGAACTGAAATAATAACTTTGCTTTTTTTTTTTTTTTTTTTTATGTTAGATAGGCCAGACAAACGAACTAGTGGGTCACCTGATGTTAAATGATCACCACTGTCCATAGACACCCGCAGCACTTTACGCGATGCCAGTGGGTTGTCGGCCCTAAAAGGGAGAGGAAAAAGGAAAGGGAATAGAGGAGGGGGAGAGGTATTGGGCCCCCGGCGCTCTCACTGACCGTACGAAACGCAGCAGGAGTACTGCTGCTTCACGCCGGTGTTCTGTGAGAGGGTGGTACTGCCCCGGACGAGCCGGCCCATTCGTGATGCAGCGGCTAGCTACAGCATGGCTTACCCGCGACCTTGCTCTAACATTTTGGTAGCATAGTGACCGGATGTGGTACCTACTCTGAAGATGAGCCCTGGTTGAGTTCAAAACGCGACATTGAAGTTTGGTGGTGGTGTTAGTTGGGTTTGTGTGATTTGTGTGTGTTCGTAGAGTGTGGAGGTGGGGGAACTGCATGAACGCGCATTTCTTATATGTACATATAAACGTAACTATCGTAAGGTCGCGGGTGAGCAAAGTAATTGTTTCAGTACACTAGTAATTAAAGATAATATCTTAATTTTCTATTCAAATTTTATTCGGATGCTACCTTAACCGTGCAAAGCCAGTGCCTTCGAAAAATACAAAGAAAAAAAGCATAGCGAACTCGTCCAAGTTTTCTTGAGTCTTCTGATTTTTATTTCACTTTACATTAAGTTTGAACCAATAACACTTCGAGGGTTCCGTAACGTGGTACGCCAGAGAACGCTCTCATTACGGACTTACGGCCATCAGGCCCTGAGTGGTTGAAAGCTTCGGTTTTAGAGGAAAAAGGGGTTGCTTTTTTATTTTCAAATACAAAAGGGAAGTTGCGTTCGCGGGATTTCTTTCGTCTGCATTACCGAATAGATACAACCATCTTGACAGAATTTTTTAATGAACCGGGTTGGTCAGTTCTGTTATTCAATTGATTCCTTCTTCGAGTCATAAGCTCTAGTACCTTTAGAAAAATGGCAAACGTCAATACGATATCTTCTAATACTTATATAAAAATCTCGTGTCACAGTGTTTGTTATCAAATTTTTTTTTTTTTTATGTTAGAGAGGCCAGACAAACGAACTAGTGAGTATTCCTCCGAAACGGCTTGACCGATTTTTATGTACTTATAAACTTTTTTGTCTACACTCGGTAGGTCTGAGAATAGGTCGTAGGATATTTTAAACCCCTATTCTTCGCAGACGGAGTCGCGGGCATCAGCTAGTTATAACATATTATTTCGTTTGAAATAAAATTTTGATGGGACTAACAGTAAATTCCCTTGGTGGAGGTGGACGCAAATGTCAATTTTAAAGTGACGAGACGACCTGGACGCGGAATTAAACGATTGACCAGAATTCGCTCAGGACAGGGAGCTATTGAGGAGAGGGGAGCCTTTGCCCAGCAGCGGACACAATTATAGGTTAGTAAAAAAATAAAAAAATAAACTTTTTCTCACCCCCGACTGGTACGTTCCGAATTTTTCACAATAATGTGTTGTGTACGTTTTGCCAATGGTTACATTTTGAGTGTAGTGTAGATTTTGCGTTTTGTGCATTTAATTTATTTATTTATTTTGGTTCGCCAACAGGTACAACAATATAAAATTAACAATGTAAAAAAAATGCTCCGAAAAGTAAAACTTCACCTTTTATATTTATTAAACTTAATAAGTAAAGCTGAAATTTCAAAGAGAGGTGCTCGAGGGTTCTCTTTAAGATGAAAACAATATAAAAGGAACGAATTTTGCGAAATATCCACTATCCACGGTCGTATATCCACAATGTCTACAAATTAGAGTAATTAGAGTTTTAGTAGTGGTAGAGCCATGTTGTAGCTAGCCGCTGCATCACGAATGGGCCGGCTCGTCCGGGGTAGTACCACCCTCTCACAGAACACCGGCGTGAAGCAGCAGTACTCCGTGCTGCGTTTCGTACGGTCAGTGAGAGCGCCGGAGGCCCAATACCTCTCCCCCTCCCCTATTCCCTCTCCTTTTTCCTTAGGGCTGACAACGCACTGGCATCGCGTAAAGCGCTGCGGGTGTCTATGGACAGTGGTGTTCATTTAACATCAGGTGACCCACTAGTTCGTTTGTCAGACCTCTCTAACATAAAAACATACATAAAATAAAAGAAACCGCTAGGACAAAGTGAGTCACAAATTCTCGAATAAAAGTTTTTTATAGCTTCCGTTAGGATTATAGCCCCGCGAGTTATTGAGACACCGTTTCCGACAGTGGGTTACAAGATTGTAGATCGATCTGTGCTGCAATGAAATCTTATTGGAATCTGATTATAACCGCTTTTATTCTTACTAAGTATTAAGTACAAGACTGTGACTTATACATGATAATAGTTAGTACGTAACGTATTTGACACTGACATTTGACAGAGGCTTTATCCTATCTATCCTACTTAAATATCGTTATAATAATAACTGTAAAAAAATCAACAATTCAAAAACTCCTAACGCAATCAGGTCACACATGTGCTTGTAAATAAAAAAGACAGCATCCAAATAGGTTTACCCGTTTAAGAGCTGTAAGCCTGTATGTTTAAATTATTATCAATAAATCTATACATATAATAAATCTGTAACAAGTCGGTGTCTGTACATTGAAGATATTTGAGAAAAACTGTCACTAGGGCTATTTACTAGCGCAATAGAACCCAAAACAATGTTTTTTAGAATTATTGTCTGTTTGTCTGTGCGTTTGTGCGCGCTAATCTCAGAAATGGCTTAACCTAGAAGGATGCGGTTTTCATTGATATGTTGGTATTTTCTTGGATTAACATTTAGTGTTTGTTTCATTTGAATCGGTTCACAAATAAGAAAGATACGTCTATTTTAAGAATTTATAGAACAGTTTTTAGAAGTAGTGACTTGGGAGTAGGTACGGTGGTGAATTTGAACGCGGGTGTGCGGGGGGGGTCCTCTTTTTGCGTCGGGGGTTAATAAATTAGAATGTCTGTGAAATAGTTTGTGAAAACGTCTTTGGCCAGTGTGTGTTTGTTGTATGTAATTTAATTTTTTTTTGTAATTATTTATTTTATTTTCATTTGAGAAGATGCCTTTCTGCCAAGTTTTTTGCCGCTCATTCTTCTTGGCAATGATGGTCCATTCGAAAGCGCTGATAGTTTTAAAAAAGAATAAACTGCAGCACAGAAATTACAGAATAAACGTATTGATTTTTTGAAACATCAAAATAAAATCAAAATCAAAACATTTATTCTGCAAGTAGGCCGCAAAGGTCGCATATACATGCCACATTTTGGCTGATATCATGATTTATGATTATAACCTGGAGACATTGATGTACATTTAAACACAGCAGCAGCAGCAATGTCAAATATTCCCATTCCATTCAACCAGTCTAACCAACTTACTACTAAATAGAACTCGCTGAAATACTGTCATTGTTCGGTACCAACTTCCCATACAACAATAACTATCATCCCAGCCAAAACAGTTGTAACTTAATTCTATCAACAACCTGAATTAAACCTTGTCGAAATTACAATTACAACTACAATCTATTAGCAGCTCTGCAAAATTACGACGCTTTAGTTAAACGTAAGTCATTTAATATCGCCGTTTGTAGTACTCGCGTCTCATATAGTTGTAGAGGTTAAAATTGTTGGGCAGATTCTCAAAGCCCCAAACTACCATTTATGCGTATGTGTCTGGTAAGTTTTCTAAGATAGTTTGTGTTCGAAAACTAGTTTTGTCCAATAAAGCGACTTGAAATTGTAGATATTTTTATGTTTTGATAAAAATATAGCTTGTTGAGTTTCTTGCCGGACTCTTCTCAAGAGGGTTTTTTCAAACCGGTGGTGGGTTCTTTGACACTTAGGGCAATATAACACTGGCTATATCCGAACGTATTAGAAGCGAAGCGAACGTGCGGCGTGTTCGTCGCGGAGACGCAACGGATTTGCTGCGAACGCCCAACCACTTGTTGAAAACAAAAGTGTCACTATACCAAAACTACTACTTTTCAGTATGGCCATTTAAAGTTGACAATCATCGGCTTCTTGCAAGAAATCACTAACTGACAGAACCAAAATCTTGGTAAAACAGATAATAATTTTTGAGTGTATTGAATTACCGGTAATTCAATATCCTCAAACGTAATTAACTGTTTTCTCAAGATTTTGGTTCGTTAGTTAGAGATGTAATCCAGTACAATCAAAAGATATTATCTGTTTTACCAACATTTTGGTTCTGTCAGTTAGAGATTTCTTGAAATAAGCCGACGCAATATACTTCTGTAATGCATAACTCATCAAAATTTGTATACATCATTTTATTTACTATTTCGTGCAATAGAAAGACTATTTAAGCTTCTAGTTTGAAATATTTTTCAAAATAATAAAAATGTTGAAGTCTAATAAAAAGGTTTTTAAAAAAAGTTCGGTATAGTGTCACTTTTGTTTTAATATTATTACTTATATTTGGGACACTATACAAAAAATGACGGTTTATAAATCAGTTATAACCTAGGTATATTTTCTTAAATTGTTATTTAAGGAACGACACTAAATGGAACATGTCACTTTCAAATTTAACATTTTAGCAAATTTTAATAGAAGAACTTGATTTGAACCGTCACTAAGCAAAAAGTGACACTTTTTAATTTACCATAGCTACAGCCCCGCGCGATGTCTGGTTTCAAACTGACATAGTGACGTTTTTAAACTTAAGGTACCAACGCTTGAGCATTAAGTTTAAAGTGACACTACCGCCATCTCTCGGCGGCTAAGGTAACTACGAACGTAGGAGTCTTTGCCTTTCGTGCGTTGCATTTTGAAATTAAAAGTGGCATTAAAACTAAAAAAATGTGTTTTTTGTTTAGTGACACTTTTGTTTTCAACAAGCGCAACGTGTTTAGACATAAGTATTTATACGATCAATGCGGCCGCTTGCATAACTCGAACTATGATTGATTTAGTCACATCGCTGTCGCGACGCCGTCGCCTTACCAGTGCGGCCCCGGCCAAATGGGTAACACGAGACAATGCTAGCTAGAAACTTAGAGATTTGAACATCCAACGCCTTCCAGCAACCTTAGTCAGGTTGTCGCTATATCTTGTTGTAGGCCTACTCACACCGCGTTTTCGGTCTATGGGCGCCACTCGAGAACATTTTGGCCCTATCTGCCATCAGTTCTACGAGCAATGTGCCCCGCCCACTGCCACTTGAGTCTGGAAATTCTTCGAGCTACGTGGATGGCACCGGACTGATCTGTTTGGCGAGCCTTGAGGGAGGCCCATATTCAGCAGTGGACGTCTTTTGACTGAAATGATTGCGCGTTCGTGTTCGTGTTCGCGTTGCGCACCCGCGGCGCTTCTAATACGTGATATGGCTCTACTTAAGAACTTGTTATAGCCTGAATTGACTAAAACATCCCTGTATAACAGTAAGTTTTTGTTAAAAATTTAATTTTAAGAGCAAGCTTTTTAGTTGACTTTAAGTTTTGTTGACTGTACTTGCATTATCATCCAACTTACATAAGTATACCAAATTTTAAGCGGATCCGACCACTCTGGAAGTGGGTCAAATGCGACTTCCAAGATTTGAAACGTACATATGTACATAGATACATTGCAGGTTAAAAAATAAAAGCTTGTAATTAGGGGGACAATCATACACAAATCGACCTAGACCCAAACTAAGCAAAGCTTGTATTATGGGTACTAGACGACGATAAACATACTTATATTATTATAGATAAATAAATACATAGAAAACATCCATAACTCAGGAACAAATATTCGTGCTCATCACACAAGTAAATGCCCTTACCAGGATTCGAACCCAGGACCTCTTGCTTCGTAGGCAGGGTCGCTACCAACTAGGCTAAAGCGGTCGTTTAATTATGGTCAAATATTACTGTACGCGTGGAAGTTTAACAAAACTCATCAAAACAGTTACAGCGCACGTTATAGCGCCATAATGCAATGTCGTAATAAGTGCGTTTGCTTATAAAACTGTCCTGGCTTTTAAAAGTTGCCCCATATAAGGGCCTAAAGAGCATTATGTTCCAATCCCTGGACATGGCATCTAATGTGGGAACACCCTTAAGAGGGTTAGCAAGCGACTACTATAAAGATACAGAGTTACGTGAAGAGCGCCTGAGCGTCTGGCGCATTTGCATTAATTTAGTCCCATTACTAAATAGTATCCAAATTAAACACCTAATGGGGAAAACCATACTTGCAAATGTTTTTTTGGTTAAAAGTTAAAGCACAAGTCTCAGTAATACGAGCAGTCTCCACGAGGGAGAGGTGAGAGGCACTAGAAGACATATCAAGAGCTTTGAATGCGAAGACGGACCAGGAATTCTTCCATTACTTTTGTGACATCGAATTGATGTTGTATGTTCTTATAAATAAATTGTTTTGCTTATTACTAGTAAGTTATTTGAGGATTTACTCTATAAATCAGTCATTTTAGAAAATCGATTGCTTGTAGTTCAAGATTGATTTTTTGGAGTCTTTTTGTATTTTTATTTTTCAACACCAAATTTTGACTTTTCCCGTGAAATCCATATAATTATTTCATACTAAAATTAAATACAAACTGAAACATGGATGCACAGATAAACCCAGAAAAAAGACCTGCGCTGGTAATGGAACCCAGGTCCTCAGCATTCCGTGCTGCGTGCTAAACCCCTACACCACCTTGTACTTACTTGTAGTTCGTTCGATCATCAACTTGCCATTTACGGAACATCCAACTTTCGAGCATTTAGCTCTTATACGCTCCACTAAAACAGGCGGCCTACAAAGCAAATTAGAGGCAGACAGAGGTGTGTAACTGTGAGTGAGTGTGTGTATAAGCGAATATGTGTATGTGTACCCCCCGGAGGTCTTGGGTTCGTGGTATCGCTCCGCACCAACAGCTCGCCACAAAGCCGCCCTGCGATGACCGACTGTAGTGACACCACGACACCAGGGAACGCCTTAATTATCTATTTAATATCAAGGATCATATAGACTGGATTGGCAGTCGCCATAGTACGGATCGGCCGCGGTTTTTGTAGTTCGATTATTAAATTTTGATGGCGCTGAAATATAGCCAAAGGCTTTGAAGGCAAAACAATAAGACTACGGATATTTCATATCACTGCAAATGTATTATTATGCAATATTTTTGAAAAATAATACATTTGTTGTAATATGAAACATCTGTAGTCTTATTGTTTTGCCTTCAAAGCCTCTGGTTTCAGTGCCATCTAGATTTAATAATCGAACCACGAAAACCGCGGCCGATCCTTACTATGGCGACTGCCAATCCAGTCTATATCATCCTTGGTAATTATATAAAAATCTCGTGTCACGGTGATTGTTATCGAACTCCTCCGAAACGGCTTGACCGATGTTTTTGTCTGTATTCGGTAGGTCTGAGGCTGTAGGCTATTTTTTATACCCCTAGGTGATATATGGCAAAACAACGTTTGCGGGGTCAGCTAGTCTTTCTAATATATTAAAATCTCGTGTCACGGTGTTTGTTATCGAACTCCTCCGAAACGGCTTGACGGATTTTTGGGTTTTTTTTTTGTCTGTATTCGGTAAATAGGAGGCCGTAGGCTATTTTTTATACCCCTAGGTGATATATGGCAAAACAACGTTTTCGGGGTTAGCTAGTCTTTCTAATATATTAAAATATCGTGTCACGGTGTTTGTTATCGAACTCCTCCAAAATGGCTTGACCGATTTTTATCAAAAAAAATCCCTGTATCCTAACAAGGCTGTTTTATATGCCTCTGTTCTTTGCAGACGGTGTCGCAGGTAACAGCTAGTAAACAACTAAAAATGAATCGCTAAACTTGTTTCTAAGCGCAGACTTGAGAACCACTCTACCAAATTGGACAATTCTCTCTTTGTTGCCTATTCCGAAATCAAAACGATATTTAAATTTCGAAATACAATAATTTCGTTTTCCCAGTAAAATTTACATTTCCCTCGAAAGAAACGCTATCATAAATAAATTACCATATTAATAATGCCTGGATTCAAATTGAAAATCTCAATATTCCCGAAGGCTTTAGTTTTCGTTTCGCCGCCAGGATTCCATTGTGAAAGTTTCGATTTATTCGTGAATACGTAAACGCTTATTAACATTATCAACTTATTGTCGTGCTCCCGAATATTGGTCGCCTGTTAAATATTTAGCTGAATTGGCTTGGGGGCTTTAAGAGCTTATAAACTGCGACAGAAGCACAAATACAAAAACATTTTCATGTATGTATTTAAAATGGTGCCAAGACAAGACCACAATTGGACGTAGTAGTGCAAACCGGAGCTTTGGGCTTAAAACATCTAAATTTCATAATACTTTATTCACTAATACCCCTAATTTTCAAATTACCATGGGCTCATAATACCTAAAAATACCTAAAATTTCAAATTTTAAGATGAGACAATTTGAAATTTTAGGTATGTTTAGGTATTATGAGCCCATGGCAATTTGAAAATTAGGGGTATTAGTGAATAAAGTATTATGAAATTCAGTTGTTTTAAGTCCAAAGCAAACCGGAGCAAATCCACACAATGATATTTTTGAGAAAAAAACCATTTTGTCACAAATATGCGGATGGCACGGGACCGATGTGTTTGGCGAGCCTTGAGGGAGGTCTACGTTCAGATGGACGTCTTTCGGCTGAAATGATGATGATGAGAAATGTAAAAGTACCTAGATAGTATTTTGCATAGGTAACATCAAAAAAGTAACTTTGTTAAAAGATTATTATGCATGTACATCGTAGCGGCCAAACGTCTACTCATCATCATCATCATCATTCCAGCCTATATACATCCCACTGCAGGGCACAGGCCTCCTCTCAGAATGAGAGGGCTTGGGCCGTAGTTCCCAAGCGGGCCCAGTGCGTATTGGGTACTTCACACACACCATTAAAATTCTTCGCAGAAGTAAGCAGGTTTTCCCACGATGTTTTCCTTCACCGTAAAGCTCATGGTAAATTACAAATGTAATTTCGCACATAAATTCCGAAAAACTCAGAGGTGCGAGTTGCGATGTGCGAGTTGGGATTTGAACCCACGATCCTACAACACCCACTACACTCAATCAAAGTGTGTGTGTGTAAGTTACTTTTTTTACTACTAAACTTGTTGAGATGTTTTGATTGAGTGTAGCAGATCTTTAGTCTGGATGCTTAGACGACGACCAGATGGCCTAGTGGTTAGACATCCTGACTATGAAGCTTGAGGTCCCGGGTTCGATCCCCGTGTCGGGGTAGATATTTGTATGAAAAATACGAATGTTTGTTCTTGGGTCTTGGGTGTTTAATATATGTATTTAAATATGTATCTATCTATATAAGTATGTTTATCCGTTGCCTAGTACCCATAACACAAGCTTTGGCTAGCTTACTTTGGGACTAGGTCAATTGGTGTGAATTGTCCCGTGATATTTATTTATTTATTTAGAGGAAGCATTGAAATAATTCCCTAAATACTATATTCTAATATATAAAAAGCTTGTGTGACGGTGTTTGGAATCGATCTCCTCCGAAACGGCTTGACCGATTTTTATAATTTTTTTTTCTCCATATTTTGTACGTCGTAGGCTATTTTTTGTATACCTACCCCTATTCTTCTCAGACGGAATCGCAGGCAATAGCTAGCAATATATAAGGATCATACTAGAATCTTATTATGTGCTACATTTTAAATTTTTACAGGACCTACGGCGTATACGAGACTGACTAGTTCTTAGCCGCTATTTTTTTATCTATTTAAAACTCATCTGTCACATATTATAAACATCCCAATGAAAATCCTCAAAGTGGATAAAGTAAAAGAGGAAAAAATTAACCTAATCTGTCACCGAAAGCTTAAAAAGAAACTCGCAAATCCGGCCTGAACGAATCCACGGCAAAGTTAGTAGAGACGTAACTTCGTCTGTAGTTCATCTTGAGTTAGCTTAGCATGGTTAAAGGATATCGGAGGGTATTAAAAAGAAAGTAAACTTGTAGTCTAAGATCTTTTCAACAGGCAACCATTACCTATCTGTGTAACGGATGAAAATAATTTTATATCATTTTTCAATTTGTAACTTATCATTGTCTGGCCAGGAATTTTAAGCCAATCCAAAACCACTGTGGATATGTTTTGTAATGTATGTATTAAATTATGATATAGAATTATTTTCATCCAATAAAAACATGGGTAATGGTTGCCGCTAGTTCGGATCTTAAGACTATTATAGAGAGTTAGAATTGATAATTACGTTACTGGAATATTTATAAAACAGATGCACCAAGCAAAACAGCTGTTAAGGATTTATCTCACTGACTGCGTTCTGCGGTCGCGGTCAGGTCTAATTGAACGCGGCCCGCATTATGTATAAACAACATTGTCGGTCTCTATATATTTTGTATAGATATGCGGTCTCAAAATTAATAAAAACAAAACCAAAACCTTAGTAGTCTCCAAAAGAAGAGTCGACAGTACAATTACATTAAAAAACACTGCAATAGAACAAGTGAAGTCGTTTAGATACCTAGGCAGCATTATTACAGAAGACTAGATGTACACCAGATATTATTATCAGGATAGCCATGGCGAAAAAGGTGTTCAACACTAAAAGAAGCCTACTTTCAGCTAAAATATCAAGCTCCGTCAGGAAGAAACTGGTGAAAGTCTACATCTGGAGTATAGCTCTCTACGGCTGCGAAACGTGGACCATGACCCAAAGAGACAGAGAGAGATTGGAAGCGTTCGAAATGTGGTGTTGGAGGAGGATGGAAAAGATCAGCTGGACAGAAAAGAAAAGTAATGAGGAAGTTTTAAATATGGTTAGCGAAAAAAGATCGTTGTTGAAAATAATTGAGAACAGGAGAGGGAAGATGTTGGGTCATCTATTACGGCACGATAATTACATTAAGACTTTAATAGAAGGAAAGATAGAAGGGAAAAGGAAAAGGGGAAGACCAAGAAGGACATATATGGAGCAAATAAAAGAAAAAATAAATGTTTCATTATATAAAGAAGTGAAGGAAAGAGCGGAATGTAGAATAAGCTGGAAATTACTCCACCGACAAGAGCCTAGCTCTTAAATATATGATGATGATGCGATCTGACCGTGCGGTCTCATACACTGACTCTTGGCGGGTGCTAGAAACTTATGCAAGGTCCATTGGATTGTTATCACCGTCTTACTTGCTGATTCTGCAGCCAAGCAGCGGTGGTTACCTGTATTCCAGCGTGGAAAGTAAGACAGTCGATGAAATTGCTGGCAGCCTCTATCTTCTATCTAATTTACTCCTCTAAAGGGGCAGTTACTTAGTCGATCGCCGCATGCAACGCACGGTGACCGCAAGTGTAGAAAATATGTAAGACGGCTGCACTCTTTAAGCGACAGCTGCCACCGCCTCAACATGGCCACCGCAGTAGACAGACATACTAAAGAAGACGACGATCGTTCGCCGAAGTAGTTTGAAACAATTTCGGCGAACGTATTAGGTGAAAGCTGGCTATCGGCATGGTGGTGTTGGCATAGATCCATTGGTGGGTTGGTTACAATTAGGTCACCTACTTACTTATTCCCATCCTGGTTCATAAAAAAACTTACCTGCAGCCAACGCTTCGGTGGCGGCGGCGCGGTCCTTGACGCGTGGCCACCGACGTACCACCGCCCGCCACCTCGCCTCCAGTTCGCCCACGTTGCGAAGAAGCACCTTCAGGGTCGTTACTACATGCAAAGAAAAAATATATATATTCATGACACTCCAGCAGATCAGAAAGATAGAGAGAGAGGGATATTTATTTACACATATTGAGACGCAGAAAAAAATACATTTGACAGGAGAAAACAAAAAAAAACATTGAATAGTATAATTTGGTCCCCACTCAGCATAACGTTGCGGCAAGCTACAACGCTGGTTTTAGTGGGACCCAATTAAAAACGGGTATGTATTACAATACCGAAGTACGAAAGACCGAATGTATTAAAACATCGAATGGGTCAAAAGACCGACACGATTTTTTCTGAAACCGTTTTCTTCTCAGAATTTATTAAAACGGCATTATACAGAACCCATTAGGTTAGGTTAAGTTTGTTTTATAACAATCTTAAAAAGTTAACGGTTTCAGAAAAAAATCGTGTCGGTCTTTTGACCCATTCGATGTTTTAATACATTCGGTCTTTCGTACTTCGGTATTGTAATACATACCCTTAAAAACTGAACACAAAAACGTACACAGCCATTTTAAAAAAAAGTGTACCCATTTCTTAAAAAAAAATCGTATTTCTCCATAATTTTTTTTGTGTCAGTTTCAAACGCCACAAAAGTGGCAAAAAAATTGGGACAGTATTTTTATCATCAAAATCAATAGGGATCTTGATTCTGAGTAAAAGAAATCCAAAATTTCCTCATTTGAAAAAAAAGTAATGGCTACCGTATACTTGCGTGGCGACGTTTTATCACTGGCACTGAACGTGCTAATGAAGCTGCTTTGGCTCGGCTTGCAGTTACCTACCTGTCCTCAGCGGCACTTCCCTGAACTGCAGGCAGAACGGCTGCACGTGATCCGGCAGGATCGGCTTGACCTTCTTATCGCAGGGACACACGCGAGTGAACGGAGGAGGCTCCGTAACTGCAAGCGTCGAACAATATTGGTCAATAATGGGTAGAATGAAAGATATTGGTTGCTTAAAGTATAGTTCCAAGACAGGAGAAAAAACGTACAAAAAGTATTGACAACGCCATTACATGCGATTGAATTTATCGTCCAAAACATATTACAAATATTAACTTAAATTATTTAAACAACGCCCAACTCTAGGGACACGTGCTAGAATAGTGCGATATTAAAAATATATAATATTATTAGGAATAAATAAGACTTGCAACACCACAGCGTTGATTTTAGAGATCGTCAATTGACTTCCGTCGCCGTTATGTCAGTGGTGAGCGCTGGAGCTCAGTCTCATGAGCCATTCTTACCTGGCACTTGGCATAGGACGGTCGTATTGCTCTGAGCTTATTCTTTCGCGCCTAATTTTAAGATTAGAAAGTGTTTTCTCCATATTTTCGTTCGTTTTGCAATTATTTGTAACTTTACCTATTGTGATTAAATAAAATTAGGCCCACTTGCACGGAAATTTTGAGATAATAAAATAACCCGGAGTTAACTGCCTCGGGGTTAATATGTTATTTTTTTAACCCGACTTTGTCTTGCACGGAACGAAATTAGCCCACGGTTTTCTAACCCGTCCATTTTATTTGTCAAAATCAAATTCATTCACTCAAAAATCGAATCCGACCAAATACAATACCACGAATGACGAACGACATTGTATCCTTCTCTCTCTCACATAACAAGAACTTGCATAAGTCTTGTTCTTTCTGCCAGATTTGAAGTGTCATTGCGTTTTCGGTGGTTTATGTTCAATGAAGACTATTATTTTTTTATTTAATGAAGACTATTTATTTTTTTGATTCGGATGTGCGCATCGGTTGCGTGCGGTCGCATACACAGTTACCCGTGTCAATTTCTATTATAAATTCGCGTCTCTTAAATTGTGATTGGCTGTGATCGGTGAATTTCAATTCCTTGTTACTCCTGTGTGTTTTAAATGCAGTTGACCCGCCCCTTGGGCGTGTCAAGAAAAGGTCAGATATAGTTTCAACGGTTGGCTCTGTGATTCGAACCCGGGTCGGCTGCGTGAGAGGCGAGCGCCGGACCACTCAACCATTCAAGCGGTGAAGCAACGCGACGAACTTCGGGTACGCTACAAGGTAGTGCTACTAGCTACGGCGACGTCATTCGCTACGAAGTTATTTGCTACGAAATTTGTGCCGTTGCTACGCGCGTCAACTGTTTCGCTTCACATCGCCGTTACTTGAGTTGGGCAAGTATGTCGCCGCCTGCGGTGAAATCGCAATGCGCCGGGTGCCACGGTGAGGTGTCTGACGACCCTTTGGCTAATATCACTTGTATGGCAACCAATTGCCACAAAATATTTCACAACAGCTGTATAAACGCTGCTAAATTAGCGCCGGATCAGATAAAAGCTTGGATTTGCCCGGACTGTAAGGCTGCCTCAAAAAAAGGGGGGGATAATTCTCTGACTCCGATACGTTCCTTCGCACACTCGGACATTTCCCGGTTACAGATACCTTCTGAAAACGTAACCCATCGCAGCAAAAAAACTCAACAAGCCAGTCCTGGCCCATTGGCAAATGATTCTGAAATTTCTGTATTGACTATCGAAATCAAACATCTGCGTTCTGAAGTGTCGACGATCCAGTCACAATTAGCCGAGGCGCTTAAAACATTCACGCTCCTCACGGCTCGTCTGGATACCATTTCTAACAAGATCGAAGTCAACGAATCAAGATTAAAGTCCCTAGAAGGCCAGCAAGCTCTTAACGCTCTTCTGCAGGATTCCGTGGTTCAACTGCAAGACCAACTCAATAAACAGGAACAGGCGGCTCTGAGAAATGAAGTGGAGATCGTAGGCTGCCCTGAAACCCCAAATGAGAACCCCGTCCACTTGGCTCTTACTACAGCTGCAAAGATAGGTTTATCTTTAACCGTTCTCGACATTGATGGTGCCTGGAGAGCTGGGGCCCGAGTGAAATCGACCGGGGGGTCGTCGGCGGGTAACACCAATCAACGCACTTACTCTCGACCTATTGTCGTCCGCTTTACCCGGCGTGGAACGCGTGACGAGTACCTAAAGGCTGCGAAATCCAGACGTAACGTCACTTCCATCGACCTTATTGGGGATGGGAGAGTCCCTGAGAAGATTTATGTAAACGAACGTCTGACACGCGTGAATCGTCTGCTTTTTCGGGAGGCTAGGGGGCGAGCGTCGGAGGCAAAATTTAAAAGCTGCTTCACGCGGCTTGGCTCGGTTTACGTTAGGAGGCAGGATGGCTCTCCAGTTATTCACATTCGCAATTCTCATGACTTGGACCATGTCTTCGGGGTTTCCAGCGCAATCTCTGACGGTGATCAAGGCTCCGGGACGGCTGCGGCAGACGGCGGCGGCTCTCAGTACGGTCGTCAGTAGTTGTATTCATGGCGTATTTGCGGAGTGTTTTTACTATAGTCAAAAAGTATTTCTAGTAATTTTACAGTCCTTAATTTTAATTTTAATTACCCAGGATAATTCGAACCATCTTTATTCCTCACACTCAAACATCCACACCTTTAGGTATTTCTACACATTCAATTTCTATATTTTTAGTTACACTTATACACTTTATGGCTGTCATAATATCTATCGATCAATACCTCTGCAGCAACATGACTTATTTTTCGCCTATATCTGTTCCTCCTTCATGCTATGGCAGGGCTAGATATGGGATCTGAGATGGATAAAGCTTTCATTGTTAACTGTCATTCCGTTGATTCTGCAGAGCTTTGCTGTAAAATAATAAAACCGTCTTTCTCTATTAAAATTCTAACGTTTAATGTTAGAAGCCTCCAGCGCAACTTCGATCAGTTCGTGGTGATGTTTAATCGTTTGAAAATAAATTTTGATGTCATTGTACTGACAGAGTGTTGGTTGAGAGAGGGCTCCATTATAGGACAACTGAGCGGGTACTCCTCATACAGGACTGTACGATCCCACAATCAAGCTAGTGGGGTGGTTGCTTATGTTAGACATGATATAAATGCCACAGTTTCTGAACCACTTATTCGAGATTCTGACAGCCTTTTCTTACGTGTGCCAGGACTTTTTTCCTTGCTAGGTTTGTACCGCTCACCTTCTTTTACAAATTCCGATAATTTTACACACTCACTAGAATCTTTCGTTAAATATTATGCTAAAGGTTCTGAAAGTTTCATTATTGCGGGGGACATCAACATCAATATTAGCACTGCATGCCCCGATCCCGCCACTTCTGAATACTTATGTGTGATGGCTAGCCTCGGTCTTAAAGCCCTAATAAATAGACCCACAAGGAAAAGTGCCTGTCTGGATCACGTTTTCGTACGGTCGGCTAACGATGCGGCTTCGGTTGTCTGTGCCTCTGATATCACAGATCATGACATGGTAATGGTTGGCATTACAACTCGAAGCAAGGCAAGGTGTCCTAAGCCAACTAAAACCGTGATCAGACAGAATTTTGAAGGTATACAGGCTGAACTAAGTAACTTGGATTGGCAATGTGTAACTGGTTACTCTAACGTAAATGAAGCTGCCGATGCCTTCTCTTCTAAACTGACTGATATAATTTCTAAGTACACCATCCTTAATACGATAAGCTGCTCAAAGTTAATCCTTAAACCTTGGATGACCCCAGGGCTAATTAAGTGTTCTAAAGTTAAAGACAAGCTCCATGCCCTTTACCGGAAAAATCCACAAAATTTAATTTCTAAAATTACTTACACTAGATATAGGAACTTTTACATTCAGTTAATTAGAAAAATTAAAAATGAATATGACCGCCAGCAACTCTTGAAAAATAGACATAACTCTAAAAAGCTTTGGAGCACGATTAAAAGCATAACGCATCTTTCGCATAGTAAACACTCGGCGCATGATCTTGCTTCCTTTAAATCTAATGTGGAAGAATCTTTAAACCACACTAATGAGTTCTTTTCGTCTGTGGGTCGCAATCTCGCAAGTGACATTCTTTTTAAGAAAAATACGACCGAACTAACTCTGACTAACAAAGTTTCCGTTCCAAAATCCCCTCAAAAGTCACTTTTCTTGAAACCTACAGACGAAATCGAAGTCAAAAAACATTTACAAAATTTGAAAATTGACAGTGCTCCCGGAATCGACCAAATAACAAATCGCGTAATTGTAAATATTAAAGATTATATTTTAGAGCCACTTGTACACATCTTCAATCTCAGCTTGGAAGGTGGATCTTTTCCGGAAGCATGGAAGGTGGCAGCGGTTGTGCCCATTTACAAAGGGGGTCAAAAGGATAATCCTGGAAATTATCGCCCTATTTCCCTTCTTATCAGTTTCTCGAAGATTTTGGAGAGGATCATTAATGATCGATTGGTCGGGTTCCTTGAGGCTGAGAATTTGCTTTCGGACAGGCAGTTTGGGTTTCGGAGGCACAGATCTACGGAACAGGCTGCTGCTCTGCTGGTAAAGTTGATTTCATCGCATCTTGACAGGGGAAACGCGTGCATGGGTGTGTTCCTTGACCTGGCTAGGGCGTTCGACACGGTTTCTATTCCGACTTTGTTGAGGAAGCTCGAACTATTAGGAATCAGAGGCACTGCCTGGAACTGGTTTCAAAGCTACCTCACAAATCGGAAACAGTGCGTTAAACTTGGCGCCTTAGTTAGTGCTCAGGTTCCCGTAACCTTTGGCGTCCCGCAGGGCAGCATTTTGGGCCCTACCCTGTTTCTCATCTATTTAAATGACATGATTGCCTTGCCCATTAATCAGACAGAAATTATCTGCTACGCTGACGACACTGCTCTAATTTTCCACGACGTGACTTGGGAGAGATGTTTCGCGTTGGCGGAGAGTGGTCTGTCTGTGATTGCAAACTGGCTGGCCGATAACCTGCTCACCCTTAACACTCAGAAGACCAAATACGTTTGTTTCCATAAGACAGCTTCGTCAGCCCCCCGAGAACGTCCAGACCTCAAATTTAACTGTCAGGTTCCGGTCTTTGATTCTGCAAGCGGCCAGTCGATCAGTAGTTGCTCCTCTATTAGGTATTTGGGTTTAACGCTTGACGAGAAACTTAACTTCCATAATCACGTCGAATCAGTTTCAGCTAGGGTCAGGAATATCGTCTTCATTATGAAAACACTGAGGAACTCGGCCAGTGGGGACTTGCTAAAGCTCGTATACACCGCTATTTGCGAATCTATTATAACATATTGCATAAGCGTGTGGGGTGGTGCTACGGGATCGGTGCTCCTGCCTCTCGAGAGAGCGCAGCGTTTTGTGCTAAAGGTTATGCTTAGGAAACCCCGACTATTTCCCACGACTGCTCTTTACAAGGAGGCGAGTGTCTTAAGCGTGCGGCAGTTAATGATCCTGCGCGTTACGCTGCAGGTGCATAAAATAACTATTTGTTCAGACCATTACCCAGACCTAATCAGAAAACGTGTATTCAGGGTTCCAACACCCCCTACAAAGACTGCCTTTGCAAAACGTTTCCCAGACTTTCTTCATCCTTTCCTTTACAATAAAGTTTTAAAATATTGTAACATCTCAGAAGCTAATGTCCGCGAAGCTAAAGTAAGGGTGATCTGCTGGCTAAATAGTCTTGACTACAAGAGAACCGAAGGATTACTGAAGATCATTTCCTAAATAGATGCTTTTCGCAAGCTATAGCCATACTTACGCCTACACACACACACACACACACTCTCTCACACACACACACACACAAACACGCAACAAACACATATACTCACTCACACGCCCATTCACACGCTAATCCACGTATAATTGCCGTTTCGCTAATTATCGGCAATTTAGATTTAAGTTAGATTACCCTAATTTCATACAGTATTAAAATGTTAAATTTATACTATGCATACTTTCTTTACATTATTGTTTCTTTCGTAGTTGTTTAAAAGTACCAACTTTGTATGTAATCGTAGTACTTATTTTTTTTTTTTTTAAATTTGTAATGTAAAATTGTTATCCGAATCCGGTCACCACGTGACAGGCATTGCCTAGTGTGGGACCGTTTGGTAAGCCAAATTTTTGTAAATTGGATTTCTTTTAATAAACAAATTTATTATTTATTATTATTATTATTTATTTTACCTGTCAAATAATCAGTCGTAACAACAACAATCAATTTACTAGTTCGTGTTTATAAAAAGTTTATCGTTATAAAGTGGACAATAATCATTTACGTGCCCCTAACAACGTTCAAAAACAGAGATTGTTTGTTGCTTTGTGATACAATAACCAAGAATCAAACATAAACAAGTTATCAAGACCAAGAAAACCGATGGCGCTAACCTCCCATACAGCACTGCGTAAAGCGTGAAATTACAAAACTTTTCTACTTGGGTTGTAGGCCCTGGAAGAGCGAGTCTGCGGGCGGTTGCCCTGCTGCAGACTTCACCCCTCCTAAAGGCCGTCGCTTACTATATTCTATTAAATAATACTCGTATTTACATATGTATTAAAGGTGTGTGTTAAATACAAAGTTTACCAATTCTGAGTAGAGTGTATTAATTTTCGATGTACCTAATTCTTTATTTCTCTGTAGATTAAATCTAAACTATATCATGGCATTGAAAATAAATTCAACAAATTTTTTTCGAGATTATTTTTCCTAAAACTTCACAAGTTTGACATTTCTCGCTACGAGTTAACAGTTTAACCCTCCAACTTCGGCGGGTTAAAAAATTATCTTTTTAACCCAGAGGTAAGCCTTAACTCTTGGCAGTGCAAGACAAATTAGTTATTTAACCCTGGTTAAGCAGTTACCCCGGGGTTACATAGCTTAACTCTGGATCGTGCAAGTGGGCCTTAGTAGTTGTAATTTTTCGTTTAATTTGATCATCCCTAATAATATTTTTTTTTTTACATATAACTAACCACTACCTCATTTGATGAAAAGTGCAGATGAGGCGAAGGGTCTATTTCACTGGTTCAGTAACAGCCTATTCACTCTAGCCTTGAAGAGACCAAGGTTGTATTTATCAGAAAATACAGACGACGGAGGCGAATTCTATTCCGCAGTTCGTAGAAAGTTGAAGCCAAACGCTTTGTGCGGGCCAATGGGATACTAACCACTTAAGAATGAAGACGAAGACGAAGAAGGCGGTGGTAGATTCTTCGACGTTCATAGGAGCATCAATTAATGCCAAAATTGAATAAAGAATTTTGATTTTGACTTTGACGCTCCCTCCGCCTGAATGTCCGTTGATAAAATGGAGTTGGAGGAATTAAATCATGTAATTCGCGCACACTCACCAAAATGTATCCGATTAAAAACAGAACAAGCAACTCTACGACGGTTTTCGAGGCTCTGAAGCCTTTATACCTACTAGCATGTCTACTTGATACCCCGCGGTTAAGCAACTGAATTGCCAATCACTGGACATGATAATATTAGAGAAGCAACTTACTTATTTCCATAGGCTGATACACGTACTCGACCTCTTCCGAATCAGGCGGCGGCCGCGGCACCGTTGGAGGAGGGATGTAGACCATCTCAAAATGACAGTGACAAGTATTCTCTACAAACAACAAAAGAAGCTCTTTAGCATAGTTATAATTATTAATTACGAACCATATCATACTGGCAATTTGCGAACGTATTAGAAGCGGAGCGAACCCGCAGCGAATCCGCCGCGTCTACATTATCGTCACTACTTTGAAAAAATCTCGTATCTTAAAATCGAAAATCTGCCAAGTGAATTTTACTAAAAGTATATCAAGGTTCAATTTGGTTTACGTGTTGATTTGAGATACGAGTTTTTTTCAAAGTAGTGACGATATAGCGCTGGAACACTATGATGTTCAAAAACTGAAGTGGGTAAAATAGATGATAGCGTCAACGTCTATTCAACCATATTGATTCCTATTTCCACATACACATATTATTCCATTCCAAATTACATGAAACACTACATTTATAATTCGGGGCTACATTTAGCAATTTTAGATTTAATGGTAGATAAAAGTGGTACAAAAGTGACAGGTTGTTAGCCTATCACCTACAAAATACCTCATCCTATTTCCTTAATCGCTTCTTACGACATCCACGGAAGAAGTGGAGAGGTATGTCATACTTAATACAAACTGAAACATGGATGCACAGAAAAACCCAGATAAAAGACCAGCGCTGAGTATCGATCCCAGGGCCTCAGCATTCCGTGCTGCGTGCTAAGCCCCTACACCACCACTGGTCAGGAGTTTTAGACACTAATTTTCCTATGCATCGCACAACTCAGCTTGCTTAATCACTTTTTTTTTGGTCTTTTTTCTGGGTTTTTCTGTGCATCCATGTTTCAGTTTGTATTTAGTATGAAATATATGGATTTCTCGGTACGAACGTAAAAGTAAAAAATTTGGGGTTGAAAAATACAAAATACAAAAAGACTCCAAAAAAACAATCTTAAATTGAGAGGTGTAATTCTGGGTGAATCGAATTTTTTGTATTGTTAATTTACAGTCGGCCAAAAATATGGTCTACCCCCCTACAGTCGAAGTTCATTTGCACGTCATGATACTACGAGGTCGATTTTTCCTTGCAATAACATGATGACAGTGACTTAGGGATATTTAGATGTCACGGAAACTTTTGTCAAAACTGGTAGACAACTTTCTTGGTCGACCGTACCTCGTTATCCAAGTGACATCTTCATACTGTTTCATAGAAAAATGCTTAGGTTGTCCAAGGGACAAAATTTGTGTAACCGTAGCAACGGGTGGCACGAAAAAGTTGATTAACCCTTCTAAACCCGACACCACACGGGTAAAGAATATTACTTGAAATTTAGTATTCGAATCCAAGGTTAGACGTCTAAATTTTTAACAGTTGAAAAAGGTTGGTTCCGAGGTTGGTCGATCCGTGCCAAAAACCTAGTCAATTTATTCATAAATAATATAACAAAACATGGGATTTATGTACCCGCCCCAGTTGCAGCCAGGAACTACTTTTTTGCGCAAGATAAGTAGGCACAGTAGATGTAGATACCCATATTACTTCGGCGCACATGGCACTTAAAATATGCCATTTCCTTTTGATCAATTATAACTGAAGATACACATTGCCGAACAAAATCCCCTTCAAAGAATGTCCGAACTTTTTATTTGTTTGCGTAACAATTAAAATCATCACCTACACAGAAATTTGAACCTAGTCTTTACTACATTACAGTCAAATTTCGGTTGACACTTGACAGCTAAACTTGACAATTTCACGCAACGTACTGAGAAAAAAGAAGGCCACTTTTATCAAAGTGGCGATCATTTGGCTCGGACATTTTCGGGCGCGCGACTGTGGATCTACAGTTATAATTGATCAAAGCCATTTCCTCATAATCTTTTCCTTCCATAAAGCTTATGGTAAATTGGCTCATAAACTTCTCAAACGCACGACCCTCTGCTTGAGAGAGAAATAGGTCAGATCACTAGGCTAATACGGCTTACCTGCGTTATGTTACGTATATTAAACTATTCTGTAATATGTTGATATACAATTATATGTATGTAGGGAACGATGGGGGAATTGCGGACGCGTGGTAAGTACGCGGGGTTGTGTTTTTTTTTGTGTTTAGTTTTTAAATGAGTCCCTCTGAAAAACAGCGTTGCGGCTTGCCACAACATTATGCTGAGTGGGGCCCAATTTATACTATTCGATGATTTTTATTTATATCTCTTCCTGTAAATTGTATTTGTATTTCCTGTATATCGGATATGTGTAAATAAACATCTCTTTTTCTCTCTCTCTCAAATACGGAGAAATCAATATCTACTCAATCCTTTCCTCCTTCGCCTTCCTGATGCAATCACGTAATACTTTCCGCCATCTTTACGGCTCTTTCACACGGCAACGTCCCGTTTTTTGCAGGACCCCGTTTAGTAGTATACGTGCTACTGTGGTAACATTCACGTCACGAGCATTCGGTCTGCGGTATCCTGCAAACCGAATGCTCGTGTGAATGTTACCACAGTAGCACGTATACTACTAAGACGGGATCGTGCAAAAAACTGAACCCGCAAAAAACGGGGCGTTGCCGTGTGAAAGAGCCGTTAGTGACGCGCAAACATTCACGACGGACGGCTGCGCATGGTTTTCAAAGTGTATAACCAATTTTTTTTGTAAATTTTCAATCTAATTTTGGGACAAGTCTATATTATAGTAAGTGACGGTAATTAGTGATATTTTCTATGGATTGCTTTGCTAATGGAGTATGAATTGCAAATGTTTGTTTCAATGACACGATTTGCTAACCTAAAACAAAAATCTTGTTGATTTTTTAATAATTAGATAGGGTAATTGCGGACAAGCCAACCGGTGTAAATACAAACGTCCGCAATTACCCCTGGCTCGATTAACTGTGTTGATCCGTCACGGGAGTCCAAATTCTAATTCTCTTGTTCTTAATCTCAATTGCCTTGTTTATTTTTCGTTACCTCATGCTGTCTGTAATTAACTCAACTTCTGTTATGTGTTTACTCCAAGAGCTACGAGTAATTACGGACAGAGAAGATTGTGTTCTTGATTTAAAATTTATAGTTGTTGATTGGTCTAATATTATAATAATGAATGTTGATTTGGTAGATGACCAGAGTTTGATAATTAATAAAGTCAGACTGATTATTCCTAATAGAATAGAAGTTATACATATATTTCTTTTAGCGTCCGCAATACCTCCATCCTCCCCTACCTTGTCTAAGAAAACGTAGTTTGTTATTCCGTGAGGGCCTTCAGAAACCTAAAAAGCGGAGCCGCAGTTGTATTAGAAAACGTGGAAAGATACTGTCTGTTATTTTATTCAGCGCCGTGACTCGATATGCGATCCCTCGACAAACAGATCTGATTTCACTCCATGCCAGATGTCTCCAAATGACTTGCTCATTTCTGTTCAGTACTGAGACTAATTCTTCCTGCCTTACTTATATTTTGTTATTAATACAAAAGTAACTGACTATCTGTCTTTTACCTCTTCACATTTTGACCGTTATACCGATTTTCATGAAATTAGGTATGGAGATAATTTGAAACCCTGGAAATGACAGGATAGATTGGGTTCGGTACTGGGAGCCCTACTTGCATTTAGCGTTGGCGAGCAGAGCACCTCAGTTGTATTATTGTACGGGTATCAAAATGTCTTGGTCTGTAAAACGCTCTCATTGCTATAAGCCATAGTAGACGGAACGACTTGGCTGCAAAACGACTTAATGTCATAATCATAATGTTTGAATAGGTAAATGGTCTGAATAACCTTCATGACAAATATAATACAATCAAGACCTTATACAATATTGAGTCATTCTGCCTACCTGTGCATTTCACGACCTAGACGTTTTGTAAAGTAAGTCTTCCCGAAACTAAAACAATTTTGTAACCATGGCATAATATAAAAGTTATTTTGGTCACCGAACCCAATTGCATAATTCCTTCGAGAGAAAGATAAACAAATTATTCGCAGACAGAATCTCGAGCCACAAATAATATGGAATAATGGATAGTAAAAATTCATCATCGTCATCATTTCAGCCGAAAGACGTCCACTGCTGAACATAGGCCTCCCCCAAGGCTCGCCAAACAGATCGGCCCTGTGCCATCCGCATCTAATGCGTTCCCGCCACCCTCACCAGGTCGTCGCTCCTTGTTGCAGGCCTACCTACACACTGCGTCTTCCGGTCCGCAGACGCCACTCGAGAACCTTTCGGTCCCATCATAGTAAAAATTTGTATCCGTCAAAATTTGCAAAGGAAGTTTTGGAGCACAATTTAACTGAGTATTCCTGGGCCACTATATGACCGTATCTACGTAAAAAATCGTGCGTGCAGATTCTCCGAGCGGAAGAAGTGAAACTTCGTAATGTGGAAATGAAAAAAGCCCTTATACATCAATATGAACCTTATTGCAATAACTTAAAGAACTAAATTTACTTATGCATCTATGTGTTTAAATTACTCACTAGATGGCGCTTTTAAAATAAAAAAATAAATAAAATAAATATCACGGGACAATTCACACCAATTGACCTAGTCCCAAAGTAAGCTAGGCAAGCTTGTGTTATGGGTACTAGGCAACGGATAAACATACTTATATAGATAGATACATACTTAAATACATATTAAACACCCAAGACCCGAGAACAAGCATTCGTATTTTTCATACAAATGTCTGCCCCGACACGGGAATCGAACACCGAAATCGAATTAATGATTGACTATCACAACTACTCAAATTGCAATCATCCTGTACGCAGCGTGACGACATCGGCATCTAATGTACGGGCTCTGGCGATATGGCTCTTAGTTTATTAAATTTTAACATCATTATCCCAGTGTGGGGTATCGTTGGATAGGTCTTTTAAAATCATTACGGGGTTTGAAGACGATTTTTCTATACAGTGATTCGTATACGAAATATTCAAATTTAAAGTGAATTATTTTGTTAAAATCGAGCGCCTCCCCCCCCCCCCTCTAAAAGCTCAGCAAAGCTTGTGTTATGGGTACTAGGCAACGGATAAACATACTTATATAGATAGATACATATTTAAATACATATATTAAACACCCAAGACCCAAGAACAAACATTCGTATTTTTCATACAAATATCTGCCCCGACACGGGAATCGAACCCGGGACCTCAAGCTTCATAGTCAGGTTCTCTAACCACTAGGCCATCTGGTCGTCTGGCTTCAAGTCTCATACAAATTTGCACAGACAGTATGAGTTCTGCATCGCACTGTCGAAGTTTTTAAGATCCGTTAGTATAGTTATATACAATGCGAGATTACTTGCTTCGGAAGTACATATACTAATGCCTTCATACCCCCTCCAAGGTAGCGTTAAACATTTAACGCGACCTTGTTGGAAGTCGCATTAGAAGTTTCACTTCAAAAAGTTTTTGGTCTCTTATTAATGTTTATCGAATGACGGAAAACATCACAATAACAAGGTTTCGTGGTAACCAAAGGACCAAATTAGTTGACTGCATGCAACTTATAGGTTATAAAAATATTATTAATTTTAGTACATTTGACATTACTTTATGAATTATTTATAAATCACTTTCAGAAGTTGTAACTTATTCAGAAGCTAAAAGCTTTATAAGTCACGTAATTCACTCAAAATGCAAATATTCCGAACTTTAGCGAAAATTATTATTTTTCCTTTTCGTAAAAAGAGTTATTAAATTACGGCATAAGTTATTTACTTTTTCAATTTATTTTTTGTAAGTCACGAGTTCACAAGTAAAATCTTTTAGGCACTAGTTAACATAGCATAGCAACCGAATCCAGCTTCGTCAGCAGCAGCCGCCGACCGGCTCGTGCATGTGTCGCAAGAATGTTTGTCACCATATGCTGAGCCTGCAGTTTACGCCAGTGCTAGTTTTAAGTTTAGAATTAATGATTTAGTCTTGTATTCGCTTTCTTGGGAATTAAACCTTTACTTTGTATTTTTAAATAAAAATAGTTTTTTTTAATCGAATTCCCGATCGCCGTAACATAAGTGGCGCAGTCGTAGGCCTTCGTGAACACTCCTGGTGAATTCGTAGTACCCAGTAGAGTGCTCGGTCTCCACCGTTCATCACGAAGAGAAGAATCTACCTGGCGGTCGGTCACCACGTCGAGTAGCAGCAACAGGAGATCCGGAGAATTGGAACCCTGGGAGCCGCGCGACGACACCAAGACATTAAGCTGAACAAGACCCGGCAGGAGATGCACGCGCTGTGGTGAGTACTCGTAAAATCCGAGTGTTCCTTAGCCCTGCCCTATTTCCTGTCGTTATATTGTGAGAGTGACTGTCTATTAGCTAGCATCGCTGTAGATAAAAATACTTCTCGTACTTATCATAAAGCATAGTGTTACATTACAAGTGTTAGTAAGTAGGTCAAGTCAGTGCAAGCAAACGGAATAATGTCGCTAGCGGACTTTGACTCTTCATTTAAATGGGTGGCAGACTTAATGCCCCGCTATGACGGCAACCCTAAAACGTTAAACTATTTTATTAGAGAAGTGGAAAATATTTTAAGCCTAATTCAGGCTCCACAAGGATCCCAGACCCAGCCCGCGTCTCACCCAGCCTTAGTATGTCTTATAAAAAGTAGGCTTAGTGGCACGGCCATAGACGCAATCGCGTACGAAGAAAATTTAAGTACATGGGCGAGTATCAAAGAGGCGCTGGTTCGTAGATTAGGAGAGCCCCGCAATGAGATACAGCTCATGCAGGAGCTCACGAGGCTAAAAAGAAATAGGTCAGAGGATGCAGATACGTACGGCAGAAAAATAAGAGAAACTTTGGATACGTTATTTTCAGTTGGTAAACATAGTGATAAGTCATATTACGAAAATATGGCAATAGAACAATATATTAACCAGCTTGAGTTTCATGTGGGGATTGGGGTAAGGATAGCGAAACCAGAAACTTTAGAACTCGCGATTGTAGCGGCCAGACAGGAGGAAGCTAGAATTAGGGCTAATAGAAATATTCCTTTAGAAGGACAGTCGACATCAAAGTTTAGAATGGACACTCCTAGAATGCCATTTAAACCAGCTAGTTACCATCCACCACAAAATAGCATAATGCCTGAGCAACAACAAATGCCCATGCATTCGCCGTTACCCTGGAAGAACAGGCCGGGATCAGGTAACTACAGACAGTCGGGTAATTTTAGAAATTTAAGCAGTCGCCAACAGCCCAACATTCCGCGAGCGCAATCACCCCAAAGGAACCCACCGCAAAAAGTGTCGGACGTCACTATGAGGTCAGTAAATAAGCCACCAACCCCTCAGTTTACACCGCAGCAGTTTTTCCATATGTCTCATGATCACCAACTAGATGACGAAGCCGAGTACAGCTACAACGGCAACGGCTTCGGGATGATAGAAAACAGCGAGACTGAAGAAAATGCCAGCTACATTCCAAATTTTCGCCAGGAGCACCAAAACAACGATCAAAGTTAGTTAAACTAAATTCTATTGATAAGGATCATCTAGGGTACATTAATTTACCAGAATTTGGAGGTAAGTTCCTTATAGATACGGGAGCATCCTGCTCCTTAATTTCCCCCAGTGTCATAACAGGTACCCCTTTTGAGCATAATGTTAAATACGAACCATTTGAAGTCAAAACCGCCCACGCTAAATCTAAACATAATTTCGTTGTTTACTTACCGCTACCATCAGTTTTCAACAGTAAAATCACCCATAAATTTTTAATATTCGATTTTGACCCTAAATACAAAGGACTCTTAGGTTTAGATTTGCTTAGAAGCCTCTCCTGTAACGTCGACTTAAAGAATAAAATATTAAAAACTTCAACGGTAGAAATTCCCATGCAATTTGATCATCCCGTGCAACTAATCCGCGTCGAACCAATGTGTGAGAAATTGATAACAGTAAAGACTAATTATACCGACGGACATTACTTGCAAGATGACTTTTATTGGGACAAAGGACTTGTATCCCCAGCCGCGATTGTAAATGTAAAAAATGGATTTTTTTTTACCTCCATAATAAATAGAACGGAAGAAAAAAAAATCATAATTAATAAACCGCAGATTAATTTAGAACCTTATGCCAATAGAATAAGATCCAATTCGCAATGTAAATTAAATTTTCAAGATGTAAACACGCGCATAGACATAGAACGTCGCGAGAATCTTAAGAAAATAAGAACAGACCATATGAACGAAGAGGAAAAGCGCGAGATTAATAAGCTCTGTTTCCAGTATAGAGATATATTTCATTCTGAAAATATTCCTTTGACCTTTACACATTCTGTAAAACATCAATTGAGACTTACGGACGAGACACCTATTTTTGTAAGAAGTTACAGGCAGGCCCCAGTTCAGCGAAAAGAAATTCAAAATCAGGTTGACAAATTATTGAAACAAGGTATAATCAGAGAAAGCATTTCCCCTTGGTCATGCCCTGTACACATAGTGCCAAAAAAACCAGATGCATCTGGAAAAATAAAATGGCGACTTGTAATAGATTATAGGAGACTAAACGACCGTATAATAGAAGACAAGTACCCCTTACCAAACATACACGACATACTGGACAGAATAGGACGCGCACAATATTTCACGACACTTGACCTTGCGAGTGGCTACCACCAACTCGAAATGCACCCAAGTGATATCGAGAAAACAGCTTTTACTACTGAAAGAGGTCATTATGAGTTCTTACGAATGCCTTTCGGCTTAAAAAATGCCCCAAGTACATTTCAAAGATTAATGGACCACATCTTAAGGGGTATAGATAATGTATTTACTTACCTCGATGATGTGATAATAGTGAGCACTTCCTTGCAGGAAAACATAGAAAAAACCAAGGAAGTTTTCAATAGATTTAAAACCCATAATTTGAAAATTCAACTTGATAAATCAGAATTTTTACAAAAACAAGTTAATTTTTTAGGACACGAACTGACTAACGAAGGACTTAGACCAAACAAAGACAAGATAAAGGCCGTTCTCAATTTCCCATTACCTACAAACCCCAAGGAAATTAAAACGTTCCTAGGCTTAGTAGGATACTACCGAAAATTTATAAAAGACTTCGCTAAGCTTACTAAGCCTATGACAATGTGTTTGAAGAAAGGACAGAAAGTAGAACATACGAATGAATTTATAAGCGCCTTCGAAAAATGCAAGCAAATTTTAACAAATTCCCCTATATTACAGTACCCCAATTTCGATGAGCCATTTATTTTAACAACAGACGCCTCAGACATAGCCCTTGGTGCGGTTCTGTCCCAAGGAAAAGTAGGTTCGGACAAACCAGTCGCATACGCGTCCAGAACTCTGTCTGATACAGAAACTCGGTACTCCACAATTGAAAAAGAGTTACTGGCCATAATATGGGCGATTAAATATTTCCGACCCTACCTTTATGGACGCAAATTCACGATTTATACCGATCATAGGCCTCTTACATGGCTTATGTCACTCAAAGACCCAAATTCTAAGCTCACGAGATGGCGCTTGAAATTAGCAGAATATAATTATAATATTGTATACAAAAAAGGAAGACAAAATCTTAACGCAGATGCCCTATCCAGAGCTAAAATATTTCATAATAGCATCGAATCACTTGCAGTTAATTTTGACGATAACGAGGACAATGAAATTATCGACAGAATATTTGACAATGCTCGTAGGGAACTAGAATCGAATACTAACAACGACAACCAACCAATAGACCAAGACATAGAGACAATAAATAACCCTGTAAATGCAGAATCGGATAGTATGAGCGTAGTTACAAACGCGGACGATCAGTTAATTTCTACAAACCATACACAGCCTGACAACGAAAACCGAGGTATACCAATCTTAACAGACGCTATAGAAAGACAACTCAAACAGTTTCACATAAAATCCACCCCCGGCTCTAAGTATAGAGTAGAAAACAGACTAACTAATTCTAAAACAGTTATTAAAGATGTATTTATCCCAGTAAATGATACTGAAAATCAAATAATCCAATTCCTGAAAGAACACACTATACCGTCTCGTGTATTTCATTGTTATTTTTATAATGAAGAATTATACCATGCTTTTTCCAAAGTTTATACTACAATTTTTAACGATAGAGGCCCAAAATTATTTAGATGTACATCTAAAGTAACACTAGTAGAAAATGTGTCAGAACAAAACGAACTAATTAAAAAGTATCATGAGGGTAAAACCATACATAGAGGTATTCAAGAAACATATAAACAACTGCATCGCAATTATCACTGGACTAACATGCTTCTCTCAATACAAAGATTTATAAACCAATGTGACACTTGCCTTAAAACAAAATATCAAAGACACCCGCTTAAAACCCCTTTAGCTTTAACAGAAACGCCAACGAAACCAATGCAGCATCTCTTTATGGACCTTTACTCTACAAGCGGAGTCACATTTCTAACAATTATAGATAATTTCTCCAAATACGCTCAAGCTATCCCCCTAACAGCGTGTAGTAGTGTGCACATAGCCGAAGCTCTATTACATATATTTTCTACTTTAGGATTACCCCAAAAAATAACAACAGATTCAGATACAAAATTTGATAATGAAGTTATAAAAGAAATATGTGCAACACACGATATAAATATTCACTTTACAACCCCGTATAATCCAAACTCCAATTCACCTATAGAAAGATTTCATTCAACCATAGGCGAAATAATACGCATACAAAAATTAACCAATAAAGAAGACCCCATCCAGTCTATTATGAAATATTCAGTAATAGCCTACAACAATTCCATTCATTCTTCTACCGATTATACCCCACACGAACTACTTTTTGGTCACACAGACGCCAGAAACCCCCTAGAATTGCATTATCCAAAAGAATTCTACCAAGACTACGTCATAAAACATCGTGCGAACGCAGAAGCTGTGCAGGAGTGCGTAGCTGCCCACGCCGCTAAAAATAAAGAACAGGTAATAGCAAAACGTAACCAGGACACAGAGCAGATAGCACTTAAGGTAGGTGAAATAGTTTACAAACAGGTTGCAAAAACAGCGCGTAACGACAAAACTAAGCCAGTGTTTAAGGGACCATATACAATCATACACCTTCACCCCAATAGTATAGCAGAAATTATTGGTAACCACCCTAACTCTAAGTCTATAAGAGTCCATTTTAAACTTCTACGAAGACCCCACCTTGTTCCAGGAACTACGCCATCATTGGAGCCCTCGTGCTCTACGCAAGGGCCGACGTAAGTCTCACTACCGTAGATAACTCAAACGGAATACTCCTGCTCAAACAAGGTGAAGTCCTAAAACAAGTGGACTCCTTCAACTTGGCCTGTGTCTTTAATATTACGTACCTACACCTTACCTCTTTAAAGCTCTTAGCTCTTTTTAAACATGCAGAAACCCGTGAAACTCAGACTGTTTCTTATGACATACATAATACTTATAGAAACCAAATAGAACATAAGTTAGAAATAATTAATAGAAAGCTAATATTCATTGCACCACATAGTAGAGTTAAGCGTGGCCTTATTAATGGTTTAGGTTCTATAGTTAAAGCCATCTCAGGCAACCTCGATCACGAAGACGCGGTCAGATTTGAAAACGAATTAAATAATATGAAAAAGCAAATAAACGTAGTAAAAGTCTCCCAGAAAAACACAGTCGTTCTAGCAGAAAATACTATTTCAGAATTCACCCAGCAACTTAATAAAATTAACAATAATCAAGCAAAATTAGCCGAATCTATAAAAAATGCCACGATTAACACATCATTAGTAAACAGGCAAATGCACTTTTTAGATATTTACGTTCAAGTAGATTTTAGCCTTCAAATAATATTAGATAAGCTTATGTTATTAGAAGACGCGATGACGTTCGCGCAACTAGGTTTAATGCATCCGGGAATTATAAGCCCCGTTAATTTTATACTAGAGTTAGAAAATATCCGTAACAAATATTCGTTTACACCCGTGGCAGACATAAGTATAGATAAGATACATAGAATAGAAAGATCGGTAAATGTTAAAGTATATAGTACAGATCACTCACTAACCTTTATCCTGGAAATTCCATCAATTGATCCGACTCCCTTCGATCTTATACACATGTTTTCAATACCAAGTAAACAAAATCTTACCATAATCCCTAAATCCAAATACCTTGCACTCGGAAACGACGAGTACTCCTACTTAGAAGAAGACGGACGATACATAACTGACGTCACTCGCCTCCATAAGCTACCAGACTCAAGATCGATCAGTAATGCCGAAGACTGTATCCTGTCCCTCATCCAGCATAGAAATGCTAACTGCACACAAATCAAAGTCAATCCAACTAAAGGAAAAATACAACAATTATCAAGTAACAGTTGGCTAGTTTTTACAAGCGACCATGAAACCATCGCAACGAAATGCGGACACAAGGGCGAGTACAGAAGAATTTCAGGAACCCAAATCATCACCCTCACGAGCGACTGTCAAGCATCCATCTGGAACAAGACGCTTCAAACTCATGCCGAAACTATAGCAATGAACGATGTCATCCCACTACCAAATGAAAACCTAATAGAAGATACTCCGATCAGATACCAAGTTCATCTAGAAGACATACAGCTGGATGGTATTCAAGAAGCCATAGCTAAAGTAAGAGAAATTCAAACAGACTCCGAAGATTACTACGATTGGCCCACTATCATGGCGACACCCAGCTGGACCACTCTACTGCTATACGTAATTGGAATAATCGTTATCACAAGAAAGCTCTACACCTGGATCCCGCAACGCATTCAGAAAAAACAGAAGAGCGAGGACGCTCTTGAAAGCGGCAAAATGCGCTTTCATCTTGAGGAGGGAGGAGTTAACATAGCATAGCAACCGAATCCAGCTTCGTCAGCAGCAGCCGCCGACCGGCTCGTGCATGTGTCGCAAGAATGTTTGTCACCATATGCTGAGCCTGCAGTTTACGCCAGTGCTAGTTTTAAGTTTAGAATTAATGATTTAGTCTTGTATTCGCTTTCTTGGGAATTAAACCTTTACTTTGTATTTTTAAATAAAAATAGTTTTTTTTAATCGAATTCCCGATCGCCGTAACATAAGTCACTACTTACTAGAATATTTTTTATAATACCTATGAGTAAATACTTAATTTATAAAAACATTATAGATCATTTTGTAGATTAAGAATCAACTTTAAGTATCAGTATTTTCAATTTAAAATGTACCTTCTACTTTTGTTCAGAATTGTGCAGTTCTTTCATTATGTCTAGCACCGTTCAAGCCTGGGCTCGTAGCTCTGAGTTTTTCAGTTTTTCGAAATTGACGTGCGAAATAACATTTGAAATATACCACTTCATCGTGACGAAGGAAAACATCGTGAGAAAAGCTACATACACCTGAGAATATAATAAATCTGTAACAAGTCAGTTACAGAATAGTCACTTCAAAGAATGTCCGAACTTTTTTATTTGTTTGCATAACAATTAAAATCATCACCTACACAGAAATTTGAACCTAGTCTTTACTTCATTACAGTCGAATTTCGGTTGACACTTGACAGCTAAATTTGACAATTTCACGCAACGTTCTGAGAAAAAAGAAGGCCACTTTTATCAAAGTGGCGCTCATTTGGCTCGGACATTGCCGGCCCGCGACTGTGGATCTACAGTTATAATTGATCAAAGACGCTTTGATAAATTATTACGTAAAAAGAAGCTTAGTTGCTACGTTCCTGCTATGTTCCTACCAAGAAAAGTATTCGCGGGTGATGAATAGGTACTTCCCCAGTCATTTAGTTTAGTCAGTCTGCAATAACTGTCACACACAAGTAAACGTATTCGATGCAAGTCTGTGGTTAAAAAAACGGCCAAGAGCGTGTCGGACACGAGGGTTCCGCAGCCATTACGACATGTATTATAATTTGTATTCAACAAGTAATATTATTCTAAGGATTTTGTATTTACGGAACTTCCCAAGTAGGTATATTTTCTAGGTCAGGCTGCTATATACTCTTAATAATTCTCAAGCAAACTTAGCCGTTATAGTTTTCCTTGTTAAGTTGAGATATTTTCTCCCATCCTGATTTTTTTTCAAAATTTTTATACCAGCAGTTTAGCTTTTAGAGGGGGGGGGGAGGCGCTCGATTTTAACAAAATAATTCACTTTAAATTTGAATATTTCGTATACGAATCACTGTATAGAAAAATCGTCTTCAAACCCCGTAATGATTTTAAAAGACCTATCCAACGATACCCCACACTGGGATAATGATGTTAAAATTTAATAAACTAAGAGCCATATCGCCAGAGCCCGTACATTAGATGCCGATGTCGTCACGCTGCGTACAGGATGATTGCAATTTGAGTAGTTGTGATAGTCAATCATTAATTCGATTTCGGTGTTCGATTCCCGTGTCGGGGCAGACATTTGTATGAAAAATACGAATGTTTGTTCTCGGGTCTTGGGTGTTTAATATGTATTTAAGTATGTATCTATCTATATAAGTATGTTTATCAGTTGCCTAGTACCCATAACACAAGCTTGCCTAGCTTACTTTGGGACTAGGACAATTGGTGTGAATTGTCACGTGATATTTATATATTTATTTTTATTTTATTAATCATCAATCATTAAAAATTAACCAAATGTGCGACGCAACAAACAAAAGTACTATTACAAAAGATAAGTATTTTTATGAATATTGCATTACGCAATGATATTAGTATTACGTATGAACACGAAGATGACTTAGATTTTCTCTGCATAGAAAATAATGCAAGAAGGATGGTTTGCTTCAAGTTAGGGAAGAATTCTGTTTTCTACGTAATTATTGAAATTCTCGATCGACTATACCAGGATGTGGAAACCGTGCCAGCTAGCGAATTCTAATGGGTAGACCGTGACACGCGTATCAAACGCTCAGAGCTGCAGAAATTAACTTGTATCCAAATAACATAAATCGTCGACACACTGCGTATCATACAGATTGGAAACAGCATTGCAGCGTGTGACTAAAAGGGGCACATATACCTACAAGCTTTGATCAATTATAACTGAAGATACACATTGCCGAACAAAATCCCCTTCAAAGAATGTCCGAACTTTTTTATTTGTTTGCATAACAATTAAAATCATCTCCTACACAGAAATTTGAACCTAGTCTTTACTTCATTACAGTCGAATTTCGGTTGACACTTGACAGCTAATCTTGACAATTTCACGCAACGTACTGAGAAAAAAGAAGGCCACTTTTATCAAAGTGGCGCTCATTTGGCTCGGACATTTTCGGGCGCGCGACTGTGGATCTACAGTTATAATTGATCAAAGCCTACAAGTCGAAATTTAATATTATTATATAGGGTAACTTATTAATCAGTGCACAAATTTTGATATATGATTCAGTATCGTTGATAGATCACGATTATCTGTTCGAGATTTTCTTTTTACATTTTGAAACTTGGGATGTTCATAGTAATTCATCCAATAATAATAATAAAGCAAAAATAATACGTGATAAATTATTATAACGAAAAATACTGAAATTTGTTATTTTAACGACACTGTATCACATATTAAAATATGTTCACTTATTAAAAAATTACCCTGTATAGGTTACTAGCTGTACAGGCAAACGTTGTTTTGCTATATTAATATCACTTAGGGGTATAAAAAATAGCCTACGACCTTAGATTATAATAATCTAAGCCTACGACCTATTCTCAAACCTACCAAATAAGGAGAAAAAAAATCTTAAAAATCGGTCAAGCCGTTTCGGAGGAGTTCGATAACAAACACATCCCCATGCTTTTTTTTCTGAGACCGTAATCTATTTAGGTTGTAAAACTAATCTTACCATAAAATGATGCCATTTTCACATAGGAGTCTAAGAATTGGACTCATAAGGAAGCTCAAAGTCACGCACAGGCGATGGAAAGGTTCTCGAATGGCGTCCACGGACCGAAAGACGCAGGTAGCGTCTTCAACAAGACAAAGCGACGACTTGTTTAAGGTCTAAGGTAAAGAAACTAATCTAGTTGGTCTACTGTTTGGTTATGGTGTTGTATATCAATGCTGCACATTATACAGCGACGTGCGTCGCTCGCAGGCGATAAACCCCAGGCGCGGGCGCCACCGGCTGTGCAAACATGTTTATTGGCCATTCTGAGTGCTTCATTAAACTAGATAGAACACGATTAAGAGTGCAATTAGGTAACGGATTACGATGTAGTTGAAAAGTTTTTTTTCATATGGTCAATTGTAAATTGCATCGATTTAATGATTTAACCCTGTTATTTAATTATGTATCGATACCCCAATTGAAAGACATGAGAGCTATAGGACATTTTATTAGAAAGTTGTAGGCACCCATGTTTTTACACTTGACTGCAGAACAGTTTTTTATTCGCAGACTGTCCTTTTTGTCGACTTTACTTACATTGATAGTACACACACTCACACGCACGCACGCACGCACACATCACGCCTGTATCTTAAAGGGGTGAAGCAGACAACACGAAACGCGACATTTTGGTCTCGGGGCTACTTTTAGCAATTTTAATTTTAATGCATTATTATTCTGTACATTGACCACAAAGGGTTAGGACATCAGCGCTTTTGGAAAGGCCATCATTACTTAGAAGAATGCGCCGCAACAAAATATTGCAGAAAGTATTTTTTTCCAATTCACCTTTTAAGTTCTAAACAATTAATTTTCCACGTGAATAAATTTTATCAATATTATTTTTATCTCACAAAGTACAAATACCCAGACGATAATGATGAGAAATTCTACATTTTTAAGCCAATATCAAAAGCTATTTGAAATGAAACATTAACAAATCTTTCTCTTGCGCTACCTAAGTCTAAGTAAAGAGCCTTTTGGCTTTTAAAATAATAAATTCGTACGCGCGAAAAATTAATTGTGTCTAATGAATGCCTTGGAAAGTAAATATTAAATTTGCAATTAATACAAAACGACAAATTTTAATTGAACTGAAACGGAGATTGAATTACGGGCTAATTAATTCGTAACGAGCTACTTTGGAAGTTAGCTTGATGTTTTTTTATTGGAAATTGTAAAACAATTGTTTTTTAATTAAATATTGTGTCGTTTTTATTAGCTACTAAAAAAATTAAGTAACAGGGTGATTATTCGAGCGTTTTGACCGCGCGGTTAAACCTCATTACCATTTGACGATTATTACCACAACCGAAGGATGAATCTCTGAAAATTTCATCAAACTAGATTCAGCATCGGTACTGTCTTAAGTTTTCATAAAAAGTTAACCCTAAGCATCATCCTTTTTAATAATTTCTGCTCAAATGGTAATAACAAAAGAAAGCGACGTAAAAACGCTGAATATTTACCCAACATACATTTACATATAACTATCCTAAACTAAAAGTAAGTACAAAAGAGGTACAAGAGGTTTACATATGCAATGCATTTATATTTATTCAAATGTTTTGCTCTATTTGTCGATCCTTGTTTTTTTTTGATTGCTCTTCTCTAGCACTCAAACGTTGACTGGCAGAGATCCCTTAAGGGATAAGTCCGCCTTTGTACTTGTAATTTTTTTTCTGTAACCTTTTTGTACAATAAAGAGTATAAACAAACACAAACAAACAAAATGACAAATGTAAGAAAAAATAAACAATTTACAAACATGATGTTTACTTTAACGACCGCTTTTAGCCTAGTTGGTAGTGACCCTGCCTACGAAGCAAGAGGTCCTGGGTTCGAATCCCGGTAAGGGCATTTATTTGTGTGATGAGCACGGATATTTGTTCCTGAGTTATGGATGTTTTATATGTATTTAAGTATGTATTTATCTATATAAGTATGTTTATCGTCGTCTAGTACAGTCAAGGGCAAAAATATGTATACACTTTAGTACCTTGTCACTTTAACCACTCTGACAGTTCATATATTATATTTTAGACGACCAGATGGCCTAGTGGTTAGAGAACCTGACTACGAAGCTTGAGGTCCCGGGTTCGATTCCCGCGTCGGGGCAGATATTTGTATGAAAAATACGAATGTTTGTTCTCGGGTCTTGGGTGTTTAATATGTATTTAAGTATGTATCTATCTATATAAGTATGTTTATCCGTTGCCTAGTACCCATAACACAAGCTTTCCTTAGCTTACTTTGGGACTAGGTCAATTGGTGTGAATTGTCCCGTGATATTTATTTATTTATTTATTTATTTATTTATTTATTTATTTATTTATATATGGCAGTTCAAATATGACGAAAATAGACAAGGTACTAAAGTGTATACATATTTTTGCCCTTGACTGTACCCATAGTACAAGCTTTGCTTAGTTTGGGACTAGGTCGATTTGTGTAAGATTGTCCCCTAATATTTATTATTATTTATTATTTACTTTTACAAAAAAATATTGGCTCTACTACAGAACTAATTGCCAATTGTAATCCGACCAAATTTGAAGACTGCAACCGAAAACGAATCCCGGTTTGTGTTTCAGTTTCGGCCAAAAGCGAAACCTTATTCGAGGGCTATTTCTAGTGTCCTTTTTAAACCGTGTTACACTTTAAAATGCCCGTGCTCATTTACGGTACAGAGAACTATGACTCTTACACCGAGAAATTCCAAGTTGCGCAGGGGCATGGAGAGAGCGATGATCGGGATCACCCTTCGAGACCGGAAACGTAACGAATGGATCCGAAATAAGACCAAAGTGAAAGACGTATGGCTGTCATAGCAAAGAAAAAGTGGGCATGCGCAAGACACATTGCGAGAATGGACGAGAGTCGCTGGAAAAGGCGGGTCCTTGAGTGGAGACCCAGTGCGGCCACTAGGGGGCACGGCAGATCACAGCAGCGCTGAGTGGACGACAGTCATATTCGACGACACGGTGTCCAGAGGCCGTATGTCTAACGCTTCTGACCCAATTATCTGATCAGTTTATATCGTTTGACAGAAAGAAATAGTGAATGCGAAGGCACGTGTCAGAAACGTTAGACAATAAGCCTGCAGGACTGGATGAGACGGACACAGGATCGACAAGAATGGAGGAAAAGTGAAGAGAACTACATCCAAGATTGGATCAATAAAAGGCGAACATGATGATGATCATGATGACGACATTTTAAAATGCTGAGCCCCTTCTTAGATTAGCGCTTCTTCTATGTGCTACTCAACACTAATCCCAGGCCAATAAATAACACCCATCCAAATGACTATCCACATTTTGTGGACTATCTATCACACTAAGAAAGCCGTAAGGCGTCACTCCTCGATATTGAACCTCGCGCCAGATACGATAAACTTTGGGAACATTGGAAATGTACTTTCCTAAGCTATCCTAATTTATAGGGCTAATTTACGAGACCTAGGCCGCAGCTGTGACAACTGTCGATTAAGTGATTTAGGTATTTTTAACTGGTGGCCAAGAACGGTTATGTTTTTAGGGCGTAACTATGTATGTACTATCGAGCCAGCTGCAGCGTGATTTCTTGTGAAACTTTTCATATACTGACATCGAATTGCCTGACAAGGGTCCTTATTACAAGCTTTTATTTACCTTCACCTGTCTCGTCGTCTGTGTGTCATCAAATTTAGCAAGTAAAATTTGACCTGCTTTTCGATTTCCGATTGAGGTGAAGTTTTGGATGCAAGTGTATATCGGATGACAATGCAATATTATTATTATAATGTCATAAAGCTGATCTTATAATGGAGCTCGAAGGTGACCATAGTATTAGTAATTCAATATGATGGCTGATTTAACGTTGGTAATTGTTATAGTATTAACTTGTCTATGGACCTGAACCCATTCTGCCCCTGCCTTTCGGATGGTTGCGCGGCCAGTTGCGCCACAACACCAAGGTAATGCACCAAGAATATTGGATAAACCTAGTAACCTGCAGGCAGACCAGAGAAGCTCTTCCGAAGATCAACCCCGGATTATCCCGCAAACTTCGCGGTTATGGAAGAACTCAGATCCGACTATTGGTTGGGGCTCTAACTGGACATGCCTTACTTAACAAACACTTACACAATTTAGGTGTTACAGACAGCCCCCTATGCAGAGCGTGCATGGAGGCGGAAGAAACGACCTCACACGTCCTGCTGGAGTGTGTTAGTGTGGCGAGCTACAGAGCACTACACCTCGGGACACCGAGGTCGCTCCAGGAAGTCGTCGGCAACGTGAAGGGTCTGCTAGGCTTCCTTATGGAGTTGGGCTGGCATGAATAGTGCCTACAGCCAGTTACGCAAAATAGGCGCGTAAAAGACGTCGAGTTGCGGAAGTTAGCCCGTTATTACCTATTACCTATTATTACCTATAGTATTAACTTGATGCAACTAAGCCTACTGCGATAACGTTCTCCATCTGGAATTACTCTACGAATTTGGAAATTAGGACTTAGAGTCGACTGATCGTAGTATTTAATAGCAGAGTAGGAGTTTTGGGGGTTGAAATTGCTCGCATCCGTAGGATTACCCTCGTGACTCCTGGGTGGTGCTAAGCGAACGATACAACTCCGGTGGTAGGCTTCGGCTGTGGCTGGTCACCACCCTATACGTTGAGTCAGGCCGCCAAGCGACTCTCGCCGTGTTTCGGCCTGTTGCCTTTAGAAGATTTTCTGGAGAAAGGGTCTGAGCAGTTGTACAGCGCGCACGTACGGGTTACAGTACCCCTTATTTGTTGTACGGCTTACACCGCTTGGGGGCGCGCGCAACACCACGTTCAACTGCCTTTTTTTCTGTTTGTCCCCTAAATAAATAAATAAAATAAATAAATAAATATCACGGGACAATTCACACCAATTGACCTAGTCCCAAAGTAAGCTTAGCAAAGCTTGTGTTATGGGTACTAGGCAACGGATAAACATACTTATATAGATAGATACATACTTAAATACATATTAAACACCCAAGACCCGAGAACAAACATTCGTATTTTTCATACAAATATCTGCCCCGACACGGGAATCGAACCCGGGACCTCAAGCTTCATAGTCAGGGTCTCTAACCACTAGGCCATCTGGTCGTCTAAATAAGCAGAAAAACGAGCAGAGCCTATACTAGCCCCGTCTGTGGCCTCGTTCAGGGAGAGGTTGAAGAAACTGTGGAAGTAGGGTACTTAATCGTATTCTTGTTATTTACATCTACTGTTTTTTCATATGTGTGTATTTTGTTCTGTGTTAAGTTAGGTATTAGTATATTTGTCGTAGTCACTTATTGTTGTTTATTTTGTGTATTTATTTATATGTTATATTTTCCTTTCTTTTCTCTGTACTATATTACTGTTTGCCTATCTTTTTTTTTTAAGTTTTTCCTTTCATGCTAGGTTAGCTTGAAAAGATCCCTTTTAGGGATAAGTTCGCCTTTGTACTCTTTTTGTTTTGTTGTTTTGTATTATTTTTGTGTTTTATGTACAATAAAGTGTTTACATACATACATACATACTAGGCAAGCGTACTCCATTCTTTGTACCAGAATTCTTCAGTCGCTTGCAAAGTTGTAAACTCTTAATTGGAAAAACTACCGTCTCAATACGGCGTCGACAGCGTCGGGAGAAATGCAAGTAGATAAGCCGGCGCTATGTTAAGTTAAGAAGTCTTTATTAGTACAAGCCAAGACTTGATTAAACAGGGGTTAAGAAAACTAGGTTTTTATTTGCATTTTGTTTGTATTCTAGACTAGTCTAGTGCCGTTTTTGATATCATCATTTTTTTCATTAGTATTGTAACTGCACTAGGTATATAACAATACACTTTTACCGGCCGGTGTGCGTGAATAAGCGAGAGGCGCGAAGGCGTCTTCACTTGACAGTGCTAATTTGGCGAGTGATTGACTGAGCGAGAGATGCCCGCGCGCAACCTTCCGAAGTCACGTGACCGGGAATGAGTGAGCGGATTGCATGTTTGGATATAAATATCGATGACCGTTGATACAATGGAGATGGCGGATTTTAAACATGTCTTTCATACTAGATAAAAACTGAAATAAATAATAATAAATAAATAAATATCACGGGACAATTCACACCAATTGACCTAGTCCCAAAGTAAGCTTAGCAAAGCTTGTGTTATGGGTACTAGGCAACGGATAAACATACTTATATAGATAGATACATACTTAAATACATATTAAACACCCAAGACCCGAGAACAAACATTCGTATTTTTCATACAAATATCTGCCCCGACACGGGAATCGAACCCGGGACCTCAAGCTTCATAGTCAGGGTCTCTAACCACTAGGCCATCTGGTCGTCTAAAATATAGATGCACAGAAAAAACCCCAGAAAAAAGACCAATGCAGGAAATCGAACCCAGGTCCTCAGCATTCCGTGTCGTGTGCCATACCCCTACAGCACCACTGGTCTAGAGGTTAGACACGAATTTTTCCCATACATCGTACATTTCAATCTGTTAAATAATCACCTTATGCAGTGATACAGCGCACATCTATGTTATACCCTCATCGAGAGACTTCAACACTCCTTCGGAACTAACCGCTCACCAGGACAAGAGATGGCGCTACTGAGCCAACTTTTAACAAGTTAGATATGAAGTATCTTTTTGTATTTATTTTTTCAACTTAATTTTTATTACTTTTTCGGTCATCCCGTGAAACCATATAAAACTTCATTTTAACCATATATTATATGGTTTCACGGGATGTCCGTAAAAGTAATAAAAATTAAGTTGAAAAAATAAATACTAAAAGATACTTTATATCTACCTTGTTTAAACATGTCGTCGGTGCATTGTTGCGCCGTCTCAAACAGTTCCGTGGTCCGCCACGAGAGGTCACTAGACATCGACAGAAGTGAACATTCGGGAATAAAGGTTTTACGAGCTGCCCTATCTTCTGTCATAGGTAAATAGTTCCTAAATCCCAGAGGCGTTTCAGCCGGTTTACGTCGCTCTTGTATAACAAACAGCTGCATGTTTATTCATCCTGTTCTAGGTGTAATAAAACGGCCGGAGATATCAATCCGGTTTACTGCCGGATCGGGCGCCGGACGATCAATTATGTAGGGTTCGTGCAGGTTAAGATCCAGGTTATTTAGAGGCAAAAATGTTCAAGGGGAATATTCTCTCGCGTGAAGATTTTGACAGAAAATTTAAAGGCAAGTTCTAGGGTTCCCTGTTATCAATGTCGCTAAAATGTCTGTCTGTCTGTCTCTGTGCAAGAGCTGTAACATAAAGATAGCTGGAATTTTCACACGATGTGATTGGCATTGCCGCTACAAAGACAACTAATCGAAACTAAATTATTTATTATTGAAAATCATTGATCATTGGTTTGGTTAGTAATTGAAAAGCAACCGTTGTAATATTCCTTACATGTAACTGTCCTTTTATCAATGTTACTTTTGTAAAAAGTTTTATAAATTAAGGGAGAAACTAAGAGAACCGATAAAACATTTTTTGGTGGAATTTTTTAATCAAGTTATGTTTAATGTAATGGCGACGAGGTAGGCTCAGGCAGGGGGCGTTGGCGGGACGACCTAGACGTGTACCTCAAAGACTGGAAGGACACCGCAATATCGGGATGAATGGCGAAAATGGGGGGAGGCCTTTGCCCAGCAGTGGGACACTTCTATAATATATGTTTAATGTAACATGTTTTGAACCGTTAAATGATCAAAAAACGTTATTAAACTACAAAATAAAATATTACTAGGTGAAAGAAAATTTTCTATGTAAAGAAAATAACCTTTAAATTGGCTGCTATCTGTTTAACCTGCCCTTAACTCACAACTGTCCCCAGCGTTACACTTTATTGCTCGACAGTAGATCGTTTAGGATAGGTAAAGAAGTTTGTATTTCCTTTACTCGGATAGTTTTTCTAACTACCTATATTAATTCACAAAGTAAAACCTGACGGGGGAACAAAACACTCTAGAAAGTTCGACAGGATGGAACAATTTTACTAATATTTATAATACTAGCTTTTGCTTGCGACTTAGTACGTGAAGACAATATTGTTAGTTGTTTAGATGAAATTTGGCACACAGGTAGTGTAGGTACTACATAGATTAACAGTAAAAACCTAAAAATTCTATTATTATCTAGCCTGGATTGATGTCCCACTGCTGGGCAAAAGCCTCCCCCCATGTCCTCCATTTCTCCCGATCCAAAGCAGCTTGAGGCCAGTCGTCGAGAAATATGTCCAGGTCGTCCCGCCACCGCCGTCTGGGGCTACCCCGTCGTCGCCATCCATCCTGTGGCGCCCACTCAATGGCATTTTTAGCCCACCGCAGTGGATGCATTCGGCTGACGTGGCCGGCCCAGTCCCACTTCAACCTGGCAGTCTTTGCACCGACATCGACAATGCGTGTTTTAGAACGCAGCACCGTGTTCCGGATTCGGTCAATCCTTCCCAATCCAAGCATGCTGCGCTCCATAGCTCTACATCTAAAAGAAATACTGCATAAAAAAATTCTACATCTTAAAAAAATACTGCATCTTATCAGATACGCTATCAAGTTAAGGGTTAAATCCGGCCAAGTGCGAGTCGGACTCGCGCACGAAGGTTTCCGTACTGTTAACTATAAAAACGGCAAAAAAACACGTTTGTTGTATGGAATCCCCCTTAAATTTTTGTTTTATTTTAATTTCATAATTTTTTTCAAACCTAATAAATAAAATAAATAAATAAATAATCTTATAACTAAATATTCTGTGAATATTTCAAGCGTCTACCTGTTGCCGTTATCAATATCGAGCAAAAAAATCACGTTTGTTTTATGGGGTACGTATCAAAATATATAAAGTTTAAAACAAATAATGGACGAAATACATAATGGTCATTTGATATAATGCAATTTTCTTGGAAATTCTCAACTTTACAGGATTTTCATAAAATAAACCTAACCTAACCTAAACCAATCTGTAGATTACACGATTAAAAAAATTCGTTTAATCAATAGTTTCATAGAAAATTTTAGTATGTATTATGACCATTATGTATTTCGTCCATTATTTGTTTTAAACTTTATACATTTTGATACGTACCCGTTTTAAGGGAGCCCCCTTGAATATTTATTTTATCCTGTTTTTTAGTATTTGTTCGGCAACCAAAATACATCATCTGTGAAAATTTCAACTGTCTGTCACGGTCCGTGAGATATAGCCTTGTGACAGACGGACGGACGGACAGCGAAGTCTCATTACTAGGTTCCCGTTTTCACCCGTTGAATATGGAACCCTAAAAATGATAAAGCACTTACTTGGTCGGTCATACCCTGAGAAGGGCGAATAAATTTAGCAAAAACAACAGGACACAGTGTAGCAACCTTTCCAAACTATAGTGTTCTTCAGCTTCATTACACCCTCATCAATATTCAGGAGCACTGGCCTCATAAAAACCAGGTGCAAACACGTCACCTCATTATTAGGCTTACGCGTAATTCGATTTTTCGGGAAACGAACTGAGCGAGTCGTTAAACAGAGGGGGGATAAGTCGGTAATAAATTAAATCTCAAGGTGGCACAAAGTGTGGGAGTATTCTGGGCGATCGACAAGTCGCTGGGAATAGGTGCGGAAGTTTTGTTGAGGTTTAAGCTAGAAACTTTGTAGGAATAGGAAACAAACGTGACTATGACGCCTGAGTCCTGGTCCGATTACCGCGTCGGGGCAGATATTTGTATGGAAATACGAATGTTTGTTCTCGAGTCTTGGGTGTTTAAGAGGGTACGATGGCTGAGAGACTTTTGAGAAATAGGTATTTTAATGAAATGTCGCTGTCTCGCCCGAACCCCTCCGTGTCAGTACAGCGAGAGCGGGACAAGTGCAGCTCAGACCGTTAATAGGCGCGTAAAATTGATCAAAACAGCATTTCGTAATCCCCTGTTTTCTTCTCGAAAACCGGACCAATAAAATTATTTTTTTCAAATATAATTAGAGGATAGATTTAGCTATGCTCCTATGTTTTCCTTTTTTTGTTTATATGAGGGATTCTTTTCTGATGAGTGTCTGAAAATGACGTTGAAATTGGGCATTTTTTTCAGTTTTTGAAAGCTCATATTTCTTATGTTAATTGAAATATAGAAAAAAAACGAAACCTAGGGGCATAGCTGTGGTAATACAAATTACACAGTAAAATAAAATATGTATATATCTATGTATCTATCTATATAAGTATGTTTATTCGTTGCCTAGTACCCCTAACACAAAGTACCCCTATAAAAATCCAGTCAATCATTCTTATGGAACTAGAAGTGTTGCTAAGGAATTATTTAAGCGGAAATTAATTGTACCTAAGGTATATAATTACTATGGAAAACGTACTAGGAAGTACCTAATACCTACACTCCTGAATAAACTATCAAGTGGGATAAGATCTTGTCACGATATTTCGAAGCTAGTATACAAAAAGAGATTAAAAAAGGCTTTACTGGATGGACTTGGTCACAAGTAATGAATTGATGCATAACTTGTGATCGAGTCTGTCCAGTAATAAAGTAAAGTTGTGTGCCTACTGACTGCTGTTTGATATTTCTGTTTGTGGGTTGAAGGGTATGAATGGTAGTATTTCCAAGTAAGTATTCATAGAAAAGGCATAACTATGAGAAGTGTATGTTTGTGTCATTGTGTATAATGCATTGTTTTACTGGTATTGCCGATGTCGGTGCGTGCGGCGCAGCGCACAGCGTAATTCCACCTTCATATTAAAAATAGTAATCAATAACAAAGGGCCGCGGCGCGCTGTGCCTACGCAGCCGGCACCGGGTTTGAATTTTAATATAACCGGACCAAGTGAGTGTCGGAACCTTTATAGTAAGTAGTGAGAGTTATAAACCTTCTGCCAACAAACTGCTATGCAGTTTGGCAGATGTATTTTAGCATAAGTATTTCTGTACTTCTTTTGTTTGTTTTTGTGTAAATAAATTAAAAAAAAAAAAAAAAAAAAAAAACAAGCTTTGCATACTTTAGGACTAGGTCAATTGGTGGGAATTGTCCCGTGATATTTATTTTTATTTAAATGTATCAGGACATTTTAGGGAAGCTGTGTTAGTTAAGTTCAGTTACTTTACCTACTACTTACCTGTAACCTTCTTCCTTAATCTTCTATCCAAGTCTCAAAAATGAAATGCTCCAAACTAAAATGGCTACCATATTTCGCATTATTACAAGAACCTCAGAATACCGCCGGCGGTTTTGCTCTCGCAGGGCGCTGCTATAATTTATCGTTCTCCCTTATCAATAATTCACATTGATTGTATAAACATGAACCAGCACTTTTCAAATATTGGATAAAGATATTGTTCTTTTCTCCGTACATTTTGGCGAGGATTTATTGTTTTGATATGTCGGGCATGGGCGAGATAAGTCCCCTTGCGTAGTTGGACCGTCGTCTATGTGGATGACGTCATGGGAGGAATAATGTGGTTTTATGGCTATCTTTAGTGGTCGAAGAAAATTTAGGATAACGAAACGAAACGAAAAACGAAAAATTGACTGACATTATCTACTAACACTGATTTATTTATTACTCTAAAACCTTATATTTATATACAATAATCTACTCAGTAAACCTACACTATCTATCTACATGCCTTATTGGTCTTACGTGACCAACTACATCTTAACCTATTACACGCAAAAGATTAATGCTAAAGAATGTGGCCCTCGCCACATTAGCTAAAATATTTTAGATTCATTTATGATTACGATTACCTCGAAAATTCAGTTGAAAATACAAAATTTAGTTTCACAGCGAACGACCAGGAAGAAATTTATAGTAGGTACATTGTTGTAGAGGCTAGAAAGTAAACAATAGATGGACGAGTGAGTTTGAGGGCCGACGCGTAGCGGAGGCCCTCGAAAGTACGAGTCCATCTATAGCACTTGTGGCCGAGACTAAACATTGTGGTTTTCACGACTAATGCGAGGAAATAACAATTAAACAATCGAAACACTGCGTTGCTCCCGCCGACGACTTTACTTTTTCTTTTGTGACATAATTTTTTTTTTTAAACGAACGAGGCCATTCTTAGTGGCCAGTACCCAAAACCACATAATTAAAAAATAAAAACTTCATCCTCGTCATGTCCGACCTGCGGCAGCAAGTCGGGCATGACGCGCTTAAAAAGTTAATGCTGAGGCGTTTTTTCATACTTAAAAAAATGAAAGCATTTTGTGCATATTATGCGTATAAGGACAAAAAAACACCTCATTAAAGTCATGAATAACGCATTCTCATTGGTCAATTTAATTTCACATGCAGCAGACGATTACTTTTGATTGGTCGTTTCAGCACGCCGGGAATGTAATTCAGAAATTATCTTTGAAAAAGTCGTATCGTATTATGAAATAAATATATTGATACGTCCTGTTTTCGTTTTGTGTTACATTTTTGTCGTGTTTTGCGCGCCATAAATGAGTCAGCTGTTAAATGTACATAATATAGGCAGTTTTGGGTACTGGATTTAGGTTAGCTATGGCCACATTTTCGAGCAGTGTCGTGAAAAATAATTAGCTGTGTGTTTGTTTCGGATTTGTGTGTTAAGACGTGTTTTACGTGCAGAATTATTGGTCGGCTCGTAGAATAGGAATGAAAAGTTTTTTAGCACAGCAGTATTTATCGACGATGTTTTATTTTTATTTGACGTCTGTTACGAAGCGTACTTACACTGAATTACCTTATTTAGTTCACACAAAACCAACTATCACCACCACCAAACTAAACTGACGCGTTTCGAATCCAACCAAAGCTCATATTCAGAGTACCGCAACCGTTCACTGTGCTACCAAATGTTAAACGTAGCTATCAAAAGGTCACGGGTGAGCAAAGTAATTGTTTCAGTTCATTAATAAAATCAAGGATGATATAGACTGGATTAGGAATCGCCATAGTACAGATCGTCCGCAGAAAAATAGTTCGATTATTAAATCTAGATGACGCTGAAATATAGCCCGAGGCTTTGAAAGCAAATCAATAAGACTACAGATGTTTCATATTACTACAAATGTATTATTTTTCAAAAATATTGCATAATAATACATTTGCAGTAATATGAAATATCTGTAGTATTGTTTTGCTTTCAAACCCTCGGGCTATTATGTCAGCGCCATCTAGATTTAATAATCGAACTGATTTCCGCGGCCGATCTGTACTACTATAGCGATTGCTAATCCAGTCTATATCATCCTTGATATTATGGACCTCCGCACCGTAACGCCTGATTCAATAAATTATTTAAGGTATAATGCGGGCGATAGGCTAGCAACTTGTCACTATTGTACCACTTTTAAACCTAAAATTGCTAAATGTAGCCCGTACGTAAATTTAGCTGTTCATGTGCTCTGTCTACCCCTTTGGAATTGCAGGCGTGGCGAGAAGGTATGTGTAATAAAATTAAATGCTTACCTCGTATTAAAGCCAGCTTTCGATCGTTCTCGGCAAAACATTCGCCAGCAGTCGTAGGTTTGTTCTGGTCTTCCCACGAATACACTTCTTTCTGCGAATTAAATAATAAGTACAGTCATCTCCGCACCGTTAGGCACAGATGAGTCAATATCAAAAAAAAAACGGTTGTCTGTGAAGTCGGTTTACGGACGATAGTTTAACGTGACAACTTCATTACAAAACATTCAAATACCAAAAATGAAACCAGGCGGTCACCCATCCAAGTGCCAGTGAAACTGATCGCGCCCAACGTTGCTTAACCTCGGTGATCGGACGAGAACCAGTGTTTTGTCAAACATCTTGAAAACGGTGCATCCTACGGCTAAATCAATAAAATTTTCATCCCCTTTTAAAAGCCCGCGCCGCCTCCCCCTCCTCCCTCAAGCTCCCCCCCTCCCCCCGCACCCCCCATTAAAAAACATTCAAAAAACAAAAATAAAACCCCTTTTATTACTGCCGCACCTCCCCCCTGCCCCCCGCATGACATGGACATGTCCCGTACATGTACGTTACATTGCGTCATCCTTTTTCGTATGTGCAGCCGGCGTTCATCGATTTATTAGACGTTGTCACGTCAAAAATAGATTCTTTGAAATACTCGAGCGCGTCAGATTTTGATAATTTGATACTAATCTAACGTGACACTGATAATAAATGTATGGTAATCTGCCACTTTGCATGGTGGGCAGGGGTGGCCATACGGAAGGGCGCAAGTCAGATTTTCATACAGGATGTTAATTTCAATCACTGACGATTTGGAAGTGAAATTTGCATTGTTCTGCTATTAATTAACCCACCTTATCTTAATCTGACGCGCTCGAGTATTTTAAGGAATCTATTTTTTTACTGAGTATCCTGACGGGGTGCCTTAGGCAAAACATGGAGTGCTCATATTCGCTGGAGGTACTCTAGAGGGTATAAGGTATCCCCCCATATATTAATCTGCCGTTCTCGAGTGACTCCCAAATCCCCTCTTGGACTCCACTACTATAAATAAGGTTGGTGTTTGCATATGTTTGACGCCATGGCTGTATAGGTATTTATGCCTTCGAGTGTATGTGAATGTACATCAAGGCGTCCCAGGTCTAAAAGACGCGGCAAACTTACTGCGTGGTCGCGGCGAATACGTAGCGTAGCCACGACTTCGCGCGTTTGGCGGCCGAGACGCTTGCCGTACAGTGGTTACATGGCGGCACACGCAATGAAACTGATAACACGCTTGCCGCACCGCCAAACGCACGAAGTCGTGGCCGGGCGGTTATGCTTACGCAAATCACCAGCGTGATATGGCTCTTACTATTATGTTATCTGCGCTTAAGTGCTTATTGTTTATTGCTCTTCCTAACGATAGACACGTGAATAATCTGCTTTCGTTAATATATAACGTATGATACATTACTCCTAATGTATTGCGGTCCAACTAATCAATGGAAGTGCGAGATCCCTTTGCGTGGAGCTTGAACAATGAGCATTGCTTGCGGTTAGGTGACACGGGATGATATACGATGATATAGACTAGCTTTTGCCACTAATTTCGCTTGAGAATGTTATAAAATTACTAGCTGTTGCCCGCGATTCCGTCCGCGAAGAATAGTAGCCTACGACCTATTCTCAGACCTATCGAATATAGAGAAAAAAAAATCGGTCAAGGCGTTTCGGAGGAGTTCGATAACAAACACCGTGACACTAGATTTTTGTATTAGAAGACTGCTGTTGCCCGCGACTCCGTCCGCGAAGAATAAGGGTAGGTATAAAAAATAGCCAACGACCTATTTTCAGACCTACCGAATACAGACAAAAAGTTTGATAAAAATCGGTCAAGCCGTTTCGGAGGAGTTTGATAACAAATACAGTGATACGAGATTTTTATATATTAGATGTCGTTTAGGGCCGACAACGCACTGGCATCGCATTAAGCGCTGCGGGTGTCTATGGACAGTGGTGATCATTTAACATCAGGTGATCCACTAGCTCGTTTGTCTGGCCTCTTTAACATAAAAAAAAAATACGCACTGTGAGAAACAAAATTTGTCTCTCCTGTGGGCACGAAATTAGCGACTCCTAGTCAGCAAACTTAAATTTTTAAATGGGCCGAATGATGACCAGGGGCTTAATTCAGGAACGGGCTTTCACGGATTTGGTAGGTAGCGATAATTCAATCGTTTGGGTTGGGTTTGGTTTGAACTGCTATTCAGGAACGCCATAAATCACTGTTTTGCGAGAGGTTTGGGCTGAGTTTGGGATGAGCCTTATTTATTTATTAACAGAGCGAATTAACAGGAAAATAAGGCTCATCCCAAGCTCAACCCATTCCTATACTCTCCCAAACGATTGAATTACCGCTCGCAAACCATTTTAGGCCGTTCCTGAATTTAGCCCCAGACGATATTTAGACCTCAGAGGAACTTTTGTTACTCAACTCTCAACTGGTAGACCACGTTCTTTGTCGACCGTACAGGTATGTATTTTTCTCAAACATGCTATGAAATATTGACGTTATGTTCCTTATAATACGCCACGAAGTGTCACGTTGCAGGTGCAGGTGCAGCCGGTGCTGGGGGACCGCCTAGACGAGAGGTCAATAATGGAATTTCATACAACTTTGCTGGCCAAGGCCAGCAAAGTGATTGTCTATTGTTTCATACTATGACGTTTATAGGTCTTTGGCATCATAGCATTTAGCCATTAAAAAAAAACTATAAGCAATATTTGCGTTTTGGTTCATTAAGACATTCTGCCACTACGCTTATTTAAGGTAAGGTAAGATGATGATGATGATGATGATGGTGTGATGATGATGGTGATGATGATGATGATGATGGTGATGATAATGATGATGATGGTTATGATGATGATGGCGATGATGATGATGGTGATGATGAGATGATGATGATGGTGATGATGAGATGGTGATGATGATGTTGATGATGATGATGATGATGATGATGATGATGATGATGATGATGATGATGATGATGATGATGATGATGATGATGATGGTGATGGTGATGACGATGATGTTGATGATGATGTTGATGATGATCATGATGGTGATGATGATGATGGTGGTGATGGTGATGCATGTTTGAGAAAAACTCTATACAAGCCTTGGCCACGAACAGGGATTGCCGGCCTCGTATCTCTAGATGGCCTCGTTAACACTCGGCCATCTATAACTACTCGGCCGGCAATCCCCTATTTCGCGGCCGCTGCAGTAATGTACTATTTTAAAAAGATATTTTCATTTATTCCTGATAAATACAACCTGGGTCTCTTCAAGGCTAGAGTGAATAGGCTGTTACTGAACCAGTGAGGTACACCTTTGGCCTCATCTACACTTTTCATCAGGTGAGATAGTGGTCAAGTCAATCACGGGTCAGTTTTATGAAAAAAAAAAAAAAAAAACCTAGACGAAACCAAAGGAAGTTTTTTGAACGATACCCTTTACAAACTACAAACTACACGTTATCTTATTTGAAACTAGATCGTTTTGTAAAGCATCCTTCCTTTGTCTTACTTAGTGCCGTAATGCAATTTACTACGTCCCTGCAGGGAGTTCGCTTGCTGTGTTTTACGACTTGTTTACTGGAAAGTTTGTGCGATGCATTTATCTCAAATTTTAGCTCAGCACTATGGGTAAGTAATAATAAGAGATATGAGGATATGAAAGTCATCATAATTCATAATAATAAACGCTCATCTTGTATAACGTTCACTGGATATAATATAGTTTTTAAATAAAAGCAGCGGCGTTCATAACATTTTAGAAATACCTATATCGTATGTAGTTTCTTGTTTTATTTTTGAGAAAAGCACTATACATGCTTCGACCAATAAGTGCCAAACTGGACTCGTACATAAAAATCCTCGCCTATGGCTCGGATTTCTAATCGGACTTGTCCAGTATGGCTTACTTACTGGTCTCTCCAGTAATCTACTATTGTCTGCCACAGTTATTGTCTGACACACACGGTGTCTGTAGATATGAATCGACCTTTAAAAGCGTCTCAGAGTCGTCCATTAATCACTCTGAGACAAAAACAGGGATGATTTGAATGGCTTGCCTGAGACGCGCAGCATTTGTAACCCGATTATTAATTTTGCCCCGAGAGTTCTTTCTTGGGTTGAAGCTAAAACGGTGCGGTGACTTTGACATAATTATTCTGATAATGTCGCGGGTGAACAAAGTAATTGTTTCAGTGCATCTCTTTTTGTCGTCATCTTACACCGTTTGACAGAAAGAATCAATGCAATTGCAAGTGTCAGCGGCTACTGTTAGCGGTTGCAGCATCGATATGACACCTTATGCCCAGCAATGGGACACCATAACAGGCCAAAAAACATCTTAACTTCAGTGTTGTGCCCTCACACGTCTACAAAGCGCCGCGCGCCCCCGATACGGCGCTAAGCCCGTTTTACGACTACCCCCAAATAATAAAACAGGGCTAAATACCCCGCGAATTTATGGCGACCGGCTTATGCCGTCATAAACCTTTTTTCTCTGTCTGAGCCACAGAGCTATTTATAAAAGGAATTGAAATTTTGTCGTGTATTTCCTTCTACGATTTATTTAGCTATCATTGAGCGCCATGTTTTGTGTTTTGAATAAATATACCTACATCGGGTTTATACAGGGTAATTTTTTAGTCAGTGCACAAATTTTGATTTTATTGATTCAGTATCGTTGATAGATCACGATTATCTGTTCGAATTTTTTTTTTTATATTTTGAAATTGGTTTGGGATATAGTAATTCATCCAATAATATTGTTCGAGTTACTATGAAAAACAAAAAATTAAGTAATAAATATTATAATGAAAAATTCTGAAATTTGTTATTTTAACGATACTGAATGACATATTAAAATTTGTGCACTTATTAAAAAAATATTCTGTATACCTACTCAGCGGCAAATCTAATCGCCCTCCTTCCTTAGAAACATCTATGTAAAGTGGGCGGTTAGATTTGCCGCTGAGTATATTAATTCGACGTAATGCTCCTACTTAGAATTGGCATAATTATTAATCCGAATAACTTTAAGTCGCATAACTGAATACGTATACCTAATGTAAATTGTCATAACGATGATTTGGCATAAATTTAATAAGCATAACCAAGATTGTTTTTTAGAGTATTTTTGTATTTTTTATTTTTCAACTCCCAAATTTTTACTTTTACGGTCATCCCATGAAATCCATATTATATTTCATACTAAATTAAACTGAAACATGGATGCACAGAAAAACCCAGAAATAACCCTCCTCCGACAGTCGAGTGAAAAGACTAGCGCTGGGAATCGAACCCAGGTCCTCAGCATTCCGTGCTGCGTGCTAAACCCCTACACCACCACTGGACCACTGGAACACCACCACCAGCCACCAGTGGTGGTGGTAGGGGTTTAGCACGTAGCACGGAATGCTGAGGACCTGGGTTCGATTCCCAGCGCTGGTCTTTTTTCTGGGTTTTTCTGTGCATCCATGTTTCAGTTTGTATTTAGTATGAAATAATAAGCATAACGTTATTGTCTATATTGTTTTGTTCCTTCAATTAGATCTGTGAAGTGATTTACTATGTGAAAATATCTGTTTTAGGTAGATAGATAGAGAGCTTTAGTGAGTTTTTCACCCGACTGTCGAAGGAGAGTTATGTTTTCTGTGTGTATGTATTATTTATGTATGCATGTATCATTCTTTGGCACGCCCTGCAGCCTAAACGGGTCAATGGATTTTAAAGTGTGAGGTGTCATTAAATTCGTCTCAGTTGCGAAAGTAACGTATTTTTCCGGAATTCCCATGGGAACGGGTGTTATAGGTACAGCGTTTTTTTTTTCATCTACTATTGAAATCAAAATTATTCGTTCTAGTGAAAAAAGGGGTGTTGACGCCACTAAAAAATAATTCGAAGACACGACTCCAGTAAAAAAACGTCTTATTTTAGCCCTGAAAAGTAGATTAATATTCGATTAACGGCAAAATTACATTTTTTGTTGCTTTAAAACAAATAAATAGTTATTTGATTGAGTTGGCGAACAAGTGACGTCATAAGTTGCTATTGCCATTCAAACTCTATCGGAGAATTGTGTTTTGACAGCTCATAAAAAGTATGTCAGTTGATTGGTGGTGTCAACGTCCCTATAAAAGAGTGCTTGCAAACGGTCGCGTTTTCTACCCATGTGTCACTTCTATTCTTTTTTAACTTGTCCTTTAATCTGAGCTATCCGAAAAACTGAAACGAGGGCGGAATGCTTTGAGCATTGTCTTTGATACATTTTTCATTCCGACGGTTTTTTAATTTGCAAGCAGACTTGATGAATGCGAAAGTAGGATTTGTTTCGGCAATGTAAAATATTTTTAACTTTGGTGTAAAGGAGCGATGAAATACGAAGGATGGTTTACATTTTCATTGGTGATGACTACAAATTAGTCTGTATCTACTACTAATACTACTACTACTACTACTACTACTACTACTACTACTACTACACAAGGCAAGCTCCATCGTAGCCCTCATTATCGCTTTCCATCGGGCGTGATTGTGGTCAAACGCAAACCTATATTGTATAAAACAAGTTTTTGTTAAAAAATATATTTTTAGTTTCTAAATTTTTTTGTGGCGACTGTTATTTTTGACCCTGGTTACAGATAGCGATAAAAAAAGGTTTCTAAGAAGACGGGTTTCCGTTTATTGGAAGATCTTGGGACCCGTCAGAAGAGACGATGACACCTGGAGGATCCGCAAGAATGCCGAGATTTAGGAGCTAGTGGCTTAGCCTAATATTATCGGCGAATTTATAAATAATATAAATAATAAATAAATATTAGGGGACAATCTTACACAAATCGACCTAGTCCCAAACTAAGCAAAGCTTGTACTATGGGTACTAGACGACGATAAACATATTTATATAGATAAATAAATACTTAAATTCATAGAAAACATCCATAACTCAGGAACAAATATTCGTGCTCATCACACAAATAAATACCCTTACCGGGATTTAAACCCAGGACCTCTTGCTTCGTAGGCAGGGTCACTACCAACTAGGCTAAAGAGGTCGTATTTAAATCTCAGGCTTCGGTGGCTCGGCCACTTGCTGAGAATGGGGGAGGATCGAGGGGTCAAGAGGGCGTATTTGGGACGCCTAACTGGACGTCGTCCGGTTGGTCGGCCGAAGTATCGCTGGGCTGATGCTGTGGAGGCGGATCTGCGACAGCTTCAATCCGGTAATTGGCGTGAAACTGCGCAGGATCGGGCTAAGTGGCGTGCTCACTCACTTACTAATCCGCTCACTTACCGACTCACCCGCTCATTCATTCATTACTGCGAAAGCTCCCGCTCTGCGGTTCATAAAAAAACATGCGCATTTTGAGAACACAGCTAAGTGAACGCAGTGGTTCATGGCTTAATACTGAGGTTTTTTAAAAAGAAAGAATGAAAAGAACGTTTTTTTATCGTCATTTAATTCAAAAGAAGTCCTCTGTTGCACTTAAGCCTCACATAAGTACTTCGTTTTTTTTTTAGCATTAGCGTGACGTGCCTTTTTATAGAAAAACACTTTTGAAAAATAAGTCGCTGCCAATAAATGTAACAATGTGAAAGGAAATATGGTAATTTACACTTCAAGATTGCTTACCTTATTTCTAATGCTAAAAAAAAAACGAAGTATAAGGTTCGCCAAATAAACCGTCCGTGCGCCATCCGTTTTTAAAGCGTTCGCTACTGTTTTCATCTATGGCAGCCTTATCCCAGATGAATTATTAACCAGAACATACAATATGTATGGGAAGCTCAAGCATTCAAATTTGCTCGCATTGACCACACCAGTTTTCCGACTATCATACACCCCGTTCACGCAATCCACAACTTTACATCTCCCCAATAAGGCAGAGGGTGATCGCAAAACTTGAGCGTTACTTGGTTACTTTGTGCTTGTTTTCTTTAAAGGATTCTGGACTCTATCTTTTCGTTATTAAAAGTGTTTGCCTAAGAAATAATTTTGAAAGGTTTCGCCAGTCTGACCATTTGTTGCGAAACCGCGTGTTGTTAAGAAATATCGTAGGTCTTGTAAAAGAAAATAACGTGGCGGTTGACTGAAAAAGTAATGAATTCATTTGAAGGAGAGTTTTCTGTTTGATGTTTACTTTTAGACAGACGTGAAAAATGTAAAGGTATTTTGCGTTTTCCGATAATAATATTGGTTTTGTTCATAAAAGACGTACCTAGTAATAAATAAAAATAAATGTTTATAAATGTTTGTCTGACATTTTTGTTAGATAGCGTATGGTTGTGGTGCCTAATCTGAAGATGAGCTCTGGTTGAACACAAATGTTGAACACGCATTTCTTACATAAACGTAACTATAGTAAGATCGCGGTGAGCAAAGTAATTGTTGGTTTTAGTTCATTCAAAGTAATTGTTTCAGTTCATTACTGAAATGTACTAACTTGGTCTCTTGCCTGGTACGAGTACTATACCGTTGAGTTTTGTGGCATCCTGTATACGGAAACCGCACTCAGCACGCCCCGACACGCATTTCCCCCTTTTTTCCCTTTTTAATCCGTCTCTAGCTTCTCACGCAACTCTACATCCGACCTAAATCCTGTATATAAACCCCGCTAACAAGGCTCCCTGTATGCAGGGCTCGTAAATCGGCACTCGCGGGGCCTTTACGACCACCTGTGGACAGGGACCTCGGCGCGGCTGGAAGATCTATTGGAATACGCGAAGGTTGATCGTAGCTACATTATCATTGCTCAGTTTACGATTGACAGAACATAAACATCTCAGCTAATCCACTCCATCCAATGCGGATCTGGTACTTCACACACAGCATTGTATATTATCTTCGTTGGTCAGCAGATTTCATGGCAAATTTCAAATGTTATTTCATATGTGAATGTAAAATTTCAGACGTGCGAGGCCGGGCTCAAACACCCCACCCTTTTGCTAGCTAGGTAAACCACTACGCAACAACGATTTGTTTAAGGTTACCATAAGGCTTGTTCGGACTAGTCTAGTAGCGAATAATTTAGTAGCTAAACGTATCTGAACACCAAAACATTGGTCGAGTAGATTAGTAAGTAATTTAGTCGACTCAATCCATTTTATTCTATTTTTTTAGTAGTTTAGTAGTGAGTAGCACCCCCCACCACGCGTCCGTGATTACTCGGCCGCCGGCTAAACAAGTCCGAACTTGTCGATTTAGTCGAGTTCATTAGTTGGCGTGAAAATGTCTCGACTGTAATGCGAACGATTTTTAGGCAGTAGCACGCGGCGGACACGACGTACAAATACGCGTTCTTGAATCTACATAAGCACGACGACGTCTGTACACGCGTACGCCTACATATATCGCGCGCGCACTCTTCTGGTTTCTGGCGGTTTCCGGCTATCTGCGCCTTGAGGGGTGGGGTAATTCGAATCGGTGCGGGGCGGACCGTTTCCATTCTGTACGTCAGTACTATTATATATTCTGTGGCAGTAGCGAAAATAGTTTAGCTACTAAATTACTCGCTACTAGACTAAAATACTAGCCTAGTCCGAACAAGCCTATAGCGTGGATTGAAAAGTTATTAAAGTGATCAATGATACATTTCCGGGAGGTTCTCTTATATTCATCCTAGATCAGTCAGCAACTCCAAAAATGGCTTCAACCAATTAGAGCCATGGTGGTAAAAGCCGTGGTGGCCTAGTGGTTTGACCTATGGCTTTTCAAGCAGAAGGTCGTGGGTTCAAATCCTCGGTCGCACCTCTGAGTTTTTCGGAATTTATGTGCGAAATCACATTTAAAACCTAACATGGGCTTTACGGTGAAGGAAAACATTGTGAGGAAACGTGCATACACCTGCGCAGAAATTCGATGGTGTGTGTGAAGTTCCCAATCCGCACTGGGCCCGCGTGGGAACTACAGCTCAACCCCTCTCATGAGAGGAGGCCTGTGCCCTGCAGTGGGACGTATGTATATAGGCTGGGGATGATGATAATGATTTATGACTCAACGCCGTATTTAGAAATAAACACGTATTATGACGTTAGTCGCATTCCAAACAAGCACGTGTTTTTGCCATTAGTTTGCGATAAATTGTGCGCCATTATCTCTAAATTAACGATCTGTTTTCTAACACTGGCTACCCATTAGCGAAATTTACTCCTTTTTAGGAAAAATCTACGTCCATTGTCATTAATCGTACCTCTTAGAGGGTAAAGCAGGTTTTCCTGGTTAGTAAAGATCAAGTACTAGCCTTTCTTTAATTTAAGTAGTATTTAATTTATTAAACAGATGGGAGATGGTCGCCTTTAGTACGGGTATTAGGCTAAGATGGAGCGATGACCTGGTGAAGGTAGCGGGAACGCACTGGATGCGGATGGCGCAGGGCCGATCTGTTTGGCGTGTGAAGTCGGAAACCTCCTCGAGTGCCCGGGCATTACCACTCCCTTCTATCCGAGGCGTAGGCCTCATGGGGTGGGGAAGGGTAACGCTTGGGACGGTGCACCCTGGGCAACAACGGTAAGCTTATGTATTTGTATATTATCTTACCGGTGGCTAATATCCGACTTTGGGTATGTCAGCAATCTCCACATGTGCCTGGTCGGTAATGATCATACCGCCTGGGCTGCACGACCGTTACGGTTCTCCCCTGTTAACCCTGGTGGTTAAGGGGGAGAAGAGTAGCGGATGGGCCCATGGCCTGTGGCGATTGACTGACATACTGGGGGGGTAGGGGTGGTGAGGTGAACCCGCAACTTGTTGCGGGGAATCCGAGCCAGCGGGACCATTCGTGGGTCCACAGTGAGGGTGACGTCTCGCCCTTGGGCGGACGCCTTTTGACGGAGGCGAACCTAAGCGAAGTACCTGTCCTTAGGGTCAGGGAAAGCGAGGGTGAGCGCATCGGGCGCAGGGCGTAAGCCCAGTGATGCCGGGGCGGCGCAGCCCTTTTAAGGGCTGTGGTCGCCGGACATGACGACAGACTTCTTCGATTTGACTGGGGTAGGGGGGTGTTGGTTTGGCGGGGGGAGCCCAAAGGCAGAGGGCCACCGGGTGAACCTTACCAACCAACGGGCTTTCGGGCCCACAAGAGGGCGGCGTCCGGCTTTTGGGCCGACGCCTTAAAGATGGAGGCGAGCCCTTACTTTTGCCTGTCTTAATTGATTGGCATTAAGTGGGTGTGAGCCTCATTGGGCGGAGGGCGTAATCCCAGTGATGTCGGAGCGGCGCAGCACTTTTAAGGGCTGTGGTCGTCGGACGCGACGACTGACTCCTTCGACGTGACTGGGGTGGGAGGGTGGTGCCTTCGGGTGCCAGCAGCACCAGTGGGGGAGGGCGAGGACTCCCGAACCTACATGGCATGGTGTTTGCCAAGAGGGACCCCATTCCCGGGGTGGTCAATAGGCGTCGCGGATGACTCTTATGTTCCCGTGGCGTCTGCACTAAAGGTGGAAACTCGTGCGGTTTTTATTCGGTAAGCCCACCTTAAAAGTGGGAGAGCCCGAAAGACCCCCCTGCTGCCTCGAGCGGGGGACATGCATAAGGTGCATTTTCCACACGTAAAAAAAAAGGGGCGATCTGTTTGGCGAGCCTTGGGGGAGGCCTATGTTCAGCAGTGGACGTCTTTCGGCTGAAATGATGATGATTAGGCTAAAATCTTCGATCATGTAATACGTAGATGCAAGGCCCTATACAAAATCAAACTCAAAAATCGCCTCCGTCGCGCCCATACTGACTTATGAGAGTTGTCATGACGGATTAAGAGTGATATATTAAATGTAGTACATTGTAATGTATATCTTACGTAGAAGAACATAACGTCGTAAATCATCTGTGTGAGCTTCAGTTTTGCTACCATTTTTTACCAAAAATGGAATAACAACATTGACTACGCATGACAACGGTGTTGAGAAGTAAAACAAAGTATCTAAAAAAAGTGTATTGTAAAATGAACCTTAACAGTAATAAGGTACAATCACGATACTAAAATATTGGAGTTTCGTTATTTTGGTACGAGAGCGAAAGAACACAATTGATGATTTACGCCTTGTTTTGGTGGCTATTTATTAATTTCGAGTGGTGATCGTGCATCTACGTATTATATGATCGCAGGCTATAATGTATAGCTATAATATAAGGTTATATTAGGTACTTTATTATTTTTGCCTAACATCAACACAAAACAGTTAAAAGTATACCAGCAGCAAAAAAATGCAAAGAAAAAGAAGTTTTCTTCATTCTTTAACTCTTTGTGTCACACCTTGCGATATTACAGGGTGTAGGAGTGAATGATACTGCCGTTTTACAGCTGCGGACTCGAAAACTGCTTTATAAACGCACTAGCTTTTCACCGCGGCTTCGCTCGCGAAAACTTCGTTTTATTAAATTTAGACTATAAACTATAACGGACATAAATTTCGAAAATTCAATTTAATATTCGCGCCCGGAGCTCGAACTCACGCACGACCCTCTGCTTGAGAAGCCATAGGTTACATTTCGGCTTCGGAACTACACGACCTTATTTCACCTGCTCATTTCTTCCACAGGTCGACCAGAAGTGGGCGGAATCTCCACCCTTACGTTGTCAGTGTTCCCAAAATCCGCACAAAGCGTTTTCGCTCTTCCTTCATCAACCGCACAGCTAAGGAGTGGAATTCCCTGCCTGTGACTGTGGTCCCTGAACACTACAATTTGGCCGCTTTCTAACTATTTCCAATCATCTCTGCCGATGATATAATTAAGTACCTATATAAGATAGTGATTAAAATACTGGAAAACCTCGGAAGAAAAGTGGAAAGTAAGTAATACTGTCTTGGAGGTAGGTTAATCTAACGTTACTTGCTTCGATGACTTTCATCCTTTCGGTTTGACTGGATATTGCGAATGGAAGCCGGTGGACCGTATGCGATAAGGAAATACCTTTCTTTCTAAGGTTTAATCATCGCGACAGCTGTAAGAGTATGGTTGAAAAAATAATGTCAAGTTTGATAAAATGAAGTGTTTTGGATAAGTGGTACTTGGTTTACTGTATTTTTCAATTGAAATCTTTATGTTTGGGGGGTTACCTATCATATTCTCGAAAAGCTCATTTCCGAATATTAAAATTCCGAAAACGAAACTCCTTTTTTTCATTTTCCAAATTATTGTTTGTCCGAAATTTTATTTACCATATTTTCTTTTGCCAAATGCTTTAAAATCCATTTTTTTAAATGCCAAATGATTCAAAATCCAACTGCATGAAATTCCGTAGGATCATTTGCCAAATATATATTTATTCCGCAAAATTATTATCCCGCAAAGGTCAGGGGTACAAAAGGCGACCATACAATTATGTGTGGAGCGTAATATTCATTTTGTTGTTTAATGTTGCCCAAATATTTTATTGAGTTTGGTATGGGAGGGGGTTTTGTAGGTGGTTATAAAAAAATAACTAACACCAAAGGCTGGCATTAACCTTTGAACCTAATCTATCCGAGTCGCTTCCGCTCCGAACCGTCTTGCTCGCTCGCTTCGCTGGCTCGCTAAAAATTAAGCAATGTTGTCTTAGTGTGATGTTAGGATAGGTAGATAATAAAAACTTACTTTCGGCTTTTCGTTACATTTAGATTATGAAAATATGGCAACTGATTAGGTTGGCAAATAAAAAAATGGATTATAGTGATTCGGGATTTTGAATTTGTTGGCAAATAAAACAGTGATTAAATGTATCCGTGGCATTGTGAAGTTGTGGAAAAACAAAACGTATGGATTTTAAAAGTCGGAGAACCGTTTTCGGATAAATGAAATTCGAGTAAAGGAGTTTCTAAACATCGATAGGTTCCCCGTTTGGGGCTAATTTTAAATGTGTAATTTTAATAATATGAGTGAAAATTGAAAAGTTTTAAAATTATACATGTAACAAAATAGTTTTGACTGACAGATAGACTGGGCCATTAACGCCCAACCATGTCCAAAAGTAGTAAATTACCAAAGCGTGTGATTGGATTCGAGTGCATCAAAATAATGACAGGAATTCGTGATAAATTAATGCAATTATTGACGTAATTAACCGAATTTAATGCCAAAATGCTGATGTATTTAAATTAAATGATATAAAATGGCTCAATTATATAAAACGAGGCACCGAACATATTCCAGCGCTATTTGCGCGGCGATAATCGTTATTTCCTAGCAGCAAAGATTTTCATTCGCCTTTTTTCACACATGCTTTTTTTCTCACACTGGTTTTTTACTGAAGCTTGTTTCCACAGCAGCGTTTTTTCAGTCAAAATATTATAGTACTGCTCATTCTAAGTGGCCATATCATTTAATAAAATAGGTTGATAACAGTAATTATTTAAGAATAGACTATTAGAGCGCACGCAGACAGAGAGCGGTCTGGAGTTCAGAGTTCCGCGTTCGGAGTTCTGCGTTCTTTCGATAGAACTGAGTCCCTTACGATAACGCACACAGCAGGCGGTCAGACCGTGGCGGTCAAAGCGGAACGCCGCGTTCTAGAGTTCTTTTGCCGCCAAGACAGAGAACGCCGCAATCACCGCGATGTCTGAAGTTACAAAAACAGAAAAACTGATCAAATTGGTTAAAAAAAGGAGATTTTCTAATACCTTTAAACGAGCAATTCTTGTATATATGTATATATATAATCAGGATCTCTGAAACGGCTCCAACGATTTCGATGAAATTTGGTATGTGGGGGTTTTCGGGGATGAAAAACTGATCTAGCTATGTTTCATTTTCAGAAAATCGCTTTTACTCGTGTTTTCCGGCTATTTTTGTTTGCATTAGAATATAAAGCTAAATTTCGCCCACTTCGAGCAGATCATAATGGCACATTAGAAATCGGGTGGTCGCGGATCCAGCCAACCTTGGTTCGAATCCACGTTTTTTTTCAACATTTTTAGTTTTTTTTTTTAAGTTTATTTTTCATGAGAAAACGTCAAGTTTCTTCTTTTGTGAGAAAAAGTTACTTTTTTGTGAGAAAAAGTTACTTTTTTGTTAGAAAAAGTATTATAGGGAACGTGCAGTAACTATAGGCGGCAGCACTAATGCGACAGAAGAGACACTATGCGGACAGTAAAACAAACTTATCAAGGTAAAACATTCAAATTGATGGCACCCTTATGGCACCAGTTGGCAGCACCGTCTATGTGCACGTTCCCTATTGGGAGCACAGAACAGGAAAAGCCGGTTGTCTGTAAAGTCGGTTTACGGACGATAGTTTAACGTGACTCACCCAACCTCCGGTGTTTTTGTCAAATATCTTGAAAACGGTGCATCCTACGGCAAAATCAATGAAATTTTCATCCCCCCTTTAATTCCCCCGCGCTTCATCCCCCGCATCCCCTCCCCCCCTCTCACCCCCCCCCCCCCCCTCTCCCCACCCCTCCGGTGTATATAATCAGGATCTCGGAAACGGTTCCAACGATTTCGATGAAATTTGGTATTTGGGGGTTTTCGGGGATGAAAAATTGATCTAACTTGGTCTTATCTCTGGGAAAACGCTTGGTACCGAGTTTCTGCCCGAGCAGAGCTCGGTCGCCCAGGTATATATTATGATTTAAGCCATGTAAACTACAAAAATCGTGACAAAAATAGCAGAAACTTGGCTTGAAATACCCGCGTCAAGGGATTCTTCTCGTGTTGTGCTAATTAGGTGCACTCAATGTTTTCTACTTTTTGAGAAGTTTCTAGGCTCCACAAAATCGATGCTTCTTCTTCGAAAGATGAACTTTCTAGCGACATGTTACACATACAGAAACTTGGAACGCAAGAATTTGACCGCCTCTTGCATGTGTGCGTTGAAACTCTCGAGCGGTCAGAACGCAGAACTCTGATGAACGCAGAACTTGGTACTCCAGACCGCTCTCTGTCTGCGCGCGCTCTTATAAATAATCCTATGTGCGGTTCAACGTCATCGGCACGAGAAGTTCGAGTCTTGATGATGAAGGTTATAACAAGCGGTTATAAATGTCATAGAATCTACCACTTTCTTACTTTTGCTGGAGCTAAATTCTGGAACGGTCTAACACGGTTTGCGAACAGTAATTCGACCATTTGCGAATAGGGATGAACTGCTATTCAGGAACGCCAAAAATCGGGTGCGTCCCACGAGATATAACTACAAAATATCTATTTTCATTTTATAACGTTCAGAAGATATAATGAACGTTAGCTATAACAACAAAAAGTATAATTTTTAAACCTATAACGCTTAAATTATATAACGTTATTTTTATATGTATAACTTCAATTTGTATAAGATTAATATGGACTAATTTCTTTTAACATAACAAATATTAGGTATAACAGTCATGATATATAATAATATGTGTAAATGTAAAATTAAGTGGCGCGAGCGAGCGAAGCGAGCGAGCAAGACTTTTCGGGGCAGAAGCGACTTGGATAGGTTAGGTTCAGAAGGCTAAGGCGGGAGCGAAGCGTAGCGTAGCTCCCGCCTTAGCCTTCGATTTAAGGTTTTTTTTTGTAACAGAGCGGAAGAAATGAATGGATTGCTTGATTGTTTGCTTGCATTAAAGTTTTTAATGAATTTATACGTTTTAAATCTTAGGTGTTATGAACATTATACGCTTTGATCGTTATATCAATTGATATTATATATAAACAACGTTATACATTACAAAATTAGATATTTTATTATTATACTTTTCGTTCATTATATCCAGTGAACGTTATACTAAACGAGTTTATATAAAGTGAGCGTATATATTATGAATATTAGATAATAAGTTGCTATATCTCGTATTACACACCCCCAAAAAATCACTGGTTTGCGAGAGGTTTGGGCTGGGATTGGGATGAGCTTCATTTTTATTTCTAGAAAAGCCGTGTGGGCCGTTCCTGAATTTAACCCCTGGTTGGCATTAGTTGAATTATCACATTTATCACCATAGCTTGAACTGGTCATGAAGACATAACATCTGCGTTGATAAAGATTTCTCTATTGTGGCTTTAATTATATATTTTTTCCTCACAGGTAATTAGTTATCTCTCAGGATTTCATTTTCCTTGTTTTTATCGGTAGAAAATCATTTCTAACTATAAAATGCAATGAATTTCGCAACAAAAACGCACATAAAAAAAACATAGCTCATTTTTGACGGATCGCTAATCCGCCAAAAATAGCCAGCACTCATTTATCACATCGTGACAAACAATAGATGTTTCTTGACAGAACTGTATTCGTAACAAGTCTTCCTCCCACTTTCTAAAATAAGAAAATTTCGCGACAAACCAAAAATAAATTCAGTTGCCGAACTGTTCCATAATCAAAAGGAAGCAATGAAACTTTTTTGTTCTTTATTGACTTTTGGCTTTGGATATTATTCATGATACTTTCTACTTTACACAAAGTTCGAATAAACTAGAAGGTATCATTTTAATATTTCAAATAGTCTGTGGTTTCATAATCACCACGATATTTACGGTGAAGGAAAACATTGCGAGGAAACCAACTGCAAAGCAATTCAAAGATGTGAGTAAAAGAATCATGAGCACAATACACGATGATAGGGTTCCGTACCCAAATGTTAAAACAGGACCCTATTACTTTGACTCCGCTTCTGAGAGGGGGCTTGTGCCCTACAGTGGGATGTATATAGGCTGGGATGATGAAGGGATTTTCTCGGAAAATAATATTTTGTTTTTAATATATTTTCTGCTTATTTAGTCCATGGAAGCCGAGAAAAGTGGTGTGAAATGGGTGCCCGAATAACCCAAGCATTTGCCATAAATCTGTTGCTGATATTGTTATCACAAACACAAGAGCAACCCACGATCGGATCGGTGGGGCGATAAACAAAATCCAATATCCGATTAGTAAACCAGTCGCCCAACTTATCGGTGTTAATATCCGTGGGTGGTTGCAGTAGGAAAATATTGTAATGTTGATTCCATTATTTTAGTTCATTTTATATTATTTTAGAGAAATAATAATGAAGCCGTGGTGGCCTAGGGGTTTGACCTATGGTCTCTCCAGCAGAGGGTCGTGGGTTCCAGTCCGGGCTCGCACCTCTGAGTTTTTCGGAATTTATGTGCGAAATTACATTTGTAATTTACCATGAGCTTTGAAGCACGGTGAAGGCAAAAATCGCGAGGGAACCTACATACATCTGAGAAGAAATTCAATGGTGAATGTGAAGTTCCCAATCTGCACTGGGCCTGCGTGGGAACTACGGCCAAAGCCCTCTCATTCTGAGAGGAGACCTGTGCCCTGCAGTGGGACGATGATGATACTGAAAATACCCTAGTTTGTGCTCTAGGTATGTAAAAACATTCAGTGTCAATGTCAACATAAATAATCCCGTTTTTGGCCAAAATAATTTAAAATTATCCATTTCATATTACCGAACAAGAAAAACACTCCGGCTGGCGCTCAAAACCAAACTTTAATCGCACGAAATAAATCACAAATCTCATTAACATTAAATCCAGTAACGTGGCTATTCTAGGACCTAAAACAGAAGTTCAGGATAAAAATACCACTCACTTCAATTTAATTTCAACCTTACATGGTTCGTCAAAGGTAGGTTTTGGTATGCAAAATAAGAAATAATGGGTTTATTTTTTAAGGATAATCCCTGGGGATTAAACAGTCTGTTGCGAATTATTTTGTCTCAGCTTTTGAATTTTTTGCGGGTCATTTGAATTGTAAATGGTAAGCGTCGAGTTTCACGAAAAACGCACTCGTTTAAAGGAATGTACAATCGCCCCAGACGTCAGCTTGCCATTTTCAAAACAAATTTGCTTGCAGCCGTTGAAGTTTATTGGTATCGATTGGTATGGACAAATGTCTAGCCACTGCACGCAAACTGGACCTTTAAGGTGTCAAGCTAGCGTCTGGGCCGACTGTACCTACTACTATACATTTTAAACTGCTGTTTTTTAACTCCTCATTCTCAAACATTTACGAAAAGTCGTTCTTTTCCATCTGCTTCTGCTTCGGTGGCTATGTCAAAGAACACAATAGACAGCAATTTGAAATCATCATTGAGTTTCTCGCCGGATTCTTCTCAACAGGGTTTTTCCGGACCGGTGGTAGATTCTTCGACTTTCATAGGAGCATCGATTGTTGCCTAAATTGAATAAAGAATTTTGACTTGACATCATTTTGCCAGCCTAGTTCTCCTTTAACTAATAGGTCTAAGAAAACTAGTAGCATAGCGCTTCATCATTCGCTGGCACATCTAGAAGCTAGTGCTTAAAATACCACGTTCCTAAAATAGCAGATTTTTAAAATTACTACGTTAAATTGACCTATTTACCACATTTCAAGCTTACCAGATTCTCATTGCATTGCATTACAAAATCCGTGGCATGGACGGCATGGCGGTGGAATCCCCCCAGAACCCCATCCAATATCTTCAAAAAATAAACTCGGAGAAGAAACTAAATTGTGATACAAACGCAAGATTTTCCCAGCTATATTATTTAAAATCTGTGCAAAATTCAGGAATATAAAGGCTTGTATGAAGATAAAACGCATTACCATAGCAATGGCAGTAAAGCGCGGGTTTAGGGGAACTCGGCGACAAAATTTGCCTTTGCACCGGTTTTTACGAGACGGAATAAAAGTAAATATTCTTAAAAGTACAGTGGAAGTATAATAATATGGGGAATAAATGCACCGTAAGCTCCGCTTTATGCACGCAGTAGTTTTTGGTTTCTTTTTCAGTTTAAAACTTTTTGTTGAAATAATACTAAAAAGGAGTAAATTCTCAGAACTACTTTTATACTCAAAGAAACCAAATCGTGAATCAGGGTGGATCCTTTTCGCTGCTGTCACAGTTACATTCCATACACTAGCGAAATAAATCACCGTGAAATTGGTAGTGAAAAAGTTCAGAAATGCGTAGTGGTAATCAGTTTACTTTATAGTTGAACCGTTTAAATGAGTCCTCCCCGCTCCTGTACCGCGCGGGTGAGGACACATTGAACACTTTCGCGCGAGCACCTCACCTCAACAGAAGTACTTGCTAGGTCACACTGTTTTTCCATATAAAGGAGAACGACGTTCATATACGTACTATTGACACACAGTGCTACGGTTCTTTTTAAGTATGAAACAAACGACTAATCACGTCAACGTTTATAAACGTTCCTCCATAAACGTTAAATGTTATGTTCGTTATTGAGCAAGCAACGTTTAACCACGTGGGTGTGGTTAGAACAGGCAGCGTCCAGTGACGTTGTGCGTGTACGTGGACTCACCTGTATATGTGTGAGTGAGACCTAAGAGAACTCAAAAACATCGACTCTGTGTGGCGCTACAGATTCCAAATTGTGATAATGTTGTGACACAATGATGTAGTTATAAGATTTTAGTAAGACCAGAGGACGTTCTAAAACGTTGTAGGCGTAGAGGAAATTTTTTGGATGGCGTGATTAGACGTTGTGTCACAACACTTTAATCATTATGTGCCGTCTGGCGACGGTGTTTGCGCGAAAGTGTTAAACGGTAATTTTTTTTATATCGAGGAACTAAGGAGAGCCATAATTGATGAAAAAGCAAATTAGATAAAAAAATAAGCTGCCCAAATTACTAATTCCACGCGGACGGAGTCGCGGGCAAAAGCTAGTGTACTGATAAGACGCTCGCCACGTCGCCGGTTGCGCAAAGTCGTGGCCTGGCCGTTACAGAAGACGCGGAGGCGCGTCACAGTCGCGGCGCCCCATGAATCAATCAATCGCGATCCAAAGCAGACAGAAGAGACGGGGCGGAGACGCGGCCTACGAACAATCGACGCTGACTGCGACGCGCCCCCGTCCCACGTCTCTTCTCTGTGGCTTGCACTTTAGGAACCATTTGATTAAATTACCTGAGTACTGCGCAGCGACACAAAGGAGTCTGCCCCCTCAGAGACTCCCAGAGGCACCTCAATGATTACTTTTACACCCTGAAAATAAAAGAAGTGGTACTGATTATGCTGAAGAAAAGTGATCAGTAGGTCTAAAGAAAGGGAAAGAGGGTTTACGACCCTTATGTAGGCACGAATCTTAATATCAAAAGTTAGTCTATCCTACTTATATTATAGACGCGAAAGTTTGTAAGTATGGATGGATGGATGTTTGTTACTCTTTCACGCTAAAACGATTTGACGGATTCTGATGAAATTTGGCACACAGATAGTTTATAATCCGGATTACCATATAGAATACTTTTTATCCCGGAAAATTGCATAATTCCCGCGGGATAGCGATAAACGAATTCTTCGCAGACGGAGTCGCGGGCAGCAGCTCGTATAATTATAAACTTAGTAGACCATAACATTTACTGAAGTGAGAAATAAAGAAATTCTTTTCCTGATGGATTACTGAGTCGTTTTATGTAAATGTGGCTGCGCTGAAAGCGGTCATTTGTCCTGTCTTGAGTGATCATCGCGACCAACTGGGGACTAATGTGCGGAGCGGGTTCGATCCCGTACGGTACCAGCTTTAAGAATGACAAAATGACAAATTGAAACCGGACAAGTGCGAATCGGACTCGCGCACCGAGGGTTCCGTACAAATTTTTAGGTATGTCAAAATATACGCCGTAAACAGCCGTGACTATATTAATCCAGTATTAACAGAGCCTGGTTTTACATTGGTTAGTCGCAACTCCCTTAATGTTTGTTTGTGTCGCGGTGTTTGTTACCAAACTCCTCCGAAATGGCTCAACCGATTCTCATGAAATTTTGTGTGCATATCGGGTAGGTCTGAGAATCAGCCAACAACTATTTTTCATACCCCTAAATGTTAAGGGTAGTTCACCCCTTAATTTTTGACGTTATAACGTGTAATAAATCGATGAACGCCGGCTGCATACACGAAAAAGGATGACGCATTTTAAGTACATGAGCGGCGAGGGCCAGTTGCAAGAGAGCGGCGAACGAGTTGCAACGTGGATGCGACGTGGTTCAATTGGTAGAACACCCGTGTTGGGGCACATACCCAGGAGACGTGGGTTCGAATCCCACCGGCGCACCCGAATAACTTTTTCGCTTTTAAATAATCTTAGATTCGGTGAGCAGCCGTACTGCTAATAAAAATAAATAATATTTGAGTTGCAAGAGGATGTACAATGCGGGGTGCGGCGGTATTAAAGGGGGTTTCATTTTTTTTGCCTCTACTCTAAGGCGGAACAAATTCGCCGGGGTCAGCTAGCTTAACTATAATTTCATTATTTGTTGTTGTAGCGGCAACAGTAATATATGATCGCTGAAAATTTCAAATCAATCTATTACGGTTCAAGAAATAGAGCCCTGTGACAGACAGACCTTTGGGTACGAAACCCTTTGATCAATTATAACTGAAGATACACATTGCCGAACAAAATCCCCTTCAAAAAGTGTCCGAACTTTTTTATTTGTTTGCATAACAATTAAAATCATCACCTACACAGAAATTTGAACCTAGTCTTTACTTCATTACAGTCGAATTTCAGTTGACACTTGACAGTTAAACTTGACAATTTCACGCAACGTACTGAGAAAAAAGAAGGCCACTTTTATCAAAGAGGCGCTCATTTGGCTCGGACATTTTCGGGCGCGCGACTGTGGATCTACAGTTATAATTGATCAAAGACGAAACCCTAAAAATCTGACACCCGTGTCAAAAAATCACACTAATTTTATTGAGCTAGCTCGAAAACTTTAGCGATTCTCACTCATAATAATCACGAACTAAAATTGCTAAAGCTAACACGACGTTTCGACTGAAACAATCCATGGTTCGATTCAGGAATTAAATTCGTGATTAAATCCCGAGCAATATTCGAAATTAATTGAAACAATTACTTTGCTCATCCGTGGCAAACCTTGGGAGAGGCCAATGTTCAGCAGTGGACGTCTTTCGGCTGAGGTTCTGGTTATGATGATGCCCGCGACTCCGTCCGCGTGGAATTAGTAATTTGGGCAGCTTATTTTTTTTATCCAATTTGCTTTTTCATTAATTATGGCTCTCCTTAGTTCCTCGATATAAAAAAAAATTACCCCCCCCGCAACCCCCCCCCCCCCCCCCCCTCACCGACCCCCCCGCACACCCGCGTTCACATTCACCACCGCACCTTCTCCCAAGTCACTACTTCTAAAAACTGTTCTATAAATTCTTAAAATAGACGTATCTTTCTTATTTGTGAACAGATTCAAATGGAACAAACATTAAATGTTAATCCAAGAAAATACCAACATATCAGTGAAAACCGCATCTTTCTAGGTTAAGCCGTTTCTGAAATTAGCGCGCACAAACGCACAGACAAACAGACAAACAGATAAACAGACAATAATTCTAAAAAACATTGTTTTGGGTTCTATTGCGCTAGTAAATAGCCCTAGTGACAGTTTTTCTCAAATATCTTCAATGTACAGACACCGACTTGTTACAGATTTATTATATGTATAGATTAATGTAACACAGAATTTATTGCTTGACATCTCATCTATCAAATTTAATTTTGGCTAAAGATTGACATTTTTCAACTTCATCACCGATTTAAAGTTGACGTGTATAAAAACAAGGAAATGAAAAATAAATTACTAGGCTGCACTGAAATTTTCGGGAATCGATTATTTAATGGTACAATAGTGTTTCAAATTTAACCTTTTTATTACCATAGAGGTCTTGTCAACACATTACAGCAGGCAGTTTGAAAAAAAAAGTAGACACTTTTTAGTAATTGTTTTTCAAAACGGACTTGTTGCCGCCAAAATTGAAGTAACGCGAGAAATTTTAAGAGCTATGAATTTTTATGATTTTAAGAGTGGTGTATCTCAAAAATAATGCCTTGATCGGACGATTTATGCATTTGGGGAGGGAGTTGCATGAAAGACGACTGTGTATCGCTGGTTTTCTGAATTTTATCGCGATCGTGTGAAACTCAGTGATGATTTTCGTGAAGGGCGGCCCAAATCTGGGGTTACTCAAGAAAATGTCGATGCAGTGCGGGACCTGATCAACAAAGATCGTCATGTCACATATTGTGAAATTCAGTCATGTTTAGGGATTGCAATGAGTCAAATCCAAACTACCTTGCAAACAGAACTGATCGTGAGAAAGCTATTTTCCCGTTGGGTCCTACACCAACTTTCTGATGAACAAAAGGGGGCCTGGGTCAATTGGTGCCGAATAAATTTAGAAAGGTTTAACACAGGAACTTCCAACGCAGTATATAAAATCGTGTTGGGTGATGAAACGTGGATATATGCTTACGAACTTGAAAATAAAAACCAATCACGAGTTTGGGTGTTCGAAAACGAACTGCGACCGACCAAGATTGTTCGCTCCCGAAGCACGGCGAAAAAGATGGTCGCCACTTTTGTCTCGAAATCAGGGCAAGTTGCGACTATTGCACTTGGGGATTGCAAAACGGTTAATGCAGACTGATGTACTACAAATAGTCTGCCTGAAATCGTTGATATACTCAAAATAGAAAACTCCAACCGATGCATCATTCTCATCACGACAACGCTAGCGACTTCACTGCTCGTCAAACAAATGAGTATTTGGACTATTATAACGCCAAATTAATGACCCATCCTTGTACAGCCACGACTTGTAGTCTTAATGATTTCTATACATACCCTAAAATTAAAGATAAGCTACGCGTTCAGCGATTCCTTTCACTCGAAGCAGCAGTCGACACCTTCATTAGTGCCATTTCGGGGACTACATCTTTGGAGTGGAATAACTGTTTCAATAATTGGTCTAAGCGAATGAAAAAATGTATAAATATGCTCGGAGAATACTTTAAAAAACAGTAAATGTACATTGAACTCTTTACGCTGGTCCATTTTTTGTATTCCCGAAACTTTCAGTTTGACCCACGTACCAAAACGCAATGGTAACGTAACGAAGCTAGTCCGGCACCCATCGCTCACTCGTCCGGGTTGGGCAACCAGTGATCAATAACCGAAAATCCCGCGGGATCCCCACCAAATGGTTACCAAACGACTCCCTTTACCGAAGCATTTGTTTTACTTCCTATTTGGGATAATGATGATTGAGGTTATGTGATAAGGGGTATCGAAAGAAGATCCTTCAAAAAAATATTAAGCTCTAAAAAGCTAATTATAGTCAGAGCTAAAGAAATAAAAAAATAAAAATAAATAAAATAAATAAATAAATATCACGGGACAATTCACACCAATTGACCTAGTCCCAAAGTAAGCTTAGCAAAGCTTGTGTTATGGGTACTAGGGAACGGATAAACATACTTATATAGATAGATACATACTTAAATACATATTAAACACCCAAGACCCGAGAACAAACATTCGTATTTTTAATACAAATATCTGCCCCGACACGGGAATCGAACCCGGGACCTCAAGCTTCATAGTCAGGGTCTCTAACCACTAGGCCATCTGGTCGTCTAAATAAGACGTAAAGTAGGTGGGTATAAGTGTTTTCTCATCTAAACACATAATGTCGAGTATTGTTGGATAGATCTTTCAAAAACATTATAGGTTTGCCAGGACAATCTAATAATCTTCTAATATATAAAAATCTCGTGTCACGGTACTCACGGTGTTTGTTAGTTTGTTAACGAACTTCTCCGAAACGCCTTGACCGATTGTTATGAAACTTTTTTCTCTGTATTCGGTAGGTCGTAGGCACCCCATAATTCTTCACAGACGGAGTTGCGGGCAACAGCTAGTCTTCTAATATATAAAAATCTCGTGTCACGGTATTTGTTATCGAAGTCCTCCGAGACGGCTCAAACGATTTTTATGAAACTTTTTTTCTGTATTCGGTAGGTCTGAGAATAGGTCGTAGGCTATTTTTTGTACCTACCCCTATTCTTCGCGGACGGAGTCGCGGGCAAGAGCTAGTAATAAATAAATATCACAAGAATATCATGGGACAATTCACACCAATTGATCTAGTCCTAAAGTAAGCAAAGCTTGTGTTATGGGTACTAGGCAACGGATAAACAAACTTATACAGATAGTTACATACTTAAATACATATTAAAAATTTAAAAACCCGAGACCCGAGAACAAACATTCGTATTTTTCATAAAAATATCTGCCCCGACGCGGGAATCGAACCGGGGACAAGCTTCATAGTCAGGTTCTAATCACTACTAGGCCATTTGGTCGTCAAACGCTTGTAAAAATTACGACAAACTTTATCATTGTTTGTGATACCTTCCCATAAAATGTTGAAAATAAATACGGCAGGCCTCCACGCAACTGGGTCATCTGGTCGCTGGAATCGCGCTTTCTAATTAAGGAAACGGATCCCCTATTTACCAACAAGGGGGAGGTTTTGTGTTTCTTACAGAGAGCGCAGTCTACGTTGTTTATTTATGTTTTACTAACACAAGAAACATTTACAATCTTCATACTCCTGGCGTACTTAATAAAGGACAAATCTTCAGTAAGATTACCGGCCAAATGTACCTACTATAGAAAGTACAAATTATTCAATGAATAAAGAACTTAAAAGAGGCTTATTAAACAAGTTTAAAATTACAAAACGTATGACTCTTATCTAGGTCTTAAGTTCTACATCGGTTAGGAAATGGTGCGACTCAGGAGGAACACGTCCAATAGGCACAGGCCTTCTCTCAGAATCGCAAGGCTTGGGCTGCAGTTGCCACGCGGGCCAAATGCGAAATGGCAATTTCACACACACCATTGAATGTCTATGCAGATCGCGCGGATTTCATCAAGATGGTTTCCTTCAACCGTAAATCTTATAGCCATTTTTAAAACTTGAAATTTCGAAAATTTCGAAAGATTCAGAGATGCGAGCCCGGATTTGAACCCACGATTCTCTGCTTGAAAGGCCATAAGTCAAACCACTAGGCGCAAGCCACACAAAAGAGACGTGGGACGGGGGTGCGTCGCAGTATCGGCGCCTTTCCAATCAGTTTTCATACTAAATGTATAGAAGCGTCGCAATCCAAATCAGACAGAAGAGACGAGGTGCGTATTCGCCTCTTACGACGTTTTTATACATTTAGTAAGAAAACTGATTCTAGGGGCGTCGCGATTGCGCATTTTCGCAGTTTGTTTACGTCTTGGGGTCCCGGTCTGCGCTCCACATCGTTGCCCCTGCGGAAGCGATGTAGACCGGCTTGGGCACCACGGACTCTCCTGCCAGAAGAGCGCGGGCCGCTTCGCGAGACATGCTGCCCTTAACGACATTATTCGTTGGTCTCTTGCGTCGGCTAACGTGCCGGCTCTCCTGGAGCCGTCAGGTATTTCAAGAGACGACGGCAAGAGACCAGACGGTATGTCGTTGATCCCGTGGAGTATGGGAAGGGTTCAGGTGTGGGATGCAACCTGTGTAGATACACTAGCCCCTTCTCATATGCACCGGACCTCCACAAGGGCAGCAGCCGCAGCAGAGGCGGCCGAAACCGCTAAAATTGGCAAGTATAGTGGTCTCGGCGCCGAATATAATTTCATCCCTTTCGGTGTCGAGACCCTTGGTCCGTGGGGCCCAGGAGCACTAAGCCTCTTCAAAGAGATTTCGAAGAGGCTTATAGATGCTACCGGTGACCGAAGAGCTGGCAGCTACCTCGCTCAAAGAATTAGCCTAGCGATTCAAAGAGGAAAATGCTGCCAGCATCTTCGGCACAATGCCGCAGGGGCCTTTTTTAGATATAGTTTAGTTTTTAATTTAGTTTGTAATAGTATTATTTTTGTTTGTTTAGATCTATTTCAGTTTTTAATTTAGTTTGTAATATTTAGTTTATAGTTAAGTTTTATTCATTGTTATTTTTTCTTAATTGTTTTAATTAACCCTAATATTTATTTATTTTTATTTTTTATTTTTAACAGTAAACGTATTTTTAGTTTGCGAATCAGACTCGCTCTTGAACGGTTTTCATATACTCCGCGAACAGCAAAACTTTCGCCGACAACAGTAAAAGTTGCCAAGTGTAGTTTAGTTAACGCATTACGTTAATTAGTCTTGTTAGTGATTAGGAGAGTTGCGCAACGTTGCCGGACGATGTTCTCTGCAATTTTTATTAGGGACTGCGTCAGACGAATCTGAGTAGTTTAGGATTGTATAACCCACTTGCTAAAATGTGATCATTTTCAAGTGGCGAAGACGCACCAATGGCTGGCCTCCCTCTAGGGGGACACACTTAGTTGAAGCTAGTTTGTTGTTTATCTAGCCAATTTGTTGTAGGTAGCTTACCTCGATGGCAGCGTCGATCAGTAAGTAGAGTGGCTTGTACGCATGCGCTACGCGAGCGCGATGCGCGAACAGACGGCGCCCGCACACCTTTTGCGCTTCAAGGACCACCTGTAACAAGTCGCTGGATCATTATTCATTATAATTATGCGTTTCTCTATTTATCAGAACGTTCAATTCGCCTTTAGTTTTGCCACTCTTTAACACTCGGGCTCCCCTGGAGATCTGTACAATCTAACACCTGACGTAATCTCGTGGCCTGGGACCCTGAATGTGGATTTATAGCTAGTTTGTAGTTTCTTTCTTTAGTGTAATTGTTTAATGTTTTACGCCATACGATTAAATAAATTATTCATCATCATCGTTCAAAGCTCGAGCCTGGATAATTTACGAGAAACTTACTATTTCGGTGAAGAAACCTGTATGAGCAGTCACCATCAAAAGTAGCTGGTCACTTTTGTACCTTGTCGCACTACAGTTAGATGCAAATCGTCATACGAGATTGACAATTGTATAATTACGACAAAGCCATTAACGACCGCTTTAGCCTAGTTATGGTAGTGACCCTGCCTACGAAGCAAGAGGTCCTGGGTTCAAATCCCGGTAAGGGCATTTATTTGTGTGATGAGCACGAATATTTGTTCCTGAGTTATGGATGTTTTCTATGTATTTAAGTATTTATTTATCTATATACATAAGTATGTTTATCGTCGTCTAGTACCTACCCATAGTACAAGCTTTGCTTAGTTTGGGACTAGGTCAATTTGTGTAAGATTGTCCCCTAATATTTATTTATTTATTATAAGGTTAACTTAATACATAGCTATTAATTATAATTTAAGTCCGAAAGTTTGCGATATAATGTAATGATTAAACGAACTTACCTTAAGTGAAGTTCTATCATCATTTTACGAAGCTCGTTGTCAGAGATATTACAATGTAGTTTACGAGGATCCGGAAACGTTGTCACAATGTTTAAAGCTCCATGAAAAAACAAAACGCAGTGATGTAGCTGTCACGTTGACAGCGCGCTTTCTTCATTACGTTTGAAGTTTCCTGTGAGCAACCCTGACTAATGGGTATAAAACATTATAGGGGGGGTCGGGAAACTTGTCTCTGACAACGAGCTTCGTAAAATGATGATAGAACTTCACTTAAGGTAAGTTCGTTTAATCATTACATTTTACTCCGCTCGTTGTCAGAGATATTACATTGTAGATGTTCGAAGTTGGGTTGCGAATGAAAAATAAATGTTAATAGAAAAAAAAATAAGGAGCTTCTTTATTATTTTTAAACAAAAAATTTAACATTTTAACATTTGTTATTAATAATCAACAATCATTATTCTCTATTAATAGATTTCAATAAGTAATCAGTCATTTTTACTTATATATTACCTCATTTACTAATTATTTATAGAGTTACAAATAGTGGTGCTAAAAGATGTGGAATCTTCTAATAAGGGTCTATTATAGAACCTCGCAAAGGCGGATGAGCTATTAGTCCAGCCTGCGGTTTTTCGAATCAAATCTATGCTGATTCCACATCTTTTTGCGGCCGAGGTTGAAGCGTGTCTAGTGCTATGCGCACTAAAGATATTAGTGTCAACACCAGCTTCCCCCAAAGTGGCCTTAATCCAACGGCTGATAGACTGTGTTGAGGCCTTTTTGTGTGGTTTTTTAACAGTGTTTATTAAATTTTTAATATCACCTCTGAGGGCACAAGTGATGATGAGGTATGACTGTAGGGTTTTTACTGGACAAATTTCAATTTTTTGATCAAAATATTTTAGATGTAAAGTTGGTAGTGAGGCACCTGGTTTAGAAGTTTTGATATGATCTGGTATGTTTATTTTTACCCCATTGTTATTGAAATTTATATTATCTATTGTAATAAAGGATAGCGTTTGTACTCTGTGCCCTGTTGTTAAGGCGAGAATGGTGACTAGCTTTTTAGTTAAGCGTGCTATACCTACAGTTTCATTTGGGTAACATAAAGTAAGATAGTTTAAAACTATAGCTGGGTCCCAGACTGCGTCATATTTAGGTTTAGGAGGTTTAGATCTAAACACCCCTTTTAATAATCTTTTAATATTGTCATCCTGACCTATTTTCGAACCTATTAGTAGTGACAGGGCTGATCTTGCAGAGTTGATAGAGCCATAAGAAGCGCCTGTTTTGAATCGTTCAGTTAGAAATTCAAGGACTACATTTACCGAAGCTCTATAAGGGTTAATACAACGATTAGCACAGAATGGCCACCACAACTTTAGTACTGTATTGTACTGCTTATATGTATTGTGTGATAAGGAATCTAACATCAAGGAAACCGAGGTTGTAGGTATTCCTCGTTTTAGGTAAGCTTCCCCGATAGCCGTCCTGCACCCAGGGTAAGTTGCCGATGGAGAGGGTGGTTGTGCCTGAAAGGTGATGAAAGCAGATTTTTATTTGGTTCAAATATTAATAATTTTCCTATCAACATGGTTTGTATCAATGGAAACCATAGCTGTGAAGCTCAATAGGGAAACACCACTATACCAGTTGCCTTATCGTTTTTGATTTTATGTAATACTTTTAACATTAATGAGAAGGGCGGGAAAGCGTAAAAGTTAAGATTTGTCCAATTTATAGTAAAGGCATCTATTGCAAATGCCTCAGGGTCTCTTTTCCATGAAACAAATTGATTGCATTTTTTATTAATTCTTGATGCGAATAGATCTATAGAAGGTATTCCAAATGACCTTATTATTTGTAGGTAGGTATCTGTGGATAATTCCCACTCTATATTTACTTTTCTTGACTCTACATCTGCTATATTATCTTTTGTGTTTATGTAAGAAGCATAAATCCAAATATTTTTAGATTCGCACCACTGCCAAATTTCTCTTGTTATTTCATTTAGGTGGTGAAATTGAATGCCTCCCATCTTATTGATATAGGCAACTGCGGTGGTGTTGTCAACCCTAAGTAAGACTTCATGGTCATATAAGTCTTTGGTAAAGCATTGCAGTCCCAAAAGTGCCGCTTTCAATTCTAAGTAATTAATATGGTACTGTTTTTCTTGGTTAGACCAAGAACCAGAGGCGGATTCGGACTCACAGACAGCTCCCCAGCCAGTACTTGAAGCATCTGTATGTATTTCTTTTACAAACATAAATTGCTTTATTAAATTACATTTATTGATATTGCTGAGCCACCAATCCAGTTCTTGGAATATATCAGTTGATAAGGTCATTTTTGCATCATAATTATCGTTGCAGTTTAATAAGGCTAAGTACTTTTTGCGTTCTAATACTTTAGTGTATAGCCACCCATAAGGGATGGCTGGGCAGATAGAGCTAAGCAATCCTAAGATTTGTGCAAAATCTCTTATTATACAAGTATGTTTTCCATAAAAGGCATTAATTTTTTGTCTTATGCTTAATTGTTTTTCATATGGTACTGCCAGTGATAAGTTTTTGGAATTTAGTACAAATCCTAAATATTTACATGTCTGTTCAGGTATGAGCGCACTTTTTTCAAAATTAACTACAAATCCTAAATCCGTTAGGAGGCCAATTATTTCTTGAAGTTTTTCCTTACAACCTTGTTTGCTTTGAGCAAAACAAATCCAATCATCCAAGTAAATTGACACTATTGTACCCCTATTTCTGAGATAAGTTACAACTGGTTTGAGGAGTTTTGTAAAGACAAAGGGGGCTGTACATAAGCCGTAGGGTAAGGCATGGAACTGGAATAGTTTATTTTTAAAATAAAATCTTAGGAATTTCTTAGATTCCTCTGCTACTGGCACTGAGAAATAGGCCTCTTTCAGATCAACAGTACCCATGAAACAGCCTTCAGACATCAGCTTGCAAGCGGTTCTAATGTCTTCCAGTTTGAAATGTTCGGTATCAATTGACTTATTTAGTTTTTTAAGGTTAAGTATAAACCTAAAGGTACCATTTGATTTTGGTGTTAAAAATATAGGGGATGTGTATTGCCCTTCACAGTATGAACATTCAGATATAGCGCCTAGAGTAAGCAATTTGTTAATTTCTATTGCAATGTGTCTTTCTTCAGTCAATGACCAATGTTGCTTGATTGGATTTTCTGGGGGTAGTGGTCTAGAAAATGAAATTTTATATCCCTGTAGCCAGTCTATTAAAATAGGGTCATTAGTCAGTGTTAGCCAATTGTGAACATATGTTTTTAATCTACCTGCATGTACCTGTTCTAATAGCGCCATTGGTTGGTCTTCCTTGGTGGTGGTTTCAGGTTCCTCCGAGGCGGTGCAGGGCGACGAGGAGGCTGGTTCGCAGCGGGGCGTCTCATTCTCTGCCCACCGCGACCCCGTTGGCTGGCTGAGTGGTACTGGCTGGCTGGCTGGTGCTGCGATGGGCCCCTCACGTTTAAAGACCTGGTTGTATTTGTTCTTGGTTTACTTGTTCCTTTAATTTGAGCTGCGGTCCTTCTGACTGCCTGTATTCCTTTAAGTTGCTCACTCAGGTTGTCCCCGAAAAGGTATTGGTTGGTTTTTGTATCTTTGCAGGTGTCCTGAATAGATTTGTCCACTGTTGACAGAGCAAAATATCTTCTTGATTTGTTATCTGTGTGGTAAATTTCTGCAGCAATTTTTGCTGCATCGTTTATTTCTTCTATCAATTTTTTGGTATTGATATTTCCCTGCAGAATATCTGTTAGTGATTTTCCTAGGGAAGACATTAATTTCCCTAACATGTTTTGGCGTGTTATAATTCTTTTATCCCTGTTGATTGACAGTTCCGATAAATTAACCGCAATCTCCTTATTTAAAATCGGTGCTACTGCGCTTTGGAAATTGCTTGGGGTAGGATATTTCTTAAACAGCGCTTCCTTTTGTTCTTTAGTGAGGCCTTCTGCCATGATCTTTGTCCATCTACGGGAGAGTTCATTCCTGATCTCTTCACCATTCTCCACTATTTCCTCACCTTCCTGTCCCAGTGCCATTATATATTCAACTGGGAGCTCGTCAATGTTTTCTGAAATGTTTTTAATAAATGTGTTAACCAACAATGTATTATAAAGAAAAAAGGGGATGTGATGGAGTATTGACAGGTTGTCTATCCGCAACGTGATAGTGCATTTGTCATTATGAAATTTTGTAATTGGGTGTTTATCCGCACAATGTTAACGGTTGTCATCCATAGGTACATGCAGGTCTGTTAAATTACTAGTAAGCTGGTAGCTGGTAGTTGTCTATCCGCAGTGTGATAGCACGTTTGTTATAGTGTATGCAACTTAATAATTTGGATGTTGCTTTAAGACAGTTTGTCCATCCGCATTGTGATGGCGCATTTGTCTAGTCCAGAACAATTCTGGTTTAATCCATAAAAAAGGAAAGGGATACCAAGGTACGCTATAGTGTATGCAACTTAATAATTGGATGTTGCTTTAAGACAGTTTGTCCATCCGCATTGTGATGGCGCATTTGTCTAGTCCAGAACAATTCTGGTTTAATCCATAAAAAAGGAAAGGTATACCAAGGTACGCACCAGTTGTTGGGGTTTCAGTTTCTAACTCCTCAGTCGTTATCGGCGATGCTCTAGGCGATGGTGGAGGCTGTGCATGTGGTGAAGGCGGTCGAGGATGTGGTGGAGACGGTGGAGGCTGTTGTGGATTGTCTTCTTCTTTTTCTCTTAGTTTTCCTTCTAATCTTCTAATTTTTTTTCTGATGTATTCTGGATCTTCTCTTTCTCTCTTCCTTTTTCCCATTTTATTTTTATTACACCACGAATTGCACGAAGAGAAACAACACGAATATTTACCTATTGATATGAAACTTGCGAAAGAAGAGAAAAATTTTTTGTAACGTACCAACGAGCGAGTTTCAAGTGGTTTCAAAACAATTCTCGGGAAGGGATTTGTCTGTGGGGACAATTGTTTTGTCTATGATCATTCGAACTGTTTGAGTGAGTGTAAAAAGCGACTAAAAGTGTTGCATTTTACGATCAAGACTCTACATCACACCTGTGTACGTTAACTAATACACGAGTAAAGCTTAATCAGTATTGTAGATTTCGATTGTTTAATGATTTTTTATGAATTTCAAAGGTATACTCACGTTTATGTTCCACGGTTCTTGGATTGAAAGTTGCTTAAATCATAGTATTATTATCTTGTTTACATACCGTAATTTTTCAGGTTTATACTTTCCCAGCACCACAGTAACGTATTTTGCACATTTAATTATACTTTTTGTGGTTTACGTACCAGTTTTCGTCATGAAAAAACAGCGTTGTTGATTATTTTATTATAAAGCAAAGTGACGACGTTTGCACAGAATATCGTAATGAAGAAAGCGCGCTGTCAACGTGACAGCTACATCACTGCGTTTTGTTTTTTCATGGAGCTTTAAACATTGTGACAACGTTTCCGGATCCTCGTAAACTACATTGTAATATCTCTGACAACGAGCGGAGTAAAATGTCAATCATCGCAATGATACCCGAGACAATTTATTTTTTACTCATAAAAGGGTTAAATATTTTATTACGCCTGAACAGTTAGATAAAAAATATTTTAACTACGTAATAATTAATGATTAACATTACTAGTTTTTGTCCGCGACTCCGTCTGCGAAGAATTCGTTTATCGCTATCCCGCGGGAACCATGCAATTTTCTGGGATAAAAACTATCCTATGTCCTTTCCTGGGTCTCAAACTATCTCTATGCCAAATTTCACCTTAATCGGTTCAGCGGTTTAAGCGTGAAGAGGTAACAGACAGACAGACACATTTTCGCATTTATAATATTAGTATGGATGTCCAATTTGAATGTGTATACTAAGGAAATTGTGCTCTGTATTTCCTAGTTTTTAGGGTTCCGTACCCAAAGGTTAAAAACAGAAACCCTATTATTGAGGCTCCGCTGTCTGTCCGTCCGTCCATCCGTCCGTCCGTCTGTCACCAGGATGTATCTCGGGAACCGTGATAGCTAGAGAGTTGAAATTTTCACAGATGATGTATTTCGGTTGCCGCTATAACAACAAATACTAAAAAATGGAATAAAATAAATATTTAAGGGGGCTCCCATACAACAAACGTGATTATTTTGCTTGTTTTTGCTAGATATTGATAACGGCAACAGGTAGAAGCTTGGAATATTCACAGAATATTTAATTATGTATTGACTTTAAAAATAAATCATTAAATTAAAATAAAAAAATATTAAAGGGGGCTTCCATACAACAATCGTGATTTTTATAGATAATTGTACGGAACCCTTCGTGCGCGAGTCCGACTCGCACTTGGCCGGTTTTTTATCTCGTTTAAATTTTCGGGAAATAATTTTTGCCTAGTAACACTAAGAAATGTCAGAATTCCACGGAATTAAAAACCGTAGTTTAGTTGAGAGCCACAGCACTAAATAACGAGCTTGGATTTAAAACTTCTGTGCCAATCAGCGTGAATCCTGAATATCTCTGACAATTTCATCCCCGTTCTCGGAAGCTTGGAAATTACTGACGGAATCATAAAAAGGATATAATTTGATTTAAAAACTCCCCCTTTTTAAATTCTCCGGGTTTCATTACGGGGATTTCCTCGAGAGTTTAAGGAGTTTATGATTTTTTTCGAGTTCCGAAAATAGGATCGTAATAATGCCGAACTTTTATTGTAAGTTTTTACCTTGGGGATTGAAGTGAGTTTGAAAATCAATAAATGTTCTCGATTTGTTTGCGTGAAATTTCATTCATTCGTCACATTTTTAACCCCCACGCAAAAGGAGGAGTGTTATAAGTAGAGGCCGGAATTTTCCTGGCACTGCTTTGACTAACTTACCTACTTACTTACTTACTTACTTTATTATTACTTGAGGCTTTCGTTACACTCTCCAGTGCCTCCTTTTAGACGTGGCATGTGATTGACATAATCATATTGTATTGTTATTATTATTATCATTATTTTAAATTAACACAGAGAACTACTAACATTACCCAATAAGTCATTATATAATACTAACAAAATTATAGGGTCTTCTGATTTATCGACTTCAATATCTTGAATATCGATACCTACATTAGAGACCATAACATTGTTAAAGATAATTAAAAGTAGAGATAAACAACGGGCGGTTTTATCGCTAAAGAGCGATCTCTTTCGGATAACTTTTGAGTAGTGGAATATGTGAAATAGAGATATTAAGTACTAACTTTAGGAATAAGCTTTGTTACTAATCACCTATGGAGTCCTGTGTATTCCGAAATAAAGAATTTATTATTATTATTATTAATAAAATGAAAACTTATTATAATATATTTAAAACCGACTTTAAATGTGGGCAACTCACTTCATATTAGAGGAAGTTTTTAGCAAACAAAGTTTTCACGATTAATTTAACGGATTTCTAGCTTTTCAGCGGTCTTAATTCACGCAACGCAAGTCTCATTTCTAGTGTAACTAATATTAAACCCAATACAGTGAGGATTAAGTTTAATTTTGAATGGAAAGGTGGTGGAACATGGCAACATGTCTAGTTACAAATGGTGTTGGCTTGGTGCCTGATGACCGTAGGTAACTAATGGGTGACCGTGCTGCGGGTGAGACAGCGATCGTTTAATAATGCTTTAGTTAACTTTAAAGTTGAACTAAGTTCTTTTATATATGCATCATTAATACAAAATTATCGCGGAGACGTCTTTGGAATCACCCTACAAAGCTCAGTGAATGTATATGTTACAGTCAAAACTCATAACCGGTCAAAACCACTTTTGACTGTAAAAATCAGGCAAAAGTGGTTTTTGGTCGGTCGGTGAGCAAAGTAATTATTTCAGTTCATTAAAACAAAACAATATTTATCTCACTTATTACAGGTCGATTCACAAGAGCTGGCACGAATGGATTGAACGAAAGTAATATCACTTTGACATTTTTGTAGGAAAAACATTCATTCAAAATGTTCATTCGCTCATTCGATCCATTCGTGCCAGCTCTTGTGAATCGACCTGTTAAGAGGTAAGTACCTGAACCTCCTTTTCTGCATAACTGCCGATGTCAAAGTCATTCGGTATGAACTCTACTTTGAGGAAGTCGTCGCCTTCTGTAGAAAAATAACGACTGTCAACAAAATAAACTTCACTCATTCATTGTTCCTAAGGGTGCGTGAAATGCATCACGACAGGTTAGTAAGTCAAAGAAAACGGATGATTGCTAATGTTCACGTGTACCTAAGTGATGTATGTTGTGGTGACGCCCCTGGGTAAATGTTCATGCGTTTTGGTCACCGTGTTATTCATCATTATCTCAAGATTATTCATAATTTCAGCCAAAAGACGTCCACCGCTGAACATAGGACTCCCTAACCTCGCCAGACAGATCGGTTTTGTGCCATCCAACGCGATCCCGCAACCTTAACCTTCATCTTGTTGGAGACCTACCTACACTGCGTCTTCCGGTCGGTGGACGCCACTCGAGAACCTTTTTGTCCCATCGGCCATCAGTTCTACGAGCGATGTGCCCTGCCCACTGCCACTTGAGTTTGGCGATTCTTCGAGCTATGTCGGTGACTTAGTTATTGAGCGGATTACATCATTCTTAATGCAATCCCGCAGAGAAACTCCGAGCTTAGCCCTCTCCATTGCCTTCTGAGTGACTTTGAGCTAGAGCTCAAGATTATTACCATAACAGAAACAAAAGTTGCGAGATCTTTGAACAAACTAGATTTAGAATAGGTGATTCGATACTGTTTATAATTTTCATTTTAGTATCATTTCTTTCAAAAATATTTGCTGAAACGGTAATGACGAAAAGAAAACGGTGAACAACGCTGCATATTAAGCCCATTACCGATTTAGCTGGCCGCCCATGTTTTTTTTTATTAGACTTTTCTCCGTAGTGTTTTCCGTAAGGATCAAAGTATCCCAACTTTTCGGTACGTAAATATTTTGCAATGATTAGTCTGAGCTCAGGCGACATCGAACCAACGCGGCGAATACAATTCCATTTTTACTAATTCTAACTACGAATCCTTAAAAATGTTCTCGGTGTTCCCAAACTTAACACTTGATCCCACCAATCTCAACAAGCCAAAAGTTAAATAAGTTAATGCTACACTGACCGCATGTGTCGATACAATGAACAAGGCACTCCTTTGTGCCAACTTCCCTCTCGACAGTTTGCTAACTAGCTTCCGCTGCGCAATGCGATCGGCTTAATGAACTTTACTGAGTTCGACATTAAATGTCAACGTGGAGGCTTCTCATTGTGTTTTATGACGTATCTATCACAAACGCCGGTATTGTATGGTATTCACAATATACCTACTAGATCTTATTTTATAACGGATCAGTGGCGAAGGGTAACTAACAACCCGATTCCCCCGGGTTGACTAAATTTTCAAAGTGACCAAAAGCTTCTCTTCCATTACTGCACTTTCAAGAAGAGTCTAAATAGGTTTTTGTTTTTTTTTGCTACGGCTTTACTTGCAAAAATTTTCACGTTCCGCCATTGTAACAGATTATCATCATCATCTCAGCTGATGATCGAATCATGAATGAGGAGATCCGCGGGGGAACCAAAGTGACTGACATAGCTCGGAGACTGGTCGGATTTAAGTGGCAGTGGTTAGAGCACATTGTGGTCTGGTGTTTGAAGTTTGTAGCAGTCCGCTTTATCACTTAATTATAATATAACAGAGGAATGGAGCACTTTCTTATCGCTGCCTTTGAATCGTAATGATTTTATTCTCTTCAACAGTTGTCATTTAAAAATGTAATATGTGGCTGTACTGTTGGCGGCGAGTCAGCTAGTAGGTGAATATAACGTTGTCAAACACTACTGTTACGTAATCTGTAGTCAGTGACATTCTTACCTGAGGGTGGCTCACATTTACAATGATGGATATCGCAGATGGGGTTCGTGACTGCAACGTGTAGCACGACTGGTGACTCTGTGGAAGCGCTTTGACGCACCGCTCTGCTCGGGTTCCTAGTACTCTTACCTGTGGGTGGCTCCCATTGCACAATGGTGGGTTGGATGACGGTAGTGACCTGTAGCGTGTAGCATCATCGTTTTCCTTGTGTGAGTGTGACGCAGCACTGTGCGGGGTCCAAATGGCATTTTTACCTATGGGTGGCTCCCGCTGGACTGGTGGGTATGGGGGTGAGGTTAATGACCCGCAGCGTGTAGCACCATCCGATTGCCTGTGTGAGTGTGACGCAGCACTGTTTGGGGTCCAAGTGACATTCTTACCTATGGCTCCCACTGGACTGGTGGGTATGGGGGTGAGGTTAATGACCCGCAGCGTATAGCATCATCGTTTTCCCCGTGCCAGTGTGATGCAGCACCTTACATACCTATGGGTGGCTCCCGCTGTACAGCGATGGGTAGGGTGATGTTATTAACTGGAAGCGTGTAGTACGACCGCGACCGGTGACTCTGCGTTAGCGTGGCTTTGACGCAGCACTGCGTGGGGTTTAAGTGACACTCTTACCTATGGGTGGCTCCCACTGCACAGTGGTAGGTATGGGGGTGAGGTTATTGATCCGCAGCGTGTAGCACGACCGATGGCCCTGCGCAAGCGCCGCGCTCGGGCGAAGCAGCGCGCAGCCACGAGGCGATTCCCGCTGCCCCGGATCCAGACGACAGTCTTTGCCTAATTTGGGTTTGCAATAGTTTAGTTGAAATAGTAATATGATTTTCTTTAACCCGGCACTTATAATGGTAACAAAAATTGTGTAAGTTGCAGTACATTTTCGCGCTTTGACGACTACTTCCAACTCGTTAGATTCACGGCCTCGCAATGTAATGCAACTTATATATATACTTGATTTTGATTTTGATTTTATATATATACTTGATATTTATTTATTTATTTATTTTATGTAATTTTTTTACTAATTTAATTGTGGGCTAACAATCCAAAATAACAAAGCTGACTTGGCTTGTGAGTGTGTTTGTGAGTCTAGTATTAATATTAATGTTTAGGGCAAGTCTAAGAATGCAAGTAAATAAGAAAGGGAAGAAGCGGGCGAAGGAGTTAAAAAGAATCTTAAGTTACTGGAAATGGTTGTTCAGTAATTTTTCTATAATAGTCAAGAATAAAAAAAATTGCCCCAACAAGAAAAAAATAACAGTAATGAACGTAAATTTTAATTTTAGAGCTTTTAAATGTTAAACTTCCAGACCAATGCAAAATTACAGCGATTAATTTTATATCATTTGAATGAAAAGGTATCGAGCTACACTGTCTTCCATCAGACCATTATATACAGCGACCTCAGCAGTCATTCATTACACTCACAGTCTCCCGTCTTGTCCCCCTTGCAAGCCAGCGCGCGCAGCACGAGGCGTGGGGCGAGCACGCGGTAGGCGAGAAGCGAGGCGCGCGCGCAAGTCCCCGCCGCGCCGGCCACGTGGCACACGTCGCCCAGTGTGCGCCGGACCTGCACCAGCGTGGCTACGCAGCGGTCCGTCTGCACAACCAACGAGACTGAGAATGGGATTAGACTGGGAATGTGAACGAAGACAAGAATGGGAATGGGAACGGGAACAAGGATGATAACGAAAGCGATAGCAGTAGCGACAGCTGGAACGGGAATGAGAATGGTAATAAAAACGAGACCAATAACAGGAATGAGAACGAGAATAGGAACGGGATTGGGATTGAGAATGTAAATAGGAATGGGAAGGAGAACAGGAATAAGAACGAGAATGGGACTGGTACTGAGGATAAGAATGGAAACGAAAATGAGAATAAGAATAGTGTTAGGGCACTCCTCTTTGCTGAATGTAGTTCTCTCAAGGCCAGGGTATCAGGATCGTAGAAGAAGAACTCAGGATGATGCACAATTACTTTTAATATATATAAATACAGTCAGTTTGACAACATAAAACGTAATACCGCCTTGGCTGTACGGAGCAGTCAAAACGGCCGCTCGCCGGGAATGATCCGTGACGTCGTCGTGACGTCACCACGATGCATGCTAAACCGCAGCCGTAAATGTTGTTGTGGTGTCAACAAATATGAATGAATATGAGAACAAGAATGGGAATAGGCATGAGAATAATAATGGGAACGAAAATAAGAATATTTATTTATTTATTTATTTATTTATCTGATTACATGTAACATGACAGTTAAGACCATATCGTTACAAAAGATACTTAAAATTAAAATTAATTATAACTAAAGTAGACTTTTAGAACTAGTACACACAACTTTTACGCATCCTGCATACTCTCTAGCTCTCTCTTCCATCCCATCTCCAGTCTCGCTATCTTGGTTACAAAAAGATCATACTGAGGGGCTGCTGCGAGCACAGAGTTGAGGAGCGCGACGGCGCGAGGGAGCGGCGAGTGCCGAGAGACTCACATTACGACGCGTGCCGACGCGTGCGCCGGGCACTTTTAATTTAGCAAAGGTTGCATGTAGAGTCACGCTGTCGATTTTATTCCGTAGTATGCGGAGAAAGAACTTACATAGGGTCACGTTCCTACGCAGTTCAAGAGAGTCGTATCCCAGTTGACCTTGCAGGAAGCGTGATGGGTACAAAAAGGGGTAATATTTATAAAGTTTTTTGTATAAATTACGTAAAAACATTTTTTGCACCTGCTCCAACATGAGTATATATTTTTTCTCGTGAGGACTCCAGACCACTGTATTCGTTTCCAGAATGCTTCGTACCAAAGCAGCGTACAACGCTCGCGTTGCCCCAACAGTTAGTGGGGCAGAATTACGTAACACAAATCCTAGCCTCTGGTATGCTGACTTAGTCACATTCCGTACATGCGACCGAAATGTGATCTCGGGGTCAAAGGTGACCCCGAGATCACGAACCTCCGCCACACGCACCACCGTCTCCCCACCGATGCGATAGTCATAATGGACAGGCGACGACGAACGAGAAAAGGACATGACTTCACACTTACTCTTATTGAACAATAACTTGTTCTCCACGCTCCAACTATTCACAGCGTCAATATCGCATTGCAGAGCCTCGCAGTCTAGGGGGGAGTCAATGGGCATGATCAATTTCACATCATCCGCGAACAATAGAGTAGCAGAGTTGCGTACTACTGTGGGAAGGTCGTTGATGACGACTAGGAAGAGGAATGGCCCTAAGTTCGATCCTTGACTTATTCCAGAACGCGTGTGATATGGCTCCGAGAGGTATGCCCCGTACTTAACAAACTGTTTTCTGTCTCTGAGGTAGCTAGCAAACAATCTTAAAAGTCTGGGGCCGAATCCTATTTGATGCAATTTTTGCAGCAATACGTCGTTATCTACCCTGTCGAAAGCTTTTTGGAAGTCTAGATAGACAACATCGACCTGCCTCTGGGCATCCAACTCTGTTGAAAGAATATCTACCAGTTCGACCAAGTTGGTAGCAACTGATCTTTTAGGCAAGAAAGCGTGTTGGGAGCCAGTGAAGTATGGCTGACACTGTGGTAGCAGGTATTCGTGGAGGACCATCTCGAAGATCTTAGCCATTGCACACAATATCGCGATAGGACGATGGTCCTCAACCTTCGACTTGGACCCCTTTTTAGGAATCGGAGTAACGCGAGACACCTTCCAAGAGCTCGGGTAATCACCCGAGGATAGCACCAAATTAAAGATAAAAAGCATCGGCGCGATCAAGTGGTCGATACAACCCTTAATTACGAAGGCCGGAATGCCATCCGGTCCAGCTGAGGTGCCGGCCTTGAGTCGCTTGACGGCGCGGCGCACAACATCCTCTCCAATCAACCGTATGTCAATGATCTGTCCACCCGCCGCAGCCCTCGAACCTGCCAATGTGGGATCAAGAATAGGTAGTTCAGGCAAGAATACAGACTCGAAATGCGCCGCAAACGCCGTAGCAGCTTCAGCTCCTCGATATTCAGACCCACCATGGGTGACAACAGGTTGAATTCCACCTCGACAACGCAGGGAAGCGACGAACTGCCAGAACTCTGATGGCTTCCTTGAGATATTGCGAGAAACATTACCAGCGTAGTCATCGTAAGCCATTTTAATACGTTCTTTAATTTTAGAGCGAATAGATTTAAAGTTTTCATAGATTGCACTATTCTTGGTTCGCTTCCATTCCCGGTGAAGACGAGCCTTAGTCTCAATGAATGAGAATAAGAATGGGAATGGGAAGTGTACTCACGTCAGGCGCCGAGCTGACTTTGAAGTGCAGCGCGGCAGTTTGCGCGTGCGGCAGCGCGCCGCGCGCCGGGTGCAGCAGCGCGCACGTGCAGGCGCGCTCGCGACAGTCCCAGTCGGCGCACGCCCGCCCGCTGGACGCGCACGGCGCGCTCGGCTGGTTCTCGCCCAGCCAACGGAAGGGAGTCGCCCACCAACATATCTGCAATGAGTATTCATATCTACAGACCCTCTCCGCTCCCTCTCCGCTCTGTGAGTGCGGGGAAGAGGAACAGACAGTGGAGCAAATCGACGCTGCCCTCTTGACTCTTACCCTGGACCTGCCGTAGACCTGGATGCACTAACGCCTGATGACGCCGCATGGCTTAATAATTTAAGTGTTTTACTCTAATGCCTGTAAATATTTTTATCTCCGCCACGCGTCCTCGCTCTGATTCCCGGTTTTGTATGATTTTTTTAACAATTTCGGCAGGTCCCTGCACTGAAGGGGTATTAAATTTTTATCTCACTCACTACTCCGCAGCCTCGCTATGCTCGCAGCAGACAGAGACCCTAATGCATCGCATTAAAATTAAAGAAAGCGCTAACTAATAACGAACAACTCTCTCTTCCAAAAAAAACTTATTAAAAAGAATTGTGACACTGACAACCGTCGCGATTGCAGCGCCCTCGTGCGGTCTGTGTGCGCAGCGCAGGAGCCTTTGTTGTCGCTTTAAATCACCAGAGGGCATCAACACCATGGTTTTCTAACCAAAACGTGCAAATGTCTTTCTAGACAAGGTGAAACTATAGCAGTTCCATGTTTGCTGTTATGACAGCGAAACCGTAAAAGAGGCAATCTCTATAAAAATTACTTAAAAAATATGTGGTAAATTTATGTCCGAACAAAATAATGCAACTGAGCATGAAGCGCGAAGCACCGTTAAATACACGCGCATTGGATGAAGTCGGTCGTGTGAAATTGATTGTTCCACTCCGAAAGTCAATGAGAGCCCTGCAGCGTTAAAATCAATATAATAGATGACGTGATAAACAAAAAACGATTTCAAGTGCGAGTCACTTATTCATATAGTTGTAAAAAATCCGTTAGCTACCGTTAATTAACCAAATTTATGGTTAGCTACCGATAAAATGCAGTTATTAACGGTTAATTATCCGACTGCGACAACGAAAAAGGGTAAAAAATGTTTTTTTATTGTGCAGTCAACTCCTAGGTGAAGTGAAAAATCGGTATCCGAAGGATAAAGATTTTATTTTAGATTTTATAAATCATATTTAAAGAACATAAGTATTCTGACTGATTATTTTTTGGTTGTCCATACCACGCTGTGCGAGTATTTAACCGTAATAAAATGCGGTTAAATAACCGTTAATAACGAAAAATGCGTTTTTAACCGCTTGGTTAAAATCGTTAATAACCGGCTTCGCATCTGTACTTATTCAGTCAGCAGAAGCGAATCAGTTGTGGAGTTCAACATGACTCACAATCAGTTTCTAAGTAAGAAGGTGTTTAGATAATTTTGAACTTCACTACATGCTGTTGACTGTACATAAAGGGTTTTGTACGTCCGTAAAATGTTATAATAGTTCAGTAAAAATTATAAAGATGCTCTTTAGTTTGGAACATTATTTTATTTTTAGTATTTGTTGTTATTGGCTAATTGCGAAGCGGGGGGTGGGGTACAGAAAACGATCGCAGCGCACAACATGGCAAAAATTGGAAGTAAATGAGGAGGAAATGTTGTCAACGCTACGCAGCGCTACTATCGTGCACGTAGCCAGAAGCGGGTGGTGGGGGTACAGAAAAAGATCGCAAAGGACAACATGGCAAAAATTGGAAGCGAATGAGGAGGAAATGTTATCAACACTACGCGGCGCCACCGGCGTGCACGGTCCCAATAGCGGCCACAGTATTACGGTTCAAGAGATAGAGATAGATTCGTGCGAAATTACTTTTGAAATTCACCATGAGCTTTACGGTGACGGCAAATGAATCGCTCGTGCCTAAAATACCACGTTCCCTAATACTAGAATATTTCAAAATACTAATTACATTACCTATTTACCACATTTCTAACTTACCAGATTCCTTCTCGTTGCACCACATTACAAAATCGAAGATTACTCAAGGAACGTTTTTGGTGGAATGTCTTATTTTGGACATCTGTTATAATGGGAATGAAATAAACGTAAGTAATGTAGTATTTCGAAAAATCTGGTATTTTGGGAACGCAGTATTTTAAGCACTAGCGTAAAGAATGTATACACCTGCGAAGAAATTCAATGATGTGTCTGAAGTTCCTAAACTGTACTCCGCCCGCGTGGGTACTAGGAGCTAAGCTTATTCTGCGAGGAGGCCTGTGCCATGCAGTGGGATCATATAAGCTGAGATCATAATAGGTAACCATTTCATTCAATACCATTAGAGACAGTTAATCAATAGCAAAATAGTAAATCTAAGTACAAATTCAAACAATTTCACTAATTGTATCTCCTCAAACACGACATCGATGTTTATATTTACTTGCTACCCTATTCCGGCATATTGCCTTATACTTTCACAAGCTCCTATCTCCAACTAATCAAACGCTCAAAAAACAACCTTGTGTCTTTGACATGTGATTGAAACTTGCATCACCCGTTAAATTTGAATACTAGCAGAAAAGCGAGCATTCCAATATCGTATTGGAACTAATCCCCAGGGGAAATAATATGTAAAATAGGTTTCCTTGCCTAAAATCTTCTATACGCAATATGGTAAATGAATTTGGATCGTCGTGGATTCAATAAAAATAAAATACGCTGTTGTGAATACAAACGGGATGTTACAAAAATATCCCTATCCAGCCTTTCGAAGTCATCGTCCGAAGAAGTCGTCGTAGAGAGAAAAGAGGTCCGGAGAGATCTTTCGGATCTCGGGATCGAAGACTAGGAAGAACTGGTCTGGCCCAAGATCGCAAAGCATGGGGAGGTTTGATGCCGGAGGCTAAGGCCCATTTTGAGTCACTGCGACCATCAAGTAAGTAGTAGTACCCAAAATTTTCGAACGACAGGGCGAGCGAGTATTCTTTAATATGTATTTCTGTCAAAATCAAAAAATCTTATTCAATTTAGGCTTCAACTGAAACTCCTATGAACGTCGAAGAATCTAACACCGGTTCGGAAAACCCCTTTTGAGAAGAATCTCGTACGGTTCTTTACAATGTAATGTTAATAAATGAATAAATAAATAATGATCCAAGTGCTCTAAGCGATGCGTTTCAAAATCAGTAAAAAAGCCTTATTTACAGAGCTGCTCTATTCTGGTCTCTGTTTCGCGAGATCTTCCCAGCTCGCGCATGGGATGTTACATGCGGTTAGGTAGTGCTTTCGGACATCCTTGTAACGCAAGAACTGGCCTCCAGGAGTCCGCTTTCCCTCCTTTAATTGGGAATAAAATACGGCCCTAGGGAGTCTACCATCAGTACCATCACCCATGTACGCAATGTGTCCGCACCACCTAAGTTGTTCTTTAATTAGCAATGACTCAATGCCATTAAGTTTGGTTCGCCTGAGGATTTCAGAGATGTTTGTCTGTAAAATTACATACATCTAAAGTATTTAATACAACTAATTATTTTTGTAACACAGTAGGTACGTAATTTAAGACTAGGGATCGCCAATGCGGATCGAAATTATTTCTGTCCATGATATAGTCACTAATTTTATAGATATTAATGTTTTCTTCACAAATTGAAATGATTTGTTTCCTAACAACGCACAACTAATTCTTTTTACCACTGCTCTAAGTGTATTTTGTTAGTAGAAACTTCTAGAACCAGATCCAACAACAGCTCAATCCACACGAGGGTTCCCTCCAACGCGGGTTCCGTATTTGCGTACCATTCGAGTATTTACTTAGGACTGTTTCCATCGTTTGCCAACAGTCTCCGTCGGCAAACGTTGTTACAGAGCAATTAGTTAAAAGCCGAGGATTTAGGAGCGTCCGAGTAGTTCTTTGAAGATCTATTCTTTATGTGTGATATATCTTGCTTGGTATTTGCTATTGCATGTTTTAGCCAAGTTTAGTATCATGAATCTTATTCAAAGTCAAAATAATCTTTATTCAATTTGGATTGTAACAACAGACTGTAGATGGCCCAATGTCTCTCATTCTGAGAGAAGGCATTTGCCCTGCCGTGAGACGTATATAAGATAGGATGATGATGATGAGACTGTAACAAGTACTTAAGCACGTAAAAAGCCGTGGTGGCCTAGTGGTTTGACCTATGGCCTCTCACTCAAGCAGAGGGATTTGGGTTCAAATCTGAGCTCGCGTCTCTGTGTTTTTCGTGCAAAATTAAACGAGACATTAACAGAGTTAATCATAATGCGTTTTAGTTTAGCTTGTCTAGTTTAAAATGACGCGCCCCACCACCGTACTCACGCACAAGATTCGTAACTCAATTCAAGCTACAATAGACTCTACTCGTATTGTAGCTCAAATTGAGCTCCAAATCCCGTGCGCAAACGCGGTGGTGGGGCGCGTCATTTCAAACTAGACAAGCTCTACAACAGAGATTTAAGTATAGTGATAATTAGGAACGTCGCGTTTTAGGTTTATGTGGCAACATAGGCATAATGCGTTTTAGGCAGACGTTGAACAAAGGGAAAATCTACCACTAGTACGAAAAACCTTGAGAAGCTCGACTCCTTACGTGTTGGTACGTATCGTTGATGACCTCGAGTTTGGTGGTGACCTTGGCGCCCGGGGGCACCACGCCGAGCCAGGCGCGCGCGGGTGCCAGCGCGGGGTGCCGGGTGGCGCACGCGCGCACGACTCGGCACGCGGCTGTGCACTCATCTGTATCTGTCGACAACCTGCACAAACGAGCTAAACTTACTTTAACAAAATTAAATCATCATTGTCATTATCATCATCCAAAACTGTGGTTTGACCTACGCCTACGGCCTCTCAAGGAGAAGGACGTGGGTTCAAATCCCGGCTCGCACCTCTGAGTTTTTCGGAATTTATGTGCGAAATTACGTTTGAAATTTACCATGAGTTTTACGGAAAAGGAAAACATACACCTGAGAAGAAATTCAATGGTGTGTGTGAAGTTCCCGATCCGCACTGGGCCCACATGGGAACAACCCCTCTCATTCTGAATGAAGGCCTGTACCCTGTCTGGCCTGTTTCTTGACAAGTCTAATAAAAATTAACCTCGTAAGACCACACGTCGAAATTCAATGACATTCTAAAAAAGTTGATCGCTAAGTACGCCTTAAAGGATATTGGGCCTTATTAGGTTAAAGAGTTTCGAGGTTAAACACTTCGCTCACTTGACGACATCGGTCTCCGGGTATTCATTGAGCAACGGAGGCAGTGACACGAGCAGTTGTGCGTCGACGGAGCGCGCGGGGGTGAGGCGCGGCGCGGGCGGCAGTGGGTAGGGGGGCGCGAGCCAGCGCGTGCGCAGCTCTTCGCAGCCGAATAGCTGCGTGGCGCGGATCGACACGCGGACTGATGTCAGCCTGAAAACTGTGCTAGTCAGATTCTGCATTTAACGAGTCAGCGCGAGCCAGCGTATCCTAGTAAGATTCTGTACTTAACGAGCTAGGGTGTCCTAGTAAGATTCTGTACTTAACGAGCCAGCGCTTTCTATGAGATTCTGTATTTTGCTAGCTACTGCGAGCCAGAGCCTCCTAATGAGATTCTGTACTTAACAAGCCAGCGCGTCCTAGTAACATTCTGTCCTTAACAAGCTGAATGTCCTAAAGAGATTCTATTATTAACGAGCCAGCGCGAGCCAGCGCCTCCTAGCGAGATTCTGTACTTAATGAGCCAGCGCCTCCTAATGAGATTCTGTACTTAATGAGCCAACGCGTCTTAGGGCCCGTTGTTTGATCAATAGTTAAACAAACTAATAGTTAAAATGTATGGCAAACTTAACAATAGTTAACGCATTTCAAAGGCAATTTGTCTATTAGTTAGTTTAACTATTAATCAAACAACGGGCCATTAGTGAGAGTTTTTACTCAATAACCCCGCGCAAGCCAGTGCGTCCTAGTGAGATTCTTAACGAACCCGAACAGCTCCTTGCAATCGAACAGTGGAATGGAGTCAGCTTAAAAACCGTGTAATGAGATTCTACGTTTTTGTAGTTGCTTGTTCTTTAATTTTTCTGATTTTTTTCTAATAAACTTAACTGTTTGTGAAGCAGAGCACGGACAGCGTGCAGCATTCTTTTCATCCGCGGGAATTTTGGAAAAACCTTAAAACTATTTTTAGCTTTCATAACTAGCCACCTACTTACCCACGCCAAATTTGATATCTCAAATAATTACAGTTACGGAGGTGAAACCAACCTTAAAATGCTCCTTTATGACCCTCAAGGATGAAGTCTCTAGCTTGTGGTTTTTGAGGTTGAGCGCAGAGAACGCGCATTGCAAAGCAATACTTACGTCAATTATAAGTCCCGATAAAACGCAATTAACATATTAAACCCCAAGATTAATAAGAATGTGTTAAAAAGAGATTGGCAATACCTTCTTGAATGCGTCAGCGTAAGTATGAGCGGGTCCAAGACGAACTGCACCGGGGCGATTTCCCACCAGACCTCCAATTGCGCTACCACCACCTCGCAGACTTCATGAGATAAGCCCTAAAACAAACTTGTGGTATCACCATCATCAGCTGTTTTAGTGTGAATCTATGAAGGAGTAAGAACCACACACATACACTCACTCTCATACACAGGCATAGCTGATTATAAAGGTGTGGTAGCAATAAAGGAAGTTAGAAGAGTTGCGGTCCTGTCACTTACCTTCCCATCTCCAGGAGTGGAAGACTGAGCAGGTATGGTCTTCGTGCTTACTACCTGAGGCTTCAAATCAGCCGGAAAGCTGTCTTTGGGGATGTCCTTTAGGATCAATCTGAAATAATAGAGGTTGGAAATAAAATGCGATAGATTTCGAAGAAGCCGCGGTGGTCTAGTGACCAGTTGACCTATGGCCTCTCATGCGTCGTGTGTTCGAGCCCGGGCTTGCTTTAAGTTTTCAAAATTTACGTGCCATATTACATTTGAAATTATCAATGAGCTTTACTATGAGCGAAGTTCCCCATCCGGACTGGGCCCACATGGGAACTACAACCTAAGCTCTCACATTATGAAAAGAGGCCTGTACCCTGCAGTGGGACGTATAAAGACCATATCATTATAAACTCTAGCAAGGTGCGCAAGACCCAAGATCTTTTAAATTTAGGCGTTTGAAATCAGTATCTTTAACCAGTTTTTCTCAAACGATCTATAGATGACAGAGCGCCACGACGACTCGTTTGAAGTAAGCTCCACCCAACCCGTAGGTCAATACCGTATGCATTAAAGGGGCATTTTTACTTAGCCGATCGCCGCACGTAATAATATACAGTTAAATTACATAAAGTTTACCACTGACAGATGGTTTGCCTACATTTCATATTCAACTTTAACGACCTACAAATAATGCCAATTTTAGAATACTGTTACCCACGTTTGCAGATTTTGTAATAGCTACTTTATTTGTATGGAGTTAAAGTTGGAAATGAAATGAAGGCAAGCTATCTGTCAGTGGTAAACTAAAAGTAAACGTATTGTAAGTACAGTGGCCGCAACAGTGTAAAGAATATGGTATTCGGCCGCACTCGGCGAGCGACAGCTGCCACCGCCTCAATTATGGCCGCAGGAACCGACGTATACACTAATATGAAGACGACGTTCGTTCGCCGAAGTAGTTTGAAACAAGTTCGGCGAACGAACTAGTGTAATAGGGATGTTTCCTAGGTAAAAAAATAAAATTCTTATTAGTCCGTGTTTAACATTATCAAAAAATATTAGTTACGTAATTTTTCTTTTGACAATTAAACAAAAAATGACGAAGATATGGCGCGTTGAAGTTCCGCGTGACGTCACTTGTTCCTAAAACGCTCATACAAAGTGTAGGAACAAGTGACGTCACGCGAAACTTCAACGCGCCATATCTTCGTAATTTTTTGTTTAATTGACAAAACAAAAAATATGTGTCCAATATTTTTTTATAATCTAAAAGACTGACTAGTTAGGAAAGTAGCCAATTGCCGAATAGGTGTCTTTTAAGCACGTTTTTGAAGCGCAGATCCTAACCCTACTTAGTCCCAAAATTTCGTATCTACCTACAACCACAGCTGGCGTACTGGGTGGTTACGAAATTTCGGTTACCAAACAGGAATAAAGTATTCTAGCCACCGTGTTTTGTAGAAGCCAAAGTGATTTATGGAAAACAATCCAATAACAGAAATTACATTCACATCCCAACATTCTGTATGCAAATTCGGACACGGAAACAAGCAAATGGACAATTTGAATTTTTGTCAACGGAATTAATTGGCAAACAGATTTATTTGGTTTTAAAACCTATACGGTTTTTCGCTGAAAGCGGCTCGTGTATTTCTTTAAGTACTAGACATTCTGTTTACACGTTTTATCCAGATTGGCATTTGAGGCCACTTGGAGATAGTATCGTGAGGTTGATGGTTTGTTTCCGTCAAATCACGCCCTTATCTGTCATACTATTATCGGGAATGTTCGCCGAAGCAAGAAAAGACTGCTTCTACACCAAGATGAGGAAATAGTGTACTTCTTTGGCGGCAAGGGTGCGGGCTGCGCTAAAGGCATCCTGAGGGCCTGCGCAGATAGGTTGATTGACAATATTTGAATCACTGTCACATGCACATGTAATGACAGTCAGGTCTACGTAACGTGTTGCAGAATAGTTTTGATGTTTGCTTACTAACACTAAGATTTTGGTTAATACTAATAATGTAACGACCGCTTTAGCTTAGTTGGTAGTGACCCTGCCTACGAAGCAAGAGGTCCTGGGTTCAAATCCCGGTAAGGGCATTTATTTGTGTGATGAGCACGAATATTTGTTCCTGAGTTATGGATGTTTTCTATGTATTTAAGTATTTATTTATCTATATAAGTATGTCTATCGTCGTCTAGTACCCATAGTACAAGCTTTGCTTAGTTTGGGACTAGGTCGATTTGTGCGAGATTGTCCCCTAATATTATTTATTTATTTATTTATAAACATCCCTTGATTTTGTTTTTAAGTAATCTATGACGTAACTATGATCTACGAAGGTCGAAATAAAAATGATTATTATTAAATTTATATTTATATTTAAAAATATGTTGGACTCAGCATGTTGTCGACTTGCGAAATCCGGGAAAACTGTGGATATTGCGGGGCCAGGAATCTACAATAGATTACCTGACAGCATTAAAAATATTCAAAACGACCTGACATTCTCCAACCGACTAAAGAAGTGGCTAACAAAAAACGCTTTTTATGACATGTCAGAATATAATAATAATAATAATAATAATAATAATGTATAATAATATGTACCTATAATAATGACATGTAAAATTTTTAATTTTATCAATAAATGAATATGAATATGAATATGAATATTGACTCGGCGACAACGCGACTTTCCACGTAATTGTTGAAGGCGTGTCTAGCAACAAATTGCTCCTTTGGTCTTCTAGAACATCCAGAACTTTACTTCGTGAAATATGTATACTTACAGAAGCACAGCCCGATGCGTCCCCCGCTCGGCGCCAGCGTCGGCAACGCTCACATTCACAGGGACAGAGCTGCGAGCCCCTACAGTGCCCATCGTCGGTTCCGCGCGAACCTGCTGCGCGATTGGATTTGTCGCGTCGATCATCTAGATATTCGCATGTCGCAAGACAGAGAAAGAGTTCTTGTACTTTATTCTACATGAAATCGTTTTATTACTATTAATCATCGTTTTATTGTTAAGCGTAAACCACACATAAAGTCGACAGCGGACCGGGAACGGTTCAGGATATACCATCATCATCATCATCATAATTTCAGCCGAGAGACGTCCACTGCTGAACATAGGCCTCCCCGAAGACTCGCCAAACAGATTGGTCCTGCGTTATCCGCATTCAACGCATTCCCACAATCTTAACCAGTTCGTCGCTGTATTTTATTGGAGCCCACCGACACTGCGTCTTACGATCCGTGGTCACCACTCGAGAACCTTTCAGACCCATCGGCCATTAGTTCCACGAGCGATGTGCCCTGCCCACTGCCACTTGAGTCTGGCGATTCTTCGAGCTATGTCGGTGACTTTAGTTCTCGCGCGCATTTCATCTTTCCTAATGCGATCCCGCAGAGAAACTCCGAGCATAGCCCTCTCCATCGCCCTCTGAGTGACTTTGAGCTTTATTATGAGGCCCATCGTTAAAGGCCAAATCTCAGTACCATAAGTCACCACTTGCAACAGACACTGATCAAAGAGTTTTGACTTGAGAAACTGCGGATATACAGCCTCGTAAATATGCCCACCGCACTCCCGACCCTAGTCGTCCCCGACTAGCTGCCGTCGCATATGTGGTTTACGCTTTAAAAAAGCTTATATGGTTTCGTTTTTGGTGGTTTGTGTGATTTGTTTGTGATCGTACACTGTGGAGGTGGAGGAACTGCATGAACACGCATTTCTTACATAAACTTAAGTATTTTAAGGTCGAGCGAGTAAAGTAATTGTTTCAGTTCATAAATATGGACCCCCGCAAAGTAATTCCTGATTCAACAAAATGCATAACTACTTATCACATCTCTAGTAGAAAGGCAACCAATAAGACAAGTCATGTCGTCACCTCTTCACCCTTGGCTTTGGATTCCTTTGCCCCGGGACAGAGTCTCTCGCTGTCATCCTCCTCCACTCCACTCGCAATGTCTGCGGCCAGCTCGTCTTGCCAGCAAGAACAGACACCCCATGGCCTGGTCCTCCAGTAGTAGGAGTATAGCATTGGACTGGAAATAATTGCAGTTTTCTTGAGTTAGACTTGTGGCAGCGTTTGTTTGTAATTTTATTTCTCACTAGCTTTTGCCCGCGAATCCGTCCGCGTAGAATAAGTAATTTGGGCAGCTTATTTTTTTATCTCTCCTTAGTTCCTAGATTACGCACCCCCCCCCCCCCCCCCCCCCCAGCTCATTCGGTGTTAGCCTTTCTTCCTGCTTTCCTGTAGCCTTTGGCATTGATAGATTGATTATGTAATACAAGCTGTATCATTTTACCTGTGATTGATAATATGCACAGTAGCCGAGAGCGGTCGGTTGGGGAACGCGGTGCCAAGATTCACGTAGTACTCGCAATCTGGATCGTCTTCACTGCAAACATCGTAGTCTTTATCATCAGCCTACAATAAAACAGTATCTGTATCAAAAAGTATCTTTTCATCTCTCCTGTTTGGAAAGTTAAATTTTCATGGGTGGCCGGGTGGAAAATTGCGTTTTCATCTCTAGGGTGGAAAGTAAATTTTTTTTAATTTTTACGATCAGCCTTGGAGTCGAAGATAATTCAGTTACGTCAGTGACACTTTTTTTCACGTCTCGGCATGGCCACCTAGATGCACGTCGTGACCATGGAGCTTATATACAACACTGGAGGTTGTACGAACTTTTTAAATTTGCTTACTAACATTAAACTGACAAAGGAAAAATTACATACAGCCAACTCTAAGCATTCTACGACATAAAAAAAAATCTATCTTCTTTTGATGGATGGATGGCTGGATGGATGGATGGATGGATGGATGGATGGACGGACGGACCGATGGATGGATGGATGGATTGATTGTAGTATTTTGCTTTCCTCACAGTCGAAATGAAAAGTAGAGTGTCTAACTCGGGTGAAATTACCCATTTCCCCTCGAACTATTGGCGCTATCGGGTTAAATGGTTCACTTTCCACCCTTGGTTATCATATCAATCTACTATTTACCCTCAGACTTGCTCGCATAAGTACTTTCACTAAACCCCCAAGAGATTTGTTAGATCGATTTGCCGGAATCGATATTTTCTAGTAGCAAAATTTTCATTCGCATTTTTTCCCAAATGTTTTTTTTCCTACAATGGTTTTTTTACTGAAGCCTATTTTTACAATCGCGTTTTTGTCCCAATTATAATCGACGCAGAAAAATAAGGTGGGTTTAGGATATGCTAAATTTGCATCGGCCCGAAGGGCTAAAAGCACACAGAAAAAGGAGCTCCGCTCAGCGGAGCTCCGTCGACACTGTTTCTGTGTCGATCCAAATTGGAAAAAAAACGCTACTGTGAAAATAAGCTTCATTAAGCAGCTACACTGCTGCCCTTCTTCGTAGGTTGTATTGTATTTTTTTTTGTTGTATTTCATTTTTTTTATTTCTTATAACTTTTGTGTCATATGTTCTGTGTAACCAACCCATAGTTTAAGTACCTTACCTTATCACTATTACTAACACATTATAGAATATGTCTGAAAATAAAATATTTACTATTATTAAAAAACCAGTGCGAGAAAAGAAGCATCTGGGAAAAAATGCGAATGAAAATTTTGCTACTAGGATATAGGATACACAGAATCCACTATTCATTAGATCATCAGGTCGTCTACATACCTGAATGGTTACGTGGTCAGGGCTGAAAAACAGCGAATCAGCAAGCACATGGATCGTGCGGGCCGTAGCCGTGGAAGACAGTATCCTCAGCGTTGTTGTGTGGAGGCCGGTGGCAGTCGCGCGGCATTGGACGAAGCCGCGGGTAAGTCCGCCGCCAGTGAACCAGGCCGGGTACAGCGTGAACGGACCCGTGACTAATGAGCCGTTGGAAGTTAGTTCCTGGGAAGGATAAGTTATCGTTATGCGACAATTACACTACTTTGTTCGCTTAATGCGGTCGCCGAACTTATTTTGAACTACTTCGGCGAACGAACGTCATCTTCACATTAGTCTGTCCGCCTAATGCGGTAGCCATATCAAGGCGGTGGCAGCTTCCGCTCGCCGAATGCGGCCGACTACAGTGTTCTTAAAGGTGCGACCAAACCGCCGCTTAAAAACGGTGACGTTACGGAATTGCAGTGAGGCACCGTAAACGTCACAACTTTAAGGTTTTGCCATACCGCTGCTTAAAATACGGTAACATTGCGGAATCGCAGGGACGTGCCGTAAACGTCAGAGTTTACCGCATGCTCTCCATAGTAAATTTGTGACGTTTTTCACTGCGATTCCGTAACGTCACCGTATTTTAAGCGGCGGTTTGGTCGCATCTTTACTATGAAGAGCATGCGGTAAATTCTGACGTTTACTTCACGTCACTGCGATTCCGTAACGTTTCCGTATTTTAAGCAGCGGTATGGCCGAACCTTTACTCTGTTGCGGCCACCGCATGTGGCATGCGGTCGTCGACTTAATGTAATTGCCGCATTATACATGTGCAGTCTCTGGGCTAGCTACACGCAGAAGTCTATATCGGTGTCCTTCGAGTCCAGTATAATAACGGCTTTAGAATGCTGATGGGGCTGCCGCGGTCTTGCAGTGCGTCAGGCATGTTTGCGGAGGCTAGAACGGATGGCTTCTATGCCATCATGCGCAAAAAGATAGCCTCGATGCTCAGTAGGTTGTGGGACAGTCCCAGCAGCATCCTAAAAACTGTGGCGGCGAGATAATGACTTTCCTTACATGCGCCACTTTACCTAGGTGCTGATCAGCAGAAGTTGATTTCTCCTGTGATCTCGTTCATACCCATTCTTGTTTATTTTTTAAGATTTATTTTTCTGTGCACTAACATAGCTGTATGGAGCTTGGTTGTTTACTAAACATTGAACCTTTTGATGTCTGATTGTGAATAAATAATAGTAATTATTATTGTAATCCCAGCCTTACCCGCGCAATGTGCATGGTTCAACTGAGTCCTGCGCAAAGGAGTCTAAAGCTAAGGGTGACGAGGTGAAATAAACAAGACTTGAGGTAAAAAAAAAACATATTAGGGGACAATCTTACACAAATCAACCTAGTCCCAAACTAAGCAAAGCTTGTACTATGGGTACTAGACGACGATAAACATACTTATATAGGTAGATAAAAAAATACTTAAATACATAGAAAACATCCATAACTCAAGAACAAATACTCGTGCTCATCACACAAATAAATGCCCTTACCGGGATTTGAACCCAGGACCTCTTGCTTCGTAGGCAGGGTCACTACCAACTAGGCTAAAGCGGTCGTTAAAGAGGTCGACTTAAATGCCACCATTTTAGCCAGAGATGGGCATTTTAATCACCTCATCAGTTGATTGAACAATCAGTCGTCAAAAAATTAACCACGATTTATTTAGTCGCGATTAAATTAATCGACATAGTATTCGAATAACGATTCATCAATCGTAAAAATGAAACTACCGTGAGACTCACTCATAGTGAAAATAAACGAATTAAATCTCGATTAAAAATTGGAACACGCACATTACCAAAATTAAAAATGTCTTGTCATGTGCAGTTCCACAACATGGAGCGATGACCTGGTTAAGGTTGCGGGATCGCGTCGGATGCGGATGGCACGGGACCGATCTGTTTGGCGAGCCTTGGGGGAAGCCTATGTTCAACAGTGGACGTCTTTCGGCTAAAATGATGACGACGGACGAGTGTGTAATGTCAAGTGTATACGTTAGTTTGTAAAAGCAGCGCGGAATTTCAGTCACTTTGGCATAGTATGCTTAGATTACCTACCTCAAGTACATAGGATATCCAAGCATCCTCAGTGATGAGGAAGAACGAGGCATGCGCTGCGCTGCACTGCAGCAGTATGGGCGTGCAGTGGACGTCTCCAAGCAGCTTGGCTCCAAGGTCCAAGATGTCCTCTCCTGTTGCTGTGTTGTCGCACGCGTCGGATTTAGACGAAGTGGAGAATGAGGACATCTCGAACGGGACGATTACTGTGAATTGTTAAAGCAATTTAAAGAGAACAAAACTGATACGTTTGAAATAGATTTGATCGATATTAGTGTCACTTGTTGGAAATTATTTGAAATTAGCTGTCCAATCCAGGCTTTGAATGAAAGTACCCATTAATTTTTTTTATAAAAAATTCTTGTGTTACTCTGTTTGGATCAAACACATGGTAAAAGTCCTTTGTTCCTCACAGATAACTAAGTTAGCTAACCAGTAGCCAAGACGGAAGAAATTTTCCTTCCAAATAACTGTTTTTTTACCGGGTAAGTTTTGTTTCTGTTAGAAACCCAGCACAGATGCGGGAGTTTACGAAGAATAAATATTTCTTCCTAGATAACTGGTTTTTTTAACAGGAAGGATTTCTTCCTGTTAGAAAACCAGCTCAGATGCGGTTGTTTACGAAGAATAAATATTTTAGTTTATTTCTTTTCACTTAGTCTATCTAAGGGCACTTGGTTTATCAAAATGATACAGATAGCCGGAGAGTTCATGACGAATTTAAGGAAGGTGTTTTAGGCACGTTGAAACAATAAAAAAAAATATTTTATCAATGTGCGAATCTAAAATGTCGAGTCTGGCAGAGCCCTTGCGGTTATTTCGCTACTGGGCAGTATAATGAATTTCGCAAAAAATTAAGCTCAAAAAATATGTTTTAGGCAACTTGAAATTGTATTAAAATCACAGTTTAGGATATATATAATCCAGAAATAAAAACCCCAGAATCTTTTGTTGGTTACAAAGTATAACCAGATTCTTCCAAAAATATTTTTTTAATATACGCCAAAAATATACTTTAGGCATTCCCAAATTTTCATAGCATGCTTTTGAGCATTGCCTCGACTCGAACCACTTACTCTGCAGTACGGGGGGCTGCATGTAGCACGCGATGGGCACGTCGAAGTTCTTGCCCACAGACACGCGCACGCGCAACGCGTCGTGCAAGGCGCGCACGTCGCTCGGGCGAAAGTGCACCTGGACCATACAAACTAAATCAAATAGATGTTGACACACTGGCCCCTTCGCATCTCCACCGAACATCCGTAAGAGCACCGGCAGCAGCAGAAACGGCCGAAATTGCTAAGTTAGGAAAATACAGTGGTCTCGGCGCCGAATATAATTTTATACCTTTTGGCGTCATGACCCTTGGTCCGTGGGACCCTGGTGCTTTGAGTATCTTCAAAGACTTGTCAAAGAGACTCAGAGATACCACAGGAGGCTGAAGAGCTGGCAGCTTCCTCGCTCAACGCATCAGTCTTACGATCCAGCGAGAAAATGCTGCCAGCGTCTTCGGTACCATGCCGCAGGGGCCATTTTTAGATTTAATGTAGTTTTAGTTTATTTTATTTTAATATAAAAATAAATAAAAATAAATATCACGGGACAATTCACACCAATTGACCTAGTCCCAAAGTAAGCTTAGCAAAGCTTGTGTTATGGGTACTAGGCAACGGATAAACATACTAATATTTATTTATTTATTTATTTATTTATTTCACATAACAACTATCATTACAGGATAACCCAATGCAATAGTGTTTTAAATAACAATTCCATAATAATAATATAAGTCCTATAAGTCACATTTATAATTTTGTTAGTGATCACAATATAGATAGATACATACTTAAATACATATTAAACACCCAAGACCCGAGAACAAACATTCGTATTTTTCATACAAATATCTGCCCCGACACGGGAATCGAACCCGGGACCTCAAGCTTCTTAGTCAGGGTCTCTTGCCACTAGGCCATCTGGTCGTCTAAATATAAATCTATAATTTAGTTTTAATTTTTATAGATTGTTAGTGTACCTATACGAGTTATTATTGTGAGTTTTTAAATTTAATTAAATTAACAAACAACAAACAAAATTGTTGAGTAATCAAATAGATTAATTAACTTTTTTGCGATGTTTACTCATTCCCCGGTATGTCCAAGTGACACTTGATACAGTTGATGACTAAATTGAATAAAACTTTTTGACTTCGACTTTAATACCTAATTTATTGGATCAGGCGTTACTTTGCGGAGGTATTGGACCTTCGCAAAGTAATATGGATTAAAGAACTGAAATAATTACTTTGCTCACCCTCGACCTTAACCTTACCTTGCCTTAGGACCTTAAGATCGTGGGTGTTTCAGTTCATTTGATACCTAGTTTCGTAGTACCTTTGACATCCTCACAACATAGCTCCATAGCATATATCTGGTGAAAAAACAGCATTAATTCGTCCGTAGCCTAGTAAATTGACCTCTGGCCTCTCAAGCAAAGGATCGTTAGTTCGAAACTTCGAAACCAGGCTCCCACCTCTCATTTTATTTGGATTCATGCGCAACATTACATTTGAAATTTATCACAAGCTTTGCTTTTACGCCATAATGCGTAAACGAATCGCCTCGTTGCTCTGCAGAGTACGGGCCAGCTCCAACCCCATTCTGAACACTATAGCTGTCAGATACGACTCCCCGATCATGCGGCATTTTGAAAGTGTGATGACTGCCGTCAGATGAATCGGTCATCGGTTTAGTGAACAAAGCACGAAGGAATTAGATGCCACAAAAAACCTAAGAGCCTAATTGTATAATAGAAAAAACAAACAGAAGATAAATGGTCAAGATCCCAAAATACTAAGTGGTTTTGAGAATCCCATTGTCAAATTGTACAATTTTTACTAACAATAGATTATAAGTTATTTGTATGATTTTACTAACAAAATGGATGTAATTTGTCTGAGTAAATAAAGAAATTATTATTATTATTATTAAATTATTATTATTATTTTGCGGTAAAAAAAAAACAATGCGATGGAACTTGCACACCTGTGAAACAAATCAGTGGTGTGTGTGAAGTTCCCGATACCTGGCCCGCGGCGGAACCAAACCGTCCAAGACCCAAACCAACCAACCAACAAACAACCAAAGCCGTCTCATTCTGAGATCAGGCCCGGGCTCATCAGAGGCTAAATTCAGAAATAGCCGAACGCGGTTTGCGAGCGGTAATTGAATCGTTTGGGAGGAGGACTAAGCTTGGGATGAACTTTATTTTCCTGTTAATTGGGAATGTGTAAAAAAAATAACCAGTGGTTTTTATATTTTTTTTTGTATAGAAAAGTCAATTATAAGAAACTAATTTCAATATTTGTCATTTAGTTCACTACTTTTTTCAAAATTAATTATTGAAATTATTTTGGTTGATGACGTCAGATTATAATTGAGGGCTCCCACACTGTCATTTTTCTAAATCTATCTAAATGCGTACGATAAGGCAACCCCTTTAATTAATTTTGCGTAGTGGTACACTGCAACTAGTGTCACTTTGCTGGCGCTGTCAAAGTGATAGATGTCAGACAGCGGGTCCAAATCAAACTCCGTAGTATAATCCACGCGTAAATTGTGAATAATCGGGATGTACCAAAAAAAATAACAGCAGGTCTTGCTTTATATCTGCCTTTGTGACGATTCACTGCAGGGGTCAAATGAAGGTCATTACTTAAATTTTCTTTATTTAATTCAGTTTATCATATTTCTGGAATCTGATTTCTGAAAACGATTCACAAAGCCTATTTCTCCAAACGGTTTTCGATTTATTATACGTTGCCAAAAATTGGGACATCCCAATTTTTGGGATGCACCAAAAAAAATAACCTATAGTTTTTATATTTTTTTTGGAAAGAATAGGATATTTTAAGACACCATTTTCATCGATTTTGAATTTGGTTGAGTATTTAATTTTTTATATTTTTTTTTAGAAATACGTTGGATGACGTCACAGTGAGAGAGCCACGTTCCATAGCCTAGAAAAATTCAAGTCGTACATAACATAATCTGTGGCACTACCACGGCACTATTGAGACCCTACTACGAAGTGCATAATTCGAACTTCGTTTCATGCCGTCCCGCTCACGCTAATATGATTTGACAAAGAGAGTGAGAGGGATGATACGATACGAACTTCGAATTTTGTAGTAGTGCCCCTGATTTGTCTTGTCACTGTCAATATTACAAGCACGGCTTAGGGTCCTAAATGAACCATGACAAAATAGTTTTATTTATTTCTCTTCTTTTAGCTTCGATTATTCCTGTTTGTTTAATGGTGCGATAGTAAATAGATATTTTTTATTAAAATCTGATATTTAAATTCTTTCATATTTACTTGTAACGTAGTAATTTAATAATTAAATTTGTAAAAATACATTACGAGTATTGTATACATTTCGGACTTTATGACAAATGACAACTGTTTAAAGCCAGGTGTGCATCATGTGATTAAAGTTCTGTCTTTGTCACTCTTTGCTATTATAAGCAGGACAGCAACATTTCAAACAGTCAATTTGCTTTAGAGTGTAGACCTGCTTTATATCTGCCTTTCTGACGATTCACTGCAGAGGTCAAATGAAGGTCATTACTTGAATTTTCTTTATTTAATTCAGATTATCATATTTTTGGAATCTGATTTCTGAAAACGCTTCACAAAGCCTATTTCTCCAAACGGTTTTCGATTTATTATACGTTGCCAAAAATTGGGACATCCCAATTGGTTGTTATAGCGAAAATTTAATAAGGATATTTTGACTTCGCCTTTGAATTTTTTCGATGTTCACACGAGCCAATATCCATTCAAATATCTGTAACATGATTCACAGAAACATTTAGTTCAATATGTCACATGTGGTAAACATTATGTATACCTACTCGATGAACTACAGAAGAGTGTGATATCTAATTCGTATTTTATTAATGAATCATGCTTATAATCACGATGTGTTACATTCCAAGTGTTTAGGGCTGTCTGTCTGAAAGTGCTGTACTTATATATCTCGAGGACCGTATATTATTATTATACATGTAGTATCTTGTATTACTTCTGCTGCTACGAAAACAAGTATTTAAAATAATACTAAATTAAAAATGAATCCCCATACAAGAAACGTATAATTTATGTTTTCTTTCTGTCTCTTTAATTAACGTTTACATAAACCTCAAACTCGGAATGATAGAGGCAAATCGCTGCTTCTCATGAAAAGTGTCACAAAACAAAATAGAATGCAATTCGATTTCAAATCTTACTAGTAAAAGGTATAATTAAATGCAGCATTTAATTTTGTGTTGTGGCACTATTCTCGATAAGAAGCGAAATATTCTGCATACTAGCTGTTGCCCGCGACTCCGCCTCCATCTGCAAAGAGTTCGTTTATCGCTTTCCCAGGAAAACTATGTAATTTTTTGGGATAAAAACTATTATCATATTTTATTTATTTCATTTAATTTTCACTTAATTTCATGTTCAGAGGAATATAATCTTTTAGCTGCTGCCCGCGACTCCGTCTAGGAAGAATTCGTTTATCGCTATACCGCGAGAAATATGCAATTTTCTGGAATGAAAGGTATTCTATATAAATAAATAAATAAATAAATAAATATTAGGGGACAGTCTTACACAAATCGATCTAGTCCCAAACTAAGCAAAGCTTGTACTATGGGTACTAGACGACGATAAACATACTTATATAGATAAATAAATACTTAAATACATAGAAAACATCCATAACTCAGGAACAAATATTCGTGCTCATCACACAAATAAATGCCCTTACCGGGATTTGAACCCAGGACCTCTTGCTTCGTAGGCAGGGTCACTACCAACTAGGCTAAGCGGTCTAGTAAGCGTAAGTAAGCGGGCGGGCTTTGGTTAGGATAAGGTAAAGGTTGGTTTTCCAAACAGCCAAGTCATTTTAGGGCCACAAACCGAGGTGTCTCCGTCTTCGGTCTGTGGAAGTTTTTTTAAATGATGTTTTTTTTCTTTTATGTTAGTGTAATATTTGTTTGTGTGGCCTTCCGTGATGTTGCTATACTGTGGCCCGGCGGAAGACCAGTGCTGGTTTTTTTTTTAACCAGCGTCACGCTGAGTCGGGACCCTTTAAGGCAACATCAACATGTACCTACCAATGTCTATGTTTGTACTTTTAATTTTAGCCTGTGTACGTGTTTTTGTTGTTATAAATAAATGTTTTTCTTTCTTTCTTTCTTTTTCTAATCCAGAATATAAACTATCTGTGTGCCAAATTCCGTCACAATCCGTCAAACCATTTCAGCATGAAAGAGTAACAAAGACGTCTACACATCCAGACAACCTTACAAACGCGTTTATAATATTAGTTAGAAATAAGATTTTTAAATGAACTGAAACAACTACTTTGCTCACCCGCGACCTTAAGGTGAGGCGGGTGAGCAAAGCAATTGGGGATGTCTATTTTTTTGCAATGTATTGTAAATCGAAAACCATTTCGAGATAAATGCTTTTTAACTCGTTTTCTGTAGTTATTTAATTTTAATATTATGTAATGAATTTATTACATAACAAATAAGCAATGACCTTCATTTGACATTGGTGTAAATTGCGTGACCGGTCCAAGTCGTACTTTATTCTGTGTGGTTAGAATTCTTCACAATTTACGCGTGGATTACACTACGGAGTTTGATTTGGACGCGCTGTCTGACATCTAGCACTTTGACAGCGTCAGTAAAGTGACACTAGTTATGCACTAGTTACAGTGTACCACTACGCAAAAAATAATTAAAGGGGTTGCCTTATTGTACGCATTTAGATAGATTTAGAAATATGGCAGTGTGGGAACCCTCAATTACAATCTGACGTCATCAACCAAATTAGTTTCAATAATTAATTTTGAAAAAAGTAGTGAACTAAATGACAAAATATTGAAATTAGTTTCTTATAATTGACTTTTCTATACAAAAAAAATATAAAAACCACTGGTATTTTTTTTTAGACATTCCCAATAGGGATGACGACTGGGTTCAAAATTGGTCATTCTAATTAGTCCGTCATTTAGATTATGGGAAAATATGGGACACGTATTTTTTGGTTTATCAAATTATTAAAAAACGACAAAGATATAGATCATCAAACTTCCGGAGTGGGGGCTTGTGACGTCACCCTTAGGTAAAAATTGTACCATATAGTGACGTCACTCGAAACTTCTAAGCACTGTATCCTCCTCATTTTTTGTTTGTCAAACAAAGGAAAAAATACGTGTACAATATTATTTAATAATCTAACTGACGGACTAAACAGTTTTTTTTAGTCGTCTAGCCTATTGTTTCAGCTCATTAATATGGACCTCCGCAAAGTAACGACTGATTCAATAAATTGCTAAAGTATTCATTCAATTCACATATACAAACACTGCACAGCTGAAGTAGTTTACCTACCACGAGTGAATGCCGTCGAGTATCCGCTTCACAAGTCATTCATTACAGATGTGAACTGGGGTTCCGGGGATTCAATTAATTGTCTTCAGCGTAATTTGATCCCCAGAAACCAAACGTGTGGAGCATCCTTATACCCGAGGGAACCACGTGACAGGTCAAGAGAGGAATGAGATGGGAGAACCTCGATTTCACACTTTATTACTAAGCTAGTCTTCGCTAGTGGCTTTGGACATTTTCAATAAAAGTATATTGGTAACTTTTGACGTGACAACGTCTACATAATAAATCGATGAACGCCGGCTGCATACACGAAAAAGAGGATGAAGCAATGTAACGTATGTCCCGTACATGTATCTACAGAGCAGCGAAGGCCAGTTGGCCAGTTGCAAGAGAGCGGCGAAGGCCAGTTGCAAGAGAGCGGCGAATGCAAGTTGCAAGTGAGCGGTGAACGTCAGGATGTACAATACGGGGTGCGAAGTGGGAGGGGGAGGGGGTTGGGGGGTTTGGGTTTGGGGGGTTGGGGGGGTTTAAGGATAGGGGGTAAGGGGTATGGGGGGGATGCACCGTTTTCAAGATATTTGACAAAACACCGGTTCTCGTCCGATCACAGAGGTTAAGCAACGTCGGGCGCGGTCAGTAGGTACTTGGATGGGTGACCGCCTGGCTTTTGAATGTTTTGCTATGACGTTGTCGTTATATATTAATTTTGACGAGGAGTTTTGTTTGTTTTCTAAAACTCCTGACTAGTGGTGGTGTAGGGGCTTAGCACGCAACACGGAATGCTGAGGACCTAGGTTCGATTCCCAGCGCTGGACTCTTTTTCTGAGTTTTTCTGTGCATCCATGTTTCAGTTTGTATTTCGTGTGAAATATACAGGGTTATTTGTAATTCACTAGCACCCTTTTAACCCTAAACTCCTACCACTTAAACAAATGTTTTTTGTTTTACGGCTTTTGTCATAACTTAATATTTTTGGTGTAATAACGTTTTGAAAATTCGAGATTTCCTCTTATTTTTACAATACTCTGTGTATTTGTATGGGAAAAAAAGTGCTTAATTTTAAAAAGTCGTAAAACAAAAAACATTTGTTTGAGTGATAGGAATTCAGGGTTAAGAGGATGTCAGTGAATTAAAAATAACCCTGTATGGATTTCACGGGAACCCGTAAAAGTAACAAATTTTGAGTTGAAAAAATAAAAAAAAATACAAAAAGACTCCAAAAAATCAATCTTAACTACCCATTATTAAACACTAAATTAATTGCAGCCAGCTTTTGTAAAACAACCTACACCTCATGTTGAATTAATTTTGTTTGTGTAAACGCGTTAGCTGTAACCATTTTGTATGCAAATTACTTTTTGAATACAGTTTCATTGTATTGTTCTATTGCGAAATCACTTAAACTGCAATCAAACTGCAATTTGCCCGTTTGAAATTCAGTGAACAAGCTTTGAAACTCTTAGTATAGAAATGGTTTTCATCATCACTATTTCAGCTAAAAGACGTTCACTGCTGAACAAAGGCCTCCCCCAAAGCTCGCCAATCAGATCGGTTGTGCGCCATCCGCATCCAACGCGTTCCCGCAACCTTAACCAGGTCGTCGCTCCAACTTGTTGGAGACCTACCAATACTGTGTCTTTCGGTCCGTGGACGCCACTCGAGAACCTTTTCGCCCATCGGCCATCAGTTCTAAGAGCGATGTGCCCTACCCACTGCCACTTGAGTCTGGCGATTTTTCGAGCTATGTCGGTGACTTTAGATCATGAGCGGATTTCATCATTTCTAATGCGATCCCACAGAAAAACTCCGAGCATAGCCCTCTCCATCGCCCTCTGAGTGACCTGGAGATTTCTTATGAGGCCCACCGTTAGCAGCCACGTCTCAGTGCCATACCTAACTCATCACAGGCAACACACTGGTCAAAGACTTTCGAGTTGAGACACTGCGGTATATTGGATGACAAGATATTGTGGAGCGTCCCGGACACTGCCCAGCCGAGTCGGATTCGTCGATTGACCTCTTTCTCGAAGTTGGACCTAATTGGGTTGTAAATATGTCCCAGATAGATCTAGTCGTCAACAAGTTCGAGCGACTTGTCACAATGTTTCCACGACTTGTTACGACTAAGACTGCGGAAGATGCCGGAGCTTGACTCTCGAAATTTGGTATACCTCGAGTTTTGTATCACCTGGCAGTGACGGTTAGTCCTCGCGTCCAGAGCTTAATGTCCAACAAGCGGTGTTGCAGCCACATTCATCGTCTGTGTTTCTAGACAAATACAACCTAGGGCTCTTCAAGACCAGAGTCTATAGGCTGTTACTGTACCAGTAAGATACACCTTCGGCTTCATCTGTACTTTTCATCGGGTGACAGTCTTGGGTCAGTTTACGTAAAAACCAAACAAGCGATATAGTCGAAAAATTGCTAAACTCAAGTGGCAGCCTTGTGCTCATTAAGACCAAAATGTTCTCGTGTGGTGACCAGTTAGCGAAATGCAGCGTAGGTTAACTCTCCGCAAGGTGGACTGATGACCTAGTGATAGCAAGAGTCCGATGGTTATGGGTGGCACTAGTCTTTGGGAGTCCATGTCGGCTGACGATGATAAATAGGTTTACCTTGAGTTCTGCCGCGGATCCAGCAGTGACGGTGAGTCCTCGCGGCCCGCCGAGTTCTACGTCCAACTCACGGCGTCGCGGCGGCGTCAGCGACAGACGCACCTCGAACTTCGACACGTTCACCAGGCGCAGGTGTTGCTAAGGAGACATTATTATGTAATAAACACAACTCCGGTGGCCGGTGGTGGTCAGCCGCGGCTGGTCACCACTCTACAGGTTGAGCCAGGCCGCCAAACAACTCGTCGTGTTCCGGCCTGTTGCTTAGAAGCCATTCTGAAGAAAGGGTCTGAGCGTTGTGCAGCGCGCGCGTACCGGTTACAGTGCCCCGTATCTTGTTGTTACGCTATGCGCTGCTTGGGGGCACACGCAACACCGCGCTCAACTACCTTCTTCCTGTTTATTTCCCTAAATTCAAGTCAAGGGTGAATGAGCTTTTACTAAGCAAGCGTGCTTCATCGCAATCCTCATCTCCGCTTTCCGTCAGGCGTGATTGTGGTCAAACGCAAGCCTATATGGTATAAAAAATATTATATTAATAGTTTAAAGCGCCATTTTAAGGATCGACCGTAAATCAACAGCACCGTACGTAAATAAATGCGTATTTTAATTATCAAATCAGTAACTAATTCTCTTCGAATTCTGTACACTGTTGTAGACAAGGCTAAAACAATTTCAGCATTATCGAGATCGAAGCAAATTTGTTAAAAGCATTCTTATATAAAATGGCTCTTTTCGTCTAAAATTTCTTCCCTAATGATTTTAGTAATACAAAACTTCGGCGATAAAACACAATACTGTCTGGAGTATCGTGATAAATTTGAAGACAAAAAGAAAATTAAAAGTACTAGTAAATATCGTATATCAAGAGGAAATATTTCAAGTTTTTTGTGTTTTATTCGGTTTCGTACAATTCTTACGGATCAATGGACTTGGGAAGAATATAATATAACGAAATGGAAAACTTAGACTACCAGCCATCAGGTTTTAGCAAAACAAAACTGTCGAACAAGTGCGAAACTTGTAGTAATTTTTCTTATCCTGGAAGATGATATGTCAACCCAAAAAATAGTTATTTGTTATACAAGGGGGGAAAGTTGTATTTTACCAGCGAGTGTTCATTTGAAACAAGAGCTATCGAAAGGATCCTATGATTGACCACGAGCGAAGCGAGTGGTTCAAAAATAGAATCCTTTCGATAGTGAGTGTTTCAACACACGAGACGTAAAATAACTTTTCTCCCGTGTATAACACAAAACTTTTCACCTCACTACAGCGAGGAAAATAATTAGAAAAACATGGGAATATTTAATTGAAAAGTTTTGACTTAAGTTTTTTTTTTATTATTTCGGATGCGTTTTGTTCGCACATCGACTTACTTGGACTGTCATAACATTTTATCCGTTTTTACAACAAGAATTAAGGTTAATGTTGAATGCTGATATTTATGAATTAAAATAAAGTTGTAAGACTGTATTTAGTGTTTTTTACTCGATGCAATTCATTAATTGTGATTTTAAAAATTTACTTAGCACTTTTAACGTTTTACATTTTGTTAGCTGTCAAATATCACTTAAGCTGCCCTCAAATGTCAAAACTCTCTCTTCACATGTGGATAAAAAGCGATTTTCTTAATAGATGTCAAACAAACTATTTCACAAAACTTCTTTGATTTTTATTGTCTCGGTTATTTCATTTTTCATTTTTCGTTTTAGTCCGCGCAGGGTTGTATACTTGGCAAGTGAGATATACTAATTATGTTCAAGAAATTTTGTTATTATTATTTGCTTTTACAATTTACAAATTATTTATTTACGCAAGTAGTCTTATGTATGTAGCTATTAGTGTGCAGTTTATTTATTTATTTATTTATCTATCTAAACAGCGATCCGGGTGTCACCAACGGTACTGGCTGAAAATCAGCGCTGGGGTGTTTTAAACGCCTCAGTATTATGCTGAGCCAGTGTCCGATTTGCAACCGCAATGACACATTCTATCTTTAGCTTTAGTGTTGCCTTATGTTTTGTAAATATTGATGATGTGTCTTGTGTTGTTGTAAATAAATGTATTTTCTTTCTTTTTTTCTTCTTTCTTTCAATCAAAAAGGGCTTTCCGAGCTACGGTGAAAACTTTATTACCAAATTGTACATTTTTTTTTTTTTTTTTTTTATGTTAGAAAGACCAGACAAACGAACTAGTGGGTCACCTGATGTTAAATGATCACCACTGTCCATAGACACCCGCAGCGCTTTACGCGATGCCAGTGCGTTGCCGGCCCTATAGGAGAGGGAATAGGGGAAGGGGGAGAGGGAGGGGGAGAGGGAGGGGGAGAGGGAAGGGGTGAGGTATTGGGCCCCCGGCACTCTCACTGACCGTACGAAACGCAAACAGGATTACTGCTGCTTCACGTCGGTGTTCTGTGAGAGGGTGGTACTGCCCCGGACGAGCCGGCCCATTCGTGATGCAGCGGCTAGCTACAACATGGCTCTACCACTACTAAAACACAATACATTGACTCATCTACGTTTTATAAAAACGAGTTATGTGACTTAACACTTTCTTAATGTATAAAAACGACCAAATTAGTTAAATATTATTTATTTTATTAGTAGTACGGCTGCTCACCGAATCTAAGATTATTTAAAAGCGCAAAAGATTTTCGGGTACGTCAGTGGGATTCGAACCCACGTCTCCTGGGTATGCGCCCCAACGGGTGTTCTACCAATTGGGAATGTCTTAAAAAAAATTACCAGTGGTTTTTATATTTTTTTTGTATAGAAAAGTCAATTATAAGAAACTAATTTCAATATTTTGTCATTTAGTTCTCTACTTTTTTCAAAATTAATTATTGAAACTATTTTAGTTGATGACGTCAGATTATAATTGAGGGCTCCCACAATGCCAAATTTCTAAATCTATCTAAATGCGTACGATAAGGCAACCCCTTTAATTATTTTTTGCGTAGTGGTACACTATACACTGTGTCACTTTACTGGCACTGTCAAAGTGCTAGATGTCAGACAGCGGGTCCAAATCAAACTCCGTAGTATAATCCACGCGTAAATTGTGAAGAATTCTAACCACATAGAATAAAGTACGACTTGAACCGGTCACGCAATTTACACCAATGTCAAATGAAGGTCATTGCTTATTTGTTATATAATAAATTCATTACATAATATTAAAATGAAATAACTACAGAAAACGATTTAAAAAGCATTTATTTCGAAATGGTTTTCGATTTTCTATACATTGCAAAAAAATAGACATCCCCAATTGAACCACGTCGCATCCAACCGACTCCCCCGAAATTCTTAATCGCAAATTCAAATTAGTTAAGACCCTACCGAGCTTTTGGCGCATTTATTGCATTCATTTAATCCCTTGCTGTATCATTATCATTATCATTACTAACAAAGCTTTAGTTCTAAAATTCATGTGTAAGATATTTGTGGATTCATTCTAGTGGCCAGTGTTTTTCGAAACACGATTACCTTGTAGTTTGCTCGATAAAAAAAAATCCAAATTCGTCTCTAAAAAATAAAATAAATCCCTATTACGGCCATAAGAATAAATAATAACACAGTAGAAGGGAGACTCTCGCTCCGGCCGGACTCAAGGTCACGATATTAGAGTACTCTCTAAGCGAGAACTCAGTCAGGGTGTCACGGCCGGCGTCGCCGCACGCGCGTTTGGCTGTTGAATGTTTGCGCGTTCGTTTTATTGGAAACAAATAAAAATGACGTCAAGTTATTGTGGTGTATTTGGGTGTATAAACAATTCAAAAACGATGCCAAATCACCTTAAATGGCTTCATTTGGTATGGCACTTGTAATAACTTCTTGCTTAGAAGTACCTACCTAATGTAGGTACGTACAGTCAAGGATTTTAATTGTTAGGCCACTTGCCACTGTTCGTAGTTTAGCCGTGTAATGCAAATCGGGTGAAGCCGCTTATACTCGTATATGCTGATTTGCTTTACACGGCTAAAATACGAACAGTGGCAAGTGCCTAACAATTAAAATCCTTGACTGTACCTAATGATTTATAAATCTATTTTTTTGTAAAACTAGAATAAAATCGCCGCACCCGCAGAATAAAGCCGCAAGTGAAAAATGACAATTTTACAGGAAAAAATAAAAACCGAAATTGATCCACAACTTTTTAATAATAAGCAGTAGAAGTTAAGTTTTAGTGGCATTCAAAAGCTAATTTTTTTCCCCACTTATTTTAATAGCTGTTTTGGATTAAGCTTTCATCATTTAAAAGTTATTGATGAAAAAACGATTTACAAAACTATTTGCGTATTCTATTATTTGTAAAATTACTTTACGGTTTTGTTCGTCTATTTTTTTCCTTTTTATAGTTTTGTAATGAACAGTAACTTTTATATTCTTTGTATTTTTTGCAATACACTTGTAATGGCAACACATTATTACTGTTTTATTCTGGTCCATTTATAATAATACTGAACAAGTAACAGATGATTAATGTTTTTTTCAGTATTTTACAGGGTATTTTTTATATTTGTAACATCATTTTACAAAATACCAGAAGGAGAACGAGTTAAAATGATAAAGTAATAAATTTTTCTTAGTAATAAAAACGTAATTTTAATAGTTTTTAAGAAGCAATAAAACGTAATATTTCATTAAAACTAGCCACTAGGATAAGAAGACATCATAAAACTTAAAAATACTCCCAAGAATTTTATCATAAACAAGTATTTGCGATTGGTTCCTTAATCTCCCTAAACTTAGTTAGTCTTGTGTATTTATTTGTAATCAAGAACTTAAAAATAACAAAAATAGTCAATCACTACATAGTATAAAACAAAGTCACTTCCCGCTGTCTGTTTGTCCCTATGTATGCTTTAGATCTTTAAATCTAAGCAACGGATTTTGATGCGGTTTTTTTCCTGAATCTCACTTTACATTTTTTATCTGGTTTGGCGTACCATTCATTGCATACCCCATGTAATGCAAAAAGAGAATCCATTCTATCAAAAATATTAAAAACATCTGAACTAACTGAAGGAGTTAAACATGTTCACATTAATTAGTACACCCAACAATGACAGTGCGCTCTTTCAGGACTAAGCAGGTATTCAGATACGTCTAGTGAAAAACCTGCCATCAATTTTATTCTACGAGTGATGTGCCCTGCCCAATGCCACTTAAGTCTGGCGATTCTTCGAGCTATGTCGGTGACTTTAGTTTTTGCGCAGATTTCATCATTTCTAATGCGACCCCGCATACAAACTCCAAATATAGCCCTCTCCATCCCCCTCTGAGTGACTTTGAGCTTCCTTATGAGGCCCATTGTTAGCGGCCACGTCTCAGTGCCATGAGTCATCACTGGCAACACACACAAGTCCAAAGACTTTTGACTTGAGACACTGCGGTATATTGGATAACAAGATATTGCGAAGCTTTCCGATCGCTGCCCAGCCGAGTCTATTTCGTCGATAGACCTCTTTCTCGAAGTTGAACCTACCTAATTGGATTGTATGTCCCAGGTAGATATAGTCGTCAACAACTTCGAGCAAAGTGTCTCCTATTACGACGGGAGCTGGTACAACTTGGGCGTTCGACATAACCTTCGTCTTGTCCATGTTCAGTTTAAGTCCAGCTATCTCGGAGACTCTTCCGAGGTCAGCGAGCATCGCACTAAGGTGAGGACCTTAGTGCGATGCTCGCTGACCTCGGAAGAGCTTCATGGAGGCATGAAGGTTCAGCCATAAGCACCACGTCGTCGGCAAATCGAAAGTGAGTGATGTATATTCGCCATTTACATTGATGCCGCGCTCTTCCCAGTCCAGAGTCTTGAACGCATCCTCTAGTGCAGCGGTGAACAGTTTCGGAGAAATAACATCTCCGTGACTGACTCCCCGCTGCAATAGAATAGGCTTCGACATCTGGTCTTGAAGTCAGACGGAGATTGTGGAGTCTACTTGGCACCGTTGTAGAGACTGCAGTACAGCCCAAGTCTGGATCGAATTGAAGGCTTTCTCGTAGTCTACAAATGCCAGGCAAAGGGGGCGGTTATATTCTTCGGTTTTCTGTATAACTTGCCGCTACGCATGTATGTGGTCTACAGTGCTAAAGCCCTTTCGAAATCCGGCTTGTTCGGGTGGCTGGAAGTCGTCTTACTTGCGCGCGAGACAATTCGTGATGGATGAATCTCGAAAACAGCTTGTAAACATGGCTCAGAAGTGAAATGGGTCTATAATAATTCTTCAATAAGGTATCATCGCCTTTTTTGAAGAACATCACCAATTCATGAATGGTGGAATCGAATACTTTCTGAAGGGCTTTGAGGACTGGTTTTCCTCTCGCCTTCAGAAGTTCGGCCGTTATTCCGTCATCACCAGGGGCTTTGCCATTCCTGAAATGCTTGATAGTCACACTAATCTCGTACAAGCTGACGTCCGGGATATTTTCGGTGTAGTGTCGGGTTAATCTAGCTCTCGGGTCTAGAGCTAGATCCATGTCGGGTTTTCTCGTTGATGTATATAGCTGTCTATAGAACTTTTCGACTTCTAACAATAGCTCCGGTTTAGAGCTCACGATCCTACCTTCATCAGTCTTTAACTCTGCCAGTTGGCTTTGCCCAATATACAGATTCTTTGCAAAAACTTTAGAGCCTCTGTTGCGCTATATCGCCACTTCTATACTATAAGTATTAAATTGGCGTATATCGCGCCTCAGAGACTCCTAGATCTGTCTATTAACCCGCCGGTAATGGCAAGCGTCACCAGATGTCTGTAGGATCATTATTCTTACGTCGATCTTCCATGAGCTTTATAGTAGAGGCTGTAATCTGTTTGGTTATATTTGTAAGTATTTTTTTAAATGTTGACAGAAACTAAACACAGTTTGCATTATCTATGATACATGACTCGAAAAAATTTACATTTTGTATTAAATTTAAGTGTTTAGAGACCGAATAATTTTATTTTGGATTTTTTTTCCTCGCAATGTGATAAAAATCATTGTGTGTATCACGGGCAGTAAGTAAAGAATTTGTAATGTAACACAAACAGACTGAGTTAGCAGCGCCGAAAGCGGAATGAAGGGTCACTTGCGTCCGCGACGTGGTTCGCTCTATGGTAGGAAGAGACAACGACATCACTTGCTTCGTAAAAAATGGCCTATTCGGTTTGGCAACGGCTTTTACACTAAATATTTAGGTAAAACAGAAAAGTAAAGGATGTTATCGTATTAAACTATCTACATTTTTTTTTCAATGGGATGTTACGGAATTGTAATATTAAAATCTGCACCAGAAGAAAACTGCAAAAGTGTTTGCAATTAATTTTCTATTTCAGTTGCACCTTATAACTACAGTTTGATACTTTACACGAAACATTGTTTCAATTCTGGTACGCAATATTATATTGCTGATTTTTCTAGTTTTGCCTATGACAAAGAATAATGTCTTTATTTTTTGTATCTTCGTAACTACTTAATAAAAAAATACGGAAAAAATTGAGGTGATGTATTTTAACGCGTAGATGTCAAAACTGAATGAACAATAAAAAGCAGGTAACAGCACTTTGCGGCTTTATTCTGCGGGGGCGGCGAAATAATGATTTCAAAGTAAATAAAAACTTAATATTTTAGCGATATTATCTTTAGACGTAAGTAATATTTAACAGTAAGCAACCCTAGCAACACGCCTGGACGACAGAGGGGTGTAACGACGTGAGGAGGAAAGTAGGTATATAAATGGCGGCGTTTTGGACGCGGTCAAAAGAGATTCCCTTCTACTCTGTTATTATTTATCTAATACCTTTAAACGAGCAATTCTTGTATATATATATATAATCAGGATCTCGAAAACGGCTCCAACGATTTCGATGAAATTTGGTATGTGGGGGTTTTCGGGGATGAAAAACTGATCTAGCTATGTTTCATTTTCAGAAAATCGCTTTTACTCGTGTTTTCCGGCTATTTTTGTTTGCATTAGAATATAAAGCTAAATTTCGCCGACTTCGAGCAGATCAAAATGGCACATTAGAAATCGGGTGGTCGCGGATCCAGCCGACCTCGGTTCGATTCCACGTTTTTTTTTCAAGATTTTTAGTTTTTTTTTTAAGTTTATTTTTCATGAGAAAACGTCAAGTTTCTTCTTTTGTGAGAAAAAGTTACTTATTTGTGAGAAAAAGTTACTTTTTTTGTGAGAAAAAGTAGAACGTGCAGTAACTATAGGCGGCAGCACTAATGCGACAGAAGAGACACTATGCGGACAGTAAAACAAACTTATTAAGGTAAAACATTCAAATTGATGGCACCTTTATGGCACCAGTTGGCAGCACCGTCTATGTGCACGTTCCCTATTGGGAGCACAGAACAGGAAAAGCCGGTTGTCTGTAAAATCGGTTTACGGACGATAGTTTAACGTGACTCACCCCCCACTCCGGTGTTTTTGTCAAATATCTTGAAAACGGTGCATCCTACGGCAAAATCAATGAAATTTTCATCCCCCTTTAACACCCCGCGCTCCTTCCCCCGCATCCCCTCCCCGCATCCCCTCCCCCCCACCCCTCCGGTGTTTTTGTCAAATATCTTGAAAACGGTGCATCCTACGGCAAAATCAATGAAATTTTCATCCCCCTTTGAAACCTCCTGAACCCCCTCCCCCACCCCCCCCACCCCCCCTCCCCCGCACATATATAATCAGGATCTCGGAAACGGCTCCAACGATTTCGATGAAATTTGGTATTTGGGGGTTTTCGGGGATGAAAAATTGATCTAGCTTGGTCTTATCTCTGGGAAATCTTATCGCTTGGTACCGAGTTTCTGCCCGAGCAGAGCTCGGTCGCCCAGGTACTTCTTATGGTACGGCGTAAATACTTACTGCACAGCAGGTCATGACTTTTTGAATGTTATTACAACAAGATGTTCTAGGGCCTAGTGTTGCTAATTGAAATTAAACTGAATTGAAGTGAAACTCATTATTGCTCCAATGCAAGTAATTACAAAAGGTGTTATATATGATATAAAAAGTGCGTCACAGTCAGCCGTCGTCCAGCATGCAATATATTTGTAAGCTGTTATAAACTTTCAATATAAGAAAGAAAGAAAGAAAAATATTTTATTTCAGGTTATAAGAGTACCACCACCAAACAGTAGAAAACAACATAAATAACTAATAACACAAGTTTGTTAAGGTAGTGACACCAATTGTCACCGAAAAAGGGTCTCCACTCAGCATGTGTTGCTGCACAGAGAGTGTAGCAACGCTGGCTTTCTGTAGAGCCCAGATTTGAGCTACACGACAGCTCCACCTGCTACTATAATACTTATACAGAAACAAGGCCTAAGCATTTGTTTTAAACTAAAGTGAAGGGAGCCAAACAAAAGGTGTGGTGCAAAATAAAATATCAATTTTACATCATATATATACATACCTACACAACAATATATACTATTACATATCATTAGAAGGATATAGCACTGCACGGACTGACTGAGTGTGAATATAATGTATTTGTTTTAGTAATACGGTGAAAATTCCTAAATACACTCGCGGTCTGACCAACCTATCATGAGTCGTCGTGCTTTCCCCTTGTCCATATAGTTAGTTGTGTTAGTTCTCCTTATGCCATCGGACGGGGAATTTTTTTTTTTATTATGAGAGGGAGGCAAACGAGCAAGCGGATCATCTGATGGAATATGATCACCACCGCCCATAAATATCAGCAACTCAAAGAGAGTCACCAATCTGTTGCCGGCCTTTAAAGTAAGTATAAACCCTTTTCTTGAAAGCCCAAATGTCATAAATGTCCGGAACACTGCTGCCGGAAACTGGTTCCACAGTTTCACCGTACGTGGCAGGAAGTGCCGAAGAAACCGTACAGTGGTAGACTGCCATTCATCGAGATAGTGACGGATGGAATGAAAGAATGTGGTGAGTTGAGAATGTGGTGAGATAAGAATGTGGTGAGTTGAGAATGTGGTGAGATGATAATCTGGTGAGATGAAAATGTGGTGAGATAAGAATGTGGTGAGTTGAGAATGTGTTGAGATAAGAATGTGGTGAGTTGAGAATGTGGTGAGATGAGAATATGGTATGTTGAGAATGTGGTGAGATGAGACTGGTATGTTGAGAATGTGGTGAGTTGAGAACTTGGTGAGTTGAGAATTTGGTAAACTGCTCATGAGGGCGGCTTTGATTCTAGTCGCTACCTAAAATCGATTAGCACAAAAAGCTCGGTGCAGCCTTAACATAAGGTTAACGCGTTAGTTCATAACTACTTCATAAAAATCTTTAGCGGGTACCTTTTCAAAATGATGTTCTTGTGGATTGACATTAGCATTCATCTATTCTATTGTAGTAGTTGACTCTATCAAACCATAATTAACAAGCAACGCTTTATTAGAGAACAAACAAATAGTTAAGTCAACTGAGTTAACAAATTTATGAGGAAACTCGTTTTGACAAATCGTAAAAAAAGTGTGCCAATTGACTGGTTGTGCCAAATACTGCACTTTTAAATTCAGCTCATTTTTAAAAAAATTAAAGATAACTGGGCCGTTTTCAAAAAAAGTACAAAACTGCAATACAATACAATACAATACAATGAAAAGGCGCAATAAAAATTAAATCACGATCGATTCCTTTGTGTAACAAGTAAAAAGTTACCCATATAGTTTTGTATTAATTAAATCCATTAATTATTGTGTATATTTTTTTGAAAATAACTCATTTTCCGACTGGACATCTGAGTAGAGGTATGTATTACAATACCGAAGTACGAAAGACCTAATGTATTAAAACATCGAATGGGTCAAAAGACCGACACGGTTTATTTTTTTTTTAAAGTTTTTTTTTTTGTTTATGTTAGTTAAGCCAGACAAACGAACTAGTGGGTCACCTGATGTTAAATGAACACTACTGTCCATAGACACTCGCAGCGCTTTACGCGATACCAGTGCGTTGTCGGCCCTGCCGAAAATTCTACACTCGCCTCTTAAAGGCACCCAGGTCGCAACTCGATGGGAAGACCCCAGCGGGAAGCTCGTTCCAGATTTTGCAAGATCGTGGCAAAAAAGACCGCTTAAAACGCACCGTCGATGACTGCCATTCATCAACATGATGTCGATGAAATGAACGCTTACGACGGAAGGATCTGTAATGGAACCCCGCAGCTGGAACGAGGTCAAAGAGTTCCTCAGAGCATTCCCCGTTGTAGATCTTATAGAACACGCAAAGGGAGCTAACGTCTCTGCGGAGAGCAAGAGGATCGCGTTTAACGGAGAGTGAGGGGTTACCGACAACTCGGCACGCTCTGCGCTGTATGCTATCAAGTGAAAGCAGCTGATATTGGGGTGCGCCAGCCCAGAGATGAGAGCAATACTCCATCCTTGGCCGAACCTAAAAAAAACCTAAAACAAACCGAACCTAACCTATCCTATCCTATTTGTACATATGATGCCGTTTTAATAAATTCTGAGAAGTTTACGGTTTCAGAAAAAAATCGTGTCGGTCTTATGACCTATTCGATGTTTTAATACATTCGGTCTTTCGTACTTCGATATTGTAATACATACCCCTGAGTAGTGTACTCTTACCTTACTACAAAGATTCAGGTTTCGGGTTCAATCCCCAGATAATGTTCGTTCTCGAGCCTTGTGTGAAAGCAATTCACAGCCAGCTGCTCCTATAAACGGCCTAGTTTTATTAAACTTTTTATTCATATCAGCAGGGCATTGATTACCGTGTGTAAGCGACCCAGGGTAAAGTTAACGAAATCAAGTTTCGCCGGCACGCATATTATGTATTCGGGCGTCGGAGGGGGCGGCTCCTCGGAAGGCGGGAGGGGAGGCTGACGCACTCTTAGTTCGCCGTAACTGTAAAAGTAATATTACGCCGTAAAAGCCGTGGTAGCCAAGTTTGAGGCGTTACTTTGCGGAGGTCCATATTAGTGAACTGAAATTATTACTTTGCTCACCCGCGACTAACTTAACTTAAGGTTGAGGGGGAGCAAAGTAATTGTTTCAGTTCATTAATATGGGCCTCCGCAAAGTAACGCCTGATTCAATAAAATAGGCTTCTAAGTATGCAATGGTTTGAACTGCTTGCTATTTAGGAACGCCAAAAATCACTGGTTTGCGAGAGGTACTGGTTTGTTTATTTATTTATTTACAAAGCGAATTAACCAAGCGAATTATTTCTAGTTGCAGTAGTTCGGTTGATTTGTCCGGGACCGAACTGCTGCAACACTTTTTGTCTCAGTAGTTCGGTTAACACGTCAAACCGAACTGTTGGGAAGACTTTAGTTGCAGTAGTTCTGTTGATTGTCCGGGATCGAACTACTGCCACAATTTTAGTCTTATTAGCTCGGTTATGACGTCAAACCTAACTACTGAGAATTGAAACGACTCAAAAGGACGTTTAAGGATTAGATTGTACAACAAGAGCATAAAACGAGCCATTTTACCCGAGACGTTTGGTTGACATTGACGTTGGATTTAATGCTAGAGTTTTAGGTACACTCTTCTTTTCACTTTGATTGCAAGGAAATGAAATAAGTAGCAACATTGCAAATAAAATAACTAGCTCTTATTTTTCATGGATTGTGTATTTAGCTATATTTTTAATCGCGCTTTTGAGTCGTTTCAATTTTCAGTAGTTCGGTTTGACGTCACAACCGAGCTAATGAGACTAAAAGTGTGGCAGTAGTTTGGTCCCGGACAATCATCCGAACTACTGCAACTAAAGGTTTCCCAGCAGTTCGGTTTGACGTCTTTACCGAACTACTGAGACAAAAAGTGTTGCAGCAGTTCGGTCCCGGACACATCAACCGAACTACCGCAACTAGAGGGAATTAACAGGGAAATAAGGCTCATCCCAAAGCTAAACCCATTCCTATCCTCTGCCAAACGATTGAATTACCGCTCGCAAACCGTTGGGCCGTTCCTGAATTCAGCCCCTGATCACCTTACGTTACCTCATGGTCTGCAAAGAGTATGCATCAGGGCAAATCGGCTGAAGCGGGACGCGAACGGTCTCGTAGACTTTGTCAGCGGTTCGAAAGTCGCATGAGCTTCTGTTCAGGATGTTCTGCACCCAGAGGGATTTCTCTCCTGGCAACAATTAATTATGATACAATACAATACAATACAATGACTCTTTATTGTACACCAGGAATAGTAAGCAATACAGAAAACAGGTACACAGAGAGAAAGATACAAGGTAAGCAATAGGCGGCCTTATCGCTTAAGAGCGATCTCTTCCAGGCAACCCTTTACCAGAAAGAAGGAAAGACTAGTTTACAGCAGATGGTGCATCAACAGTGGATCAGAAAATTAAAACGCAACAAAAATAGTACATCTACTCATGCATATATGTATAGTACTTACATTATAATAGGTACACGTCTAAAACAAATATAAGCAGTGGGATAAACAGACACATATAAATAAATAAACAAACTATAACAAAGCTAATTATTACAAGATGACAGATAGTACACCTTAAGCATAGATTTAAAGATTGACAGAGATTTTGCCCGTCGTAAGTCAATCGGTAAGGCATTCCACAACCGAATAGCCTGGACAGTATAAGAATAGACATAAAATTTGGAGTTAGAGAGAGGCACGGTAAGGAGAAAGTTCTGAGAGCATCGAATAGATATGAATATGACCCCCTTTCCCCTCGGATCGCCGCAAGGTGTAAACGTGCCTAAGTGCCCTGTATTTTTATTACCTTTATTAATTTTAAAGTTTTTCTCTCATTTAAATTGCGCGGAAAAATAGGAGTGCATAAGTCGCATGGTTGTCTCCGCAGCTAATGCACATTTGTTTACTGCTCGGGCTCTGTGATCCTGGTACATCGCCTCTGGCGAGTGACATCGTAACCGCTACGCCACCGACAAATCTGCTACGCCGCGTTGTGCTACGAGTGCTACGTGCTGTGGCGTGTCCCTTTCACCGCGGTACTGAAGTGCATTGGTGCGTACGAGAGGTCTGTGGCTGAATCGACAGCTGCGCGCATTCTGTCTCATCTGCTGCGAGCTCTTCGCTCTTTCTGCGATCCTGGTACATCGCCACGGGCAAAATACACATCGTGACTGCGGCGCCGCCGGTAAATCTGCTACGCCGTGTTGGGCTGCGAGTGTTGCGAGCTGTGTCGTATCCCTTTCACCACAGTGCTGCAGTGCGTAAGTGCATACGAGAGCTGAATCAAGAGCTGCGCGCTTCCGCCACATCTTCTGCAGTCCTGATACTTCACTGCTACTACTACTGGTGAGACAAGTGTGCCAACGTTATCGCGTCTGTATCCATCGCTGTTGCGAAGTTGAGTTGGCTGTACAGTTTGTGAGAGAATGAGTAGTGATTTGAACAGTAGTATGTTATGCGGGGCTTGCTGTGCGGAGCTGTTGGTGGGCGAAGAATATTTGCAGTGCATGATGGAAACATGCGGTAAGTCTTACCATTACGCATATAATAATAAAACTCTTTCGAATGTTGAAAAAGATTCTTGGGTTTGTCCGGAATGTGCCTGCGCAGCAAAGAGAGGCGGAAAAAACTGCGATACACCGGTTGGAACGCCCGCTAGTATTAAGAACGTAAAGCAAAGGAAGCCCCCCTCTCTCTCGCTGCCTTCACGGTATTGCCCGGGAAATGAAAATGATGTGTCCATGTCGATTCCGGTGTCTGCCTCACTGGAGCTCCAGCTGCTTCGTGAGCAAATAATTATTTTGAGTGAGCAACTTACCACCGCTGTCGCCACCATAAGTCGGTATCACTCTGCTCTTACCTTATCTACAAATAAGGTTGTGGCCATTAGTGAAAGATTGACTGAACTAGAGCATACCATCAGGTCTCAAAACCGACTAGCTGAAGTGCCAACGCCTTCTACGGCGCTATATAGCGAGGCCGCGAAGCGGGATAAGAGGAAGTTAGGTGCTGGCGGCCCTGTGGGAGGCTATTCAGTGAGTAGTGGGCGTGAGCGGGCTAGTAGCGATGGCGACACCCCTGTAGTTAAGCCAAATAACGATGTTGTGCCCCCCCCAAAGGGTCCTGAGTCTCCCGGCTCTGATGATCCAGATGTCGGCTCGCCGAAGGTAGAGAATCACGGTTACCAAGATGAGGTTGATAAAACGAAGAAACAGAGACGGCTTACCTCTATACGTTGCACTGCGGGCCCCAATATCACATCCCTCAAAGCTGTCGAATACCGTAGGCACATTCACTTGTGGAACATGGTGTCTAGTGCCAATGACGTTAGAGAGTACCTACAAAATTTGTGTCCCAATGGAAATTGCACTGTGGAGGAGCTTAAATCTAAGGGAGACTACAAATCGTATAAGCTGGGTGTTCCGGCATCGCTCTTTGAGAAATGCCTTTCCGCCGATGTCTGGCCTGAAAATGCTATGGTAAGGAAGTGGTTATTTCGAGGACAAAGTGCCAAAAAGCAAGGGCGTGACGATAACACCGCGTGATTGTTCCACTGACTCATCTCTTTTCATAACATATTAGAATGTCAGAGGCCTTAATACCAAATTAAAGACTTTTAGACAGACGATTTTTGCTCTTGAGAGTGACCTCATTGGTGTTGCTGAAACTTGGCTTTCTGCATCGGTGGATGATTCGGAACTTGTGGGGAGTGAGTGGAGGGTGCTGCGCCGAGATCGTGCCACTGGGCGTCATGGAGGAGGCGTGTTATTGGCTGCGCGACCGGGTATCACTCTATGTCGCAGACTCGAGTTTGAGACCACCGATGGTGAAGACTTGTGGGTGTCGCTTGTGGTGCGGGAAACTGTATGTCATGTATGTGTAATATACATTCCGCCTAAAACTGCAGACGACGTCTATATGCGCTTCTTTCATAAGGTTGAGTCTTTTATTGACTCTCTTAATGGTGTTGTATTAATTATTGGTGACTTAAATATGAACCCTAAGTACACTTCAAGTAACATTTTAAGCTACTTTTGTTATTTTTGTACTGTTTGTAACCTGATAGAGAAGAATGACGTTTCGAATGAGTTTGGAGGTGTGTTAGACGTGGTGCTGGTGCGAGAGAGAGCCTGTGGTGCAAAGGTCTGTGACACGGGGGACGATGGGTTAGTGCCTCATCGGGATCCGTATCATCCACCGCTTGGGATTTCTATACCCCTTATGGGTAGTAAGCATTACCCTCTTTTTCAGGAACCCAGTAATGTCGACTCTAATCACGACTGGAACTTTACCAAAGGTAACTATGAACTTCTGTACCAATTATTTTCTGAAGTGTCATGGAAGGAGGTCCTGGAGTCCCACGATGTCAAGACTGCTGTAGGGGAGTTTTACCGGTTGGTCTATGGTATTTTTGACGATTGTGTACCCAAAAAAATAAGGCCTAATTCTCCAAGTAGGCGTTATCCCGTCTGGTTTAGTTCTGACATAATCAGGGATATTTCGCGGAAAGCTAAAGCTCATCGGCAATGGAAGCGCTCTGGTGACCATGCTGTGTACGCTGCCTTTGCCGGATTGAGGACTGACCTTAAAGCGCGAATATCCCTTGCCTATGATTGCTATATTGCTGATATTCAGACTAAGCTGACGTGCAATCCTCGCGCTTTCTGGCAACATGTGGGCGGCTTAAAATCAAAAGGCGGTTTCGAGTCTCGCGTTACTTATGAGGGGAGGGAATACGAGGGTGGTGAGATGGCTCAAGCATTCGCTGATTTCTTTTCTTCGTTATTTTTGCCTAATAAACCTCTCCTAGACTTTAGTAAGACCATTCGCGAAGATCTCACTAGTGATGCAAACTATGTCCATATTAAACATGTAACATCCCTGGATATAGAAACTGGCATTAATCGACTGAAACCTCGAAGTTCCCCCGGTCCTGATAACTTTCCGGCATTTGTTTTGAAAGGATGCAAGGAGTGGCTAATACCGCCGCTTCTTCACATTTTCAACTTAGCTCTTGATTCCGGCGAGTACCCTTCCCAGTGGAAGATTACCAGAGTGAGGCCTATTCCTAAATCTGGAAATACGGCTAAAGTTGAAGATCATCGGCCAATAGCTATTTTGTCTTCGATAGCTAAACTATTTGAGTCTATCATAAATAGTATTGTAGCGCCACAATTAAAGCCGTTACTTTGCGACGCTCAGCATGGTTTTAGGTCTGGGCGTTCTGTAGAGACTAACCTTTTAACCCTGATTGATTCCATCTCAGATCATTTGGATAACGGAATTCAAGTTGACGTTCTGTACTTCGACTTCAAAAAGGCATTTGATCGCGTAGATAACGATGTCCTTTTGAGCAAATTGTGTAGTGTTGGTTTTTCTCCAAAACTGCTCAGATTCTTTGCTAGCTATCTACGTGACAGGCAGCAGTATGTGCAGTGCGGTTGCTTTGTTTCAGAGCCGTACCATACTCGTTCTGGAGTCAGTCAGGGTTCGATATTGGGCCCGTTGCTTTTTGGAGTTATGGTCAATGATCTGGCCTTGGTTCCTGAATGCGCTAGATGCTTGCTTTATGCCGATGACCTGAAGCTTATTTATGGCGTGCAGGATATTTCAGATTGTAGGTCACTGCAAAATGACATTGATAGAGTTTACCAGTGGAGTATTAATAACAGACTTCATTTTAATGCTGCAAAATGTGTGCTCATAACTTTCAGTAGGGCCCGTAATCCCTTACTTTATAATTATCTCCTCGATTCTGAATCTATAGCTCGGGTTGAGACTGTTCGGGATTTGGGAGTTTTTCTGGACGCAAACCTTAACTTTCATGAGCATATTAATGCCTTGGCTGTTGACTGTTACAGGAGGCTGGGGTTCGTCATTCGGAATACTAGAGACTTTGTGGATGCCAGGTCCATAACGCTCCTTTACACAGCTCTTGTCAGAAGCAAGCTCGAAGCAGCTTGTGTTGTATGGAACCCACATGAAGCATCTTATATCTTGCTTCTGGAGAGAGTGCAAAAGGCATTCTTGCGTTATTTGTATAAGAGGATGTATGGGTATTATCCTTTTTTATACCCAACCAAATTTTTGCTGGGCGTCTTAGGCTTCAATTCATTGGAGGTGAGGCGAGATTTCAGACTGTTAACTGTAGCTAGCGGTATTTTGCGTGGTGATTCTGATTGTCCCGAATTGGTGGCTCAGTTGCTGCGTCTGTATGTTCCGTCGCCTACTAAATTTCTCTTTCGGCCACGCTGTCGCCATTTGTTGGCGGCGCCGGCAGCACGAACGGTGTCCCGCAGAAAATCTCCGCTAGTTCGAGCTTTGCACCAGATGAACTCACTCCTCGAATCGACCCCAGGCTGTGATTTGTTTGCAAGCAGATGGTTACAACTGTGTGAGGAATGTATGAGATATTGCGAGAAGATGGATATTCGACCTTCTTCTGTTTTATTTTAAACTCTATTGTTCTTATGTGTATCTATTCTTTGTAAAATTGTATTTGAATTTCACAGTGCTTTGGATGATCTGTTATGCTGTGAAATGTAATGAATTAAATAAATTAAATTAAATTAAATGATTTGTTGTTACTAAGAAACACCGGCCAAGAGCGAGTCGGATTCGCGCGTCGAAGGTCTTTACAGTCAAGGGAAAAAATATGATATAATCAAGGATGATAATAGACTTGATTGGCAGTCGCCATAGTACGGATCGGCCGCGGTTTTTGTAATTCGATTATTAAATCTAGATGGCGCTGAAATATAGCCAGAGTCTTTGAAGGCAAAACAATAAGACTACAGATATTTCATATCACGTATTATTATGCAATATTTTTGAAAAATAATACATTTGTAGTAATATGAAACATCTGTAGTCTTATTGTTTTGCCTTTACCTATAAAGCCTCTGGCTATATTTCAGCGCCATCTAGATTTAATAATCGAACTACAAAAACCGCAGCCGATCCGTACTATGGCGACTGCCAATCCAGTCTATATCATCCTTGATATAATTAATAATATTTATTGAATAATAAGCCACACCCACGACGACCGCTTTAGCCTAGTTGGTAGTGACCCTGCCTACGAAGCAAGAGGTCCTGGGTTCAAATCCCGGTAAGGGCATTTATTTGTGTGATGAGCACGAATATTTGTTCCTGAGTTATGGATGTTTTCTATGTATTTAAGTATTTATTGATCTATATAAGTATGTTTATCGTCGTCTAGTACCCATAGTACAAGCTTTGCTTAGTTTGGGACTAGGTCGATTTGTGTAAGATTGTCCCCTAATTTATTTTAATATATGTATAATATATATATATACCCACTGCCACGTGAGTAGTTCTTGCGCGGATTTTATCATTTCTACTTTTGTACCTTGTCACTTTATCGTCATTTTTGAAAAGCCATACGAAATTATGTAACGACTAAAAGCGACAAGGTACAAAAGCGATCACTTATTTATAACGATGACGTATTTTCCCAGTTATAGCAATCAATTTGAGCCGCGTCGTTTAATTAATCTGATAATATAAACGTAAAGAAAGCAGGATGTTCCTGTTAATACTAATTTAAAATATGAAGTGGTTCCAACTCGTGCCAACGAAAATAAATCCACAAAACAACCGAAAAAAATCAAGGACAAGTTCATAAATAAATCGTTAGAATTAGCTAACAATCTTGCTAGGGCACGATTTTTAGTTTGCATTGCGAAAAGACACTATACTTCATTTAATTTAGCATTGAAAAGAACAACAACATTATTATTGCGTCTGGTCAACTATTTCTTACCTAGCAAATAGTACAGTACAATAGTCTGGGAGCCGCAAAATAAAATTGTTTTAATGCCACATTATTTGCGTATTGTCAATTGTTACTCTAGTACAAATTGTCAAGAGATTACACTTTACGAGCCGCAATATAATGTTGTTGTGCTTTTCAATGCCAAATTTATTTTGACATCTTCTGAAAGCAATTACGACAGGAGATGCGCAAATTTATCTTTGCATTGCATTTTTTACTACATTTTGTACAAATTTGACAAAGAAATTCCTTTGTTTAGGAATAAAGTTCTTTGTCAGTTTTATAGTTAATACATCTAAGGTTATTTTCACTCACAAGTCAATTGTCACATCGACTTATGAGTCAAAACACCAATGAGCAATGTAATTGTTTCAGTTCATTGATATGGGCCTGATTCGATTCGATAAATTTTAATCACTTTACTAAAGACCTGAAATCGAGAGTCATATTCAATGAACTGTATAAGTAGGTTTAATATACTGTAGTCTTTCAAACAAATAAACTGTAGTTAATTTATTGAATCAGGCGTTACTTTGCGGAGGTCCATATTAATGAACTGAAACAATTACTTTGCTCACCCGCGACCTTACGATATCTACGTTTTTGTAAAAAAAAAAATGTGTGTTCATGCAATTCCTCCACCTCAACAACGTGTGAACACACACAAATCACACAAACCCAACTATCACGACAACCAAACTACACTGACGCGTTTCGAACTCAAACAGAGCTCATCTTCAGAGTACCGCAACCGTTCACTGTACTACCAAATGTTAGACCAATGAACATTATAAATTATGTTTATCTGCTGCGTTGTTCCAATGACATAAGCTCAACTTACTTTGGGATAGATCAACTGGTGTCACTTGTCTCGTGATATTTATTTATCTAATAAATTATTACTTTCATGTGATGTGAATTCAAAGCGGGATTGTAAAAATGTATCTGCTTGCGAACACGCATAAAATTTACGAACATGAATTTTAATGATTAATGTCGTCATAATGTTCTGTCAGTGGGGAATGGCGTTGCCATCTCTTGTAATAAGTGCTTTTAGAATACCGATTTATCAGCTGACACGGGTAATTCTTCATGTTGGTTATCGTTTATTACATTGGATGTTAGGTAATGAGGTTTGGTTAGTGTGTTTCGTTTTTAAGGCGGAGAGAAAGATGAGCGACGATCTGGACACTCCACACGCCACTGCGTGGGAGAAAAAGAAACATCTATAGGTAGGATTTTGAAGAGTTTCAACTGCCGTATTATGTGTGTTAAGAAAATCTAAAGATAATGGCCATGAACTAATACCAATTGCAATTCTGCGACCAAGTTACCACGCGTCATTAGGATTTTTAGTTGACGAATATAAACGTTTAGGCACGACAGATCCGTTTCTTAAAACATCAAAATTCTAAAAGATCCGTTTCCCATTGCATCGTAATTCTAGTATACAAGCTTCCAGTAAAAACCAACCCTAGAAGATCCGTTTTTTGTGTGTGCGTGCAATTTTCCTCAAGAGGTTTTTGCTTTACCGTAAAGCTCATGGTAAGTTTCAAATGTGATTTTGCACATAAATTTCAAACAATTCAAGTGATGCGAGCTGCCCTCCATGAGCCTCTGCTTAAAAACCGTAAATTGTTTCAATTCCTCACATATCTTTAGACGATATACAGCCTAAGATTTTATGTATTAGATTTATGTAATAACTTTGTTAAGACTATCCACTTTATCAGCAAAAGGACTTGTAGTATCATAGTCGGTTAACTAATGTTTGACCAAAAAATTATTGACAAATGATCATTTGACAAACAACGTTTCACCAAATGATCATTTGGCAAACGTGACATTTGACAAATGTATCATTTTACAAAAACTCACTTAGCAAATGATCAATTAGCAAACACTACACTTGGTAAATTTGTTAAATAATAAAATGTCAATTGACCGTTTTCCATTTCACCAAATGATATGTTTCGCAAATTAAGCATTTGTCCAAATGTCATTTAACAAAATTTTATTTCATAAAAAGGCATTTTTTAGTCTGTTAATAATAATTGCAGCTGCTTTTTAAATAGCAAGACTTTTTGGGTGGTCATAAAAAAAATACCTAACACCAAAGGACCTAACCTATCCGAGTCGCTTCGGCTCCGAGCCGTCTTGCTCGCTCGCTTCGCTCGCTCGCTGTAATAAAACGAGATTTGACCCATACAATATCTATTATTAGATTTATTATTAAACGAAACACTTGTCAAATAATACATTGTACCAAACGTTTTTAGACCAATAGTAGTAGTTGTCTGATAACTCAGTTGCTAAATGTTCATTTTGTCAAATAATTATTTATAAAATGTAAATTTAACTGATGATCATTTGAATAAGTGAGTCATTTGTAAAATGACTTCTAGTAAAATGATCAATTGGCGAAACATTTTTTTGTAAAACGTTGTTTGTCAAGTGTAATTTTGCCAAATGACTTTTGGTCAAACGGCAGGACACCATCATAGTTCCACAAGAACTCAACTCCCACTGAATCGTCTAATTTTTTACACGACTTTTGTGTAGAAAAGTATGGCAATGTTGGCGTACACTAACTGTGAGGTATTGCAGCTGAAAACATTCGGAATTCATGCTTCTCTCACTTTTCGAGTTTCTGAAATGCTCACTCCAAGCCATTGGAAACGTTCTCATTTGTACTTACTCCCAGCGTTTCGCTCAATAGTCGGCATCAGGTCCTTCCTCCCAATCAACCCTCGCTCCACCCTCCAGGGCTTCAGCTTCTCCTGCTTCGGAGAGAACAGCCTGTACAGATTTTGCTGACGCTTCTTCGAGATCCTCTTAGCAAACTCCTTCTTCAACTCCCCTTCCTGTTGCCAGATCTCGTCGCATTGTGTTTTGTAGTTCTCTACCTGAAAAAAGTTTGGACATAAATTTTAATGATTGGTTAGGTTTTGAGGGATGACCTTTGAAGCAGGGTGAAAAAGAGATGGTGAGACTTGGACGTATATAAAATCGAATAGCAGAAGCTGTTTTTGATATTTATAAACGAGTAGCGGAAAGAAGTGGAGGATTTTACTCAGCAATGGCACGGCTCTATATCTAAATCCCTAATGATTATTTGTCCAAATGTAATGTTTGTCCTAATGATCGTTTGTCCTAACTCTTTTTATTTAAAATCTATTAATTGTTCTGGATTTTTATAAAACAAACCTAACCTAACCTATAGAGTTCTAGAGGATAATCACAAAAAAGTTCCTGAAAAATACACGGTTTCCGAGAAAAAAAGTGTTAGGACAAACGATCATTAGGACAAACATTATATTAGGACAAACGATGTTAGGGATTTAGAATGAGACCCCAATGCACACTGGTTTCTCGTCCATACAAAGGTGCGTCAAAAATACTAAATGCTCAATACGTACTTATTTTAGTTTAAAAAATACATATTATTAAAAAAAAAGGTTAATTAGAGGATTTCAACCATTTATATTGATAATAAATTACATAAAAAATATGTTAAAAACTAAGTAGCTCCAAAGTAGCTTTTGATAGAAGACATTTCTTCTTTTTAGGCAACTTTCTGAGCCCCGTTATTAATGGATCAGAGCTCAGAAGAAGCCTGTTCAAGAGGTCTACATTAGTTACATTCCTGGACATCTTTCGGGTGTGTCGTAATCGGAACGCTTTAATGTCTTTGTTTCTGGCTTCCGCTGCTTCTTCCGATAGTTCACCAATAGATAATAGTGCATGCTCTATGACGGCGGAGCCATGCACTAAAACCTTGTGGACAGAAGCAGGCAGGTAATACCACGGGTAAGTTTGGATAATTTTTCTAGCAGTTTCTATGGCAAATTGCCCAAATTTAGCTGCGTTAATGTTATAGCCAGAACCCAAAGCCTGCAGAATGGTGGCACAACGTTCTAGCAAGTTGTGAGAGCTCCAGTCGCCTTCTTTGCTTTGTGCGTTTGGAACACTCTCTATAGTCTTTCCTTGGTCGTCCTCGTTTCTTGATTGGCGTATCAGGTGCTGCCTCTGCTGCTTCTTGGCCGGAGCCTTCCAAAGTTACATTTTCCGTTGTATTGAGCCAGTCAAGCTGTTTCGCTAAAAATGTTTTCTTCATGTAAACTTTGTCGCCACAACTCGGAAATCCTTGTGCAGATATATTTTATTCGTATAAACAACTTATGAAAATTAATGTTTTCGTTGTCTTTTAATGACTGAGAGTCACGAATTTCCTTAAAAACATGTTGGATTCGGTCAGTTAGGTTCAACTTCTTGCCTCCATATTTATCCCAAATATTGAAGACAAACACGCGTGCAAATACACAATAATGGCTCCCCCCTTTAATAAACATAAAAATATTAATCAATTAACACAAAAATAAAATAATCTTTTGCAAAATTCAACAACAACATAAAGTATAAAGTTCGTAGAATTACGCTACAAAAGGTACACTTTGGCGTAGAACCCTGATTACTTGAAATAATGGACGGATCTGGATTAAATTAGATTTGATTTAGTAAAAGAAGTCTTATATCTAACTAATCATGATAGATTTAAGATTAGACAACCGTCGACAAAGTACTAAAAGTCGACGTGCATTCCAAATAAACTAAATATATTTACGAAAATACCTTACTGATGTAGCAGCCAATTTACCACACTAAAACTCAATATTTAAAATAAATTAATACTTTAAATAATCATACATACCTTGTTTCTGAATATCCATTACAAAAACAAATCGCAACAAAGAAAATTTTCGGTATAATATGGGTAAAACAACGAGCGGTAATTGCGTGAGTGGATAGCACGAGTAGTCGCGGGAAGAAATAGCCCACCTTTCGATAACAATATCGGAATGAGGGTAATTAGGAAAATAAATTTTCTGATATTTTCTGATTGTTTGGACGTTGTAGACGTCAGAATAATGAGTTATGCCAGTAAATATGATATTTTTATTTTTTATTTTTGTCATATGAAAGAAACCAGTGTGCAATGGCACACATAATAGGATAAAATAATTTGTTATTATAATGGAACGAACTGAAACAATTACATTGCTCACCCGCGATCTTCAAAAACAGCTTTAAAAGTTACGGGTGAGCAAAGAAATTCTTTCAGTTCATCAATATGGACCTCCGCAAAGTAAGGCTTGATTCAATAAATTATTATATGGAACGGCCGGGCTTGGTACAGCGTAGCTTTGTATAAAGTGTGAAATTCGTGACGGAAATAACTAGGTAATTTTTGTATCACAACAGAACTTTGACAACACAGTCCTTTTGCATGGTTAACTACCGGCTACATGGTTTTAAATCCATCCGTTATTGTTTTTATTCAATAAACAGTCAACCAAAAAGTTTACATTACAAAACAAAAACAATGGCCTAATAGAAGCATCGCAGAGTTAGATAAATTAAATGATAACAAGAGTAAAACATTCGTTTTTTATGACCACAGGACCAGATGTTACATTATATTACACCCAAACAAATGGTTTATCGCTCGGAACATTTATTGGCTCGGCGATAATTAAATGGATTCGATAACCAACGCCTGCTGTCAACAGGCAAAAGCCATAAATTTATATTTCAATAAAGCAATGTATAAAATTTATGATAAGTGTCCGATCGAACGAATGTCATTGAAATATGAACCGTCGAGTTATTTTCGCAGTCCAGTCAGTCTGCATAACGAAGTTACCACATTTAGTTCATAAACGAAATAAAAATGGCCAATGGCAGCGAAGTGACTTTAAATTTGACCCAATCGGAAGACGAAATTCTTGACTTTGGTGTATTTAAGACGTCTTGGCTAATCGGGATTGCAGTGTCTACATTCTGTTTAACAATACAGCTGTTTATTTTGATTCTGATACCAAACTCGAGAAAATACGATGAAAAAGTGCTAGCACAAATGACTGCAGCAAGATTAATGAACACGGTGTGTGAATATTTGGTTTCCAACGTGAATTTTGAAAGTGGATTATTGAAGGATGCGGTGTACGCGTTATACTTTCATTCGGACTTCGCACTGATTTGCTGGATGTTTGTTTTCACGAAGAATTTATACGACAAAGTGGTTTTAGTGTTTGTGTTTGAAAAATTAGGTTTGCTTGTTGTTTCTTGTTTAGTGTGGACATTGTCTGCACCTGTAGGTATTCTGTGCCCAGTTTTAATGACACTACACAACGGTTCATTTGATGTCTTTTACAAAGTGTATTCTCACGTCAAATTCTTCATGTTACTTTTAAACGCGTTGATTTTCTTTGAAATATTTCTCGTAGCTGTCAGAATAGGAATAGATAAAAGTAAAAATATTAGACATCTTGTAAAAACTGCAGCGATAGCGTTTATTTTAATATGTATAACTAGTGTCCAAGTTTTAATAACTGATTTGCTTTCATATTTTATAAGCGATACCGAGAAAATGTTTATTATATTCGTATTTTGCGTTATTAATTCGTTTCAAGCATTAGCGATAACTATTATTTTTATTATATTGGCTAGAAAAAAAGTATCCGACTCCATTTTGATAGTAATATCCGTTAAATTAAAGAAACTCATTTCGTGATCTTATCGTTGTAGCTATCTTACAAAACATAATCATTTATCTTAGGTCCTGTCAACTTAAGGACGCTACTATAAAAGAAAACAATTATTTTATATTGTCAACCTATGAAGGATTATTTTAAAAATCAAGTTGTATTTTTAACAAATGGAATTTTTGAATGAACTGAAACAATTACTTAGCTCACCCGCGACCTTACGATAGTTACGTTTATGTAAGAAATGCGTGTGCATGAACACGCATTTCTTACTTAACATAACTATGGTAAGGTTGCGGATGAGCAAAATAATTGTTTCAGTTCATTAATATGGACCTCCGCCCGCAAAGTAACGCGTAATTCAATAAATTATTCAATTTTGGATTTGTTTCATTTTGTTAACGTGGCGAGATCAAATCTTTGAGCTTTGTGTAGATTTATGTGGTTGATATAAAATCAATTTTGATCATTATTATCGCGATAAAAGATCAAACATGTAGTGAAATTAATGTTTTTTTCTGACGGCGCCGTCCTAATTGGTCCTCACTCGATGAAATAAATCGGGCGACCATGCGATCAAACAATTTTTAACACGCTTTTATTAGCTTTATACGTATGTTAGTATGTAACGGAAACTTTGAACATGATTTTAACCTCCTTGAAAACGTCGGATTACTCAAACTTTTAGTTTTTTTTTTAACTAGGTACCTATTTTTAGTAAGTTTGTTATTCCACCAAAGATTTATTGTGCTATGCAGCAATAATGCGAGAATATTAAAGAGAGAGAGAGAGAGAGATAGAGAGGTTTATTTACTATGATTTGATTTGATAACTACACTGAAAAAAAGTACATTTGACAGGAAGTATACAAATAAAAAATATCGAGTACAAAGTATAAATTGGGCCTCACTCAGCATAATGTTGCGGCAAGAGGATACGACGCGCACCATTTCTCCATACAAACGTAATCCCCTGTTTCCTCCCTGGATAATGGCTTAGAGACAAATTTTTTTTACTGTGTAATCTGTATTACCACAGTTTTGCCCCTAGGTTTCGTTTTTTTCCATGTTTCAATTAACTTAAGAAATATTGAGCTTTCAAACACTGAAAAATATGCCCAATTTCAACGTCATTTTCAGACACTCATCAGAAAATAATCCCTCATTTAAACAAAAAAAAGAAAACATAGGGGCATAGCTAAATCTATCCTCTAATAATATTTGAAAAAAATAATTTTATTGGTCCAGTTTTCGAGAAGAAAACAGGGGAATACGAAATGCTGTTTTTATCAATTTTACGCGCCTATTAACGGTCTGAGCTGCGCAGTTGTCCCGCTCTCGCTGTACTGACACGGAGGGGTTCGGGCGAGACAGCGACATTTCATTAAAATACCTATTTCTCAAAAGTCTCTCGGCCATCGTACCCTCTTAATGCTAATTTTCAGTGAGACCCATTTAAAACTAAACACAAGAACATACACATTGTGACAACACGAACGCCAGCGGAACAAATAGTTCGCAACAAAAACCTAATTAGACGCCGGTAGTATTATGGCAACACTTGATATTATGGGAACATTTGAATCGCATTTTAACTATTAAACCGTAACAAATTAAGCCAAGATTTGTTATGGCTATTGCAGTGAATTATCAACAATTTCAATAATATTGATATTGTTATGCGGTGACGTGACTATTCGATAAATAATAAGAGCAGCTTTTTGTCATACGTTTAAATTGCATTGCTGTATTGTGCGAGTGATAGCTTAGTAGGACACAGCGTGTATGACTTGCTTACTCGTGTCAGTATTTATAAGAACAGTTTATTACTAAACAAAAATTATTACGACATTAAGGATTTCTTTGAGCAGGGCATTATGTAACTAGATTTAACTTTATGTATATTTTTAATTTTGCATGTTAGTATTAAAGATACCAATAGCGGAATAAGCTACCTTAAGTCTCTGTAACACCTATTGACTGTAAAAATTGTCTTATTCTATGCAAATAAATTGAATTGAAATTGAATTGAAATTGAAATTAATAAGAATTTGTTATCTCGAAATGGTTTTTTTTATCAATGTGTTGAACATTAATCGAGTTATAAGGGAAACATGTCAAGAATATTCTTATTTTACATTATTTTCCTCGCTTTGTACTCTATTTCATTCAATCCCAATGAGATTAGTTTCATCTCCTTGTTTGAAATACAGTTCTATAAAGACTAAAATAAAGAAATAATAAATATTTATCAATGAACTGAAACAATTACTTTGCTCATCCGCTACCAAAGACCTTTTTGGTCGCGGGTGAGCAAAGTAATTGTTACAGTTCATTGATATGGACCTCCGCAAAGTAACGCCTGATTCAATAAATATTTATTTTATTACACAAAGCATCACCAAATTAATTTAGATTTTTTTTTTCCAACGATGGAGCAAGTCTTGATGAGTCTAAATGATCACCTTGTTTTTAGGATTCCGCACCGAGAGGAATCCAACGGAACCCTATGGCTGAGACTCGACTGAGAAATTTAGTGACGCTTTGTATTTGGTTAACATACCCATAACCTCTTCTCATCTGAGGGTGTGGTCTTCTCCAAGGCAAGAGGAGGCAGCTGGTCCAATTCTCGGAAGACCTCCCGAAGAACAGGTCTCACGTCGGCACATACTGCCTCTCTAAAATCAAAGTGTATACAGTAAAATTCCACCATCGCACTTCCCGCCGAAAGTCTAAGTTCCATCGTCACCATCTCGATGAATGGCGGTCCACCACCGTATGTTTTCGTCGGTACTTCCTGCCACGTACAAGTGAAACTGTGGAATCAACTTCCGGCAGCAGTGTTTCCAGACAACTGTGACATCGGGGCTTTCAAGAAAAGGGATTATACTTCCTTAAAAAAGGGCAAGGTTCTCAATTCAGTTCTATGTTTTTTTTTTAATGTGTGTTACCGCAGAACTGCGTCATTTATTTTTTATATGATGGGGGGGAAACGAGTAGTCGAGTCACATGATGGAAAACAATCACCGCCGCCCATGGACACCCACAACACAAGTTGAGTTACGGATGCGTTGCCAGCGCTTTAAGAAAAGAGTAGGCTCGTCTTTTGAAGATATTGAAGAAGAAGATATTATTATAGGGTTGAAAAACGAAAAAAAAAGAGTCGTAATCATCCCAGCCTATTTACGTCCCACTGCAGGGCACATGCTTCTTCTCAGAATGAGACGGCTTGGGCCGTAGTTTCCACGTGGACCCAATGCAAACTGGGAACTTTAAACACACTATTTAATTTCTTGGCAGCTGTGTCCAGTCCTTACGATGGTATCCATCATCATTATTTCAGCCGAAAGACGTCCACTGCTGAACACGCGATCGCAACCTTAACCAGGTCGTCGCTCAATCTGGTTGGAGGCCTACCTACACTGCGATGCTATGGTGGTGTACTTTACAGTAAATCTCGTGGTGAATTTGAAAAATATTCGGAAACGCATGGGCTCGACCCTATGAGCTTCCTCTTTGGAACCGTTAAACACCTTTAGAAGATAAGCTGCCTTAAGCATCTAAGGAACGACTGATCGTGAAGTTCCCGTGGAATAAAGACTATAGTACAAGTAAGATACAAACCCTTTGCTCGGTATCAGAGGTAAATTGTCAGCCATGTTTTACAATGTCATCAAAAGACCGATAGTTCTTGATACAAACAACATAAAATTGTCTAGCAATAAAATTACAATAAAATGTAGTAAAAATGAGCGTGAACTGTTTTCGTCGCGAGATTTTGGCATAGATATATGTCAAATAAATTTGACGCGTGTGTCAAGAATGACATCTTCATCTATGGTTACCCATGTCATTTTTTATATAACGTTTGTTTACACAAACTATTATTGTTGAGCCTGTTTTACGATAAAGCAGTGCGTTTTAGTAAGGTTAGTCATTAGTCATTTATTAATCGCTTTTCATGGGTTATAGAGTCGTATTTAAAAAAAAAAATGTGCACAATTAATGGATTTAATAAAAACAAAATTAAATTGATTCCTTTGTGTAACGAAAGTTACCCATATATTTTGTATGACTATAAAGTTAACTTTCGTTACACAAAGGAAGCGATCGCGATTTTCTTTTGATTAAGCCCTTAACCATGTAATTTTTTTTTGTAAATGATTCTACATTGGAAACTAAAAACTAGTACATTTTCTAGCCACGAAATCCTGTATTAGGGCACTACAATATAACAACTCGACTTTTGCGTGAGTCGAGAGTAGGTGCCAAACCGGTTAAGATGCATTTTTCATTACTGATGGTTATTTAACCGCATTTTATACTTCTTATGGTACCTAATTAGACAAAGATAAAGGTGAGGCGGACGCGGAGGCGGAGGCGGAGGCAGAGGCAAAGACAGAGGGAAAGACAAATATACCTAATTAAGGCTAAGTTCAGATGAACGCGCGACGACGCGCGGTTTAAGATTGTTACTAATCAATGTTGTTGTGTACATGACCTCGCGTCAACGCGCGTGCTCGCATACGCGCGGTCATCTGAAATTAGCCTAAAGATAATATGTAAAATACAAAAATTAAAAGGGCACCGCATTATATCTAATTTATACAAGATTCTATGAGGTCCAGAGCTGAAAGAACTACAGACCTGAAATTCGAAAAAACGCGTTTTCCCAGAAATAAAACCAAGCTAGACCAAATTATTCGCCCCTGCTGTTGATTATTAGCACCCACGCTAAGAAGCGTGGTCGTTTAAGGTGGAACGGCACGCTCTAGGCGCGAAATTCAAAATTTTTACAGGTTTTAATTTATTGTGGGTAAACGGTGTAACTTTTTAACTTCATATGCTATTTGCGCTTGTAAAACAGTGTTCTTTATATTATTGTGTAAAGCTTTTTAAGAATAAAACTGTTAGCTTGATATAAAAGTTGTCAAACATAGAAATTCGGACTTTCAACGCTTTGACAACTTTTATTTCAAGCTAATAGTTTTATTGTTAAAAAACTTTACACAATAATATAAAGAACACTGTTTTACAAGCGCAAATACCATATGAAGTTAAACAGTTACACCGTTTACCCACAATAAATTAAAAACTGTAAAAAGTTCGAATTTCGCGCCTAGAGCGTACCGTTCCACCTTAAGAATAGCAGTCACGTTCGTAGTCTGCGCTCATTAGTTTAAATTGCGGGTAGACCAATCGTTAACTTGAAGCAGTGCTTACATTAAATGTGCATTAAGATGAGGCGGTTACTTGGCAACGCTATTGGATGTTACTTGAAAATAGTGCAATCTGTGACTTCATTATTGAGAGAAATTGAAAAATATATCTCATGTTGTAAAACACCATTCTGAACAAGTATCATCGGTAGTCTCATCAAAGTGTCGTAGTACCGTAGTAGAGGGCACACTGTGAATTGAGAACTCCACACCATCTATTTTCTTCGCAGGCTTTGATCAATTATAACTGTAGATCCACAGTCGCGCGCCCGAAAATGTCCGAGCCAAATGAGCGCCACTTTGATAAAAGTGGCCTTCTTTTTCTCAGTACGTTGCGTGAAATTGTCAAGTTTAGCTGTCAAGTGTCAACCGAAATTCGACTGTAATGAAGTAAAGACTAGGTTCAAATTTCTGTGTAGGTGATGATTTCAATTGTTATGCAAACAAATAAAAAAGTTCGGACATTCTTTGAAGGGGATTTTGTTCGGCAATGTGTATCTTCAGTTATAATTGATCAAAGTTCGCAGGTGTATTTTTTAATAAGTTTGCCTCCATGGCAAAGCTCACAGTAAATTTCATAGCAAATATTTCTGAAAGTAGTAGAAGTGCGACCTGGATTTGAAACCACAACCCTCTCTGCACTGTTCAGGTTTTGATAGGCCATAGGTCAAAATATAGCTTAAAATTGAGGAATCATTTAGCCACCCACTAGAGATATATTATTTTTTGCTTGAGTCAACTTATTATTATCATAATTCCCCGTAATGGCGGTCTAAGGCTTGGGCCAATGTCAGTTATATTTTGCCGTTGTTCGGTAAAAAAATCTATAAAACGAAATATGAGAGGTTAATGGTGAATGAACTTGAATCTATTTTTTGTGTTGTTCATAGAAAAATGCTTAGATTGTCCATCAGGTAAAATTTGTGATAACAATAGCAACGGGTGGTAAGAAAAACTTAATACACCATAAAAATCTCGTGTCACGATGTTTGCTATCGAACTCCTTCGAAACGGCTTAAACCGATTTGTATGAAAGTTTTTTCTCTATACGCGGTAGGTCTGAGAATAGGTCGTAGGCTATAACTTATGGCAAAGCAACGTTTGCGGGGTCAGCTAGTCTAATATATAAAAATCTCGTGTCACGGTGTTTGTTATCGAACTCCTCTGAGACGGCTTGTCCGATTTTTATGAAACTTTTTTGTCTACATTCGGTAGGTCTGAGAAATAGGTTGTAGGCTATTTTTTATATACCCCTATTCTTCGCGGACGGAGTCGCGGGCAAGAGCTAGTTTCATATAAATTTATTTTCGTCCATTAAATGGACAGGTTATGGTAGTTTCTGGTACATCCGCACTACTATGATTATGCCTTTAAATTAAAAATTAAAAAACCCCCAACGCAATTTGGTCGCACATAATTATGTTTGAAAATAAAGTAAATGCCCATTATGCGTCTAAGATTCCTTCTGCAGCTAACAAAAGAGCATATAACTTAGAAACGACTGAACCGATTTTGATGAAACCATGTCTAAGAACCATCGCCAAGAAACCTGCTTTTAAATAAAAAAATAACGCATCCTCTCTTTTTGTGTCGGGGGTTAAAAATGGCAAACGATAGAAAACCGTGCAGAGATCGTCATCAGATCCAAATTAACCGAACTAGCTGATAAAATCTAACCTAGCTTTCTCGTTAAGCGAAATGCAATTTAATCCTTCTTCTGGTGGTTCCACGTCCGGAAAAGTTGCAAGCAACCAAGCGGAAATTATCATTTCTAACCCCCCAAGGAGAGTTGGTTTCAATGCTCTTATTCGTCGGTCCGTGGTATCGTAGATTGGAAACTATGACGCAATTCGAGATGGTTTCTTCTTTCAGCAATATCCTTTGCATCTGACAGGGGGTTGCAATCGCACATAACTAAATATCATTGAATTCTGTTAAACTGCTTAAGCATGTAGTGATATAAACATACATACGCACTCCTAAATATATAAAATTTTCGTTTACAGTAGTAGGTATTAGTAAGACTAGGAGGAATAAGTAACTTCTAAGTAGTTAATGATTTGGAGGGCATGTTGTATCCCTTTTGGCTTGAGTCAATTTTAATTGTATGGTTCGTAGTTCTTTACAGTCAAAGTCTATTGGAACTGACAAGTTTTGATCAAGTTTATGTAGCGACATCTATCTTTACAATATTTAATAACCCGCTCTAAGACGTAGACAAAAAATGTCTTTATAACCAACAACGCCATCTAGCCAAAACCACGAACAATCGGTTTTCAGCTAGCGCTCTTGAAAATGATGAATTGTGAATTCTCTCAGGCCTACAAGAAGTTTCCGGAACGTTACAGAGATGGCGTGGAGTTCAGTTTGTTTTTATTTTATTACGACTCGAGAGCGGGCTTGCGTTGAATAGAACCAAATAAAACTAACTTTTAACTCCAAGTTAACTGCTCACTTTATACGGCCCGTTGTTTGATCAATAGTTAAACAAACTAATAGTCAAATTGCCTTTAAAATGCGTTAACAGAACTATATTATTGTTATCTTTGCCATAATATTTTAAGTAAGTAAGTAAGTTTTTTTATTTGCATTAAATGTGGTTAACAATAGATCTTAACTATTACTTTGTTTAACTATTGATCGAAAAACGGGCTCTTTTAACAATAGTTAACGCATTTCAAAGGCAATTTGACTATTAGTATCTTTAAATATTGTTATGATCATCAATACACAATGCATACCTGCAAATGTGTACGGAATCCTCAATGGCCGGTTTTATTTAATTTTCATCTCAATGACCTTATTCAAAAGAAAAAGTCTCACGGAAAAAAAAAACCGTAGTGATGCTACAAATGCGAACACATTTGTCCTCGTCGCATTCTGCTGGAAGCAATTACTTAATGTTATTAAGCTCGCTTCTATTTAGGTCAAAGCCCACAGCTTTTAAAATAAACACCCTGTGGCTTTACCACTAAAAATTCTAACACGTAAAACATGCGTGCAATGTCAATCTATGAACGGATATGGGTTAAACAGGTGTTGAACGGGTGTCTATGTTTTAGTTGTAACAGTGTTCATGATTTTTGAAAAGCTTAGATACAGTCGAGGAAACTGAATTGCGTACCAGGATGGAACCTTTTTGTTGCAAATGTCATGTTGACATTCCTTACGTCTGCCAAAGAAATCCACCCTTCCACCCTTGTACTAGATTCAGATTCGATTTGTAGCATTCGAACATGGCGGCTGTAGAAAGTATATAATTTTGGTATTTCTGTTTCTTTGGCTAGTTGAAGTATAATTTTGATAGTGTTTTATGCGGCGATTAACCTTAATTAACAGTGATCACAAAATTCTATATTGCTCCGTGTCTGACATTTTTTAATGCGCAAGTTGTCTCCACGTGATTTCTGGAATTTTACTATCAAGTTGCAAAAACTACAATCACCGTACAACGTCGCTCCCAAAGAGAGCTTACTTTGACACTGGTGAAATTGTCCTGTAGTGGGACAGAAGCCATATTTTAAATAAATAATAATAATACTTGATTAAGTTTCCTTGACTGTATGTATAGTCGGGGTAAGAAAATGTTCGTCACTTTTCGACCTTAACTCGTTGACATAGAGTCGAAAAGTGACGAACCTTTTTTTACCCCGACTATACGTATTATCGTGCCTAGCTTAGTGGTTCGAGCAATGTCATCTCAAGTAGAGGGTCGTGTGTTTAGAGTCTGGGCTCGTACCTCTGAGTTTTGGGAATCTACGTGCGAAATTACATTTGAAATTTGCCATGAGTTTTTAACCCCCGACACAAAAAGAGGGGTGTTATAAGTTTGACCGCTATGCGTGTGAATGTGTCTGTCTGTGGCATCATAATTCTTAAATGGGTGAACCGATTTGGATGCAGTTTTTTACTTGAAAGCTGGTTTCTTGGCGATGGTTCTTAGACATGTTTCATTAAAAATTGGACCAGCCGTTTATAAGTTATCAGCTCTTTTGTATACTGCGGAAGGGATCTTAGTTTTAATTGCGATGGGGTTTTTAAAATTTTTAATTTATAGAGTTATACGGTGATGGAAAAAATCGCGAGTAAAACTTGCCGACACCTGCGAAGAAATTCAATGGTCCGTGAAGTTCCCGAACCGCACTGAGTAAGTGAGCACGCATGGGAACTACGGTCTAAGCTCTCTCATTGTTAGAGGAGGTCTGTGCCCTGCATTGAGACTTAATAGATTGGGATGATGACATTCCTATCATGAAATAAAGGGAAATAACACAAACAACTCACACGTACGACAACGTATCTCACTTTCGCGCACAGCTGAGGTGGTTGCCCATCAGGGAGCGTAGGAACATCCACGTTCTGTCATTGCTTTTCAACACTCTTTTTAATCCTTCCGCCCCTTTATACCTTTCCGAGCGTTTCAGCTACTTGGCTGAAGGAAGCCAGCATCGTTTGCGGTCGAGTACCAATCTCCTTTTGGCCTGTCCTTCTACTTCTTCCAAAATTTACTCAAAATCTTTTACTGTGCAATCTGCTAGACTGTGGAATCGATTACCCACCTCCATTAGGCAATCTCCCTCCGTGGTGTCGTTCAGGGAAGCTTTGAAGAAGATGTGGCTCACACCATCTCTTTAATATATTGAGAACACTGCTTATTTATTGTATGTATTTTGCATATATATGTTGTATATGGTAGTATATTTTTATTAGGTTTCTTTTTATTATGAGTTTATGTATTGTATTTACTAAAAGTTGTATTGTAGCCTTTGCTTTGTCCGACTGTCTTATTTTTACTTACTCTTTGTCGGTCCCTTACTAAATGCTCCTTTCATCCACTCAAAGGTTGACTGGTAGAGATCCCTTAAAGGGATAAGTTCGCCTTTGTACATGCATTTCAACGGTTGTCAATAATGTTTTTCTTTTTTCCTTATTTTTGTACAATAAAGAGTTTACATACATACATACAACTTACAGGTTTTCTCAAGATGTCTTCCTTCATGCATGGTATCAAATGGGATTTCGCACATAAATTACAAAAAACTCTACAGGTGCGAGCGCTTCGAACTCACGACCTTCTGCATGAGGAGTTAATAAAACCACTAGGTGTGAATTCCAGTTTGCACACTTTCAAAATTTGCTGTGCTGTGATAGATAGGATAGAGCCATGTGGGAACTACGGCCCAAGCCCTCTCATCCTGAGAGGAGGCCTATAACCTGCAGCGAGACGTATATAAAAGAAAGAAAAACATTTAGGTTTAAAGACATTTATTCTCAAAAAAGACACAAGTCACTTACATGAGAACAATAATTAAAAGTATAAATAAACATAATCTTTCGCTTCGTAACAAGTTACATTCACTAAATGCATTTCTTTAAAATATGTCGGTAGTTAAATACTAGTTAGTAATAGTTATTGCGAATATACTGTGATAAATTTGTTTTGAATGCAATAAATGAACTCAAACGCATTAAAGCAGACGGCAATTTATTATAAATCTGTGCACCCTCAAAGGTAAACATTTTTTTCCCTAACTGGGTTTACTGGGTTTATTAACATTTTATTCGTGACAAAAAAAAATTCAAAAAGAAGAAACGGAAACGGAAACGGGTTTTGTAGTGGTAGAGCCATGTTGTAGCTAGCCGCTGCATCACGAATGGGCCGGCTCGTCCGGGGTAGTACCACCCTCTCACAGAACACTGGCGTGAAGCAGCAGTAATCCTGCTTGCGTTTCGTACGGTCAGTGAGAGTGCCGGGGGCCCAATACCTCACCGCTTCCCTCTCCCCCTCCCTCTCCCCCTTCCCCTATTCCCTCTCCTTTAGGGCCGACAACGCACTGGCATCGTGTAAAGCGCTGCGGGTGTCTATGGACAGTGGTGTTCATTTAACATCAGGTGACCCACTAGTTCGTTTGTCTGGCCTATCTAACATAAAAAAAAAAAAAAAAAAAAAAAAAAAAAAAAAAAAAAAAAAAAAAAACGGAAACAGATAAGTACTTATTTAGTATATAGGTAGGTATGATGAATAAGATGATGATGTGATACCTAGGTACATAAAGAAGGAAATTATCTTCAACAAATGGACGATCAGACAGACAATGTTCCTATAGGTAAGGGTGTTAAAATCTCTTACAAAATTCATACTCTCTTAATTCATTTTCGTGTCTATTTTGATTCTCGACACGGCGGAGTCAATTTATTATAATATTATTTGGCAGTTACAAAGACAATTTTGTAATTAAAACCTTAAAGAACTTATCATAGGAGATGGTAACGGTGCTTTACTCTCTGTCAGTAACGAATCGACGGACGCCTTATTTTTTAAAATCGGATGAGTAGTCTCGACGCTATGGTGGAACATCCGTAAATACAAACATAGACTGCTAACATCATTACACTTCCTTTTGGCTTTGCCGTAATCGTGTAAAAGACCAGATGAAGGCTGCAATGTCATTTTTTTATAAGTTTTATAACTAAAGACAACTCCAGTCATAATGCATTCGAAAACACCTGAAACGTGGGCGGCGAACGAAAAGGTAACAATTAAAAGTTTCAGAGCCGGCAACTGAAAAGCGTTGTTCCCTTATTGTCCAAGTACGAACAGGAACTTGAGATCTTTATTGTTTTCTTCTGTTCTTGTCCGTTCTAAAGTTTTTAATGCAAAAGTGGATTTGATTGCTTGGCTTGTTTAAACGTGTTTTTGTTGTTACAATTTGCACCTTCACGCTGTAACAGTCTGTCTGTCTTTCCGCCAAGTTTTACAGGCAGCATTGTTATAGTAGGAATCGCAGACACATTCACTGATTTTTTTATAATCATTTATCAAACAACGTAATGATAAAATTAAATGTGTAGGTAATTGTGACTAGTCATTATTATTCTGACATTTTAACACGGAACTAACAGTTCTTTTTAGCTTCGATAAGGGATTTTTAAGCCACTGATGTGAATAATCATATTCATCATTCTGCTTAATAATAACTAGGCAAATTTATCAAAACGGATATAGAACATATAATAATATTTTATCTCCATTGCTCAATTACTATTTGTCTTCGGAAATACAAATACTCCATTACGCATACGTAATATTAATCTACTAGTCATTACCTGCGATACACTTGCATAAATTTGGCCGATTTCGGGATTTTACTGAATTTTCATGGAATGTTCTTAATAATTTATGTTGCATGAAGAATGATGGAGAAAAATTTACATTTCGTTCTACCCTTAGTGGTAAAGGTGTAAGGATTTTATCCTGTGGGAATATCGGGATAAAAATTAGCCTGCCTGATATTAAAAATAAACAGCTATCTGCTCAATTTCCATTCAAATTAGTCAAGATATTCTAGCACAAGGTTTGTTAGATTGATTTACCAGAATCTTTATTTTCTAGTAGAAATATTTTTATTCCCATAATGCTTTTTCCCACTATTAAAAAAAAATAAATTAAAATTCATTTATTTCAAGTACAAAGACACATACACATTCAATTATAAAATAAAATAAAATAACACTTACACACACTATGGTTTTTTAGTTAAAATAATTTCACAGTAACGTTTTTTATTCCCCTAATGCTTTTTCCCACTATTAGAAAAAATGAAATTAAAATTCATTTATTTCAAGTACAAAGACACATACACATTCAATTATAAAATAAAATAAAATAACACTTACACACACTATGGTTTTTTAGTTAAAATAATTTCACAGTAACGTTTTTTATTCCCCTAATGCTTTTTCCCACTATTAGAAAAAATGAAATTAAAATTCATTTATTTCAAGTACAAAGACACATACACATTCAATTATAAAATAAAATAAAATAACACTTACACACACTATGGTTTTTTAGTTAAAATATTTTCACAGTCGCGTTTTTTTCTCTCAATTTTAAACGACACAAAAACATAGGTGAAATTTAATTGTGTTAAACACTTTAGATGTATATAATTTAATAACAATTTATTTAGGTATATATTTATTTATTTGGAAAAAGATACAATTTAGATATTATTATCTTGGAAAAAATAATATTATGAATCTACCACCGGTCAAGTACCGGTCAAGGTACAGTAAAATTACATAAAGTTTACCACTGACGACCTACGAACCTGGTTTAACGACCTACAAATAAAGCCAATTTTAGAATACTGTTACCCACGTTTGCAGATTTTGTAATAGCTACTTTATTTGTATGGTGTTAAAGTTGTAAATGAAATGAAGGCAAGCCATCTGTCTTCTCAACAGGGTTTTTCCGAACCGGTGGTAGATTCTTCGACATTCATAGGAGCATCAAATGATGTGATGCCTAAATTGAATGTGAAGCTTTGATCAATTATAACTGTAGATCCACAGTCGCGCGCCCCAAAATGTCCGAGCCAAATGAGCGCCACTTTGATAAAAGTGGCCTTCTTTTTTCTCAGAACGTTGCGTGAAATTGTCAAGTTTAGCTGTCAAGTGGAGTTTTGCCGCTACCGAAATTCGACTGTAATGAGGTAAAGACTAGGTTCAAATTTATGTGTAGGTGATGATTTTATTTGTTACGCAACCAAATAAAAAAGTTCGGACATTCTTTGAAGGGGATTTTGTTCGGCAATGTGTATCTTCAGTTATAATTGATCAAAAATGTGAAGTGTGCATCGGCCCGAAGGGCCAAAAGCACACAAAAGTAGCTCCACGTAGGCGGACACTGTTTATGTATCGATTCAAATTGGGGAAAAAACGCTACTATGAAAATAAGCTTTAGTAAAAAACTATGGTTATAGTGGGAAAAAATGCGAACGAAAGATTTGCTAATTGGAAATTACGATTATGGTAAATTGATCATACCAATCGCATACAATCACAAAGTTTTGTATTTATATTATAAGCGGAAAAAAATCATTGCTTTGTTTGTTATCAAAGTTTATAAACTCCTAACCGGCAGGTGTATTTTTGTACGTCTGACACATCAAGTGAATCATAATAATACGTAATTTTAATCTCGTGATAACATATTGTATGATTGTTACACACCCTAGAGTAATTGTTGTTATTATGTTATTAATCGTTTTGAGAGTTCCAAACCTCAAAAGGAAAAAACGGAACCCTTATAGGATCACTTTGTTGTCCGTCTGTCAAGACCCTTTTGTCCGTCTGTCAAGACTTTTTTTCTCAGGAACGCGTAAAGTTATCAAGCTGAAATTTATATCAAATACTCAAGTCTACTGTCCCTTGGAGTTGTGGAAAAATTAAAGTTCTAAATCAACGCTATCAAAAGATACAGCCGTTTATGCCGCAAATTTCCGCAAATTTTCGAAATTAGCAAGGGAATCAAAACCTACATGGTACTTCCCGTGAACTCAGAATCTTGAAATGTGGTACGAAGCAAGGTTTTATAGCACAAATAAAGGGAAAATTGCGAAAAGCATAATTTTTTTTGTCTGTCTGTCTATATCAGGAACCAATCTACAATGATCCCACACTGCGGCTATTTTGCTTAAGAGCAGGGGTCTGCTAAGACTGGATAATCATAGATACATATATATTTGTACGGAACCCTCGGTGCGCGAGTTCAACTCGCACTTCGCCGGTTTTTTTTGGGCAAGTAGGGTTGTGTTGACGATTGGTACGGTCATGTACAGAAGTAAATAAGGGTGTATTTCTCTTCACAATCGATGTCGCCAGTTCTTTTTTCATGTATTCTGAAAGAAGGTTTGTACCGTCCAGTGGGACGTATAAAGTGTGGTTTTTTTAGGGTTTCGTACCCATTAGGGTATAAACGGGACCCTATTACTGAGGCTCCGCTCTCTGTCCGTCTGTCCGTCTATCCGTCTGTCACCAGGCTGTATCTCATGGACCGTGATAGCTAGACAGTTGAAATTTTCACAGATGATGTATTTCGTTTGCCGCTATAACAACAAATACTAAAAAATAGAATAAAATAAATATTTAAGGGGGCTCCCATACAACAAACGTGATTTTTTTGCTCGTTTTTGCTTGATATTGATAACGGCAAACAGGTAGACGCTTGAAATATTCACAGAATATTTAGTTATATATTCACTTTAAAAATAAATATTTAAATTAAAATAAAACAAATATTTAAGGGTGCTTCCATACAGCAAACGTGATTTTTTTGCCGTTTTTATAGATAATGTTACGGAACCCTTCGTGCGCGAGTCAGACTCGCACTTGGCCGGTTTTTGTTTCATTTAACTGCGATATATTATTATTACTAGTAGTTCATGGTAAATCATGTTTTGATCTATCATATTTTTTTTTCCTTTTCTATACATAATAATTAAAAATTCAAATGATGGTCAAAGTCAAAGAACTTTTATGTACTAATGGGCCTAAGTAGTCAGAAATAACTGATTTTGATCAATTTATTTTTAAAGTGGCATGATTTAATAAAAATACGTCCGTTTAATGCAGTTGTATAAAAACGTGAGTCACTTACTAATTTACCCAACAATTTAGGAACAATGTCTATTTACCTGCAAAAACTTTTGTTCTATCGATCTGAAACAGCCATTGATTGAAGTTTAAGGCTTAAGATTGAACCTTGTGGTGGTAAAGAAATTTCTTGGTGGTACTTATCATTCAATGCCGCATCAGCCGCTGCGAGTCTTCATTACAGCCTGTCATTCACAACTGGCGGCCATGACAGCATGAAATATGAAGAATTAGCTGCTCAAATTGCCCTCGTGTCACTCGGTATAGAAACAATTAAACAAAACAGTCTATCAAAGTATATCAAATTAGTTTGCCAGTTCGTTTTTGGGAATAATTTGTAAGTAAGTAAGAATATACAGTTAACAAGCTGTTGCCGCTACTCCGTCTGCGAATTATATAGCCTACGAGCCTACGAGCCTACGACCTAATTCTCAGACCTACCGAATATGGAGAAAAAAGTTTCATAAAAATCGCTCAAGCCGTTTCGGAGGAGTTCGATAACAAACACCGTGACACGAGATTTTTATTATAATAGACTAGCTGTTGCCCACGACTCTGTCTGCGAATAATAGGGGTAGGTATACAAAAAATAGCCTACGACCTATTCTCAGACCAGAATGTGGAGAAAAAAGTTTCATAAAAATCGGTCGCGCCGTCTCGGAAGTGTTCGATAGCAAACACCGTGACACGAGATCTTTATATAATTATTAAATTATTATAATATTAATTACGCGATAAGTTAAGGATTTCCTGACTCGCATTTTTATTCGCAATTACAAGATAAGCTTCAGACGAACACGCTTTTAATGTACGATGATTCATGAATTCATGCACTACTTAGGAGATTATATTATTGATAACCAATTTCTATTAACTTCTTATCACTCCGTTCGTTATTTAAACTAGAACTGGCAATATGATCAACGATTTGTAATTATCACGTGAAAGAGTCAACACGATGTTTAAGTACATGGTTTTTGCTTTAGTTTTAAGTGCTAGTAAAATAGAAGGTTATAAAAATGACAGAACAGATGGTAATGTGCCTGGGATGTCACGAAGTGCATTTGACGATGATCTTTATGAGAACGTGTTGGATGAAGCGCTGTGCGAAGAACAGTTGGTGTTTCTTTCGAACGATTCGTTGCGGCTTACGTGTAAGTACACTTTGAATTCACCAACAATCAATGTTACTGTTTTGAAAAATCGTATATCAAATCAACATGCAAACTAAAGTGAACCTTGATGCACACTTGGCAAAGTCCACTTACGCAGATTACCGATCTTGAGATACGACGACAATTTTTTTGTGACTAATTGACGTTTTACGACCAGTCAGAACACGACTCTCCCGTAAATGTATGAAAATTCCTAGTTCGACGCTTTTGATTTGCATACTCTCTCTAATGTTTGTGTCTTGAAGCAACTAAAAATCTAATTTTGCAGTTAATTCAAAATTAATCAGGTTTTCAGGGCTAAAACTTAACTCTTTATTTATAAAAATCATGTCTTTTTGATGTCAAATACCCTACCGATAGTAAAATCCAATACAATCCGATTCAAAATCTCATATTTCTTAACTGTTTCACCCGGGTCGTGATTGATAAAACATACACTGTGGTTCGATGATCTGGTGAAGATAGCAGGATGCTTTGATCAATTATAACTGTAGATCCACAGTCGCGCGCCCGAAAATGTCCGAGCCAAATGAGCGCCACTTTGATAAAAGTGGCCTTCTTTTTTCTCAGAACGTTGCGTGAAATAGTCAAGTTTAGCTGTCAAGTGGAGTTTTGCCGCTACCGAAATTCGACTGTAACGAAGTAAAGACTAGGTTCAAATTTCTGTGTAGGTGATGATTTTATTTGTTACGCAACCAAATAAAAAAGTTCGGACATTCTTTGAAGGGGATTTTGTTCGGCAATGTGTATCTTTAGTTATAATTGATCTATGGCAGGATGCATTATTTTTTAGTCAATATAGGCTTGCGATTGACCATAATCACGCTTGACAGAAAGCGAAGATGAGGCCTACAAAGGAGTACGCTTGCCTTGTAAATGCTTATCCACCCTAGACTTGAAAACAGACAGATTGTAATGTTCAGGGGCTTAATCATGAACGGCGCAACACGGTTTGTGAGCGGTAATTCAATCGTTTGCAAGAGGATAGGGATGAACTGCTATTCAGGGACGCCAAAAATCACTAGTTTGCGAGAGGTTTGGGCTGAGATTGGGATGAGCCTTATTTATTTTCACCTCACTAGCTCGGAAAGCCCTTTTTGTTTGTTTGACATCTATTGAGAAAATCGCTTTTTATCCACATGTGAAGAAAGAGTTTTGACATTTGAAGGCAGCTTACGTGATATTTATTTGACAGCTAACAAAACGTAAAACGTTAAAAGTGCTGAATTTTTAACATCACAATTAATGAATTGCATCGAATAAAAAACACTAAATACAGTCTTACAACTTTATTTTAATTCATAAATATCAGCATTCATCATTAACCTTCATTCTTGTTGCAAAAACGGATAAAATGTTCTGACAGTCCAAGTAAGTCGATGTGCGAACAAAACGCATCCGAAATAATAAAAAAAAACTTAAGTCAAAACTTTTCAATTAATTATTTTGAGTGAATAAATAAATAATAATTGATAGTACAAACCCTTTTTCTTATTTTCCTCGCTGTAGTGAGGTGAAAAGTTTTGTGTTATACACGGGTGAAAAGTTATTTTACGTCTCGTGTGTTGAAACACTCGCTATCGAAAGGATTCTATTTTTGAACCACTCGCTTCGCTCGTGGTCAATCATAGAATCCTTTCGATAGCTTGTGTTTCAAATGGACACTCGCAGGTAAAATACAACTTTCCCCCTTGTATAACAAATAACTATTATTCATTTATTTATTTACAAAGCGAATTAACAGGAAAATAAAGCTCATCGCAAGCTCAGCCCATTCCTATCCTCTCGCAAACGATTGAACTACCGCTCGCAATCAATGTTGAGCTGTTCCTGAATTTAGCCCCTGGGAACACAGTCCCAGTTAGGAATTCCACTCCTTTGCTGCATGGTTGATGTAAGAAGAGCAAAAACGCTTGGATGCAAGCAACGCAGGATAAAATCATTGTGGATTTATTTGGGGGAGGCTTTTATTCAGTAAAGTATTTTGGCGGATATGGTGGTGACATCATAAAAACACTCAGGAATTCAGCCAGTAGGTGGAAGTTGCAAAGATTCAAATCTTTCAGTTTTTGTTTTTGGGGCATCAACAGCAATACAATACATTATAATGAGACTTAAGTACTAGACAAAAAGCCAATAGCAGATGTCCACAGGCATACAGTTAAGCGAAACATAATAATAATAATAAATAAATATCACGGGACAATTCACACCAATTGACCTAGTCCCAAACTAAGCAAAGCTTGTACTATGGGTACTAGACAACGGATAAACATACTTATATAGATAGATACATACTTAAATACATATTAAACACCCAAGACTCGAGCACAAACATTCGTATTATTCACACAAATGTCTGCCCCGACCGGGAATCGAACCCGGGACCTACTTTATACTAACACACTAATTAATTTTGGGTTAATCAACTCAAGATATGGATTTGTAAATACAACGCTCTAAACAGACAGGCTATCCTCCTCACATTGCTGGAAATTAAATGACCGAGCTCATTACAAAATTTAAGAAAAGAAATACAAAAAAATAAAAATTAAAAATTGTGTCCGTTTTGTGACGTTTTTTTCATACAGTTTATACCTATGGCTCGTGTAAAAATATATATGGAAAATTAGGAAATGAAATATTTTATTAAAGAAAAACTTTTTTGAAAATGAAAATTGAAAATGAACGACCAGATGGCCTAGTGGTTAGAGAACCTGACTACGAAGCTTGAGGTCCCGAGTTCGATTCCCGTGTCGGGACAGATATTTGTATGAAAAATACGAATGTTTGTTCTCGGGTCTTGGGTGTTTCATATGTATTTAAGTATGTATCTATCTATATAAGTATGTTTATCCGTTTCTTAGTACCCATGACACAAGCTTTGCTCAGCTTACTTTGGGACTAGGTCAATTGGTGTGAATTGTCCCGTGATATTTTATTTTATTATTTATTTCAAAATGCCTTTTCACAGCTTTTTTCTGTGACAAGGTATAAGATGAGGCTAGAAAGATGCAATCGCGCTAAGTCCAATCAATGACTCTAACGTAACTCTCCCTTTAGTTCTAGATGCTAGCGCCCGCTTCCCCAGCGGCTTCCAAACCGGCAACCTAAACGACCTGGGCGACTACCACCAATGCCTCTCCATCAACCAGAACGTCGACAACATGGACATCCAAGGGAAATACTGTATGATAGCAATACCAGTACAGGAGATAGTGCTGCCTGAGTTTCCTCAACTGCCCAATATAACATGGCCCGAGTGGCCTACGCCGGAAAATGATACCGAGGTTGAAGCAGTTTTGGATATGTGGATAACTTATGACAACCTGCAGATTGCCGCGCACGTTGCCGTAGGATTAAACGAGCCATCAAATAACGATAGGTAAATAATAAAGAAGGCTCATACACAGCGTAAGAAACAAAAGTCTTCTCTCCTGTGGATATAAAATTTGCGACTCCAAATCATCAAACTTAAGATTAATTTCAATGGGCCAAAAGTTGGCCATGCGTTACACACGCCCATGTAGATTTGACTAAAAAATGATATGCTATAGACCCTTAACTTTTTCCATGTCCACAAGAGTGACCCAGAAGCTATGACTAACACTCGTTTAGTGTGAAGCAAAAGAATATGTACATATTTAGATCTGCGTTAGTAAGAAACAAAAAATAATCCAACTAATGTTATAAATGGAAGAGTTTTAGTATTGCATGCGTGTGTTGTTTGTTACTCCTTAACGCTTAAACGGCTGGACGGATTTGGGTTTGTCTTTAAGTCTTGCCGTTTTAATATTTATTTAAGCTTATGTATATCCATCTAAGTATGTTTATCTGCTGCTTTGTACCCCACAAGCTTTGCTTAATTTTAGATAAGGTCAATTGAAGTTAATTGTTTTCTTTGTCATACAAATGTCTATCTCCATTGAGATTCCAAGCTTCCTAAAATATTCCTTTACGACTGATTTATTCCGTTGTATTGTTCTGATTTATATTTAAACTTATCAAACTATCTTCATCAGTAACATTCAACGAAATTCTCCGTGAATTTCGATAATAACATTGGTATTAAAATCGTTACAACTTCATGACCTAATTTTACTTAATTAAATCTTATATACGCAGTCGTCTCCAAACTCAAGAGGAAAACCTTGAAGTTTCAAACAATGAAAATTGTATTTCAAACATTGACTTAGAAAGTTAAGTCGAATTAAGAACAAAACACTAATGAAATCAGGACGATAATTCCAGACATTTTCGACGTCGGAATGTTTTGTGACCTATTCAAAATAATTTTAGAAGTAAAATATAAATGGTGATTCTAATTTACGAGCATATATATAAATCACAATCAGTAAGGATAGATATACATAAGCTATACTAAAAGCTAAGCTTTCATGATTTCAGGCAAATAAGCATGAAAACTACGAATGTTCAAATCCCAAATCCCCTCCCTATATATTGTTTATCCGTTGCCCAGTACCCATAATAAAAGCTTTGCTTACCTACTTTAGAATTAGCTCAGTTGGTGTAACTTGTCTCGAAAAAAATGTAAATTTTTACATCAGTGGTAAGAGGATACGATGCGCACCATTTCTCCATACAAACATAGTACCCTGTTTCCTCCCTAGATACTGACAGTAGTGCAAATATTTTTATTTAGTGAAATCTATATCTACCACAGCAATGCACCCATGTTTTTTTTTCAATATTCCAATTATCATAAGACTTTAAAAACTATGAAAATTGCCTAATCTCATCATCATTTTCAGGCACTCATAAAAAATAATTACCTACTCATTATTAACAATTAAACGAAACATAGCATCATAGCTAAAGCCTCTTTATAATTATTTTGTGGAAAAAAGTATTATTGCTCAAGTTTTTTAGGAGAAAACAGGGAACTACGAAACGCTGTCTGAGCTGCATTTGTCTCTTTCTTGCTGTATCGATACGGCATATTGAATATTGCAGCAAAACAACGATATTTACTTATAATATCTATTTTAAAAAAATCTCTGAGACATCGTATCCTCTTACTAAGGATACAGAAGTAAGCTAGAATGAAAAACAAAAATATTTGGCTTACATAACGTCTTTGTTTAACTTTTTTAGGATGGCTCCCATGGCATTAACAAGTGCAATGGGCCCAACGTTTGCCATCTGCATTCCGAGGGTCTGCAGTGCCAAGCAAGTTGTGGACTTCGTGCAGGAGAGGTTCTTCATGAACATCACTTACCGTGAGGTCTACTGTCGACTGCCCAACGACAAGCCCTTTGCGGCAGCTGACTACGTTGCATTGTGAGTTTATATCCTACCAATCACTCCTCTCATTCTAAGAGGAGGCCTGTGCCCTACAGTAGTATGTATATTATACAGGCTGGGATGATGATGATGATCCTTTCAATAATAATACCTATCGAGGTTTTCAAAATGGCTGAATTTTGAAAATTTTCCAAAAGGTCAAACCACTAGACCACCCGCCCGCGGTCGCCCGTAGAACTGACGGCCGATGGGGCCGAAAGGTTCTTGAGTGGCGTCCGCGGACCGGAAGACGCAGTGTAGGTAGGCCTCCAACAAGATAGAGCGACGACCTGGTGAAGGTAGCGGGAACGCATTGGATGCGAATGACGCAGGGCCGATCTGTTTGGCGAGCCTTGGGGGAGGCCTATGTTCAGCAGTGGACGTCTTTCGGCTGAAATGATGATGATGATGATAACTAGACCACCAAGGCATTTTTACATTACAATCTTATCAAGTTAATTTTAAACTTTGGCTAGTGAAATGTGAAAAAAGCCGGTTGATTTTTGAAACCATTCTAACTTCAAAATAATCTTCCTAATTTCCAGAGTAATCCTTTTGTTTCATTTTTAGTAAATCCTGTGTTTTTCTTTTCAGCGTTATAATTGGAATTATTTTATTTCTGGCTGGGTTAAGCACCGTATACGACCTATACTTCACAATGATCCTGCAACAGAGTAAGAACCTTTCTTGACATGTTCTACACTAATTGATGATTTACTGATCAGAATAAAACTTTTTTTAATGTTTTTCTCATGAGATCAAAAATAAAATCTAATATATAAAAATCTGGTGTCACGGTGTTTTTTATCGAACTCCTTCAAAATGGCTTGACAGATTTTTATGAAACTTTTTGTCTGTATGAAATTTGCTAGGTCTGAGAATATAGGTCATACGCAATTTTTTATACTCCTATTCTTTATTGAATCAGGCGTTACTTTGCGGAGGTCCATATTAATGAACTAAAACAATTACTTTGCTCACCCGCGACCAAACCGCGCTCTGGTCGCGGGTGAGCAAAGTAATTGTTTTAGTTCACTCCTATTCTTCGCAGACGGAGTCGCGGTAGTTAGTTTGAAATAATCTTTAAACCAGAACTTTTACTACACTATTTTTATAATTAAATGTTGCTTAATCCGGTCTAATAGATACTGTCCTGCTTATTCCCTTCTTGCTAATTTCTTGTACTTCCCAGCTTTTTAAATATCACTATTTACTAAAATACATTTCTTGTTTTGTCCATCGCAGAAGGCAATCCTCTGTACCGCAGTTTTTCCATCTACACCAACACCAAGCGGTTCTTGACCTTCAACACGTATCCTGGTGCTCTGGAGTGCGTGGACGGCATCAGAGCCATCTCCATGATGTGGGTCATCGTTGGTCACACCTACATTTTTACCTTGATGGGCTACATTCACAATCTTAATGATATTTTCGTGGTACGTGTTTTCTAAGTTATCATTTAAATCATTTTGGGTTTTAGAATTATTGATGTTGGCTGTAGCATTTTCATCGTCATTATTTCAGCATATATACGTCCCACTGTAGGGCACAAGCATCCTCTTAACACAAATAAAATAAAAAACCTGGCTCAAAGTCACGACCCTCTGCTGGGCTACAACGACTTAACCAGAAAGTCTTTGTTTTAAATGAATAATTTAGAAGAAAGTTAATACCATAATATCATTTATTTCAGATTAACAATCCATAGTTTGTTAGTAGTACGGCTTTTAATTCCTTCTAGACTTTAAGGAATCTCTATCGTTAATCCTAGCTCAGACATTTATCATAATTCATAACCCATTAAATTAAGCATCGCTGATAAAGTGCAATAAAGCAATTAAAAATTTAAAAAGATTAGCACTTTGTGAAAAGTTTTAATATTTCTAATGGGTTTTCTATCGTTAGCCCCAATTCCAACAATCGTTTTTTTTTAAATATTCAATTGTCATAAAGTTATTTATTTCTCTAACAGTATTTCTTCACAAATTTTAATAAACTAACCTAACCTATCTGTATTATTTAAAATGGAATTTTAAAATTATTTAAAACAGCACGATTCCATATACTTATTTTATGGCCAATATTTGAAACAAATGAAAGTATGGAAAACGAAGTGGATGGGGTCCACGGACCGAAAGACGCAAAAAGGTGAAGCGATCATCTGGTTATGATTACGGGAAGGGGTTGGATGCGGATGGCGTAGGGCCAGTCTGTTTGGCGAACTTTGGGGGAGGCTTTTCGGCTGAAAATAATGATGATGATGATAAATCCATTAGCTTTTAATGTGTCAGTGCTTTTAAGTTATTTACTGTTAATTCTCGTTTAAGTGGCTTCGGCAGTTCTCAAGTGTCTGGGTGAACTCTGCTCCGATCACTGTGGACACCTTCTTCTGTCTCAGTGGCATCCTCTGCGTCTATACTACTATTGGAAAAATCAGCAGGAGTAAGTATTAAATCTTCATCTTCCTTTTGTATTTAAAATTCAATTTCATTTTTATCGTCGAATTTATCACGATTTCAAAAACATTCCAATTACTGCAAAGTCGAGCTACTTTGGACCTGAAAGATAATTTTGGCCTTAATCACTTCGTTTCACTTGCCGTGCTGTTTTCATGATTTTTCAAATGTCGTCTTATAGAAATAGGGTAGGTTAGTTTATGATTTTGCATAAAACATAACCTCTATAGACAATTCTGCCTTCTAGGGCCAAGAGTTTGAACTGAGCGTTAATGAGTCAGTCAATTAGAATTTTTATTTTTATATGTACAGATATTTATTAGTGTATAGTTATAAGTATTTATAACATAACAACCAGATTACTAGTACGTAGATTGCGCTAAAACTTAAAAAGGTCCTAATAATAATATACTTATTTATGTAATGTGGAGGCAAGAAAGATAATACACTCAATAACGGAATTCAATATTTGCGAAGGGCATTGTACCCACTTGGAAACAAGGTACGTTGTAAAAGTAAGGCTACCAAGTGTCCCAGTCTCAGTAGTTGCCATCTTTAACTTTGTGTCATTAGCAATTGAGGTGACAACCTGGCAGCTAGTTAGTATTACGTTAGGAGAAGACCACTGCTAAGGTCGGTTTATCCTGGGCAATGATTATTGGTCAATGATTTCTTGGAAACTATGGATATATACATAGAATGCGCTTTTATTAGATTTCATCAAAATCCATAAAGGTAGGAATAGACTTTAAACCGGATATATAACCTGTGCATGGTCAAGATGTTGCATACATTTTTTCATTACTTATAAGTGTTGGATGCGTGACAGTCTGCTGATAATGACATGATAACTATAAGAGCCTTGCAATTAAGCGATAACATAGCTAAACGTGAGATCGTTACGCAGAATTTTAAGTACTACGTATAAGTGATTCAAGTACTATTCAATTGTTTATTACAATCAAGGACGATCAAGAGGATTGCTAGGGTCTATACAACGCCGTATTCTTTTAAAATAATAAGCCTGCTGTAGCTAATTTTGCTAAAGAAAGTTCTCTGTTCCATTCATTTTGTATGTTACTTAGACCGACTCAACACAATACTGCCATCTCTAATTTAGATTCTTCATTGAGTACGTATAACAAAAGCTTTGCTTTCTTTGCGACTCGCTCAATTGGTGTCAATTGCCGCGTGTATTTATTTATTTAAAGACATCTTAATATTATTTTTTCAATTAGCGTCATAAACATCATAATAAACTCAAACTATACTTTTGAAAACATGATTGCGAAACATAATTTAACGTACACGAGAATGTCATTAGCTACGTCAGTAATCTTCTATATGAATTAGTGTTTATGATAAGATAAAATTTGTAGTAAAAAAATCAATAGTTATCACCATTACTTTCTTGATCTTTATCTGGGTGTGATTGACTTTTGAAACTTACCTTTGAGACGAAGATCTGTATCAAAATGTTTATATAATCTTTCAAGGTCAAATGCATAATTGTATATTGTGTCTTATTATTTATTTATTTATTGTATTAATGGCCGATGGGGCAAAAACGTTCTCGAGTGGCGTCCACGGACCGGAAGACGCAGAGTAGGTAGGCCTCCAACAAGATGGAGTGACAACCTGGTTAAGTTTGCGGGACCGCGTTGGATGTGGATGGCGCGGGACCAATCTGTTTGGCGAGCCTTGGGGAGGCCTAAGTTCAGCAGTGGACGTCTTTCGGTTGAAATTATGATGATGATGATGATTTATTTATTTATTAACTTATTCGGGACGCCAACAGGGCACACACATAATATCGTTTTTACATTCATAAAAATATTATTAGTGTCCGAGTGTTAGTATCATTTTCTACATACACATTAATGTTTATCTTAAAGTAAGTAAATAAAAACAATTACTTACATTTAACTAAAAATACATTAAGAAATAAAAATAAATCTAAAACTCTGTCAGCGTTCCGTCTTTGATTGTCTAAGCTAACTTTTGTCCATGTTCATGTATTTAAACAGACAACAACAAATAAAAGAACAAGGAAGAACAATAAAAGCAAAAACACAACAATACACGATGATTTTTAACCGTTGATCAGGAACCAATTTTCTAGATCAGTATTCGTTGGCGATTACGTTTAAGTCGCAGTTACATGAAACAAAACATCAATATTTTATAAATAATGATTTTTAGAAAATCACTTTTTAATTAAAATCATTGTCACCCTTCACAATGATTCGTCTATGAGCTTAAAACCTCTTTGACATATTTTGACGCGAGACCTGTCCAATTCCCCGCCAAAGCGATGATACTTGACGAAACTACTTAATTTCAACAAATGTAGGATGACCATGCATTCGGTAGATGGAGAAAGTTTTAACAATAAAGTTTTAATGGAACAGAGACTTCGTTGCTTCTAAACCTCATCTATTAAATTCTTTATTGTCTAATAATCAATATTTTTCAACTCCTGATCGCCAAATAAAAATCATCATGTAGAACTATAGAAACAACTATTTATTTTGTCATTAAATTTAGACTTGCTTTTTTAAGCACACGAACAAGGTATCCAATCTAACCAACAACTTTGTTCCCAGCCCGCTTCGCCCAGACTATCCACCTGTTCTACATCAACCGGCTGTTGCGTATGTTCCCTCTCCTGGCTGCAGTAGTCCTCTTGCAGGCTTCCATCTTCAACCACGTCTCCGATGGTCCTTACTGGCGGAATGTTGCGTGGTCCGTTCAGAACTGCAGGAAATACTGGTGGTCTGCGCTGCTACATGTGCAGAATTATGTCAATCCGACAGAAATTGTAAGTAACAATTTTTAAAACCCATTCATGAATCGAAGAAATTCAATCACAGTCTACTCATGTCACTTGACCACATTATTGTAACTATAGCAGAATCCTTGTTCTTTTAAAGATGTAAATTTTTGAATTCTGTTTTTCTGTAGGACCCAAAAAAAACAACGAAAAGCCGGTCATAACAAACAATATGAATTGATTACGGTGAAATAAATTTAATCTACCCCAAATAAAACTATTAATTTGATAAACCTTAACTCAAACAACGTGACAGACATACAACAACAACAAAAGAATAAAAATATAAAAAAGGCGCAAAAACACAAAAGTTTGCTACATTGACATCGGTAGGAAGTCTTTAGTACGCTAAAGAGAGCTGGGTTTTTGAAACGACAAAAGTGCTTCCGACTCATGTAATTTTTCCAACATTTAAACAATTATCATTATTTCATAACTTTTTCTCTTTGATAAATATCTCGTTTCAGTAAAAGAACATGCTTTTAATCGTATTAATGCAATAATTTCAGATTGACTATTAGTTTATCAATTTAATTAGCAATTAAGTGCCAGTCTGAATACTTTGTGATGATTATGAGTCATAAATTTGTGATCAATTAAGATAACATTAATCGCATTTCACCTATTAAAACGTTTATCCTAAATAACATTATTTTTACACGTTAGGTAAACATCTCCTTTTACTTGAGATTTATTTAGCTTTAGCTATTTGCTTTACTTTTCAACCAAATACGACCAAACTTGAACAGATTTTTTCATACTTGCAAACGACGTTACCTAATAAAAGTCTTTCTTTATGTATAATCTTGCACGAACCTATTTTTTTGTTGAAGATCTATTGCATGGATGGAATTCTCTGTTCCGAACGAGTGTTAAAATAATATAAGACTAAATGAAATCCTTCTTTTGTCCTCAGTGTCTCGGCCAGACTTGGTACCTCTCAGTGGACGTGCAACTCTACATCATCTGCCCGCTCATCCTTCTTTGCATGTTTGGCTCCCGTCGAGTCGCTTGGACCAGCGTCGCCTTCATCACTCTTCTTTCCCTTGTCACTTCTTCTCTGTATAGCTTTTTGTTTAATTTCTCTGCTGCTCTTATCCATCCTAAGTAAGTTTCTTTTAATTAACTTTAATTTTGTCTTTCATGTTTATTGTTTGGTACCAGTATTATTTACGTCTAATTTTGATTTGGCTGATAGTTTAACAAATCGTATCTTTTTGCAAACAACATAACGGGTAGCAATATTTCTGCTAGCATGAGGAATTGCTAGAAAATAAATTTCTGGAAACATTTTCTAATGTTATTAGACTGAAAATACCATGATTCACAGAACGGTGATATATTAGGATCGAAATGAACCCATTTTTAAAATAATTTTTTTTTTAGCCGTCTTGGTGAACTTCAGGATTACATGAAGACGTACTACGTGAACACCCTTGCACGAGCCCCTCCTTTCTTCGTGGGAATGGCCTACGGTTACCTTTTGTACTTATGGAAGGACAAAGAAATCCGGATACCTAGAGTAAGTCACAAAAATATGTACATTGAATGAGTGACATTATGTACAAGTAAACTACCGTAGATACCGTTGCCTTACATATTTTTACTGCGTCAAATATAATTAATTATTTTGCTTGGAAGTGATTTTACGATACAATTTTTCAAACTCAAGATAAAGAATAGCTCACTGGACTTAACAACCTTGCTATTAGTAAATGATTTACTGTAAATTCATAACAAAACGATTTTTTTTTACGGGATGTAGACCGCGAATATCTTTGATGAACCTCATTTATTCCGATGGAGCTACATGCATCATGATTATGATAGTACACGCGTGATGTGACTACTTCGAAATAGCAGCTCATCAATGTTGGTAGAAAATATGTCTCATCCGTCTTCTCTTTTCATCAGATCTACGCAGCCGTCCTCTGGGTCATCTCCTTCATCTTGATGGCTTTCTGCATCTTCTCGATCTATCCTGTGATGCAGTTGGAACATGATGCTCAGGTCTTCGATAACTTGTTGAATGCCTACATGAGGGCAATCTGGGCTCTTGGACTCGGTTGGCTGATCCTCGCTTGCGTCAAAGGCTATGGTGGTAAGCTTTTTGTTTATTTCTTCTTCATCATCATCATCATCATCATCATCAGCCTATGTTCGTCCACTACTGGACATAGGCCTCTCCCATTTCTTCTTCAATGGTGTCTAATTATTTGAAATTATGTTGCTCACGAAACGTTAATGGATTTGTTCCAGTGTTTAGGTTTTGATTACGGGTTTCCACGTAAACTCAAATCACACATTTTGCACGTGATGATAATCTTGATAGTGTAAATTAATTTCTTTTCTTTGTTATACGATTAGATTAAAACTTAATGTGATTATTACTCACTTTTACTGTTCTGTTTGATTGATTGTCGTGTCATTTTAAGTTTAATCGATAATTTTTTTAATCAACTAATCAATTAATTGGCCAATCAAGCGTCAAAAATTGATCGTGATTAATATAGTCGTGATTAAATTAATCGACGGAACATTCTAATAACAATTGATCAATCGTTATTTTAATCGATTAAATTTCACGATTAAATCTCGATTAAATATTGGATCACGCACGTTACCAAAATTAAATAATTGTCTTGTCATATGTAGTTCACTTGGAAAATGCTCTGGTATGTTATTTATTAAGCAACTAGCTGTTGTTCGCAACTCCGTCTGCGAAGAATAGGGGTTTAAAAAATAGCCTACGACTTATTCTCAGACCTACCGAATACAGACAAAAAAAAATCGGTCAAGCCGTTTCGGACGAGTTCGTTAACAAACACCGTGACACGAGATTTTTATACATTAGAAAGAAGATAAGCACGAACATAATTATGCTTCCAGCCAGCCCCAAGTATTGTTAAGTATACATTCCTAAAGATGTAGCAATTTATCAAACGTATCCCGAAACTTACACTTACAAATAAAATTTATTTATTCCTAATGTTAATCGAGAGAAAATTAATCTATGTAATTAATTAATTGATTGATTAAAAATGTTGTCGTTGGTAATTAATCGTCGACAAAATTGATCGAAAGTCTAGTATTAATCAATCGTCATGTTTAATCGTTAATCGCGATTGAATGGCTTAATCTTAATCGTTAATCGATTATATTTTGCCCATATCTGAGTTGAGGTTAAACATTTAATTTCTAATAGATTTTTGCGCTTGACCCATTAACTTGATTAACATCGTCAACATAGTTATTTAAACTGTCTTTTCTTCCGCAGGCCCGATCAACTGGTTCTTATCCCACAATATGTGGAAGCTGCCCGCTCGCATGTCGTACGCCATGTATTTGCTCCACTTCTGCATCATCTCCGTCGCCAACGGCAGCTGGGTTAAGAGTCACTTCTTCACCAACGGAGAAACTGTTAGTACCGACCTCATTAAGACTGTAGTTATTAATAACATCGACATTGTGTTTCAACTTAAATTTGCGGGTGATCAAATCTTGCGCAAGGAAGAAAACGCAAATATTTTAACAACTACAATTTGGTCCTAAAAGTAATTGTGGCCTCGAAGTTTTCGACGATAATAGGCACAACGTAGCTAATGGCCCCTTAAAACTCCTGTAGTCCGACGAAAAAGGATTTAAAGAACAAAATCAATATAAAAATATACCATTAAGAATATAAATTTTGCTTAAGGATAACCCTAGAACACTAATACATATTGTTTAATTGCAAAATTATCAATTTGTCAGTTATCTTTTAAAGGAAATACAAAAATGCTTCTCCTGAAAAGTAAGCATTTTGTAATTGTGGCTCTTATCGTAGGATACGATGATTAAAATATTATTTATTTTATTAGCAGTACGGCTGCTCACCGAATCTAAGATTATTTAAAAGCGAAAAAGTTTTTCGGGTGCGCCGGTGAGATTCGAACCCACGTCTCCTACCTGGGTATGCGCCACAACGGGTGTTCTACCAATTGAACCACGTCGCATCCAACCGACTCCCCCGAAATTCTTAATCGCTTACATACGCCAATAGTGGCGTGTGGTAACATCCATCGCAACTATTAGAAGCTACGACTCCTACGTTCCAAATTACATCCCGTCTCCGAGAGTCTCCGAGAGTTTACAGCTTTAGTTAGGGAGCAAATTGTTACTTAGTTATTATTTTTCTTCTTTACGTTACACGTTTTCATGTTAATGTTAATTTCCTGCCTCTATAGGTATCCATAGTCTTTTAAAGTAATGTCACGATTTTATATTGCTTGGTTAGTAACATGTATAAGCAACCTGTGGTAACTTTACTGGTTGATGTATAATCTAAGATTTCTATTGTAATTAGCTATATTATACCGTTTGTACCCAAATAAACATTAAAACATTTAAAACAAAACATAACACAGAACGGTGTTTGTAGAACACCCGTTGGGGCGCATACCCAGGAGACGTGGGTTCGAATCTCACCGGCGCACCCGAAAAACTTTTTTCGCTTTTAAATAATCTACGATGATTAAGACTATGGTTATTATTAATAATATTGAGTTTGTGTTACAACTCAAATTCGCGGTTTTTAGAAACTTGCTCAAGGTTTATCGGATTGTTTTACTTGCTAACCATGCCACCAAGTGGGAGTACTTGCGCTAGGTACTGTGTCCAGCGTGAAGATTAAGAGAGCTTATTAAATTACTGGCTCATGACGTATCCTATCTTAGATTTCGAGGTTAACAACGCTTAGAAATCCTTTAGTGTTAAGTATAGGTGAACTAAAGTCACTGACATAGCTCGAAGAATCGCCAGACTCAAGTGGCAGTCGGCAGGGCACATCGCTCGTAGAACTGATGGCCGATGGGGCAAAAAGGTTCTCGAGTGGCGTCCACCGACCGGAAGACGCAGTGTAGGTAGGCCTTTAACAAGATGGAGTGATGAACTGGTTAAGGTTGCGGGATCGCGTTGGATACGGATGGCACGGGACCGATCTGATTGGCGAGCCTTGTGGACGTCTTTCGGCTGAAATGATGATGATGATGATGATAGGTGTTTATGGATGGTATTGCTCACAATATCATCAAGTGATCTAGTTTAATTAAAAAAAAGTTTGAAACAGTTTATCCTTTCTTTAAAGAGACTATTCTGATTTTTTTTTCAAAAACATTTTTAGGTAGGTACTTAAGTTGTTTTGTAACATTTTCTATCTGATTTTTAATACTCATGTAATGTTTTAAATTGCATACTTAATTTTTAATTGTTTATTTATTTACAGCTGTACCGGTTTGGATCAGACATCTCCTTCACGTTTGTGTTTGCGTTCGTCCTGTCAATCCTCATCGACGCGCCTTTTTCCACACTTCAAAAACTTCTGCTCGGAAAAGGTAAGTTTCTATATTTTTCCAAAACACATCCTAACTACTTACTTTCAATTTGAATATTTTAGTAATAGTTTATTTTATTTAGTTTACACAAAATCATGTTTTTTGCTCGTGCTATGAAAATAATACGTTTGTCCTTTGATCAATTATAACTGAAGATACACATTGCCGAACAAAATCCCCTTCAAAAAATGTCCGAACTTTTTTATTTGTTTGCATAACAATTAAAATCATCACCTACACAGAAATTTGAACCTAATCTTTACTTTATTACAGTCGAATTTCGGTTGACACTTAACAGCTAAACTTGACAATTTCACGCAACGTACTGAGAAAAAAGAAGGCCACTTTTATCAAAGTGGCGCTCATTTGGCTCGGACTTTTTCGGGCGCGCGACTGTGGATCTACAGTTATAATTGATCAAAGCGTTTGTCATTTTCTTTGACGTCAGGTCAGCAGGGCAGAGACTACAATTGTCGCTCTTCTGAACTTCACTTTCGGCGCTTTAATAGTATCTCTACCTTTATTTATATTTATAAGTTATTTGAAAATTACTCCGGAGTATTTCAGCAGTTGATAAGGCAAGTTTGGTTTAATATTCCTGTGTAAGATTTCCATCGTTTTTTTTATTACATGATGAAGTCGCCCCTTTGACGTCGTAAACTTTGAATGACGATAAATGTATAGAAAATCCAGAAAAATATTTACAGAGGTGAGAGAAACATTCCGGAAGAATTTTCAGACAAAATACCAGGTTCCCAAAGTACCAGATTTTTCAAATTACTACATTACCTTACCAATGGTGTGCAAAGCTTACCAGATTTTCGTTGCACCACATTACAATATCGAAGTTTACTCAAGGAAGTGATTTTTTTGGTGGAATGTCTTATTTTGGACATTTGCTAAGTATAATGGAATGTAATAATTTATTGAATCAGGCGTTACATTGCGGAGGTCCATATTAATAACTTTAAAGTCGCGGTTGAGCAAAGTAATTGTTTCAGTACTTTCAGTTCATTAGGTAATGTAGTTAAAAAAAAATCTGGTATTTTAGGCACAAGCGCAGAGTTTTATTATGTTTAAAACCATGTACAAATATTAGAGATAGAGGTTTTTCTGCCCTCTTTGCAATGCGCACGACACGATTGCACAGAGCACCGAAATTTTTGCAAGATAACGATCTGTTTGTCCTCCTCTAAATTTGCCCCCGAGATTAAAAGCGAAACCGACTGATTAATTAATATTTACAACGTTGTCTTTGCCTTGAAAATCTCACATTTCTTATCAACCTTGATGACTTCACGCGAGTGTTGTTTATTCGAACCGGATTGCAATCGATGATAATATCGATAAAACTATTGAAAATCCACTTGATTACAGTACGGTTGTTGCATTGGCTTAAAATGCTAAAGTATTGAGTAACATGATGATAATTCGGAGACATAAAATTATGAGTCAGTCGTTACTCGTGAATCATTTACTGGGATTAACCATTTAACGGGCACGACTGAATGAAATCTTCTCTTAAAGCCTCATCGCCAATCTTTAGTCCTAAGCATAAAATGCAAAAAGATGATGTTACAGGGAGGCCTTTTTTTGAGATCGTTGGCCTATAAAGGGATAAACACGGAATGATATTTAAATAATGTTACAAAATGAATGTACTATCTATATTTACTTCAATTGTTAAAATGGGTCCGATTAAATCACAAACTCAATGCATGAGCACTTCAAATTAAATAAGACTAAATAAATTAATGGAGTTAGCGCTAATTATTGTCCAGTATTAACTGATATTGAAACACTGATTTTGTATAACGTTTTACACCTCGCATTAAAGTTCACTTGAATCTCCAATACGTAGTATAGTCAAGGATGATATTGACTGGATTGGTACGGATCGGCCGCGGTTTTTGTAGTTCGATTATTAAATCTAGATGGCGCTGAAATATAGCCAGAGGCTTTGAAGGCAAAACAATAAGACTACAGATGTTTATATGTTACTACAAATGTATTAAAAGTATACAAATGTATCTACAAATGTATGTATTTAACGACCGCTTTAGCCTAGTTGGTAGTGACCCTGCCTACGAAGCAAGAGGTCCTGGGTTCAAATCCCGGTAAGGGCATTTATTTGTGTGATGAGCACGAATATTTCCTGAGTTATGTATGTTTTCTATGTATTTAAGTATTTATTTATTTATATAAGTATGTTTATCGTCGTCCCCTAATATTTATTTATTTATTTATTATTATTTTTGAAAAATATTGCATAATAATACATTTGCAGTGATATGAAATATCTGTAGTCTTATTGTTTTGCCTTCACAGCCTCTGGCTATATTTCAGCGCCATCTAGATTTAGTAATCGAACTTTAAAAACCGTGGCCGATCCGTACTATGGCGACTGCCAATCCAGTCTATATCATCCTTGGAATAGTCTACATTTCAAACGTAATTTACACATAGAATTTGTAGTCTATTAGGATGTTATATCAAATATGTGTAAAGATTATTCATGAACACTTTGCCAGTTATTCATCTGTCGAATTGCCTTGCAATGGTAACTCTGCAGATGGAGATCTAAAGGTCAATATTAAAGACCTAGCACTGGAACACAAAGATATGAAAATAAAATAAATTAATTAAGAGGCTGACAACACCTAATTTAGTTGAAATTGATGTCATTTAAACAGTTTTTTAAGAAAAACTGCTTGTTCTAGCACATCAAAAAAATTATATGTTAATATTCATCATATTTCAAAGACCGTGGACAGACTCGATACATAATTGGACGAAATCGGCTCGATAGAAAATAATTGCAAAGATAGGTCTTAAAATCATCATTAAACGGTTCTATGTCTTTATTTTTTTGGCGTATGCGTCTGCAATTAAAAACATGAAGTCAAAATATTCATACCTAAACCGCTAACGAGTCATATTTCACAAATAATCCACAGTTTTTTTTTAATTAAATATTTGCCCGATAAACTTCAATATACCCGGCTGCCCAGTAATAGCGGCATCTCGTTTACTCCGATACAAATAGACAGTGTGCGCCGACGTTGGTGTTGACAGCGTCTTAATATATCGTTTTCTTGTTACCAGGAAAAAGAAGAGCTCCAGTAAAAGCAGAATCTCAAGAGGTTATCGTGGAAAATGGAGCAAATGACACGAAAACGCGATTATAGAAACAGATGGTGCCAAATTGGAAACTAATATGGAAAAGTAATCTGATCAGGTTGGTTTAGACGCACTCATAGTTTGACATTGCGCTAGACTGTGAATTGTGGAAGACACTATAATAGACTATATAGAAGATTGAGAATGTTTATGGAAAACTACAAGTGATATTTTTCAAATAGAGTTGTAGCATCTATTCAGACTTTATTGTCATTTTTATGTTCACGAGTATTTATTTAAGTTATCCGTTTTATTGTAGTATCACGAAAACTGCAGTTCCGAGAACTGATTTCTTTAAAAGTAAATTATAGTATAATAAAAATATTTAATAGAAACAAAGCAAATGTTTTCAAATTGCGTGAAAAATTATAACTGTTAGAGATACGATACTGGATATTAAGTTAGCAACGTCATGAATTTATTTAAGCGTTTCATCATTATTGCACGATGTTAATTTAGAACTATTTGTTTTATTTTGACATAATTTTTTGCTTTTTTTGATTTTGTTTTTGTCTGGTAAACGAAAATGGCGAAATGATAGAAAAAGACCAGATATTTATGAATAAGTGTCAGCTGCAAGCCAAATCTACCTCACCTATAACTTTTTACCAAGGGTTGGAAAAAGCCCGTCATTTTACTTACGTTAACAAGATGTTTAGGGCCTATTGTTGCTACATTTTTAAAATATGTATTTGTTTTAGTAATACGATGAAAATACCTAAACACGCGCGGTCTGGCCAACCTATCTTGAGCCGTCGTGCTTCCCCCTTGTCCGTATAGTTGGTTGCGTTAGTTCTCCTTCGGCCATCGGACAGGGAACTTGGTTCGCTTGCACCTACGCACAGCTTTGATTCTAGCCGCTCTCACGCACACATACACGAGTGCATAGAATAAATAAAATCGATTAACGCAAGAAGCTCGGTAGGGCCTTAAAATAAAGTATAAGTTATATGTTTTCTTCCACTTAAAACTATACTTAACTTAACCTGTTGGTTCGGTTTTTGACCCGCAAAAATTAGCCTAAGTTTATGAGCAATGTAAATATGTGTTTGTTTATTTATAGGTTTGATTTAATTTGACTTAAGATTTAAATATAAGCTTGACTGAACATGCTTTAATTGATCGAAGCAAACATTTTGAAGTGAGTACGAGTTAATTTGGATGTAAGTAGGCAATTAGTTGTAAGGGCTCCTTCGAATTGGGAACAAATTAATAAATCTATTTAATTAAAACCTGTATAATTTATTTGTAACACCCTGTACTTAATCAAGCTGTGGTGGCCTAGTGATTTGACCAAAGGCCCCTCGAGCAGAGGCCTCGTGAAAGAGGGGTCGTGGGTTCAAATCTGGGCTCACACCTCTGAGTTTATCAAAATTCATGTGCGAAGTTACATAAATTTTAAACATGAAACTACCGTGAGACTCATTCATAGTGAAAATATACGGAGCACTCACGTCTAGTTTAACTGGACATGTTTCGGGCTGATCCGTAGCCCTTCGTTCCGGAGCCACAACGTCACGGTGGCTGCCAAACGCGCACACCCCGCGTTTCCAGGAAGAAGAGCTACGGATTAGCCCGAAACATATCGAGCTAAGCTCGTTTTAAAATGTTTCTGTTAAGTAGATGTTTGCTGCGCTTTTTTAAAAATATCACTTTTTTGGAAGGTACACTACATCAAAGAGTGCACTGTCCGATGGATGCACTTTCCCAATAAGTATTCCCAAATAAGTACACATTTTGAAAAGAGCCATAATTTGGATATACCTGCTATGTTTTAAACGTGTTTATTTTGGGCAAGTGCCCGTATATTTCTTTAATTTTAAAATAAAAACGCACATTTTCTCAAATAATTGGGTTAATGTGCGTATCGAGATTTTACTTTACTTTTAGAGAGTAAATAAATTTTGTAAAAGTGAGTTTTGCTTATCGAATCCACTGAATCAAACGAGTCACTGAGACAATACACAGTTGTCTCCGAATGTCATACTATTTTTATCTCGGTAAATTTCCCACACGACTATTTGTATTTAAACTAAATGATAAATCTGTCAGGCACACTAAACATGTGAAAGTATAACATAGGATAGTGTTTTAACTAATTATTTTAACCTTCAGTTCGGCCGAAAGATGTCCACTGCTAGACATAGGTCTCCCCCAAGGTTCGCCAAACATAGGTACCGGTTCTCCGCATCCAACGCGTTCCCGCAACCTTGGTTACCAGGTCGTTGCTCCATCTTGTTGGAGGCCTACTTACACTGTGTCTTCAAGTCCGTGGCTATCAGTTCTCCTACTCTCCTACTAACTTGTAAACAAGAAAGTTTGTGAAGATATTTAGATGGTTGTTAGTCAATGATTAGCAATATTAAAAGAAACTTTGCGCATAGACAGACAAATTTTAGATTGAGACAAAGCAGAGGTCGGAATTTTCACGGCAAAACAAAAAACTGTCTCAACCAAACTAGTTTTGATTTTGCCGTAGGATGCACTGTTTTCAAGATATTTGACAAAACACCGGTTCTCTTCCGATCACCGAGGTTAAGCAATGTCGGGCGCGGTCAGTACTTAGATGGGTGACCGCCTGGTTTCATTTTTGTTTTTTGAATGTTTTGTTATGACGTTGTCACGTTAAACTATCGTCCGTAAACCGACTTTATAGACAACCGGTTTTTTCTCGAGAACCTTTTTACCCTATCTGCCATCAAACTGATGTCACGAAGTTGTTGTTGTTGTGAAGCTACGAGCGATGTGTCCTTCATCCACCTCCTCCTCCTGTCCTCCTCCTCTCTCCTGTGGCATCCATGAACCGGAAGATGCAGTATAGGTAGGCCACTAACAAGGATGGAGCGACGACCTGGTTAAAGTTGCGGAATCGCTTTGGAAGAGGATGGCACGGGACCGATCTGTTAGACGAGCCTTGGGGATCCCTTATGTTCAGCAGTGGACCGTCATTCGGCTGAAATGATGATGATGATGAACGTTTAATAAATCGATAAACGCCGGCTGCATACACGAAAAAGGGTGACGCAATGTAACGTACATATACTTACACATGTCCCGTACATGTACCTACAGAGCAGTGAATGCTAGTATGTACGGTCAAGTGCATAAATATGTATCGTTTTAATCCTTTCATATCTATGAACCAACACCTTAATTCGATGACATAAGAGCTATACGACATAATTATTTATGAGCAAGTTGTATCCACCCATATTTTTACACTTGACTGTACAAGAGAGCAGCGAACGCCAGCATGTACAATCTTAGTACCTACTAGCGCTCGGGTAATTTTCAATGCATGGGGGGTGTGGGATGCGGGGGGCTGGGTGTTTGGGGGGTGCGGGGGGGTGTTGCGGAGGGCTTGTGGGGGGATGTTACTGGGGGGGATGGCACGGGACCGATCTGTTAGGCAAGCCTTGGGATCCCTATGTTCAGCAGTGGACCGTCTTTCGGCTGAAATGATGATAATGAAGAACCTTTTATCAGGCCAAAAAAAAGTCAAAGTCAAAGTCAAAATTCTTTATTCAATTTAGGCATCAATTGATGCTCCTATGAACGTCGAAAAATCTACCACCGGTTCGGAAAAAACCCTGTTGAGAAGAAACCGGCAAGAAACTCAACAAGGTATCTTTTTTTCAATCAGATCTACATCTATCTATCTATCTAATACCTTTAAACGAGCAATTCTTGTATATATGTATATATATATATATATATATATATAATCAGGATCTCGGAAACGGCTCCAACGATTTCGATGAAATTTGGTATGTGGGGGTTTTCGGGGATGAAAAACTGATCTAGCTATGTTTCATTTTCAGAAAATCGCTTTTACTCGTGTTTTCCGGCTATTTTTGTTTGCATTAGAATATAAAGCTAAATTTCGCCCACTTCGAGCAGATCATAATGGCACATTAGAAATCGGGTGGTCTCGGATCCAGCCGACCTCGGTTCGAATCCACGTTTTTTTACAAGATTTTTAGTTTTTTTTTTAAGTTTATTTTTCATGAGAAAACGTCAAGTTTCTTCTTTTGTGAGAAAAAGTTACTTTTTTGTGAGAAAAAGTTACTTTTTTGTTAGAAAAAGATACTTTTTTGTTAGAAAAAGCGACAGAAGAGACACTATGCGGACAGTAAAACAAACTTATCAAGGTAAAACATTCAAATTGATGGCACCCTTATGGCACCAGTTGGCAGCACCGTCTATGTGCACGTTCCCTATTGGGAGCACACAGAACAGGAAAAGCCGGTTGTCTGTAAAGTCGGTTTACGGACGAAAGTTTAACGTGACTCACCCCTCCACCCCCTCCGGTGTTTTTGTCAAATATCTTGAAAACGGTGCATCCTACGGCAAAATCAATGAAATTTTCATCCCCCCTTTAACACCCCCGCGCTCCCTCCCCCGCATCCCCTCCCCCCCCTCTCAACCCCCCCCCCACCCCTCCGGTGTATATAATCAGGATCTCGGAAACGGTTCCAACGATTTAGATGAAATTTGGTATTTGGGGGTTTTCGGGGATGAAAAATTGATCTAGCTTGGTCTTATCTCTGGGAAAACGCTTGGTACCGAGTTTCTGCCCGAGCAGAGCTCGGTCGCCCAGGTACTTGTTATTAAATGACATACATCTAAAGTATTTAATACAATTAAATTTTTTAACACAGTAGATACGCTATTTGAGAGTAGGGATCGCCAATGCGGATCGGAATTATTTCCAATCATCCCTGTCCATGATATAGTCATTAATTTTATAGTACGCCTTAGATATTAATGTCTTCTTCACAATGGATTTGAATTTTGTATCAGTTTGTTCGGTTATTGTTTTCGGAATTTTATTATAAAATCGTATGCATCTTCCCAGAAACGACTTTTTAGTTTTAGCCAGTCTGTAAGATGGAACTTTAAGCTTCCCTGTGTTTCTAGTAACCTTTGGCTTATCGACGTTAGTGGGAAAATCACATATGTTCTTTCTTACATACATGATTATTTCAAATATATACAACGACGGCAGGGTTAGGATACCTATTTCTATAAAAAAAGATGTTAAATAAAGAATCGCGTGTCCTTAAGTTATATATCGCTCTGATAGCCCTCTTTTGCAAAATAAAAATTGATTCCAAGTCTGCAGCAGATTCCCATAAAATAAGGCCGTATGAAATGATGCTATTGAAGTAGGAAAAATACACCAACCGTGCCGTCGCCACATCGGTTAGTTGCCGTATCTTTCTGACTGCAAACGCAGCAGAGCTCAACCTATTCGCAATTGCTGTGGTGTGCGGTCCCCACTGCAATTTAGAGTCCAGTGTTATTCCTAAGAATACCGTTGATTTTACAAATTCAATACTTTGACCGTTAAGTTTAATATTTGAGACCGAATTTGAATGAGGCGGATTTAACAATGAAAATTTAATACATTTTGTTTTCTTAGGGTTTAGTAACAAATTATTGGCAGCAAACCATGCGGATATCAAACTTTTAGATTGTAAATGATTTTCACGAACGCATTTCTAAAACAGGCGAAGAATCAAGATCATTATACTATTATTTATAACTCAACCTTGCATGATAAGGTTGGTGACACAGTGTTTAAAATAACTTCGAAAACAATAGTTACTATGTTGTAACAATCACTCTTTAATGGAAACGGAAATTCCTACGTCTTGTTAGTTCAGACGGTCAACATTTAAATAGAGAAACGCTAGAAGTAAGAGACTGCATCATCATCATCATTTCAGCCGTAGGACGTCCACTTGCATCCACCCTGAACCTGCGGGCTTAGGCTCAAAAAACTCACTTTCTCGAAATGTTCACCTTTTCTAAGGGTACACTTGTTAAGGATCACTTTCTCGGAAGGCGCACTGTCTCAAAAAGTGCACTTCCCAATTGGTACACTTTCTCAGATTGAGCACATTCTCAGAAGGTGCACTTTCCCAAAAAGTGCAATTTCTCAAATGGATTTATAGGTACATAGGTAAAAATGTTAACATAGCCATTATAGCTTAGGATCTTCATCTTAGGAAAATTTTGTGGCGACGATGACATTTTTGACTAGTGTACATTTTGGGAAAGTGTGCGTTTTGAAAAAATGTACTTTTTGGGAAAATACACTTACGGGGAAAGTAACCTCAATGGGCAAGTGTACATTTTGGGAGTGTACATTTTGCGGAAAGTGCACTTTTAGAGAAAGTGAATTTTTTGAGCCTAAGCCAACCTGCGGCCTTCATCAAATCGTCCGTCCATTTCGTGGGTGGACGTTTCACGCAGCGCTTGCCAGTCCGTGGTCTCTACTCAAGAACTTTTGGGCCCCAACGGCCATCTGTTCTGCGTGCTATATGGCCTGCCCATTGCCTTTTTACGAGATAATCCGGTTGGTTAAGATACTTATAAGTAAGATATAACTAAAAATTAAAAAATTTAAAAACCCCCAACGCAATTATGTCTCTCGTATGTTTGAACATTAAGTCAATGCCCGTTATGCGTCTAAGATCCCTTCCGCAGTTAACAAAAGAGCTGATAACTTTGAAACTGCAGAACCGATTTTGATGAAACATATCTAAGAACCATTGCCAAGAAACCTGCTTTCTATTAAAAAAAAATTGCATCCAAATCAGTTCACCCGTTTAAGAGCTATGATGCCATAGACAGACACACTGACCTACACACACACATAGTGGTTAAACTTATAACACCCCACTTTTTGAGTCAGGGTATAAAAATACCTCGACGTTTCGTTGTCACTAGTCAACTACGATCACACCCACAATTACCACCACCGACGCTAGTACCACGGTCACTGCAATGTGGCCGACGTTACAAAGTAGGTATAATTTATTGAATCAGGCGTTACTTTGCGGAGGTCCATATTAATGAACTGAAACAATTACTTTGCTCACCCGCGACCTTACGATAGCTACGTTTATGTAGAAAGGCGTTTTCATGCAGTTTCTCCACCTCCACACTGTATGAACACAAACAAATCATACAAACCCAACTATCATCAACGGTTGCGGTACCCTTAAGATGAGCTCTGGTCGAGTTCGAAACGCGTCAGTGTAGTTTGGTGGTAGTGATAGTTGGGTTTGTGTGATTTGTGTGTGTTCGTACAGTGTGGAGGTGGAGGAACTTTATGAACACGCATTTCTTTGTTCCAAAATGTCAAAATATTTATGGCAAAAGGATCTGGTCCAACTACCTTCCTCAAATGCTAAATAATTTTCCCAGGACTACAATTAATAAAATAACTAGTAATCCTAAGAACATTAAAAACATTATTAAGAATTTATTTATTAAGGGCAACTCTTAGCCTAGCAATTAGAAATCTTTAAAAATAAAGATTGGCTAGGTATGTCATTGGTGTATAATTGTTATGAAATAAACAGATATAATTTTTTTTTTTTTTTTTATTTCTTATACCTATAAACGTGACTATCGTAAGGTCGCGGGTGATCAAAGTAATTGTTTCAGTTCATTAATATAATGGACCTTCGCAAAGTAACACCTGATTCAAAAATTAAACATGAAACTACCGTGAGACTCACTCATAGTGAAAATAAACGGATCACTCACGTCTTAAGGGCTACGGATTAGCCCGAAACATGTCAAGCTAAACTCGGCTTAAGACGCGAGTGATCCGTTTATTTTCACTATGATTCAATCAATTATTTCAAATTTAATCTTTAAGTTTCTATATGAAATTTTGCTGACATGTTTTTCCGTGATATTTATTGTTATTATTATTGGATGAGCCACAGGCTCGTAAAAGTACTGCGTATCTTGGTCTCATGAGAATACATAGAAATTAAATTTAAATTTTTAAGATAAAATCTAAAAATTGAAGTAGAAGGCGGGGGCGTGTAATTCTTTGCCTTTTTATGGACGAGATGTACCAGAAAAGATCCAGGGGACTTACAGTGAATGTGATGAAGTAATCTCGAGGTTTTTCTTCTATCCGACGCTATTCCAGAAGGACGCGAAGGACGAAGAATTCGGGAGATTTTAGTCAAAAGTAAAACAATTGTATTATACACTAACAACAAACAAACTATTAAATTATTAAAATATATATAGACGTAGGTTTTGTGATTACTAATTAGTTATGTTCATACAACTTCTTTTCTTTTATATTAAAGTTTGGTTACGCTGTTTAGTTTTCATTAAATTAATCGATGAAAATATTCAGTATGAAACAAAGTTCAAATTTCGTATTTCGAAGTAGCCTGCCTGATTTTTAGGGAATTTCCCGCATACACCCACCAAACAATAATGAACTCTATTTTAGGGGATTTAGATAATTTAATGTATTTTGTGGGTACTACACTACATTATTGAAAGGCCGTAAGTGAAGTTTATTGGCAATCCCCGTGCATTGTTTTAATGATACCGGGTTACCTTTTGCGTTGTCCTCTTAAAAATACTGTTTTAATTGTCACTTTATTTCGAAATATAGAAAATCGGGAGACGGGGTCCCTAAATCGGGATATCGGGAGGGCAGAGCCGAAATCGGTAGATCTCCCGATAAATCGGGAACTTTTTCAACACTGCTTTATCACTTCTAAGCTTCTTCTTGCCGTCTAAACTTTTTGTTTATAGTTTACAAATCATACACTACACAAATAAACCCCGGGGTGGCAAATTAACACAAGAATATAGCGTTTCTACGATCACTTCCAAATTATTGCATGTGTCTCGTAGGAGTTCCGAGCGAAAACTGAGGTTTTTAAAAATGGCCTCCTGACCTTGGGTCACGCGACACTGGGGCGCGTTTTAGTTCACTTTTTCACCTCTAGATGGCGCGATCTCGTCAAATGAATACTGCGTTTGGTTGTGCAATATTTAGATTGGCGTAAACAATTATGTTACAATTTATTTGTAAGTGTAAATATTACAGGTGCAATACTTGGAATATTACAACGTGTCATTTTACAGCGGTCAATGATTCCTTCTTCGGGGCGTCACAGGTCAAAGGAGTCAATTAAAGATAACTTATATTATCTTAGCGAACTATTTATAATTTTACCGGAAGGTTAAATAATCATTGAAGTGTTAACAAGAATTAACTTATTTACTTATGTCAGTCACACCTCACGTCAACATTTTGAAACAATTAAGAACTAACTCTAACGTTGGTTGCACATGGTTGATAATAGATTGTGGTTTTTATTTATTTATAACAAAGGTATTAGTGTGTGTTTGTGTGGTAATGATCATTCTGTTGCGTGTTGTGAAGGTGGACGGAACATGGTGGAAGTGGAGAAGAATCGACTTGGAAAGGGTTCTGTGGGCGTGGCTATAGAACGTAACGTATTTTATTTTTAAAAATCATCATCATCACCATTTCATCCTATAATTTACAGGGCACAGGGCTCCTTTCAGAATGAGAGGGCTTGGGTTGTAGTTCCCACGCGGGACCAGTGCGGATTGGGAACTTCAGATACACCATTAATTTTATTCTCGGGGGTATTCTCACGATGTTTTCCTTCGCCGCAGCTCATGGTACAAAATGTAATTTTCGCACATACGCAGCTAGCGGTTTGATTTATGGCCTCTCAAGCGTAGGGTCGAGGGTTCAAATCCCGGCTCGCGCCTCTGAGTTTTTCGAAATTTTTGAGCTAAATTACGTTTAAAATTTAAAAAAAATTAATTATGTATTTTTATTACAAGCTTTTTTTGCTGACTATACTTTTGGCCCCTGGTTACAAAAATAGTCGTCAAGATAGTCAAACGGGTCTAAACTTGATGGGTCGTATCGTTTTATAACAGAGTTCTCATGGCCACCTTCCAGCTCTATGTCATCCAATTTACACATTCATGCTAAATTTCAACTCAATCGGAAACCGGAAAGTAGGCCAAATTTAACTTCCAAGATTTAACCCGCGCATTAAGTCAAGAAAACTTAATATTGTACCAGGATAGAACTTTTTTTTGCCAATGCCATGTTGACATTTCCTACATCTGCCAAAGAAATCACCGGGAAATTGACTGTGAATAGGTTCTACCCTGGTATACTGGTACGTGATTCAATTTCCTCGAATGATAGGCACATAGATACATAATATATTGTAAGTTGATAAATTAATAAAAGGCTTGTTACTAATTAAAAAACCGGCCAAGTGCGAGTTGGACTCGCGCACCGAGGGTTCCGTACAAATTTATATGTATCTATAAACATCCAGTTTTAGCAGACCCCTGCTCCTAAGCAAAATGTGCGCAGTGTGGAATCATTGTAGATTGGTTACTGATATAGACAGACAGACAAAAAAAATATGCTTTTCGTAATTTTTCCTTTATCTGTGCTATATGACCTTGCTTCGTACCAAATTTCAAGATTCTGAGTTCACGGTAAGTACCCTGTAGGTTTTGATTCCCTTGCGAGTTTCGAAAATATGCGGAAATTTGCGTCATAAACGGCTGTATCTTTTGATTGCGTTGGCTTAGAAGTTTGATTTTTTCACAGCTCCAAGGGACAGTAGATTTGAGTATTTGATCACGCGGCGGACACGACGTACAAATACGCGTTCTTGAATCTACATAAGCACGACGACGTCTGTACACGCGTACGCCTACATACATCGCGCGCGCACTCTTCTGGTTTCTGGCGGTTTCCGGCTATCTGCGCCTTGAGGGGTGGGGTAATTCGAATCGGTGCGGGGCGGACCGTTTCCATTCTGTACGTCAGTACTATTATATATTCTGTGATTTGATATAAATTTCAGCTTGATACCTCTACGCGTTCCTGAGAAAAAGGGTCTTGACAGATGGACGGACGGACGGACAGACGGACAACAAAGTGATCCTATAAGGGTTCCGTTTTTTTATTTTGAGGTACGGAACCATAAAAATACAAAACTACAGACTCCAAAAAACCAATCTTAATGTAGATCTGTTTGAAAAAAAAACCTTGTTGAGTTTACTGCTGGATTTTTCTCAACAGGGTTTTTCCGAACCGGTGGTAGATTCTTCGACGTTCATAAATAGGAGGTTCAATTGATGCCTAAATTAAATAAAAAATTAAATAAAGAATTTTGACTTTGACTTTCGTACAATTATTTAGCAGTGGAGACGTATTCTACAGCTGGGCATTCTATGAGACTATTGACACCACTTGTCTTGACTTAGTCCTAAACTAATTGTAAGCAAAGCTTGTGGGTACAAGACAACCGTACGGATAAACATACTTATTATCACTTGGCTGTCTAGTCCTCAGTTAAATGAATATTAAGTAGGGTAACGGAGGGAGTGATTGCCCATTGCCAGTGTTAAATTTATCAAAAATCAATAGATGGGGTTGTCGTTAGAACGTTGTGCTATAAAAATTAGCGACCGATCCGTAGTCACACCAATTTACTGGTGTGACTGTGGTTCATTTTATTTATCCGTAGCCACACTAAATAAATAAATAAATAAAAATGATTTATTGTACAATCAACATCAAATTAGTTACAGTGCTCAATACATAAAGTAGGTTTGTACAGAGAAGTCACAAGAGTTGTCATACAATCTGACCCCCCAAACTTTTTTTTTTTTTGACGTTTCAAATGGAAAATGAACATTTATTGCGTATGAATTAAGCTATAACAATTAAGAAAAAATAACAAAGAATAAAACTTAACTATAAACTAAATATTACAAACTAAATTAAAAACTAAACTAGATCTAAACAAACAAAAATAATACTATTGCAAACTAAATTAAAAACTAAACTATATCTAAAAAAGGCCCCTGCGGCATTGTGCCGAAGATGCTGGCAGCATTTCCTCGTTGAATCGCTAGGCTAATTATTCTTTGAGCGAGGTAGCTGCCAGCTCTTCGGTCACCGGTAGCATCTATAAGCCTCTTCGAAATCTCTTTGAAGAGGCTTAGTGCTCCTGGGCCCCACGGACCAAGGGTCTCGACACCGAAAGGGATGAAATTATATTCGGCGCCGAGACCACTATACTTGCCAATTTTAGCGGTTTCGGCCGCCTCTGCTGCGGCTGCTGCCCTTGTGGAGGTCCGGTGGATATGAGAAGGGGCTAGTGTGTCTACACAGGTTGCATCCCACACCAGAACCCTTCCCATACTCCACGGGATCAACGACATACCGTCTGGTCTCTTGCCGTCGTCTCTTGAAATACCTGACGGCTCCAGGAGAGCCGGCACGTTAGCCGACGCAAGAGACCGACGAATAATGTCGTTAAGGGCAGCATGTCTCGCGAAGCGGCCCGCGCTCTTCTGGCAGTAGAGTCCGTGGTGCCCAAGCCGGTCTACATCGCTTCCGCAGGGGCAACGATGTGGAGCGCAGACCGGGACCCCAAGACGTAAACAAACTGCGAAACGGAGAGTATTGGGGTCAAGAAAAGTGCCAGTGGTTGCAGATGGGTGTGCGTGGAGCCAGTAACCAGCCTCTTTTGTTCTTACTGCTAGAAGTCTGGCTCGTTCTGCAGTACAACACTGGTCAAGAAGGGAGTCAGCGGTTAATTTGCAAATTATATCGTCCCAGCACCTTTGAAAATTTGGATTATCGGGAAAATTTTGGCCAGGGCAAGCAATTCGCCAGGCACTTTTTGCGTCCACCAAGCCCGAAGTCTCATAGTATGTAGGTAGGATCTTACCTATGAGACTAGACGAGCTATGGGCTGACGACAAAAAAGCCGGTAAAGCAACAAACTAGGTGAAAACCTGGAGGCTTATTGTCTAACGTTTCCGACGCTTGCCTTCACAATCACTGTCTCTTTCTATCAAACGGTATAAAAGGATGACAGAAATAGACGGTGAAAGCGAAGGCAAGCGACAGAAGCGTTAGGCAATACGGCCTCTGGTGTGACTACCGTTTATTTTACCCGACCCATTTAGTCCAGAAAATAGGTAGGTTGGGTTAGTTAGGTAGTTTCTTCTGCCCAAAGGGCAGAAATAGGCTTTGCTGGGCTCCGTTAAATTGGTTTAAATTAAATACTTATATTTAGTCAAGGGTAAGTTGGTTTATATTGGTGTGGCGACGGATAAATGAAATGAACCATAGTTACACCATTGTAGCAAATTGGTGTGACTACGGAAAGGTCATGTACAAATGCTACCGTAACCTTATTCAGTCCAAACCCAAAGTAAACGTTTATCTTGAAGTTATTTCAAACGCGAGCAAATCACGGGTTAAATAGTAATAAAATAATTCATTTTTCATCAGACAGTATAATGATGCGTAAGTTAAACTAAAAGAAGAAGCTTAAAGCAAGTAAGTTTTAAATTTAAACAAAACCCTCAGATTTATCGAACCTAATTGAAATGCATTGAATATGGAAATCGTATTCAGAAAGAAGGCATAAGATACCATAAATACTAAATTTTACTTCGGTAGCACTAGCACAATACACAAGCAACTTTAATGTCACAATAATAAAATCCAAATTCGTCTTTAATCGGATCCAATGAATTTCACCGAACCATCTTTGTGTTACATGAAAACTTACCTTGGGTTTGTTCGTTTTATGGATGAAAATCTAATAATAATGTTACATGACAGTAACAGAAGTATTGAAAAACTTGACTTTAGTTTAGTGGCTTTACAATTTTCAATGTTTGAATTGCGAATAAAAATATTTTAAAGCTTTAGTTCCATATTTCACCGATTCATAGAGATTTAAAACAATGCTTTTACGTTTTTATTTAAGCCATAACATCCGGATTATTTTTCGAACAATAACTTTTTGTATAAGTTTTTTTTTTTTTATTAAAATCCTCGATCCATTCGTGCTATTTGATATTCTATTGTAATTTTTTTTCATTTAATTTAGTGCAAAATGTTGTGTGTGTTTAAGTGCGAGTTGGATAAAGAATACCTGTGGCAAATTTTACGTTAATAAACTAGCAATCACATTTTTCCGAATTGTATTTCTGTATACTGTTTTATTGTCTTATGTGCTGACGCTTGCTTTCGCATTCACTATTTATTTCTGTCAAACGGTATAAGATGGTGATAGAAAGAGATAGTACAAATAACATAACAGAGGAGCTGGGACGACATACACTGCAAAATTACCTATGACCATCTCTTGAGCTGTAGTACAGGTTCGGCACGAGCTAGGCTATTGGCTGTGGGAACGCATGAGGCCGGCTACTGGCTTCACGCGTTTCCATCGTCTAATACTGGAACCTTTCTTGAGCCTGACACGCTCAGAATTGCAACCTGTCTACGGCTCGGGGTTCCGGTTTGCGCTCCTCACGTGTGTCCCTGTGGCAGTGACGTCGACCGGCTAGGACATCACGGACTGTCATGTCAAAAAAGCGCCGGCCGCTTCTCAAGACATGCTGCACTAAACGACATTATACGCCGGTCCCTTGCCACCGTCAACGTGCCAACGTTGCTTGAGCCCACAGGCATTGCAAGAGACGATGGCAAGAGACCGGATGGTATGAGTCTGATTCCATGGAAGATGGGTCGGGTGCTGGTATGGGATGCCACTTGTTCAGACACGCTGGCCCCTTCCCATCTCCATGGTACTTGCAACAGACCTGGTGCAGCTTCAGAAGCGGCTGAAAAGGCGAAAAGACTGAAATACAGGGGTCTAGGCAGCGAATACGATTTTGTCCCATGCGGTGTCGAGACCCTTGGTCCGTGGGGTCCTAGCGCCTTAAAGCTCTTTAAGGATATTTCTAAGAGGTTAGTCGACGTCACAGGTGACCGAAGAGCTGGCAGCTTCCTCGGACAAAGAATTAGCTTAGCTATTCAAAGAGGAAACGCTGCCAGCATCTTCGGCACCTTGCCTAAGGGGACTAGCTTTCAGAATATGTTTTAGTTATATTTTATATTTTTGTTTTCTTTTTTCTTATTGTACATACATTTTTTTTTAGTCTAGGATAGTTGTACATATGTTATATATTAGTATAAATGGTCAATGAATATAATTAAAAAAATAACATAACATCTGACTTGAGAAATATTTCTCTATTATTGTGGTCTATTGTGCCCGCGCGTTAGATAATTGGCATTCTGTTCTAAAAGGAACATTGGATTAAAAGTAACCTATTTTGATTTCTTAATTACTATCATTATATGAAGCACTCAAGACTTACTCACGACTCTTGTTGAGTTTCTTGCCGGGTTCTTCTCAACACGGTTTTTATGAACTGGTGGTAGATTCTTCAGCATTCATAAAAGCTTCAATTGAAACCTTAACTGAAAAAAAAAATGCTTTGACTCTTTATATTGGTAAAATTACTTCGATGTTTCGACCACCTGCAACCGACCGACAAGTGCTGCAATGTTTTTAGAAAGATGAGGTTTGAAGTGTGTGTCTCAAAATTAATTTGTAATATTTCATCAGGCAGAGATTAGTTCTACTTAAAACCTCTAAAAAGATTTATCATTGTAGTTTTTGATTTAAAGTGTAGTCACGTGCTGATGCCGTACACGTTGCACATTGACGATGTATAAAACAATTCTCAATGACAATTAAATAATACTGAAAAATGTTGTGATTTTCTGTCAAACTAATGTGGCAATAAAATTACATTAAGTCAATCGCCACATGCAACATGCAGTAACCGCAACAGTGTGAGCAGCTACCAGCGCCTAATTATGGCCATCGCATTAGGCAGACAGACTAATGTGAAGACGACGTTTGGTCGCTGAAGTAGTTTGAAACAAGTTCAGTGACCGCATTAGGTGAACGAAGTAGTGTTATTGCCGCATAACCCATTCACCCAATGAAATCCTCGTCATTGTCATATCCGCCCAAAGGTTCCCTCAAAGAGTTTCACAACGATCGGTCCTACACTGCTCGCATCCTAGTAGTTTCTGCAATCTTTACCATCTTGTTGTGGGCCTTTCCACCCCACGTCCCTTTGGTTTGCAGTCACCACTCTAGAATCGTACTCTACCATAGACGGCAATTATATGAGCCTCATGAAATATCCGGGATCAATTCAGAGATATTGTTCTATTGTTGTGTTAGCGTTCTATTGTTGGGCAAGGGCCTTCCTTCTTTTGTTTTACTGTTGCCTAAACCTTCTATATCATGCGGTAACTTATTTATCGTATTATGTTTGTACTTTTCAGACTATGGTATCGGTGTTCGCCACATCCAGATGGGCTGCATGTGTGTCTGCATGATTGCTCTCTTCATCGCGCGCAGCAGCATGGCTGTGGCAGTCCTGGCCATGACTGATGGAAGCCGCAGAAACGACACTAGCATTAGGGTAAGATCTCCAGCAGTAGGTACTCTATTATTACACGTACCTAGGTCACGTTTTAATTCCAGACCTGGAGGACGGCATGGACATCGAACGCGAACGGAGGGCGCTGTCGGTCAACACAATTATGAGTCTTGTCACTTGAATAAATGAATTTGAATTGAATTGAATTATCACCATCATTTCAGTTGTACGACGCCCACTGCTGGGCATAGGCCTTCCTCATTGATATCCAATCACGGTTGGAAGCGACTTGTATCTACCGTAAAACCGTGGCCTTTACCAGATCAACTAAGCTATCTATCTCGTTGGTGGACGTCCAACTCTGCACTTGCCAGTCCGTGATCGGGTCTCTATTTGAGGACTATTCGGCCCCTGTAGTCATGAGTTTTGCGTGCTACATGGCTTGCCCATCGCCATTGCAACGAGCTAACCCATTTGGCTATGTACCCTTGTTCTTCTTCGATTCTCCTCATTCGTGATTCGATCCCATAAAGAAACCTCGAGCATGGTCCTCTCCATAGCTCTTTGAGCGACTCTGAGTACTTACTTCATCACCCAATGGTATAAATTCCCCACGGATAACTTTGACACGTAGTGGTTCTATACTCTGTGGTAGGTAGTTGACATGTGAAAATGAACTCTGTCTGTCTGTGTGCTAGTAACACCATTGGTGAGCCCTGTTTCAAAGAAAAAATATACATTTATGGAGTCACTTTATGTTGATAACTGGCATAGCCAGACTTAAGGGCCTACCAAGCTTTTCGCGCTAATCAATTTTGGGTGGGCGATTTCGGGCGTGGGGGAGGCACGATGGCTCAAGATAGGTTGGTTGGACTGCGCGTGTTTTTGGGTATTTTCATCTTATTACTAAAACAAATACATATTTTAAAAATGTAGCAACACTACGCCCTTTTTTTTTTTTTTTTTTTTTTTTTTTTTTTTTTTTTTTTTTTTTGGTGTGGAAAATGCACCTTATGCATCGTCGCCGTTCGGGGAAACGGAGGTATGTGGGGCTCTCCCCAAGGGGGGCCTACCCACTAAAAACCACACGGATTCCCTCGTTTGCCATTGTGAACGCCACGGGAGCAAAATGTGTCACCGCAACGCACACTGGCCGCCCCGGGATGGGGCTCCTCTGTCGACACCGTGCAATGCGGGCTCGGCACTCCCCGGCCTCCCCCGCTGGTGAAGGATTGTTTAAAGAGGTTTACTCCTCGTGGCTTCCGCAGATGCCCACGTTCCCAGCAAGCCGGGGTTACGTGCCCTCACGTTAGCTTCCGCGCCCTCATGTCCTGCTCTGGAAGCAGAGCGGTACCGAGGGCGCGGTCGCTTCCGCCCACCAGGCTCCCCCTCGCCTTTCCCTGCTCGGGCCACAAAGCAGGTACTAGGCTTAGGCTCGCCTCCATCTCTTGTCCCCTAAGAAACCCCAAAAGCTAACCCTCCCCATAAGGCGTTTGGCGCCTCAGCAGGTTGCAGAGCGGTGGAGTTTTCGGTAGCCCAGGCCGTGTGGCGAGTACGGCGGGGCTACTTACTAGGTCCAAGGTTGCAGAGCGTGCACTATTGGCAACCGAACGCCTGTCCCTCCTATGCTATCCCTCCCTATATAGGGCGTAAGTCGCATCGAGGCCTGTTGCAGAGCGGAGAACCTTTCGGTAGCCCAGGCCGTGTGACCAGCACGGCGGGGCTACTTACTCAGTTCAAGGTTGCAGAGCAGCTTCCCGTCAGCTACCTTACGCCCGTCCTCTCAAAATACATACATATCATAGATACATGGCCCATATAATACATATATACATATCCCCCCCAGTCGGATATTAGCCACCGGTAAGATAATGTACGAATACATTATCTTACCGTTGTTGCCCAGGGTGCACCGTCCCAGGCGTTACCCTTCCCCACCCCATGAGGCCTACGCCTCGGATAGAAGGGAGTGGTAACGCCCGGGCACTCGAGGAGGTTTCCGACATCGCACCCCAACACTACGCCCTAGAAAACATCTTGTTTATTAACATTCTAAAAGTCATGACCTGCCGTGCAGTATTAGCGACGTACTACGATTTTATTTTATTTTTTAGAGACAACTAGATTTTTTTTCTACCGAGCGAACTATAAGTAATCGTGTTTCGATAAACACTTGTCATTAGAGTGAATCCTCAAATATCTTACTTGTAATGATACAGCACAAGATTAAATTAATGAAATAAATGCGCCAAAAATACGGTAGGCCCTTAAGCATTTAAGATTTTCAGACTTTTCTTTTTAATGTACTGTAAGCGGTACCCATTTTAAGGACTATCTTTAGATTTCACTCGCTTAGAAGTTAGAGTTTTTCATAGCTTCAAAAGGTTGCAGACGTATTTGATGCTAGTATTAACTTGATACTTCTAAATATTCCAGAAAAAAATATCTTGACAGGCATACAGACACCATCTATAAGGGTTCCTTTTTAATACAATACGAATCCCCGCAAATTATTGTAGAATTGATATTAAAACGTGGCTACAAATTAATTCAGTTCGTAAACTCTGTCTGGGCTGAGACAATTTCATAAATAAATAAATGGCATTTGTTGAAGCTTAATATTTAGACAGTACGAGAAATTAGTACGAGTTGCGATACATTGCTGCCGACGGTCGATCATTTATAAATTCATAGTTATGCAGCCCAGCAATGTAATTAAACCTTTCGATATTATTCGCATCGTACAAATTAAGCTTTAAAAACCATCGAGACCTAATGCATGAACAAATAATGATTCAATTTTTATTAATTGGAACAGTCTAGATCGAATCTGCGGTCGAACGAATTGAACTGTCAGTTTGCTGAATATTTCAATTATTTCGTTCCATGTCGAGAAATTTAATATCAGATATTATTTATTTTTTATTAGCAGTGCGGCTGCTCACCCAGCAGTGTTGGGGCGCATACCCAGGAGACGTGGGTTCGAATCCCACCGGCGCACCCGAAGAACTTTTTCGCTTTTAAATAATCTTAGATTCGGTGAAAAAAAAAATAATATTTGAATAAATAGATGTGGTACATCATTTCTTACGCGTTTCCAATGTAATTTGGAACGTAGGAGTCGTAGCTTCTAATAGTTGCGATGGATGTTACCACACGCCACTGTTGGCGTATGTAAGCGATTAAGAATTTCGGGGGAGTCGGTTGGATGCGACGTGGTTCAATTGGTAGAACACCCGTGTTGGGGCGCATACCCAGGAGACGTGGGTTCGAATCCCACCGGCGCACCCGAAAAACTTTTTCGCTTTTAAATAATTTAATATCAGGTTGGAGTTAAAAAGATTAAACCACTTTAAGGACAGGCACCCATATTTGTTGAGGCACTGGTTATGTTATACCTACTTGGAACATTTTCAATACTGTAGCACTAATAAAAACGTGGTAGGTAGCCAATAATTTTTTGACACCTGAAAATTACTACAGGAATTGAAAGAATTTTGCCTCATGGAAAAATATTTATTATAATTTATTTCTCCATATTTAGAGAAATACACAAAATTAAAAAAATATATCTGAATTTACCAGTACTACCACAGAATAGATACGTTTCTTTTGCCTTTTTTACCAGAAAAAAGAGCTGTCATAATTTTAAATTTCACATTCACATTGAGACTTGACAAATACATAAAATGATCTATTTTTATTAATGTTAATGCACGAACGACGTGTTATTGATTTAATTAATAAGATTTTAAAAGAGCCCGTAGTTGTGATCGGTAAGCAAGATAGAACCAAACCGCCTAAGCAAACCACACCCAACGTCAACGTCAGATTTACGTAATGACTTATTTTTAATAGAGACTAGACTAAAGTAATGGAGCTATTGTGTGGTAGTTTTGGAGTTATGCCCTTTTAGAAAAAGGACATCTTAAAAGAATTGTAATAAATTAATTAATAATCCTAGTGAAAATTTAAAACTATCAGCGTCTTTCTCTTTCCAAACAGAATACAGAAAACGAATCAAATTATAGTTTTGTAGCGACAGGCAGGGGTAAGGTGCGTAAGTAAGTAGTAAGTCGTAAGCGTTAAACAAAAATAGAATCAAAAGCGTGTCCGTTCGCCTGCTCGCGCTAAAGCCGACTGCCGGCCATCTACGCGCGGACCGCCAACATGGCGCGCGCGCGCAGGTAACCAGCCATTGTAGACCTGCGGCTCAGTCCGTCAAGAACCGAGCCGGAGGTCTACCTCGGTTTGCCCTAGGAGGGAGCCTGGCAGAAACCGTGTCGTCCCTGTCACACGCTATAGTTTTAGAAAATATGAAATCTTGTTACCTGATTTACATTCTCGCCTCGTCACCTCGCCTCGCGCCTCGCCTCGTCGTCTCGCTCCGGACGCGAGCCTCAAAATCAAGGCAAATCACGAGACGAGGCGCGAGGCGCGCCTGTTCACACTCTCGTCTCGTGGCTCGTCCCGCAGTTCGTCTCGCCACAAAATAAAAAAGTACAGAAGTCAATCAAGTGTATGTACTTCACTTTTCATACCTATGCTCGGCGGTCGCTCTAGGGTTGTCAATTATGGCATCTTAATATATAAAAGAAGAAACTGACTGACTGACTGACATATCAACGCACAGCCCAAACCGCTGGGCCTAGAGATTCCAAATTTGGCACGTCGGTTCCTTATAAGGTCTAGGGGTGCACTAAGAAAGGATTTTTCAAAATTCACTCCCTAAGGGGGTGAAACGGGGGTCCAAAGTTTGTATGGGGAAACAAGATTAGTTCGACTATTTTATTCGAAACTTCACAGAAGTACTCCTAACAATAAATGATTAAACACGTGTTTCAGGTTTTTTAGGAATTCAACCCCTAAAAGGGGGGAAAGGGGTAACAAAGTCTGAAATCAACATGGGTGTTGTTTCTATGGTTTATCGGGTCGCTGGTTATGAAAACAACAACGGTTTTAAAATCCGATGTGGCATACGTAAAATACCATCTCCCTGGATGGGGTGCGATGGGGTTGAAATGTCTAAATATCAATATGGGTGTCGTTTTTAAGGTTTTGCCCAAACCACTGGACCTAGAGACTTGAAATTTTGCACATAGATACCTTATTCAATGTAGGCATCCACTAAGGAAGGATTTTAGGGAATTCCCACGGGAACGGGAAAAAACGAGATTTATATATTCGATTCCGAGTGACCCTATCTCAGTAACAATAATAACTAGACTCTTCAAATTTGATACACAAGTAGGTATTACATAAGTTAAAACATTAATTTCAGGATTTTTCAAAATTCCCGCGGGATAAGGAAAAAACGGGATTTATATATTCAGTTCAACGGAATCCTATGAACTATAATTACTAGACTCTTCAAATTTGGCACAGAAGTAGGTTATTATAATAGTAAAAAATAGTTTTAAGGATTTTTAGAAATTCCCACGGGATAAGGAAAAAACGGGATTTTTCGTTTTACTTGGTCGTAGAAAGCTGAAATTCGGCATGTAGGTTACTTGAGGAGTGAAGACGAGCATTGAGAGAGGACTTTTCAAAATTTTCACGGGAACGGGATAAAACGGGATTTTTCGTTTTACTGGTCGTAGACAGTTGAAATTCGGCATGTAGGTTGCTTGAGGAGTGTACAGGAGCATTGAGAGAGGACTTTCTAAAATTCCCACGGGAACGGGAAAAACGGGATTTTTTGTTTTACTGGTAGTAGAAAGCTGAAATTCGGCATGTAGGTTGCTTGGGGAGTGTAGAGGAGCATTGAGAGAGAACTTTCCAAAATTCCAACGGGAACGGGAAAAACGGGATTTTCCGTTTTACTGGTCGTTGAAAGCTGAAATTCGGCATGTAGGTTGCTTGGGGAGTGTAGAGGAGCATTAAGAGAGGACTTTCCAAAATTCCCACGGGAACGGGAAAAAACGGAATTTTTTGGTTTTACTGGTCGTAGAAAGCTGAAATTCGGGATGTAGGTTGCTTGAAGAGTGTAGACGAGCATTGAGAGAGGACTTTCTAAAATTCCCACGGGAACGGGAAAAACGGGATTTTTCGTTTTACTGGTAGTAGAAAGCTGAATTTCGGCATGTAGGTTGCTTGGGGAGTGTAGAGGAGCATTCAATTCAATTCATTTATTTAAATAGTTTTAGTACATAGTTATAACTATTAGTAGGCACTGAGAGAGGACTTTCCAAAAATTCCCACGGGAACGGGAAAAAACAGAATTTTTCGTTTTACTGGTCGTAGAAAGCTGAAATTTGGCAAGTGGGTTCCTTGAGGAGTGTGCATCTTGCTTGCATGCTTGCTTGCCTGTATGCTTGCTTGCTTGATATCTTGGTTCTTTGGAATACTCATGGTACACGCGAGCAAAGCCGCGGGCAAAAGCTAGTATGCACATAAAACTTATCGTGAAAGTGGCACTTGTTTCTAGTTGTTTGATTTATTGTTGATATTCAAACGGGAAGAATGGAAATATAAAATAATAATAATTAAAATACCTACCTACAAAATTTAGCGTTTGTCAATTTTCACTATCGAAAATCCCTAATAACTTCTAATCGGATTATCCTAGTTATACAATTTCCATTGTCCTATCGGTTTTAGACCTAAACCTATCTAATGACACTAAAAACAACACAATATCTATACAAACAAAAAAACATGTTTTCAACTTACGTAATATTAGTGGCATGAATTTACCGTACAAAAATGTAGTTAGGTATAAGTACCTAACCACATTTTTTGTAAGGTAACGTTTATTTATACTGATTCAAAATAGGAAACTATTATTACTTTGGGAGTCGGGGCGAGGTGCTTACCTATCTACCTAACTATTCTATGTAACGTTAAAATGAACTATCGAAATACAAGCAGATACCTACTAAACTTACCTCTCTGAAACCACTGGTAGCTTAAAAAACGACCATTCACCGTTTAGGGTTGAATTTAAACAACCGTCCACTGAACAGTTACCTATAATAACCTTTTTTTTGTTGCTCCATTATAGCACTCGAAAAATTCCACAGACGCGCCACACAAAATAAATAAATACGCGCGACCACAGCGCGCGCCTCAAAAAATTCCACTGACGCGCGACCACAGCGCGCGCCTCAAGCGGGTAGCAGTCGCGCTCGAACTGTTCCGGACTGTTCCGAGATATCGTGTCTGTGAGCAGTGTCTATGTGTGCGTTGCTCGAGCGCACTTTGTGTGTAGATTTATTTCTGTACTTATTCTGTGGTCTCGCCACTCGTACGCGAGTGTAAACCAGGTATGTCAATTTAATTGATCAAGTGCTGCCAAGCTGCCACACCCGCTTCCAGTTGAACTAAGGTATCGTTGCGAACTACACTTTCCGTTGACGTTCGTGTCGTCACAGTGTGTAAGTCTTTGTGTTTAATTTGAAAATGTGTCTCACTGAAAAACAGCATTATAGTTTGCCGCAAAAATATGCTGAGTGGGGCCCAATTTATACTATTCGATGTTTTTGATTTGTATTCCTACCAAATGTATTTCTTCCTGTGTATTGGATAAGTGTAAATGTCTCTCTCTGATCTCTCAAGTAGAAGATTGTTGGTGCGAATCAGGGCATTTTTATTTTGCAAATCTTTTCAGAGAGTAAAATATATAGTGAACAAACCTTTGCAAAGTAATAACTTGGTGTGTGATGAAGTTTCTGTTAGCAGCGAGCCCCGCAAAGCCCAAGCCTGTGTCTAGCAATAAGACGTAAGAAGAAGGTGATAATGAGAGAGAGAGAGAGAGGAAGAGAGAGAGAAATAGAAAAAACATCGAATAGTGTCAATTATTGATTGATTGATTGATGACGATAAAAATATGACTGAGCCTGAAAATTAAAGTGTTCCATGCTGACATCTTACCTTTGACTTTCTCTACACCCTCGACATTATTAATTTGTACATAAATTAAAAGCAACCTTCTTTTTGCAGATATACAACTGGGACAAAGAAACCCAGGGCATCATTCTGTCCTCATTCTTCTGGGGTTATATCATAATGCAAGTCCCGAGCGGGCTCCTGTCCAAGAGGTTCGGAGGGAAGCCCATACTGCTGGTCTCTCTCCTGGCTAATGGGTTCATCAATTTGATGATACCGACCCTGGCTGACCTGGTAATTTTTAAAATTTTGCTGTTTTAAATTCGGCCGGTAATGATATTCCAATGGCGGCATTATTTTGAATTAAAATTCTTTGAGTGTGATGCAACTGAAGACCTTATTTTATAAGACGAATATCTCAGATAACTGTGTATAATGGCAATTGAAAGCTATAGCTTAATTTAAAATGACGCGCCATGCCACCGCATTTACGCGCAGGTTGTTTCGGTATCCTATTATCTCGCCTCATTCGTTTTTCGTTTAGTTCTTATTTCGTCTCATTCTGTATTCGTCTTCGTCTTGTTCGCTATCCGTCACTATCTTTTTTGGTCAAATTCTGCAACTTATCTCTAAATACGTTTTATTCGTTTTTCGTCACGGTCTTCCTTGGAATCATTCGTCGTTCTTCCCTTTCGTTTTATGTCTCATTTACTTATTCTCCAAAATTATTTCGATACGTTCGGTGCTGGTAAATAAATGTTTTACGAACATGTAAATGAGACAAAAACGAAAGGGAAGAACGACGAATGAGTCCAAGGAAGATCGTGAAGAAAGACGAATAAGACTTATTAAGAGCGATACAAGTTACAGAATTTGACCATGCACATTTTAGTCATACACATTTTTATGTTCGCGTCTCTCCTATAGATATGGAAAAAGTTAAGCCCATATTTATATTATTTATTACAAATGTATATCAGCATGTGTAGAGCGCCTGGCTGACTTACGGCCCATTTAGGTAAATAGTAAATCTTAAGTTTGCTGATTCGGAATCGCTAATTTTATGTCGACAGGAGACGACTATATTGTTTCTTACGCTGTGTAAAGTCAAGGACTTTAATTCATTTATGGTGGCTACCATGGAACCTTTTCAAATGAAAAGTTATTACGATTTTCTTTGTTAATTAATGCGATGTCACTATAACGTTTACTGTGAAATGGTTCCATGATGGCTCATGAATTAAATTCTTTGACCGTTCACCCCAATATATTCGTACTTTTTGACCAAAAGAAGAGGTTCCCAAGTTTCAGCTTGACAAAGGCTACAAGCTTTTATTTAGCTCACCCCGTTTGTTTTATTCTTGGGTCAAATCTTAGAAGTCTAATTTGACCCATTTCCAGTGGTTGGATTCACCTGAAATTTGGTATACTTATGTAGGTTGGATGACAATGCAAGTACAGTCAACAAAAAGTACAGTCAGCTAAAAAGCTTGCTTTAAGAATGAAATTTTTAACCAAACTTATGTTTTTGTCTTTTAATCAGTGGCGTAGCGTGCCTTAGAGGGGCCCTGTATCAAAATTAGTTGGAAGGCTTTCCGGGGAAGCACGAGATTAACTGACATTGTGGATACCATTTTACTAATCTTTGCTTACACACGTTAGGGGCCTTTGTAGCCGGGGGCCCCGTATCATTGATACAGCTGATACGGCGATAGCTTCGCCCAGACTAGTTTTTTTTTATTAGCCTGTTTTGGTGTCTCACTGCTGGGCAACGGCCTCTCATCTCTTGCTCCACTCTTGTCTATTCAACGCGAGCTCCAGCCATCCCACGTGATAAACATCTAGGTCGTCCCTCCATCTCCGCTTTGGTCGGCCTCTATTAATGATAATAAATAAATAATGGTAATGGTGGAGATGATGACAATCACCTAAGCGATACTGATAATCTTTTTGCAGGGTGGTTGGCGACTAATGTGCGCCGCCAGGGTGTGCATGGGGTTGACCCAAGCTTGCCTGTACCCCGCCTCACACACGCTTATAGGACGCTGGTTGCCGGCTCACGAACGGACGACCTACACTGGAATTGTTTATGGAGGTATGGCTCACATTATTTAGCTTTAAAAAGCTTACACAAGTTTAGCTCTGTTTTTCTTCATCTTTTTCTTTAAAAGCCTCTTCATTAGTAAGGATTGGGAGTTAATCTATTTATTATAAGAAAAATCGATCACCAAATCAAATTCTTACCATTTATATAAACTCGCGCGCGCCATTGTCTCGTCCATTTGACCTGGCGTCACCCACCACTAGATTATGTCTGCTCTTGTATACTTCAATTATTAGAATAGAATAGAATAGAATAGGGTATAAAATTAAATTATAATTGTAATGAATCGAATGTAGAATGTTATGAAATTGTAGTATGTAGTAAACTAATAATTGTTAATTGTTATTTTTACATGATATATTATAATTATTGCATGAAGTTAAAATTTATTATTTATTACTTACATACAATTATAATTGTTATCTTTATTGTATAATATTACTGTGTTTGTTTTATATAATTATAAGTGAATTATCTAATGTTACTGCTTTTAGTCTTGTCATTATAATTACATTTTATTCTAGAGGAGCGGGACCTCCTGTCACAGGTATTCTCACATACCTACTAGGAGGTCTCTAACCTTCTTGTATGTTTCTTTGGATATTGAATAAATACATTTTCATTTTCATTTTCATTTTCAATAGAATAGAAAAACGCTTATTCAGACAACACATCACAACAAAAAATAATTTACATAAAAATTTTAAATAAAAAATAAAACCTCCTTCAAAAAACATCCAAAAAACTATGAAATAATAATTGAACCGAACCGACCACAATAAGCATGAAAATATCTTTCTTCTAATCTGTTTGAAGTTGGTGCCTCAGCTCGAGCTAGCAGGAGTGGACCTAGTAATCTAACTTACCTACATAGCTACCTACTATCTATAGGGCTTCTACACCCCTGCTGGCTCGTGCTGAGGCACCAACTTCAAACAGATTAGAAGAAAGATATTTTCATGCTTATTGTGGTCGGTTCGGTTCAATTATTATTTCATAGATTTTTGGATGTTTTTTGAAGGAGGTTTTATTTTTTATTTAAAATTTTTATTTTTTGCTTTTTAGTTGTTTCTGTATAAAATAGATGCGTAGGATAAAATCATCAGTTTGACTTCGAAATAAGTTTATGTTAAAAATTCTATTTTTAATGATCGACGGGGTTGTGTTGTTTTATTACATAGTTCTATGATACTTTTTGAATGCAAATGTTCGACTTGTCACCGAAAATACTAAAATCGCTATACATTTCTCTTGAATTTTTGAGGAGTTTCTTCAATTCCTCATGGATCCCATCATCAGAACTGGATTCTGGTAACAACGGGACCAACCTTGAAGCATGTGCTTTCAAATAACGAAAAAAATTTCCAAATCGGTTCATAAATGACGGAGTTCTGAGGTAACACACGTTAACCGAATTGAGAACCTCCTCCTTTTTTTGAAGTCGGTTAAAAATAAGAAAGAATATAAAAACAAACAAATAAGGATGTGAAGCCGAAATGGTCTCCACTCAGCAATGCCGTTGGCACGACTAGCAAAAGCAAGCACTTAGAGCAAGCTAGCTGTTTTATTAGTAAATTATAAATGCCATCGCTTATATTATACAAATAAAAATGAATTTCAAAATGTTTTGCTAAGCGCAAAACTCGGGAGTGGCTGTATCGAATACATTCATTTTTTTAAAGATATCTCCGGGACAGATATTTATATGAAAAATACGAATGTTTGTTCTCGAGTTTTGGGTGTGTATCTATCTATATAAGTATGTTTATCCGTTGCCTAGTACCCATAACACAAGTTTTGCTTAATTTGGGACTAGGTCAATTGGTGTGAAATGTCCCGTGGTAATTGATATTATTTATCCAACATGACTCTTCTTTCGAAGGGATTACCTTACCACCTGTTTGTCCTTCTCCAGGCACAATAATTGGCACGGTAGTGGCCATGCCAGTGTCTGGTTTACTGGCGGAGACAGCCATTGGATGGAAGCTAATATTCTACTCCATATCGGGTCTTGTTCTCGTGACAGCAGCCGTCTGGTACTTTGCTGCAGCGAGCTCGCCAGAAGAACACAGATTGATGGGTGATGAAGAACGAAAGTATATTGAGAAGGGGTTGAAATCTGCTAATATTAAGGTGAGAAACAATTGATTACAGAATCGAAGATAGAATGGGTAATGCTTTTCGGTAAGGCATTTTGACGAAAGACTCTTTTTCTACTGATGACAGTTAACAGTCAGTGATTATTTTATTAGTAATCACTTATTGAATTATTATTGTTTGACTGAGCATGTAAAACCGACTTGTGTAAAGTAAAGTAAAATAGTTTATTTCTGAAAACGGGTTTCACAAGATGGTAAACAAATGTAAATCAATAATAAGGACCAACCATTTTCTACTTAAGTAAGCATGCAATATGTCTCATTCTAAATTTGCTGGTACTTAAAATATCCGTGCAAATTAAGAATTTTCTTAAAAACTAGAACTTAGGGAATTACTTAACAATAATTTATTTGTTTCTGGTTTTGAGCGTGAACATCTCACTAACACTATAGAAACATAATTCATATGTGCATTTTTTAAGTGCAATTTATGTTATGTTCGTGAAGCCAGACAAACGAACTAGTTCGCAAAATTTTCCCGAAACGTATTATTTATTAATTGGAAGAGTTTATCGAAATATACCACCCGAGAAAGTGTACCTTACAAGTCTAAACCATAGGTTTTTATTTTGTTATAAAATTATCTAATAGGTTCTTCCGACTCCTTGGAGGGAAATAATCCGTTCTAAGGAAATGAGGGTGCTCGTCATAACTCACATCGGTGCTTCGGTGAACTTCGGGCTGTTCTTTGTGGATATGCCCACGTACTTAGAGCAAGGACTGCAGATATCTTTAAAAACCGTGAGTTACCATTAAAGTTAATTTGACTTGACAACGTCTATTAAATCGACGAACGCCGACTGCACGCACGAAAAAGGATGACTCAGTGTAACGTTTGTAACGCAATGTCCCGTTACGCGTCCCGTTACGCTCGAGCCGATGAACGATCGGAGCGAGAGCGCGGCACGAGCGAGCGAAAGGCACAATCGGCAAAAGTATGCAATCATTTCATCAATGTTTTGTTATGACGTTGTCACGTTAAACTATCGTCCGTAAACCGACTTTACAGAAAACCAGTATTTTATTAAGTAAGTTATTTATCGTTTCTAAGATTATCCTATTACTGCTGGTACACTGCACGTCTGTCTGTTTGTCTGTCTATCTGCCTGTCACAGGGTTGTATCTAGGGAGCCAAATTTTATGTGTGTCGGGGGTACGTATCAAATTATATAAAGTTTAAAAATAATAATGGACGAAATACATAAATGGTCATTAATATAATGCAATTTTATTGGAATTTCTCAACTTTACAGAATATTCATAAAATAAACCTTACCTAACCTAAACCAATCTGTAGATTACATGATTTTTTTCGTTTCATTAATTAGTTTCGTTTAGTTTCATCGAAAATTTTAGTATTATAATGACCTAACGTGTTTCGTCCATTATTCGTTTTAAACTACGTATTTTGATACGATCCCGTGTGTTGGTATTTAACGTATTGAACCGATTTATTATGAAAATGAAGTAAGGAGATACTTTTATGATCTTACAAAGGACATTACAATACGTTTACTTTTAGTTTACCACTGACAGATGGCTTGCCTTCATTTCATTTCCAACTTTAACACCATACAAATAAAGTAGCTATTACAAAATCTGCAAACGTGGGTAACAGTATTCTAAAATTTTAAATAAAAAATAAAACTTCTTTCAAAAAACATCCAAAAAACTATGAAATAATAATTGAACCGAACCGACCACAATAAGCATGAAAATATCTTTCTTCTAATCTGTTTGAAGTTGGTGCCTCAGCTCGAGCCAGCAGGAGTGGACGGACCTAGTAATCTAACTTACCTACATAGCTACCTACTATCTATAGGGCTTCTACACCCCTGCTGGCTCGTGCTGAGGCACCAACTTCAAACAGATTAGAAGAAAGATATTTTCATGCTTATTGTGGTCGGTTCGGTTCAATTATTATTTCATAGTTTTTTGGATGTTTTTTAAAGGAGGTTTTATTTTTTATTTAAAATTTTTATTTTTTGCTTTTTAGTTGTTTCTGTATTATAGAATAGATGCGTAGGTTATCCTCTGTTTGACTTCGAAATAAGTTCATGTTAAAAATTCTATTTTTAATGATCGACGGGGTTGTGTCGTTTTATTACATAGTTCTATGATACTTTTTGAATGCAAATGTTCAACTTGTCACCGAAAATACTAAAATCGCTATACATTTCTCTTGAATTTTTGAGGAGTTTCGTCAATTCCTCATGGATCCCATCATCAGAACTGGATTCTGGTAACAACGGGACCAACCTTGAAGCATGTGCTTTCAAACAACGAAAAAAATTTCCAAATCGGTTCATAAATGACGGAGTTCTGAGGTAACACACGATAAAAAAAAAAAAAAAAAAAAAAAAACATACAACTGAATTGAGAACCTCCTCCTTTTTTTGAAGTCGGTTAAAAATTGGCTTTATTTGTAGGTCGTTAAATTTGAACATGAAATGAAGGCAAACCATCTGTCAGTGGTAAACTTTATGTAATTTTACTGTAGATAGTTTATATCCCGGAAAGTTACGGAATTCCTGCGGTATAGTGATAAGAAAATTCTCCGCAGTGTCACGGCAACTAGTGTGTTCATAATACTTTTTCCAGAGTGCTTCGCTCTCAGCTCTCCCATACATCGGGATGTGGGCGGGCGGCGTAGCGGCGACCTCCATTTGTGAAAAGATCTACAACAGGAATATACTTTCCGTCAATACTTGCAGGAAGGCGTTCAACTCTATTTGTAAGTGTACTACTGTATAAGTCAGTCAGTCTACTTTTACATAACCTAGCGATATCCACAGATAAGTAATTAACTAACCGGGCGAGCGCAAAGCGTCTAAAGTCTCTTGTTTTCACCCGACTGTCGAAGGAAGGTTATTATTCTGCGCGTATTGTATGTAATTTTTTTATTGATTAGATTAGATTAGATTCATTTATTTCAGATTGAAAATTACAATTATATTCAGCATTCCAAATGTCACAAATATTAAGAATTCACAAAAAGATCGTCAAAAGAATTTGAAAACATAAATGAAAAATAAATTAATATAAAATGTCACAAAAATGGGTATGTATTACAATACCGAAGTACGAAAGACCGAATGTATTAAAACATCGAATGGGTCAAAAGACCGACACGATTTTTTTCTGTAACCGTTAACTTTTTAAGATTGTTATAAAACAAACATAACCTAACCTAATGGGTTCTGTATGATGCCGTTTTAATAAATTCTGAATAATATTAATTCACATAATGTGAAGATGTCATAAAACCAAATAAATAATAACAATAAAAACAAAAAGAATAAAAATCCAGTCAGATTCAGATGTCAAATTTAAATAAGGATAATATCATATTCTTTTACAGAGTACAATGATTTATTCATAAGCAGTTTTTTTGTCGGCGTCCAAATGTTTCGTCCGAACATTCACTTTTTAAGTCAGAAGTAATTGTACATCGACATCGCCATCCCAGCCTATATACGTCTCACTGCAGGGCACAGGCCTCCTCTCAGAATGAGAAGAACTTCACACACACCTGCGACCTGCATACACACAGCTGCATGCATGTTTCTTCACGATGTTTTCGTTCACCGTAAAGCCCATGGTAAATTTCAAAATGTGATTTCGCACTTAAATTTCGAAAAACTCAGAGGTGCGAGCCAGGATTTGAACCCACGACCTTCTGCTTGAGAGGCCGTTAGGTCAAACCACTAGGCCACCAACAGTAATAATTTTCTAATTTTCTCCACGTTCTTAGTTATTCCTATTTTTATGTTTTATTTTTAGCCATTCGCAATTAACGATTAAGCCAAAACATTATCGCGTTTAAATAGTACATTATTGTCGTGGCCTGGAAGTAGGCAATTGCTGGCTGAGTATGAGTATTAAACGGACGAGCTTGCGAGTCCGTTTAACTAATACGAAGACAGCAATTGCTATTCCAGCCGAGACTAATATAAAGCTTTTCTCAAAAATGATGAAGGAAAAAAAAGAACATTAACTTAAATAGGTATAAAGAATTGCAAATCACTTAAAATTAAATGTCATTAAACCCTTTCCCGCCTTTTTTCATTAAGAAAAACTACCTACAGGTGTATTTTTCTACCAAAAACACCACAAGCTGTTTCAAACACAACAAAAAAGTCTCGAGTTCCAACAAAACAACTGATACCGGTCTTTTGAGTTGGCTGTATACGAATAGTGCCAACTTATTACCATGGCCTTTTTAACTTTTTAAAAAGTTTGAGACTCGACAATAATGGAATTTGTATGCGACATTGTTGTCGAGTTTATCGAGCCTGCAATGTTTTTAACTTTTTAATTTTTTTACTGACCATAAACTATGCACTTCACGTTCTGATATGTAAAGAATAATGTAACTTTTACGGATATTTTTGATAAAAAAAAAGATTTTTTTGACAAACATTATTTCTTAATCCGTCTGTACGACCACCTAGATTGGCGGCCAGATTTGATAACATTAAACATCTGAAAAGGGGAAAGAGCCTTTTGTTGAAAAAATGATAAAAGGCGGATGATTTAGTGAGCCCGTCTGACGACTGCACCGAGGAGATAAACAGGGGTGCTGAAGGGAGATACGTTTATGGGTCACAATACTTTTATGCACATTACAATGATTATTTTTTTCCTTTTAATCTGAAAATATTTGCAGGCATCCGTTTGCGTATCTGTAGGGATCTCTGGAAGTTTTTCACCTGTTCTTAAAAATACTTTGTCATAAAGAAAATTCATTTTCGATTTATATAAGCTACCCTTTGCACCCCTAAAATGCATCTCGCATAGCGCAGACAAATGGAGGGAAACTGGCCAATAAATGATGTGTTTTTATTGCAGCATTCTTTGGGATGGCAGCAGGACTCATAGTGCTGTCATTCTTGGGTCCTGAGAATAAAGTGGCTGCTATCGTGACTTTGGTCACCGCGCTGACTCTAAGTGGTTTCAACGGGGCAGGTTTTATGGTAAGATATCAGCCATTAAAATCAAATATTAGAACATAGGATATTTAAAATGAGTGCGCGCACGTATGTATTATACTAGCTGATCAAGTAAACGTTGTTTTTCCATATTAGGGGTAAAAAATAGCCTACGACCTACTCGTATTCTCAGACCTACCAAATATAGAGAAAAGTTTCATTTTCACTTAAACTTGTGGATTAAAATAACTATAAAATTTGTAATTAAGTAGCATTTATTTTCATTACTTTCTTTAACAATTAAATATCTTAATAGGTAAGCATTGTAAGGTGTCATCCTACGGGACTGGCGTAGCCTAGTGTAAGCGACACGGGTAACCACTATCTGCATAAAAATTAAGTACGGTGAAACTGTTCCTGTGTAAAACTTAATTTATGAAATCTGTATTATCACTGTTTCCAATATTTTTTTTTTTTATAAAAATCGGTCAAGCCGTCTCGGAGGAGTTCGATAACTAACACTGTGATACGAGATTTTTATATATTAGAAGAATAAGAATCTTCGGGGTATGTTCGTTACTTCTTCACGTCAAAACGGTTGGACCGATTTAGATGAAATTGATTATACAAAGTGAAATTTTATTTCAAACATGACACAAAATTTATGTTCCTAGCTCAGTTAATGGTGGAAACCGAATTCATTTAACTTAATCGTTAAAAATAGTCTGATAACATTCAAGTTGTTCATACTTTGTTGAATATGATGATTATTTATTTAATCGTATGGCGTGAAACATTAAACAATCTCGTGGCTAGGGACCCCGAATGTGGATTTATAGCTAGTTTGTAGTTTCTTTCTTTAGTGTAATATGATGATGATGAGTGATGATAATTTTCACATTTCAGATGAACCACTTGGACCTGTCCCCGAACTTTGCTGGTGTGCTGCTGTCAATCACCAACTTCCTCGCTTGCTCGGGCAGCATCCTGACTCCTATCTACACGGGTTTTGTTTTAAACAATGATCCTGTAAGTGACCAATTTTGTGGAAACTTCTTTAAGCGCACTGTGAATTTTCCAATTTTCACTCAAATTCAAATTAATTTATTTTACTAGATTTCAGGTACAATAAGATTACATGAATTAAGTACATTAAATCTCACTAAAATCTACCAAACAGTCATGCGAAATTTACATAAAAACGAAAACAATAACTTAACTTTAATCAGAGTTTAAAAATTCCTGTACACTATAAAGCACTTATCAGGCCAGCCATTTTCTTAACATTATTCTAAATTTACAGAAGGTCAGATCCTTTAATGTGTCAGGTAGTTTATTATAGATTTTAATGCACATTACATAGCTGTTTTTTGCTATACTCTTAATTCCTTAAAATAAAATTAATATGAGGTAAAAGTAGATGTAGTGCAGATACGCGGTATACATTTATTTATGGTAGATAAGCGAAATTGCAGAATCCCAGACTCTCGGGATACCAGAATCGCAAAATCGCAGACTCTGGTATTCTTACCGCCTGGCCACGACTTCGCGCGTTTGGCGGTGCGGCAAGCGTTTTTTGTGTTCATTGCGCGGCCGAGACGCTCGCCGTACAGTGGTTACCTGGCGGCACACGCAATGAACTGATAAAACGCTTGCCGCGCCGCCAAACGCGCGAAGCCGTGGCCCTATCAGGTATTTTGTGACTCTTGTATCCTACAAGTCAAAGATTTCACGGTTCTGGTATTCTGCGCATCTGATAATATGCAACTCCGAGAATCTGCTCTGGGGGTGATGACGTCGCCGTATTTTTGCTGTATTCAAAGAAAGAGATGATAAAACTTTACCGCGGTCAAAAGCTAGTCAAAAATAAATTCGGTCTACATCTTTTTTATATTTTCAATTAGTCTTTCTTCTAACAAGTTTGGTTTGAAGAATCTTTTTTTTTGTATTTTTATTTTTTCAACTTCAATTTTTTATTATATTTTTTTTACATAGGAAAAAAAAATTGTGTCTACACTCCTGACCAGTGGTGGTGTAGGGGAATAGCACGCGGCACGGAATGCCGAGGACCTGGGTTCGATTCCCAGCTTTGGTCTTTTTTCTGGGGTTTTTCTGTGCATCTATGTTTCAGTTTGTATTTAGTATGAAATATATTGTCTTTCTTCTCCAGACCGACGTCAGTCGTTGGCGCGTGGTGTTCCTTACCACGGCTACCTTCAGCATCGTCACCAACACAGTCTACGTCATCTTCTCCAGCAGCCAACGCCAGGCGTGGGACAACCCCGACTACAACAGGAACGATCCGGGTCGGTTTGGTTTTATTTCAATCCCAAGAACAATCTTCTCTAAATCAATTAGCATCACGTATAATAATATTATTATTTAAGGTACGTGGGATTCAACCCCGGGGCGATAATCGCGTGAGCGCGCGCGCGCGCGGTAATGTTAATAACATCAAACGATCAAACACAGCTCACGCGATTATCGCCCCGAGATGTCCATGCACTTTTGAATCCCACCGTACAATGAAAGCGACAAGGTACAAAAGTGTTCACCTTATTTATGACGTTAACTGTACATACTAAAATACATTTTTCTTCGATGGAGAAAATTTTTCGTTTTGGAGACTTTGATCAATTATAACTGAATATACACATTGCCGAACAAAATCCCCTTCAAAGAATGTCCGAACTTTTTTATTTGTTTGCATAACAATTAAAATCATCACCTACACAGAAATTTGAACCTAGTCTTTACTTCATTACAGTCGAATTTCGGTTGACACTTGAGATCTAAACTTGACAATTTCACGCATTGTACTGAGAAAAAAGAAGGCCACTTTTATCAAAGTGGCGCTCATTTGGCTCGGACATTTTCGGGCGCGCGACTGTGGATCTACAGTTATAATTGATCAAAGTTTGGAGAAGTAATTTTTATATTATTTATGCATCGTTGCTCATGTAACATAAAAAAAAACAGCATTATTGCGTATTTTTATGTGACAAAAGTTTTTTTTTTTGCAGAGGAAGCAGCGCTGAAGAGAAAGGAAATGAGGGAAGGGAAGTGATACCGACCGCGGTTGGGATAGTAAAATAAAAACTTGTAAATAGATGTAAATAAAATTATAGCCGTAAATATATATGTTACTAAATTAACAACGGGCCACTTATAAAGAACGAAAGACCGAGTGTATAAAATATCTATTGGATCAAAATAGCGATTAGTTTTTTTTTCTGAAACTACCTGAAACCCATGTATTCCTGACATGACATTGGGTATGTATTACAATACCGAAGTACGAAAGACCGAATGTATTAAAACATCGAATAGGTCAAAAGACCGACATGATTTTTTTCTGAAACCGTTAACTTTTTAAGATTGTTATGAAAACAAACCTAACCTAACCTAATGGATTCTGTATGATGCCGTTTTAATAAATTCTGAGAAGTTTACGGTTTCAGAAAAAAATCGTGTCGGTCTTTTGATCCATTCGATGTTTTAATACATACGGTCTTTCGTACTTCGGTATTGTAATACATACCCATGAGATTCTACCTAGCAGCCGACTTGGTTTTACCTTCCAGGTGATCGCAAAATTGGACTGTGCTCGAATTATCGACAACGGGGATCCCAACACTCTCCGAAGTGTTCAGGGGTGATCCTTAGAAGCATGGAGCAACAACAAACGGGTGTTTTTTGGCAGTAAATACGCAAACTTGTATTTTGGAGGGGTTAAACTGCACTAAGTTGCGTGTGCCCCAATCAGAAACTTGTGCTAGTGTATTTTCTAGACCATACACAAGTTTTGCTTGCAAATTTTAAAACTAAAGTTAGAACTCCCTTGGGAGGAAAAACTGTACGTAAATCAATAACTCCCTTAAGAATAATTTAGGCCATTGTAATTTAGTATACAGGCATAGAATAACACCATTGACGAACAAGTGGGATGAAAAATATAATTGTTTGTTTGGAAAATATTTCAAATCTGAAAGTCACTGTTTTCTGATGTTTTTCTTTGTGTGCACGCAATTACCTAATGCAATGTCAAATTGGAACTTGCTAAGATATCTTGATTAAGTATTTCATAATGGTTAATTTAGGTGTATTTTATTGTTGTTCCCTTACAGGGTTTATATTGGGACATATTTTTTAATTGCAAGACCTTGTAAACATATAAAGCAATAAATAAATGATGATGATGAAGTGGGTTAGCCTTTTGATGTATATTTTAGTCATTACGTCAGTGCAAAATGGTGATATTTAGACATTTAAGTACATTTCAATAACCGTTTAAGATGTATTCAAGAAATGTGTTTGTTTTAAATAGATTTTGCGTTACGAAAGGGTCAAAACTGTCCCCAAAAAGGTTCATTTAATATTACAAAAGGCGCTGTTTCGCCAGTTCCTTTTACTTGAACTTGGCTTGACACGCTGCCTCGTGTGACGTGTCTAGATAAAAAAAACTACACACTAGTACACTTCCTGTCCGTGGACGCCATTCGAGAACCTTTTAGGCCACGACCACCACCGGCCATTAGTTTACCGAGCAACCAAATTTCACATGTTAATTAGCACTTTCAGTACCTATTTCCTCGTGAAAACTTGATGTTCAGACCCTGGTTAAGGTTCTTGAGTGGCGTCTACGGACCAGAAGACGCAGTGTAGGTAGGCCTCCAACAACACGGAGCGACGACATGGTTGGGGTTGCGGGATCGAGTTGGATGCGAACAGCGCGGGACCAATCTGTTTGACAAACCTTGGGGGAAGTCTATGTTCAGCAGTGTACGTCTTTCGGCTGAAATGAAGATGATGATATTGACTTGGCGTTAAAAACAACAAACTCGTACCCTTTTGTTTATATCAATAATACAACTTGGTCAAACGTACAAAAACCCTCCGACGGGAGATTATTTGTTGGAAAAATAAAGGGCAACCCTTTTTCATCCCCCTGAGGTACTCAATAATATTTCATAAGCTCCCGCAAACAATAACGTTAAACATGCTTGTAGCGATTCAGAGCCAATAGTAATACTTGTTTTGTAAACGTGAATATATAAATACTAGCTGACCTGGCGTACGTTGTTTTATTTATTATATCAACTAGGGCCATAAAAAATAGCCTACGACCTACCGAAAGTGCAGAAAAAATTTCACAAAAATTGTACCAGCCCTTTCGGAGGAGATCGATAACAAACACCGTGACACGAGATTTTTATTTATTAGACAAGACTAGCTATTGCCCGCGACTCCGTCTGCGAAGAATAGGGGTATATACAACGTATTACAAAATACCCCGTAAAAAATATAATTAATTATCAAAGCCAAAAATATTGTCAACCCTATTAAGCTGTCATGTCAGGGAACCAAATTATTTAACAGAAAGGCCTACGTACCTTTTTTACCTAATAATTGTCTACTTTAATAGTTTTTCTATTTTTCATTCATAAATCACAGGTTCGTACGTTGCAGTACCCAAGTGAAGCTGACTTTATTTAGAGCGTACTGTCAAAGTTTTTATACGTGCGGTCTGTGGGCTAGTTTCAGGCTGAGGTCCTATAGTGCCCTACGAGTCCAATACAATAACATTTTCAGGATGTTGTTTGGGCTTCCTCGATTCTGCAGTGCTTCAGGGATGTTTGCAGATGCTAACGTAGATGACTTTTATGCCATAGTACGGAAGAAGACGGCCTCTGTGCTGATGCGGATGAGGGGGAGCACGAATAGCATCCTGAAAGTGTTAGCAGGAAGGTGGGATTCGGATATTCTCCGCCGTTACACCGACCTTCATGTTTTACGAACATACTAACATAGTTTTATAAGTGCTTTCTGTTACTAACAATTTATGGATCTGAGTAATCTGAAAATAAATTATTTTTATTTTTATTTTTTTTTTTTTTTTTTTTTTATTTATAAATGTTTGCTACCTCAATACTCAAGTACTGGCTTCAAAATATGTCAAGTTGGAAAAAAAAATATGTTTTCAATTTCAAACCTTCTAATCCTACAACTGTTTCGAGTTTTTTTTCCAACATTTTTTGCAAAATAACTATGCTTTCTAACTCGGAATCTTACGATATGATGTTATGCGTAGGCCATGAAGATAGCAATATAAATCATGCTCGCGAACTGTATCGCCAACGATTTATCGATGGTAGACCCCCCACTGAACAGAGACGGCTGCCTTCGTACCAGTGTTTTTTGAACATGTCGAGACGACTACATTCCACCCGCTCTTTTCATCTGTCTACTGGAAGTGGACGTCCAAGCACAGTCGACGCCAGGCAGGCTGAATTAGTGATAGTGTGTGATTTTGAAGAAGAGCCGACCACGAGTACGAGGCTAGCCGGAACAAGACTCGGTATAAACCATGTTGCAGTTTGGCGAATTCTTCGTGACGACAATCGTCACCCTTATCACTATCTTCGTACACAGGAGCTGATACCCTCCAATTTTGCATCCAGGAGGAACTTCTGCGAGTGGTACCTCAGGCAGTTAGAGGAAAACCCTAATTACGTAAACTATGTTCTTTGGACGGACGAGGCAACATTCACGGGGTCAGGACTTTCAAATATGCTGGATCACGTTTGGGCTCGCGAGAATCCACATGCTTCACGGCAGGGCAGATTCCAACACCAGTCAAGTGGCGGCTGAATGTGTGGGCTGGCTTTTATGACGGGCATGTCATCGGTCCCGTCATTATGCCATCACGTCTGAACGGTAGCAATTTTCTAACGTTTTTATAAACGGACTTCGAAGAGGCGATTGACGACTTTCCTGTGACCGACTGGGATTACTTTGAGAACCAATGAAACATGGTGTTTCAGCATGATGGAGCTCCAGCACATTTTGCTCGCAACGTACGAGAAAATCTTAACGTTTGCTTTCCGCGAGGATGGATCGGCCGCGGGGAACCGTTGCTATGGCTTGCTCGTTCTCCGGACCTCACACCCTTGGACTTCTTTTTGTGGGGTTATGTGAAGGACAGAGTGTATTTTTCCGATTGCCCAACAGTTGCCGAGATGGAACAGCGTGTTAGATCGGTTTTCGCGTCAATAACACCGACGATGGTGCGAAATGCCACACAAGCCATATCCCGACGAGCGAGCTTGTGTATTGAGCAAGGCGGAGCACACTTTGAGCCGTTTCTGTAGATGTTTATTATGAAAAAGTAAGTGTTCGTTTAGGTTGTTTCGTTAGGTTAGGTCTTTTAAAATTTTAGTCATTCCGCGTATTAGGTAGAAATTTATGTAGGTACATTCTGCTTAGTTTACAAGAGTAATTTTACTGAAATAGTGTTTGCACATCAGTGAAAATAATAATATTTTTTTATTTTTTTGGGGTATGTTATACAGCGTTACTACGGTTCTTAAATATTGTGAATGGACTCGTTATAAGGCCCCATTTAACCTCTTTTCGGCTTTAGGGGTAGTTTTGTAGCACCCTGTATTATAAATATAACCTATTCGGTATTTTATTAAATTATTACATTCGATATACAAAATTTTAATATTCAAAGGCTGGGATGATGATGATTGATAATGATGATGATGATGACGATAATGATGATGAATGATTAATTTAATAATGTTTATATTTAGTCAACTAAAACCAAACCTCTACCACCAGTTAGTGCACTAATAAAAAAATAACGCAAGCATAATTATTAAGTTTTTCACCCCAAAGTAAAGCTTGAATATTTACAGTAACTCTATTAAAAATTTCAACCAACAACCACCATGAAACACTGTTTCTTTGTCCTAACATCAAGTTAATTTTATTACGTATATCGGTAAGTAAACAAAACGACAACTGTTTACTTCTAACGATCCACTTGTAAAAGGCCACGTAAATGAAAATAAGCATCTTAAAGGCATTAAAGTAATCACAGGAGTCTGCGAAACTCGCGACATATTTAATGACATTGAGATTGATAACACATCTGGTGACACTTATTAACAGGGGCATAAAGAAGAAAATGTAAACGTAATTGCTTATCAAATAGGCGAAGTTCAGACATCTGTTGTCTAAGCAAATATAGATACAGATAATGATGTGAATGAAAATAATAATGTTGAAGACGCTAGTGTGAATTACAGAGATTTTGTTACCGAACATGAATTTTGATCATAAAGTGATTTTATAAAAGTATTAATAAAAGACTTTTTAGAAGACGATGAACCAAAAATTTTGTCAATATGGATGTGGAATTTATAAAGAATAAATATGAAAATGGATCGGAAGGCTTTGTTTTAAAGAAAAGTGAGTACTTATTATGATAAAAATGCAAAAATTGTAGCATAACCGTAAAAGTTTGATGTAATTTGAATTGAACAGCTAAAAACATTTAAGGCCATTTGCATTTTTAAGTGAATCTGGCAATTAGTATTTTTTCTGATGCAGAAACTATCATAACAATGGTTAAGTAAACGATTTTGAGATTTATCATTCCGTTTTGTTTTTTATTTATTTATTTATTATAGCTACCGAAATCTATAAGAATTCGGAATTTCAGCAGGTGGTTGAGTTAGTTTGACTGTACATTCCTGTAAATTATGTCTTTTAGAATTTTTCAAAGTGGTTGACGAATTTCACCATTATAATAATCAATATTCCAATATTATCTCGTCCCGTGACTACATTTTGAATTAACGATTCCGTTAAAAAATCTTTGCTGGGAGTGTTCTCTTCAACCCAAATATCTCCTGACATTATATGACGGATTATTTCTAAAACAGCTTGTGGAACAAAAATAACCTTTTCAGAGTTCAAGATCGGTGTCCGTCATCTACAGATCCTTTATATGATCGGAACGTCCATCGTACTCGGGATGGGGCGCGGGAGCATAGGCATCACAATGCAAGCTGTCAACGATGCTTCGAGACTTAACGACTCTTACATAGAAGTAAGTAGCTTTGATAATAATAAAAAATAATAAAAATGATTTATTGTACAATCAACATCAAATTAGTTACAGTGCTCAATACATAAAGTAGGTTTGTACAGAGAAGTCACAAGAGTTGTCATACAATCTGATCCCCCCAAACTAGGTAAAGCCTGTGTCTTGGGGGACAAACAAACAATACGACATATTTATAAATAATTTTCATCTTTGAATGCCACATTGATTAAAAAAGTTGACAATATACCTATGACATACATGATATTTTATTAAAATATTCTAAGATCAACCAAAAATGAATAGTCAACAGGCAACCAAAAGTGAATTTCTAAAAACATTTTGCAAAACGTTTGCATTATGAGTAGGTACTAAAACAAAACATAGACGAGACTGGGGGCGTTAAATTAGCAATAATTATAGCAACACTGTACCTACCAGTCATGTTGACAACCTTGTCGGTGATGCTATTTAGAGGAATAGACTCCAATCCTTCAGACTTTCTCTCCGACAAATACTTTGTCATATTGAATATAAATTTTTGTAAAAGGCTTTTAATAGTTTACGGCATTTTAACGCACAAATAACGTACAATATCCAAGAAACGCACCACGAGCATTTGACACCTCACTTAGACAGCAATTGGCAGATGACATTAATGAGGTCTTCAAAGTTAGTGTTGCCAGTTGAACAAATTAGTTCCGTTAGTTTTCCGCAATATGGCGAGGGTTTTTATTTTCCTGGTCGGGCTTTATAATAAAAATATTTAAGTTTGTTGTGTAGTACCCACAACATAAGCTTTGCTTACTCTGGAACTGGGCCAATTAGCGTTATTGTCAGACGGTCAAGATCTTCCCGTTTATTGCACACTGCTAACATACGTCTTAGGTGTTCAAATCAACTACACATTGAGTTGTGTGAAGGCACAGAATCGTAGCGAGTTCCTTCGTGACGCATTGCGCACCACGTTACCAGCAAGTCACGGCATCTTGCCCAGGAATTTATTTTGGGAGCACCTGGGACAATCAAACTAGTAGAGCCACCATCCTGGACAGTTTGGATCACCCCACAAAACCTGACGAGCAAATACAAGTGAACCGCAATTCCACTACCTCTAGGAAGTTTAAATCTGGAGTCACAAGGCGATAGTTTGTCAGGTATAGGTACATAATATTATGTTTACCATAAAGTTGATTGCCAAAACTGTGACGTTATTTGAAATATTACCGTAAAACGGGGTGAATAGAAATCGCGGGGTGATTAGAAATATTCTCGAGATTTTTTTTGCATGGCTACAAAAAAACACCATGATCACTAAAGCCAATTACTTTGGTTTTTAGTATTAAGTTCAATATTTGTTTATTTTGCTTGCAACACTCGATAGTCGTGAAGTTAGTTAGAAGTTTTAAATATTTTAGTGCAATGAGAGACGTCACCAAGGTAAGAAATAACAGTGCCAAAAACTTTGTTATAATAGTGATTTTAGTGATAATTACAGTTTTGTGGCATTTTTATCTAGTTACCCGGTGTCTGCAGTGTCTAAATAATAAAACGTTTGACCGAGTTTATTCATAATCAGGTGTAATTTGTACAAAAGTAATTTCATAACCGTTTCGATTAGAAACTGAGGTGAATAGACACGGATACGGGGTGACTAGATACGCTATATGGGATGATTAGGCACGCTGTTTGGGGTGAGAAGACACGACAGTGGGGGTGAAAAATAACGAAGGGAGGGGTTAATAGAAATGAAAAGAGTTTTTTTTACATGTATATTCTTTGTATACTTATAAAAATATTTTATTTTATTATTCCCTTGACAAGGTCCTATCACCCGCATAATTTTTTTTCACAATTGTGACAACCCTGACTGAATTCTCCATTCACCCCATATGTCGTGCCTACTGACCCCGTTTTACGGATTTGAAGAAATCTTGTGTTTTTTTTTAATTTTCGCTATACCAAGAGCAAGAAGGCTTATTTTTCTGATGCAAACTCGGAGAGCTTGTTAGGACTCACAAAAAAAAAACAATCTTATGTCCTTTAATATTTAAATTCATTCTTAAAAATGGGTTGGAAGTTCAAAATCGTGTCTACTCACCCCGTTTTACCCTTTTACATAGAAACCAAACAAAAGCTTTTAAGTTGTTTAAGTGAACTATACTTAACTAAGTATGCCGCTTTTACCCTCATTGACCTCATATTTGTTCTTATTTGACATATCTAGTCGTATTTGTGTATACTTATATTGTAGAGCTGTTTGAAAAAAATATACTCATACCTTGTTGAGTTTCTTACCGAATTCTTCTCAGCGGGGTTTTTCCAGGCCGATGATAAATTCTTCGATATATGTAGGTATACATATAAGCCTAAATTGAATAAAGATAAATGAACTGAAAAAAAATACCTTGCTCACCCGCGACCTTATGATAGTTACGTTTATGTAAGAAATGTGTGTTCATGCGGTCCCTCGCACCTCCACACTGTACGACGCACAAATCGCACAAACCCAAATATCACCACCACCAAACTACACTGACGCGTTTCGAACTCAACCAACCAACTAACTATCATAAAGTCGTGGGTGAGCAATGTAGTTTCAGCTCAATAATATGGACCTCCGCAAAGTAATGCCTGATTCAATAAATTATTTGAAAAAAGATAGACTTAGACTTTGACATAAGAAGATCCAACTTGCATTTAGCTTTTGTAGTGCAATCAGTGAGCAAATGTCCGCTCCTCATAATTATTTGCCTTGTATCTACGTAAGTAATGTATACATAGTAAAGAGTACGTGTGCCATTACGGGTTATGTTCAATTTAGGAGGGTACGATGGCTGAGAGACTTTTGAGAAATAGGTATTTTAATGAAATGTCGCTGTCTCACCCGAATCCCTCAGTGTCAGTACAGCGAGAGCGGGACAACTGCAGCTCAGACCGTTAATAGGCGCGTAAAATTGATCACAACAGCATTTCGTAATCCCCTGTTTTCTTCTCGAAAACTGGACCAATAAAATTATTTTTTTCAAATATAATTAGAGGATAGATTTAGCTATGCCCCTATGTTTTCCTTTTTTTTTTGTTTATATGAGGGATTCTTTTCTGATGAGTGTCTGAAAATGACGTTGAAATTGGGCAATTTTTTCAGTTTTTGAAAGCTCATATTTCTTATGTTAATTGAAATATGGAAAAAAACGAAACCTAGGGGCATAGCTGTGGTAGATACAGATTACACAGTAAAAAAAATTTGGCTCTAAAGCCATTATCCAGGGAGGAAACAGGGGATTACGTTTGTATGGAGAAATGACCACGCATCGTATCCTCTTAATGTCTTCTCCCAAACCACTTTACACTCGCCATTACTGAGTTAGTCAACAGCAAAGGGCTGCAGCAGAATCGAAATTTAATTATTCACATTCATCACACGTTTTTGCGTTTTAACCATTGTACTTTATGTCCCCTTGGGATCAAAATGTTTCCTGAATTGCGTTTGTAATCACGTTTGGTTCAACGGCTAGCACATAATGCACAAAAGGTAAGTGCCGACTTGGGATATAAATATGGCTATACTGGCTATAGTTCGTGTTGTCATTCTGGTTGTTTAGTCTCGCGTTAAACGCGTTACTTTTCACTTTGAATGCGAGAAGGAAAACGACGTTCTATACAAAATTACAATATTACTTTTTTACAACGTACGCTTACAAACAATGGACAGCTGTTCAAAATTCAAATGGCAATTAAATAGTATTAAATTGCTCTGTGGTTTATCTACCTACACTAATATTATAAAGAGGAAAGATTTGTATTTTTGTGTGTAACGAATAAATTTAAAACTACTGCACCTATTTCAAAAATTCTTTTACCTACAAGCTACATTATCACTGAGTGACACAGGCTACCGCGGAAAAATACCTTTTCCTACGGGAAAATTAATTTATCGCGGGCGAAGCTGCGGACGGAAGGCTAGTTTTAAATATTCTTCTGTTATGAACTCTTCACAGTAACATTATATGTAGTAGGCTTATATTTTATTATCTTGCCCTTTTGTAACTTACTGTTCCTTCTATATTTGTGGCACCCCTCGAAACTTAAGAAACTTGATGCCCCGTGATCCCATCTCTTACAATATAATCTCACTAAAGCATTGGTCACGTGATCTATACGTATAAAACTCTTTAGTGTACATAAAAACTTTAAATTAACAGCTAATAAGAGAAACAGACAAAGGCTTACTTATCCCTTAAAGGGATCTTTTTCAGTTAACCTTTGAACGATTGAGCTTGATATCCCAGGTTTGATTCCCGGTTGGGGCAGATATTTGTATGAATAAAAACACGCTTTAAAAAAATAAAAATAAAAAAAAAATGTAATAAATATCAATTCACTTTTCTTATAGTGCAGTACAAATCTTAATAAGCAATTATTATATTGTTATATCCAGATCAAAATTTCGCCGCCTCCGGCGAATAAAATGATAATCGCAAAAACGTAACTTTTCAGGAAAAATAAAAAACACATTTTTGCCAATTACTTCTAAACAAGTGGACGTAAACTGATGATAGTCAGCGTTACGGAAAGCTAATTTTTTAAGAATTCTTCTTTTTTTAATGTCACTTACATAATACATATTATAAAGGAGTTATTTAAAAAATTAGAAGTTAGTGGAAATCGATCATCATCTGTGATTTATAAAGTCGATTATCATTTTATTCCCGCTTTTTCAAGGGTTTAAAATACGAATTGTATGGTTGTTTTATCATTTTATTCTACAATTTTTACGGTTCGATTAGTAAAAATAATAGTTACATATCATCTTATTCTCGTTAATATTGTGAAATTTGTTTTATGATAATGTAATTTATCTGGTATTGCAATGAAACAATAACATGGTAATCAACTTTGACTTTATTTCAATTATTAGGTTAAAATTAACAGAATCTCGAAAAAAACTAAAACAATACAATTTATTAGGTACTTATTACTTGATTCTTATTCTTGATCATCATCTTCATCATCATTATTCATTTCAGAGTTCTTTACATAAGTCAAGGACTCATAAAAAGCATGATAGTAAGTAGCTTGGAATATCACCTGCCTTACAAAGGCTAATCAGGTCGTCGCATAATATAATTGGCAAGAGCTGGGTGTATAATAATACTGGTCTGGTAGTTCGGTTTCAAGGACAGGGCTTGGGCTGACTATAGATTTAAGTGAACTAAAGAACTAAAACAATTACTTTGCTCACCCGCGACCATAAAGATATATAGATTTAAGTGTTTGTCTGGTACCTCGCATGCTTCTTAATTTTTGGATTGACTCTGTGTTTATTCGGAAATATTCAGAATCGACGTCATATTCAAATTTGTGTTTTAAAATTGACGGCTCTGCAGAAGAAACACTGACTTTCATTATTTTATTATTTATTATTATCGGTTAACTTTGAATCGTTGTTGTGCTTTCATTGCTGATCATCGTTTCGTTCGTTAAGATACTTTCTGTATTATTTTCTGGTTGTAGAGTTTCGTCCAAATCAGTAGCATCAAGGGTCCTTGTTTGTTCTTTGTGCTTGTCACCTTCGTAAGCATCAAAGGTCGAGGGCTGGTTGCAGTTCTGGAATATTTGATTTAGACATCGTTTTGATGACCGCTGCAATGAAGATTCATTCAACGCATGCTTTGAAGTTGGTGTCAAATCAGAAGTACTAATCTTGTTATTTCCACCGACTGTCGGTGAAGGTGATGCTATGAAATCTGCTGCATTCAAAATAAGCGAAATATTTGAAATAGTTGACGGAGTTCTCAATATATTCTGAGTGGCATGTTCAAAATCGGAGGCAGGATTTGGGTTGACTAAGGAACTGCTGTTTGTCTTGGTTCCCCGCTTGCTTTTTGTTTTTTGGACAGGTTCTATGTTCATTAGAGAATATCCAGAATCAAAATCATTTTTATACTGTAAAATTGAGGGCTGTGAGCAAGCGACTCTCACTTCCTTTATCTGTGTCCATAATACTTTTTGCCCTACCTCATTTTTGACCCAATTTTTATTATTTATTAGTTCTTTTATGTTATAAAACTCCTTTTTGAAGCATTTCTATAACGTTGTACTTTTCTCCGTTGACTTTCGCGTTCATAATGATTGCGTACATCTGGTCCGGGGTGTACACGACTCTATTTTTTAATTCTCTTTCAATGTTGGCGTGCACAGAGTCTCCCTCACTCTGGCCATCGTTGTCAAGACTGTGATGGATAGGACTCTGAAGGTCAGGACTTTGGTGGCTGGGAGTGTACTGCTCAAGACTATGATGGGCAAGAGTTTGATGTGGACTGTAATCGGGACTCTGATGGGCAGGACTGCGACGGACAGGACTTTGGTGAAACGGACTCTCATTGTCAATACTGTGACAGGCAGGAGTCTGAGGGTTAGGACACTGGTGGCTGAGAGAGTACTGCTCTGGACTATGATGGGCAGGAGTTTGATGGACTGGACTCTGATCGGGACTCTGATGGGCAGAACTGCGACGAACAGGACTTTGGTGACCCAAGCTCTCACCGTCAAGACTGTGACGGGCAGATCTCTGAGGGTCAGGACTTTGATGGTTGGGAGTGTACTGCTCAGGAATATGATAGACAAGCGTTTGATGGGCTGAACTCTGATCGGAACTCTGATGGGCAGGACTGCAACGGACAGGACTTTGGTGAACCGGGCTCTCATTGCCAAAACTGTGACAGGGAGGACTCTGAGGGCCAGGACTCTGGTGGGCAGGTCTATACGTCATGCTTGAATTACCGATAATCGTTTTATCTGAGAGTACACTGCTACAATTACTATTCCTCTGTAATGTTTCATCTAAATCATTACCGTCAAAAGGCGACGCTAGTTCTTGTTCTCGGTTATCAAAAATACCTATAGAATTAGACGATGTTGACGGCTGAGCGTCGTTAAGGAATATTTGACTCAGACATCGTTTTGAATTCTTATGAGAGGGTCCTATGCATTCATGTGTTGAGGTTGGTGTCAAATCAATAGAACAATTAGTGTTTGTTTCTGGAGTTCCCTTAAGTTGTTGATAAACGATTGAAGGTGATGCTATAAAATTCACAGAATTCAATACGAGGGAAATGTTCGATATATTTGATGGAGTGCTTATTATATTTTGAGAGGCTTTTTCTAAATAATCTGAGTCTCCTCCAATGCTTGAAGAACTCTTACTGCGCTGTAAATTTTGAAATCTCTCTGGGCTAGGCAAATATTCAGACACATCTGGTGAGAAATCTTGGTTCAATTCAGAATCATTTTCATCGCAATATTTTTTTTTCTCTAGATATTTGTCTTAAATCATATATATGATTCGTAGTCACTACATTTTTATCCGTCGCAGTTTATTCATAATATTCATTAAACGCGATGTCCTTTGTTTGTTCATTGTCACTCACTTCACTTATACTCCAATCACACCAATAATTATATAGTTTTAGAAATCGAACACTAAAAAGCCGACACAATGTTTTCGCGAGCCGGTTTGAGATCACATTGAGAGGCAGTTTGTTATTGTAAATAAACATTGCCACGTACCCTTAGCACTTGACATGTCGATATAGACCATTGCAATTTACATTCGACCCGTGCAATGTGACAATAGGATATGGCAAGACGTTTTAGAGTTCCGTTTCAAATGCGTAGTTTTGGTGAGCGCCATTGCACGAACAGTATTTAGCGGTTTGCGACGAGAATAAAAAGATAACTGCGCATATCATTACTTAGCGATCTAATTTTGTCGAGAACATAATAATATAGATGTTTGTCGTGCGATGAGCTTTCAGTATTTTATGATAAAATTATTGCACACTTTTATTCTAGTTACAAGGTATATAAATAAAAAAATTGAATAGTATTGTATTATGTTTCAATTTTGTCATTTACCGTACAAAAATTACGAAAAAAATTGAGCTGGTGCATTGGCACCTACGGATTCCAAATATGGCATAATAATAAAACTAAGATAATGGTGGTTATCATTTTGTTCTCCGGGGCCGGCGATTTGTAAACAATTCTAAATATTGATAAAATAAATAATAATAGTTTAAAATATTTTATTGTAAAAAAAGCGTGGGGTGCATGGTGTCAATTGTCAAGGATTATCATTTTGATAACATCTTAAAAAGCACCCCACGCTTTTTTTACAATAAAATATTTTAAACTATTATTATTTATTTTATCAATATTTAGAATTGTTTACAAATTTTGATCTGGATATAACAATATAATAATTGCTTATTAAGATTTGTACTGCACTATAAGAAAAGTGAATTGAAATTTATTACATTTTTTTTATTTTTTATTTTTATTTTTTTAAAGCGTGTTTTTTAGTTTTTTTAAACTATTATTTATTTTATATTTTTTAGTTGCATTTTTTTCACAGTGAGAGTTTCCATGTGCTAAAAAGAGACAAAACGGTTTTTTGCTCGTCTTAAATAGAATCAGTCTATCTTATACTTGGTTTTTGGTGCGCGCGCACTGCTCTACACTACTAAACGTAAACCTCTTTCTTTCTAACTTTACCCGCCTCACCTACAACCCCCCAACCCCCTAAACCCAACCCTCCAACATCCCTCAACCCATTTCCCCAACCCCCCAAACCCTTAACCCCAACCCCCACACCCTTACCCCCAACCCTCTAAACCCCCTTACCCCCCTCCTCATTTTCCAAACCACCAACCACCTAAACCCAACCCCCTTACCCCCAACCCCCTAAAACCCCAACCCCAACCCCCTTACCCCCTCCCCATTTCCCACAACCCCCCAACCTACCTAACCCCGAAACCCCCCAAAACCCCACACCCTTAACCCCAACCCCCTTAACCCTCTTCCCCTATAATTTACCCCCAATCTCCCCCCCCACCCCTCCACCTACCCCCCCCCCCCTTCCAGCTCCATCATCAAACCTTTGTTACCATCTAGGCCTCTTACCCCCTCCTCATTTCCCACAACCCCCAAAATCCCTAACCCCGAACCCCCCAACACCCCCACCATATTTCCCCCTAAGCCCCCACCCCCTAACCCCAACCGCCACACCCTTACCCCCAACCCTCTAAACCCCCGATCCCCCTTAACCCAACCCCTCATCCCCCCCCCCACCCCGCCACCTACCCCCCTTCTAGCTCCATCATCAGACCCTTGTTACCATCTAGGATCAAAGTACTCGTCAAGACAAATCAAACGAGCCCAAACTCGACGGGGTTGTGTAGTTTTATTGTTGAGTGCCTTTGGCCATCTTCCAGCTCCATCATCAGACCCTTGTTACCATCTAGGATCAAAGTACTCGTCAAGACAAATCAAACGAGCCCAAACTCGACGGGGTTGTGTAGTTTTATTGTTGAGTGCCTTTGGCCATCTTCCAGCTCCATCATCAGACCCTGGTTACCATCTAGGATCAAAGTGCTCGTCAAGACGAATCAAACGAGCCCAAACTCGACGGCCTCGTGTCGTTTTATTGTGGAGTGCCTTTGGCCATCTTCCAGCTCCATCATCAGACCCTGGTTACCATCTAGGATCAATTTGCTCGTCAAGACGAATCAAACGAGCCCAAACTCGACGGCCTCGTGTCGTTTTATTGTGGAGTGCCTTTGGCCATCTTCCAGCTCCATCATCAGACCCTGGTTACCATCTAGGATCAAAGTGCTCGTCAAGACGAATCAAACGAGCCCAAACTCGACGGCCTCGTGTCGTTTTATTGTGGAGTGCCTTTGGCCATCTTCCAGCTCCATCATCAGACCCTCGTTACCATCTAGGATCAAAGTGCTCGTCAAGACGAATCAAACGAGCCCAAACTCGACGGCCTCGTGTCGTTTTATTGTGGAGTGCCTTTGGCCATCTTCCAGCTGCATCATCAGACCCTGGTTACCATCTGAGATCAAAGTGCTTGTCAAGATGAATCAAACGAGCCCAAACTCGACGGGATTGTGTTGTTTTATTACATAGTTCATATGGCCACCATCCAGCTCCATCATCAGATCAGCTCCATGTTACAATAATATCGCATTGTCATCCAATTTACACATATGTGCAAATTTTCAGCTCAATCGGAAACCGGGAAGTGGGTCAAAATTGCGCCCTAAGGAGTCGGTTACAAACATACATACAAACATACAAACATACAGGTGAAGCTAATATAAAGCGTGTAATAAAAAATACGAATGTTTGTGGTCGAGTCTTGGATTTTTAATATTATATTTAAGTATGTATTTATCTATAAGTATGTTAATCCGTTATCCATAGAACGAGCTTAGCTTAGTTTGGGACTAGGTCAGTTGGTGTCAATTGTCCCACAATTTATTATTATTATTGTATTACGGTGGCATGATCCCTATGGAAATCATCAGAAAACAATGGCTATGATTACCCTTTCTCTACTATTACAATCAGGTGCATAACTGGGATAGAAGAACACAAGCCACAACTTTTTCGTCTTTCTTCTTCGGGTACGCTCTGATGCTGGTGCCAGCAGAACTGGTTCTCAGTCAGAGGGGCAGCAAGATGATGGTCACGGCACTCCTGGCGATCAACGGGGGACTCAGCGCTGCCATGCCTAATATTATCAATAAGGTATGAGTCTTAGCTTAGTCTTTGACCAGTGTGTGTTGGCAGTGATTACTTATGGCACTGAGACGTGGCCGCTAAAATAAAAAATAAAAAAATTATATCTGTTTATTTATACAATTATGAAATACCTAGCTAATCTTTGTTTTTAAAGATTCTAATTGCTAGGCTTTATGTTGCCCTTAATAAATAAATTCTTAATTATGTTATTTATGTTCTTAGGATTGCTAGTTATTTTATCAATTGTAACGAAACAGACAAAGCAGAGTCGTTGACGATCTGCGAAAGGCTGCTGGCAGAAGCTGGATGCGTCTAGCCGAGGACAGGGCGCAATGGCGCTTATTGGGGGAGGCCTATGTCCAGCAGTGGACTGCTATAGGCTGATGATGATGATGATGATGAGTCCTGGGAAAATTATTTAGTATTTGAGGAAGGTAGTAGGACCAGATCCTTTTGCCATAAATATTTTGCTATTTTTCGCTTACGGTGGGCCTCATAAAAAAGCTCAGTCACTCCGAGGGTGATGGAGAGAGCTAAGCTCGGAGATTCTCTGCGGGATAAAGTAGTAGTAGTAGTTCGCAGTGAAGCTCATGGCAAATTTAAAATGTAATTTCATACATTAATTCCGAAAAAGTCAAGAGCTGCGAGCCCGGCCTCGAACCCAAGACCCTGCTTGGGACGCCATAGGTAAAACCACTAGGCTATTACGTCTTGCATGGATATCCTTTGTGTTTTTTTTGTGCCCTGCATTGGGATGTTATGTTATATGGGCTGGGATGTTTATATCCATACCTTTCAAAATTTCCCAGGGCGGCTGGATAGCGGTCTGCAACACCCAGTTCTTGCTGGGTATGTCACAGGCCTTCCTGGCTCCTGCCAACCGGATCATGCTGGAAAACTGGCTCCCACCCAACGAGAAAGGGGTTTTCAGCAACATCGTCTATGGAGGTATACAAAACAACAATGACTTATTATTGAACACCACATAGTAAACAATAGAGAAACAGATAAGATAGGATATAATTTATTTTTTTAAAACACAATGCACACAAAAACACATACAATCAAGTGAAACGATATTTAATACTGAAAAGATCAACGCCTTAGACACATGATAAGCAAGAACAATAAAAAAAGCGGAATAAAAACATAAATAAAACAGAAAAAAATTTCTGTATCCGACCAAGCTGTGGGTGGGCCATTCTACTTTTAAGTAACCATTAATCTTTTGTGAAATATAAGGCATACCTGGTGATTTTTTTCAAGTGTAAATAACTTATATACAAACTGAAACACCTAAATTTAATGTTTTAAAGCAATAAAACTTTAAATTCAAAGAAATTTTGTGGAAAAAATTGGTAACTCAGCGGAAAATACATCAATTTCCATACAAATGGCGGGGACATGCATTACCTACTTTATAGATAATAATGATTACTTTTTATACGTAGTGATAATTTTAAATGTAAGCTTAATTATGTGCCTATTTAAATCTTAAATGACTTAAACCGAGCACTTTACCGTTTTTGTAAAAAAAATATTTGAAGAGCACAGTACAAAAAATTACTGGTCAACAAAAAGTAGAATGGCCTGGGTGCCAAGTGTCGTGAAAAGTTTAAGTCCCGACTAAGTGATCTAGTTTGTTTATTTTCTCACTCTTGAAATGTCAAATTTTAAAGTATAAAATATTCGAAATGCCTCTATGACAGTAAAACTGCTTCAAAAAAAATTTTATGTGTAAAAATATGAGGGTTGATTTAGCCCCCGCCTAGCCACTTTTGTCAGCCAGGTCTGTGGTTCTGTGCTTTGGTGTCATAAGCATTAGACTACTAGTTTTCAGCGTGTCTCAAATACCTACTAAAAATTTCCATCGCGCAGCGGTTGACTTCATATTTTCTAACACGAACTGCTAAAAACAGAACAGATATATTCGTCCATCAGGCATGTGAAAGTCAATATAAATAATAATCCATGTCTGTCAATATTAAAATTTTACGTAATGTTAGACTTATAATAACTTACTTACAAGTACCAACAAGTAACTGACTGACTTACTGACTCATAATTTGACTAATTTTTTGATTTTTGAAAAGTCTTGAGTTGTGAGAGTTTTGCTATCAATATCTAGCACGTTATTAATATAAAAGATTTCATTTCTTGATACCAGATTAGATACCTCCAACATTTTGGACAACTGACGTAAATACACAAGAAATTTTGATACTTTACATCCTTCCTTATAAATAATTCAAATGCGAGTAAAATGAGGCATTATAAAGTCGTGAGGCTTTCGCAAAAACAAATTGCCTTGTCAAAACAATTTGTCATGAAGAAAGTTAAACAGACATGTTATTACGCGACAGGCCAAAGTAAATTGTATTGTTTTTTGGTTCCGCAGTCAAAATGGCTTGGGGTTTCGATGCTAAAGCAAATAGGATTTTAGTAAACTAGTGAGCTATTACTATAGCCTCATTTGAACTTTTCACTAATACTTATGCAATTGCTGGTCAGTTTACTGTAAAAAAATTAAGACAATTAGACTTATTTTCCATACAATGTAGATCGCCAAGGACTAAAATTTACGAAGATATCGAGTGTTCATTATAGTTATTTGTGATACAAGGTTGGTAAGTATGGTTTTACAAATGAGTTGACGAGTGATAAACCCGAGCCGCACGGCGAGGGTTTTCATCGTCACGAGTTTGTAATACCTTGCCAACCGTGTATCATACGACGTTTTACAATACATTTGTGAGAAAATAGGCAATTAATAACATAAAAATTGTAAAATAAAAACAAATTTCTCGAGATACCTATTGGTAGCAAAAGATTATTTTGCGCGGTTTGCGCCTTACTTTAAATATCGGGCGGAATTAATTCCATGTTATTGTCGACTTCATCACTTAAACATCACTCATTTTGTTTGGTTTTTGTACATATACTATAATCAACAACTCAAAACAACGCAAAGTTTTACAAAAATGGCGCGTCCGTAATGCGCATGCGTAAGTTTTGTTTTTAATTAGGTTAACTAAAATTATCAGGCAAAGGTTCGACGCGTTCCGCCACTGCGATTTTTTCGAATAAATAAAAGGTGGAAATCATTAAAATCTGCGGTAATTAAATTATAGTTTATAATAATAACAATCAATTTTGCAAATTCATTACTTAGTTTTGTATATTTATACATTTTTCTACGTATAAATCGATATTTTTTATTTTTGTCACTTAAAACTCTTTGCTTGTAAACTTTTAAAATGGAGAATTAAAAAAAACTGTAAAAAAATCGCACTAGTGCGGTAAAATGAACTTACAAGCCATGTATACATCCTTTGAAAGTGAATTTTTCGAGCAAAAGTATTGTAAAAGCTTATTTGACGTCTTTGTTCCGTAGATAAAAATATGTTAACATAATTAAAAATGAATGTTTGTCTGTATGTCCTTTATAGAATCGTTAACTATGCATTTGATTTAGCAAAGTTGTTGTGCATGAGCCAAAGAAGGTTTCTGAGTTGGTACGACCAATATTCGACAGATGGCGCCACACAACGGGGGCGAAGCCGCGGGCATCAGCTAGTGTCTAATGTAAATACTAAACCGTGAATCATTAACGTATTTAGTGTATTGGTTATACGCATTTTGGCAGAGCTAGATTTATGACCGCTAAAACATTCTGAGAGCAGACCAGAGGCCGTATTGTCTAACGCGTGGACGCTTAGCATCGCTTTCACCAACTCTTTTTGTCACCGTCTCATACCGTTTGACAGAAAGAAACGTCTTTGCGTTAGACAACACGGCCTCAGGTATTGTGTCCTGCAGTGGAACGTGTGGAGGCTAATGATGATTTTTTGGTCCTTCCAGCAACACATCTTGGCATGATCATCGCGCTCCCTTGCGCTGGCGCCCTTTCGACGGCGCGTCTCGGCTGGGAGCTGATCTGCTACGCGCAAGCGATGGCAGCGCTCTCTGCTGGCACGGTGTGGATGCTCCTCACTGCAGCGGAGCCGAGGCATCATCAGGCGGTTGGTGACGTGGAGAACGAGTTCATTGAGGAGGCTAAAGGGTATTGCAGAAAGGTAAATCAGCGAAATAAACATTCAGTTATTGAATTCACAATTGATATACCACGTTCGCTCGTAGAACTGATGGCCGATGAGGCAAAAAGGTCCTCGAGTGGCGTCCACGGACCGGAAGACGCAGTGTAGGTAGGCCTCCAAAAAGATGGAGCGACGACCTGGTTAAGGTTGCGGATTCGCGTTGGTTGCGGATGGCACGGGCGGGACCGATCTGTTTGGCGAGCCTTGGGGGAGGCCTATGTTCAGCAGTGGACGTCTTTCGGCTGAAATGATGATGATGATGATGATACCACGTTAAGAAAAACATTGTCAAGCGCTGATACTTGTTTTTAATTTGACTTTGACTTTAATTTAAATAAAATATTAACCCTCGACAGACTGCATAGTTAATTATCCTCATTTTTTTACTTTTGAATTCTTTATTCCTATTCAGCTATCAACAGACCACTTAAAAAACTTTATTCCAGAAGCAGCTACCAGTGCCGTGGCGACGTATCCTAAGCTCCCCTCCATTCTGGGCGCTCGCCGGCGCACATGCAGCCAGTAACGCACTGTTCGTCTTCTTCCTTGTCGACGTACCTTACTATTTGCAGGTGCATGGGACGCCTTTGAAGGATGTAAGTGAAAACTCAACCAACATTTTCAATCTTTATCTACCCACTGCTGAATAATAATATACTCCCTGCTACTCTTGAGTCTTGACCAACGCAAGACGTAAGCGCAAGTCAACCCATAACCAAGAGAACCACCACCTATACAGTATTCCCTATTTCATTAGAATTACGAAAACTCCCATGATAATGTAATAAGTAAGTAATAAGGAACCCGCTCTGAGTCTTGGTTGGTCCAGGAGATCTCCATTGCCATTCAGCGGGCAATGTTGCTAGTATACTTGGGACCTTTGGATCGGGCGGGGTGCTGAGTGAGAATTAAATTATTATTTGTGTTTTAGTTAATTTTCTGACGATGCTTGTTGCGGATATTATCTTCCTGCATTCACATGAATTGTTATATTATTAAGTTGACAAAGCCTGTGGCAGATTGTTTTCATGTCTGATAAAAATAAAGGAATATGTCTGCCAAATTTCAGGTCTCTAAGTACAGAGATTTAGGCTGTACGTCATCTGTGAGTTAGTCACCTTACTCGCCCAGTTGTAAATTTATTACACTTTGATTTTGAACATTTTCCAGGCGTCAGTACAAGCGATGCTGCCCTTTTTCGCGATGTGGTTCATGTACCTTGCGACCGCTCCGACCGTCGAGTGGATACACAATTCAGGATTCATGAGCTACATGTTGAATACTACTTACTACAGGAAGTTGATTAACGCGATAGGTGAGGCTAAACTGCATACATACAATCACGCCTCCTTCCCAGCAAGGGATAGACAGAGAGTATTTATTTTCTTCTGCAAACTTTGATCAATTATAACTGAAGATACACATTGCCGAACAAAATCCCCTTCAAAAAGTGTCCGAACTTTTTTATTTGTTTGCATAACAATTAAAATCATCACCTACACAGAAATTTGAACCTAGTCTTTACTTCATTACAGTCGAATTTCGGTTGACACTTGACAGCTAAACTTGACAATTTCACGCAACGTACTGAGAAAAAAGAAGGCCACTTTTATCAGAGTGGCGCTCATTTGGCTCGGACATTTTCGGGCGCGCGACTGTGGATCTACAGTTATAATTGATCAAAGTCTGCAAACGATCCTTACATACATCTTTCGCTTCCACAACACTCTTTACTTTTTGTAGTCTTGTCATACATGCTTGCCGATTTCGGGTACTCTTGACCTGACCTTCCTTCAAGACATCCCACGTTTAGACGACCAGATGGCCTAATGGTTAGAGAACCTGACTACAAAGCTTGAGGTCGCGGATTTGATTCCCGTGTCGGGGCAGATATCCCCAATCTGATCATGGAATGCCCTTCTTAGTCTCACTCTTTCAACATAAAGCTGCGTACGGACTGCGCGCACATTACGCGTACCCGGGCTTGAGTGTCCTGGAACGCCATGTACGCGTACAGTGTACGTGTACGTGTTCAGTACGTGTACGTGTACGTATACAGTGTACGCGTACATGGCGTTCCAGGACATGCAAACCCGGGTACGCGTACAGTGCGCGCAGTCCGTACGCAGATTTAGCTTTATCAAAATCCGCCTAAAGCGTTTTCGCTCTTCCCTCTACAACCGTACAGCTAAAGACTGGGATTACCACATACACAGCATAAGAAACAAAATTTGTCTCTCCTGAGGACATAAAATTAGCGACTTCGAGTCAGCATACTGCGATGAAGAGTTGACTAAAAAAAATATTAGCGGTAGAACTTGTTTTTTTTCAGGTGCTTTCGGAACCGTGATTGGCCTCACCGTGGTATCGAACCTCAGCCCCTCCACGAACCTACCCTTGATCCTCTTAATCGGGTCGTTAGGCCTAATCGGCTTTCAATTCTCCGGATTTGTGGTATGACTGTGTATATCTAGTGTGCAATTATACCTCATTAAAATTCAATTTCATTTATACCGAGCGTATAGGCAAAGATCAGGGTGTTGAAAGTTTTTGTTTTTTTCGTAAAACTGAGCCGTGATTGACGCCTATATTATCTCCTGATGAAAAGTGCAAGAAGCAAAGGTACTTATATCTTGTATCTCACTAGTTCAGTAACAGCCCATTCACTCTAGCCTTTAAGAGGATACGATAGCTGAGAGACTTTTGAGAAATAGGTATTTTAATGAAATGTTGCTGTCTCGTTCGAACCCCTCCGTGTCAGTACAGCGAGAGCGGGACAGCTGCAGCTCAGACCGTTAATAGGCGCGTAAAATTGATCAAAACAGCATTTCGTAGTCCCCTGTTTTCTTCTCGAAAACTGGACCAATAAAATTATTTTTTTCAAAAATAATTAGAGGACAGATTTATCTATGCCCCCATATTTTCCTTTTTTTGTTTATATGAGGGATTCTTTTCTGATGAGTGTCTGAAAATGACGTTAAAATTGGGCAATGTTTTCAGTTTTTGAAAGCTCATATTTCTTATGTTAATTGAAATATGGAAAAAAACGAAACATAGGGGCATAGCCAGCTGTGGTAGATACAGATTAAACAGTAAAAAAAATTTGGCTCTACAGCTATTATCCAGAGAGGAAACAGGGGACTACGTTTGTATGGAGAAATGGTGCACATCGTATCATTCGTTAAAAGCCCTAGGTTGTATCTAATTGGAAATACAGACGATGGGAGCGAATCCATTCCGTAGCAGTTCGTTTTAGCAAAGAACTAGTTCACGAACAAAAAAGGTGAATATAATTATTAAAATAACAAATAATAGCTCGCTCACGTATTAGTAGTCAAGTGAACAGTAGTAGTCATGTCAGTTTCGAAACAATCTGTTTCTTTTTCAAGGTTGTTTCGAGCGAAAAGCCTATCATGAATTGAATTAAAACAATTACTTTGCTCACCCGCCTTAAAACCCTTACCTTAAGGTTGCGGGTGTGCAAAGTAATTGTTTCAGTTCATTAATATGGACCTCCGCAAAGTAACGCCTGGTTCAATAAATTGTCATGAATTAGTAAACCGTGTCGTGTTATGAAGTTCGCGGTTAATCTTTTCGAACCAACTTTGAAAAATAATCTCGAATTGGTTCAAAAATATCAAATACACCTTTATATTATAAAATGTGTTGATCATTATATCGGACGCTTAATAAGAAACTGACTCAAATCTAATTATTTTCGTTCAAAAACTAAACTTTAAAACTTTAATTTAGTTAGTAGTAAGTAGAAAAAATAAGGTTAATTTTGAAATGAGAATAATTCGAATTGAGTCAGTTTCTGACTAAGCGTGTGATGTAGTAATTTTATTATTTTTCTCTATACCTACATTAATTTTGACCATGGCCATTTGAGTTAACTCTTCAATTAATTTACTGATAATTTAAAAACAAAGTCATGCGTTAAATTATAGTGGAAAAACTTATTTGCATCAGTAGTAGTATTCAGAACACGTCAATATTGAGATTTTATTAAAATATTCCATAATTGGCGAAGATGGAGAGATGAGATAACCTAGATAATTATCACGAGAGAAAGCGGGAGCTCGCGTATGACAGACAATAGTAGAGCAAAAGAAAAAAAGGCATTTTCCCAGCAGTGAGAACCAATATCAGGCTAAAAAATAAACAAACAATTGAGTTAAGATTAAAATTAATTCCCATCTCTGCGACTATGATTTCGCATATTTATTGAAACCAAATTAATGTCCTTTCATTATCATATTGCGAATGTCCGGAAGTCACATTAATAAGTATTTGCCACATTATTATATCGTTGTTTTTATTGGAATTTCAATTAATTCAGTTAACTTAAATAATATATTGTTCGTAATTAGCACCACGGAGATTTAATTAAACTTTGGATTTAGTCAATAATAAAAGATTATGACCTAATGTAATTACCGCATTAGTTTGCGAAGGTTTCGTGTTCTGCTATCCCGCGTTTACTTATGCAATTTCCAGGATCAAAACTATCCTATGTCATACCAAGTTTCTAATTAAATCAATTTAGATTATCATTGCGTAATCGAGTAATAAGAACCTTCACGAACTTTCTCATTTATAATGTAGGCTTCAACGAACTTTCCAGGATTATATTATTTTTTTAGCTATATCAATAGGCATTATATTTCAACAGGAGAACCACAGAAATTTATCGCAGAATTTCTCCGGAACGTTGCTTCTGATGACTAGTGCAATTGCCGCCATCATCGGCTCCGGTGTTCCTCTCGTCACCGGGTGCATCATCGGCAATGATCCTGTAAGTATTAATCATCAGCAATGTCACATTATCATCATGTCAATTATCCACACAGCTTATCATGTCGTCCTCAGCCTATAACAGTCCACTGCTGGTCATAGTATCCCCTATTGAGCACCATCACTCTCTGATGTCGGCTCTATGCATCCAGCTTCTACCAGTCTAGCGGGAGGCATCTAAAACTTAATTTACCGAGACGTGATCGCCACTGAAGAACTCTTACTCAAACTCTTTATTGCATTAAATGTTGTCATGAAGATCTATGAAGATCTTAGAAAGTAAGTACGGTACAGCTTCAACATTTACTCCAACGGTTGTCAGTTTTTCAGCTGACCAGCCACTGCCAATTGAAATTGATAATTCTCTGAGTATACTGTTCCTTGTAAGATTGTATTTCGTTTCGTTCTATTGTAACTATTAAAGTTTCATTTATTCTTTTACCAAACATTGTGTCTATTCAATGCTTGTTTTCATGTTATGCTGGGCATTCACTTTTATTCTGCATACAATAAATAACAAAAAACCAAAAAAATAACAAGAAAGTGTTTTCGGTTGATAGCTATATTATCATACTAATATTGCCTAAAATTATCTCACTTAGTAGGAAAAGGTTGACTGTGATCATTGGATCAGCGCTTTGATTGGACCACTAAAATATTTAACCTTATTTTTTAATGTTTTTTTATTTTACCTAAATCCCACCGCAAGCTAAACCTAATCCTCTTCAAAAGTTTAAGCTTGTTTTTTATCTATCAGACAGACTATCGGCGTTGGCGCGCTATTTTCCTCTCTCTTGCAAGCTTCAGCGTTTTGTGCAACGTGCTGTATACGGCCCTGGGACGCGGCGAGCGCGCCGACTGGGACAGAGTCAAAGGAACCAAGTTTGGATACCACAACGGTAGGTTTGGACCTCAGATCTATCTGTATTGCTTAACTAAATGACATGGATTTTTTATTCTCATTTCTTCCGAACTGGTATAACGTGCTCTCTTGCCCGATGTTAGTCGATCAACTACGGGAAACCGAGGACAGTTGTGACAGAGGAGAGTAGTGACGACGTCGACTTTTTAGAACTTGTTAACTGCTAGCGAGCTCGCAAATAGCGCGCGTTTTTTAGTTCAAGTCTCGAGCTATCAAACACGCGCTGTTGCAAATAAGGTCCCAAAAATTGACTATGTCACAACTCTTCTCTGTCACAACTTGCCTCGGTTTCCCCTAAGTGATTATTACTACAAAGTGCCCAGCCAGTAAGCGCAAAGAATATTTTGTCGGTGTTTGATATGACACATGTCTGGGCCAATCAACTTTTAAACCGACGTTTTTGGCGTCTCCTGCGTTACCAAATTTGTCTCTGGCGTTACCAAAAAATCGTACTTCCAACAAGGTATTTCACGGTTTAATAGGTTAATCTTACGTAGGATGGCATGTATTCATGCTATTCATCTATTTAATTACAGAAAAAATATGTTTACTTACAAAAATCTGCAACTGTTTGAAAAATGTCGCGGACAGATTAGTGTCGGTTTAAAAGTTGATTGGCCCGTCTGACACGATCAGTGTATGTAGACATGATTCGACTTTTATGAACTAAAACAATTACTTTGCTCACCCGCGACCTTACAATAGTTACGTTTATGCAAGAAATGTGTGTTCATGCAGTTCCTCCACCTCCACACTGTACCACTGTACTGACCTCCGCAAAGTAACGCCTGATTCAATAAATTATTTAAAATCGACTTTTATATTTATTTATTTATTCGAGTTTTGGGAAAACTTGTTTATTAATATACACATGAAACAGGGAACACGCCAAACTCTTTAAATTGGTTTGGAGTGATAGTTACTGTTGGTTTATTTTCTCAAACGCCTCTAAATTACTTCGTACACATCTGGTGTATATAGCTTTAACGTTTAAAATTTGAACTTGAACTATTTTTTCTTTGGATTCTTAGGATTTTATTATATCCCCTTCACACATTAACATACAGCCCCCGAATTTATTCGAGTCCGACCAAAGAGGTCTTTTAACTGTTCATTCCTTTTCAGATGCAAATCAGCTAGAACTGGAGGAGCTGAGCCTGCCTAAAACCCCTCAAAAGGAAATCGATCGCCCCGTCTTATAGAAACAATAAACATATTTAAATCATTCTTGTGGTTTCATTAGTCTGTGTTATATTTTGCAATGAATCCATAATTTTTAGAATTTGTATTTAATAACGTAGCTATATGCTGGGATGAAAATGATGACGATGATGAACCTCACAAAGAACACACCATGACTAGTATATACATAGACCTCAAGCTAGGCACAAAATTCGTCAGAAATGCCTCATTCTCACTATCCTAATGTCAAAAGTCTAGCTCTAGTCGAATCGACTTCAAATTGTATGACAAGAAGTCAGAAAACTAAAACAAAAAATGAATCTTACCTACTTGTGATTTTTAATAAAGAAACCTCAAAATTTCCTTATAAATTAAAAAAACTAAAAAACACGCTTTAAAAAAAACAACTAAAAAATAAAAAATAAATTTTAATAAATTTCAATTCACTATTCTTATAGTGCAGTAAAAAAACTTAATAAGCAATTATTATATTGTTATATCCAGATCCAGTTGGTCTTAAATTGAACATGGACTAGACGAAGGTCATGTCGAACGCCCATGTTGTACCAACTCCCGTCGTAATCGGAGATACTTTGCTCGAAGTTGTTGACGACTGATATCTATCTGGGACATACAATCCAATTGGGTAGGTGCAACTTCGAGAAAGAGGTCAATCGACGAATTAGACTCGGCTGGGCAGCGTTCGGGAAGCTCCGCAATATCTTGTCATCCGATATACCGCAGTGTCTCAAATCAAAAGTCTTTGACCAGTGTGTGTTGCCAGTGATGACTTATGGCACTGAGACGTGGCCGCTAACGATGGGTCTTATAAGGAAGCTCAAGGTCACTCAGAGGGCGATGGAGAGGGCTATGCTTGGAGTTTCTCTGCGGGATCGCATCGCATGATGAAATCCGCGCGAGAACTAAAGTCACGGACATAGCTCGAAGAATCGCTAGACTTAAGTGGCAGTGGGCAGGGCACATCGCCCGTAGAACTGACGGCCGATGGGGCCGAAAGGTTCTCGAGTGGCGTCCGCGGACCGGAAGACGCAGTGTAGGTAGGCCTCCAACAAGATGGAGCGACGACCTGGTGAAGGTAGCGGGAACACATTGGATGCGGATGGCACAGGGCCGATCTGTTTGGCGAGCCTTGGGGGAGGCCTATGTTCAGCAGTGGACGTCTTCCGGCTGAAATGATGATGATGATGATGATATCCAGATCAAAATTTGTAAACAATACTAAATATTGATAAAATAAATAATAATAGTTTTTTTTTTACTGCTCTATAAGAATTGTGAATTGAAATTTATTAAAATTTATTTTTTATTTTTTAGTTGTTTTTTTTAGTTTTTTTAAACTATTATTTATTTTCTATTTTTTTGGTTGCATTTTTTTCACAGTGAGAGTTTTCATGTGCCAAGAAGAGACACAAAACGGTTTTTTTGCTCGTCTTAAATAGAATCGGTCCATCTTAAACTTGGTCTTTGGTGCGCGCGCACTGCTCTACAATACTTAACGTAAACCTCTTTCTTGCTAACTTTACCCCCCTTACCTACAACCCTCCAACCCCCTAATCCCAATCCTTCAACATCCCCCACCCCATTTCCCCAAACTCCCCCCCAAACCCCTAACCCCAACCCCCACTCCCTTACCCCCAAACCTCTAAACCCCATTTTCCAAACCCCCAACCAACCCCCCTAACCACGGACCCCCCACCCCATTTCCCCAAACTTCCCCCAAATCCCTAACCCCAACCCCCCCTTACCCCCCGACTCCAACCCCCTTAAAACCCCAACCCCCAACCCCCCTTACCCCCTCCCCATTTCCCACAACTCCCCAACCTCCCTAACCCCCGAACCCCTTAACACCCCCACCCTATTTCCCCCAAACACCCCAACCCCCCACACCTTTAACCCCAACCCCCTAAACCCCCTTACCCCCCACCCCATTCCCCCAAGCCCCCACCCCGCCACCTCGCCCCCTTCCAGCTCCATCATCAGACCCTTGTTACCATAAAGGACCAAAGTACTCGTCCAAAATGAATCAAACGAGCCCAAACTCGATGGGGTTTTTTCATTTTAATGTGGAGTCCCTTTGGCCATCTTCCAGCACCATCATAAGACCCTGTTTACCATATGGGATCAAAGTGCTTGTCAAGACGAATCAAACGAGCCCAAACTCGATGAGGTTGTGTCGTTTTATTGTGGAGTGCCTATGGCCATCTTCCAGCTCTATCATCAGACCCTGGTTACCATCTGGAATCAAAGTGCTCGTCAAGACGAATCAAACTAATCCAAACTCGACGGGATTGTGTTATTTTATTACAGAGTTTCTATGGCCACCATCCAGCTCCATTTTCAGATCAGCTCCATGTTACCATAATATTGCATTGTCATCCAATTTACACATACGTGCAAAATTTCAGCTCAATCGGAAACCGGGACGTGGGTCAAAATCACGCCCTAAAGAGTCGGTTACAAACATACTAACATACTAACATGCAAACATACAGGTGAAGCTAATATAAAGCGTGTAAAAAGCGTGTAAAAAACAAATGGTATAGTTTTTAATTTAAAATGCCTATTCTTCTCGACTGGGTTTCCGAAGCGATGGTAGACTCTTCGAGTTTCATAAGTGCTTGTTATATAGCCTAAAATAAATAAAAATATTTTAATTTTGAGGTTAAAACAAAACAAAGTACCTGCAAAAGCAAACAGTCCCCTATAATTAAGTAGGTACTTTTTACAAAAACAATAAAAAAGTTCGTATGTTTATTTGCTTGGTGTTTTATTTAATTATAAGACCTTTCATAAAGCTTCTGGCATTCCGTTGGATTTCCCTTGAGTCACACAAAGCATCTTCCTGGCCATACCTATACAGTAAAAGCACAGCTATTTTTTGTGTTGTATGTTGCTGAAACATACGAAGTAAGTTAGTTTGGGCATGTAGAGAGGATGGACGAAGGTAGAATTACAAAAGAAAAATTTATACAGGGTTATTTTTAATTCACTGACATCCTCTTAACCCTGAATTCCTATCACTCAAACAAATGTCTTTTGTTTTACGACTTTTTAAAATGAAGCACTTTTTTTCCCATACAAATACACAGAGTATCGTAAAAATAAGAGGAAATCTCAAATTTTCAAAACGTTATTACACCAAAAATATTAAGTTATGACAAAAGCCGTTAAACAAAAAACATTTGTTTAAGTGGTAGGAGTATAGGGTTAAAAGGATGCTAGTGAATTACAAATAACCCTGTATACATAAACTATCTAATGCTCGCGACTCCGTCTGCGAAGAATAGGGGTAAAAAATAGCCTACGACCTCATCAGACCTACCAAATATAGAGAAAAAAAAAAACATAAAAATCGGTCAAGCCGTTTCGGAGGAGTTCGATAACAAACACCGTGACACGAGATTTTTATATATTAGAAGAAGATAGGCTTGCGTTTGACCACAATCACGCCTAATAGAAAGCGAAGATTGAGGCCTACGATGTATAAAGACATAAAATCAGTCTATATCGCTTGTGTGTAACGCACGAGCTCTGTACCTCTACCATGAGTTACACTAGTTTACAGTGACCATACTCGCTAGCGACAGCGTAAATGATTTGTATGGAGAATTGTGTACAGCGCCTCTAGCGGTCACTTACGGAAGTACAATTCTCCATACAAATCATTTACGCCGTCGCTAGCGAGTACGGTCACTGTAAACTAGTGTAACTCATGGTAGAGGTACTGAATATCATATTCTGACGAGTTCTAACTTACAAATTTCACCATAAACAATTACGAGCAAGAACTTTTTGTTAGTTTTATGTCAGCTTCAAATAAACCGCCTTGGGTAGGTGCAAAGGGGGAAGGACTGTATACGCGAAGGTCCACTAGTACCCTCTCAAGATCCTCTTAAGGACGCTTTATTTACATTCCATTTGCCGAGATCTACTACTACAATAGGCTTAAGTATAGTATACTCAGCTGCCCTGAAATCTCTTTGCGCACATCTTGAATTACTGGTCCCTTGAAAGCGGTTTAAAGTTAAATTGTAAGCCATTACAATTGTTTTCGATTAAGTCTGTACTCTGTACCACAGCGGATTTTTATGTCTTTTAACGCACTTATTATCTTCAGTGATAACAATTTAACTTGTATCTATACAAATTTTTGCAGAAAAACCGGTTGTCTGTAAAGTCGGCTTACGGACGATAGTTTAACGTGACATCGTCACAACAAAACATTCGAAAAACAAAAATGAAACCAGGTGGTCACCCATCCAAGTACTGACCGCACCCGACATTGCTTAACCTCGGTGATTGGACGAGAACCGGTGTTTTGTCAAATGTCTTGAAAACGGTCCATGCTACGGCAAAACCAATGAAATTTTCATCCCCCTTTAATGCCCCCGCGCCCCTCTCCCGCACTCCCCCCATACACTCTCTCAACCCCCTCAACCCCTCGAACCCCCCCGCCCCCCCCCCCCCCCCGCACCACGCACCGCGCACCCCCCCGCATTGAAAATTATCCGAGCGCTAGTACTAAGATTGTACATCCTGGCGTTCGCTGCTCTCTTGTACATACTGGCTTCACTGCTCTGTAGGTACTTATATTCGGTGTGAGTGAGCCAGTTGACATTGCAAATATTTTTAGGCAGCATTTTCGAGTCAAATCGAAGCTCCGACCAGCGTCTCAGGTGGGTGACGCGGGGGACAGGGGGAGATAACTATTCGATTCTCTGCCGCTAAAATTGATAGTATCATTAAGAGAATGGTGATAGGAAAGTCCTCTGGACATGATAGCCTCAGTATCGAGCACCTGAAGTGCGCTGGAGAGTATCGGCCTGAGGTGCTTGCCTTGTTATTTAACCTGAGCGTCAGCCATTGTTATCTGCCTGACGAACTTATGTACACACCTTGTTGTGCCCATAATAAAAGAAACAAAACTGTTGTTGCCTCAGACTTGTCTAACTTTAGGCCTATTTCGCTCACCATTGTCATAGCTAAGGTGCTGGACAGTTTGATTGATAAATGCTTAAGAGGGCACATTAAATTAAACGATAATCAGTTTGGTTTTAGACCTGGCCTATCCACCACTACCAGTCTTTGCATGTTACTTAGACCTGTCGAAGGCATTTGATTTAGTATCATATGATGTATTGTGGCAAAAAATGACATGTTATACAACACTGCCATCGGAGTTTGTATCAATATTTCGATATTGGTACAGCAACCAGATGAACAGTGTCAAATGAGCGGGGGCGCGGTCAGATGTGTATAGGTTGGGTGTGTAATACGAGATATAACAACTACTTATCTAATATTCATAATATATACGCTCACTTTATATAAACTCGTTTAGTATAACGTTCACTGGATATAATGAACGAAAAGTATAAGTATAAAATATCTAACTTTGTAATGTATAACGTTGTTTATATATAATATCAATTGATATAACGATCAAAGCGTATAATGTTCATAACACCTAAGATTTAAAACGTATAAATTCATTAAAAACTTTAATGCAAGCAAACAATCAAGCAATCTATTCATTTCTTCCGCTCTGTTACAAAAAAAAACCTAACATCGAAGGCTAAGGCGGGAGCTACGCTACGCTTCGCTCCCGCCTTAGCCTTCTAAACCTAACCTATCCAAGTCGCTTCTGCCCCGAAAAGTCTTGCTCGCTCGCTTCGCTCGCTCGCGCCACTTAATTTTACATTTTTTCACACACACACACACACACACACACACACACACACACACTACAATATGCGCTCACATCTTAACCATTGACATTTCTGTATTGTACCTACTACTTTAGTTATTTGCCTGTGTAGACTAACTATCGTAGGCTTTCCTAAAAACACGCAACTGTAAACTGAGATGTAAACCAACTCACTGGGCCCCAAGATACAGGCTCAGCCTAGTTTGGGGACCACCGTATACTGCTAAAAATGTAATATTGCTTTATGTGTAATAAAAATTTTCATTTTCATTTTTTCATTTACACATATTATTATATATCATGACTGTTATACCTAATGTTTGTTATGTTAAAAGAAATTAGTCCATATTAATCTTATACAAATTGAAGTTATATAAAAATAACGTTATATAATTTAAGCGTTATAGGTTTAAAAATTATACTTTTTGTTGTTATAGCTAACGTTCATTATATCTTCTGAACGTTATTAAAATGAAAATAGATATTTTGTTGTTATATCTCGTGGGACGCACCCGTATAGGTTGGAGTGTGGGGTGAGGCAGGGGGGTTTATCTTCGCCCAAGCTGTTTAACTTGTACATGGACAGGCTGATCGGTGAACTCAATAATACCTAAGATTTGTATCAACAATTCCACACAACAGATTAGTTACGCCGATGACATGGTGTTGTTGAGTCCATCGATCGGAGCCTTACTAAAACTCCTGCGCATTTGTGAGAGCAATGCGGAACACCACGGACTTAGATACAACGCTTGCAAAAGCGAAATTATGATATTTAAATCCGGTACTAAAACTTATAAGCACGCGCTAACTACCCTAAGTGGAATGCCACTAAATAGAGTGGAAAAGTTCAAGTATCTGGGCCATTGGGTGACCGACACACTGCAAGACAATGGTGATAATAGAGTGTGTTTTATGATGTTTATTGTATATTAGGTTATTTGTAAAATGTTTCTTTACATTCATCGTCATCATAATTTCAGTCAAAAGACATACACGCCTAAACATAGGCCTCCCCCAAGGCTCACGTTCATGACCCAACAGCATCCAACGCGTTCTTTATATTTACTATTTACTTTTATATTATTTATTTATTTATTTATTTATTCATTTATTGCATACATGTAGTTGGTATAATTAGGATGGTAAGGTATATTTATATAGTATCATACATGCTACCATTGATCTAATACAAACTAGATTTGTAGACAGATCGCAAACATGAGGAACCTCAGATGTAGACTGCAGTCTCGAACTCAACTGACAGCTAATCAGTCGTCGTTGTGACACCGACCGTTACATACCGGGCGAAAAATGGGGAAATACACGGTAAAATCTTGCGATTCCGCTATCAACACACACAATAAAGCAAGTGGCATTACTTTTCATGCGTAAGTTCAGTTTTCAGTTACTCATATTATTCTGTATGTTACCAAAAACTAATAAAAATATCTAATATCGCACTGTAAGTTCAGTGTGGCCAGTATAATCATAGTTTGGTTTTCCCAACCTTTAGGGGGAATTTCGCATATTGTATGGAATCTCTATTTAACCTGTGCTATTAAATTTATGTTGCATGTTTACTTTGTAGGGTACCGAAAGATGAAGTGCGCCGTCGGATCTGGATAGAAAAAATCAGATTACTAAGACGGGAAACCGACTGGCTACCTACAAAATCAACAAAAATTTGCTCGAAACATTTTCTTGAGCAACATAAAAAAAAACAACAACAGATGGTGGTTACGTTCACTCATGCATAAGTGAACGTGAAGCGAACTCGAAAGTGCGAGCTTGGATTCGAAACCAACGAACCTCTGGTTGAGACGCCATAGGTCGAACCACTAGGCTACCTCGGGTTTGAGTATAGGTATAATAAATAAATGATTAAAATAAATTGTACCCAGAAAAAAATAAAAACAAAAAAAATTAAAACGTCCGAGACAAAAATACTTGTACATATATCTATTTTAATGGTCGTTGTGTTTTCTATATTGTGGTTTTATTATATTATATTTGTGTTATGAAAAAACTTTCGTTTTATTTTACGCCCTTCAATAGATATACTTAATTCGCACTAATATTATAAAATGGCACTGGCAACAGCTGCTAGTAGGTGCAGTAGTAGTAGTAGTATTTGAAACCCAATTAATTATGGTTTTGTCCACCCAGTTAACATTATGAACTAATAAAAAAATTCTTCGTGTAATTTATTATTTAGGGGGAAATTTGCGTAAGGTAAGCAACACCAAGCCTTAAATATCGTCATCTTTATCACATTCATAAACGGCGCAATGCGAGCATACTAGTGGAAGAGAGACAAACATATGTTTCATTTATTATTTTGTTGATTTCAAAGCTACGTTGTCAAATTTCAAAACTGGCACGCGTTTTGTTGAGGCGGTAGTATGAAGTTTGTCACTCTAGATTATATAACTCAGTGCATGCTACCCATAAAAGGTGTTGCAATGTCTTAAGTCTAAAAAAATTGCATGCTAAACGTAGAGTATCGATAACAATCAAAATAACAAAAAATAACCAATAAGAATAAGGACAAAATAATTCATCAAATTACCCACACAAGTATAAAATTTAATTTAAAATAAAATTAAACTATAAATCAACTTATAATAGAAGCATTTAAATTTCATAAAATAATTATTATTGCACAACCTGTTGTAATCCATTCCTTACTGTCTTTTTTTTGTTAAAAAGTGCTTGAAGTTCGTTTGAAGCGATAAAGCCGCCTATATTGCTAATATTTTACCACGTATTTTGTGGTTTTTACAATAAAGAATCATTGAGTTGTATTATATTTTAAGATTTTAAACGAATTACGTCAAATTATTTGCGTTACCTAATAACTAGTCTAGTTTATGAATGACAGTTCTAAATTAAGTTATCATTATCATTATCACACATTAAAGTGTATAAAATTCCAAATTGATATCTTTTCGGTCGTTATTCTATTTACTCGCACTTGACTGATTATGAAATAATTAGATAAGGTTAATTTATGATATTGCCACAACAATGCCTCTTAAGAAGTATGACCACAATTGCGTATCTTACCATTCTTTTGAGTAGAATATTTTGAACCTTAATAGTCAAGAACTAACGTATGTTTTTTTTTAAAAACTTTATAAATTAAATGCAATTACAGAAATGGCGTATTTAACCCGAAGACTTTAGTAATTTCGATGTTCCGTGTTAGTTGGTAAGGTTGAAATTGAAATGTTACTAAAATTTAAATAGGCCAATTTTGATCATGACATCTGTAATTGATACTTACTCTGAGTTACTGCATAATGATAATTGTTAGAGTGTTTTTAAAATACTAGTCCTTATTTTTTAAGCGAAAAACCACAAAAGTATAAGTATCATATTATAATTTGAGTTAATTTGACCCAATGGTGGATAAGTTTGGCTAATATGAAAATGACCTATAGAAAGGTCTTATAAACAATAAGTTAGCTATACTATGAAGTAACTTTTTGTATTTATTTTTTCAACTTCATTTCTTATTACTTTTACGGTCATCCCGTGAAATCATATATTTCATACTAAATACAAACTGAAATATAGATGCACAGAAAAAGAGGGATGACCGTAAAAGTAATAAGAAATGAAGTTGAAAAAATAAATACACAAAGATACTTCATAGCATAGCTAACTTGGTTAAAGTTGCACAGTAGCGCCATCTCTTGTCCAGGTGAGCAGTTAGTTCCGAAGGAGTGTTGAAATCTCTCGATAGAGGGTGTAACATAGATGTGCGCTTGTCACTGCATAAAGTGATAATTTAGCAGACTGAAATGTATGATGTATAGGAAAGATTCGTATCTAATCTCTAGACCAGTGGTGGTGTAGGGGTTTAGCACGCAGCACGGAATGCTGAGGACCTGGGTTCGATTCCCAGCATTGGTCTTTTTTCTGGGGTTTTTTTCTGTGCATCTATATTTCAGTTTGTACTTAGTGTCTGACTAAGAGAACATTCAAAATTTCACTTGGTTTGGATTACTAAAAATGGACACTGTTTCATGTTTTCAAAAAAGATTACCCGTGTCAAAATGATTCTAATATTGATCTTCTTCATCCCATTCGTCTCCTATCGGAGGTTGGACAACATCATGGAGATTCTGATTTTGGAGGCCGCTGCTCTAAGGCTTGATTTCCTCCTACGCTGACGTCGGTCGCTGACGTCGGTCGAGCGTACCGTCGGTCGCGTATGACAAACGCGCGGCCATCAGCGTCGCTGTGCGGTGCCCCATAGAATATTGTGTTTATTCGTACGCGCGACCGACGTCAACGGTCAGCTTCGCACACAGCGCGATAGTGGTGTATAGCGCGTCAGCGCCGGCAGCGCACTGACGCGCGCGGCGCGGACGAGCGAGACCGACGCGCGCCATCATCGGCGCGTAGCAGTAAATCTGCCGCGGACGTTAGCGTCGCTGTGCGGTGCCCCATAGAGTATTGTTGTTTATTGTGACCGATGTCAGCGTAGGAGGAAATCAAGCCTAAACAAGGAAGTGGTATTGCAGTTGAACCAGTCTCGTAAATGCTTCAGCCACGAGTGTCTTCTCCTGCCCACGATTCTCTTTCCGGCAATCTTCCCCTGGTTGATAATCTGGAGAACTCTGTACTTGGCTTTTCTCATCACAATCATAATAATCATCAATATTGATCACCCATTAATAATTTTAATAAACAGTCGCTAAAAACATTTTTGAAACGAAAATATTATTCAATTTTCAAATAAAAATAATGGCTCCATCGATACTGCCGATCATTTTGCTAATGCCGAGGTTGAAAAAGATGTTATGGGATGCCCGTTGTTTGGTATCTCAGGAATAACATAATAATATACTGCAACTATAATGCTTAAAAATATTTCAAAACTGATTCTATTACACAGCTCAAAGACCAAAATGTGACGGCACAAAGGTCACTTCAGAAACACGGGATACTCATTCAATATTTAATTATAAACAATTATAATAATCTTAATTTATTGTATTCACTCTGTACTACCGTTTGTTTGTTCTCCGATATACGAACTTTTTATAAAGGAGTTTAGTCAGTATCGTGCGTTATTGTGATGCCTGTGTCGACTGCAGTGCAATAATAATGGAGAAACTAAAGATGGAACTAGAAGAGAAGTATCAGAGTAAGTCTATCTAAATTTTTATCCCAATAATTCTAATCTTATTAATATGTGGGTCCCATTCGCGATCTATAACGCGTACGTATCAAAATATATAAAGTTTAAAGTAATAATGGACGTAATACATAATGTTTATTTGAAATAAAGCAATTTTCTTGGAAATTCTCAACTCTACAGGATTTTCATAAAATAAACCTAACCTAACCTAAACCAATCTGTAGACTACACGAAAAATTTCGTTTAATCAATAGTTTCATGGAAAATTTTAGTATATATTATGTTTTTCGTCCATTATTCGTTTTAAACTTTATATATTTTGATACGTTCCCGTCTATAACATTGTAAGTGTAATGTTTGTCATAATTATCATTTACTATAACTCATATTCAGGACCTTTGAAGTGGTCATCCTGTAGAAGTTTATAAATATAGGTTTATTTTATAAGAATCCAAAACAATATACAGATTCAGAGAAAGAAGAATTATGGCAAACATTACATTACGAATGAACTGAAACAATGACTTTGCTCACCCGCGACCTTAAGATAGTTGCGGGTGAGCAAAGTAATTATTTCAGTTCACTAATATGGACCTCCGCAAAGTAATGACTGATTCAATAAATTATTACATTACGACTTTCAATATTTATGGATCCCAATATATACCCTTGAATGTTTACTAGTCAATCTCATAATAACGGCTTTATGTATTTAGACTAAACTTGGTGCATAGTTGGAAGAAGATCGGAATTGAGACATAGGATAGTTTAATAATAATAATGAACGACCGCTTCAGCCTAGTTGGTAGTGACCCTGCCTACGAAGCAAGAGGTCCTGGGTTCGAATCCCGGTAAGGGCATTTATTTGTGTGATGAGCACGAATATTTGTTCCTGAGTTATGGATGTTTTCTATGTATTTAAGTATTTATTTATCTATATAAGTATGTTTATCGTCGTCTAGTACCCATAGTACAAGCTTTGCTTAGTTTGGGACTAGGTCGATTTGTGTAAGATTGTCCCCTAATATTTAATATTTATTTATAATATTAAAAATCCATAGTTTGTTAGTTACAAAATCTTATTTCTATGTTAGGACTAGTAGCTATATTATGAATTGATCGCTACATGAAAGCGATTCAAGTGGTAATAGAACGGACCGTCCAGACGCTCCGCCACTGTGCGCAGGAGGCTGTTGGAGCTGGGCCCGAGGCGGCGCCTACTCGGTAAAAAGTTCCCTTAGGATAATGTTTTTACTTTAAACAAGAATACAGGGCGATGTCCAAGAACGTTGTGCTTTAAAAGTCTCACTGTAACCTTTCTCCATAGATTTCTAAGACAGGTGAGCCCGCAGGATAAAGCTTATTAATATATAAAACTAACTACCTAGCTGTTATTGTTTTAAACTTTCATGATTTTCACTCATAACCTATTACTTTAAACGGAACTTGTCTCACAAACAATATTTACCACTCCCACTTTGCTTGCCACTAACCCGCAAACAATGCAATGCAATAAATAAATACACTAAATTATTGACCTAGTCCCAAACTAAGCAAAGCTTGTACTATGGGTACTAAACAACGGATAAACATACTTATATAGATAAATACATATTTAAATACATAGTTAAACATCAAGACTCGAACACAAACATTTGTATTTTTCACACAAATATCTGCCCCGACCGGGAATCGACCCCAGGTTCTCAGGCTTCGTAGGGTTCTCTAACAATAATTAGGCTATCCGGTCGTCTAGGCAATGTGGCCAAAATGTCGAGGTAAATTTTGTTTGCAAAATGTCTCGTTTATAGAAATAATTATAAATACCTGTTGCCTGGCACTTAGTCAGTGAAGAATTCGTTTATTCCCGCGGGAACTACGCAATTTCGAGGATAAAAGGTATCCTACAAGAGCCAAATTTCATGAGAATCTGTCAAACCGTTTTAGCGTGAAAGAGTAACGAACATCTACACATTCAATGAACTGAAAAATTACTTTGCTCACCCGCGACCCTATCTTCTCTTGCATAAACGAAGCTATCATAAGGTCACGGGTGAGCAAAGTAATTGTTTCAGTTCATTGATATAGACCGTAAAGTAACGCCTGATTCAATAAATTATCCACACATTCATCCCTACAAAATTTTACATTTATAATATAAAAGTGGGAAGTGTTCACCAATCAAAAGTTCAAAAAAACGCAGTCCCAGTCTATAGTTCTTTGTTGAGACCTTTTGCGTACTAGACTGCGTAGTTTCATTCATATCAAGAATGTATTGAAAGAAATCTTAAATTACAAATGAACTTATGAAAAATCTTCCGTCGTACTGTTTTTACAGAAAACTTTCCATGCACTAAGTATGCATTGAAGATACTGTAAGTTATCATTACATTTTGTATGTAAACATACAATCGTGACTTTCACAAACTACTTGAATTATGCTGTGTTTGTTTTTACTTGATTACGGCAAAGCCTGCTGTGATTTCAACAGACTATGCAACTATTAATATATATAAAAATGATGATTTATCTGTATGTTCTTTATAGAATCGTAAACTATGCTTGCTTATGTGATGATCATTAGCAAAGTTGTTGTGCATGAGCCAAAGAAGTTTTCTGAGTTGGTACGACCAATTTTCGACAGATGGCGCCACTGTCATTCCAATGTAGCTCGACGTCTTCAATCGATACATTACTGTCTACGCGTACGAAGTCGCGGGCAAAAGCTAGTTCATTGTAAAAAGCCGTGGTAGCCAAAGTGATTTGACCAATGGGGTCGCAAGCAGAGCTTCGTAGATTATAATAGCCAGGGCGCATACCTCTGAATTTTTCAGAATTCATATATGAAATCACGTTCGAAATAAACCATGAGCTTTACGTTGAAGGAAAATATCCGGAAGGCCTACACACACCTGCAAAGCAATGAGGGTTTTCTGACAGGTGGAATATCGCTAGATGGCGTTAGTATCGTAAGGTCTATTTGACGTTACACCCATACAACAAATGTCAAAGTTGTCAAACGGACCTGACGATACTAGCGCCATAATAGCCTCTCATAGAAAACCCTCATTCAATGATGCGTGTGAAATTCTCACAATAGGCTCGCGTTTTAAGAGGAGGCCTTTGTGTTTAGAAGTGGGACGTGTAGAGGCAGAAATGATGACCTGATAAAGTGTACATAACGTACGTCAAAATGTCTGTTATAACGATCTAAAATACGTTCCCCAACCAAGGTCGTTTATATTTAAACTGACAAGGCAAATTACTGCATGTATTTTTGGTTTGCAAAAAGATTAGACCGGTCAACATTGTGACATTTATAATGGAAATTTTATAATTTTAGACGACGGTGCGTATGCGTCAGTGTTATCGCATACTTTTATTTGCTGAGAATACAATTACGGTTTAATAAAATATCTCATGTTATTTGACAGCAAACACAGTCCCTTCTTTTTTGGCATCGTTTTCGTTTAGGCAACATGTTGTACTTACTACGTTCACGGACAGTACCTACATTGAGGGACGTAAATTTATTACCCTCCTGATATGGAACTACCTCCACGGCTTGTTATTTTTCATAGCATTTATAGGAAGAATCTGTATCGCTTTAAACTAAAACGCAAAACGCTAGTACGGGCGCGTGCTTTAATTTGGGACCCATTTCGAAAAAATATGCTTTGACTTCCTATACAATATGACAGGACTGTCAACCTCAAGTGGATTCCAAATTAAAGCTCGTGTACCAGTCATGGGAACATTCCTTTAACGTACATAGTTTTAGTTACATAACTTATTTTAAATAATCGACGACCGGATGGCCTAGTGGTTAGAGAACCTGACTACGAAGCTTGAGGTCCTGGGTTCGATTCCCGGTCGTGGCAGATATTTGTGTGACAAATACGAATGTTTGAGCTCGAGTCTTGGATGTTTAATATGTATTTAATTTAAGTATGTATTTAGCTATATATGTATGTTTATCCGTTGTCAAGTACCCAAAGTACAAGCTTTGCTTAGTCTGGGACTAGATCAATTGGTGTCAATCGTCCCACGATTATTATTATTTATTGAATCAGGCGTTACTTTGCGGAGAACCATATTAATAAACTGAAACAATTACTTTGATCACCCGCAAAAAAGGTCGCGGGTGAGCAAATTAATATTTCAGTTCATTACTAATTTCGCCAAACTATGATGTTTGCTGGCGAATTACTGCGCTCATTTCAACAACATTAAGTTGTGAACTGTTGAAAACTTAATGAACTGAAACAATTACTTTGCTCACCCGCGACTTTTAAGAAGAAGACCTTGAAGGTCGCGTGTGAGCAAAATAATTGTTTCAGTTTATTAATATGGACCTCCGCAAAGTAATGCCTAATTCAATAAATTATTAAAAACTAAACAATATTATACGGCCTTAAGACAGAGCCATGCATTTATCCCTGCACCCCATTCCATTGCAATAAGGCACAACTATGCACACTCGAACCCCGAGTCGCGAGTCATACAATAAATTCTTATTTATACTGCCATAACCAGTTTTTATTTTATGAATAGGTACAGTACTTACATTGAATGATTTTGTGAATCAAAGTTTTCTAGCAATATCTTACTTAATTTATTCTTAAATATTTTCGGACTATTTACTCGTATTAAACTAACTTTTCGGGAAAAATTTCGGGAGTTATAATCGCCAATTTTTTTGGTCCAGTTGCTCTAACAAAAATTCGTCATTACTCTGCTTTGTGAAGGCTTTAGGGTTGCGGATGCGGGATAGGGGTTGTGATCCTAGGTCGAGCTCGTACCTGGCTCTACAGATATTGTTAGCAATACAGCGCGGCAAATGCGGCGCGTGTTTTCGGTACTTTTGGACCGGTAGCAAGTCAAGTTGGATCCTGACATACGCAATAGACTCTATAGAGAAAAGCGTCTTTGTTGGAGTCTTATCTGATCATGTGGGTAGGTGTTTTTAGATATAAGTATTTTTTTTTTTGAATGAAACGCCAGAGGGGCCAAAGACGCGAAGTCTTTGCTGTTTTTTACTTAAGGGTAGAAAGGGTGACTTGTGCTCGGGAAAAATCCCTTCGGACGAACTGGGAATGGAGGGCCCAGACAGTCAAGTGTCCGACTTGCACAAATACAAATACAAAAAACGCGTTCTTTAAATTTTGAGGTGGGGAGGGGTAGGGAGGGGACTTAATCTACCCACAGTGTCCTGCCTCAGCTATTTACTGGAAGGCCGGGAGAGATGCATTCTCCCTCTGGGCACTGGGGGATGCTCAGTTCGGTCTTATATGTTTTTACCCGTTGGTTTCGTCCTTGACCGACCCTTGCCCGTTTCTATACAATTACTTAGAGCTATTGGTTGGGTTGGTGGGATTTATATAAGTATGTTTAGTTATTAGTTACTATTCTTTTATTTTTAACTATAGTGAACTGAAACAATTAATTTGCTCACCCGCCTACGTGAACTGAAACAATTACTTTGCTCACCCGCGACCTTAACACGCCTGCGACCTATTCATTAATTCGGGCATCCGTAAAGTAATGCCTGATTCAATAAATTATTTTAAGTATAGTTTTAATTTAATTTAAGTTTTAATGTAATTTCAATGTTTTCTATTTAATTTATTGAATCAGGCGTTACTTTGCGGAGGTCTATATAAATAATCTAGTCCATTATTTTTTGTATGTGTTTATAAATAAAGTTTCTTGAAATCGATACCTTTAAGTTCAATTGGCGTAAAGGACAAAATGTCACTTTTCAGGAGAGTTAAAAATCATTTTTTTTTGTGAAAATAAATGAATCACTCACGTCATAAAACTAGTTTAACTCGACATGTTTTGGGCTAATCCGTTGCCCTTCTTCCCGGAGTCACACGTCACGGCAGCTGCCAAATGCGAACTGCGCACTACCGCTCTGGTCGCGCGGCTAATACTCGACGCAACTGACAGCAACACACAAGTAGCCCCGTTTTCATCATCACTTTTATTGTCATTGTCAAATGTAGGGTAGCACACAACACTAACAACATCACTTTGTAAAAGTTCACTCAAACTCACCATGATTCGTGATTTCGTGATTCGTGAGCGATTATGAGTATTTTCACTATGATTCTCACGATAGTTTCATGTTTAAAGTATTTTCTATTTATTTGTTTATGAATAAAGTTTCTTGAAATGGATTGGAAATTAACTGATTAAGGGGCTGTTTCTCCACCCATTGATTATTTTAACTGACGGATAAATGTGATGCCGTCTCCGTCTATTCGAATAAAACAAACAGAGACGGCATCACATTTTATCCGTCAAATAAATTTGATCAATGGATGGTGAAACAGGGGGTAAATTTTTAATTTTTACAGGAAGTAAACATAAGACGGTGTTTAATGTAGGTCACTTTGAAGTACAATAACATGTCATTCATAATCAAAACCCTTTGAATCCAGACACGGAGCCACTTTGAAATGTATGTCAGTAGGTTTATTATCAAACGGGAATCCTCATTATCAGGAATCACTTTGAGAAACTTTACATTATAATATTGCTACAGAGTACAGAGTAGGTGTGTTGTGTTTATACTTGCACAGGTTGGGGTACGAAAACCTTCGTCAGTTATTAAATGAGACTAAGAATACAAAGGCTCTCGAGTGGTGTCCGCGGACCGGAAGACGCAGTGTAGGTAGGCCTCCATCGAAATTGAGCGACAACCTGGTGAAGGTGGCGGGACCGTATTGGATGCGGATGGCGCAGGGCCGATCTGTTTGGCGAGCCTAGGGGGAGGCCTATGTTCAGCAGTAGACGTATTTTGGCTGAAATGATGACGAAGATGAAATAGAGCAATTAATAGTGATGAGTGAAAATCACGAAAGCTTAAAACAGTATATCATCTTCATCGATTTGAACTTGTGCTTCTTTCTGTTTCAGGTAAAGGTATAGGCGTGCGTCATCTCCACGCGTTGCTGATAGCCTTCTGCGCCACCGTTATCTACGTAATGAGGAGCAGCATGGGCGTAGCTGTACTAGCCATGACAGATATCTCCAAAAGCAACAGCAGTAGTATTGAAGTCAGTTAGATCATAGTTTTTAATTTCTTCTTTGTCTCTATAATCATTCCTGTGCCATAATGGTTGATATTTATTAGCATAATCTACAACATCTGTCTTTCCTCCTTTGTTGGTTACCTCATCTCATTTAGGTTTAGCTTTCCTTGTCAATTTTTGACAGTAACATCTATGTAAACTGCATCGTAGGTTTCTACTTGGGCTTTCTTCGGATCTTTGTTATCTAATTAAAGTACCAACATTCTTTTAAGTAATAAAAATATATTAACTACAAGATATCTTCAAGAAGTACAATAAATAAAAAAGTATAAATTATGGACATACATTAACAAGCTATCATCCAGCCCATATACGTCCTTCTGCAGGGCACAGACCTCCTCTCATAATGAGAGGCTTGGGCCGTAGTTCCCACGCGGGCCCAGTGCGGATTGAGAACTTCACACACACACCATAAAAAGCTATGCTTGGGTGCAATGTCTCAATTGTAGAAAATGGGCCCATGAAAGCTGTACTGGACTGACGAACTTGACGAGTTTCGTTGCAAAAATCGGGTCAAAATCAGGTATAGAATGGTGTTATACAAGCAACCCTAACCTACTTGCTTGAATAGTATTCCAGCAAATACATGATACTTCTCTTTTCATTCTAGATCTATAAATGGAGCGAAGAGATCCAGGGCGTCATCTTGTCTTCGTTCTTCTGGGGCTACACCATCATGCAGATACCAGCTGGGATTCTTGCAAAGCGCTTTGGGGGGAAGCCAATGCTTCTCTCCGCGCTCATCATCAATGGGATCTTATGTTTGGTTACACCATGGTTGGCCAAATTCGTAAGTTAAATTTTGAGTCTTTATCTTGATATTGTTTTTAATTAGCTTCAATATTATCATGGGGGAAAGCAAATCCTACCTAAATTTTTCATCGAATTTCATGGACATTGACTCGTCAAATATTTTGGTTTCGTTTTTTATTTATTTATTTTCGGAGAACCAACCACTACAAATTACAGAGTATTTTTATTTGGCTTAGATTTGTTGTCTTTGTTTTATTACAGTATAGTCTTTAATAGATTAAACCAAGAATAGCATATTTTTTGTCTTAGTGCATTTAAGCAATTAGGTGTAATTTAAATAACAGTTGACGGTACTTTTTTATCAAACATTTGAGACAAAATTTCAACAAAGAGAAAGTCAAATATATGGCTTTGCCACATCTTCATTAAACAAAAAGGTTTTCTTCAACGCGATATATTTAGAACACGTAAGTTTTTATCATACAGAATGAAAATAAACGTCACAATAAAACAGAAGCCCAATTTAAAAGGCATAATATAATACTAAGCAAGCAAATACAGTAAAATTTCCCACCATATCACATTATCTCAGGTATATTAGATTTTATTTGCTGTGGTGTTATTTTTAAGTGGAAGTCAATATCTTAAGCCATTTTCAGCTGAAATTAATGCTTCGGAATTACATTATCAATGACTGTATTATCATGACGTCTGACATGTGGACGGGGTCTCCTCCCTTGCGTTGTCAGTATAACCAATAGGTATACCCACAAAGCGTTTACGCTCTTTCTTCATGAACCGTACAGGGGTGGGATTCCCTATCTGCGACTGTGTTCCCTGAACACAACAATCAGGCCGTTTTCAAGTCTAGGCTGAATGAGCATTTACTAGGCAAGCGTGCTCCATTGTAGGCTTCATCTTATCGCTTTCCATCAGGATTGTGGTCAAAAACAAGCCTATCGTCAAAACTTTGAAAAAAGCTCGTATCTCGAAATCAATAATCTGGCTAATTGAACTTTACTGAGTGTGCAATAAGGTTCAGTTTGGTTTACATATTATTATTAAATAAAAAAAAAAAAAATATCACGGGACAATTTCACACCAATTGACCTAGTCCCAAAGTAAGCTAGGCAAAGCTTGTGTTATGGGTACTAGGTAACGGATAAACATACTTATATAGATAGATACATACTTAAATACATATTAAACACCCAAGACCCGAGAACAAACATTCGTATTTTTTCATACAAATATCTGCCCCGACACGGGAATCGAACCCGGGACCTCAAGCTTCATAGTCAGGTTCTCTAACCACTAGGCCATTTGGTCGTCTTATTATTGATTTGAGATACGAGATTTTTTCAAAGTAGTGACGCTATATTGTATCAAAAAAAACTGATTTTATTTGTATTTTTAGAGACACTTTGCTTTGTTACAAGCATGCAAAAAAAAGTCAGACTGTCATTAAAATTAAATAAGCAAGCACAATGGGTATTAAACAATAAATAAATCAAGTCACTTAGGTCAATCAGGTTTCGTCATTTCGTTTTCAGGGAAGCTGGATAGCTGTCTGCGTGGTCCGTATGACCATGGGTCTGACTCAGGCTTGCTTCATGCCGAGCACACACACACTCCTGGGCCGCTGGGCCCCGCCTCAGGAGAGGACCAGGCTTTGCATAATCGCTTATACCGGTATGGCAGTAATTTCTGTAACGAACTACATTCTAACTTCTTCCAGGGCATAAGCCTCTTTTTATTTAGAATGTGAGAGCTTGGGCCGTGGTTCCTAAAAGGGCCCAGTGCGAATTGGGAACTTTACATAGGTACTCCATCACATCAACTATTGTTACTTTATTTCGACTCCTGAATCGGTTTTAATCTTTAATCTTATAAGGACGATTAATATCTATAGACACCGAGCGTGTCAGACAGACACGTGCCTTATACCGATAATTTATTTTCTTTTTTTTATGTTAGAGAGGCCACACAAACGAATTAGTGGGTCACCTGATGTTAAATGAACACCACTGTCCATAGACACTCGCAGCGCTTAACGCGATACCAGTGCGTTGTCGGCCCTAAAAATACAGGGTGTTTGGTAGCTACGTGCAAAGCTTTAAGGGGGTGATAGCCAAGGTATTTTTGAACATTTTTAGCCATATGTCTTAGCCGAAATTTGTTTTTTTTTTTTTAAATTGAAGACTTAGAAATTTTAGGAAAATACCCATAATTTGATAGTCATGAGTCAATATTGCCCCAATGAGCGTTAATTTGGAAATTTTAAATATGGCATAGACAAATGACGTAGACTTGTCTTTTTCACATGTTATTTACTAGTACAATTTCAAGACTAGTGCATTCTTAGCGAGTGCTCCCTGAGTTAGGTTTTTACTTTTTATCTCAGATTTAGCAAGCAATGCCAATGAGTGATACCTTAAAAGAAAGAACAATAAACAGGCATGTTTTTAAAAATGTTTGAACATTTCAAGGATTTTTTTTAATTTTTTTTTTATGGCACAGAAAAATGACTCTGTTCCAACCTAATACATTTTTAATAAATTCAAATGCCTCCATTTTGTTTTTTTGGCAAGAAAGACACCTAAAAATTATTTCATTTGGTCCAATACACATTAAACTATCCGAAATAAAAGATTTGATTTTCAAATTAACGCTCATTGGGACAATATTGACTCGTGACTATCAAATTCTGGGTATTATCCCAAAATTTATAAGTCTTCAATTTAAAAAAAAAATATCAAATTTCGGCTAAGACATATATGGCTAAAAATGTTCATAAATACCTTGGCTATCACCCCTTTAAAGCTTTGCACGTAGCTACCAAACACCCTGTATATTATTTCCGCGCATACTGGACGGGCACAGCCCATGTCTGTTGGTGCATGCGCGGTCGTGTTACGATAGATAGATATGAATTTGTTAATAGAAACTTTATATTCTTGAAGCGCGCTAATGTCATGGGAATAGAGGCATATCTAATAAAACGGCAGCTGCGATGGTGTGGGCATATTTCTCGTATGTCTGAACAGAGAGTCGCAAAGCGGGTCTTCTATTCCGAACTGCAAGACGGCAAGCGGAAACAAGGCGGCCAAACCTTGCGGTACAAAGATGTGCTCAAGCGACACATGAAGAGAGTTGACATTAACCCGTCAAGATGGGAGACTATGACAGGGGACTGATCTCGGTGGAAGCAAGCATACACTCTAAGGTGCGTGAATTTGAGGCAAAGCGATGTAGCGAGCTCGATGCAAAGCGCGATGAGCTGAAGGCCAGACCACCTGCGGCCATATGATACAATTATGTCGGAGGAGTGCTGACGTGCAGCGAGTGCAGACGCACATTCACTGCTAAGATAGGGTACGTCAGTCACTAGAGAGCACAGAGTCAACGACGCTCTCATTTGTAGGAAGTAGTCGCCGTAGCCGAACACGGCTGGAATTTTATTATTATATTCTAGTGAATATTAATTATATTGTCTGCCACAGCATGTGTCTGACACACTCGGTGTTTATAGACATGAATCGACGTTTATTGTGCGGTGTTTAAGAGGATACGATGCGCACCATTTCTCCATACAAACGTAATCCCCTGTTTCCTCCCTGGATAATGGCTTTAGAGCCAAATTTTTTTTACTGTGTAATCTGTATCTACCACAGCTATGCCCCTAGGTTTGGTTTTTTTCCATATTTCAATTAACATAAGAAATATGAGCTTACAAAAACTGAAAAAAATTCCCAATTTCAACGTTATTTTCAGGCACTCATCAGAAAAGAATCCCTCATATAAACAAAAAAAGGGAAAACATAGGGGCATAGCTAAATCTATCCTCTAATTATATTTGAAAAAAATAATTTTATAGGTCCAGTTTTCGAGAAGAAAACAGGGGATTACGAAATGCTGTTTTGATCAATTTTACGCGCCTATTAACGGTCTGAGCTGCAGTTGTCCCGCTCTCGCTGTGTACTGACACGGAGGGGTTCGGGCCAGACAGCGACATTTCATTAAAATACCTATTTCTCAAAATTCTCTCAGCCATCGTACCCTCTTAATAAATTCACCAAAACTTTTCCAGGTATCCAGCTAGGCACAATCCTGACAATGCCAATATGTGGTCTTCTATCTCAGTCGTCTTTGGGTTGGACTCTGATCTTCTACACGATGGGTGCTCTGGCCAGCGGGGCTGCTGTGATCTGGTGGGCCTTCGCTGGAAGCACTCCACGACAACATCGCTTTACGAAGGAGCCAGAACGGGATTATATTGAGAACTCGCTTAATTCGAGTGGAAAGGTAGGAAACCTATACTCCATTTAATGATTATTGATCGGAACTCTGGGAGCTAAACTTTAACAAAACTTGCCAAGCGGGCATGAAATAGTGCTTACAGACATAAACATACTAATAAACTACTGAAAATCTGAGATTTAGATGTAGAGTTAAATTGAACACTAGTCTGCCAATAATATTCTTATTTTTCTTGGTTGTAAATTCTCCTTAATGTCAGCTTTACAAGTTTTGTTAAAGTTTAGCTCCCAGAGTTCCGATCACTGATAATGATGTTGTGGTTTTCAATTCTAAATTAAATGAAGTATAGTAGTCCATAATAAATTTATTGAATCAAACAAACCCAACCATCACCACACAATTGTGATTTGTGTGTGTCCGTACAGTGTGGAGGTGGAGGAACTGCATGAACACGCATTTCTTACATAAACGTAAGCGTCTAAAATCTATTACACTATTGGACACTCACTTCATCAACGAGACAGCTTTTAGATACCATCAAAGCAACGATTTCTCTTGTACAGCCATTTCTCTAACTTTTCTGCTTCTTCAGCAGAAAACCTGCTATAATTTCTAGTTTATTTCTTGCAGCCCTGTCCTCCTATTCCCTGGCGCTGCATTCTGACCTCGGCGCCTCTCCGAGCCACAGCCGTAGCCCACATCGGCATGAACTGGTGCTTCATCATGTTTCTGGTCGAGATGCCGACATACTTGAAACAGGCCCTAGATATTGATTTGAGTGATGTAAGTCAGAACTGATTCTTGAATGCCCTGATTGCCTAGAAGTCGAGGAAATCAATTTTAAAAATTCACGAATACCTATTAAAAAAAAGACACTTCTCTATGACTACTATTTTTTTGTGAGATATTCTAATTTTTGTGTGAAATTTAACAAACGCACACACTTTGACTACAGTTTCTTTTCTTCAATTGTAACCAGGTAAATAATTCTTCACGTATGACAGTTGTGGAAAACTAACTAACTACTCGTTTCCTCCTCTTATTGAGTTTTGTTGGTTTTGATGTAAAAAAACTGCAGGGTTCATCGCTGTCAGCTCTTCCATTTCTGGCACAATGGATCATCCAGGTTATTGCCGGGGTGACCAGCGACTACCTTTACAACAACAAAATACTCAGCATCAGCGCTTGCAGGAAACTCTTCAACACAATAGGTAAGCGCAATATTTTTTCTTTTTTTAGCATGATTTTATGTCCCGTTGCTGGGAAAGACCTCTCCTCTCTTGCTCCACTTTCACTTATCAAATGCCAGTCCCCTCCATCTCACGTTATATGTCTAGATTTGCCTCTTTTATTATATCATTCTGTGGCACCTTCGGCCCAACGTTCTAGGTTCACTCGACAGACATGTCTTGTCCTGTTCAACTTCAATTTGGCCGTCTTTACGTCAACATAATGAAAAATACATTAAAATTTTCACTCACTAGCTCAGTTAGCAGCTTGCTCACTTTGGCATTGAAGACTCCTAGATTTCACAAATGATTTTAAAAATATTTACAGCAATTTTCGAGCTTTGAAATGTACAAAATGATTCTAACTGCAAAAAAATTGCGGGAGAAAAATTTTAAAGTTGAAAGACATAAACAATTTGGTACACCCTGAATGGGAGACAATTTTGTTGACAATATTTATGTTACAGGGTGTGTCGGCACTGGTATAGGCCTGATAACCATGTCATTCCTGACCAGCGAACACAAAATGCTAGCAGTTGTTGTCATGACCCTCACTGGTGGAGTCCTCGGCTGCTGTGCATGTGGTTTTTGCGTAAGATAACAAAATAAACTATCTAACTTAAACTTTTCCTAACAACTCCTGGAAAAAAGACCCACCCAATCACCATCAATAGTCTTTACGCTCCGAAAGTTGATAGCGTTTCTTCATGAATGCCACAGTTTAAACCTACAAAAAATCATGTAAGTTGCATTTATTGCGGCCCTCGATTGACCACTTCAAGCTCGTTGGATTTACTGCCTCGTAATGTAATGCAACTTGCACGACTTTTCTTGCAGGTCTAAACTAAGCTTTTCTTTGCTAAGAGTTTTGCCAGCCATCTGGCCACCAAAACATCTAGCGCAAGAATATATCCTCGCGCGGCTGGTCCCCATGAGGCTAGGGTCTCAACCCCAAACAGCACCAAATATTAGGACTACAGCCCTACTCAAGAGCTGCATCGTTCCATGCCCTTTGAGTAGCTCCGTTATTGCTGTAGCTACTCCAATAGACGTTATTGGGACATAAGAAGGAGCGAAGGTGTCCAAATACATGGCTTCCTTAACGTCGCACTAAGAGAGACATACAGGGTAATCTTTAATCAGTGCACAAATTTTGATACCTGTTTCAGTATCGTTAAGAGGCTGACAACACCTTATTTTGTTGAAATTGATGTCATTTAAACAGTTTTTTAAGAAAAACTGTTTGTTCTAGCACATCAAAAAATTATATGTTACTAATTCATCATATTTCAAAGACCGTGGACGGACTCGATACATAATTGGACGAAATCGGCTCGATAGAAAATAATTGCAAAGATAAGTCTTAAAATCATCATTAAACGGTTCTATGTCTTTATTTTTTTGGCGTATGGGTCTGCAATTAAAAACATGAAGTGAACATATTCATACCTAAACCGCTAACGAGTCATATTTCACAAATAATCCACAGTTTTTTTTTTAATTCAATTTTTGCCCGATAAATTTCAATATACCCGGCTGCCCAGTAATAGCGGCATCTCGTTTACTCCGATACAAATAGACAGTGTGCGCCGACGTTGGTGTTGACAGCGTCTTAATAAATCACGATTATCTGTTCAAGAACTTTTTTTTACATTTTGAAATTTGGTTTGTTCATTAGTAATTCATCCAAAAAATAATTTCATTGGTAGAGTTACTATGAAAAATAAAAAAAATAAGTGATTAATATCATAACTAAACCAATTTATAGCCTTCTAGTACTTACGCAGTCTCCATTTGTAAATCTTTAGGCGGCATAGAATATGCTTATTGTTGAAAAGTGTACATAGATAGGTGATTCCACGGGAGTTTCAACCACTGTCAGTGTCTAGTCATTAATATTATTATATGATTATTTTTTGTGAGAAATACATCTTGGCCTAGCGAAGAAAGCTGCTTCCATCTTAATTAAAACAATGATCTGCCTTGCAATTAATCTAGGGACTGAAGCAGTTGATACGCCATTGGAAGCACCTAGAAAGGGATGATTAAATTATATTCTTGTTTCAGTTAAACCACATTGACTTGTCTCCTAACTTCGGTGGAGTCATGTTTGCCATCACCAACTGCATCGCCAACCTCTTCGGCATGCTGGCTCCTATGAGTACAGGCTTCATCCTAGGCGAGCATCCTGTAAGCTTATAAATACTTATAACTTTATAAATCTTATTAGTAAAAAAGTCGTTCTGAAACATCCATATTTAGAATCGTCAACATAATAAAATTTACACATATAAAAAGAAAACTCCTGGCTAACTGACTGACTCATAAACGCCCAGCCCAAACAATACCTTGACCCTGGAAAGCTAATCTTTTGCTTAGAGGTTACTTTTTGATATTAGGTAAGGAATAAGGACAGATTTATTGAAATTACTACGGAATTAGGAATAAACAAGATGCAAGTACTGGATTAGATTTTAACAGCTATAAACTAATTTTAGAATTTTTGCAAATTACCAAGGAAAATGGATAAAACTGATAGATGCTTGGATCACCCATGTTTATGTTTTTATAACGTGACAACGTCTAATAAATCGATGAACGCCGGCTGCACGCACGAAAAAGGATGACTCAATGTAACGTTACGTGTAAGTACATGTACGTACAGAGCAGCAAAGGCCAGTTGCAAGAGAGCGGCAAACGCCAGGATGTACAATGCGGGGTGCGGGGAGGGTGCGGGGAGGGGGTGCCCGGGTTCCAAAGGGAGGATGAAAATTTTATTGAATTTGCCGTAGGATGCACCGTTTTCGAGATATTTGACAAAACACCGGTTCTCGTCCGATCACCGAGGTTAAGCAACGTCGGGTGCGGTCAGTACTTGGATGGGTGATCGCCTGGTTTGTTATGACGTTGTCACGTTAAACAATCGTCCGTAAACCGACATTACAGACAACCGTTTTTTTTATTAGACCCTTCTATGCACCATGTGGTTTTTATACAGGTCAAAGTACCCCAAATTTACGGTATTCTGGATTCACTTTGTATCACTGCTGTCTCTTTGCAGACTGACATTGCCAGGTGGCGCATAGTATTCTTCTTCGCAGCCAGCCTCATCGTGTGCGGTGACATGGTATTCAGATTCTTCGGAACCAGTGAACTCCAAGCTTGGAATGACCCCTTGCCTGACCAATACGAATTCGGTGAGATCCTTTTCATAATTATTATCTATAACTATTTTACTGATGCATAGATATTTTAGCTATAGGTATTAATTATTGAATTTTAGTATTATTGAAATTGTTGATGATTCACTGCAATAGCCATAACAAATCTTGGCTTAATTTGTTACGGTTTAAAAGTTCAAATGCGATTAAGCCGATCAAGTGTTGCCATACATATTTACTTCCAGCTTCTAATTTGGTTTTTGTTGCGAACTATTCGCTGGCGTTCGTGTCGTCACAGTGTGTATGTTTTTGTGTTTAGTTTTTAAATGGGTCCCACTGAAAAACAGCGTTGTGGCTTGCCACAACATTATGCTGAGTGGGGCCCAATTTATACTATTCGATATATTTTTTTAATTTGTAAATTTCCTGTCAAATGTATTTTTTTTTTTTTCTGTGTTTGTATCGAATATGTGTAAATAAACATCTCTCTCTCTCTCTCTCTCTCTCTTAATTGATTCATTATATCAGGATAAAAAACGACCACAGCTCGACGAAAGCTGCGGAAGCTTAAAGAGTTCCGAATAAATGCTTCCAGCGACCTTTACCATTATCGTCGTTCGGTCTTTTAATGAACTAAAACAATTACTTTGCTCACCCGCGACCTTATGATAGTTACGTTTGTGTAAGAAATGCGTGTTCATGCAGTCCGTCCACCTCCACACTGTACGAACACACACAAATCACACAAACCCAACTATCACCACCACCAAACTACACTGACGCGTTTCGAACTCAACTAGAGCTCATCCTCAGAGTAAGCACCACAACCGTATGCTATGCTACCGAATGTTTAACTCCGGGTCGGACTCGGTGTCGGGTTTAATATTTGATAGCATAGCATACGGTTGTGGTGCTTACTCTGAGGATGAGCTCTGGTTGAGTTCGAAGCGCGTCAGTGTAGTTTGGTGGTGGTGATAGTTGGGTTTGTGTGATTTGTGTGTATTAGTACAGTGCGGAGGTGGAGGAACTGCATGAACACGCATTTCTTACATAAACGTAACTATCGTAAGGTCGCGGGTGGACAAAGTAATTGTTTCAGTTCATTAATATGGACCTCCGCAAAGTAACGCCTGATTCAACAAATTAAATTGTTCCATCTTTTATTTGATTACACTTGATATTGCTTATCGTTATTAGTTCGTCATTGCTTTCTTTTTAGCCTTTACAACTAGTGTATTATAGCGTAATGACTAATGACAGACCAGTCTTTTGCATATTATTTTTCTTTCAAATTGTGTCGTCATCTTTTTTTGGGTTTTGCCTTTTGCCGCTAGATACTCTTTGGCACCCAACATAATGGCTGCCAGAGACAAATTCTGCAGATGTATGCAACGGACGTGTCTTGCCCAACCTCATTTTAGCTAATAGCCATACAGCTAAAAGTACTGGCACAAAAAGATATCAAGGAAATGAAATGAATTTACGTTTTTCACATGCAAAACACAATAACAAGCTTACATATTTATAACAAATGAAGTAATGCTCCAATAATTTGTTACAGCCAAAGAAAACACTATGAAAACAACAGACGAAAAGAAGAAGGTGCAAGAAGTACTATACAGCTTCGAGAAAACAAAAGACTAAATAGGAATAGAAATAAATATTTTAATTATGTAACATTTATTTATTATTATTAATACCCATGAAAATCATATAGAGGAAAAGTTAAAAGGCTCATACACACCGTAAGAAAAAAAAGTTGCTTCTCTTGTGGACTTAAAAGTTATCAAAAAATGTGTTTTCTGGATGTATTCATTGAATTAAATCTTATTTTCATTATTATATTTCACTACTTTTGTTGTTTTACCTTTGTGCATTACATTTTTCTTATAAGTATCGATATACAAGTGAAAACTTTGCTGTCTTATGATCAATTGATCTACCTGCTTGTATTACCTTTATGTATGATTGTTGCTGTTAGTTTTCTTCAATAAAGAATAAAACATTAGCGACTCCAAGTCAGCAAACTTAAGGCTGGGCCGAAAGTTGGCCAGGCTTTGACTGAAAAATATTGGCTATAGAACCTTAACTTTTGGCATCACAACCGTGCGCAAAAAAATGTGTATGATCCAAAGTGATCACTGGGCTTAATAATCCCCAGCCTAAACCACTGGAGCTATAAACTTAAAATTGTAGTTCGTAAAATCTCTCTTCGCCCACGTTTACGGAGCTCCGCACAACGGGGCTCCTGTCCCTTGACAGTTTTCCCTTCAAGCAAGTGAAAGTACATATAAGTACAAATTTATCTTGCGTTTCGAATGCTTTGGGCTTAAAACCACAAAATTTCACTAATACCCCTAATTTTCAAATTACCATAGACTCATCGTACCTAACATTTCCTCATAATCCCCAAAATTTCAAAGTGTCTCATTTTTAAAATTTGAAATTTTAGGTATTATGAGCCCATGGTAATTTGAAAATTAGGGGTATTAGTGTATAAGGTATTATGACATTTAGTGGTTTTAAGCCTAAAGCTTTCGAATGTCCAATTTTTAGATTCAATGGATCTGGATAGAAATAAAAACGAAGCAGGAATTGCGCGAAAGTTTTTAATACTCCCTACTAATGTGTGCGTGCGCGGGTGGGTGAGTGCGTGTGTGAGTGCGTGCGTGCGTGCGTGTGTGTAGTAATGTATGGCTGAAAGCGTGTGTGAGTGCGTGCATGAAATATGGTAAGTCATCATCATTTCACCTTTTGCCTCATCAGCCATCAGTTCTACGAGCGATGTGCCCTGCCCACTGCCTCTTGAGTCTGGCGATTCTTATAGCTATCGGTGACTTTGTCTATGTGATTTGTCTAGAAATATCGGAATAAAAAGAAACATGGGCTTTCGTTTAATTCATAGGTAGGTGTTAATAGGTGTTTAATCCACCTATTTATGTACCTACCATACTAAAGTCACCGATAGCTCGAAAAATCGCCAGACTCAAGTGGCAGTGGGCAGGGCACATCGCTCGTAGAACTGATGGCCGATGGGGCAAAGAAGTTCGTGAGTGGCGTCTACGGATCTGAAGACGCAGTGTAGGTAGGCCTCCAACAAGATGGAGCGACGAACTGATTAAGGATGCGGAAACACTTTTGATGCGGATGGCACAGGACCGATCTGTTTGGCGAAACTTTGGGGAGGCCTATGTTCAGCAGTGGACGTCTTTCGGCTGAAATAATGATGATGATGATTTTTTGAAAATTCGTCATGATGATTTTTTACAAATTATGCTAATTTGTAAAAAAATCATTATATTACGTATGATTCGTATACTCAGAGTCACGGAAATCGCACACCCACGGATTTCTGTGTCAAGCCGTTATAAACCTTATAGTCTTAAAGGTAAAGTATGGGTGTGTGGATTCGTACGAAAGGTTATTTAATCCTCCATTTAATAACAATGCAAAATCGGTAAACAAGCAATAAAAGTTATAAAGATAAAAGTTATATTCGCTTGAAAGCAACAACCGTAGGTGTGCAATTTCCGTGACGCCGAGTTTATTTGAAACGCAATTAAAATTACGTCAAAGTGACGCTAAAGGAGCGGCACGAATACACGCGACTGATACGGCGAGCGTTTATTCTCTACATTGCGCAGCCAACCCGCTATAAATACAGTGTTGCTGTGGTTTATCATCATCATCCCAGCCTATATACGTCCCACTGCAGGGCACAGGCCTCCTCTCAGAATGAGAGGGCTTGGGGCCGTAGTTCCCACGCGGGCCCAGTGCGTATTGGGAACTTCACATTAACCATTAAATTTCTCCTCAGGTTTATGCAGGTTTCCTTACGATGTTTTCCTTCACCGTCTTTACGGTAAATTACAGATGTAATTTCGCACATAAATTCCGAAAAGCTCAGAGGTGCGAGTTCGGAATCGAACCCACGACCCTCTGCTTGAGAGACCATAGATCAAACCACTTAGGCCACCACGGCTTCTTAGTTTGCAGTGGTTTGGCAATAATTCACGAAATTAACAGCAAATCGCACGCCGCGCCATCAATCGCGTGTAGTCGCACCCAGCCCGAAAGGGAGTGTGCTAAACTAACATAAAATATCATTATGTCCGTTCTTATCTGAAAAACTTGCTATTTCATAATGATTTCAAACTATTTAGCCTCTAAACTTTAAATAAACAATATTTGAACTAACTTTAGTGTTTACTATCTCAATGGATTATTTAATCAAAATATTTGCCACGTCAAATTTATTGAATCAGCCGTTACTTTGTGGAAGTCTGTATTAATGAACTAAAAAAAAAAAAAACCATTTATTGCCCATAGAAAAAGAAGAAAAAAAAATACACAAAATTGTGGCAAAAGGCTCAGGCTCAGCATGTGCGGTGAGGATTTCTCATCACCGCGCTGGTTTTCAGCCTGCGCCCTTATAGCGTGCTGACATTGCAAAACAGGCGGGTAGGACGATTAAAAAAAAAAAAAACGTACAGCGGTATAGTCAACCAAGAAATCCCTTCACCATCCAAGGTTCAATGACAGTTGCATGGCTCAAAACATCAAAAGCTATTTTAACTAAAACAATTATACTTTGCTCACCCGCGACCTTACGATAGTTACGTTTATGCAAGAAATGCGTGTTTATGCAGTTCCTCCACCTCTACACTGTACGAACACACACAAACCCAACTATCACCACCACCAAACTACACTGACGCGTTTTGAACTCAACCGGACAGCATCCTCTATTCTTGTTAAAAGTTAAAATCCTAGGTGAACTCATTAGTTTTAATTTTATTTAATTCATTAGTTCACCTAGGATTTTTACTTTTAACAAGAATAGAGGACTCGTTAGTTTATAATTAACCTTGGCGCTTCTTTACTGATGCTAGTTTTACACTGAACTGGGGCTAAACTCAGGAACACTGTTAGCGAGCGGTAATTCAATCGTTTGCGACAGGATAGGAATGGGCTAAGCTTGGGATGAGCCTTATTTTCCTGTTAATTCGCTCAAACCTCTAGCAAACCAGTGATTTTTGGCGTTCCTGAATAGCAGTTCAAACCAAACCCAACCCAAACGATTGGATTACCGCTACCAAACCCGTGAAGACCCGTTCCTGAATTTAGCCCCTGGTGGCCAATAGAGTCTTTGTGACAACTTTGCTCCTTAATCGTGACCTAACCCGATAACACTCAATACTTTTGAAACGATCGAAGGAGAGAGATAACATTTTCCTTCTTACCACTAAAAGGACTACCTATATCTGGCATCCACTAATCCTTTGGCTCTACGAGGGTCAATGTGGAGTTTACTAGAAGCTTTAATAGGGTATCGTGGCTAAAATATCGTCTGTGGACCTTTGACCGGATTTGTTTTGAGGGAAGGTTCGAGATTACAAGTGGTCGTAGGAGGAAACGGTATCTAGACGATTTGTAGTCACGAGGGCTTTTTGTGAATAAGTACTAAAATGTTTGTACATTGTACGGAGTTACGGAACCCTTCATGCACGAGTACTACTCGCACTTGACCAGTTTTTAGGGTTCCGTACCCAAAGGGTACAAACGGGACCCTAATACCTGAGACTCCGCTGTCCGTCCGTCTGTCACCAGGCTGTATCTCATGTACCGTGATTGTTAGACAGTTGAAATTTTCAAAGATGATGTATTTCTGTTGCCGCTACAACAAATACTAAAAATAAAATAAAGTTAAAAATTAAAAGGGGTCATAATCTATACTATTTATCAATTCTTTATCATGTTATTAATTTATTTCTATATAAGTAAGTGGTTCATTATAGTATATTTGTGTATCGTTCCGTGAGTCACAGACGGTTCTGTCTGACAGAAAATCAGCGCTGCAGGCGTCTAACGCCTCAGCATAATGCTGAGTCAGCGACCGTTTCACTTTTGCGGGGACACACATGCTGAGCTGTGTATTGTACATGTTTATTTCTCCATTGTTTGTTATCTTAGTTTTTTTTTGTGTGTACTTTCTTGTATATGTGTGTCTTGTAAAAGTGAATAAATGTCTTCTTTCTTTCTTTTCTTTCTTTATACAATAAACGTGTTTTTTCAACGTTCGTTCATTTTTTGTTGTACCCTTTGACTTTTTTTTAATTCGGAAAGTTTTATGTGATTTCTGCTCAGAATCACGAGCTCTTTCGATCCTACTAGGAGAAAAAAAGTGTCCCAAGTTTTTTTCCCGTTCCGTTACCATTTTTAGTCGTCATAGTCGTTTATTGCAACCAAAGTGTTGTACAGTTCTTAATAACTAAGTAGGTAAAAAAATAAATGGAATACCTGTGTTGCTCCTCCGCTAAGTAGTGAGGCCAAGTCGTGCAAAACAGCTACGTTTGCGATGAAAAATGCTTTTTCATGCAATTTCACCCACCCTCCCTCCGCATAAAAAACGTAAATCACCAACGCTAACGTAACTGAACCCACCACCAAGAGAACCACCACCACCATAAACCAAATCCCGCAAATTGTTTCGGGATTTGGTTTATGGTGGTGGTGGTTCTCTTGGTGGTGGGTTCAGTTATGTTTGCGTTTGTGATTTACGCAAATTGTTTCGGGATTTGGTTTATGGTGGTGGTGGTTCTCTTGGTGGTGGGTTCAGTTACGTTTGCGTTGGTGATTTACGTTTTTTATTTTTAAATTGCATGAAAAAGCATTTTTCAGCGCAAACGTAGCTGTTTTGCACGACTTGGCCTCACTACTTAGCGGAGGAGCAACACAGGTATTCCATTTATTTTAAACATGGACCCCCGCAAAGTAACGCCTGAATCTATACAGTAACTAAGTAGGTACATTTAGTTTCATATGGGCCCTGGTCGGGCATGCAATGTTACATTAATTAATCTATTCTTAAATAAATTTAAACATTTCACAATACTTACCTACTTAATTTCAAAATAAATATTTTATGTCAAATTTCTACAATTTTTCATTATCATTAAATAATTCGTCTACAGAATAATATGCTTTTTTAATAAGAAGGTTCCTTAACTTAACTTTAAATAAATGATGCTTTTCCTCAGCTTTTATTATTCTGGAATTTTATTGTAAATTCTTATAAATCTAACATATGGACTGTTTTTGTACATCGCTAAATTAGATTTTGGTAAACCGAGTCTGTTTTCATGGCGGGTAGCTACTTTTCTGTTTGGGGCATCCTTAACTTTGTGGAAAAGGTTTTAACGACCGCTTAGCCTAGTTGGTAGTGACCCTGCCTACGAAGCAAGAGGTCCTGGGTTCAAATCCCGGTAAGGGCATTTATTTGTGTGATGAGCACGAATATTTGTTCCTGAGTTATGGATGTTTTCTATGTATTTAAGTATTTATTTATCTATATAAGTATGTTTATCGTCGTCTAGTACCCATAATACAAGCTTTGCTTAGTTTGGGACTAGATCGATTTGTGTAAGATTGTCCCCTAATATTTATTTTTATTTTTTATTTTAAGGTGCAATTCTCTCTCACTAACATACTAACTTCCAGAATGTAAATGGAAGGGAGAGTGAGTGAAGGGTTTTCATAGACTTTATAATATTGAATGGTAAATTTCAAATGTAATTTCGCACATAAATTCCGGAAAAAGATGGTGAGAGCCGAGATTTGAACCCACGACCCTCTGCTGGAGACCTTTTGAAAAATAGAAAGTTAATGCGATATTGTTTCTTCAAACATGAAACTACCGTGAGACATAGTGAGTTTTCATAGTGAAAATATTCAATCTGAATGCCTTTGTTTAAGTTTTGCAAGATTTTTTGTAGTGCATTTAGCCGCTCGTTCCCTAAATATCAAAATTGATAAATACTAGATTGCCGACTTGCCCTATTTCTAAAATACCAAATTCCCAGAATACCAGACTTTCCTATCACCGTATTTTTCTCTACATCGGATTGCCAAAAAAGCTTGTTGGCTTGCTAGTTTTTTGCTAGCTTGGCAGTGGGCAGGACACATCGCTCGTAGAACTTGGCTGATGGGGCAAAAAGGATCTCGAGTGGCGTCCACGGACCGGAAGACGCAGTATAGTTAGGCCTCCAACAAGACGGAGCGACGACCTGGTTAAGGTTGCGGGATCGCGTTGGATGCAGATGGCACGGGACCAATCTGTTTGGCGAGCCTTGGGGGAGGCCTATGTTCAGCAGTAGACGTCTTTTGGCTGAAATGATGATGATGATGATGATGAATGCGACCGCGCAAAGAAACTCCGAGCATGGAGAGGGTCCATCGCCTTCTGAGTGACTATGAGCTTTCTTATGAGTGCCATATAAGTCATCACTGGTAATACACACTGGTCAAAGAGTGGTGGTTGAGAGTCAAAATTAATAAAATAAAAAAACGAAGAAAAGTAAACTACTAATAAGACAAATTCTTTTAATTGTGAAATCTTACGTTGGTTTTCAGTAACGTCAGATTTATTTTATAACAATCCTGTAAAATTTATATATATTTATTTAAATAGATTATCTTATATTAACATTATGTATTTTGTCCATTATACTATCAAAATTTATGTCATTTAATACGTACCCCTGAGCCTTACGTCACTTATTGCGAAGGTAGTTTTAATTTAGCAAAATATTTTGTATTTTTCCACTTTCCACCGTTATTTAACCACTGCAAATATTTGATCCATCGTGATATCAAAATGTGTGTGTGTTACGATCTTTATTTATTTTGCTGTGACAAGTTCGTAATTGTTGGCGAACTTTATCAAGATTCTGTCAAATTGGATGAGAATGCCGCATTGTTTGATACGATGGCTGCTGGTAAAGGTGACTACGCTAAAGTGCCACCGAAGGAACCCTCCTCTAACGATGGTAAGATACTTTTTAAAACCCTTTGATTTCTTGTGGTTTTTTAATATTGATGGCTTGATGATCCCAAAGGAAGATCAGCGCCGTTCGCAAGTTTGGCAAGGCAATCATTTGCTGATTATCAAAAAATGTAATTATCAAACCTGCCCATAAAATGTCACAAGGAATGCTTGAAAAATGTGACCTGTAGAAAGTATAAATCCGTTCAGCTGCGTTCTTGTGATTAACAAACATTCAAATATCTAAACATCCTAACGTTTTTAGCAACTTTCTCGTTTATAATATTAGCAGGATGCATCGGACAGAGTTACAAATATAACAATTCCTTAGTTTGTTCCGATGTCCGAAATATGAAAAAGAAAAATTATGTTCGGTTTTATTTTTCCTTAACCGTAAGGGATTCTAAACGTAACTGGTACCCTTCAAGATCTTGTAACGTCATCTTCACGATTACCAAAGATTTTATGCAGCATTTTTCACCTTTTTATAGACTCAATAAAATTTTCGGACGAGGGTTTTATAGAGATAGGATAAGTAAAGCAGCATTTTTATTTGGGGTTTCCGTAGAACGTAATTATTTTAAGGGTACTCTTGTTATAACTGGTTGTCTGGAATAACACATATCCTGAAGTTCCCACGTGATGTAAACTCCCAACATTTTAACCACCTAGATCTCATCATCATCATCATTTCACCCACATAGGCCTCCTCATTGATACCTAATCATTACGGTTGGAAGCGACTTGCATCCAACTTGAACTTGCGGCCTTTACCAAATCGTCCGTCCATCTCGTTGGTGGACGTCCGACGCTGCGCTTGCCAGTCCGTGGTCTCCATCTGTTCTGCATGCAATATAGGTTTAGGTTTACTTTATTCCTCATAAAGAATTACAAAATTCACTTACATGAGAAAAGACTAATACTAAGCATACAGTGTTTAGAAGCATGCTATTTTAAAACTATTTACACTATAGTACATTTTGCATCAAGGGTCATAAGTAGGGGATTGCTAACGAGATTCTTACTAAGTATATAGCCTGATGATGATATCAACTTTTGATATTCAGATACGCGGCTTATTAAAACGGAAATCAACTGCTCTGATAGTACTCTTTTTTCCAGAACCGCCATTATACGAACCTCCGAAGGGTTTCGGCGCCCGACACATGCAAGTACTTGTCCTCTTCATCAGCCTGTCAGTCGGCTTCACCATCAAAGCCCATCTCAGCGTGGCAATGGTTGCCATGACACAAAGAGAGCCAAATTGTGATGTTGGCAATTTTACTGGCAACACTACTCAGATTGGAGAAACAGGGAATTTAAGTAGCGAGATTAGTTGTACGAGTTATAGGAACACTGAGTCGGTGTTTCAGGTAAGACTTTGCTTATTAAAATCAAACCTGGGACTTCCATATTCAAGTAAACACCTTGTAGTACTCGTTTGTGTTGCCTATCGATAGTCCAATATCGATAGACTATCGATAGTTAAGACAAAACCAATAGTATCGATAATCTATCGATAGTATCACCACTTGTCAATACTATCGATAGTATCGATAGTGATTTATAAGCAATACTATTGATAATGGCAATACTATCGATACTATCGATAGTTTTATGTCCAATACAATCGATAGTATCAATAGTATTGCAAAATTAGGCAATATTGACCGAAAACAATCGATACTATCGATAGTATCGATAGTTTTGTACTATCGATTATACAAGACTATCGATAGTATTGACATGTGCGATACTACCGATAGTAATATCGATATCCTGAATAGTTTGCGAGGCCAACGATCGATAGTCAAACTATCGATAGTTCTGCAACACTGGTACTCGTGACTTGAAGACCTGTACATCTCTTGGACAATTAAATCGTGTCTGTGGAGTAGTGTTTGGGTTTTGGTGTGTAAATATACATACACTTGTAAAATGCTGCCATGTAACTATTTAGTCCGTTTTCTTTGTATAATGGCATGAGATGCATTCCGTAATATATACTGATAAAATTGTAATCTCTTTTTTGAAAAAAAAAAACTATGCCAAGTTTCTTCCAGAATATTCTTCTTCGGTTGGGATGATGATGATGATGATGAACCATAGTTGTGTGTGGTGGCCTGGTTATTTGACTTCTAGCCTTTCAAGCAGAGGGTCCTGGGTTCACCTCTGAGTTTTTCGGAATTTTTTGCATAATTACATCTTCCTCTATATAAATAAAAATGAATCACCGAAATGTATTATTCGCGGAATTACGAATTTTCAATTTTACGATCATATAAATTCTATAAAAAACCGGCCAAGAGCGTGTCGGACACTCCTAAGATCGTCGTATCCTACGATAAGAGCCACTATCACCATAGGGGCTTTTAGTTTTTATTGTAAAATTGAATTCTACACCTCAAGATACATATTTATAACTTTATATAATAATTTTAATATTTTTTTATTAAATAGTAAAAAAATATTTTTAATAAGCCACAATTACGTATGTCTCACTTCTAACGTGGAGTAAAGCCACAAGTATGCTGCTGTCCTTATTCGCCGTGCAAAAAGGATCGACGCAGGCGCGAGGAGGGGGCGCAAGCGCCGTTTCTACTGTATTCGGCGGACAGCGGCGGAAGAGTGGCATGCATTCGTAATAGTTATTTAATTTGTAAGATCATCTTTGTTTTCGTTAATTGTTAATGAAAACAACAAAATGAATCGTCGAAGACATAGATTAGTGAAAATAGTTGCAAAAGACGACGCTGAACGAAAGAGGAAAACACCAAGTAAATTACGCTAAATTTATTTATAAAGTTTTTCCATTATTCAGATCCTATTTATTACTTCTTTTAGGTTTACTTTCTTAGTATATATTTTTAAATTCACTTATTTATATATTTACATAGTTTAATGAAGAAATTTAAAGAATTTAATGAAGTGGTTAGTATTGCCGAGAATAAAGCCCGAACGGCAACTGCGGCCTTTTTCCGCGGAATAGCTCAATTTTATTTGTATAGCGAATGTGTGGCCACAATTGCGGTAGTGTCCTTTTTCTATGTACGAATTATATTTTATTGAATTATTGCTTAAATATTCACTTTTTAAAGATATATTTGGTAGGCTTATTAACAATGCGGCTCCATGGAATGAACATAATTGTTTTTTGATAACAATAATTATTTTGAACGTGTGATTTTGCATGTGTCCTTTTTGGGTTCTTATGGTACTTGTGGCCTTTTTCGCCATATACAGGGTGGAATTTTGTAATGCCATCTCCAGGGAAAGTACTCTTAATACTGAAAATAGGAAAATTTACTCAAAGGAAACATTCCTTTATTTTTGAAAAAAAAGAAAACTGCATTCAAATATTTTTGAAAATTCGCTCACCTGACCCGGATACCGAACCGGGTGCCCGATTTTAGCCGATTCGATTCCCGGGTGCGGCAAGCGAATATCTGAAAATATTTGAATGCAGTTTACTTTCTTTTCAAAAATTAAGGAATGCTTCCTTTGAGTAAATTTATTATTTTCAATATTTTGAGTACTTTCTCTGGAGGTCGCATTACAAAATTGGGTACATATTGAAAAAAATCATGTGATTTTGGTATTATTATATCTATTTACCTTCTAATTTGTTGTCAGTCTGACAATAATAGGCACGAATATTATAATTCCTGAAGAATTTCATGAATGACTTATTATTTATTACAATTACAAGCTTTTATCTACCTTCACCTGGGGCACTTCCCGATTGCCGATTAAACTGAAATTTTGTATGCATGTGTAAATCGGATGACAATGCAATATTATTATGACATTATGCTGATCTGATGATGGAGCTGGAAGATTTAGGGGCTGTTTCACCACCCATTGATTAATTTTAACTGACGGTTAAATGTGATGCCGTCTCCGTCTATTCGAACAAAACAAACAGAGACGGCATCACATTTATCCGTCAAATAAATTTGATCAATGGATGGTGAAACAGGGGGTCAATCTCGACTTTTAGAATTTAATACCGTAGAGTTTGGACTCGTTAGATTCGTCTTGACGAGTACTTTGATCCTAGATGGTTACCAGGGTCTGATGATGGAGCTGAAAGGTGGCAATAGGCACTCCATAATGAGACGAACCTAAGCATTTGTGGTAAATACTTAGTTATTTATTAGTTTAGTTAAATTAATACTATAAATAAAAGTAAAATAAAACTAACTTAACTAAAAAATTGAAAGATTCAACTCCGTCGAGTTTAGGCTCGTTTAATTCATCTTGGTGGGTACGTTGGTTGGTTGGTTGGGTATTTTTTAAAAACAAGCTTTTATTAGGTACCTCTACATGCTAATTAAAAGAACTAAAAAGTTGAAAACAATTTATGCCACATATCAAATCTTTGCGTTTTTATCAAAGTCCCAATTATTTTTAATAAAAGCGTGTTACATTTTGTCAATAGAAATAAAAAAAGGTGTAGGTAACATGCTTTTACCAAAAAATAGAGCCTGTGATAAAAACGCAAAAATTTAATACGTTGTATAAATTATTTTCAACTTTGTAGTTCTTTTTATTTGCTAAATAAAAGGCGTGCGGTCGGTACACTATTTATTATGGCACTAAAAATGTGAGCATACCCTACATAATATACAACACCTTCACCCTTATTTACTAAACTAAAACGACTATTACACAGCACTTATACTTATACAGAGCTTGTTAACTACAAAAATTATAGTATTAATATTACTGTAATGGCTTACTTAAACTACTTTCAAACTCACACTATTCTTAACTATTACATTATTCTAATTAATCTATCCTTATAATTAATCTATTTCAAAACCATAGCGCACGGGTGGTTTACGTTCCCGCATTGGAAATTTACTCTTTCTATTATCCTGACCCGTTAGGTCGTTACGACATGACTCTGCGTCCGCCGGCACATTCGGTTGGTACGGAGGGGTAGGTGGCGCTGCGGTCTGCTTGCTAGCGGAAGGAATACACTTAACCTCATCCTCTCCCGAACTGGCCGCCCTCTGTTCCGGCTCCTCCACGTCGGGTAAAGGAAACGCTAAAGAGCTACGCGACTGCCTACTGGTATTCGCATTTCCCGTAACCATATCCAAGTTTGTTTTTGATTGCGACAAGGGAACTTCGTTGTGCGTCCTATCCGTAACCCTCTGCCTAAGCTGATCGACATGTCTGTGTATTTCTGTTCCAAGACTTGATCTCACACTATAATCGGTGTTGCCTAACTTTGTGATGATTGAACCAGGCATCCATTTATCAGAGCCCCTGTACTCGCGATACCAGACCGGCGCGCCGGGCGCGAGCTGCCGGCGCGCGCCGCCCGCGGCCTGCTCGCTGCGCTGCTGCCGTGCGGTCACGCGCACGTCTCGTTCGGGTTTTAAATTATCTAACCTCATTCTAAGACTACGGCCTTGCAATATTCTGGCGGGGCTGTCACCGGTAGTGGCGTGTTCCGTATTTCGGTAAGCTAGCAAAAATCTAGACAGCGCGATATCTACATCCAAATTTTGTTTTATGGCCTTCTTAATAGCTCGTTTACAAATTTTTACGCCATTTTCAGCAGCTCCGTTAGAAGCCGGGTGATATGGCGCCGTGAACATATGATTGATGCCATTATGCTTGAGAAATTGTTGGAACTCTGCGCTTGAAAACGGAGGTCCGTTGTCACTGACGGTCTGCTTGGGCAGACCGAATTTGGCCCACATGTCTCTTAAAACTACTATAACTGCTTGGGCTGTGGTCCGCGGCATTTTAATTGCTTCTATCCATTTAGAGCATGCATCTACTACAATTAAATAGGTCATACCACTAATTGGCCCTAGGAAATCTAAGTGAAGTCTCGACCAAGGGCGGGAAGGCCAGTGCCAACTGTGCGGCACGTGGCCGGGTGGCGCGTCGGCCACTGCGGCGCACACGGCACACGTGCGGCACTCGCGCTCCACAGCCTCGTCGATGCCCGGCCACCACACGTAACTGCGTGCTAAAGCCTTTGTTTTAATGATACCCATATGAGGGTCGTGTAATTCCGAAATCACCTTTTCCCTACAAGAAATCGGAATAACCACGCGATGTCCCCACATAATACATCCTAGTTCCGTGTACAGTTCGCTTTTTCTGTTAAGGTATGGTTTTATTTCCTTTATCTCTACTTGTGATGGCCAACCGTCGACTATGTAACTTAGTACGCGACTAAGAATAGGGTCACTGCGCGTTTCTTTTTTGAGAATTTCGTAATCTAGCAGCATAGCATCTGTTGAAAAATGCAAGTAAGTTTGCTCAGGTAGGACATCGGCCTCCGATGCGATTTCATTTTTCTGCGAATTTATTAAACGCGAAAGAACGTCTGCAGTATTTTTATCAGTCCTCACATATTCGATCTGAAAATCGTAGGCGGACAACTTGATGGCCCAGCGTTGCAGCCGGCTCGCTGCTGCACTGGGAATACCCACGTTAGGTCCAAAGATACTCACAAGGGGCTTGTGGTCTGTACGTAACACAAATTTTCTACCATATAAAAATTGGTGAAATTTTTCAACGGCAAAAACGATTGCCAACGCCTCCTTATGTATTTGGCTGTAATGTAATTCGGCTGCGGTGAGCGAGCGCGAAGCGTACGCGACGACGCGCTCGCCGGCGCCCGCGTCGCGCTCGTCGGCGCCCGCGTCGCGCCCGCCCGGCGCGCGCTGCGCCAGCACGGCACCCAGCCCGCGCGCGCTGGCATCCACCGTTAAAACAGTCTCCGCCCCCATATCGAAGTGCGCAAGCGCCCTTGAATTGCCCAAGAAGCTTTTCACCCGATCAAAAGATAAGTCTTGCTCAGTGCCCCATTTCCAATGTTTACCTTTTTTTAAAAGGTCGTAAAGAGGGGATAAGTGTGAACTCAAGTTTTTAATAAACTTCCCGTAAAAATTGGCCATTCCCAAAAAAGACTTTAACTCGCTGACGTTGGTCGGGTGCGGCATTGTTGTAATCGCTTTCACCTTCTCCGGGTCGGTCCGAACACCGTCTCGGTTAATTATGAATCCTAAATACCTAACTTCTGTTGCTAGAAATTCACACTTACTTTGTTTAATTTTTAACCCATTTCTTTCTAAGATTTGCAATACTTCATCTATTGACTTTAAATGGCTATTTAAGTCTTTATTTTTAATTAAAATGTCATCATAGAATACTAATACGTTCGGTACATCTTTGAAAATGTTAACCATTATTTTGGCAAAGATTCCTGGACTGGAAGATAACCCGTACACTAACCTGGAATAACGGAATAAACCTCTATGCGTGTTAATTACCGTGTAATCTTTTGAGCGCTCTGTTAATAATACCTGGTTATAGGCCTGTGAGAGATCAAGTTTTGTGAAAAATTGATTACCACTGAGGTCACTAAATAGGTCGTCCATTTTTGGGATCGGAAACCTGTCGATAGCTAAGACTCGATTAAGGGTTACCTTATAGTCCGCACATATTCTTAAGCCGCCGTCGGCCTTGCGCACTACTACCAGAGGCGTGGCCCAGTCAGAGCGGTCCACGGGCTCGATGACACCAGCGCGCAGCATGGCGTCGAGCTCGGCGTGGACGCGCTCGCGCAGGGCGTATGGCAGCGGCCGCGCGCGGCAGAATATGGGCTCGGCCCCCGGCCGCACGCACAGCTCAGCGGCGCCTCCCGTGTATTTACCCAATGTGCCGTCGAACAGAGATTCATGTCTAGAAATAATTTTGTTTGTTAGTTTGTTTTTATCCGCCGCGGAACTGACATGGTAGTTACCCTCAAGTTTAACATTAGGTATTTGTATAGGTATATTCAATTCGGCCAACCATTGCCGGCCTAGCAAGTTCGTAGTGCCCCTATCTATAATGTATAAATCTAATGTTTTAATGGTTCCCTTGTAATCGACAACGGTTTCTATATACCCCACCGGTTTAATAACAGAGCCATCGTAAAACTTTAAATTCAAACTGCAAGGTTTTAATTTTAAGTCGCTAAACAATTCATAATATACATGTTTACTAATACATGATAAGGCCGATCCAGTGTCGAGCTCCATACTCAGTAAACGATTTTGAACCTTAACCGTAATACGCACCGGTCTATATTTGCTTAGAGACATTTGGTACATAGGCTCTTCTTCGCAATCCTCGTATTCGTCTGTGTTACTGTTGTTCACCTCCTCCGGTTCGCCTCGCTCCTCCAGCAAGTGCACTGGTGCCCGTGGCCGGGCCCCTCTGGGCGGCCCGCGCTGCCCGCGCGCCGCTTGCCGCCAGCCGCGGCTGGTCCCGCGCGCTCCGCGTGACCCCTTATACTCGTAATCACCCCCGGCTGCTCCCGCCGGCCCCGACCGCCTTGCCTGCTCATACACCATGTTCCTGGCTCCTAGTCTTGGACACATTCTTCTCAAGTGACCGATTTGTTGACACCCACTGCACACGTAATCTTTGTATAGGCATTCGTTGGCTTGATGCCTCCGGTCTCCGCATTTTGGGCACTCGTTACAAAATACGCGATGAACATTTTCCATCCGCTCCTCGCTCCTGCGCTCGACTGCGATCGCGTCCCGCTCAGCTGCTTCTAAGGATAACGCTAATGTGACCGCTCGCTTGTAGGTAATTTTTTCTTCCGCAAATAGTCTTTGTCGGATTGTTTCACTCTTGAGGCCACAAACTAATTGGTCACGAATATTGTCATCTAAGTTACTTTCAAATTCACAATGTATTGACAACTTTTTCAATTCTGTTACGTAATCCGCTATCGATTCATTATTAAGTTGACGCCGCTGCCGAAATTTATATCTTTCTGATAATAGCGAGGGTTTTGGTTGCAGGTGGTTTGTGAGTAACTCCACTGCATATGTATAGGTCAACGTCGACGGCTTTTTTGGGCTGGCTAGCGTAGATAAAAGTTCGTAAGCCTCTTCACCCATAACGGATATAAGCGTCGGTAGTTTCAAATCGTCTTCCACTTTGTTCACTTTGAAGTACATTTCGATTCTTTCCACATAATTTGACCAATTACCAGTTTTCAATACAAATTCCCGCATTTGTCCGATCGACATTTTAACGATGTGCACACACGAGACACTTTTATTATTTTTTTTAATCCGTCGTTCGCCACTGCTAAATAAAAGGCGTGCGGTCGGTACACTATTTATTATGGCACTAAAAATGTGAGCATACCCTACATAATATACAACATTATTAACATGTACCTTATAATTTATTTATATCGTTACCTCATGAGGTAGGAGGTGTTGCTACTGCGGGTGATACAGACGTTGAGGATGAATTATTAAAGTTCTCCAATGAATACTGAAGACTGATTTAATAATAATAGGTGCAATTCTATTTATTTTTTAAGTTTATGAAAAATTAAGAAGTTTTTAGTTTCACTTGTTTCCATGAAAGAGACTTGTTTTGTGTTAGAAAATTACTGTGGGTACCTACGCTTTATAATTTAAAAAATCTTAAAAAAATAAAAAAATATTGTTGTTATTTGCCACTTCTTTCTGCATTACGAGAAATATACTTTTTTAAATTAAAAATATGTACTTTATTTTAGCCCTCTCCTTCTGAGAGGAGGCCTGTGCCCTGCAGTGGGACGTTTATAAGCTGGGATGATGATGACTTTATTTTAAAAATAAAAAATTGTTGACACTCAAATATTTTAACAACTACAATTTTGGTCCTAATGGTAGTTGTGGCCTCGTATTTTTCGACGACAAAAGGCACAATGTAGCTTATGGCCCCTTAAAACTCATTTAGTCCGACGAAAAAGGATTTAAAGGACAAAATCGATATATAATATACCATTTAAAACATAAATTTTATTTTAGCAGAACCCTAGAACACTAATACACATTATTTAATTACAAAATTATCAATTTGTTAGTTATCTTTTAAAAGAAACACAAAAACGCTTCTCCTGAAAAGTAAGCATTTTGTAATTGTGGCTCTTATCGTAGGATACGACGAGATAGGGTTCCGTAGCCATTACGAAAAAATTAAGTAATATTTTTCTAAGGATTTCGTATGTGTAAGGAATCTTTCAAGTTAGGTATCGTCAATACTTTGAAAAAAGCTCGTATCTCAAAATCGTTAATCTGGCAAAGTGAACTTTATTACGCGCATTTCAAGGTTCAGTTTTGTTTACATGCTGATTTGAGATACGAGTTTTTCAAAGTAGTGACGGTATGTTTAATACCTTAGGCTACTAGTTCCTCTTAAACTACAAATAATTCCCAAGCAATCTTAGCCGCTATAATTTTCCTTGTAAATTTAATATATTTACTACCATTTTGAATTTTTTCAAATTTTTCCACCCAACAGTTTAGATTTTAGAAGGGGGGGACGGTCGATTTTAATAAAATTTTTCACTTTAAAGTTGAATATTTCGCAAACAAATCACTGAATACAAAAATCATGTAAGCAATCCCCCAATGGTTTTAAAAGACCTATCCAACGATACCCCACACTATAGGGTTAGTCGAGAAAAAAAAATCACCCCCACTTTACGTCTATGGGAGGTACCCTAAACAAAATTTTTTTAGTTTTTTTTATTTAACCACTTTGTCGGCGTGACTAATATATATATTCATGCCAAATTACAGTTTTCTAGTACTAACAGTCTCTGAACTTAGCCGCGGACAGACAGACGGACAGACATGGCGAAACTATAAGGGTTCCTCGTTGACTACGGAACCCTAAAAATGATAACTCAACGGAAAAAATAAGGCAGGTAAACGTCCTTGTGCTCAAAACTGACCCAATCTTAATATGTCATAGTAAGAGAGGTGACAGATAGGTGTCATTTACTGGGCGTTGAGGTACAGTCAAGGACTTTAATTCATGAGCCACCATGGAACCTTTTCAAAGGAAAAGTCATTACGATTTTCCTTGTTAATTAATGCCTGTCACTATGACGTTTACTGTGAAATGGTTCCACGATGGCTCATGAATTAAAGTCCTGTCTACGTCGAGCATTAGTATGTTTTCCTTTATGCAACATACAAACCATGCAACAAAATAAAAATTGGTCCATATTTAATCTTGGATTTAAAAAATATAATGTTTATTCAATCAAAATGTCACCTTATGTTTTCAGACTTACGATTGGAGTAAGAAGCAACAGGAGATCATGTTGTTCGCCTTCTTCGTGGGTTACACGACCATGATGCTGCCAATGGGTATTATTGCCCAAAAGTTTGGAGGCAAGCGACCCATCCTCATCGGCCTGGCCGTGAATGGACTTATGTCTATTATTACACCTTGGATACCCAAATTTGTAAGTATTTTAGGGTTCCTTACACAAACAGTGCCAACGGGACCCTATTACTGAGACTCCACAATCATTTTCAATAATTTGTACATAGTTAAGGACTCAATCAAGACAAAATCACGATCGCTTCCTTTGTGTTACGAAAGTTAGTCATACAAAATAATATATGGGTAACTTTAGTTACAAAAAGGAATCAATTAAATTTTGTTTTTATTAAATCCCTTAATTTTGCAAAATTTTTTCGTAAACGACTATCACAACTAATTATAAGACTTGAACCGTACTGGTAATGGTTGGACTTGCAATTTTCACCAATTATGTTTTACTGTGGCCGCTATAACAAGAAAAACTAAAAAATAAAATAAAATTTAATTAAAAGGGGCCATCATGCAAGAAACATGGTTATTTGAAGTATTCTTTTTAAAATCAATTTGTGGTCATATCCATGTTATGTAGATTGTTCGACATTATTTTGAAGTATTTTGCATCTGTCTGCCATGCATTAGTTAAAGTAAAATAAAATACTCTACTACCCCCCCTCTCAAGATTTTTTCAATGCAATGCATAAACTTAAATCTTTGTCCAAATCTAATCATCTTTCTAAAATCATCTGACTCCGTCTAAGAGACAAAAGCTAAAAAATTTAGTTAGAAAATTTAGGCGCAAACCACACAGAAGAGACGTGGGACGGGGGCGCGTCGCAGTCCGCGTCGTTTGTTCGCAGGCCGCGTCTCCGCCCCGTCTCTTCTGTCTGCTTTGGATCGCGACGCTTCAACTGATTCAATTGGCGCCGTGGCTGCTACGCGCCCCCGTCCCACTCTTCTGTGTGGCTTGCGTCTTAGAATTTTTTGTCTCGTTTCCCCAGTGTGGTTGGATGGGAGTCTGCGTATGCCGCTTGCTGCAAGGCATGACGCAGGCTGCCTTCTACCCCAGCATCCACACGCTGCTTGGCAAGTGGGCTCCTCTCAGCGAGAGAGGACGTCTCAGCACCTACGTCTATACTGGTATGATGAAAAATCTTACTCTTTGTAACATTTAACCCCTGTTTCATCATCATCAAATTTATTTGACGGATAAATGTGATGCCGTCTTCTCTGTTTGTTTTGTTCGAATAGACGGAGACAGCATCACATTTATCCGTCAGTTAAAATTAATCAATGGGTGGTAAAACAGCCCCTTATTGTGACGAAAATTTTAAAAAGAATCAGCTTCAACATTTACTCTGTAGGGAACCTTGACGGAGGCCTATGTGCAGCAGTGGAGGTCTTCCGGTTAAAACGATGATGATTTACAGCTGAAGGACGTCCACTTCTGAACATAGGTTATCCCTCGAGGTTAGCCAAACAGACCACTCCTGCACCATCCGCATCCAAATCGTTCCTGCCCCAGGTCATCGCTCTATCTTGTTGGAGGCCTACTTAAGCTGCGTCTTCCGAACCATGGCTGCAATTCCAGAGAGATTCCGATGTGCCCTTTGAGATTCAAAAAACAGACTCGTCCTGCGCCATCTACAGCCAACGCGTTCCCGCAGCCTTAACCAGGTCGTCGCTCACCTTGTTGAGTTCATTTACACTGCTGCTGCTTCCGGTCCGTAAACGGCATTCGATAACTGCCACAGCCACTTGAATGTGACGACTTCTCGGGCTACATAGGTAACTTTAGTTCTTGCGTGTATTTCATAATTTCTAATCTCCGCAGAGAAACTCCGAGCATACCCCTCTCCATCGCTCTCTAAAGCCTTTGCCACACAGCGGGCGGGGCGGGACCTCGACGGCACGCCGACGGGACGGTACAATCTGTAATGTACTACTTTAATTGGCTAAGTAAAGTTTTTTGAAGAGGTGCTAATTATATTTTTTTTCGACAGTCGGCGTTCTGGAGATTGAGAAACTGCAGCTGTTTTATTTTTATCTCCTATTGTTTACTGGAAAAATTTTTTTAAGTGTTCGAGATGACATTTGTGAGATTTTATGGCTGACAAGCCGTACGTGCTCAGAACTTAGTAAAAACAGAAAAAAAACCGAAGTGAACTGTCACTTCTGTCAATGTCAAATCGTTTGCGTTTCGTTTGCTTTACGTTTTGGTGTGCTCAGTGTGATTTTTGGACTATTTTTATCGACCTCCTCATAAAATCCGGACTTTCAATTTTACCGCATTTCTCCACGACCTATGCACGATAACTGGATCATGATTGAATACTTTCGATCACTATTTTGGAACTGCTTCTTGGACAACGCAAACCAAACGAAACGCAAACTGTTAGATTTCATTTGACATTGACAGAAGCGACAGTTGACTTCGTTTTTTTTCTATTTCTTCTTAGTACTGAGCACGAACCGCTTGTCAGCCGTAAAATCTCACAAATGTCATCTCAAACACTTAAAAAAATATTTCCAATAAATAAAAGGAGATAAAAATAAAACAGCTCCAGTTTCTTGGTGTTGAAGTCGACCGCTGTCGAAAAAAAATGTAATTAGCACCTCTTCAAAAAACTTTACTTAGCCAATTAGACGCCGTCAAACAACGCCGTTTGATGGCGTCTATTTAAAGCAGTACATTACAGATTGTACCGTCCTTACGGCGTCCCGTCGAGGTCCCGCCCCGCCCGCTGTGTGCCGAAGGCTTTAGTGACCTTGATCTTTCTTATGAGGTCCATCGCTAAGCTAGTTTATAATAGTTGGATTCCAACTTGAACCAGTCCTTAACTTGTGCCAAGGGCGCGCTCACGCAGCTAATCCGCAGGCGGGCAACTGACAAAGCACGCCGGAGTCACGGCCCTTACGCCGGCGGAAGTTTGACGACACGCACGCGACGTGGTTATCTCGGGGTCGATATACTCGGGAGTTAAATACGGGCGGTCTCGACGCGGTGTCAACAAATATTATTATTATTATAATTAGTTATTATTATATCAATACAAACATAAATAATAACATAATAACATAATAGTGTGTGTTGCCAGTGATGACATATGGATCCGAGACGTGGTGCTTCACTATGGGCCTGATGAATATATTGTATATATTTGAAATAATCATGTATGTAAGAAAAAACATATGTGATTTTCCCACTAACGTCGATAAGCCAAAGGTTACTAGAAACACAGGGAAGCTTAAAGTTCCATCTTACAGACTGGCTAAAACTAAAAAGTCGTTTCTGGGAAGATGCATACGTTTTTATAATAAAATTCCGAAAACAATAACCGAACAAACTGATACAAAATTCAAATCCATTGTGAAGAAGACATTAATATCTAAGGCGTACTATAAAATTAATGACTATATCATGGACAGGGATGTTTGGAAATAATTCCGATCCGCATTGGCGATCTCTAGTCTCAAATAGCGTATCTACTGTGTTAAAAAATTTAATTGTATTAAATACTTTAGATGTATGTCATTTAATAACAATGTAGATCTGATTGAAAAAAATATACCTTGTTGAGTTTCTTGCCGGTTTCTTCTCAACAGGGTTTTTTCCGAACCGGTGGTAGATTTTTCGACGTTCATAGGAGCATCAATTTGATGCCTAAATTGAATAAAGAATTTTGACTTTGACTTTGACTTTGAATAGGCTCAGAGTCGCTCAGCGAGCTATGGAGAGGGCTATGCTTGGAGTTTCTCTACGGGATCGAATCAGAAACGAGGAGATCCGTAGAAGAACCGGGGTAACCGACATAGCCAAACGGATTAGCTCGTTGAAATGGCAATGGGCAGGCCATATAGCACGTAGAACAGATGGCCGTTGGGGGCCAAAAGTTCTGGAATGGAGACTACGGACTGGCAAGCGCAGCGTGGGACGTCCACCAACGAGATGGACGGACGATTTGGTGAAGGCCGCAGGTTCAGGGTGGATGCAAATCGCTTCCAATCGTAATGATTGGGCATCAATGAGGGAGGCCTATGTCCAGCAGTGGACGTCCTATGGCTGAAATGATGATGATGAAACATAAATTAAATTACATTGTATCACTTCACACTTGCAAACTTTACACGAGTTTGTGCGAGTGTTGCACATTCCCTTACTTCGCGCTATAAGAATCGGTTCAAACCACATTACCTGCTGATTGCACGCGGGCTGTTCCCATTCGCACCTATTCGCTTCGCGCCATCTAGTCGTCTCACTATGATTATTTTATTATCACATTATTATTGCTCACTACAATCATGTCCATTTTTAGTAGCAAAAATCTGTGTGTCGTCAACTTATATTTTATGTTTTAAATAGCTTTCATGCCACAGATAGCATTGCTATTTGCACAAAAATAATTTCCAGTCACGAAACTCAAAGTTTCGTTAGTTCGCAAGCAACATATGCACATAAAATTTGAAAATTTACATAATATGTTAGAGGTACAAACTGATATCATTTGACATAGTAAAATAATGCGTGAAAAGTAAATCAAGCGTATCGTTTCATCCCGGTATTCGCTCGCGTATGTTTCAACAGATTCTTTGTAACTTTGCGGTGGAGCGTCACGTGCTCTCTTTAATGTTGTTCCGAAGAACGGGAGAAATGCAATTCCTTTAACTCCATTATAATTCCGTGCCAACATTCTTGTAGGTCTGCTTTGTTGGTATATTTTGCGGAAAGGTAAATGTCCTAGTAGTGAAAAATACGGATAAATGCGAATATCTCTGTGCTCGAGTCTTGGATGTTTAATTATGTATTCTTAGAAATTTAGAATCACTTTAACTAAAAAAAAAAACAATAATCCGACAAACACGAAAAATGATCTCTAACTTCCTTAAAAATAACAATTACAAATAAATGAATATTTTTCGAAAGTTGATACAGGGTCTCAAGCTAATGTTAAGAGCGTACGCCTTTTGGTCCAAATAGGCCGTGCACTATGGTAGTTGCAGACGGTTTTTATGTCTTCTCTCCCACTCTGGTCGCTCTGTACAGGTGCTGCCACTAACAGTATTACCTACTAGCGACCCGCCCCGGCTTCGCACGGGTACAACTATATTATACATTGGTTAGCATTTTCATTAATGTTTAAAATGAAAAAAGTTGTTGTAGTGACATAACTACAATAGTTGGACATATGCTACCGCGGAGTTTTTTGTAGCCATTATGATGTTCTTCAATATTGTTGTAAATTATTTTGTTCTATCGCTAATAGTTTCGGCAGCGCATTCGACGAAAGACATTTTAAGACTCATTTTTCTACACCTTCGGTTACATTGTTCAAATTTTACCAAGGATCCCTAATTTTTTCAAAATGAAATGTAGCCTATGTCAAATTGGAAGAATGTAGCATTCTATTGGTGAAAGAATTTTTTAAATCGGCCCAGTACTTTTTGAGCCTATTCATTACAAACATACAAAAATAGGTACAAATCTTTCCTCTTTATAATATTAGTGTAGATAAAAAATATGTTTATCCGTTGTCTAGTACCCATAATACAAGCTTTGCTTAGTTTTGGACTAGGTCAATGAACCCAATAGTCCCATGATTATAAAAATAAAAATAAAACTTTGACCTCAAACCTCTCATTACATACATTTCGTACATTTCCTTAAAATACCGAACCACAGTACATACAACAACATTTCAAAATAGCTTAAACTGAAAATTGCACAAATGTAAAAAAAGTTTGGCATTCTGGAATTTAGGTATTTTGACACTAAGTCCTTTTGAAATCTAGGAGTATTGGTAAAAGGGTAAAATGAAATTGAGACGTAATGAGCCTTACTCTTTGACTTGATAATAAACAGACAGCAGACAAACCATCGCATTTAAGAAATTAGTTGGACTAATTTTCGATAAAATTTAGTATTAGTTTCTTAATTTTCAGGTTCACAATTCGGCACGATAATCTCATTCCAAGTCTCCGGCATTTTCTGCGGCAGCCCGTCCATCGGTTGGCCGTCTTCTTTCTGGTTGTGGGGGGGTTTGGCGCTGGTCTGTTTCTGTATGCTGGCTTACTTCGGCTCTGACTGCCCTCAGCATCATAAGAGCATCAGCAATGAGGAGCTGGCGTTCATCAGGGGGGACAGCGCTGCTGATGCTGTACCGAAGGTAAATTGAAGGATGACAATCGTCGAGTTAAGTAGAATTCAAGTAAAAAGCCATGGTGGCCAAGCGGTTTGGCTTATAGGTTCTCTAGTTGGAGGTCGTTGGTTCCTCCTATGAGTTTTCTAAATTTATGTGCAAAGTTGCATTTAAAAATGTATCATGAGCTTTTTCGTTAAGGTGAGCATTGTGAGGAAACCAAATTAAAATCAGTGGTGTGTGTTAAGTTGCCGATCTGCACTGGATCCACCTGTCAACTTTAACCTTAGCACTCTTAACCTAGGGTTCAGTACCCAGCAGTGGGACGTCTATAGACCGGAAAAGAGTCAAGTCAAAAACTTGAAATTCTTTCATTATGAGTCTAGAAGTACATTAAGTAACCGGTAATTTTGAACTCCGCTGTCTATCCGTCCGTTTGACACACGCAAGAAATTAATTACATACATGGTGATTGATGGAAGCGTTATTACTTTGCGAAATTCAATATCAATTAACTAAAATTCTTTACCTTGCTCAACCGCTAGTTGTTTGCTTAGGTAGGGAGGTGGTGGTGGTGGTACCTAGTTCATAATAATATATATTGAAATAAATTATGAAATAATAATTTGACGACCAGATGGCTTAGTGGTTAGAGAACCTGCCTACGAAGCTTGAGGTCCCGGGATCGATTCCCGAGTTGGGGCAGATATTTGTATGAAAAATACGAATGTTTGTTCTCGGGTCTTGGGTGTTTAATATGTATTTAAGTATTTATCTATCTATACATATAAGTATGTTTATCCGTTGCTTAGTACCCATAACACAAGCTTTGTTAAGCTTACTTTGGGACTAGGTCAATGGGTGTAAATTTTCCCCTGATATTTATTTATTTATTTAGGTAATTGAAAAATATGGGTGATCCTCCAACTAGTTTTCCTCTTTGCATGGTTTCAGAAGCGTCCAACGCCGTGGAAACATATCTTAACCAGCGGCGCGGTCTGGGCCTTCATCACTGCCCACGCCGGCTCCGCCATCGGGTACCTCTTCATCCTCACCCAGCTGCCTCTCTACATGAACAAGGTCCTAGGGGTTGACATCAAGAATGTGAGTCTCGCCAATACACTAATGTCTTTTTAAAAAATAAATTATCGAGCGTTTTTTTGGGAGATCCATACCAGTGAACTTATGTGGGGGGAGGGGGGTGCGGAGGTTTCAAAGGGAGGATGAAAATTTCATTGATTTTGCCGTAGGGTAGGGTGCACCGTTTTCAAGATATTTGACAAAACACCGGTTAAGCACCGGTAAAGCAACGTCGTGCGCGGTCAGTACTTGGATGGGTGACCGCCTGGTTTCATTTTTGTTTTTTGAATGTTTTGTTAAGACGTCACGTTAAACTATCGTCCGTAAACCGACTTAACAGACAACCGGCTTTTACCTACATCAATTACTTACTCTTTACCTTTCATTGCAGAATGGTATTTTATCATCTTTGCCGTACATTTCCATGTACTTCATGGCTTTGGCATTCGGATGGGTGACAGACTTCTTAAGGAATCGCAAGTACATGAGCCTCATTAATATAAGAAGATTTTCAAACTCTGTCGGTAAGTTGTATTTATAAGTGCGGGCGGCGAGCGCGCCTCGTGTGCCTGCCGCCCGCACGTCTTCCGCCTCCTTTTGTCGACATATCCCCCAGACTCAGTACCGCGCGGGCAAGGACAGTTTTAAACGGTTTAGCTATAAGAAAATGTATCTTATTTTTTAATACTTAGACAAGCTGTGTTGTTACTGAACCGAACTAAATATGGAGCTTTAAGAGGATACGATGCGCACCATTTCTCCATACAAACGTAGTCCCCTGTTTCCTCCCTGGATAATGGCTTTAGAGCCAGTTTTTTTTTACTGTGTAATCTGTATCTACTACCAGCTATGCCCCTATGTTTCGTTTTTTTCCATATTTCAATTAACATAAGAAATATGAGCTTTCAAATACTGAAAAAATTGCCCAATTTCAACGTCATTTTCAGACACTCATCAGAAAAGAAACCCTTATATAAACAAATAAAAAAAAAACATAGGGGCATTGCTAAATAATGTCCTAATTATTTTTGAAAAAAAAATAATTTTATTGGTCCAGTTTTCGAGAAAAAAACAGGGGACTACGAAATGCTGTTTTGATCAATTTTACGCGCCTATTAACGGTCTGAGCTGCAGTTGTCCCGCTCTCGCTGTACTGACACGGAGAGGTTCGGGCGAGACAGCGACATTTCATTAAAATACCTATTTCTCAAAAAGTCTCTCAGCCATTGTATGCTCTTAAGTCCGAATTTGATTTCCGATTATGTTTATCTGTTCTCTTGTATAGTCAACCAAGAGATTCCTTTAGCACTCTATGGTTTTAACGTTATTTGTACGTCCTAAATCTCTAAAAATATTTTCAAATAAAACTCAGTGTGCCAATCAGCCCTATTTGTTTTTGACATGACAACGTCTAATAAATCGATGAGCGCCGGCTGCACGCACGAAAAAGGATGACGTAATGTAACGTACATGTACGTACATGTCCTATACAAGAAAGAGCAGCGAACACCAGGATGTACAATGCGGGGTGCGGCAGGGGAGGGGGGGTGGGGGTATTAAAGGGGGATGATGTTGATTTTGCCGTAGGTTGCACCGTTTTCAAGATATTTGACAAAACACCGAATCTCGTCCGATCACCGAGGTTAAGCAATGTCGGGCGCGGTTCGTACTTGGATGGGTGACCGTCTGGTTTCATTTTTGTTTTTGAATGTTTTGTTATGACGTTGTCACGTTAAACTATCGTCCGTAAACAGACTTTACAGACAACCGGTTTTTTATGATGTAGGAATTGTCAGAAAAGCGGTATAGCACTTACTTGCTCGACTTTACTTACACAAAAAAAAACACTCGCACTCCATTGACTTTCTTCGTAGGTGTAACGATGTTTTTCATTGTAGTAAAATTCGTAGTAAATTTTGAAAAATTCAGAGGTGCGAACCCGTTGAACCCACGCCCTCTGTTTGAGAGGCCAAATAGGTCAAACCACTAGTCTACAACGGCGTATTTTATTGTTTTAAGGATTGGTGTTGTCCTCTGTGTTTCTGCTATGGATGTGTTACGTCAGCACGACGTGGTTGGCTGTCACTTTACTGGTCATCAGCATGGGGTTGCATTCAGGAGTCCATACAGGATATCACGTGAGTATACGTCCCACTGGGCCTCCTCTCACAATGAAAGTGCTTGGGCCGTAGTTCCCACGCGGTCCCATTTTGGATCGGGAACTTCACAGACACCATTGAATTTCTACGCAGGTGTGTGCAGGTTTTGTCACGATGTTTTCGTTCGTCGTAGAGCTCATGGTAAATTTCAAATATAAATTCGCACATAAAATTACGAAAAACTAAAAGGTGCAAGCCGGGTAAACCCACGACCTTCTGCTTAAAAGACCATAGGTCAAACCAATAGGCCACCACGGTTAAGATGAACGTTAATGAAGAGCACGATATAATTTTTAAGTATTACGACGGGAATTTTGGTGAAATCCCGCGATCTCAATTTGACTGCAAGATTTAGGGCCTCCGCTAGCTGACGCGGATTGCCCGAAATAGACGACCATTACACAATAAGAAATTGTATGACCAGCGCTTAACTGGCGCGGGCGCGTGCGATGGATTTTAGGTAAGTTTTTTTATGGATCGGGACCCGCGAGCGTGAGCACGCGGTGGGCATCCGCGTCAGCTAGCGGAGGCACTTAAGAGGGTACGATGGCTGAGAGACTTTTGAGAAATAGGTATTTTAATGAAATGTCGCTGTCTCGCCCGAACCCCTCCGTGTCAGTACAGCGAGAGCGGGACAACTGCAGCTCAGACCGTTAATAGGCGCGTAAAATTGATCAAAACAGCATTTCGTAATCCCCTGTTTTCTTCTCGAAAACTGGACCAATAAAATTATTTTTTTTCAAATATAATTAGAGGATAGATTTTGCTATGCCCCTATGTTTTCCTTTTTTTGTTTATATGAGGGATTCTTTTCTGATGAGTGTCTGAAAATGACGTTGAAATTGGGCAATTTTTTCAGTATTTGAAAGCTCATATTTCTTATGTTAATTGAAATATGGAAAAAAACGAAACCTAGGGGCATAGCTGTGGTAGATACAGATTACACAGTAAAAAAAAATTGGCTCTAAAGCCATTATCCAGGGAGGAAACAGGGGATTACGTTTGTATGGAGAAATGGTGCGCATCGTATCCTCTTAACTGGCGCGGCCGCGTGCGATGGATTTTAGGTAAGTTTTTTTACGGATCGGGACCCGAGAGCGTAAGCACGCGGCGGGCATCTGCGTCAGCTAGCGGAGGCCCTTAAAGGTTTTTGCGTGTGACGCCACGGACTAGGGCTAGTTAATAAGTTCATAACAAATCAATTTGTGTATTCGTCTATCATTTCAGATTAACCAAATAGATTTGGCTCCCAACTTCGCTGGCCCAATGATGGCCTTAGGCAACATGGTGGCCAACCTCACAGGCCTGGCGATACCTTTCCTCGTCTCCAACATAGTAGGAGATGACGTGGTAAGTTGGACACTTTATAAAGGACTAGCCTACCGTAAATAAATTAATTTTCCCGTAGAAAAAGGTATTTTCCCGCGGTAAAAAGTAGCCTATGTTACTCAGTGATAATGTAGCTTTCTAACGGCATAAGAATTTTTGGAATCGGTCCAGTAGTTTTTAAGTTTATTCGTTACATACAAAAATACAAATCTTTCCTCTTTATAATATTAGTAAAGAATACAGATATATATTTAGAAAGGAGAACAGTAGCATAAGGAACTTCAAACGGGAATTTAAATTGCTTCATAATCTGATGATTTGAAGAATAATTCTTTCAGAAGGGTTTACATCACAAATCGACTAACGTAGGTACTACATATTTATGAACTATGTAAATGCAATTTTTCAATAGATTTTAAATGGCATTAGAAGGCTTTGACGACAATCACGCGATATCGACCATATACATGGACAAAGTGTAGTAGACAAAAATCTGAATTGAGATATCTTGGATACTTGATATCCCTGTAATACGTTTCTTTAGGCCAGCGGTTCCAGCAGGAGGACAATGGAGAGGGCTATACTCGGAGTTTCTCTGCGGCCGGCTTATTGTCTAACGCTTCTGACGCTTGCCTGTGCAATCACTATCTCTTTCTCTCAAATGGTATAAGATGATGACAGAAAGAGATGGTGAAAGCGAAGGCAAGCGTCAGAAGCGTTAGACAATACGACCTCTGGATTGCATTATAAATGATGAAATCCGCGCTTAACCAACAAAACTACACCGACATTGCTCGACGAATCGCCAGACTCAAGTGGCAGTGGGCAGGGCACGTCGCTCGAAGAACTGATGGCCAATGGGGCAAAAAGGTTCTCGAGAGGCGTCCACGGACCGGAAGACGCAGTGTAGGTAGGCCTCCAACAAGGTGGAGCGACGACCTGGTTAAGGTTGCGGGATCGCGATGGATGCGGATGACACGGGGTGGATCTGCTTGGCGAGCCTTGGGGGAGGCCTATGTTCAGCAGTGGACGTCTGAAATGATGATGATGATGATCAAAACATAAAGTTGATACAGTCAATCATAGTATACCTATAGTCTAAGAGAAAGTCCAATCTGCCACGATAACGATCGTCTTTTGTTGTTCTCATCACGAAGCACATAATGTCACAGTATACATTATTTGTATTGATTAGTTACCAGAAATAATTGACTGATGTATTAGGAGTCGTATATACCTTGACATCTTTCGAACCGAGTAGTGGTCAAGGACGTGGTGGCAGAGTGGCGGTGGACTTCGAATAGAAAGCGAACCATGAACTGCGCGCTTTACGTTTAAATGATTCCGACAAAGGGGGCCAGGAGGGGTGCGGGCAGCGAGCGCGTCTCGTGTGCCTGCCGCTCGCTCCTCTCCCGCCCTTTTTGTCGTACCCCGCGCCTCTGTACCCCGCAGGCGAGGACTCATTTAAACGGTTTAGCTATAGCGCTCTTGCATCTTGAGCCATGTCGAGAATACCGTTAAAACTTGGATCATTTTCAAATTTTGCGCAGATAAACTTGTCCTAACCTAAAAAAGTTGTTATGAGTGAAATTATTGATGATTTGCAATCAACCATATTTCTATCAATGATAAATTTTTATTACTGACTAGCGAAATCGAAAAAAGATGATGATTGATTGATGTCTGTCCGTCTGTCCGTACGCGGCTATGCTCAGAGACTGTTTGTACTAGAAAGCTGTAATTTGGCATGAATTTATATATCAGTCACGCCGACAAAGTGATTAAATAAAAAAAACTAAAAAAAATTTTTTAGGGTACCTCCCATAGACGTAAAGTGGGGGTGATTTTTTTTTTCTCGACTAACCCTATAGTGTGGGGTATCATTGGATAGCTATTTGAAAATAAATAAGGATTTTCTTGAACCATTTTTGGATAAAGTGAATGTTTTCGGAGATATTCACTCCGAAAGTTCAAAATAATGTGTCTCCCCCCCCTCTTACTTTTGAACCGCACGTCTAAAAAATATGAAAAAAATCACGTAAGTTAAACTTAATAAAATCTGTCTAGGAAAATTATTTTCAACTTAATCAGTTGAACAGTTTTTAAGTTTTTGTAAAAAAAATATTTCTAAACTAAGATTGTAATTTAACCGTCATTGCAAGCATTTTTTTTCTTTAAGTACCTATAAGGTCACGCTAACAGTATCTTTTTTCAAATAAAAAAAATATATTAAGTACATCTGAGAAACAGTCAACACTATATACTAGTTCTAGTAGACTGCAGTAGATTAGTTACCCAATTCGCCGATAGATGGCGCTGTACCACTGACGTTGGGACCAAAACAACCACATTAATAAAGTATGCAAAGATTTTTCGTACCTGCTACGGAACCCTATCTTGGGCGTGTCCGACACGCTCTTTGCCGGTTTTTATTTTGTTTTGTCCACATCAATCCAACTAAATGTGTACGTGCGTGTGTGCATGAGTGTGCGTGTGTACGTGTGTGTGCAACTAGACCGTAGAAAATATCAAATTCTTAGTCTAGAATCATGAGAGATATGACTTTGTGTACGTTCATGAGACTAAAATATTTTTTGATAATTACTACAAAACCTAATGGCTTTCACGAATAAAGCCACAAGCACAAGCCAGTAAATCAGTAGAGTTCTTTGCCTTACTGTTCAAACTCTACCACAGTCAAACTTAACGATAGCCAATAAGTAAACATAGCATTGTTTGATACACGATACAACAAGACAAGGAACTTCAAACTAGAAACTTCATTGTGGCAAGCAATAGGGCGCCTTGACGTGAATTGTCACTTCTGATAACTTTGACGCTTTTGTTCTATGGTATATGGAATCATTTGGCTTCTCGGCACAAGCGCTTGAGGCAGGAGATTGACGCATAGACATGTTTCTTACATGTTACGTCATCTGGAACTGAGGCCACTTAAAGTGTCAAATTGAATCTCATCCAATCTCACGCGGGAAGACGGGGATCTCGATATACATAATATCAAGTAATTTTGCTACTGCAAAGATTAAAGAAAACGGCCAAGAGCGTGTCGGACATGCGCACTGCCCAGGATAGGGTTCCGCAGCCATTACGAAGTACACTATCTGTATTCAACAAGTAACATTATTCTAAGGATTTTGTATTTACGGAAATTCCCAAGTAGATTATTTTCTAGGTCAGGCTGCTAATTACTCTTAAACTACTAATAATTCTCAAGCAAACTTAGGCATTATAGTTTTCCTTGTTAAATTGAGATATTTCCTCCCATCCTGATTATTTTCAAAATTTTTATACCAACAGTTTAGCTTTTAGAAGGGGGGACGCTCGATTTTAACAAAAAAAAATCACTTTAAAGTTGAGTATTTCGCAAACGAATCATTGCATCGAAAAATAGTCTTGATTACAACCCCGTAATGATTTTAAAAGATCTTTCCAACGATGGGCATAGAAAAAAATGGTTGCCGGCAGAAGTGATCCCCCCCCTCCCCCCAAGAATACTAAGAATTGATTTAATTTATTGACAATTGGTTTTTATTATTGTGTATGATTTTTGTAAATAAATAAAGACTTCTTCTTACGTTACTCCACTTTATGCTCCTCAGGCAAACCATCACAAGTGGCAGATCACGTTCATCATCATTTGTGTTCTTCAAGTAACCACCAACATGGTGTTTGTGATATTCCTGAAGGTGGACCTTCAGAAGTGGAATTTCTACGGTGACGAAAAAGGTAATTTAACTACTACGTACAAAGTTATTGCTTGTAGATCAGTTACCTAATGCTGGAGGCTGGGCAACTCATTTGTTTTAATTTATTTCAGGGGTTTATCATATAATTTCAACAAATATAGTCTTTTGTCGATGCCGACTCACAAATAACCTTATCCTACTAATATTATAAACGCGAAAGTTTGTAAGTATGGATGGATGGATGTTTGTTACTCTTTCACGCTAAAACGGTTTGACAGATTCTGATGAAATTTGGCACACAGATAGTTTATAATCCGGATTAACATATAGGATACTTTTTATCCCGGAAAATTGCATAGTTCCCGCGGGATAGCGTTAAACGAATTCTTCGCAGACGGAGTCGCGGGCAGCAGCTCGTTCATACATAAATGTATAGTCGACTAAGTAATTGGTTCACATTTTTTATGACAGTTCCAACATCAGAATAAAAACAATAAGGCTGATTATTTAGGTCTTCCCAGGGTCTAAAGCTATTTTCATGCCAAATTGCATCCAACTCGGTTCAGCTATTAAAGCATGAAGAGGTAACAGATAAACAGATACACAGATTATAAATTAGCATGGATTGTTAATTCAAACAGCATTAAGAAATGAGATTTTAATGAACCCTTATGTATTTTTTCAGAATCTTTTGACACGGAAATGTGCTACATAAAGGACGGTAGCATAGTGATTAAAAACAAACCATCGCCTGACCATAGTGACCATGAAGAATATTAACTAATGCAATAATAATTAACCCGTCACGCGTCCACCATACTAAAATTAGTCCCTAACCTTTTCCACGCTCTGTCAAATAAAACACTCATACGCCATGACATCGGAATGTCAAACGCGAAGTTGAACCCTACAGAAATGCATGTAGGTAGATATCGCTCTGCACGTTGACTGATATATCAGTTGTTGGCATAGAACCTGCGATGCTGATATGTGTGCCGTTGGCGTCAAAAAGGTTAATTGTTGCAAAATGTGGAAGCGATTGTAAATTATTAAACGCATTTTAAAATAAGCACATTAAGTATTTAGAAAGTAAAAATAGAAAATTGTGATATTTTGAAAGATATAGCTTAACCTAAGTCTCGACTTTTTTTAACTGGTGTAGGGGCTAAGGGCCGAAAGGCTCAATTTCATTGGTCGATAATTCGGTCGATATACAGCATGCGGTGACTTCTCGCAGGCGGTATTACGACTGGTGAAACTTATTATGTCGATAACTGTTCCCCGAATGCGGGCCCTATGGCATGCGTTACGTAAATCTTCCGCAACCTACGTGCGGGCCCTATCGACCAATGAAAACGGTTCTCCGAATGCGGGCTCTATGGTATGCGTTATGGAAATCTACCGCAATCCGCATGCGGGCTCTATCGACAAATGAAAACGGTTCCCCCAACGCGTGCTTTATGGCATGCGTTATGGAAATCTACCGCACCCGGCATGCGGGCCCTATCGACTAATCTGAAAAAACTCAGTCATAAGTTTTGTAATTTTGGAAATTATTGAAGCATATTAAAAATTCTTTACCAATTGAACACATTTAGCAATTATTCTTGCAATTGATTGGTTCCTTATAAGGTTCGCTTAGATTTACGTGATTAAATACATCGACAGTTTCGTCTTCATTGTTTTAATTCCTTCTCTAATATTTAAACATACCAAAATAGCTATTAAATATTACTATGTTTTATAATTCTATGTTAGTTATAAGATAGGTACCTACCATAATAAATGATATGTACAAAGCAAATATTAGGCTGTTAAGACTGCAGCTAAGTTTAAGGTTTTTGTTCGGGTCGGTGTATTGGTTTACCACGAGTCCCAGATTTAATGAAGATTCGGGTTCGATTGCCAGCAATAATTTTTTTTGGTTTTTAAATGTGTAACAGTATTTTTATACTGAAAAATGTTATAAGAAAAGAAAGAAAAACGACGCTCATACGTTTAACATAATAATTATAAAGAAAAATTAAATAAATAAAAATTATCCCAAACCTAAAGTGTATTTCTTTATTGAAAACGTGTTTTGGTATATTCTTAAGCGCAAGCTACACAGAAGAGACCAGGCCCTATACTACGAAGCGCGAAATTCGAACTTCGTTTCATGCCGTTCCGCTCACGCTAATGGTATTTATTACGAGAGTGAGAGGGACCACACGATCCGAACTTCGAACTTCGAATTTCGTAGTAACCCCCCTGGGACGGGGGCGCGTCGCAGTCCGCGTCGTTTGTTCGCAGGCCGCGTCTCCGCCCCGTCTCTTCTGTCTAATTTGGATCGCGACGCTTCTAATGGCAGTCTACCACTGTGTAGCGGGGCATGAAAAAACCTAACACCCATGTATCCTCTCCTTGAAACTGCAGTAATGGAAGAGAAGCTTTTGGTATCTTCGAAAATTTAGTCAACCCGGGGGGAATCGGGTTGGTAGTACCCTTCGCCACTACAGTACGTTAACTTCACCACTTCCTGCCACGTACGGTGAAACTGTGGAACCAGTTTCCGGCAGCAGTGTTTCCAGGCAATTATGACATCGGCGCTTTCAAGAAAAAGGTTTATACTTCCTTTAAAGGCCGGCAACGGATTGGTGACTCTCTTTGAGTTGTTGATATTTACGGGCGGTGGTGATCATTTTCCATCAGATGACCCGCTTGCTTATTTTTCTCCCTCTCATGATAAAAAAAAATGTCCAGAGGGTAGAGAGACGTGGGTATGTATTACAATACCGAAGTACGAAATACCGAATGTATTAAAACATCGAATGGGTCAAAAGACCGATACGATTTTTTACTGAAACCGTTTTTTTTTAAGATTGTTATAAAACAAACCTAACCTAACCTAATGGGTTCTGTATGATGCCGTTTTAAAAAATTCTGAAAAGTTGACGGTTTCAGAAAAAAATCGTGTCGGTCTTTTGACCCATTCGATGTTTTAATACATTCGGTCTTTCGTACTTCGGTATTGTAATACATACCCAGAGACGTTGTATAATTTCAACATAATTTTACGTAATAAATGACTAGTGAGTTTTTCAACCATCATCAAAATCAGCCAAACGATCAGACCAAACTGGTGAAGTATAATTTTTATTTCAAACATTGTTCCCGAATCCAACTGTCTTCGAATATTGTATTTTTTTTAAATATAATTTCATTTTTTGAGTGCAACAATATTTTAATTTGTCGCTTGTTGAAAACAAGTGTCACTATACCAAAACTACTACTTTTTAGTATGGCCATTTAAAGTTGACAATATACTTCTGTAATACATAACTCATCAAAATTTGTATACATCATGTTTTTTACTATTTCAAGCAATAGAAAGACTATTTAAGCTTCTAGTTTGAAATATTTTTCAAATTAATAAAAATGTTGAAGTCTAATAAAAAGGTTTTTAAAAACAAGTTCGGTATAGTGTCACTTTTGTTTTAATATTATTACTTATCATCATCATCATCATCTTTTCAGCCGAAAGACGTCCACTGCTGAACATAGGCCTCCCCCAAGGCTCGCCAAACAGATCGGCCCTGCGCCATCTGCATCCAATGCGTTCCCGCTACCTTCACCAGGTCGTCGCTCCATCTTGTTGGAGGCCTACCTACACTGCGTCTTTCGGTCCGCGGACGCCACTTGAGAACCTTTCGGCCCCATCGGCCGTCAGTTCTACGGGCGATGTGCCCTGCCCAATGCCACTTAAGTCTAGCGATTCTTCGAGCTATGCCGTGACTTTAGTTCTTGCGCGGATTTCATCATTTCTGATGCGATCCCGCAGAGAAACTCCAAGCATAGCCTTCTCCATCGCCCTCTGAGTGACCTTGAGCTTCCTTATAAGACCCATCGTTAGCGGCCACGTCTCAGTGCCATAAGTCATCACTGGCAACACACACTGGTCAAAGACTTTTGACTATTATTATTACCTACTTATATTTGGGACAATATACAAAAAAATGGCGGTTTATAAATAAAATAAATAAATAAATAAATAAATATTAGGGGACAATCTTACACAAATCGACCTAGTCCCAAACTAAGCAAAGCTTGTACTATGGGTACTAAATGACGATAAACATACTTATATAAATAAATAAATACTTAAATACATAGAAAACATCCATAACTCAGGAACAAATATTCGTGCTCATCACACAAATAAATGCCCTTACCGGGATTTGAACCCAGGACCTCTTGCTTCATAGGCAGGGTCACTACCAACTAGGCTAAAGCGGTCAAATCAGTTATAACCTATATTTTCTTAAATTGTTATTTAAAGAACGACACTAAACGGAACATGACACTTTCTAATTTAACATTTTAGCAAATTTTAATAGAAGAACTTGATTTAAACCGTCACTAAGCAAAAAGTGACACTATTTCATTTACCACACACAGCGACAGCCCCGCGCGGCGTCTGGTTTCAAACTGACATAGTGACGTTTTAAAACTTACGGTACCAACGATTGAGCAGTAAGTTTAAAGTGACACTACTGCCATCTCTTGGCACAAACGTAGGAGTCAATGCATTTCGTGCGTTCCATTATGAAATTAAAAGTGGCGTTAAAACTAAAAAATGGTGTTTTTTGTTTAGTGACACTTTTGTTTTCAACAAGCGTTGTGTCTTAAGAAATAAGAACCTTTTCCTACTTTAGGTTTACAAAAGCACGGTGGCGCCCCTGTAGCATTTCTTTTTTTTATTCATTCTTTGTGATTTTTTTTTAAATTCTGTCTTTCTGTCCAAATTTCCATTATTTTGTCAAACCGAGCCCTAGCTGGATCTTTCACCTTGAGCAGCTGGCCGGTATATCATCACGTGTGAAAACCTTCACAGCCACCTTAACTTAGCTTACCCTTAAATTTGGCATACTTCCGTTAATTTTAAAATCGCTGTCAATTGAAATTGCGAACAATGTAAATAAACCATTTAATGAAATATCCATATTCTAGCACTTGTTTATTGTTTTAATGGTTTTAAATTAGTGTTGTGGTAAGTATTGATTAAATAACACACGGATTTAGCAGTATTTGATGAGGGAAAATGGAAATTAAAGACATTTTAAATACAAGGTTTGTTTACATTGTTTGCAATTTCAATTGACTGACAGTTTAGTGCCTTCCTTTCGATTGGTCCATTTAAAATTAGACGATTTTGAATGGACCAGGCAGGAGAGGAGGTGCTCAAGGCTGAGAAGAGGGTGTGACATTCCGACGCGTTCAGCTTTGCCATCGGACAGGTGTTGGCTATGTTACTCGTTCAGTTACATACATAGGGTCGTCTCTTTCGCACACCTTACTTACTTACTTACTCCGTTGGCGCAGCGACCCAAAGTGAATCTTGGCCTCCGATACGAGACAGCGCCATATCTTGCAGTCCATCAAGGGTTACCTATCAAAATTTAGAAATATTTTTTTCCGAATATTTAAAATCCCGAATGCTTCATTTATCCGAATGCATTTTTTTCTGAAACTGTAAATATTTCAGGATTTTTATAAAACAACTCTAACCTAACCTAAAGGGCTCACGATGGTCCTGAAATAAATCCTGAAATATTTACAGTTTCAGCAAAAAACGCTTTCGGACAAATGAAGTTTTCGGGATTCTAAACCTTCGGAAATATAATTTTCTAAACATCGATAGGTTCCCGCTTAGAAGCCTAGACGCCAACACCTTATGCAGGGCAGCACCACATCACAGGGAGTTCTGGACTCGGATATCAATTTCTTCCTCACGGGTATTTGTATCTGTGACGGTGCAGCCTAGGTACTTAAATTTTGAAACCCCTTTGTACGTGACACCTCCTAAATATAGGTCTTTTCGCGGAATCAGTCTGTTTTTATAGCGTTTTATGTGGAGATACTCAGTCTTACTGTGGTTTATCGTTAGACCCACCTTCATTGCTTCTGTTTCAAGGGCTGCGGCGGCTCAACTTCAACGCTCGTTTGACCCAGCAAGACCAAATCATCCGCATAGCCTATAACCTTGTGCCTTCCATTTAGTTGCAGTCCAAAGTCTAGAGCTAGAACTCTTCTAAGGACATGTTCTAGAACCAAATTGAAGAGCATAGGCGATAAGGCATCCCTCTGTTTCAATCCCGTCATCACATCAGATTCGTCCGTTAACTGGCCCCCGACCCGAACCCTCATCCTACTCTCTCTTGTGGCTACCTCTGCCATATCCATGATAGTAAACAGGGCGTTGCGGTCGATGCTGTCATAAGCCCTGGCGAAATGTACGAAAAGCGAATGGATGTTTATTTGCCACATTATTAGAACCGATAAACTGGGGTTCTTTAAGAAATTTTGGGGTTACTTTGATACATTTAAAATGGTTATAAAAACGCAAATATTCATAGCTCGATTGAGCAAATGACGTAAAAAGTTTGGTAATTTATCAAGGTAGTTATTTCACTGCCACAAATGGTCGAAACAAATAAGGACACGGCGTAAAAACTGTTTTCCAAAGTAGCCCCCCCTCCCTGCATTTTAGAGTAATCCCGTTTTTCGGTAGGTACAAAACCTTACCTTGTGCATAGCTCAACACGCAGTGCCAGTTTTAATTTTATAACTAAACTTATTTGCCGACTACTTCCACATTAAGATTACCCAAAACAGCGTAATTAAGGTGGAACGCCACGTTAGCTCTCTGTAAAAGTCCCGTTAGATGGCGTTGTAATCAAAATGTCGAAATGTTCATGGTTTTTTGTAGTTTTTAGAGTATACTTACAATACCAATGGTTAATTTTATTATTTGCGAAATCAATTTTGAACGGCCGATTTTTCGAGACTACAGTCGAATGACAAAAGTGTGTCAATTCTGAGAAAATCTGGTACAACTTTAGGCGTCATTTACAGCCTTATACGGACACTAGAGCCTCACACACACATGCAAATGGACAGCGCCAACTAGCGAAAATCTTTTGCGACACTTTTCTAGGCTGTTGGAGTTACCTACAACATAATATTCACATTTTTTTGTCGGGTCCCGAAATTTTGTATCAACTGTACTTTTGCCTTAAAATTTTCAATTTTCTAGGTAAACATAAGTGTATCACATGGCATAAAATAGATGAAACGTGATAGAGTCTAAGGAAACTAGTCTAATGTGATTTTTGGCTTTGAAGTTGGAAACTCACGAGTATGATATCGTGCTCAAGTTGGTAACCATATCGGATGCTCTCGTTTACATACTTCATGATAATTATTGCGTTGCATGCGAGTGTCACAACTATCTCTTTGAATTTTAGATAGGTACTAAACCTCTTCGTATTTTGTTACATCTACCAGTCTTCCCGTGCTGGAAGTTAACTTTCGAGGACTTGGCTTGGTGATGCATGCGGTAATATTTTGCATGGTCACTGTGCAAAGCTGAGAAGGACGGAAGGTCCATGCTGCGTGTAGGCAATTACCAAGTGTGCAAACATGGTGTGCAGATTATTTGGTTGCTATGCTTTCAATCCATAGCTTTAAAAGGTAAGGTAAGATAGCAGGAATATGGTGCATTTCATAGCACAGTTCATGTGGCACCCAGTAGGTCGGACGGGCAACAGCACCGTTGAAACTGTCGGCACGTAGAAACCTACGGGAAATGGCACGAGTGCTCACAGATGGAGAGTACCTAACATCATCATCATTGTTATGAAATGTATTGAGTATCGGATTTAGGGCGTATTTTCCTCATAAATTTCGGGTTCTTCTCGGAGTATCTCAAGACTGGTACTGCTGTATTCGTAGACAATACTTCTACATTATTATGCTTTATTGCTGAACTGTCTGGCCTGTACCGTTTCATACCAGTAATGTATTCAAGCGTATTGCTGCTAGATGTAGGCAAAATACTATGAAGACAAAGAAAAGAACTATGCTTGCATCACACCGTGAATACGCTTGGATAACCTTGCTAGCCTTTCTTATTATTCCCTCTCATATCATTTGGATCCGGTGAAATTTGTTTTGGAGTTTTGACTTTACTTGTTCAGTCTTGTAATCAAAATTAATATTATACATGGTTCAGTCATAACTTTGAACCTAGCCAATTAAGTGTACCCAGTATTCGTATAAGTATAGTTATTCTATACAAATTCTTATAAAATAGTAGGAATACTGGGAATACACTTACTTCCTTATATAGAATATGGAACAAGACTCCAAAACAAATTCGGATATCATAATCTGAACGGTATTCTCTCTGCATTTCAACCAATTGGTAGGAATCGTTGAGATTCCCGCGAATTGGGGGTGGATCCGACTATTTCTATTATAATTCACAATTTATGAACTTCTATTTATAGAAATACTGGGACTGATTCTCCCACTATTTCTATTGCATGCGGCGGTGGCGACAAAAGAAAACACTGTATATCACCGCTATATAATGATGGCGGTATTTTTGCCGCAATGAGAATTGGGATACCTACTCATTTCGGAAAAAACTCTTGTCCCACTTTTTATATTTTGTATTTCCATGGAAATAGTGGGATACACCCCGAATTGGTCGATATACCAAGTCTTTAGCCTTCTGTACCTATTGTATAAATATACTTACACAAAATACTTACCTATTTACTCAATCGATGAATAGCTTGACCGACGACAGGATAAAGCGGGACTCCTTCGGTGCATACATTCTATCCCCTTCTTTCCCACTGTTCACCTCCAGAGACCACATAGGTGAACCGTTGAAAATTTTTTTTACTACCGTTCACCTTTGACGACCTGGGTGTTAGATGGAAAATTTTTCGTTTCCACCGTACACCTTGTTATCAATACGGCGTACCTCCTATTATCAGAACTCTTCAGGTTTCAAGTTTAGGCAGAGTAATGCAAATTAGATTTTCCGGGTGGTCATAAAAAAAAAATAACTAACACCAAAGCCTTTGCACCTAACTACACCGAGTCGCTAACGCTCCGATAGGTCTTGCTCGCTCGCTTTGATCGCTCGCTGGCTTTGGTTTAGATAGTAATTATTATTAATTATTAACAAAATAAAAAATCCATAGAAAATAATATAAATTATACGAAATTGAATAAATTGAGGGTGAAAGGTAGTAAAAATATTTTTTCAACGGTTCACCTAGGTGGTCTCGGGAGGTGGACGGTAGGAAAGAAGGTATTCTATCATAGATTTTGGGTTTTATATTGAAATCCACGCTTGTTTCCTAAGTATCAGAATTGCAAAATACTAGATTTCCGACTAACCCTATTTCTAAAATACCAAATTCCCAGAATACCAGACTTTCTTGTCACCGTGTTTTTCTCTACATCGGATTGCCAAAAAAGCTTGTTTCCAATATACCATGTTTCATTCAAAACCGAATTCCCATAATACCAGATAGTGAAATCACCAGGCTCGTAAAACACTATCAAAAAAAAAATTAAGTACTATCAAAATATATTTATTTATTTCTTCATCTCTAAAAGTTACAAAATTACAGTATAACAACAATGCGCTCTAAAATTCAAAAATACAAATAACTTTTTATAAACTTAAATAATACAACTATTTATTTATTTATTTTATTTAGGGATTTTTGAAAGGCGTCTTCGTCGCTTTCCTAAAACGACGCGACGGAATACCACACCCTCCAGCCAGAAGTCGAAGCGCAGGAACATCTGCTGGTGCTTGGCAGGCACTCGGAGCCTAAATGAGCTAAAGTTGAAAGCCCTTTGAGACTCGAGCTGCTGGGATCCCTGTAACCAACCCCGTGCCGCCTCGCGGACGTTCTAAGACCTTCTCCGTCGTCGTCTTCGAGTCCAACCGAGACAGGTAGATGTCCACCAACGGTACTGCAGCTTGGATACAAGACGACGCTGCAGGAATGGTCCCACGCTGATTGCGATTGCGCTTTAGACTGCGTTTCCGATTCATTCAACACGACCCCTTGCCTCCCCACGACGACCACGACCTCTCTGACGAGCCTGGTGATTTCACTATCTGCTATTATGGGAATTCGGTTTTGAATTGAACATGGTGTATAGAAAACAAGCTTTTGTGGCAATCTGATATAGAGAAAGGGATCCTATCGATGTTTAGAAAATTTTATTTCCGAAGGATTAGAATCCCGAAAACTTCATTTGTCCGAAAGCATTTTTTTCCGAAAATGTAAATATTTCAGGATTTATTTCAGGACCATCGTGTAGAACCTTTTAGGTTAGGTTAGGGTTGTTTAATAAAAATCCTGAAATATTTAGTTTCAGAAAAAATTGCATTCGGTTAAATGAAGCATTCGGGTTTTTAAACCTTCGTAATTATTTTTTTTCTAAATTTTGATAGGTAACCATAGAGAAAAACACGGTGACACGAAAGTCTGGTATTCTGGGACTTTGGTATTTTAGAAATAGGGTAAGTCGGCAGTCTAGTATTATGCAATTCTGATATTTAGGGAACGAGTGGAAATCCATAATATCCTTTGTCCTAATTGTAAATTCCATAATAACTTTGGTCATAATGATCTTCTGCCATAATAACGTTTGCCCTCATGTGAATGCTATAGTATTGTTTATCCTAATATTGAATATCGTACCTAATACTTACTTGCACTATTTTCTTAACTACTAATGATCATAATATGTCTTTATAGACACATATCCTAATACTGGTTGTCATAATCGTGTATGTACTAACATTGTTGATCAATAATACATACCATGTCAATTTATAAATAATAATATCAGGGGATCTTCACACCAATTGACCCGGTCCTAAAGTAAGCATAGCTTGTGTTATGGGTATAAGGTAACAGATAACCATACTTATATTGGCAGATACATACTAAAAATACATATTGAACACCCGAGACCCTAAACATGCACTCCTATTTTTTATACAAGCTTCGTAGTCAGGTTATCTTATCAAAATGGATAAATTACTTTCAAAAAGCCATATTTACAAGATATTTATTGGTAAAAAATATTTTAATTCAGCATCACAATCACTGTGACATACTAAATAACGGAATCATTTTATATCTAAGGTCAAAATATACATAGGTTTTATAGGTTAAAACTGACAACTTGGTAAAGATTAATTTTAATATAATATGCTCCGCTATTCCATTTACTCCCCAAACTACCTTATTGTGACGTTATTACGACAAAATTCCAGGGTCTACTTATCGTTAGATCATACGATCATTATGGCAAATAATCATTATGACAAATGTATGATGTGTCAAAAGTATTGAAGTAGGGCAAAAGTGGTATGGCATTTGATTTTAGGACAAACGATATCCCACAAAAAAAATGTTGCCAAGACCAGACCATATTCCTCGCACTGTCAATAAGTTATCATTATCAGATCTTATATATAGAGCCAAGCTTTCTAACTCTACACGCCCTAACTTCACAAAGTTTGCACCTAAGTCAAAATTTATGAGGCTTGGCCGTTTGGCTACCGTCACACGTAAATAAAGTGAAAATTTTATTCTTATTTATTTATATCAATTTATTGCTGTTTATTACTTTTCTATCATACAATAGTTCTTGTAGTAGCAAAACGGCTAAGCCACATATTTTGACTAAAATGTGTAAAGTTTGTGAAGTTAGGGCGTGTATAGTTAGAAAGCTTGGCTCTATATAAAGATCTTGGCAACATTTAAAATGGAAATTTTTGTAGTGGGATTTCACTTCTTTTTGTATGTTGTATTTTTTATTTATTTATTTTATTTTGTTGTATCTTTGACTTTTTTTTAATTCGGAAAATTATATGTGATTTATACTCAGAATCACGAGTTTTCTCAATACTACTAGGAGAAAAAAAATATGGCCCAAATTTTTTTCCCGGTTTCGTTACCTGGGCCATTATTTTATTTTTCAGCCATTAATCTTTTGTGCAATATAAGACATAGCTGGTGATTTTTTCAAGTGTAAATAACTTATATAAAAACTAAAATAACTAAATTTAATCTTTTAAAGCAAAAAAACTTTAAAATTAAAGAAATTCTGTGAAAAAAATTGGTAACTCAGCGGAGAATACACCAATTTCCATACAAATGGCGGGACATGCATGTCCACTGCGTTACCTACTTTATAGATAATAATGTTTACTTTTTATACGTAGTGATAATTTTAAATGTAAGCTTAATTATGTACCTATTTAAATGTTTAATAATAAAACCGAGCAGTTTACCGTTCTTGTAAAAAAAATATTTGAAGAGCACATTACAAAAAATACTGGCCGAAAAATAAAATAAAGACCCACCTACCATTTTTCATAAGCTTTATAATATGACCATAACGGAATGGAAAATATAAAAAATATTTAAACACAACTTTGATATTTCTAATATAAGTAAAACTATTTTTGCCGAAGTCGTATAGTCAGCATCAAAAGTAGCTGGATAGTGTAGTTTTTGCGGCAGATATCAGTAATTTTTTTACATTTTGAAATATGTTAAATAAGTGAACATTTTTTTTATACTATATAGGCTGCGTTTGATAACAATCACGCCTCATGGAAAGCAAAATGTAAAACAATCTGGCAACTGGATTATTTTTTTGTCATTCGGCACCAGCACGCGGCAGCAGCATTGACAGGGTGCCAACTTTCCATCTCGGCACTCAGTTATCTATCTAGGGTGAATGACTCTAACACAAATTATATTTCAGAAAAGTCAACCATGTTTTAGTACAATTTTTTCATTTATTTCTATTTTTATCGGCAATAAGACAGTTTTTCAGAGTCTTGCAGGACATGTTCTTGAACTCCAACATTTTTTTTTAAATAATGGTAGTAAATTAATACCTGTTTACGAACCCAAAGCAACCTAATTATGAAAGTTTTTATTTCAGTATAAGTAGCAAGCAATTGATTGAGTGATTCTTCGCATCTGGGTGAATATTCGAGCGTTTTGACGGCTCGGTCAAACCTAATAACCATTCGTTGATTATTACTATAACCGAAGGACAAGTCGCATAGACTAGATTCAATACCGGTACTGTCTTAAGTTTTCATAAAAAAGTTAACCCTAACCATCATCCTTTTTAATAATGGTAGGTAATGAAAAAAAAAAGCTGAATATTCACCCAACAATTCTGTTACAATATGAAAAATAGTTTGTTCAATGGACATTACTGGATACAAACGCATTATAACATTTTGAGTCCATTGTGAATCTGAAAGTTCAATATTTTTAGTAAGTACAAACAGTAACACAGAAAAACAAATGGGGAAAGAGTAAAAAATAAAAATAAAATATTTGTTGACTAGCGACCCGCCCCGGCTTCGCACGGGTGCAACTATATGATGCATGTATCATACATACAAACCTTCCTCTTGAATCACTCTATATATTAAAAAAAAACCGCATCAAAAGTCGGTGCGTAGATCTAAGCATACATAGGGACAGACAGCAGGAAGCGACTTTATTTTATACTATGTATAGTAATGATGATAGTGATTGTGATTTTAAAAGACCTATCCAACGATACCACACACTATACCTAAGGCTAGACGAGAAAAAAAATAGTCTCTGAGCTAAGCCGCGGACGGGCGGACGGACGGACGGACGGGCGTTTCCGAATTTATATGTGCTATTAACATTTGAAATTACACCTTCAAAACAATTCGACGGTGTGTGTAAGTTTCCAATCCGCACTGGACCCGCGGAGGAATTACTGTTGTCCCAGGTTCTTACATTCTGAGAAGAGACCTGTGTCACTGAGGGAACTCCTGATGTGTGATGGGATTGCTATTTTTGTGTATGGGAAAAAAAAAAACAGAAATGTCTCACCATCCATTGTGTCATGTCTCACCAGCATGTCAAATTTTTTAAAAATTTGTCCCACTCAACCCTGAAATTAGTTACAAAGTTTAGTTTATTTTTATAATACAAAATTAATCGATTAGGAATGATCTTTCTGATAGTTTTCTTGCTGCCCTATCTCAAATGTACATCACGGTGAAAGCTCTCTGCGAGTCCTTAGAGTTATTTCTATATCAAATTATCAGGTCTACTAACTGTCCCTTGGAGCTGTGAAAAAATCAAACTTCTAAGCCAACGCAATCAAAAGATACAACCATTTATGCCGTAAATTTTCGAGACTCGCAAGGGAATTAAAGCCTACAGGGTACTCAGAATCTTGAAATTTGGTACGAAGCGAGGTCTTATAGCACAGAAAGGAAAAATTGCGAAAAGCGTAATTTTTTTGTCTGTCTGTCCATATCGTAACCAATCTACAATGATCCCACACTGCGCACATTTTGCTTAGGAGCGGGGGTCTGCTAAGACTGGATGTTCATAGATACATATAAATTTGTACGGAACCCTCGGTGCGCGAGTCCAACTCGCACTTGGCCGGTTTTTCGTAATTAGTTTTACACTACAGCTTGTCTAATAGCGCTACTCACTCGCACCTATACATCATTTGTTAGATCACCTGGCAGGTAGAAAGTCCCACCTAAATGACCTGTCTCTTTGAGAATCTTATTTTTTAGTTATAAATAATACCCTATTAAAATTTCAAGTCTCCTAAAATACATTTTTTTTTTGAAAAATATGTTTGCACGCGCCTGGCAATCGTCTGGCATATTTATTTTTTTAATTCTTTAAACATTAAACTACAACATATAAAAATTGCATATTGCCTGAAATATATTTCTGGAAGAAAAAAAATTTACTCACCAGCAGGTCTGCAGTTTCGTGTTGGGGTATAATAGGAAAAGTATGTGTCAAGTTATCAGCTTGCCTCAAACACCTACCCAAAAATTGGTGCCACCTCTTGGACTATTAGGGCTGCATAGGAACATACGCAGATACATACAAATATAGCTAAATAAATAGATGCTCTTTCTCTATTTGACTCTGTCGTATATTGAGGAAATAACTTATTAGTCGATTCAATCATGAAAATAACTGAATCCATTAGCAAAGTTTGATTCAAACACGCATACAAGAAAAGTTAATTGATAGACTGTCCTTTAATACTCCTCTACCAAATTTTGAGTCAGTCTGACCACTAAAGTAAATCAAAATTTATTCGCAAGATTGGACCCAAACACACATACATACTCGTAAAGTTAATATAACTTTACCCAAAAATTAATATCGAAGGTTTTACTCACTGCTTCTTGTTTATGTTGACTGGACAGTATGGATGTGTTAACCAAATTTAAAGTCAATCTGATTGTAGAACAGGATCAAAGACATGCAATTTTTAATAATAATAATTCATATAAGGTTAGGGACAATCAGGGACATACTAAACAAAGTACTTTAGACTTAGGTAGTACTTAAGAAACTAGGAACTAAACTAAAGACTAATCTAGGAAGTGTCCTTAGCTTAAACTCAAGATACATACATCTTGAAAATGCTCTAAAAAATAATAATAAACTTAACTTTCCAAGATTTCGTACATATACTAGCTCTTATAATATTAGAGTTAAGCGATTGTGACATACGGACGGACCGACAGACAGTAACTATAAGGCCTCCATTGAGATCATCAGGTAAACTACGTTTTTTACAGGTAATAATATCATAGTATAACTAGAAATGAAAAATTTAAAACCCCCAACGCAATTAAATCTAAGATACCTTCCGCAGCATACAAAAGAGCTGATAACTTTGAAACAGCTAGACTAATTTTGATGAAACATGTCTAAGAACCATCGCCAAGAAACCTGCTTTCAAATAAAAAAAAACCGCATCCAAATCGGTGCACCCGACAGACAGACAGACACACACACACACACACACACACACACACACACACACACACACACACACACACACACACACACACACACACACACACACACACACGCACATACACACACACACACACACACACGCACATACACACACACACACACACACACACGCACATACACACACACATAGCGGTCAAACTTATAACACCCCTCTTTTTGTGTCGGGGGTTAAAAACCATGACACTTAGGCTTTCATGACTGGTATTTTATACTTCTTTACTATCACGCAAGTTTCATAATTGCGGTCTTAGGACAGCACTGAAAATAACCAATTACCACTGGAAGTGGATGAAAATTCACCCATAAGATAAACATACATGCATACACATACATGCACAAAAGGAGAAGGCATTATTTCTATATATTATTGTTACCTGCAGTTTACAGCCGTGGTATTACAGTGATTTACCTATAGCCTCTCAAGAGGATTGTGGGTTTATTTGAAATTTACCATGAGTTTCATGCCAAAAGAAAACAGCGTGAGGAAAACTGCATACAAATCTTTGAAGAAATTCAATGGTGTGTGTGAAGTGTCAAATCCGAACTGGTCCCCGTGGGAACTACAGCTCAAGCCCTCTCACTCTCAGAGGAGGCCTATGCCTAGTAGTGAGGCCGAGATGATGATGATGATTATTATCTTAATTTTATTTTACTTATAGTACTACAATAGCGATAAGTACTTACATAAATACTATAGTTACTAAGAACTGGTTATGAATCTGAATGAGTAAAAAAATAAATTATTGAAACTTCATAATATTATGACTGAATGAGTGTGTGATTGATTAATGCAAAACGCACCACAACTCCACGAACCAGAGACTTGAATTGGGTTAGGCTCGTAAAACACACTTTCCCGAAATGTGCACTTTCTCTAAACGTGCACTTTCCGCAATATGTACACTCCGAAAATGTACACTTTCCCAATTTGGAAACTTTCCCGAAATGTGCACTTTTTCAAACAGTGCACTTTCCCAAAACGCACACTTTCCCGAAATGTGCACTTTTACTTTTTTTGTACCTTCCGAGAAAATGACCCTTCTTAAGTAGTGCACCTTTAGAGAAAGTGCACATTCTGGAAAAGTGCACCTATTGACAATGTGTACATATCGGGAAGTGCACTTTTAGAGACAGTGTGCCTTCCGAGAAAATGACCCTTCTAAAGAAGTGCACCGAAAGTGCACATTTCGGGAAAGTGTGTTTTACGAGCCTTACCCCTTGAATTTTGGAAGTCAATTATTATACTTGATTAGTGTCACAGAGAGGTAAACTATAACACACTTTTTTTCGCAAGGCCAATGCAAGGCCGCACTAATAAGCTAGTAATAAACACGTCATTCAAACAGCCCTGTAAGTACATTACTGCAGCGGCCGCGAAATAGGGGATTGCCGGCCGAGTAGTTATAGATGGCCGAGTGTTAACAAGGCCATCTAGAGATACGAGGCCGGCAATCCCTGTTCGTGGCCAAGGCTTGTATAGAGTTTTTCTCAAACATGCATCATCATCATCATCACCATCATCATCATCATCATCATCATCACCATCACCACCATCATCATCATCATCACCCACTATCACCATCACCATCACCATCACCATCACCATCACCATCACCATCACCATCACCATCACCATCACCATCACCATCACCATCACCATCACCATCACCATCACCATCACCATCACCATCACCATCACCATCACCATCACCATCACCATCACCATCACCATCACCATCACCATCACCATCACCATCACCATCACCATCATCATCATCATCATCATCATCATCATCATCATCATCATCACCATCACCCACCATCACCATCATCATCACCACCATCATCATCGTCATATCATCATCATCACCATCACTACTACCATCATCATCATCACTATCAACCATCATCAATCATCATCATCACCATCAACCATCAACCATCATCAATCATCATCATCACCATCACTATCATCATCATCATCACCACCATCACTAACAATCATCATCATCATCATCATCATCTCATCATCATCACCATCACTACTACCATCATCATCATCACTATCAACCATCATCAATCATCATCATCACCATCAACCATCAACCATCATCAATCATCATCATCACCATCACTATCATCATCATCATCACCACCATCACTAACAATCATCATCATCATCATCATCAACCATCATCAATCATCATCATCATCACCATTATCATTATCATCATCATTCTCTCACCATTATCATCATCACATCACAATCACTGTCATTTCATTATCACCATTATCATCATTTTTGAGAAAAGCACTATACAAGCTTCGACCAGTAATGCCATCCTGGGGGGTTACTACGAAATTCGAAGTTCGAAGTTCGGATCGTGCGGTCCCTCTCACTCTCGTAATAAATATCATTAGCGTGAGCGGAACGGCATGAAACGAAGTTCGAATTTCGCGCTTCGTAGTATAGGGCCTGGCCTCGTATCATCAAACTTCTACTCGTCCAGGATGGCATACTTGTCTTTCCAGTAATACCTCGACGTTTCGGCCACGTTGCAGCAGCCGTGGTCACGAGTTAACTGAAGGGTAGGGTGTTAAACGAACTTGACACTCTACACTACGGTTAACTCGTGACCACGGCTGCTGCAACGTGGCTGAAACGTCGAGGTAAATATAAATTGTGTTTATGAGTCCCGTTTAGTATAGTAATTATGAGTGTAAATTACGAAAGTTTAAAACAGAAGCTATATACTTACAACATTTACGAATCCAAGTAATTCCTTTACCACGCTAAATAAACTGGTAAAGTGCGAGTCGGTCTCGTACATGAAGAGGGTTCAGTACCTATGTACCTAAATAAATAAATAAATAAAAAATCATTTATTGCCACAACACAAATAACAAAAAATGGAAATAAATCAGCTACGTTCCGGCAATGGGTCTCAATCTCAGCAAGTGCTAGGACACATGACAGCATGCCCCAGCGCTGATTTTCAGATTGACCCCTTTAGCGGAGGCTAGTTGTAACATACAATAATATAAAGTAGTATAATAAAATAAAAATAAAAAAATTAAATTAAAAATAAAAATAAAAACATTAAAATTAAATTAAAATTATAGAAGGAAACTAATTGTTACAATTGACAACCTTTCACCTTTCCAACACCTGAAAATTACTGCAGGAATCGAAAGAGTTTCGCCTCCTGAACACGGAAAATATCTATTATAATTTATTTCTCCACATTCAAAAAAAAAAAAAAAATACAACAAATTTAAAACCATATAATATACACTTACAAATACTTCCACAGAATAGATATGTTTCCCTTACCCTTTCCACTAGAACAAAAAGAGCTGTCATAATTTTAAATTTGATAACAACCTTAACGTCAAATTTACGTCATCACTTTTTTAAATAGAGACTAGACAAAAGTAATGGATGTATTCCATCGTTATGCTATTTTAGAAAAAGCACATCTTTAAAAAATTTAAACAAATTAATTAATAATCCTAGTGAAAATTTAAAATTATCAGCGTCTTTCTCCATCCAAACAGAATACAGAGAACGAATCAAATTTATAGTCTTAGAAATATGAAATGTTGTCAATTCAACTAAAAACAGGCATGGCCTGGTTATACGGCTTAAGTACCCAGACATAATATGCATGGTGTGTATGTGTGTCTCCATGTGGTGTAAGTGTGATAAGCGTATGGGTATGTGTATATGAGCGTGTGTGTATGTGAGTGAGCATGTGTATGTATGTGTGCGTGTGAGTGCGTGTAGTGTGTGCCCGAATGGTTCAAGTGTGAGAGTGATTGCGTCGGATGGTCTAAATTTGCTTCTGTTGTTTTAGGAAATGTGATTTTAATATTTTTTTAAATTTGAGCAAAGGCATCGGCTCCCTCAACGGTGGAGGTAAATCATTCCAGATCTTGGATGCTGCAAATTTAAATCCCCCCCTGAACGATACGGTCCTGTGCACCGGTACAATAAGCTTGGTCGCTCTGTGGCTCCGAAGTGGCTTCTTGCGATTTTCGTGCGACCTAGAATGTTTTAAAAACAGTTGAGTAAAAATTTAAGAGATAGAGGCGACAGACGACGGACGTACGGACGGACGGACGGGTGATGGACGGACGGACGGACAGACAGACAGACACACAGCGCAGTCTCAGTAATAGTGTCCCATTGGCAACCATTGGGTACGGAATCTTAAAAAGTTTAAAGTTCAATGTCATTTGTGTGGTTTATCGGTAAACCGTGGTGGTCTAGTGGGTTTTGGCTATTGCCTCTCAAGCAGAGGGTCGTTGGTTCAAACGTGGGTTCGCACGTCTGACTTTGTTGGAATTTATGTATGTGCGAGATTACATTTAAAATTGACCATAAGCTTTACGGTGAATGAAAACATCGTGAGGAAACACGCACACACTTGCGAAGATATTCAGTGGTGTGTATGAAGTTCCCAATTTCGCAGTGGACCCGCGTAGAAACTACAGCTCAAGCCCTCGCATTCTGAGAGGACGCCTGTGACCTGCAATGGGACGTATAAAGCCTGAGATGTATGTGATCATGTAGGTATAGTTTAAAGCATCAAAGGCTATTTTCACTAATAACTTAATGTCCCAATCGGCCTTATTGTTTTAATTTTATGTAGGAGTTGTCATAAAAAAGTGTAGAGCACTTACTTGGTCGACTATACACTATACCTAAACGACAATATCACGTTTTGTTTTAAACAGGTTTTGTTATATAAATAGGAGGGTGAAACCGAGCATGCGGGTCACCTGATGGGAAGCAATCACCGCCCAAGCACACCCGCAACACTAAGAGTGTCACATATGCGTTACCGTCACCGGTTTTTCGGAAAGCAAAGCGGTCCGGAGAACGTCGCACTGAAAAAACCGGACGGAAACTGCGTGGGAAAGCGGTGCGGTGTAACTAAATATTAGTGGATATTTCAAGCGTCTACCTGTTGCCGTTAAGAGGCTGACAACACCTAATTTTGTTGAAATTGATGTCATTTAAACAGTTTTTTAAGAAAAACTGTTTGTTCTAGCACATCAAAAAAATTATATGTTAATATTCATCATATTTCAAAGACCGTGGACGGACTCGATACATAATTGGACGAAATCGGCTCGATAGAAAATAATTGCAAAGATAGGTCTTAAAATCATCATTAAACGGTTCTATGTCTTTATTTTTTTGGCGTATGCGTCTGCAATTAAAAACATGAAGTCAACATATTCATACCTAAACCGCTAACGAGTCATATTTCACAAATAATCCACAGTTTTTTTTTAATTAAATATTTGCCCGATAAATTTCAATATACCCGGCTGCCCAGTAATAGCGGCATCTCGTTTACTCCGATACAAATAGACAGTGTGCGCCGACGTTGGTGTTGACAGCGTCTTAACAATATCGAGCAAAAACGAGCAAAAAAAATCACGTTTGTTGTATTGAGAGCCCCTTGAATATTTATTTTATTCTCTTTTTTAGTATTTGTTGTTATAGCGACAACCAAAATACATCATCTTTAGCGATAAGGCCGCCTATTGCTTACCTTGTAACTTTCTCCCTGTGTACCTGTTTTCTGTATCGCTTACTATTTCTGGTGTACGATAAAGAGTCATTGTATTGTATTGTACTGTATCATCTGTGAAAATTTCAACTGTCAAGCTATCACGGTTCGTGAGATACAGTCTGGTAGTGGTGACAGACGGACACACAGATGGACGGACGGACAGACGGACAGACGGACGGACGGACGGACGGACGGACGGACGGACGGACGGACGGACGGACGGACGGACAGACGGACAGACAGACGGACAGACGGACGGACGGACAGACGAACGGACGGACAGACGAACGGACGGACAGACGGACGGACGGACGGACGGACAGCGAAGTCTCAGTATTAGGGTCCCGTTTTTACTCTTTGTGTACGGAACCCTAAAAAGTTGTAAATAAATACAACCGTTGTTCGGTACCGCTTCATTCACGCCGCTACTGCCAAGCCTTTTTCCGGGCGGTGTTCTATGCGAACCCTTTCATAGAAGTTGGAATATTACAACCGACACCACACCGCGCCGCGCCGCTCCGCTAGTGAGTTCGTTTGGTGCGGACAGTGCTAGACTATGTTGACCATCAAGGTGATGAGGGCGAAATAAATTGACGATTACACGCGTAGTATGCTGTATAACTTGGCTGCCGGCAACAACCCGAACAATTCATAGCCGGTCAGAGAGCGTCCGGTTATTAACAAACTATGTAGCTACAAAAACGTACTTACCTAGATTATTATTATATCTTGTCGGATTTCACAGCATATAAAGTGTTGCTAAATGTTACAATTTATTAAATACATCAAATGAGTTGACAAAAAACTATAAGAATTTTTTGTTTGACAAATTGACACAATGACAATTCCGTGGCATTATTTTTTTTTAATTATTTAGCTAGCTAACCAGTATGTCATTTCAAGTTTTTTAAACATTCTTCAATGGCTAAAAACTATTTCTAAACGGCCTATTTTGGTATGACCGCTAACTGAATTTTACAATGGTTATTGTTATTATTACATTGACTTTGAATATAGAGGTTTAGGGTTCGAGTCCCTGTGATAGACTTTCGTAATATTATGAACAAAGATATAAGTTTATTTTTATTTCAGTACGTGTTTTTTTTTGTAGTAAAGTACCCCTTCTTAACATGGGACTCAAAACAAATTATAGATACGTAAATATTAGGTACATGACTGCATGGCGCTAGCATCTACGCGAATGTAATGAGATTGTATGCAAAATATTTAGTTTCATTTCTAACCACCCCTCCCGACTATGAATGCTCCAAGCCAGGTAGGTATTGTTTCCAAACCATGACAGCAAAATTTTGATCCGCTATGTGACCTTCTCACAATAAACGACACTGTGAATTATTTTACAAATATGACGACGGCTTAACTACGAAAAGGTTATACGATACATTTGAAAAGCATTGCATAATATGAATCTCCTGTTAAACATTATTATTACTAATAAACGCAGGCCTTTTACGAAACTATGAGTCTGTCTCAAGTTATTTTGAAATAATTCCTGGACTTATGTACTTGGTTACATCTTACGTTATTTTTCATCGTTTTGAGGATTAATATGTAAGGAACATAACATAGTAGAGAAGTTAGGAAATGCATACTCGTATTTTGTAGTTAAGTATTCAAGCAAGTCCAAATAAGAGGCCTATAAAAAAACCTCTTTTTCTTTAGTTTGTTTGACTTTAAAATTATAAAATTTTAAGATTTTTACTCAAAATTAAAATACTGTTGTCAGCCCTTGTAAATAATAATAAAAATGGAAAAAGAAAATTATACGCGACAGTGAGATTTGAACTTGGACACTAGTTTGAATCGTAACCAGTGAGCCAAACTAGGTGGTCACGTGACTGCTCGAAATAGTCAATATCTTTTTACAATTCGTTTTATTTGACATTAGCTACTCACACTATTGTAAAATGCATCGAAATTTACTGCATTTTACTGCAATTTAGGTATGATAGATCATCTCCATTTTGTAATTTGCCCACCTAATATGTCCTCAACTAACTATCCCCAAAAAATCGCGTTGAAATCAAGTCTGTGGAAGCAATGCAAACGGTCAGAGATTTGTATGGAAGTCGAACCACCTTAAACTCGAGTTCTTGTCGCAGTCGTCTCGAGTTGCATGACGTAATGTTATAAAATAACATCACTCATCCAACTCAGACTCGGCCAACACAAGCGTTTCATGTTGACTTGATTTCTGAACTTGTTTACTCTAGTTTTGGAAAGTCACTGTTTGTATCAGCGAAATATATTCAGGTATAGGACAGACTTTGGACTTTTTATTTGCATTGAAATTTTACCTTACTAGTATGCATTTATTTTTTTAATTATGAGAGGGAGGCCAAAAGCAAGCGGGTCATCTGATGGACAACGATCACCACCGCCCATAAATATCAACAACTCAAAGAGAGTCACCAATCTGTTGCCGGCCTTTAAAGGAAGTATACTTAAACACTTTTCTTGAAAGCCCCGATGGCATAGTTGTCTGGAAACACTGCTGCTGGAAGCTGGTTCCACAGTTTCACCGTGCGTCGCAGGAAGTGCCGAAGAAAAAGTACAGTGGTAGACTGCCATTCATCGAGATTGTGACGATGGAACTTAGACTTACAATGGCAATACAAACTTTCGAACTACACTTTATCGGATATTTCCCTCGTGTAAAGCGTTAGATCTGGCAGCAAATAACTTAATTATAGCTAGACCGTTTAAATGAGTCCTCATTCGCGCGGTACAGGGGCTGGGAGGTATGACGACAAAGGGGGAGAGAGAGTTGCAGGCGGCGAGCGCGCCTCATGTGCCTGCCGCCCGCATTTCTCTCTTAGCCCCCTTTGTCGTCATACCCCTCAGCCCCTGTACCACGCGGGAATGGACTCATTTAAACGGTTTAGCTATAATAGTGGCCTCTCAAAGCTGAAAGGTGATGGGTTTGAGCCCGGGCTTACATCTCTAAGTAAATCGGAATTAATGTACAAAATTGTATTTAAAACTACCTGATGTCCGCGACTCCGTCTACGAAGAATTCGATTATTTTTATCCCGCGGGAACTATAAAATTTCTCGGGATAAAAAGTACCCTAATGTTAATCCAGGTTATGACCTGTAATGTGTACCCATTAGTCAAACCTACGTGTTCAATATAATAACGCTTTTAGGGCGCTGTTGCGGCTGCCGCGTTTTTGCAGTGCGTCCACAATGTTTGCGCTAGCGGACGTGGATAGCTTTGATGCTATCATGCGCAAGAAAGCCGCCTCTCTATTGCGTAGGGTACGTAGCAGCAGCAACAGCGTACTGAAAGTCATAGCCGACTGTGGAGATTGTCCACTGATCGGACATATGATTAAAATTACTAAATCTCTTTTAGAAATAAGGTACTAACTAACATAGTCGTAACGATTTTTACTAACCAATATTGGATCAAAGTTATCTTAAATAAAAAATTATTATTATTATTATTATAAACCGTTTTAGGGTGAAATATGTAGTAACATCTATCCATACAAAGTTTTGTGTTAATAATAATTATAAGAAAGATTTTTGTTTTGCATTAATAATATAATAAAGGTTCTTAATGAGCTTAACGGTGGATGAAAACATCTTGAGGAAACCTAAACCCGCATGCAAAGAAATTCAAAAGTGTATTTGAAGATTCTGGGTCTGCGTGGGAACTGCAGTCCAAGCCCTCTCATTCTGAGAGGAGCCTTGTGCCCAATAGGAAGTTGTGTGAAAAAGAAAGTATAAAATCCATACGTTAATTTACGTCGTATAAAGAACAATCACTGTATAAGATTATTGGACGAGACGGCAAAGAGTATCATTTGAAAATAAATATACAACGTATACGTATACGCAAACTTCTCTATGTGTGTATGTATTAGTGGTTTCATTAATAGATTACCACCACATCGAAGAACGAGACAACTGACTACATACCGCTCTTTCTTCACTTCTTTAATAATATAATGAAACATTTATTTTTTATTTTATTTGCTCCATAATTATTATGTCTTTCTTGGTCTTCCCCTTTTCTTTTTCCCTTCTATCTTTCCTTCTAAAAGTCTTAGGGGCTGTTTCACCACTTTTTTTAAAGTTCGGATTAGCTAAATCATAACCTTATTTGTCAGGTGGAATAAAAATTTCTGTTTCACCAGTCTTGATTAGCGCTAAGTGACGGACAAACTATTTCTTAATTTGACCATCAGATCAGGTAGCATTTAGCATGATTATCCGTCACATAACTTTTTAATTAGTTAGTTTATTTTTTTGTGGCCATGGTTGGAGAGCTCTTCAGCCGGTTTCAGAAAAATAAATCAAAGTATTTTTTATTTTTTAAAGAAAGAAGTCATGCTAAATTGCAAACGAGAATTTAAATATCAAGATTTGATTAAAAAAATATAGGTACGCTTTTAGTATGTAAAAATAAATCCAGAATTTCGTAATATTTTTTAATTACAGACTTCTTTCAGTAGCACAATCGTTTGTTTTATCTGAACTTGTACATCGCCATTAAAAAAAAGTTAATCTGTCAAATGGTTTGGCGCCACTTTTCGATTCGTTTTACGTGATTTTATTTTTCTTTGTTATTGTTAACAAATTATCGTAAATAAATACCGTTTTTGGATTAATTATAATGCTACACATTTGTTAATGCAAAAAATAGATGTATTTAAAAATTAAATTATATTTCAATTAATTTACACAGTTTACGATTTCTTTTGCTTTAATAATTAGCGACTCTTTGAACGAAAGTGTGCGAACAGGAACGCGTGGTCGTGAAATGCGACGTTGCCATTCCGACTTTTTGTTAAACCGTCGATTAGTTAAGTGGTACTTAGTTTGCACAAGACCGGAGTGGTGAAACTGAAAAAAACACTAGCCGACAGATTTGTTCAGTACTTAGTTTATTCATTGGTTACGTAACCTGTAGTTTGACAATAAGGTGGTGAAACACCCCTTTAATGTACTAAATTAATATCGTACCGTAAGAGATGACCTAAAATTTTCCTTCTCCTGTTCTCAATTATTTTCAAGTATGATCTCGTTTCGAAATTTTTTAAATATAAGTACTGTGTCATCGACATAGCCCACCGCATTACACGATGAAGTGGCAATGGGCCGGCCAAATAACCTGAAAAACTAATAACCGTTGGGGTAGACGAGTTCTTGAGTGGAGACCACGGATCGGCAAACGTACCGTAGGACGTCCTCAGACACGGTGGAGCGATGATCTTCGTAAGGCGGCTGGCAGGAGCTGGATGAGAGTGACTGAGGATCGTGCTCAGTGGCGTGCCATGGGAGAGGCCTATGTCCAGCAATGGACGAGCATAGGTTGTTGATGATGATGATGATGATGACGATGATGACGATGATGATGAAGTACTGTGTGTCAGGCTGAGAAAAATATGTATCATAAAACAAGTCATTTTTCACAGTAAAGTTGTCGTTTACTCTTTGCTGCCGTCGACATATCTCTACACCGTGATAATATCGATATTAAAATACTCTAATTGGGCTATTAAAAGCCTGATTATAATCTGGTATTTTCTTTTTATAATAAATTAACTTTATTACAGCAATCAGAGCTCATTTTGTTAACAAACTTGTTTTATCATAATCCTAGGTAGTCTTGCTTCAGTAAATAGAGGGTGATAGCAAAATTATATTACGATAACGTTAAAAAAAGAATAAATATGTTTTTAGAACAGACTGTTGATACTGTCATGCCAAATATTAAGAGAAAAAAGTAAGTATTTAGTTGTAACAGAATGGAAAAATAAACAGTTTGTATTCGGTCACTGTCTACACGTCCACATTCAACAATGCTAACTTACTAGTGAAATAATACGGATTATTTAAGTTTCAAAACGTGTTTAACTCAACATGTTACGGGGTAATCAGTAGCCCTTCCTCTTGGGGGAACACGCTACGGTTTTTACCAAACGTGCACTCAACCAACCGTAGCGTCTTCCTTCTAGAGGACACATTTTAAAAATGTATCATCTATTACTAGGTCCTAGAAAACATCTTGTTTTATTAAAATTCAAAAACTCATGACCTGCCGTGCAGTATTTTGCGATGTAAGTACAAAGGATATATTTTGTTTTCTAGAGACGACTTTGCATTTTTTTTTTCGAGCAAACTACAAATACCTAATCGTGTTTCGAAAATCACTGGTCTTTAAAAGGAATCCTCAAATATCTTACACATGCATTTCAGAACTAAAGCTTTGTTAGTAATGATGCAAGGGATTAAAAGAAAGCAATAATTTTGTATTCGTAGAGCCATGTTGTAGCTAGCCGCTGCATCCCGAATGGGCCGGCTCGTCCGGGGCAGTGCCACCCTCTCACAGAACACCGGCGTGAAGCAGCAGTACTCCTGCTGCATTTCGTACGGTCAGTGAGAGCGCCGGGGGCCCAATGCCTCTCCCCCTCCTCTATTCACTTTCCTTTATCCTCTCCCTTTTAGTGCCGACAACGCACTGGCATTGCGTAAAGTGCTGCAGGTGTCTATGGACAGTGGTGATCATTTAACATCAGGTGACCCACTAGTTCGTTTGTCTGGCTTCTCTAAAGTAAAAAAAATAAATAAAGTCAGTTTACGGACGATAGTTTAACGTGACAACGTCATAACAAAACATTCAAAAAATAAAAATGAAACCAGGCGGTCAGCCATCCAAGTACTGACCGCGCCCGACGATCCTTAATCTCGGTGATCGGAAGAGAACCAGTGTTTTGTCAAATATCTTGAAAACGGTGCATCCTACGGCAAAATCAATGAAATTTTCATCCCCCCTTTAAAGCCCCTTCCCACACCCCCCTCAACCCCTCAAAGCCCCCCCCCCCCCCCGCACACACCCCTCCATTAAAAATTACCCGATCGCTAGTACTAAGATTGTACATCCTAACGCGCGCTGCTCTCTTGTACATCCACTTGGGACATGTACGTACATGTACATTACAGTGCGTCATCCTTTTTCGTGCATGCAGCCGGCGTTCATCGATTTATTAGACGTTGCACGTCAAAAATGCACCAAAAGTTCGGTGCGGCCTCAATACGTTGCGCGCCCTCTGCGCACACGCCGCACGTTCACTCCGCTTCTAATACGTTTGCAAATTGCCAGTGTGATATGCCTCCAACTTAAACTGTAAATAAAATGGTCATGTCGCGTCTGATTTTTTTAATAATCTTTAGTGATTGAATTTTCATTCGCACATATAAAGAGTATTGTCAACGCAGCCACGTCCACTGTGACTTGGTTGTTGTAGGTTAAAACAATGACCATCCCGAAACCGGAGAGGGAATACGAAAAAGTTCCCACAAAGGAAGTAATTAATGAAAAGGGTAAGAGTTATTATTTTAATTTGTCGACCAATGTCTGGTAGTTGGAGAATCTGACTACGAAGCTTGAGGTACCGAAGAGGTTATTATGAAAAATATGAATGTTTGTTCTCGAGTGTTGGGAGTTTATGTATTTAAGTAAATAAATAAATAGTAAATAAATATCACGGGACAATTCACACCAATTGACCTAGTCCCAAAGTAAGCTAAGTAAAGCTTGTGTTATGGGTACTAGGCAACGGATAAACATACTTATATAGATAGATACATACTTAAATATATATTAACCACCCAAGACCCGAGAACAAACATTCGTATTTTTCATACAAATATCTGCCCCGACACGGGAATCGAACCCGGGACCTCAAGCTTCGTAGTTAGGTTCTCTAACCACTAGGCCATCTGTTCGTTTAAATAAGTATGTTTATCCATTGCCTGGTACTCACAGCACAAGCTTTGCTTACTTTGGGAGTAGGTCAATCGGTGTGAATAATTGCCCCGTGATATTAATTATTATTTGTTCCTTAAGACAATAATGACATTGTTTGAAATCACTTTTCAATAAATGACAGTAAAATGCAAATAAACCGGCCAAGTGCGAGTCGGACTCGTGCACGAAGGGTTCCGTATCACGTTTGTTGTATGGGAGAGTCTCAGTAATAGGGTCCCGTTTTTACTCTTTGGGTAGGGAACCCAAAAAAGCACGTGATTGGCTAGTATCTACTTATGAGTCATAAGCATTAGGCAACGGAAACTTCGAGCTTAAGTCGCTCCATCGCTCTTTGAGTGACTGAGCTTTCTTATTAGAAACTAATGAGTCCTTTTTTTTCAGAAAATCTAGACGTCCCAAGCAGCTACGGCTATGGCATTCGACATGTGCAATGTCTACTTTTATTCTTCTGCATGACTAATGGCTACATCGCCCGAGCACATCTTGGGGTATCAGTGGTGGCAATGACTAACATAGAAAGAAATAAAAACAGTAGCAATGTAGTTAGTTCTAATGTGACAGTTAATGATACATTAAAAATTGTTAATGAAACGATTGAATTTAATATCATTAACGCAACTGATATACTAGAACTCAGGGTAAATGAAACTCGTTTTGAAAATGAAGAATCAACAAAAAGTATTTGGAATGTATTCCGGGTAAGTTGTTCGTGATGTTTTGTTGTGTTTGTAAAAAATAACAGGAAGATAAAGTTCTAAAATAAAAATAAATTGAATGTGTTTTCGTTCGATATTTTTCCGATAGTTCCTAGTAATCAAAACTTGAAAAAATTATCGCAAAACAAAAAAATAAATAGGACAAGATGTAAAAGATTCTTAAAGCCTATGAATTTAGAAAAAACACTGTCGATCTTATACAATAATGAATTCGTTTAAGAGGGTACGATGGCTGAGAAACTTTTGAGAAATAGGTATTTTTATGAAATGTCGTTGTCTCGCCCGAACCCCTCCGTGTCAGTACAGCGAGATTGGACAACTGCAGCTCAGACCGTTAATAGGCGCGTAAAATTGATCATAACAGCATTTCGTAATCCCCTGTTTTCTTCTCGAAAACTGGACCAATAAAATTATTTTTTTCAAATATAATTAGAGGATAGATTTAGCTATGCCCCTATGTTTTCCTTTTTTTGTTTATATGAGGGATTCTTTTCTGTTGAGTGTCTGAAAATGACGTTAAAATTGGGCAATGTTTTCAGTTTTTGAAAGCTCATATTTCTTATGTTAATTGAAATATGGAAAAAAACGAAACCTAGGAGCATAGCTGTGGTAGATACAGATTACACAGTAAAAAAAATTTGGCTCTATCCAGGGAAGAAACAGGGGATTACGTTTGTATGGAGAAATGGTGCGCATCGTATCCTCTTATTATCCCACACTACCCGTTAAAAATGCAAAAGTGGATGATGCATAAGATAGCTCTATTATATTAATTATAATTTTCCAGACATACGACTGGTCGAAGCCAGTGCAAGAGATGATACTCGGCGCATTTTTCGTTGGCTATTGCCTGATGATGTTTCCGACTGGAATAGCATGCCAACGGTACGGAGGGAAGCTGCCATTGCAAATTTGCTTGTTGATAAATGGAATAATCTCAATTGTGACTCCGACGGTGGCTGTTTGGGTAAGTATTAGCTATCATAACGAAGTGCGACAGTTATTATTTTAGATAAGGAAATGAGTCTGAATGGGAAGAGTGATATTTGTGTTATGTTTATTTACATTGGTCGAGAACTACTACTATTTCAAAATTAACCCAGGGATTTATGAAGTTACTGTTGTAGTTGCTAGTTCACTGTTCTACGAGTCATTCCATTACTTTTATCAAGCCCTTCCATAATGGTAGTTTTACATTTGACTAGAAAAACCGTGATAGTCTATTTTTTTTTTGTTTATTTATAAGCACTTTATTTTTTACATTGAATATTAAGAGCAGTGGGCGAAAGTTCAGCAGAATTTATCTGCCGCTGTCAATCGCTCATTTAACAAAATAAAAACTAAACATAAAAATGAAGCCTGAAGTTTCAGTTAAGAAACTTTACAACTTAGAAATAAAGACTTGACAATTTTCTTACACCTAATAGGATTATCACATATCCTACTATATAATGTTAGACGGTAACTCATTGAGTAAATTTGGTAACATGCACTGCCATGTGCGTTTTCCGTATACATCGTAATCGTATTGATTTGACCTTAGGCCTCTCAAGCAGATTGTGCATTCAAACACAGGTTCGCACCTTTAAATTCTTAAAAATTCAAGTGTAACATTATATTTGAAATTTGTTACAAGCATTACATTGAAACCGCCCAACTGCGAACTATGACCGAAGCCCTCTCATTCTGAGAGGAGGCCTGTGCCCTGCAGTGGAACGTATATAAGCTAGGATGATGATAATGGTGATCACATTGAAAAACATGCCTGAAATGAAATGCAAAGACGGTGCAGCTCTACAGCTCGACTTAGATCCAATAAGCAATACGGTCTAACTTAACTGTTTTGTTTACTGTTTCTTTTTTGTCATCATCATCATCATCATCATTTCAGCCGAAAGGCGTCCACTGCTGAACATAGGCCTCCCTCAAGGCTCGCCAAACAGATCGGCCCTGTGCCATCCGCATCCAATGCGTTCCCGCTACCTTCACCAGGTCATCGTTCCATCTTGTTGGAGGCCTACCAACACTGCGTCTTTCGGTCCGCGGACGCCACTCAAGAACCTTTCGGCCCCATCGGCCGTCAGTTCTACGGGCGATGTGCCCTGCCCACTGCCACTTAAGTCTAGCGATTCTTCGAGCTATGTCCGTGACTTTAGTTCTCGCCCGGATTTCATCATTTCTAATGCGATCCCGCAGAGAAACTCCAAGCATAGCCCTCTCCATCGCCCTCTGTGTGACCTTGAGCTTCCTTATAAGACCCATCGTTAGCGGCCACGTCTCAGTGCCATAAGTCATCACTGGCAACACACACTGGTCAAAGACTTTTGACTTGAGACACTGCGGTATATCGGATGACAAGATATTGCGGAGCTTCCCGAACGCAGCCCAGCCGAGTCTAATTCTTTTTTGAGTCTATAATTCTATAAATTTTCTTTTTTGTGTTCAATAAATATTTGGTCTACTCAAATTCTATGATGTGTGAGTGAACTAGGTTGGGAGACACTGAACTAGTGCAAAGTTTCTAATACCCTTTCGGCTTGCGTGGGAGATGTAGCCCAAGCCGTCTAATCCTAGAGATTATTTTAGTAACACCAAGATGATTATGATGTTAACCAAACGGATTAGCTCGTTGAAATGGTAATAAGCAGGCCATATAGCACGCAGAACAGATGGCTGTTGGGGCCGAAAAGTTCTCGAACAACGAGATGGACGAACGATTTGGTAAAGGCCGCAGGCTCAAGGTGGATGCAAGCCGCTTCTAACCGTAATGATTGGGTATCAATGATGGAGGCCTATGTCCAGCAGTGGACGTCTTGGAATGATGATGACGTTTGATTTTATTCTCCATCAGGGCGGCTGGAAAGCTGTGTGCGGCTGTCGTGTGGTGCAAGGCCTGAGTCAAGCGGGGTTGTATCCAAGCGCTCACACTTTGCTGGCCAAATGGGTCCCGATCAGTGAACGGGCCACCCTCAGCGGATACGTCTATACAGGTAACATTTAATTTATTAAAAATCTTGATTTTTAACGGTCGCCAAAATAAAGAGATCTTTCTCGAGGAAGATGTTATATTTGGGAAGCGAAGTCCGAAGAGAGTTGGAATTTGTATTAAATTTATGAATCAGAGTTGAGAAATTTCAATAGTGCGATGTAGAACGTAGGTCGCAAGCCACACAGAAGAGATGTGGGACGGGGGCGCTTAAATCAGTTTTCATAATGATTGTATAGAAGCGTCGCGATCCAAAGCAGACAGAAGAGACGGGGCGCAGACGCGGCCTGCGAACAAACGACGTGGACTGCGACGCGCCCTCGTACCACGTCTCTTCTGTGTTGCTTGATAGCGCTAATAATCCACATTTTCGACTGCTGGTCAGCACATGGGTCAATGCCCATTAGCTGTCATGTCCGACAGGTATGACAGCAATATAAATGAATATTGGAAATAAAGCTTGTCAAACACTCTGGCATTATCTTCATTGAATTAGAACAAAAGAAGATAGAAATTTGTTAATGTGTGGAATAAATAAATAAAAAATAAGCGAATGGGAAGGCAACTTTAACGGAAGCCACTTTAACTTCTATATTTAACTTCTATACTACATTACATACTTTAATTCAAGATGAAGCATTCCAGTATTTCTATACGAGTATACCCATAAGTGACATTCTCCTAGCTGATTTATCGATGAGTATGTTTTCGTTTCAGGAACCCTTTTAGGAACGGTGCTGGCCTTCCAAATCTCAGGCTTGCTAGCGGCTAGTGCAGCTGGCTGGCCTAGCACGTTCTGGGTAACGGGTGGCCTTTGCATCAGCGCATTTACGCTGCTGACGATATTCGGCGCTGATAGCCCTGCTGATCATAAAACTATAAGCGATGCTGAGAAGAACTTTATCATGGGACGAATTGATGATGGGAAGAAAAAGGTATTAATAGTCTACTACAAATACTTTAACTCCTGACTCTTTAGCTCTTGTAAGGTTAAATTCCTTTTTTTTTCCATTTTTTATGGTCTTAAGGGCTAAAGGAGCCTAACCTACACCTATTTGGGTAATTATTATTAGTGTTATGTTAATGGTATAATTTCTAGTTTATTTTTTTTTGGTGTCTAAAAATTGTCTTTTTGGTTTCACTTTGTTTTGTTGTGTTATTCAATATATGATAACTTGTTGGTCTCAAGAAAGATCATCGTGTATAGTGAAACTTAAATAAAAACTTATATCTTCTTCGTTTTTTTCTACATTATAATTTATTTCTTTCAGACGTTCCGAACGCCGTGGAAGCACATTTTCAAGTCCAAACATGTTTGGGCCACATTTGCGACCCACGCTTCTGCCGGTCTCTGTTTCGTGTTCCTCTTCACCCAAATACCGTCTTACATGCATTATATCCTCGGGTTTGACGTCAAAAACGTAAGTATCACCAAATTTTATGCTACTCGTATCATAATGAGAGTTCTCTTTCCTTTTCTGGCTTCGTCGTTTGACGCTACATTTACGTTTTGGGGCTACTTTTAGCATTTTCCTAGCCTACAATATATCGTAATCTATTTCCTTAGTATTGGACACCACACGGGTACACGTTTTTGAGAGTAAAGTCACATCATCATCATCATCAGCCTATGCTTGTCCACTGCTGGACATAGGCCTCTCCCATGGCACGCCACTGAGCACGATCCTCGGCCACTCTCATCCAGCTCTTGCCAGGCGCCTTGCGAAGATCATCGCTCCACCGAGTCTTAGGACGTCCTACGCTACGTTTTCCAATCCGTGGTCTTCACTCAAGAACTCGTCTACCCCAACGGTTATCGGTCTTCAAAAGCTTATGAACTAATAATTTCGTCAAAATCTCGTACACTTTTTGGAACGGCATTTTTTTTTTTCGTAGTTGTTATGACGTTTCAAAATTAGCTCGTTTTTTTTCAGAGTGGCCTGCTGTCTTCGCTTCCCTACATAGCAAGTGCCTTCGCCACAATGGGTTACGGAATCCTGTCTGACTTCTGCACAAACCGAGGGTATCTTTCATTGAAGGCAGCAAGAATAATTTGCAATACTCTCGGTACGTTATTAGTTCCGTATAGACGTTTACCGGTTACCTAAAACAGCTGTCTTCTAATAACACATGGCAGAGGGCAAACAAAAGCACGTCGATTAGCAAAACAGACGTGCTCAAGTATTTATCCTACAATTTGTTGGGAGAAACTTTTCCTTGATCTTTAAATCGATTGGTACTTTTGAGAAAAACCAGTAAGACACTTGTTCTCAAACGTCAAACTTAAAAAAAAACGCTAATTCGGTCTAGCGAGCCATGTTAGGGCTTACTAGGGTAAAAGTTATTTGAATGTACTTAATTTTCAGTTATCTCGTAGTCAGGGTCGCCGACATCGAAATCATTGTGAACAGTGGAAGACAATTATACTTGGCACAAAATCAAGTCAAAATTATTTTCAAACACTAGATACACAGAGTAAGAAACAGTAGACATAAAATTAGCGGATCTGAGTCAGCAAACTTAAAATTGAAATGGGTCGAAAGTCGGCAGGCGTCTCACATGCTGGTGACTACAAAAATTTGGATATTGAGTTTTGCCATATCTACAGGAGGTACTCGGACAAAAAAAATGCACCTTATGCATCGTCTCCGTTCGGGGAAACAGAGGTATGTGGGGCTCTCCCCAAGGGGCCTACCCACTAAAAGACCACACGGATTCCCTCGTTGCCATTGTGAACGCCACGGGAGCAAAATGTGTCACCGCAACGCACACCGGCCGCCCCGGGATGGGGCTCCTCTGTCGACACCGAGCAATGCGGGCTCGGCACTCCCCGGCCTCCCCCGCTGGTGAAGGATTGTTTAAAGATGATACGTACCAGGCAGTTGAAATTTTTACAGATAATTTCGGTTGCCGCTATATCAACAAATACTAAAAAACAGAATATAATAAATATTTAAGGGGGCTCCCATACAACAAACGTGATTTTTTTTTTCGTTTTTGCTCGATATTGATTACGGCAACAGGTAGACGCTTGAAATATTCACAGAATATTTAGTTATATATCCACTTTAAAAATAAATAGTTAAATTAAAATAAAACAATTATTTAAGGGGGGCTCCCATACAACAGACATGATTTTTTTGCCGTTTTTATAGATAATGGTATTTATCTTTGTATTTCAGGGCAAGCTGGACCAGCTATATGTCTTGTAGCCGTATCTTATGCAGAAGATAGTGCGTTAGCTGTCTTCCTGCTTATCGTAGCACTAGGATTATACGCAGGGATCCACTCCGGATGGATGGTAAGGGAACTATTACTGAGACTTCGCTGTCTGTCTGTCTGTCCGTCCGCTCTATCTCTTGAACCGTAATCATCATTATCATCATCAGCCTATGTTCGTCCACTGCTGGACATAGGCCTCTCCTATGGCACGCCACTGAGCACGATCCTCGGCCACTCTCATCCAGCTCTTGCCAGCCGCCTTGCGAAGATCATCGCTCCACCGAGTCTGAGGACATCCCACGCTAAAGAACTCGTCTACCCCAACGGTTATCGGTTTTTCGGGTTATATGGCCTGCCCATTGCCACTTCAGCGTGCTAATGCGGTGGGCTATGTCGATAATTTTGGTTCTCTGTCGGATCACTTCGTTATGAATTTGATCTTTTAGAGAAACTCCGAGAAACCGTAATAGATACTTGAAATTTTCACCGATTATATATATCCTATCTCTGTCTATCCCTGTGTCCCGGCTTTAACTTCTGCGGTTTGGGCTATGCGTTCATATATCTGTCAGTCAAGACTTTGAATTTTATATGTTTCGATTCAAGCAGCCCAAACCCCCTCAAGCAGAGCAGCAGAGGGTCGTGGGTTCAAATCCCGGCTCGCACCTCTGAGTTTTCAGAATTTAAGTACAAAATTACATCTGTAATTTACCATGAGCTTTACGGTGAAGGAAAACATCGTGGGGAAACCTGCATACACCTGCGAAGAAATTCAATGGTGTGTGTGAAGTTCCCAATCCGCACTGGGCCCGCGTGGGAACGGCCCAAGCCCTTTCATTCTGAGAGGAGGCCTGTGCCCTGCAATGGGAAGTATATAGATTTAACAACGTATTTTTGTTTAAGGTGAATTACATCGATTTGGCGTCGAATTTCAGCGGGTCTCTGATGGCTACAGGCAACACTTTGGCGACTCTCTTCATTGTAACGCAACCTATTTTGGTCTCCAACGTTGTCACCGATGTGGTACGTAATTCAAATAAAAATAAAAATAAATATCATGGGACAGTTCACACCAATTAACCTAGTCCCAAAGTAAGCTAGGCAAGCTTGTGTTATGGGTACTAGGCAACGGATAAACATACTTATATAGATTGATACATAGGTACTTAAATACATATTAAACACCCAAGACCCGAGAACAAACATTCGTATTTTTCATATCTATCTTTTCTTCTTCTTCTTCTTTTCATAATATCTGCCCCGACACGGGAATCGAACCCGGGACCTCAAGCTTCATAGTCAGGTTCTCTAACCACTAGGCCATCTGATCGTCAAATAACGGATAATTGTTGGTATTGTCTAGGTACGTAATGATACATAGTGAACATTATTATAACAATTTGGTTCTTTAAATAGGTCAAAACCATAAGGTTGAATTTCCAAGTCAATGCATGTCGTCTCTACGCCTTTACCTTATTAAGGGTAAATTAAACAGTAGTCACTCATCCAGTGCGATTAAGGATCTGGCTCACACGTGATAGCTTACAATTTATGTTTTCACGCCACTGCTCGGAAATGTGGCGAAAGATGGTCTGTTCTTGGGTCCCAAAACAATCAATAGTAAAAACAGTAATACAATAAAACTAAATACTAATTACAAATTAAATTTAAATAAATTAACAGTATAATTAAAAATAAAGCAAAACTAACTAAACTAAAAACTAAATAAAATTCATAAATGGTTCCCCCCGCGGCATGGACCCAAAGATACTGGCAGCATTACCTCGCTGTACAGCAATGCTGATACGTTCAGCGAGGAAGCTGCCAGCTCTTCGGTCCCCTGTGGTATCTCTTAGCCTTTAATAGTTGTACATTGAATGAGCAGGCCTTCTATGAATTTAAACTGGACAACAATGTTAACATTGCTGGCCTGTTCCATTGAGCAAGTCGACCAATCACATCGGTCCGCTGATCACTGATTCGACCAATCAGAACACGACTAGTGTTGCATATGAAATTAAATTGGCCAATGAGAAGTCGTTTTATTTTTTAATAATATTCATCCCTTCACGGATAGGCAAATGAATTAGATTCCATACAGCCATATATGTCTGTTTTTAATTATTGATTTTTTTTTTGACGACCGCTTAAGCCTAGTTGGTAGTGACCCTGCCTACGAAGCAAGAGGTCCTGGGTTCAATTCCCGGTAAGGGCATCTATTTGTGTGATGAGCACGAATATTTGTTCCTGAGTTTTGGATGTTTTCTATGTATTTAAGTATGTATTTATGTATATAAGTATGTTTATCGTCGTTTAGTACCCATAGTACAAGCTTTGCTTAGTTTGGGACTAGGTCGATTTGTGTAAGATTGTCCCCTAATATTTATTTAGCACGCCTCGGCCGTAAGTGCAATAGAAGGACTCGTACTTACGCGTACTCGTACTGCGTACTCGTACTACGCGTCGGCCCTCGAACCAGCTCGTCCATCTACTGCTTACTTTCTAGCCTCTACAACAATGTACTATTCTCTCCAGACCAACCCGAAACAATGGCGTATCATTATGTTCCTGATGGCGGGCATGATTTTCTTCAGCAACGCGCTTTTCGTCTGCTTCATGTCTTCTGACACACAGCCGTGGAATGATATTGCCGGTAAGTCATTTTTAATTTTCTAGAAGTCTTCTAGTCTTTTCCATCATTTCAAATTAGCTTTATAGCTGATTTCTTTTAAATCGGTCTCTCGGTTTAAGTGTAAAGAGGTAACTAACTAACTAATTTGGCTCAGGGACCCAAAGAGGGTCTTGGCCTCCGAAACGAGAGCACGCCATCTGTCCCGATCTTGCGCAGCTTCTTGCCAGTCGTCGACCTGAAGACGTCGCAATTCCGCCTGGACACTGTTCCCCCAGCGGTACCTGGGTCGCCCAACCGGGCGGCGACCAGCCGGTCGTACCACGTACGCCCTCTTGGCAGCACGATCCTCTCCCATTCGGAGTAGGTGGCCGAACCAGCGAAGTCTGTATGATTTTGTCACGCCGATGATGTTGGGTTCAGCCACCAGCTCCTGGATCTCTATGTTTTTACGGATCCTCCACGTGCCGTCGTCTCTCTTGACAGGTCCCAGAATCTTACGCAAGACCTTCCTTTCCGCTACAAGGAGTTGATATTCCTCTTTTTGTGTTAGTGTCCATGCTTCACAGCCATACATAAGGATAGGTCTTACGACAGTTTTATAGATCCTTAACTTTGTATTCCTGCTGAGAAGCCTGGACACCAACACCTTGTGGAGGACAGCACTGCATCGCAGGGTGTTTTGGATGCGGATGTTTATCTCCTCCTCTCTGGTGTTAGTGTCGGTTATGGTGCATCCAAGGTACCGAAATTTGTCTACTTCCCTGTATACGGTACCCCCAACATGAAGACTACCACGCCGAGTCCGTGTATTTTTGTATCGTTTCATCTGGAGGTATTCTGTTTTTGTCTGATTGATCCTTAAACCTATCTTGGACGTAAAGAGGTAACAGAGTTATATTTCATACTAAATACAAACTGAAACATGGATGCACAGAGAAAACCCCAGAAAAAGACCAGCGCTGGGAATCGAACCCAGTTTCTCAGCATTCCGAGCCGCGTGTCATTCCCCACCACCATTGGTCAGGAGTTTAGACACGATTATTTCCCATACTTCGCATAATTCAACTGTTAGATAATCACTTTATAGCAGTGATACAGCGCCATCTATACTACTATATAGTTACTTTCGTATTAATTTTATTAGACAGATGCTTATTTTTATTATTCTTGAAAAGCGAAATGTTACGGTTTGTTCTTTTATGCCAAATCACTGGGTTTTCATGATACATGCCCGACCTAATTAAGAACCGCTGCTAATCTCTAGTTCGTGAATATAGGTTAACCTTTAACAAGGCCCCATTTATTTTAGCATAATACCACAGAATCAAAAGCAGCTATCGAATACATACCTGATAAAGGATATTTTTAAAGCTAGTAGTATTTTCAATAATAACAATGGATATTGTACCTTATTAACTAAAACAATTAGGTTAAATTTCCAAGTCAATGCATGTGGTCGCTACATCCCCTCAGCATTATTAAGGGCAAGGGTTTAGTAACAGTGTAAAGGTCACTATGTAATGTAAATTAATCTTGGCAAATAAATTATTTTCTATTTTCTATATCCCTAAGTCTTAATGTCTTTGAGGAGGGAAAACCCCTTCTGACAATTTTAGTCGGGCCTATAACTTAGCCACGTGTTTTCAGAATTGTATTTAAAGTGCAAAAACATGTTAATGTTTTTTATTTTTTTGTTTTTACAGAAGAAGAAGACGCGGAAACAGAAATGGCTGAAAAACGGTGAATAGTAAATCAAGTAGACCACGCTTATACCCAGTGAAGATTTAATTGAATTGAATTCCCATGCGTAACATCTGCCAAGTGAAATATTTCTCTATTGTAGCTTAAATAGCAAGATGGTCCTTTGATAGCAAGAACGAAAAGTCACCATCACCTCCAGTCAACGTTCCACTATTGATCACAGTCATTCTTAACAAGCTTTTGTAAAAAAAACAAATCAAGACATCTTTTTTATCGACTGTAATTGCATTTCCAACTAAATCTTAAATCGCTACTAAAATTATTAACCGTTACGGAGTTCCATCCTCCGGACAGGATCTTGGCCGGACCATCAGAATTTCACTATAGATTATTGTATCGCCAATAGATAAACATAATTATGTACAAAATTCAAAAATACATTGTCTGTGTGTTTTTATGTGCGAAATTACATTTGTAATTTACCATTTACCAGTGAAGGAAAACACCGCGAGGAAACCTGCATACACCTGCAAAGAAATTCAATGGCGTGTGTGAAGTTCCCAACCCGGACTGGGCCCGCGTGGGAACTACGGCCCAAACACTTTCATTCTGAGAGGAGGCCTGTACCCTGCAGTGCGACATATAGGCTGGGATGATGATGATGATGATAAACATAAACATGTTCTTTAGCTTAATCATATTAAGTATTATAAACCAGGAAGTGGTGAAAAACTGAAACTTTGACTTTTCTCATTAAATACTAAGACTTGTTTGTATTGTCAGAAGCTTTAAAATAAAGTTTAGTATTGAGTTAAGACTTTTTTCTTCTCTTAAACTTTCCTTGAAAATCCTGTCCCTAAAAAAATACAATTGAACTAAAATAATTACTTTGCTCACCCGCGACCAAAGTAATAATTGGCTTTTTATGACTCGGGTTTATAATCCCCTTAATGCCCGTGATACACACAATGATTTTCATCACACTGCGAGGAAAAAATACAAAAATAAAATTATTTTGTCTTAAATTAATCTGTACCAATATTATTATGTATATTATATACAAAATGAACCCTATTTCCCTTGGTTACGGCATCACGCGTGAATTGCTGGACCGATTTTGCTAAATCCTTTTTGTTAAAAAATTAGAAAATATAGAGTTTGTAATTCCCTTATTGCCCGTGATACACACAATGATTTTCATCACACTGCGAGGAAAAAATCCAAAAATAAAATTATTTTGTCTTAAATTAATCTGTATATTATGTATATTCTATACAAAATGAACCCTATTTCCCTTGGTCACGGCATCACGCGTGAATTGCTGGACCGATTTCGCTAAATCCTTTTTGTTAAAAAATTAGAAAATATAAGAAAAATTACCGTCCACAATAACTTTTCTAATGTAACCTTATGGCGTTTGACGTAACTGCCAGTCGTTTCACAGTTGGCGTGATTAACAGAATTCGTGCTGCATAAAAAATCGTATCGTAACCGCGCCCTGACTTCGTGTGTGTAGTTCGGGGAAAAAAGGTAAAAATATAGAGTTACCGCCTTAAATTACAGATTAACTTAATTTTTTTTTAAAGTTACACCCGTGCAAAGCCGTCGCGGGTTGCTAGCATATATATAATTTGTATCAAAAAAAAATTGTCAATGTGACGTTGACTTAATAAATTATAAAGTTACAGCTAGTGAAAGTCACTGGATGACGAAAACATTTCTCGAATTCACAATCTAGCTTGTTTTTAGTTCTATTTAGATAACGACCAGTTTAATGCAGCAGTTACTATCTTCTGCTAAATAAAGTAAATAATATCTATCATCCGTCTCGTTAACACATGTATATATTTCAGAAGCTGTTCCATTTGTTTTATTTGTTCAAAAACATTCAGTAAAGATAACAGAACTTATCTATCATGTGAATTAAAACGTTTCTAATGAACTCAGTATCTTATTGTGTTCTAAGATACTAAGACTCATAAGACAGGTGCAAAATGGAGATAAAAGAATGGCCAAGTGAATATGAAAAAGTGCCAACAGAAGAAATTAGCGACGGTGAGTTTAATTACAAGACAATTTACGAAAAGTGAAAGATTCCGTATGAACTTAAAACATAATGTCATATAGACAGTGTAAAAATTTCAAAAATAACTTTGTTTTTAACGGAAAATGATCCCAGAACAAGGAAAACTGATTTAAGGAATAAACTTAAAACTTTTTTGGTTATAAAAAATACAATTTAAGATCTCCTGATGAGGTTAGTTACTTGCAGGATAAACTACAATACAAATTATTTTCAGATAAATCAAAAATATCCGTACCCAGCAGTTATGGGTACGGAATGCGCCATGCGCAAAGTTGTCTACTACTCATTTGCCTCACCGTTAGTTATATTGCTCGAGCCCATTTAGGAGTTTCGGTGGTAGCTATGACAAGACAAAATGACAAACACAATATAACTAACATTATTGTTAGTGATAAAACAACTCTCGCTAATCTTAATGAAACTGGTGTCCAAATAAATGCAACTGGAGAATTCGTTTATAGTGAATTGAAAGATACCAATGAAGTAAGTCGCAGTGAACGAGTGTTTGAATGTAATGATACACTGGAAAATGGTAACAGAACTGATAGTTTATGGAACGTTTATAGGGTAAGTCAGTATACGAAACAGTTTTAATTACTACGTAAGTTCAGAAAAATGTAATAAACACGACTGGATTATCCCAGTGGTTATATATTAAGTAGAAAACAAGACGAAGCTGAAGTTCCAGGGTTCTATCTCCGATCTCTCAGGGTTAAAGTAAATATTATGTATGAAAAATGCAAATGTTATATTAGAGTATTGAGTATTTTATATCCATTTAAGTATGTACATCTATCTAATTAAGTATGTTTATCGGAGGATACTACACAGTTACTACTAACTAGGTCAACTTGTTATCTATTGTCTCGTGATATTTAAATTTACTCTCAAACTATAAATTGATGACTATGTCGTATTAACTTATCCTCCTCCTGGGCTTAAAATGCAGGCCCATATTTTACCACAATCAAACTTGGTGGTAAGCAAAGATCTGATTAATGATCTTTCATGAAGCACACTTGTCTTGATCATGTTAATCTTTAATGTTTTCACTATGGTCAACATAATAATCGGTCTTAAAATTTTTTGCTTCTGAAATTATACGAGAAACAAAATTTTGCTCAAGTAAACATTTGAAATATTTGGAATATATTTGGAATTTGGTTTATTAATATTCTCATTATGGTCAACATAACTATCGGTCTTAAAATTTTTTGCTTCTGAAATATACGAGAACCAAAATTTTGCTGAAGTAAATATTTGGATTTCATCGCAATATTCATTGAATTTAGTTCGATTGAAACGCTGTTTTATTAATATTACAGACTTACGAATGGACAAAAGCAACACAGGAGATGATTCTTAGCTCATTTTTTCTGGGCTATTCATTGGCGATGTTTCCTATGGGCATGGTAGTCCAGCGTCTAGGGGGAAAAATACCAATTCAAATTGGCTTGTTGGTGAACGGAATAGTTAGTATAGTCACACCGACAGTGGCAGTTTGGGTAAGCTAGTACAGTCTACTTTATGAAAAATTTGGACCCAGATGATTTTTTTTAAATTGGTAACCGATAGTAAGTACGAATGAGGGCAAAGACATTGCTCACTGGTTCAGTAACAGTCTATTTACTATAGTTTTCAATAGCCCTGAGTTGTATTTATCGGGGAAAATAGAAGATGGAAGCGGGTTCAATTTCCTTTCTATGCAGGTATTGTACAGATAGTTTTTATTTTGGTATTTACGTAGGTAGAATCGGATGTCCGATTGTAAAGTATCGAAATTTCAACCGCGAAACTTAAAGACGTGAAATTTTGTATTAGTGTTTTATATTTAACATTAATAAAAATCACGATTTCTCACATAAGTCAGTGAAGTCATAGTTGAAATATCTTTATTCAAAGCTGTATAAAGCACTATAGTATAAGTTCCAATCATTTATTTTCTCGATGACAGATCTAGTTTGATAGTTATAGTGTTGTGACCAAATAAGTGATCAGTAGATACGATATCGGTCCAATTTTATATACACGAATAGTACTACTAGCTGATATATGAACTAGAGATGATGAATAGCACTACATAAAATGCATTAATAATGAATCGAGTGACAGTGACGATTCATCTCATTTTGATTAAAATTAATAAATAAAAATTACTTTTCATTATAAATATTTCATTTCATTGTTGATTACCTATCTATAATCTATATATATAAAAGAAGAAACTGACTGACTGACTGACTGACATATCAACGCACAGCCCAAACCACTGGGCCTATAGATTCCAAATTTGGCATGTAGGTTCCTTATAAGGTCTAGGGGTGCACTAAGAAAGGATTTTTCAAAATTCACCCCCTAAGGGGGTGAAACGGGGGTCCAAAGTTTGTATGGGGAAACAAGATTCGTTCGACTATTTTATTCGAAACTTCACAGAAGTACTCCTAATGATAAATGAGTAAACACGTGTTTCAGGTTTTTTGAGAATTCAACTCCTAAAAGGGGGAAAAGGGGTAAAAAAGTCTGAAAATCAACATGGGTGTTGTTTCTATGGTTTATCGGGTCGCTGGTTATGAAAACAACAACGGTTTTAAAATTTGACGTGGCGGACGTAAAATACCATCTCCCTGGATGGGGTGCAATGGGGTTGAAATGTCTAATTAAACTAAATGACTGTTGATATATCAACGCTCAGCCCAAACCATTAGACCTAGAGACTTGAAATTTTGCACATAGATACCTTATACAATGTAGGCATCCACTAAGGAAGGATTTTTGGGAATTCCCACGGGGACGGGAAAAAACGGGATTTATATATTCGATTCCGAGTGACCCTATCTCAGTAACTATAATAACTAGACTCTTCAAACTTGATACACAAGTAGGTATTACATTAGTTAAAACATTAATTTCAGGATTTTTAAAATTCACACGGGATAAGGAAAAAACGGGATTTATATGTTCAGTTCAACGGGATCCTATGAACTATAATTACTAGACTCTTGAAATTTGGCATAGAAGTAGGTAATTATAATAGTAAAAAACAGTATTAACGATTTTTGGAAATTCCCACGGGATAAGGAAATAACGGGATTTTTCGTTTTACTGGTCGTAGAAAGCTGAAATTCGGCATCTAGGTTGCTTGGGAAGTGTAGAGGATTGAGAGAGGACTTTCCAAAATTCCCACGGGAACAGGAAAAAACGGGATTTTTCGTTCTACTGGTCGTAGAAAGCTGAAATTTGGCATCTAGGTTGCTTGGACAGTGTAGAGGATTGTGAGAGGACTTTCCAAAATTCCCACGGGAACGGGAAAAAACGGGAGTTTTCGTTTTACTGGTCGTAGAAAGCTGAAATTCGGCATGTTGGTTGCTTGGGGAGTGTAGAGGAGCATTGAGAGAGAACTTTCCAAAATTCCCACGGGAACGGGAAAAACGGGATTTTTCGTTTTACTGGTCATAGAAAGCTGAAATTTGGCAAGTGGGTTCCTTAGGGAGTGAAGAGGAGCATTAAGAAAGCATTTCCCGAAATTCTTACGGGAACGGGAATAAACGGGATTTTGCGTTTTACTGGTTGTAGAAAGCTAAAATTTCAAAATTCATAAGTTTATACTGTAAGTAGGCCGCAAAGGGCTCTTTAACCGACTTAAAAAAGGAGGTTATACATTCCACTTTATGTATTTTTTTATGTAGGTATGTTCACCGATTTCTCGGTCAATTGTGGACCGATTATAAAAATTATTTTTTTATTCGAAAGAATACAATATACTCCTGAGATGGTCCCATTGTCACCAAATCAGGATCTGATGACGGGATCTCAAGGAAATCGAGGGCAACCCTCAAATTTTGTAGGCACGCATTACGTTTTTCATATATTTTCTCAAGCTATTTAAGTGTTTGCGTCTGGTAGACATCATCTCATGTTGATGAGCTGATGATGGAAGGTAAATCTCCTTAACGGTTAGGAGTTGAGGATAATTTTTCAAATATTATAGGTACGTATAGACCGATTGTTGTATTCTTTCAGGTTATCCGGGTGAGCTGATGATGGAAGGTTAAACTCCTTAACGGTTAGGAGTTATAGGAAGTTTCTTTAAATATCATATGCACGTAGGTCGTTGGTTGTATTCTTTCTGGTTATTCAGATGAGTTGATGATGGAAGGTATAACTCCTTAGCGGTTAGGTCACGCAACACCTTTACAAAATACTATAATATGTATAATATCAATGCTAAGTAGGTACACAGCGCTTCCAGTTACTCAAGTTTCCGTAGAAGGTAAGAAAACATTGAATTATACCTAATGCAGGACAGGGGAAAGTAATAATAGGTTTTATGTTATTAACAAGCCTGGTTATTTTAGTGCCCGCTTCCGAATTAGTGAAAAACATTGTATATAAAGAAATACTGTAAAGGACCGTATCTACCTGAAGTTTAGTCGGGCTTGCTTGCACGCTTGCTCGCACGCTTACTTGCACGCTTTCTTGCACGCTTGCTTGCTTGCGTGCATGCTTTCTTGCTTGATATCTTAGTTCTTTGGAATACTCATGGTATACGCGAGCGAAGCCGCGGGCAAAAGCTAGTTATATTATAAATAAAGAGACAGGATTTGTATGTTTGTAATGAATAAACTAAAAACTACTGGACACACAAAAATTATTTCACCATTAGAATGCTACATTATTCCCAAGTGACATAGGCTATTTTTTATCCCGGGAAAAAAATTACAACGCGTACAAAGTCACGGGAACACATATAGTTCAATATATATACAATACCGATACAATATCGATATTTCCATATTTTCAATCATAACATCTCTATTTGTATTGCCATAGAATGTAACTTTATTAAAACGTTTATTATTTATCGTTCTTAAAAATACTGCATATGTAGGTATATGGATTCCATTTGTCTTAGATGAATAATATACGGGATCAAGGAACAAAATTAGGCAGTTGTCGTATTTTTTATACCTTGCATTTAAAAGTTAATTTTTGCGTAACTATACGCAGTTACATTCTACGGATGCTGTCATCGAGAAAATAAATGATTGGAAATACTATAGTGAATTTTGATAAATCCACCACCGGCTCTGAAAAACCTTATTTAACACAGGAGATTTAAGATAAGACATTTAAAACTAGGGATAGCAATTGGGAATCGCCATCCCTGTCCAAGATGTAACCAATCGTTAATTTTATTAAACTCCTTATTTAGATGTGTCCTCTTGAAAATGGATTTGAATTCTATTTTTGTTTGATCAATGATATTTTTTATTTATTTATTGGACGTATGTAATTTATTGAATCAGGTACTTTTCTTGAAACGACATTATGGTTTAAGCCAGTTTTTAATATGGAACTTGAAGCTTACCTGTGTTTTTGGTAGCATTTTGCTTATAGAAATTAGTGCAAAAATCAGACGTGTCGTAATTCTAATTTAGTAGCCAGTCTAAAGATTCACGTATATCTTTTTTCAGGGTGGTTGGAAAGCGGTATGTGCTTGCCGTGTTCTACAGGGCATAAGTCAATCTGGATTGTATCCTAGTGTTCACACTGTATTAGCCAAATGGGTACCAATAAATGAAAGAGCTACTTTCGTAGGCTACGTGTATACAGGTATTGCATTCGTTCATTAAATAATTTTAATGATTTCGTGTCTTATTAATAAAACTACATTATAAAAGTTATCATTATCTGGCGGAAGAGTCTCCGAGAGAGTTGGTCTTAAATTGAACATGGACAAGACGAAGGTCATGTCGAACGCCCATGTTGTACCAACTCCCGTCGTAATCGGAGATACTTTGCTTGAAGTTGTTGACGACTATATCTATCTGGGACATACAATCCAATTGGGTAGGAGCAACTTCGAGAAAGAGGTCAATCGAATAATTAGACTCGGCTGGGCTGCGTTCGGGAAGCTCCGCAATATCTTGTCATCCGATATACCGCAGTGTCTCAAGTCAAAAGTCTTTGACCAGTGTGTGTTGCCAGTGATGACTTATGGCACTGAGACGTGGCCGCTAACGATGGGTCTTATAAGGAAGCTCAAGGTCACTCAGAGGGCGATGGAGAGGGCTATGCTTGGAGTTTCTCTGCGGGATCGCATTAGAAATGATGAAATCCGCGCGAGAACTAAAGTCACGGACATAGCTCGAAGAATCGCTAGACTTAAGTGGCAGTGGGCAGGGCACATCGCCCGTAGAACTGACGGCCGATGGGGCCGAAAGGTTCTCGAGTGGCGTCCGCGGACCGGAAGACGCAGTGTAGGTAGGCCTCCAACAAGATGGAGCGACGACCTGGTGAAGGTAGCGGGAACGCATTGGATGAGGATGGCACAGGGCCGATCTGTTTGGCGAGCCTTGGGGGAGGCCTATGTTTAGCAGTGGACGTCTTCCGGCTGAAATGATGATGAATGATGATCTGACATAGAATTTTATTGTTTCTTTTGTATTATTCGTAAGTTGTCTGAAATTTTCAGTATGTCCAGTTGCTCAAATATAATTCAGATTTAGTCAGTTTACTTGACCTAAGATTGATATTTTTATATGTTTGTTCTGTCACTACTGAATTGAACTGAACAGTGCATACACTGTATATCAAGAATCGATTCTTACTAGTAAAAGACCAATAATCTTTAAAAACCTTTAGTTATCTTCTCAAATCCTGTATGTTTATTTTTCTTAGGAACAACTCTAGGAACAATAATTGCATTCCAACTTAGTGGTCTCTTAGCTTCAACTGCGGCTGGCTGGCCTTCAATCTTCTGGATTGTTGGCGTAACTTGCTTAGTCACTTTTGCATTGGTAACAGTATTTTCTGCAGCAACCCCTGATGATCATAAAACGATAAGTGACGAAGAAAAGAAATACATAATGGGTGCCGCTGGAGAATCCAAACCGGTGATTATTTTTCTAGTATAGTCGTATTTTCTACCCGAACGGTAATTTCGTACACATTCAGAGCTTTGTTTTATTTTTAAAAGGAGAATTAGGTATAGGTTGGTATGCCTCCAACGACATGGAGTGACGTCCTGATTAAGGTTGCTGGAACACGTTGGATGGAGATGGCGCAGGTCCAGTCTGCTTAGCGAACCTTGTGGGAGGCCTATGTTTAGCAAAAGACGTCTTTCGGCTGAAATAAAATGAGTCCTGTACGAAACATTTCAACTCGTAGTTATATTTTATGCAGTTTTCAGTATTCCCAAAATTCGCACAAAGCGTTTACGCTCTTTCTTCATCAACTGAACAGCTAATGAGTAGAATTCCCTACCTGTGACTGTGTTTACAATTTGGCCGTTTTCAAGTCTAGGGTGAATGAGAATTTACTAAGCAGGCGTACTGCATCGTAAGCCTTACTTATCTTCCCTTTCCCTCAGGCTTGAAATTGAATTTACATAATTTTCAATGGAGTTCATTGAATGCTAGACCTGCCAGTGTGTTTAATTTTTTATCCGTTATACCATAGTTATGAAATCTTGTTGTTTTCAGAGGGCCAAAATCCCGTGGAAGCACATATTCAGTTGTAAGCATGTCTGGGCCACGTTAGTCACACATTTCTTTTGTGGTACCTGCTTTGTGTTCCTCTTCACACAGATCCCTACCTACATGCACTACATCTTAGGGTTCAATATTAAAAGCGTAAGTGTTGTCTTCTTTATCATTAACAGTATGCTATTTATTAAGTATTTTTTTTCTGATTTACTAGCTAACTTCATTGTAAAGGTGACTTCTATTCAAGATTTAAGCTTTTTAAGTTCAAATTTTGTAGTAAGTGGGACTTTGTATAAGGTCCGACCTTATCACTACCACCATAATACTCGCTGCTGTGTTACTTTGTGAAGAGTACGACAGCTGGTGAAATCATCATAAATAAATATCACGGGACTAATAACAACAATCGACCTGGAATGTTCTGGGCGTTAGTGAGTCAGTCAGTCTTTTAGAACTTCTTTGCATATAATCAGTAATCAGTCATAGCAGTTACTTTTTTACACGACTACGGCAAAGCCAAAAGGAAGTGTAATGATTTTAACAGTCTATGTTTGTGTGTACGGATGTTCCACCGTAGCGTCGAGACTACTCATCCGATTTTAATAAATAGGGTATCAATCGATTCGTTATTATGCTCTGGGTGACATAGGATACCATTTTATTTCAAAAAAAATATTGGTTGGATTTTACAGTAAAAAAACTGAGCGATAATAAAAAAAAAATAAACGTACAAATGCTCTACACCTCAATGCCCAGTAGATGACACCCATCTGTCACCTCTCTTACTATGACTTAAGATTGAAAGTGCCATGTATTGGGTCAGTGTTGAGCACAGGGACGTTTACCTTATACAGTTAATAAATCGTCCCTCAGCTCCCTCGCGAATATGTTGACCAGGATAGCGTACCTTGACTACTATAAGACTATTGTAAGATTGACCAAACGATTATTATTCGTATACAGTCTACGTATAGTCTACGCTCCGACTTCGACACACTCCGACGAAGAAGTGAAAGCTATTGAAGATTTCGCCAGAGCCATGCATAGCTCCGAAACTCACTTCCCATTTTGTTATTGGGGACTTCAACTGAAAACTGGGTAAACGGGATGGGGAAGAGCTGCGAATGGGGCAATTTGGAGTAGGTAGGTAGGTAGGTAGGTAGTGGTAATTAAGTATAATCATCACCGTATGATACGAGGCACATTGAATATTCACGCCAAGCTTTTAAGATCTCGATTGATAAAGTCTACGCTCCGCCCGGCGCCAACCCAGTACGCTTAGTATAAGTTTTACTTCACCAAAATACTTCTCGATCGCGTTTACGTAAAAATTTTAATTCTATGGAAACATGGACGCGTGCGCGCGGAGGCGCTGTCCATGTTTCCCTAGTAATTGATTTTTTTACGTAAACGCGATCGAGAAGTATTTTGGTGAAGTAAAACTTATACTAAGCGTACAGGTCCAAAACCCCGAAACGTTCCAACTAGAACTTCAAAACCGTTTCGAGTAGGTACTTAGGAGGCGACGTGGACGATTACAGTGACGGGTTTGTGGTAGCTGTCTATACGGTGGGATCTTAGTTCTTAATGACCTTCCGTAGAAACAGAACCAAAAAGATCACAGACTCTACTTTAAGGGTCATGGACGTGCAACGTGGAATGATCCAATAGACATCAGGTAACGCTTGCCGATATCGGCAGCTCAACAGAAGATCTCGAAATCTCCGAGGCGCGACGATGTACGCAAATTCAATACTAGTAGTAGGTATTAAGGTTGCGTTGCGAAAATAAAACCCCAAAATAATTTAAATAAAAAAAAGTAGTTTAAAAAACTGAAACCCGACTACGGAAAAAAACGCGCTCTGAAAAGTATGAAATAAGAAAAATTTGAAGTACTATCCACAATTAATATGGTCCTCCTTGACCACAAATATGAACCTCCGCAAATTAACGCCTGATTCAATCAAGCAAGAAAATATTCTTGTCCGAAATTCTTATACAGACGTCAGAGGAGAGCCGTGGTCGCATGCCACCATAAAATGAACTGTTAAGTACCTAAGCAACCCTTAAGGCAAGGTGGCATGCAACCAGGCTCTCCTTTGAAGTCTGTATAAGAATTTCGGACAAGAATATTTTCTTGCTTGATTGAATCAGGCGTTAATTTGCGGAGGTTCATATTTGTGGTCAAGGAGGACCATATTAATTGTGGATAGTACTTCAAATTTTTCTTATTTCATACTTTTCAGAGCGCGTTTTTTTCCGTAGTCGGGTTTCAGTTTTTTAAACTACTTTTTTTTTATAAATATGATTTTGCTGAAAAATCATCAGATCTTTTTTTTTGCAGAGCGGCTTCTTGTCATCGTTGCCATACATTGGGAGCTTCTTCTTTGCCATCGCCTACGGCGTTTTGTCTGATTATTGCGTCAACAAAGGCTACGCCACCTTAAAAACTACTAGAATCGTCTGCAATACACTAGGTCAGTCAGTTATTAGTGTCATTACCATAGCCCGGATAGGTCATTGCAAAACAATCGCAACACGGTAATAGAACAAGATTAAAATGAAGTCGTATTATGTACAGTATCATTTAATTACATTTTTGAAATAACGGTGATTCAAAAGTGTTCATATGTGCCCAATTATTAACCGGTTAATAATTAGACACATATAAATTTAATCAAAGATACGGGTATACGTAAACCATTAAATCTTGATTTTTACTTTGAAGTTTTAAATAAGCTTAAACTTATTCAGTTTGAACTTTCTAATAGGACTTTCTAATTGCATTTTAGACTAAGTAATTTAAAAAATTAACCAGTACATTAAAAAAATTCAAAAAAAATTCAAATTCATGAAATCTGTTGAAACTTGGAGACTATATCCAAAAAAAAAGCCTTATTCAAAATAAAAATAGCCTGATCCGTCTAGCCCTTTTAGCGTGAAGAAGTAACAAATAAACACACGCACGCACCGCACACACTCACAAACTTGGATTTATAATATTAGTAGGAAAAAAATTGCTGACATTGGACTCTGTTTTAATTAACAGGTCAAGCAGCTCCAGCTGTTTGTCTCATAGCAGTGTCATATACAGACAACGTCACGCTTGCAGTTATCTTAATCGTAGCAGCAGTATCACTGTATGTTGGTGTACACACGGGATGGATGGTAAGGAATGTCTTTTGGACTGCCACATCAGTGGCATGCAGTGTATTAGTTCTAGGATGGGGAGTAACACCTATAGGCACCCACCAATTATAAGCAGCAGAGTACCCTCTGCACGCCATAAAGATAAAGATATTTTATTTGTTTAAACATAGCTTAGTAGGCTGGCCATTGGTTTAGTGACCCCGACTAATAAAGCTAGAGGACACGATTTCAAATCCAAGGGAGCGGCAAATATTCGTGTGAGGAATATAAATGCTTATCCTAGCTGGAGTCATGAATTTTACAATAATAATGTAACGAATTTACGTATACTATATCCGATATATAAAAATCTCGTCTCACGGTGTTAAAGTTATCGAACTCCTCCGAAACGGCTTGACCGATTTTTATGATTTTTTTTCTTTATATTGGGTAGGTCTGAGAATAGGCCTAGGCTATTTTTTGTATACCTACCCCTATTCTTCGCATACGAAGTCGCGGGCAACAGCTAGTTTATCTATATAAGTATGTTTATCTTATGCAAGTGCAAGATTTTCTTAGTTGGAGGCTACATTAATTGATGTCCATTATACTACATTTTTTTTATTTATATGTTACGAGATTTTTATATATAGGATTATCATCATAATGTTTATCCACACCATGTTCAAAGACAGTTTTTAATGATGATTAATCATACTACAAGTATACGTTTTTTGTAAAGGATGTCGACTGAGATGATCTATAATAAATAATAATAAATAACTATCACGGGACAATTCACACCAATTGACCTAGTCCCAAAGTAAGCTAAGTAAAGCTTGTGTTATGGGTACTAGGCAACGGATAAACATACTTATATAGATAGATATATACATATTAAACACCCATATTAAACACCCAAGACCCGAGAAAAAATATTCGTATTTTTCATACAAATATCTGCCCCGACACGGGAATCGAACCCGGGACCTCAAGCTTCGTAGTCAGGTTCTCTAACTACTAGGCCATCTGGTCGTCAATAATAATAATGTCTACTCGCTGTTTTTGTTATTTTTATCTTTTCCTTCTAACTATATCTATTTCATATCAATTACCTTTCACTATCCTTTCGTCTCTTGTTGGTCTATGTGAATGCGTTCGGCAGACATAACCAGGCCAGCCCCATTAAGTTGAGCGTTCCAGGCACCTACATCAGTTGCCGGCTCCACACTCTCGCGAGGCGCCTCGTAAACAACCAAGTGAGCTAGCGCGAGAGTGTGGTTCATTCTCTCGCCTCACCCCCTTGCGTCCTTTGACTCGCGTCCAAAACCGACACAAACGAGGCGAGGCGAGGGAAGACGAGGCGACACGAGCGCACCGTCTTCACTCTCCGAGTACTTGCTTCCCCTCGTGTAGCCTCATGGAGAGTGTGGATGGGGCAAGTAATGTGTCTAAACATGCTACGCAATAATATATTTCATACTAAATACAAACTGAAATATAGATGCACAGAAAAAACCCCAGAAAAAAAGACCAATGCTGGGAATCGAACCCAGGTCCTCAGCATTCCGTGCCGTGTGCCATACCCCTACACCACCACTGGTCCAGAGATTAGACACGAATCTTTCCTATACATCATACATTTCAGTCTGCTAAATCATCACTTTATGCAGTGACAAGCGCACGTCTATGTTACACCCTCTATCGAGAGATTTTAACACTCCTTCGGAACTAACCGCTCACCTGGACAATAGATGGCGCTACTGTGCAACTTTAAACAAGTTAGCTATGAAGTATCTTTTTGTAATTATTTTGTCAACTTCATTTTTTATTACTTTTACGGTCATCCCGTGAAAACATATATTTCATACTAAATACAAACTGAAATATAGATGCACAGAAAAAACCCCAGAAAAAAAGACCAATGCTGGGAATCGAACAATTTGTTACAATTACAATTAGCAGACTGAAATGTATGATGTATAGGAAAGATTCGTGTCTAATCTCTGGACCAGTGGTGGTGTAGGGGTATGGCACACGGCACGGAATGCTGAGGACCTGGGTTCGATTCCCAGCATTGGTCTTTTTTTCTGGGGTTTTTTCTGTGCATCTATATTTCAGTTTGTATTTAGTATGAAATATATGTTTTCACGGGATGACCGTAAAAGTAATAAAAAATGAAGTTGAAAAAATAATTACAAAAAGATACTTCATAGCTAACTTGTTCTACGCAATAATGTTACGTTGCCATTTTTCAGGTGAACTACATCGACATTTCTCCAAATTTCAGTGGAACATTAATGGCTGTTGGTAACACGGGATGCGGGGGTGGAGTCCTTTTATTACCAGTATTGGTATCCAACATCGTTACTGAGTTGGTAAGTTGGCAATTTTAGAAATTATAGAAGAACACGCTGATTACACTAAACTTGAATAAAATTGTATGTTGCAAACGCAACTTGATTGCAATGTTTCTGACAAGTAATATCACAATTTAAAGTATAAGAGAAACATACTATAGAGCACGTAATGTTGTTAAATTTGTAACCAATGACAACTTCTCATTGTACCTACCTAAAAATAAAAGGCCTGTAACCGTCGATAGGTATACGTAACTAAATATCGAAAATGAATATATTGCATAATAATACATGGACGTAGTTTAACGAAAAGGATCCAAACCACTGACATTTTCTTCTTTAATTTCACTTTTGTTGGTACTGAAACAAGATCCAAAATCAAAAAACGACTTGTTGAGGGTTGGATCATTTTCATTTAATATTAATTTTATTCCTGTCTATCGAATATCTAACGTGCTAATAAATTAGGTACCAATATTTCCAGGGCATAAATTACTCATCGAAACAAGTCACTTTCACTCAGACAACTTTTAAAAATTATAAAAAAAATGCAAACTTTTCATACATAATCCATCCAAACAGTTTACTGTTTTAGTATGTATGTATGTAAAATCTTTATTGCACATAAAAAAATAAAAATACAAATAAACAGAGAAGAGAACAAAGGCGAGCTTATCCCTAAAAAGGGATCTCTTCCAGCTAACCTAGTTAAGAGAAGACAATTTAATATATAATGGATAAGCAGACAGTTAAAAATACGTGCGGTAAAAAGAAAAACAGAAATACTCAAAAGAGAAAGGAAAAAAAATAACAATAATAATAGTGATAACTAAATAAATACAAAAGAAAGTAAATACAAAATTATTTACATTAAATGCAACATAAAACACATAAAACATATTACAAAAACATATTACAAAAGCGGACACAATCTCGCCTCAGATGTCAGTGTCAAGCCATAATTTCTTTAACCTCTCCCTGAACGAGGCCACAGACGGAGATTCCCTTAAAGACAAAGGCAAATCGTTCCACAGCTTGACAGAAAGGAAAGTGAAAGATTTAGCATAAGAGCGCGCGTTGTTAGGCGGGAAGGCAAGTGTAAGTTTGGAACTCGACCGCAAACGGTGTCCGCTTCCAGTGGCCATGTAGCTAAATCTTTCAGATAAGTAAGAAGGAGAAGCAGGATTAAACAGGACATTATAAAGAAGGCAAAGAGTATGAATGTCTCTGCGACGACGAATAGGTAGCCAATGAAGCTGTTCGCGGAAGTGGGAGACATGATCATACTTACGAAGACCATAAATGTACCTGATACACACATTCTGCAGACGTTTAGTAATGGGAAATCAAATAGAAAAGTGACTTGTTTTGATGAGTATACCCTGTATGTAAATACTAGATATTGTTATTCTTTTGTCACTATTCCACGGGAACTATGTAATGTTCCGGTATAGAAAGTATTGTATATTTATGTTAATCCAAGTTACAAATCTGTCTGCCAAATTTAATGAGAATCCGTCTAATTCAGCGTGAAAGAGTAACAAACATCTACGCGTCCATTCATACCAACACGTTTATAATAACTTTTTACAGACTGATCGATTTCAGTGGCGCATAGTCATGATGGTTATGGCCGGTAGTATCTTCTTCAGCAACCTTTTCTATGTCTTCTTCATGTCTTCAGACAAACAAGCTTGGGATGAACTTAATGGTGAGAACTGTTGGCCCTTTTTTATATCATTATCATCAACATCATCATCATCATCATCATCATCCCAGCCTATATACGTCCCACTGCAGGGCACAAGCCTCCTTTCAGAATGAGAGGGGTTCGGCCGTAGTTTCCACGGGGCCCAGTGCGGATTGGAAACTTCACACACACCACTGAATTTCTTCGCAGGTGTTAGCATTTTTCCTCACGATGTTTTCCTTCACCGTAAAGCTCATGGTAAACTTTCTTTACGTCAAAGCCTTTGATATTTAGTTCAAGTTTTTTTAATTCTTGCTTGAAATTATGTAAGCCGTCGATTAGGCAGAAATATTTTTTTTTAACTTTTTGATTTTCATATCATAAGTATTATTATTATTACGAGAGGGAGGCAAACGAGCAAACGGGTCATCTGATGGAAAATGATCACCACAGCCCATAAAATATCAACAACTCTAAGAGATCACACTTGATCTGTTGCCGGTCTTTAAAACAGGAGAGGGAATAGGGGAGGGGGAGGTGGAGAGGTATAATTTGAAGTCCCCAATCCGCACAGTACCCGCGTGGGAACTACATCCCAAACCCTCTTTGTGACGTCTATAGGATAGATGAACTAAATTATTTTCTTTTGATAATTCACAGTGTTGCCATTTTTTTATGAATGTTCACATGTTCACAAGAAAAATGTGTTATTCTGTGGCACATTTTTATTTACAAAAATTCCTAACTTTCGTTCATAATTTCAGATGATGGAGATACAGAAAAAGATGTCAAACCTGTAAAGAAATAATACAGACAAGATTATGCACTTCATTTATTGGACAATAAACAATTGAAATAACTAAACGACCATTATTAATTACCAGCTTTACTCTCGAGTCCCTACACGTGACCCCTGGGTGGTGCTAAACGAGCGATACAACTCCGGTGGTAGGTTTCGGCCGTGGCTGGTCACCACCCTATAGGTTGAGCCAGGCCGCCAAGTGATTCTCGTCGTGTACAGCCTGTTTCCTATAGAAGCCATTCTGGAGGAAGGGTCTGAGCAGTTGTACAGCGCACGCGTACCGGTTAAAAAAAACAAAATTTTTAAGCAGTTTATTTCTCAAGCAAAGAACATTTTACATAACATGCATAACGAGTCCTACTGAGCTTTTTGCGCTTATTGATTTTGGGTGGGTGATTTCGGGCGTGGGGAGGCACGATTGCTCAAGATAGGTTGGTTGGACTGCGCGTGTTTTTGGGTATTTTCATATTATTACTAAAACAAATTGGAATCCAATTGGGTAGGTTCAACTTCGAGAAAGAGGTCAATTGACGAATTAGACTCGGCTGGGCAGCGTTCGGGAAGCTCCGCAATATCTTGTCATCCGATATACCGCAGTGTCTCAAGTCAAAAGTCTTTGACCAGTGTGTGTTGCCAGTGATGACTTATGGCACTGAGACGTGGCCGCTAACGATGGTTTTTATAAGGAAGCTCAAGGTCACTCAGAGGGCGATGGAGAGGGCTATGCTTGGAGTTTCTCTGCGGGATCGCATCAGAAATGATGAAATCCGCGCAAGAACTAAAGTCACGGACATAGCTCGAAGAATCGCTAGACTTAAGTGGCAGTGGGCAGGGCACATCGCCCGTAGAACTGACGGCCGATGGGGCTGAAAGGTTCTCGAGTGGCGTCCGCGGACCGGAAGACGCAGTGTAGGTAGGCCTCCAACAAGATGGAGCGACGACCTGGTGAAGGTAGCATCTAGGTATATTTTAAAAATGTAGCATCTATCACTAGGCCTTAAAAAACATCTTGTTTTATTAACATTAAAAAAGTCATGACCTGCCGTGCAGTATTAGCGCCGTACACTACGAATTTATTTTATTTTTTAGAAACGACTTTGGATTTTTTTCTATCGAGCGAACTATAAGTAATCGTGTTTTGATAAACACTTGTCTTGTCATTAGAGTGAATCCTCAAATATCTTACACATTTCAAGACTATAGCTTTATTGTAATGATACAGCACGAGATTAAATGAATGCAATAATAAATGCGCCAAAAACACGGTAGGCCCTTAATCCACAACAATAGTGCCCCGTATTGTTGTATAGTCGGGGTAAGAAAAGGTTCGTCACTTTTCGACTCTATGTCAACGAGTTAAGGTCGAAAAGTTACGAACCTTTTTTTACCCCGACTATACATGTACGGTTTGCACCGCTTGGAGGCGCGCGCAACACCGCGATCAACTGCCTTCTTCCTGCTTATTCCCCTAAATTCAAGTCTAAGGCGAATGAGAATTTACTAGGCAAGCATGTTCCATCGTAGGCCTTATCTTCGCTTTCCATTAGGCCTGATTGTTGGCAAACGCAAGCCTATAATATACAAAAATGTACAAAAATACTAATTTCAAATGTTATTTCGCAAAAAGACTATAATATTTCATATAAATAATATTACATAATCAAATAATATAATACACAAATAAAAATTTTATATACAAGAACAATTAACCTAAAACTAAAAACCTCAAAAAATATAATATTAATAAACTGAAACCATTACTTTGCTCACACGCGACCTTACGATAGTATGCGCCAGACGGCATTCTACCACAGTTTATGCCAGGTGACCTTGGTAGAAAAACAGTGGTTTTAAACCAAATTTCGATTGACCTTTAAACGCCCTTGGTAGACGGGCGTGCGCTTCAAACCATTGGCAGAAACAGTGGTAGAATGCCATCTGGCCGTTTGCTGTAAACCATTCGAAGGACAGTCTCGCAGCCGCACGCTCCGAGTGTAGACGCTTCATCCAAATTCTTTTCTTTTTTTGTTTTTTTTTTTTTTCATCGATTGCACACAAAAGAGCAAAACAAACTCCAACTTTTTGAAATTTCGACAAATAAAGAGCCATAGCGTTTATAGGAGTTTTGCGCACGACGTTAGCTCAGCACAAGCGCTTCAAGCACACTGAAGTTTGGGGCTTGTTTTAAACCATGTAGACAGCAGCGCTTCTACCACGCTTCTACCGAGGTCACCTGGCAGAAACTGTGATAGAATGCCGTCTGGCGCATGCTGTAGAATGCCATCTGGCCGTTTGCTGTAGACCATTCGAAGGACAGTCTCGCAGCCGCACGCTCCGAGTGTAGACGCTTCATCCAAATTCTTTTCTTTTGTTTTTTTTTTTTCATCGATTGCACACAAAAGAGCAAAACAAACTCCAACTTTTTGAAATTTCTACAAATAAAGAGCCATAGCGTTTATAGGAGTTTTGCGCACGACGTTAGCTCAGCACAAGCGCTTCAAGCACACTGAAGTTTGGGGCTTGTTTTAAACCATGTAGACAGCAGCGCTTCTACCGCGCTTCTACCGAGGTCACCTGGCAGAAACTGTGGTAGAATGCCGTCTGGTGCATGCTTTACGTTTATGCAAGAAATGTGTGTTCATGCAGTTCCTCCACCTCCACACTGTACGAACACACACAAATCAATCACACACACCCAACCATCACCACCACCAAACTACACTGACGCGTTTCGAACTCAACCAGAGCTCATCTTCAGAGCCAGCACCAAAATCGTATGCTATGCTACCAAATGTTAAACATTTAACATTTGGTAGCATAAACAGATTGATTCATTATGGCATGGTTCTATAGTGGCCTAGGAATCAAATTGGTTGACTGCATTAATGCACGGACAGCCACTCATTTTTCCCGCTTCATCAGGCTGCTACAATTTTTCTATTGAATCACCGAGTTCAGAAGCACTCTTCAATTTACTGGTTATGTAAAAGAAATTCAATTTTCAAAATGCAATCCGTTCTGCCGGTGTGTATGGAAGCAATGAATCAATGAAAAGAGCTTGATGAAAAGATTCATTTGGTTCGAGTGAACTATATTTCCCTAAGGATAGCAGGATGCTCGTAGCTTTAATAAAGAGAGTATTTGCGTTACTATGTTAGAATGACAAGCTTTTTCGATCCTACTAGAAGAAAAAAAGTGTCTCAAAACTTCCATGTACCTAATCTTCGATTCTTTAATTTATTTACGGTCATTTTACCCTTAAAAAGGTAGAGGCAATTTACCGACTACATGCATTGTCTGGGAAATTCAACGTTATCGCTTTTATAATACGTAGCTATAAAAATATACTTTACGAGTATCAGGTATGCATTCAATTGCTGCTTTAGATTCTGTGGTAGTATGCTTCAATAAATGGGGCTTTATTAAGGGTTAAATTGATATAACTATAAATTAATAAATTTAAAAGCCCCCTACGAAATTTGGTCACACATACGTTTAAAATAAAGGAAATGCCTATTATGCGTCTAAGATCCCTTCCGCAGCTAACAAAAAAACTAAAACCATTGACAAGAAACCTGCTTTCGAATAAAAAAAACCGCATCCAAATCGGTTCACTCGTTTAAGAGCTGTGATGCCCCAGACAGATACAAAGACAAACACAAACACACACATATATCGGTCCAACTTATAACACCCCTCTTTTTGTTTAGGGGGTTAAATATGGACAAGGAAGTAATAAAACATTTACCACGTAAGCCGAAGCAGCAATTGACTGTTGAAAGATGAAGTAAAGAGTTGCATTTGTCTGAAATCGACCCGATCGCATTTCCTTGGGGAGGTTGTAGTCGCAATGTCGCAAGGAGCAGAAGAGGACTTAATTATCATACCCCAAATTGACTGGAGCAAATCTGTACTGACGTTTAATTAGTGCCAGGAGAAATCTAACCAATTTTATTAGTTAATATCGATAAAAACCGGCCAAGTACAAGTCGGACTCGCGCACGAAGGGTTCTGTACCATTACCTCGATGCCCCTACGTAAATCATCGAAACTCAAAATTGCCGTTTTTTTTTATTCGTGCAATCTACTTCTTTTAAGCTATATTTTACACCCCCGAAAGGAAAAAGAAAATTCTTATTTTTAAGCAGATATTTGAGTCGTATTTTAAAAGTGAATATATTAATATAACTAAATATTCTGTAAATATTTCAAGCGTGTACCTGTTGTCGTTATCAATATCGAGCAAAAACGAGCAAAAAAAATCACGTCTCTTGGCCCGGGTGAGCGGTTAGTTACGAAGGAGTGTTGACGTCTCTCGATGAGAGCATAGCATAGATGTCGCTAGTATCGCTGCAAAAGTGATTAAAGCAAGCTGAGCTGTGCGATGCATAGGAAAATTTGTGTTTAAACTCCTGACCAGTTGGTGCAGTGGTCCAGTGGTGGTGTAGGGGTTTAGCACGTGGCACGGAATGCTGAGGACCTGGGTTCGATTCCCAGTGCTAATCTCTTTTTTGGGTTTTTCTGTGCATCCATGTTTCAGTTTGTAAAGTATGAAAGTCTATACTGGTAACTAAGTTCTACTGCGACATTTCATCGGGCAAGCTTTCAACCATTCCTTTGTTTTCCGCCAATCCCCACTCTTTGTCGTTTTTAAAGGAGGTCTCTTGGTATTTTAAATGTAAATTAATTCGATTGCCTACCAGTCACCACAAAGGCTTGAGAAAACCAACATAAGGCTTTACTGCAGAACTTTTCCATTGTTCAATGTTCGTATAATTTTTCTTTTATGACTGGAACTAAATCTGTTATAGAGGCAGAGATATTTTATTGAATGGACTTTTAGTTTGCGGAGGATGCAAATGAATTTTGCGATGATTGCTTTAAGTTTACACATATGTTAAGAGTACATAATTGACCGCAACAATTTATATAGTCGGAACTACGTTTTATTACAATTTTCATTTTATTAAAATTTAAATGTCTTAAAATAATTTGTAGAGGTACAGTCGAGTTCACCAATATATGCATCGCTAACCATTCATAAATATCTATACATAGACCTTATGTTACCAAAATAACGTCTATGTATAGATATTTATGAAATGTTGGCTGTACAGATATTAGTGAACTCGACTGAACATCTCTCTGAAATTTTAATTTTTCATGTACGATAATGTTAATTGCTGAAGTCGATATTTGTCTGACACTCACCCTACTGATCGTATTATTATATTACTAGCTGTTGCCCGCGAATCAGTCTGTATTCAGCAGTAGACGGCTTTTAATAATAATAATAATAATAATAATAATTTATTTCTAATAATCCTTGAAATACATTACAAAACAATATACAATTCATTTAAATTTAAAAAGAGAGCACATGTATGTACACAAGTGGGATGTCTGGCGGACCCCAAACTAGGCTGAGCCTGTATCTTGAGGCCCTGGAGTGCATTATGTGAATCGATTTAGAGTTAATGATCTTGATACATTTGATTAATGACTTGAGTATTATAAAAAGGACACCAAAAAAAAAAAAAAAACAACAAATAAAATATAAGCAAAAATTAAAATAAAAATAAATAAAAATAAAAGCAAAGAAGCGCACAGAAATTTTGTGTGTGTGTGTGTGTGTGTGTGTGTGTGTGTGTGTGTGTGTGTGTGTGTGTGTGTGTGTGTGTGTGTGTGCGTGTGTGTGTGAGTGTGTGCAAGTTATGCATATGCTAAGTACCGGCGGGAACAGAAAACAGCTGGAAAGAAGGGCCTCCGTGTCACTGTACGACAAGGGCGTTAGCCACTTTTTCACCATCAACTTAACCCTCCCCACCGAGCAACGCTGAATGCTAAGTACTTTGCAAATATTATTATAAATTTTTGACTGATATGATGATGAATATTAATACATACATATATACAATCACGCCTCCTTCTCGGCTAAGAGCAGGGGCTAATTGTTTCCACCTGCAATGATCCTGACATTCATCATTGGCTTCCACAACACTTATTAGTGTTTTTATACACGCCCGTCGGTATAGGGTGTCCTGACTTTTCTTAAAGACATTATAATTATGATGATAAATATTAAATCAAACATCATAATGATAGTCTAGTACAGGGATCACCAATAAGTTTCATGACGGGTCAAGTTTTTATATTAATAACAAGCTGAAGTGTACAAAATGTAGCCTACGACCTATTCTCAGACCTATCGAATGTGGAGAAAAAAGTTTCATAAAAATCGATCAAGCCGTCTCGGAGGAGTTCGATAACAAACACCGTGACACGAGATTTTATATAGTAGACTAGCTTTTGCCCGCGACTTCGTCCGCGTAGAATTCCAATTTGTGGTAAAGCTCCTTCATCTCTTTCATTGTATAAAACAAAAATCCGGCACCGGCAACATCCATCATTATTATCATTTCATCATGAGTATCAGTTAGTGAATATTATAAATCCCGTTTATTCCCTATCCCGCGGGAATTTCAACAAATTTGTCCTTATTCTTTGCAAAATTACACTTATTTTTATCCCGCGGGTATTTTGCATTTTCCCCGAGAAAAGTAGCCTATGTCCTTAAAGCTTTCTACCGATAAAAGAACTTTTAAAATCAGCCGCGTAGTTGAGTTCACTTATTTTTTTCCCGTGGGAATTTTGATTTTTCACGGAGAAAATAGTCTATGTAAGTAAGGGTTAGTGTAGCTACTCACTAATAGGTGAAAGAAATTTTCAAATCAGCCCTGAAGTGAAATTCACTTCTTAATATCCCAGGGGAATTTTGCATTTTACCGAATAAATAGTAGGTAGCCTATACCAATAAAGGATAGTGAAGCTTTCTATTGGTGATTTTTTTTTAAACTAAGCCCCGAAGTTAAGTTTACTATTTTCTATACCGCGGGAATTTTGCATTTATCCGGAAAAAAGCCTCCTATGTTAACCAAGGACAGTGCATCTTTTCTATTGGTGTAAGACATTTTAAAATGAGCTCCGAAGTTGAATTTTCTTTTTTCTATCCCTTGGGAATTTTGCATTTCCCCGGAAAAAAGTAGCCTATGTCAATAAAGGATAGTGTAACTTTTTACTGGTAAAAGTTTTTTTTTTAATCGGCTCGGAAGTTTCAGAGATTATCTATCCCACAGGAATTTCCAAAAATCCTGCAATAAGTTTTTTTGTTGTTATGGTCATTTTCGTTAATACTGTATTTGAAAAGATTAGTAATTGTAGTTACGGAGATATGGTCCAGTTGATTTGAGTACCTACATATATAAATCCTGATTTAACTTTATCCCGTGGAAATTTTCAAAATTCTTTATATTCGCTTTATATTCTAATAGTCTAATTGCATGCCCAATTTGTACAGTTTAGTAATCTTCGTTATGGGCATAGGGTCACTCTTGATGAAATATATAAATCCCGATTATTCCTTATCCCGTGGAAATTCCGGAAAATCCTTTCTTATCGGATGCCTACGTCATACAAAGAACACACCCTCCACGTTTTAGGTCTCTACATACAGTGGTTTAGGCTGTGCGTTAATCCGGCAGTCAGTCATTTAGGACTTCAGGACAAAGCATTTTATATGTATTTGCATTGCACCAAGCTTTTATGCGAGTTCAACAATGATATTTGAATACTCAATTCGATTTTATTCGAAAAAGGTTGAACTCGCTAAAAGCTTCATCATCATCATCATTTCAGCCGTAGGACGTCCAATCATTACGGTTGGAAGCGACTTGCATCCACCCTGAACCTGCGGCCTTCACCAAAACGTCCGTCCATCTCGTTGGTGGACGTCCCACGCTGCGCTTGTAAAAGCAAAAGCTTGGTGAAATGCAAATACTTAATACATATAATTAGCTATTATCAGAGATCAGATCAAGACGTGGTTGACAAACGTAGACAAAAATGGTTTGCAATATTTGAAGTTTCGTTTCGTTTACAATGTGTCAAAATAAAATGTAATTTAAATCAAAAGCACTAAGGAGTATTGATATCAACTTCGAAGCAAATCACCCCCAAAATAACTTTCTACTACTTTTTGACCCCGTCAAGGGATGAATTTCAATAAAATACGAAACACGTCTTCCATCAATTTTGTTAAAGAATGTTTATGCAAAATTTGAAGTAGATTGGACCAAGGAATCACGATGTCTCATACAAACTTTGCCCCCCTTTTTTACCCCCTTAGAAGTAGAACTACGGAAAATCCTTTCTTATCGGATGCCTACGTCATACAAAGAACACACCCTCCAAGTTTCAGGTCTCTACGATCAGCGGTTTAGGCTGTGCGTTGATCCGTCAGTCAGGACAAAGGATTTTATATGTATAGATTAATAAACATTGCAGTGAGTTTATTAAGTAAGCAAAATGTAATCTGCAAAAGTCACAAGTTCTTTTTACATAACAATGTGTAAAGTGTATTTTTTTTGCGCGGGATACATTTTTATTGAATTACTTACTCACAATCAGTAAAACAAGTTACTGTTTGCTTAAGATCCGCTCAAAATGGGGCGGTAGTTCGGATCCAGACCTCAGTCCGCCATTTGGTGACCCCTGGTCTAATGTATCCGCTTTTGTCTCTAATACCATGTGCTTCTAGAAGAATAAACTAAGCTAAAGTACAGAACCTTTCCAAGACTGACTATAGAGTTAGCATAAAACATTAATGTAAGCTACCATATGTCAGTGCATGCGGACACAGCTGCTGTAGTCTGAAAGTGCTATGGCTTTTGAGGAAAACTTCGCTAGTATAGTCGTTACGTTCTAGTCACAAAGCTCTTAAAACAAGATGTGCTTTTAGCCGATATCAGTCATATACATCGTAAGAAACATAAGTCTCTAGGACATAAAATTAGCGACACCGAGTCAGAAAATTAAGATTTATTTAAATAACATCACGGAACAATTCACACCAAAAAAAAGCAAAAAAAAAAGTAAAAAAGCAAAGGAAGCTAAGCAAAGCTTGTGTTATGGGTACTAAGCAAAGGATAAACATACTTCTATAGATAGATACATACATCCATACATATTAAACACCCAAGACCGAGAATGATAATTCGTATTTTTCATACAAATGTCTTCCCCGACACGGGAATCGAACCCGGGACCTGAAGCTTCGTAGTCACGTTCTCTAATCTGGTCGTCGTGATCCGAAATGGGCCAAAAGTTGGGCTGGCGTCCCGAAATATGTAACTAGATCTCCTTCAACTTTTTCAACGCCAACGACGGCTATACGGGTCACAAAGCATAACGTCAAAGTTATCTTCACGCAATGATTATAAGGTTCAATGTAGCTTCACGTTTTGGCTAGATTTGGCGTTAAAAAGGTTAAAAACAGGGAGACCTCGTAACACAATTTTTAAATCAAGAAGGTGTTGCAAGCAGATTAAATTTCAAAAATTTTTTTATAGACCTCATAAGAGGACTCAAAGTCAGCCAACTAAATAAACTTGGAGTTGTACTTTGGGATTTCGAACTTTCGGCCATATATCCATTCGACGTTTTAATATTCGGCCTTCCGTCCATAGGTCTTGTGAAATTCGATTTTTTGTACTTCGGTATTATAATACATACCCTGTAAAATATGAACAGGTTTATGTAGGTGGCGAAAATTGATTATTATTTCTGCATTAAATATAATACTTAATTATACACTTCTACATTTATACTACCTACTTACTTACTTATACAGAATATCAACGTGAAAATGTCAAAAGATTGGGAAGTATGTATGAATGTTAACCCTTTATTGTAAAAAAATAAAGGTAAAATGTAAATTATTGACAACGGTTCATTTCCACCAGTCAACCTTCATTTCTTTATTTATTTATTTTTTCATAAATTTTTATGGACTTACTTTAAATAGAATTATCAAGTTTCAAAATACATAACACTGATTTATCATGACAACTTTTGTCATAACGTTCATTATAGAATAATGACATTCTGTATAATAAACGAAATGCATTATGCATACTAACATTTCGCCGGTCCCGGAGAACAAAATGATAACCACCATTATCTTAGTTTTATTTTTATGCCATATTTGGAATCCGTAGGTGCCAATGCACCAGCTCAATTTTTTTCGTAATTTTTGTACGGTAAATGACAAAATTGAAACATAATACAATACTATTCAATTTTTTTATTTATATACCTTGTAACTAGAATAAAAGTGTGCAATAATTTTATCATAAAATACTGAAAGCTCATCGCACGACAAACATCTATATTATTATGTTCTCGTCAAAATTAGATCGCTAAGTAATGATATGCGCAGTTATCTTTTTATTCTCGTCGCAAACCGCTAAATACTGTTCGTGCAATGGCGCTCACCAAAACTACGCATTTGAAACGGAACTCTAAAACGTCTTGCCATATCCTTTTGTCACATTGCACGGGTCGAATGTAAATTGCAATGGTCTATATCGACATGTCAAGTGCTAAGGGTACGTGGCAATGTTTATTTACAATAACAAACTGCCTCTCAATGTGATCTCAAACCGGCTCGCGAAAACATTGTGTCGGCTTTTTAGTGTTCGATTTCTAAAATTATATAATTATTGGTGTGATTGGAGTATAAGTGAAGTGAGTGACAATGAACAAACAAAGGACATCGCGTTTAATGAATATTATGAATAAACTGCGACGGATAAAAATGTAGTGACTACGAATCATATATATGATTTAAGACAAATATCTAGAGAAAAAAAAATATTGCGATGAAAATGATTCTGAATTGAACCAAGATTTCTCACCAGATGTGTCTGAATATTTGGCTAGCCCAGAGAGATTTCAAAATTTACAGCGCAGTTAGAGTTCTTCAAGCATTGGAGGAGACTCAGATTATTTAGAAAAACCCTCTCAAAATATAATAAGCACTCCATCAAATATATCGAACATTTCCCTCGTATTGAATTCTGTGAATTTTATAGCATCACCTTCAATCGTTTATCAACAACTTAAGGGAACTCCAGAAACAAACACTAATTGTTCTATTGATTTGACACCAACCTCAACACATGAATGTATAGGACCCTCTCATAAGAATTCAAAACGATGTCTGAGTCAAATATTCCCTAACGACGCTCAGCCGTCAACATCGTCTAATTCTATAGGTATTTTTGATAACCGAGAACAAGAACTAGCGTCGCCTTTTGACGGTAATGATTTAGATGAAACATTACAGAGGAATAGTAATTGTAGCAGTGTACTCTCAGATAAAACGATTATCGGTAATTCAAGCATGACGTATAGACCTGCCCACCAGAGTCCTGGCCCTCAGAGTCCTCCCTGTCACAGTTTTGGCAATGAGAGCCCGGTTCACCAAAGTCCTGTCCGTTGCAGTCCTGCCCATCAGAGTTCCGATCAGAGTTCAGCCCATCAAACTCTTGTCAATCATATTCCTGAGCAGTACACTCCCAACCATCAAAGTCCTAACCCTCAGAGATCTGCCCGTCACAGTCTTGACGGTGAGAGCTTGGTTCACCAAAGTCCTGTTCGTCGCAGTTCTGCCCATCAGAGTCCCGATCAGAGTCCAGTCCATCAAACTCCTGCCCTTCATAGTCCAGAGCAGTACTCTCCCAGCCACCAGTGTCCTAACCCTCAGACTCCTGCCTGTCACAGTATTGACAATGAGAGTCCGTTTCACCAAAGTCCTGTCCGTCGCAGTCCTGCCCATCAGAGTCCCGATTACAGTCCACATCAAACTCTTGCCCATCATAGTCTTGAGCAGTACACTCCCAGCCACCAAAGTCCTGACCTTCAGAGTCCTATCCATTACAGTCTTGACAACGATGGCCAGAGTGAGGGAGACTCTGTGCACGCCAACATTGAAAGAGAATTAAAAAATAGAGTCGTGTACACCCCGGACCAGATGTACGCAATCATTATGAACGAGAAAGTCAACGGAGAAAAGTACAACGTTAAAGAAATGCTTCAAAAGGAGTTTTATAACATAAAAGAACTAATAAATAATAAAAATTGGGTCAAAAATGAGGTAGGGCAAAAAGTATCATGGACACAGATAAAGGAAGTGAGAGTCGCTTGCTCACAGCCCTCAATTTTACAGTATAAAAATGATTTTGATTCTGGATATTCTCTAATGAACATAGAACCTGTCCAAAAAACAAAAAGCAAGCGGGGAACCAAGACAAACAGCAGTTCCTTAGTCAACCCAAATCCTGCCTCCGATTTTGAACATGCCACTCAGAATATATTGAGAACTCCGTCAACTATTTCAAATATTTCGCTTATTTTGAATGCAGCAGATTTCAGAGCATCACCTTCACCGACAGTCGGTGGAAATAACAAGATTAGTACTTCTGATTTGACACCAAATTCAAAGCATGCGTTGAATGAATCTTCATTGCAGCGGTCATCAAAACGATGTCTAAATCAAATATTCCAGAACTGCAACCAGCCCTCGACCTTTGATGCTTACGAAGGTGACAAGCACAAAGAACAAACAAGGACCCTTGATGCTACTGATTTGGACGAAACTCTACAACCAGAAAATAATACAGAAAGTATCTTAACGAACGAAACGATGATCAGCAATGAAAGCACAACAACGAATCAAAGTTAACCGATAATAATAAATAATAAAATAATGAAAGTCAGTGTTTCTTCTGCAGAGCCGTCAATTTTAAAACACAAATTTTAATATGACGTCGATTCTGAATATTTCCGAATAAACACAGAGTCAATCCAAAAATTAAGAAGCATGCGAGGTACCAGACAAACACTTAAATCTATAGTCAGCCCAAGCCCTGTCCTTGAAACCGAACTACCAGACCAGTATTATACACCCAGCTCTTGCCAATTATATTATGCGACGACCTGATTAGCCTTTGTAAGGCAGGTGATATTCCAAGCTACTATCATGCTTTTTATGAGTCCTTGACTTATGTAAAGAACTCTGAAATGAATAATGATGATGAAGATGATGATCAAGAATAAGAATCAAGTAATAAGTACCTAATAAATTGTATTGTTTTAGTTTTTTTCGAGATTCTGTTAATTTTAACCTAATAATTGAAATAAAGCCAAAGTTGATTACCATGCTATTGTTTCATTGCAATACCAGATAAATTACATTATCATAAAACAAATTTCACAATATTAACGAGAATAAGATGATATGTAACTATTATTTTTACTAATCGAACCGTAAAAATTGTAGAATAAAATGATAAAACAACCATACAATACGTATTTTAAACCCTTGAAAAAGCGGGAATAAAATGATAATCGACTTTATAAATCACAGATGATGATCGATTTCCACTAACTTCTAATTTATTAAATAACTCCTTTATAATATGTATTATATAAGTGACATTAAAAAAAGAAGAATTCTTAAAAAATTAGCTTTCCGTAACGCTGACTATCATCAGTTTACGTCCACTTGTTTAGAAGTAATTGGCAAAAATGTGTTTTTTATTTTTCCTGAAAAGTTACGTTTTTGCGATTATCATTTTATTCGCCGGAGGCGGCGATTTGTTAAAGCAAATCAGGAGCCAAGAGATTATTGACATAATGAAGTTCAGTGAAATACTTAAAAAATAGGTAAAGTTAGGTTAGGTAATTAGGGATAGGGTAAGTATTATACCTTGGCCCAAAACACCTTGTCTACATGGAAAAAGGGTTCCGCCAAGCGGAACACCGTCGACTTTTTCTCTGTCGTTTGCAAAATTTTCGAATAAGTGTGTCGCTAAATGTAAAATGTTTCACCGGAATTGGATGCAACCGACACAGAAATTTAATTTAAACTTTACACATAAAAAATCAAGAAATATGCTCTTTTGTTCGACTAGGGTCCGGGGGAAGTATAATGGTTGTGAATGTACAGAATAAACAAAAAACCGGTTAAGAGCGTGTCGGACTCGCGCAAAAATAATTCAAGAATCTTTTAATTAACTTGGAATCATCATCATTTCAGCCGCAGGACGTCCACTGCTGGACACAGGCTTCCCTAATTGACGCCGAGTCATTATTAACTTGGAATATTTGTTCGAAATTATGTTGGGGTTCAGACCAGAGTGGCAGTGGGCAGGGCACATCGCTCGTAGAACTGATGGCCGATGGGACCAATGAGGGTTTTCTATGAGAGGCTATTTGGCGCTAGTATCGTCAAGTCCGCTTGACAACTTTGACACATTTGTTGTATGGGTGTAACGTCAAATAGACCTTACGATACGAACGCCATCTAGCGATATTTCACCTGTCAGAAAACCCTCATTGTACTCGAATGGTGTCCACGGACTGGTAGACGCAGTGTGGGTAGATACGCTTCTAACGAGATTTCTTTATTTATTTCTTTATTCATAAATTCTTATGGACTTAAAGAGCATAAAGCCATCCTTGGTGGAGTGATGGAGCGACGACCTGGTTAAGGTTGTGGGAAAGCGTTGGATTGGAGACGCAGGGCCGACCTGTTTGTCGAACCTTGGGGTAGGCCGTTCAGCAGTGGACGTCTTTCGGCTAAAATGATGATGATGATAACTTTCATAATACTCAGATATAAATATTCCCAAGGGATCAATGTAAAAACGACCAATAACAATGTACCACCGACGGTGCTGGCATTATGCTGAGCCAGTGTCCGATTTGCAACCGTAATGACGCACTCTATCATTATCCTTCATGTTGTTTGTATTTGCTACAATATTGGTGTGTCTTGTACTGTAATCACTACATAGTATAAAACAAATTCGCTTCCCGCTGTCTGTCTGTCCCTATGTATGCTTAGATCTTTGAAACTACGCAACGGATTTTTAATGGGTATGTATTACAATACCGAAGTACGAAAGACCGAATGTATTAAAACATCGAATGGGTCAAAAGACCGACACGATTTTTTTCTGAGACCGTTAATTTTTTAAGATTGTTATAAAACAAACCTAACCTAACCTAATGGGTTCTGTATGATGCCGTTTTAATAAATTCTGAAAAGTTTACGGTTTCAGAAAAAAATCGTGTCGGTCTTTTGACCCATTCGATGTTTTAATACATTCGGTCTTTCTTACTTCGGTATTGTAAAACACACCCATTTTTAATAAATAGAAAGATTCAAGAGGAATGATACATAATACATGCATGATATAGTTGAGTAAAACTGATAATTTTAGAGGTTTCTAATGTGATGTCGTAAATAAACGCATTTTTTGCGCTTACATTGCAAACGCTGGCTGAACCCTATGAGATAGGTCAAAATAATGTAGACAGTATTGCACATCTTAAAAAGGTCTACAAAAAAGTCTGCAGTGATATATGTCTATCTCTTAGGGATAACCCACAATAACCATTAACCAATAACCTTTTACTTTTTACGAGAAGAAGACGAAGAGTTTTTTCTGTAGTATATTTAGTATCAGCATTGCACCCGTGCGAAGCCGGGGCGGGTCGCTAGTAAATGTATATTCTTTCTTTATAAAATCCCAAAATCTTAACCTTTTCGACGCCAACGACACATATATATCAGCACCGCAGGTTCTACCCCAATGACTGATATATCAATCACGGCGTGCAGAGCGATAACTACCTACAAGCATTTCTGTAGGGTTCAACTTCGCGTTTGACATTCCGATGTCATGGCGTATAATATGGGTGAGAGCTGTTGTATTTGACAGAGCGTTAAAAAGGTTAATCGTTAGAGGCATGCAATTTTGCACAGGTCTAGGTATAAAAATGTAATTTCAGGGAATTCTCGTGGAAACTGAAAATCTCGGAATTCCAATTCACCTGCCAAAGTTAAATGCTACTTATTAATAAAAGGTACCAATGATTTACAGTAACTGATTTATTTTGAGAGTAGTTTAGAAATAGTTCAAAACAAAGTTTCCCTAATTTAGTTTGGCGCCCAAACATGCGTGAAGGTGTGGAATGTTGAAATGGCCGGCAAACTTATTGGTTTGAAGTATTCGATATTATTAAATCCTTTGAGCAATGGAGTGTGATATAGTCATCATCATCATCTCTAGCTTATAAAATTATGTCGAACTACTGAGTACAAGGGTATGTATTACAATACCGAAGTACGAAAGACCAAATGTATTAACCTTGACATACATATTTAAATTTGATTTGCATGTCGTTATCATACGACTGAATACTGTACTTGAAATACCTACCTTAATACCTTGTATTTATATTCTGTGTATTCTGGAAAATAAATGAATTATTATTATTATTAAAACATCGAATGGTTCAAAAGACCAACACGATTTTTTTCTGAAACTGTAAGCTTTTCAGAATTTATTAAAACGACATCATACAGAGCCCATTAGGTTAGGTTAGGTTAGTTTTATAACAATCTTAAAAAGTTAACGGTTTCAGAAAAAAATCGTGTCGGTATTTTTGACCCATTCGATGTTTTAATACATTCGGTCTTCCGTACTTCGGTATTGTAATACATACCCGAGTACAACCACCTCTCAGAATGAGAGGGGTTGGGCAGTTCTCACGCGGACTTAGTATGGAGTAGAAACTTCACATACAATACAAATTTCACGACGCCAAAACTCCTTGATAGTCCATACGTCGACTAGACCATCACGATTTTTACAGCTATTGAAATTATAATGAAAACATTTTGCTTGTTGTAAATTAATAATGTATAGATAAACATTATTCAAAAACATAAACAAACTGAAATGTTTACGCATTCACGAGATTATACTACGAAAATAATAAGCAGTATTGAAAATTACAATACAACAATTTCAAGTGCAAACAATGTTTTGTGGGCAGTAAAAATCTTAAATGCGAGTATCTTGATACAATATTTGCACTTATCTCATGAATTAAAATAACGCAATACAGGGATGCTCAAATTGTGCACGTTACAAGATAAAATATTGAGGAGAGAATGACGATGAACGAGTAGGTGTATTTTACTTACTTTAATAGCGTCATTACTTTGTTAAAAATGTAGTTGTGTTAAAAACCTACATATAGGTAAGTAATAAAATAACAAGGTTCTACTACTCTGATATATATTGTTTAGTTTCTTGCCTTATTTTTTTCATCATTGTAAAGCTCATGGTAAAATTTTTAATGTAAATTCGCACATGAATTGCGAAAAACTCGGATTCCGGTTTGAACCTACGATAGTCTGATTGAGAAGCAATAGGTCAAAGCACTAGGGTACCTACCTCGGCTTTTTAACTTCACTTAAAACACTATTTATAACTATCGCTTTCACTTTTTATTATAATTAACTGTGCTGTATTGATTTGTACTGATGAAGTGTTACGATGGCCTCCCTCCTGGTAAAAAACGGAATGTCATTGGCACAGCGCTATCTAGCGAGAACAATTAGAACTAATTCTCAACACAGGATTAACATTGTATAGGTACATTATAAGAAATACTGCAATCTGAAAAAGTTTGAACATCTGTGATTTAAAATAATCTCATTTACGTCAAGCGTGGACGTAAGCAGAGAGTCTGTTATGTATGAATTGAAATACGTCCATTTTACACTAGACAATGTATCCGTTATATTAATTACTAGCTTTTGCCCGCGGCTTCGCTCGCGTGTACCATGAGTATTCCAAAGATCTAAGATATCAAGCAAGCAAGCATGCACGCAAGCAAGCAAGCGTGCAAGAAAGCGTGTAAGTAAGCGTGCAAGCAAGCACGACTAAACTTCAGGTAGATACGGTCCTTTACAGTATTTCTTTGTATACAATGTTTTTCACTAATTCGGAAGCGGGCACTAAAAATCTGAATAACCAGAAAGAATACAACTAAAGGTCTATACGTGCATATAATATTCAAAGAAATTTCCTATAACTCCTAACCGTTAAGGAGTTTAATCTTCCATTATCAGCTCACCTGGATAACCTGAAAAAATACAACTATCGGTCTCTACATACCTATAATATTTGAAAAAATATTCTCAACTCCTAACCGTTAAGGAGTTTTACCTTCCATCATCAGCTCATCAACATGAGATGATGTCTACCAGACGCAAACACTTAAATATCTTGAGAAAATATATAAAAAACGTAATGCGTGCATACAAAATTTGAAGGTTGCCCTCGATTTCCCTGAGATACCGTCATCAGATCCTGATTTGGTGACAATGGGACCATCTCAGGAGTATACGTATTATATTCTTTCGAATAAAAAAAAAAATTAAAATCGGTCCACAATTGTCCGAAAAATCGGTGAACATACCTACATAAAAAAAATACATACAGTGGAATGCATAACCTCCTCCTTTTTTGAAGTCGGTTAAAGAACCCTTTGTGGCCTACTTACAGTATAAACTTTTGAATTATGAAATTTTATATTTCTACAACCAGTAAAACGCAAAATCCCGTTTTTTCTCGTTCCCGTAAGAATTTCGGGAAATGCTGTATTAATGCACCCCTACACTCCCCAAGGAACCCACTTGCCAAATTTCAGCTTTCTACGACCAGTAAAACGAAAAATCCCGTTTTTTCCCGTTCCCGTGGGAATTTCAGAAAGTCCTCTCTCAATGCTCCTCTAAACTCCCCAAGCAACCTACATGCCGAATTTCAGCTTTCTACAACCAGTAAAACGACAAATCCCGTTTTTTCCTTATCCCGTGGGAACCCTTTCTTAGTGCACCCCTGGACCTTATAAGGAACCTACATGCCAAATTTGGAATCTCTAGGCCCAGTGGTTTGGGCTGTGCGTTAATATGTCAGTCAGTCAGTCAGTCAGTTTCTTCTTTTATATATTAAGATTAGTGTCCAAAATAGGTTTAAACTCGCTATTATCAGTGAAGAAATCCATAGATTAGAAAGTCTGAAAAAACTAATATACCCCAACATCTTAGGAAATCAGATTATTTACCTTATTATGTTTTGTCTAGGTGTGCGAATGTTTACGGAAAACTCACTTGCGAGTACTTGTTGCACTCGTATTTGTCAGAATAAAAAACATTGTAAGTGAATTTTGAAAGCGGCTTATTATGTGTTAGTGTATAAATATAGTAGGTATAGTATAGTATAGGTATATATATATATATGCTAAGTAGAAAAAATAGTGAGCTCAGCGGCCGTTAAATCTATTAAGATTTTGATGTTAATATTTGAAATATTTTTTTTGTTTGTTTAGATAATGAAAAAAAATTTTAGACCCAAAATTGCTGAAATATGATGTTTGTTACGTATGGAAATCTCGTGGGTCCGAGAATTAGAAAATTTTCTATAAACTGAATCGTCAAATAGTTCCATATAATAAAATTGTCGAACTTGGTCACAAATGCGACATGAAGAGAAAAACGGTTGGACATCCGCTCGACACGGATACGAAAGGATTTTTGCATAAGCTGAAACAGCGATGCTTTGCCCGCGCTTTGCGCTCATTCGGTCAATAACTTGATATAATCAGAAAATCAGCTTGAATCTACAGGCTTTGTAACGAAAAATGAAAAAATCATACGGATAGACTTACTTTGTAATGTTTTTGCATCAGTCGGTCGGCCAGCAATTTCAACCAAATTGTAGATGCCAATGCGTTATATTGAGCTTTGGTGGTGGCGACAAACCTGGGCTCACACCTCTGAATTTTTTGAAATTCATGTGCAAATTCACATTTGAAATTTACTATGAGCTTTACGGTGAAGGAAAACATTTTGAGGAAAAGTGGACGTACCTACTTGCGAAGCTCTTTCAAACATTTTGGGGAAATGTTGACATACTACTTGCGAAGCTTATTATAAGCAGATGAGATGGAGGGATGATGATGATTTTGATGCTAATTTCTTAACGCGTTACAGATTGGATAAGCAAATAATCTTGTTACTCCCGTATAAACAAGCACGTGATTCCATTTCTCAAAATTTAAGCTCATCGCAATTTCTGTTTGCAAGCTGTGACACTAATTTTATTGACACTGTTAATAAAATAAGATACAACAGGCATAATCTTAGCGAGAAAAGAGGAAGCTGGCCAAAAAAGCAAACAATCGTCGACTGTGTTTTTTTGTGATAAGAAACTGTATATTAGGTTGGTTTATGAATGGAAGTCAGTGATGCAGATTGAGAGCTAAGTTGATAAGAGTTCCCAGACAAGAGTGATAAAATGACTGTTATAGACAAAGCTAAGGATAAAAGTGAAGGTTGTGAAGATCACGTCGTTGGTGGGACATGTAATCAAGGTGTTGGTGAGGCAAATTAAAGTATTATTAGTTATAAAATAAAATAGATGTTATTATAATCAGAGCAAAAAATACAGCAGGATACTCTCTAATTTGATCTGCTTGTCATTTTGGTCGTTGCAATAACACGGCCGATTGGTTGGGAGTATGATTGTATATGGTTGATTATTTGACTGACGGCATTTTTTAATTGTATTTTGTGTAAATGTATCTGACTGACATAATTATAAGTACAAAATCAGATGATTGTATTATGACGTATATTCAAATAATAAATAAATAAATATTAAAAAAATATTGCGGGACAATTCGCACCAATTGATCTAGCCCCAAAGTAAGCAAAGCTTTTATTATGGGTACAAGGCAACGAATAAACAAGCTTATGTAGTTATTAAACATCCAAGACTCGAGCAAAACATTCATAATTTTACACAAATATCTGCCTCGACCGGGAGTCGAACCCCCAGACCTCAAACCTCGTAGTCAGGTTCTCTGAACACTTAGCCATCCGGTCTTTGATCACTGTGTCTTGTCAGTGATGACACACGGAACTGAGACGTGGTCGCTTACAATGGGCCTCATATGAAAGCTCAAACTCACTCAAAGATCGATAGAGTTATGCTCGAAGTTTCCTTGCGTGATCGAGTCAGAAATGAGGAGATCTACAGAAAGGAAAACCAAAGTTGTTGACATAACTCGGAGAGTTGCAAAACTAAAGTGGCAGTGAGATGGGAACATTGCTCGTGGGACTGACGGCCGATGGGGCAGTAAGGTTTTAGAGTGGTGACCGCAAGCCGGAAAACGTTTGTTTGAAGAAAGTATGAAAAAAAAAGAATACATATTAATTTTCACTTTAGATAAAGTGTCGTCTTTGACGCATTACATTTTTAACAACGGCTCAACCTAGTGAAACACTGACTAACAATCTCAATTAAAAGAAAATGAAAAAACTTTAAAATGAGTAAAACGAAACATTGTCGTCAATCGCAATTAAGAGTCCTTGTAAAAGTTTTGTTTCTTCTTTAAAAAAAATAGGTTCCTTGTTACACTGGAAAAAAGATTTCGGGTTGTGAAAAAGCGTCCGAAAAGGTTTGTGTAAATATACAACCACTGAGTGTTGCTTATTTGTTCTACTTTGCCCTCACGTGTGTTCACAAAGGTATTTCGTTGAGCTTGTCCAGCCAGTAACACCAAGTAGTTGACTTCGGTGGTAGGCTTCGGCCACGGCTGCTCACCACCCTATAGGTTGACTTGACTCTCGTTGTATTCCGGCCTGTTGCCTATAGAAGCCATTCTGGAGGAAGGGTCTGAGCAGTTGTCCAGCGCGCGCGTACCGGTTACAGTGCCCCGTATTTGTTGTACGGTTTGCATTGCTTGGGGACGCGCGCAACACCGCACTCAACTGCCTTCTTTCTGCTTATTCCCCTCAATTCAAGTCTAGCGTGAATGACCATTTACTAAGCAAGCGTGTTCCAGTGTAGACCTCATATTCTCTTGCCATCAGGCGTGATTGTGGTCAAACGAAAAGCTTATATTGTATAAAAAAAAAATCTCTTTTGTCTTTAAGGTTGGGGCTACCGACACCAGCAATGCGCGATTCTCTTCTGCTGCATAACGGTAGCATACAGCATGAGAGCTTGTATGGGAGTGTCACTAGTAGCTATGGTGAAAAGAACTGATGATCAACCACTCGCTAATATAAGTGACGGCAATGTCACAGAATATGGTGGATTCCTGAATGCACTGCTGCTTGTACCACCTGTAAGTGTCTTTGTTTAAGTATTTGAAGGTAAATGATGTGTGTGTTGGTGGGTTAGGCGAAATAGAATGATTTTACTGATGCGTCCGATTTGCTTACAAGGTAACCGCAATGACACAATACTATCTTTATTCTTCGTGCTATCTATATACATGTATTTTCTGTCTTTATTTATTTATTTTTTGAATCTGGATACTTGTTATACTACACCTGCGTCAGTCAGCCTACTTTTCACTCCAATAGTCTCACAGAAATGGGTTTCTCAACCGCTTTGTCTAGAGCTCGGAAACTCCACACAGGTGGTTTTTATAAAACGTAAATGATAATCGTGATGTGATTTTTGGGAATTCTTGTAGCAATTTAGTAAAATCCTGGAATTCCAGATCAATTGAATCCCACGAGTAAGACCGTGGTTAAAGACTTTATCATAATAGACAACATTTCATATTTCTAAGACTATAATTTTACTCGTTCTGTGTATTCTGTTTGGAAAGAGAAAGTCGCAGATAGTTTTAAATTTTCACTAGGATTATTAATTAATTTGTTACAATTTTTTAAAGATGTGCTTATTCTAAAAGAGCGCAACGATAGAATAGATCCATTACTTTTGTCTAGTCTCTGTTAAAAAAAAGTGATGACGTAAATTTGACGTTAAGGTTGTTATTTAACATTATTTAATTTAAAATTATGACAGCTCTTTTTTCTAGTGAAAAGGGTAAAGGAAACATATCTATTCTGTGGATGTGTTTGTAAGTTATATATGTTTTTAAATTTGTTGTATTTTTTTAAATATGGAGAAATAAATTATAATAAATATTTTTCCGTTTTCAGGAGGCGAAACTCTTTCGATTCCTGCAGTAATTTTCAGGTGTTAAAAAAAATGAAAGGTTTTCAATTGTGACGTTCTTTCGTTTACTGTTGATATTGAATCAGAGTGTGACGTAAATGTCTTATTACGCATACATATAACATGATAATTAAGTCTACGCAGTGTTTTGGCATTTTTATATAAGGTTTTATTTTGTTTTCTATTATTATAACACGCTCGTGGGTGGAAAGATCTCGTAAAGTCGAAAGATAGGTCAGTTTTACAACAAAAGTGACAATCCTTGTTTTTCCCGTGGAGTCTTTAAATGCGAATGTTTATTTGTTACCCTTTTACACTTATAGTACTCAACCGATTGTGATCAAATGCATGGAGAAAGTTCAACACCTTTAAAAGGACTTAGGATAATTTTTATTCGGGTGTAGTTTCCGCGAGCGTGCAGTGAACAATTTCATCGCAGACGATGTTCGCGGGCAACAGCTACTTTAAAGATTGTGGCTGCTTTCTCGAGACAAAATGCCCAAAATAATGACGGTGTGTTAAGAATAGTAGCATTAATTGGTTGGTCTAGAAATGCACCAGCCTTTAGGCTACTTAAAACCACAAATGAAAAGCTACTTTTTTTATTTCAGTACCCAAAATTCCAGTGGAGCAAAAGCGTGCAAGATGCAGTTCTTGCGTCATTCTTCTGGGGCTACATGGTGCTGCAGATTCCAGCGGGCCAGTTGGCCCACCGGTTCGGAACTCGGTACCTCCTCACTGGTGCACTGATGATTAACTGTATTGTCTCATTCAGCTTGCCTTGGGCTGCTTGCTATGTAAGTTACAAAGTTATTTTAACCATCTTACTTACTGTACTGTTTAAACTTTCGTGAATTTCACTCATTATTATACTAAACGGGACTTTTATCGCGCAAACAATATTTACCTCGTCATTTCGGCCACAACAGCCGTGGTCACGAGTTAACTTACCAAATCAACCACAACTCATGACTACTACGACCATCACCCAATCACACACAATGCCGAAACGTCGAGGTAAATATTGTTTGTGTGATAAGTCCCGTTTAGAATAATAATTACCTTACTTACCTTTTGATTTTGATAATGACAACTCTAACTCTTCTGATTCTTAATCTGAGTGTAGTCACACTCAGTTATAGTCATAACTCTGACTATGATTGTGATTTTAATTTGATTATTAATAAATTTTCGTAACACACGAAATACGGCGATCGAAACGCTACAGATGTCCCTACCCAAGTATATCAGTTTACGGATCTGATTCATAGAACGATATCATTCTTTTAAGGGTGGTTGGGTGCTTACAGTCATCTTCAGGATCATCCAAGGTCTGAGTCAGTCCTGCATAGTGCCGAGCATGCACACGGCTTTCGGGAAATGGACTCCCTTAGAGGAGAGGGGAAGACTTACTTCTTTCGCTTATGGAGGTAATCGATACATTTTGACTAACTTTATATTTATACACTGTATAGATTCAGGCGTTACTTGGCGGAATTCCATATAAAAATAAATGGGATACTTATTTTGCTTCTCCGCGAAGTAGGGGAGATAGGGGAGCATTGGGCACTTTTTTACTTAAGTCGTAATAAAAATGCTATTTTCTAACAAAATCAACTTTTTACTTCTTATTATAGTAGCACATAATATATTTGGCTTCAATTATCACGAAGAACGCTTATACAATTATAATCAGTCTCAAAATGGCAAGAGTTTTTCTAAACACTGTCAAAAGTGACCAAACCTCCCAATGGTCGGGTGGTTTGGGCACCTCAATAAATAAAAATAAATAAATATTAGGGGACAATCTGACACAAATCGGTGGTAAATTACTTGAATATTAAATAATGTAACTCGACAAACAATCAACTGTTTTAAACTAATAGTACTCAAATACTAAAGATTTAGTACTCAATACTCAGTATACTTACTTCAGTAATAAAATTTATCTAATATTCGGTATAACCCAGATGGGCTTATCAAAAGTATACTTAGAGCTGCCACGCTTGACCCATATTCTTGGGTTTGGCAATTTGGTTTTGATGTCTTTCAATGGGACACTTGATATAATCTTAAATATTTAAAGATTGTAACTACTAATTTTTAATAATCTTAAATATTTAAAGATTGTAACTAAGTTTAAGAATATTTTTTTTTTGTAATTAATTTGCAATAAACAGATTAAATTTTTTTTTTTTTTTATATATCTCCGATCTCTGGATATCTCTGTATTACGTATCTTCCCCATACGCATAAATTTAATAGTTGCCATAGAGTGACGAACTTCTTCAATTTGGCCAACATAGTGATAAGACAGTTTTTTTTAGTGTCAAATTTCACTAGCACATAATCCAAAAACCAATCAAAAACCAAAAAAGTCTTAAAACCAATACAACAACCGAAACAAACAATAGTGGCGGGAGCGTTGGGCATGCCCAAACCTCCCTCTAAAATTAGTGCTCAATGCACCCCACCCCCTCATTTCACAAATAAATTCAAATATGTTTTTGTAGTCTAATGTTTTACCTTAACTTATGCGTTAATATTAGCTTTCGCAAACACATAACTAGATGACAATACAGAAACTTACGCCTTTTCGCAGATCACGTTGTTATTTCCTTCGAAATCACATCAAAATATTTACTTTTGCACGCACAAAACGGTCGACGGCATGTGACACTGAGAACTAATTTAAATGGCAGATGACATTAGCTTGAGCGGTGTTGGTGGTTAGCCTACCAACAGTGTTCAAAATTAAGTAGCTTTCATACGACCCAAGAACCACTCAAGAACCTTTCGGTCCCATCGACCGTCAGATCTACGGGCAACTAACTTAACATAACATAACAACATCAACATCGACTTGTTTCGGGCTAATGTGTAGGTAAGGCGCCACGTATCAGCCCGTGACATGTCAAGTTAACACTTTCGCGCAAGCACCGTCGCTAGACGGCACATAATGATTAAAGTGTTGTGACACAACGTCTAATTACGCCATCCAAAAAATTTTCTCTACGCCTACAACGTTTTAGAACGTCCTCGGGTCTTACTAAAATCTTATAACTACATCATTGTGTCACAACATATCACAATTCGGAATCTGTAGCGCCACACAGAGTCGATGTTTTTGAGTTCTCTATAGGTCTCACTCACACATTATACAGGTGAGTCCACGTACACGCACAACGTCACTGGACGCTGCCTGTTCTAACCACCCCCACGTGATTAAACGTTGCTTGCTCAATAACGAACATAACATTTAACGTACATGGAGGAACGTTTATAAACGTTGACGTGATTAGTCGTTTGTTTCATACTTAAAAAGAACCGTAGCTCTGTGTATCAATAGTACGTATATGAACGTCGTTCTCCTTTATATGGATAAACAGTGTGTCCTAGCAAGTACTTCTGATGAGGTGAGGTGCTCGCGCGAAAGTGTTAAACACGTTTTAAGACTTGAGTAATCCATTTACTTTCACTATGACAGACCATCCACGGAAAAATAGTTCGATTATTAAATCTAGATGGCGCTGACATTATAGCCCGAGGCTATGAAAGCAAAACAATAAGACTACAGATGTTTCATATTACTGCAAATGTATTATTTTTCAAAAATATTGCATAATAATACATTCTTATTGTTTTGCTTTCAAAGCCTCGGGCCTCGGGCTTTAGTGTCAGTGCCATCTAGATTTAATAATCGAACTATTTTTCCGCGGTCGGTCTGTACTATGGCGATTGCTAATCCAGTCTATATCATCCTTGGTTTCACGGTAGTTTTATGTTTAAAGTATTTTGTATTTCCATTAATTCCAGGCCAAGCTCTAGGTACTGTCCTCGGTATGCCCATGACAGGTTTCATAGCAGCCTCTCCACTTGGCTGGCCAGGCATCTTCCGCTTCTACGGCCTCCTATCAGGTTTAGTGGGGGGAATGCTTTGGTGGCTTGGAGCTGACTCACCAGCTAAGCACAAGTCCATCTCGGCCAGTGAGAGGCGGTATATCGAGGAAGCTTTAGGGCAGACCGGAAATGAACACAAGGTAATACTACTTAATACCATCTATTTATCTAAATAGTACGGTGTCACAGGAAACGTATCAAAATATATAAAGTTTAAAACGAATAATGGACGAAATACATAATGGTCATAATACATCTTTGATCAATTATAACTGAAGATACACATTGCCGAACAAAATCCCCTTCAAAGAATGTCCGAACTTTTTTATTTGTTTACATAATAATTAAAATCATCACCTACACAGAAATTTGAACCTAGTCTTTACTTCATTACAGTCGAATTTCGGTTGACACTTGACTGCTAAACTTAACAATTTCACGCAACATCAGTATATTCTCAGTAGAAAAAAGAAGGCCACTTTTATCAAAGTGGCGCTCATTTGGCTCGGACATTTTCGGGCGCGCGACTGTGGATCTACAGTTATAATTGATCAAAGTAATACATACTAAAATTTTCTATGAAACTCTTGATAAAACAAATTTTTTAATCATGTAATCTACAGATTGGTTTAGGTTAGGTTAGGTTTATTTTATGAAAATCCTGTAAATATGAGAATTTCCAAGAAAATTGCATTATATCAAATGACCATTATGTACCAACGGTACTGGCTGAAAATCAGCGCTGGGGTGCTATAAACCTCAGCATTATGCTGAGCCAGTGTCCGATTTGCAACAGCAATGACACATTCTATCTTTAGTTTTTGTGTTGTCTTTTGTTTTGTAAAAATATTGATCATGTGCTACACTTCTAATATTATCGTATATCGCCAGTATGATATGGCTCTTGCGGTTCCAGAGATATAACGCTGTGACAGATGGACGAAAGGACAGACAGGCGAATCTCAGTAATAGGGAGCCCTAAAAAACGTTTCAAATTCTATGTTGTACTTTTCAGAAACATCTTCCGGTTCCGTGGAAGAAGCTGATGCGCTGTTGGGGTCTTTATGCTATAGTGGTTGCTCACACTGGCTACAACTGGGGGAACCTGACTCTCTATTCTGAAGTTCCAGCTTTCATGGATAAGATAATGAAGGTCAACATTAAAGCGGTAAGCTTTTTACACTAGATTATGTAAGTATCGTATGTAATAGTACATTAATGCAGAGGCCGTGAAGTAAGGGATTGATGGACGAGATTTGGGGTATAACAAGTCCAGCAATCCCTCTTCCGGCCGAGGATTGTATAGAGCTTTTCTCAAACATGCATCATCATCATCATCATCATCATCATCATCATCATCATCATCATCATCATCATCATCATCATCATCATCCATCCATCCAACCATCCATCCATCCGTCCATCCATCCATCCATCCATCCATACATCCATCCATACATCCATCCATACATCCACCCATACATCCATCCATACATCCATCCATACATCCATCCATACATCCATCCATCCATCCATCCATACATCCATCCATACATCCATCCATACATCCATCCATCCATCACCAGTAGTTTAGGCGGTTTTCTTAATATATAAAAGAAGAAACTGACTGACTGACATATCAACGCACAGCCCAAACCACTGGGCCTAGAGATTCCAAATTTGGCATGTAGGTTCCTTATAAGGTCTAGGGGTGCACTAAGAAAGGAATTTTCAAAATTCACTCCCTAAGGGGGTGAAAAGGGGGTTCAAAGTTTGTATGGGGAAACAAGATTATTTAGACTATTTTATTCGAAACTTCACAGAAGTACTTCTAATGATAAATGAGTAAACACCTGTTTCAGGATTTTTGAGAATTCAACCCCTAAAAGGGGGGAAAGGGGTAATGTTCGCGACCCGTTAGACACCGTGTCAAACACTGTGTCATCGCCGTGTGTACTTTCCAATGCAAGCCCAATCTTCCGGCAGACGCATATCGATCGCGGTCAAGCAAACACACTCTACAGAGCTATATTTTTTGTATCTTTAATTCTACGTAATTAAATTCAGTATTACTAGAAGTTAGCCAAGTTTTATTGAAGAGAACCCTGGAAGAATCCACAACATTTTTTGGCGACCGAAGACAGCACATTGCGCGGATGCGCAATACCTAAGGAGACGAAATAACTTGCAAACACGAAGTTCGTGACGTGGAAGGCGCGGTGCAGCATCAACTCCTGCCTACAGGACAACGAATCAGGGGAGTGCCCGTTCCTTTCTTATCCCACTAATCCTAATTTCTTCCAGAGAAAGTCTCAGCCGAGCAAGTACTGCCACGTTTCCGCATATGGCACGCGCAAGTGCTCAGTTTGCACTAGCCGCTTAAACTTGCATTTAGCTAAACTTCATTTAAAATAAAATACCTATTACAATCATAATCATATTGCGTTCCTATAAATATTTGCATCATTCTGTACCTACCTAAGCAATTTAAATTTTCTATTGCCTCAATCAAACTGTAACTCAAAAATTCTTCCCCTTCTTTTAATATAATTGAGCCTGCCTATCGTGCTTAAATCCTGCTAGTAAACACCTAAATAAAAAATTGCAGCATAATTGCATAGGTATTTATTGCATTCGCCGAACATTCCAGATCTTTCGTAAATAAGTCGACCGCCCGCGGAGAACATAAGATCACGCGGCTCGGCTACTGATCGGCGTGATTGCATGAATAGGCATCGCGGTGCAACGCAGTGCTAATCTGAACTGGTTTGCCGGATTAAACGGTATTTATAACATTTTTATTACTAATTGTTCATTACAATGCCTGACACAGAGTTAAAAGAGTTAATAAAAAAGCGTAGCACAATTAAGGGTAAAGTAACGGTTTTCAGAAATAAATTTAATGAATTTGAGAGCAATCCAAATATTACTTCTAGTCAAGTTAATGAGTTAGCGTTAAGGTTGGCCAGATTTGAAATTGTTTTCAACGATTTTGATACGTTAAGGGATAAAATCGAGTTGGTGAATGCTGATGGCGAACTGCTAAGGGAAAATGTCGAGATTGAAAACGATTTCTTTGATTTAATTAATTGCGCACAAGAATTTGTAGAAACACATAAACAAAAGTTTGCCGATGCTGATGATAAAAGTTTTAGCAGCCAATCGAGCCATCGTCAGATTAATGTTAAATTGCCACAAATACAGTTACCCTCGTTCGATGGCAACTATAACAAATGGCTTGAGTTTAGAGATACGTATACATCCATTGTGCATGAAAATGGTTCATTAAATGATATAAATAAATTTCATTATTTACGCACCTCACTTGAGGGTAGCGCCGCCATTGTAATTAAATCATTAGAGATCTCTGCCACCAACTATGCCATTGCCTGGAAACTTTTATGTGATAGGTACGATAATAAAAGGCAGCTAATTCATAACCATTTGCACTCTTTATTCCACATGGAGTCATTGACAGGGGAGTCAGATAAAGCTTTGAGAAATTTAATTGATCATATAACAAAAAATTTAAGAGCGCTTCAGAGCCTCGGCGAACAGGTGGACAGCTGGGATACTCTCGTTGTTTTTCTTTTTTCCTCCAAGCTTGACCCGAATACATTGAGAAAATGGGAGGAACGAAGAAATTCTCTGGAAGCCTTTCCAAAGCTCTCTGACTTTCTTGATTTTCTTCATAATAGGGCAGATGTACTGGAGTCGTTGTCTCGAAGCAGCAGCCACGTTGAAAAACCTGAAAAAATAAACCAAAAAAGATTAGATAAATTTCAAAAAACGTTTGTGGCCTCCGCTTCTAATACAGCGACGGCCAACTTACCTCAGCCATGCTGCTTGATATGTAAGGGTGACCACCGTGTTTACGCGTGTAATAAATTCCTGAATATGACACCTGAAACGAGATGTAATGAAATATATAAATTAAAGGTATGTCCAGTTTGTTTTCGAGGTGGTCATCGTGCCTATCAATGCCGAGCAATCCCATGTAAAATATGTGGGCGCAAACATAATTCGTTATTACATAAAACATATGTACCGAATAATATACCAGGAGCTAGTGCTCCGCAAGTTAGTAACGCACCATCAGGTGAAAATCATGTTATAAATTCATGCCCGGTCTCTTTGTCTTCATGTGTAGCAACGCAAGTATTGTTATCAACAGCCATAGTAGAAATCGTAAACAAAGAGACTGACCAATGTCATCGCGTCCGAGCATTGCTCGACTGCGGAAGTGAATCTTCATTCATGACTAAGTCTTTACATGAAAGGTTAAATATTCCCATTAGTGAAACTAAACCTGTTAATGTCACAGGTATTAATAATATATCATTTCAAGCATTACGACGGTGCAAAATAAATTTGCAAGCCAGGGATAGGTCGATTGAAAGATCGGTGCATTGTTTCGTAATCGAACAAATAGCAAGCAACCTCCCGGCTAACGAAGTCGATATTTCATCATTTGAAATACCTAAAAATGTGAAATTAGCTGATAAAGAATTCTATCGTCCCTCTCAAGTAGAATTGTTACTAGGGGCAGATATTTTTTGGGATTCTCTCATACAATGTCAAATCAAATTAGGTAAAAACAAACCGGTTTTACAGAACTCGCATTTCGGATGGCTTGTTGTAGGTCCAACCACATGTAGTTATAATAATTATAATGAAGGGCAAAACGACAAAATTCACTGTAATTTTAGCCACGAAATCAGCGTACAACTAAAAAAGTTCTGGGAGCTGGAAGAGCTGCCACAGAAGGAGAAGTGGACAGCCGAAGAAGAAGCGTGCGAAGCTCATTTCGTGGAAAATACTTACCAATTGCCCGATGGTAGGTTTTGCGTGAGTTTGCCTTTGAAAGAGTCCCCCGAAAAATTAGGTGACTCATTCACTACAGCAATAAAACGATTTCATCACTTAGAAAAGCGATTTGAAAGGCAACCTGACGTAAAACAACAATATTGTGAATTTATCCGGGAATATAAAAATTTGGGGCACTTAACAGAAATAGAAAAACCAAACGTAGTTAATTTTTTACCTCATCATCCTGTTTTACGCGAAAAAAGTTCCACGACTCGTTGCCGCGTCGTATTTGACGCGTCTAGTAAAACATCGTCTGGTCTTTCGTTAAACGACATATTGATGGTTGGACCTACAATTCAAGATGACATATTTTCGATCCTCACTCGTTTTCGTCAATATTCATACATTTTGATAGGAGATCTCGAAAAGATGTACCGCCAAATCCGTGTCAATGAAAAAGATAGGTATTTACAAGTAATTTTATGGCGGGAAAATAGTACGGAACCCTTAAAATATCTGCGCTTAGATACGGTCACATATGGAATGTCTTCATCTCCTTATCTAAGCATTCGATGCCTAGGTGAAATTGCTAAGACTTGTGATGACTCACTTATAAAAACCATAATAGAAAGAGATATGTATGTTGATGACTTGGTCACGGGAACTGATAGCTTAGAGCAGCTTATATACATTCGAGACTCCGTCTCACAAACCTTAGCAAAAGCACAAATGAATTTACGTAAAATAAAATCTAATTGTACCCAACTCTTTAATGACAATGCCAATTTCACTGAACAAGCGAATGTCGACTTTAATAACGAGTGCTCAACGCTTGGATTACGATGGAATCCGGCGTCAGATAAATTATTAATCAGCTGTTCAAAGGGCTTAAACTACGATGCAAACAACGACACGAATAAGTGTACAAAACGCACGATTTTGTCCACCACAGCAAGTATTTTTGACCCATTGGGTCTGTTATGTGTTTGTACAATTACATTTAAAATATTATTACAAAAATTATGGACATTAAATTTAGATTGGGACGATAACGTGCCAGAAAATATAAAACAAGTGTGGAACAAAGTCGTGCGCGGTTTAAATACTTTATGTACATTCCAAATAGATCGTCATGTATTGCACTCTAATGCACATAAAATAGAATTACATTGTTTTTCTGATGCCTCATTAATGGCTTACGCCGCTTGTGTTTACGTTCGCTCGCTGAGCGAGAATGGAACAATAATGGTCCGGCTGCTCTGTGCGAAAGCAAAGGTAATGCCTATCAAACCGGCTGTGACTATTCCCCGCGCGGAGCTATTAGGTGCATTATTAGCCAGTCGATTATACGACAAAGTTAAAAAGGCGTTGCGACGAAATATTGATAATGTTTACTTTTGGACCGACTCGAAAATAGTTCTAGCCTGGTTAAATATATTTAACACAAACAAAATGAAGTTAAAGACTTTTGTCTTACATCGAGTTTCTGAGATAACTGAACTGTCTCGCGGTGCTGAATGGAATTACGTTCCGTCCGCTCAGAACCCGGCAGATTTAGGTTCGCGCGGTGTATTACCCGACCAGCTGACATCGGACGGCATGTGGTTCGGAGGGCCGTCGTTCCTGCAGCACGGCGAGGCAGACTGGCCTTCTCATAGTGAATCAGTTGATTTAATTTCGGACTTGCCAGAACTTAAATCAACTGTTCAAGTTATGAACGCAACCTTACATCCACCAGTGGATTTAATTCAAATAGAAAATTATTCTAGTTTTAATCACTTGAGAAGGACAGTCGCGTACATTTTACGATTTGTTAATAATTGTAAACAGTCTATAAATAAATTTCAAGGGCCTTTACAGGTGCATGAATTACAATCAGCTGAAACAAAACTTGTTAAAATGTCGCAAATAAATTCATATCCTGCCGAGGTCAATAATTTAAAAAATCATTTGCCGATAAATAAAAAATCGAAACTATTGCCGACAGATCCATTCATGGATGCCCACGGCGTTATGCGCGTGGGTGGTAGATTACGTAATTCAGATTATACTTACGATAAAAAACATCCGACCATACTCGATAGTAAACATTATTTAAGCAAATTAATATATGAATATTTTCATTTACAGTTAAAACACACAGGACCTCAACTGCTCCACTCAAGCGTACGCGAGCAGTACTGGATTATAGGTGGAAGATTACTAGCAAGAAAAATTTATAAAAATTGTATAACTTGCAAGCGCTTGAGAGGAGCAGTTGCGTCCCAAATTATGGGAAATTTGCCAGCCCAGCGCATTGAGCCAGGGTACCCGTTTGAGGCCACGGCCATTGACTACGCAGGGCCATTCTTAATTCTCAATAAAAAAGGTCGTGGAGCAAGACTCATTAAATCATTTTTATGTATTATGTGTTGTTTGAAAACAAAAGCGGTTCATCTCGAGATTGCAAGTGATCTCAGCTCTCAATGTTTCATCCTAGCCCTCAAGCGGTTTATCGCTAGGAGAGGACGCCCTCGCGAGATTTTTTCCGATAACGGAAGAAATTTCGTAGGTGCGAGTAAGGAAATAGGTCTAGTTATATATAACTCTTGTAATTCTGTGTCAGAAGAATTCGCTAATGAACATATTCAGTTCAGATTCGCACCTGCATACTCACCAAATTTTTCTGGATTAGTCGAATCCGCTGTTAAGGGGGCTAAATTCCATATAAAAAGAATAATAGGAAACCTGCACTTCACATATGAGGAACTCGCGACGGTATTTGCGCAAGTTGAGGCTATTCTCAACTCGCGCCCTCTCTGTCCATTATCCTCCGATCCTCACGACCTGTCCCCGTTGTCCCCAGGGCACTTCCTCATCGGCCGACCGTTGACCTCGCTGCCGGCACCGAACCTCGAGGAAGCCAACCCGAATCATTTGCACAGATACGCAAAGATGGAGCAAGTCAGGCAACATTTCTGGGCCAGGTGGAGTCACGAGTACGTCGCGGAGCTGCAGCAGCGCTCCAAGTGGCGCGTGCGTCAGCCCAACCTGCAGGCGGGACAGCTGGTCCTCATCAAGCAAGCCCATGGCCCACCTTTGACCTGGCCACTCGGACGCATCGTGAAGCTGTACAAGGGCTCGGACGGGCTCTGCCGAGTCGTGGACGTCAGAACCAATAAGGGCGTCGTGCGGCGTGGCATTTCTTGCATCTGCCCCTTGCTGGAGGAGGAGGGAGATGCTGATCAACCTACTTAACTCTTGAAAGCCGGAGCTTTCAAGGCGCGGGAGCATGTTCGCGACCCGTTAGACACCGTGTCAAACACTGTGTCATCGCCGTGTGTACTTTCCAATGCAAGCCCAATCTTCCGGCAGACGCATATCGATCGCGGTCAAGCAAACACACTCTACAGAGCTATATTTTTTGTATCTTTAATTCTACGTAATTAAATTCAGTATTACTAGAAGTTAGCCAAGTTTTATTGAAGAGAACCCTGGAAGAATCCACAACAGGTAACAAAGTCTGAAAATCAACATGGGTGTTGTTTCTATGGTTTATCGGGTCGCTGGTTATGAAAACAACAACAGTTTTAAAACCCGATGTGGCGTATGTAAAATACCATCTCCCTGGATGGGGTGCGATGGGGTTGAAATGTCTAAATATCAATATGGGTGTCGTTTTTGAGGTTTTACCCAAACTACTGGACCTAGAGACTTGAAATTTTGCACAATGTAGGCATCCACTAAGGAAGGATTTTCGGGAATTCCCACGGGAACGGAAAAAAACGGGATTTATATATTCGATTCCGAGTGACCCTATTTCAGTAACTATAATAACTAGACTCTTCAAATTTGATACAAAAGTAGGTATTTATTACATTAGTTAAAACATTAATTTCAGGATTTTTCAAAATTCCCACGGGAAAAGGAATAAACGGGATTTATATATTCAGTTCGACGGAATCTATGAACTATAATTACTAGACTCTTTAAATTTGGCATAGAAGTAGGTAATTATAATAGTAAAAAACCGTTTTAAAGGTTTTTGGAAATTCCCACGGAATAAGGAAAAAACGGGATTTTTCGTTTTACTGGTCGTAGAAAGCTGAAATTCGGCATGTAGGTTGCTTGAGAAATGTAGAGGAGCATTGCGAGAGAACTTTCCGAAATTCCCACGGGAACGAGAAAAAACGGGATTTATATATTCAGTTCAACGGAATCATATGAACTATAATTACTAGATTCTTCAAATTTGTCATAGAAGTAGGTAATTATAGTAGTAAAAAACAGTTTTAAGGATTTTTGGAAATTCCCACGGGATAAGGAAATAACGGGATTTTTCGTTTTACTGGTCGTAGAAAGCTGAAGTTCGGCATGTAGGTTGCTTGGGGAGTGTAGAGGAGCATTGAGACAGGACTTTCTGGAATTCCTACGGGAAAGGGAAAAAACGGGATTTTTCGTTTTACTGGTTGTAGAAAGCTGAAATTTGGCAAGTGGGTTCCTTGGGAAGTGTGGGGGATCATTAATAAAGCATTTCCCGAAATACTTACGGGAACGGGAAAAAACGGGATTTTTCGTTTTACTGGTTGTAGAAAGGTAAAATTACAAAATTCAAAAGTTTATACTGTAATTAGGCCATAAAGGGCTCTTTAACCGACTTCAAAAAAAGAAGAAGGTTATGCATTCCACTGTATGTATTTTTTTATGTAGGTATGTTCACCGATTTTTCGGTCAATTTTATGGACCGATTTTTAAAATTCTTTTTTTATTCGAAAGAATATAATATACTTCTGAGATGGTCTCATTGTCACCAAATCAGGATCTGATGACGGGATCTAAGGGAAATCGAGGGCAACCTTCAAATTTTGCAGGCACGCATTACGTTTTTCATATATTTTCTCAAGCTATTTAAGTGTTTGCATCTGGTAGACATCATCTCATGTTGATGAGCTGATGATGGAAGGTAAAACTCCTTAACGGTTAGGAGTTGAAGATATTGTTTCAAATATTATATAGGTACGTATAGACCGATAGTTGTATTTTTTCAGGTTATCCAGGTGAACTGATGATGGAAGGTTAAACTCCTTAACGGTTAGGAGTTATAGGAAGTTTCTTTGAATATCATATGTATTCTTTCTGGTTATTCAGATTTTTAGTGCTCGCTTCCGAATCAGTGAAAAACATTGTATATAAAGAAATACTGTAAAGGACCGTATCTACCTGAAGTTTAGTCGTGCTTGCTTGCACGCTTGCTTGCACCCTTACTTGCACGCTTTCTTGCACGCTTGCTTGCTTGCCTGTATGCTTGCTTGCTTGATATTTTGGTTCATTGGAATAGGTACTCATGGTAACACGCGAGCGAAGCCGCGGGCAAAAGCAAGTATAGAAATAAAAGAAGATAAATTTTTTTTAATGTCGTAAGTTGGCTGTATGTAATTTTTCCTTTGTCAGTTTAGTGTTAGTAAGCAAATTTATAAAGTTACAGCAGCGGACAATAATGGTTTTTCATTCTTACTTTTATGGCCTAGGCCAAGAAGTAATGTCCATCCATCCATCCATAGCAGCCCTTAGTTCGTCCGTCTTCGGACATAGGCCTCCTCTTCATTTCTCCACGCCTGGCGATCGACAGCCATATGCATCCATCCTCCACCCGCCTGTCGGCAGATGTCGTCCTTCCACCTCATTGGTGGTCTTCCTCTACTGCGAGTGTTTTCACGAGGTCTCCACTCGAGTGTTCGCCTCGCCCAACGATCGCGATTCATCCTGGCAATGTGCCCTGCCCATCTCTACTTATTCCTCTCGATCTCTTCCACCACGTCTCGAACTTTTGTGACTCGTCTGATCCACTCATTCCTTCTTCGATGCATGAGAGTTATCCCGAGCATTGACCTCTCCATTGCTCTCTGTGCAACACGGAGTTTCTCTGCAGACTTCTCTGTCAGTGTGGTGGTTTCCATTCCATAAGTGAAGACGGGCAAGATACACTGGTTGAAGATTTTGGTTTTAAGGTGCTGGTGAATCTTCCTCGACTGAAGGACTGACTTATTTGCACCGAAGGCCGCCCACGCCCGCGCGATCCGACGTTCGATCTTAGCCACTTGGTCCTCAGAACCAAGCGTAATCCTGTGCCCGAGATACACGTAGCTGCTGACAACCTCGAAAGGCAATGGACAGTCTCCGGCTCCCGGCGGTATGTTAGTCATGATTTTTGTTTTGGTGGCGTTCATCTTCAGACCAATTTTTAACGATTCTCGTTGTAGCTCATCAATCATGACCACCATGTCGCCGACGCTGTCCGCAATCAGTGCGATGTCATTCGCGAACCTTAGGTGACTTAATCTCTCTCCATCAAGTACCAAGCCCCTACTGATCCAGTCTAGACCCCTGAAGATGTTCTCAAGAGCGGCGTTAAACAGTTTTGGCGATATGGTGTCCCCTTTTCGTACACCCCTCTCTAGTTTAAACGGCTTTGTTAGCTTATGAAGACATACAGAGGAAGTCGCATACTGCTGAAGATGTTTAATAAGCCGTATGTATCTTTCGTCAACTCTGCAGTCCGCCAGTGCCCTCTCCACTGCCCACGCCTCGACCGAGTCAAAGGCCTTTTCATAGTCAACAAAGGTGATGATAATCGGCTTATTGTACTCGTGGCATTTCTCTATCACAGTTTTCAATGTCTGCAGATGGTCGTTGGTCCCAAATCCAGATCTGAAACCAGCCTGCTCCCTAGGTTGGTTTTCATCAAGTTTCTTACTCAACCTATTCATGATGACTCTGGTAAACAGTTTGTACATGTGTGAGAGAAGACTTATTGGGCGGTAATTATCCAACTTTCGTATATCCCCTTTCTTATGAAGCAATATGATCACTGCGTTATGCCATTCGCTAGGTACTCTGCCATCTAGAATGCAGTTTGTGAACAGAAGAGCTATAGCTCTACAGAGGTCAGTTGACCCCAACTTAAGCATTTCGGGAATGATGTTATCTTGGCCCAACGCCAATTGCACCTCCTCAACGGTTACATCAGGGATTTCTTCAGAGCCTACATTTGCGATAGTGGGTCTTCCAATTTGTACATTAGATTATAGGTAAGGAGACTGTACTTTGCTCTTAAAGAGGTTCTCATAGAATGTCTTCGTTACTTCCAATAGATTTTCCCTTTATAGAAGTAATGTAGGGAGCCATAAAAAAACAAACTTCATGGCTTCATTTCGTGACATTAACGCATACATTTCAAAGCATGTTTGAGAAAAACTCTTTATTGTACGTAAAAACACAAAATGATGTCTGTAATATTTCAGTCAGGGCAGGGATGGGAAACGTTCGGTTTAGTACACATGTGAAACTTTTTTTAACATTTTTAATGATCAAACGGGAATATTTAGAAAAATAGTTATATTATTACTCATAGATCGCAAGCTGTTGTTATTAACAACTACATTTCTAAGTGGGTAGCTATCCCTAGTGGCGTACCGCAGGGATCTTTACTCGGTCCGTTATTGTTTAACATATTTGTTAATGATATCAGTAAGTGTTTTGTTCACTCTCAGCTTCTTTGTTTTGCTGATGACATGAAAATCTTTGCGAAGATAGGGTCGACCTATGACTCGGATTTGGTTCAGGCGGATCTTTCACGTCTGGATGAGTACTGTCGAGTTAATAGGTTAAGTCTTAACCCGTCTAAGTGTTTTGCGGTAACCTTTACACGTCAACGTGAACCGATTACTGTTGCCTATACCTTGAAAGGTCATGTTCTAGAGAGAACATCCTTTATGAAGGATTTGGGTGTAATACATGACTCGAAACTTCTTTTTGATAGACATTTTGATAGTATAGTTAGTAGCGCTTTGAGGTCGTTAGGCTTTATAATGCGTAGCTCATCACTATTTACTCAAGCTAAAACACTTAAAGTATTATATTGCACTTATGTCAGAAGTAGACTGGAATATGCTTCTCAGATTTGGAATCCCTGTTATAAAACTTATGCCGACCGAATTGAACGTATCCAGATGAAATTTATTAAATATCTATGTTTCAAACTTAAATGCCCCTATAAATCGTCCAATTATATTGAAATATGTAAAAAACACCATCTTATTCCTTTGCACCGCCGCCGTGATATAGCTGACATTACTTATATTCTTGGCATCATCAGTGGCAGTACTGACTGTCCTGATTTGCTTCATAAATTGTCCTTTAACACGCCAATTAAACTTAGAAGATTCAATCCCCCTATATTTCTTAAATTTGCATCGACTAGATACAGGCAAAACAGCTTTCTCAGGCGTGCTAGTGGTAATCTAAACAACCTGGTGAAGGAAATGGATATTGACATATTCAACTGTAGCATCCCGTCGGTGAGGCAAGGATTGGCGATGAGGTGCTTTGATTGAGCGTGCCGTTGCATTGCTGCGTTATATGTACTAGTTTGCTGTAGGCCCTACTCTGGTTTTTTTTCTCGGTAGTGCAGCGTCTACCTAATTTAATCAGATGTAATATTACCTGCAAAATTGTTCAGTGTGTATCATGAAATGCGAGAATTCCATTGGTGGTGTTGTTTTGCATGATGTGTCGATTGTTTTGTGCGCGACACCTCGTTTAAGTTTAAGCTTAAACATATAATCAGTCACTATCTGTGAGATCCTGTAATTGGCTCTGTGTTACTATTGTTAATACCTATATTATGTTATAAGCTGTTGGTTCTCCTTAATAAATAAATAAATAAATAAATAAATAAATAAATAAATAAATTATTAATATTAGCCTATGTTAGTGGCCCAATGTTAGGTAAAAGGCCTTTCTTCTAGACTTCCAACTCGCCTTGTCTGGATTTATGTACCCGAAAACCCGCCATCTCCACCTTGGCTTACCGCGGCACCAATAACAATCTTAAGGCATCCATTGAGTGGTAACTCGCGCCCACCTCTCTGAGTACATGCGGTAGACGCAGCCAGCCCTGTCCCATTTGAAAATTAGTAACAAGAAAAAAAACTGCTATTTATGAGAGCACATTGATAAATATAATTATAAAGAGGCTAGGTAGTTGACGTATCAGGAGACCGAAGAGCTTATATTTATCAATTAGACGCCTTTTTCAAAGTACCTAAAAATTTTTATTCTTACCTTCTCTCGACTAAGGATTCGATTTCTCCTTGTTTCCTAAACTCATTAGTTTATCATCTACTTTCAGAATGGTCTGCTGACGGCTCTTCCGTTCTTTGTGCAGTGGTTCAGCAACTTCTTCTTCAGCTGGGTCACCGATATGATCATTGTTAGGAAGTACCTCAGCGTCACGAATACCAGAAAATTGGCAAACAGCATAGGTATGTTCCGCTTGAAGACATGGCTTTATATTGCAAGACATGGTTTGGATCGTGGCAGTTATAATAATGTACAGCATTACCAAAGACACTTTTACTGGCTAGGAGTGAGCTTTTCATTATGAGCTCATTTTAGTCTAATTTACCTGCCGCAACGATTTTGTTTGTAGCGGTCAACTTTTTGCCTACAATTGTCAATAGTGTTGTTTCATCTGCCGCCTACGGCATGAGAATTCGCCGCGAATTCAAAATGTCTAAAAAGCCGTCAACCCCAAAAACCATATTTTTTCTAGCAACACAGTCATAAACTGAGCTCATTACTTTCATTTCTCTACAATGAAAATTGTTAAGCAGTGGCCATTTCTTATTTTTTCGCGCCTCAGGAGGCGCATATGCAATTCAGAGTTACTCTCCGGTTAATTTATGTACAGGTTCATTTAAGATTATGGTAGCAAAATGTAGATAAGTAGATACCGGTACCTTTAAATGATTAAATGATCACTTCGCTGTACGTCAAGACCTTTTTTGTAACGAATACCTGAATGTTTTTTTTTGTCATTATTATTTATGTGTTTCAGGTTCGATCTCATCCACAGTCGGCTTGATCACGTTAGCGTTTGTAGATAAAGATATCTACGTCGTCGAAACCATTCTAGTCACCATTTGCGCTTTTTCGATTTCTACGAATGTTGGATATCACGTAAGTTAACTTGTTGTTATATAAGTATTTTTATTGTTAGCTTGAAGCACTAGGAACCAATACCAACCACCAACCTGATGTCCATTGCTATAGAACACATCCAAATTATTCCTCCATCACCTACCGCAACACCAGATATTTAATTAACTGTAAAAATCATAACTTTACAATAAATCTTTAAATGTATAAACTAACGGACAATTTACATTCTGCTAATTATGATTTCATTATTTAACGACCAAATTCTTGCAAATTTGTTTATTTATTTTGGTAGTCTCGGAAACGCTTCTAATGTCTTCGACGAAATTTGCTATGGGTTTTCTTTGAACGAACAATCTATCTTATCTCGGCCTATACGTTACACTGCAGGGCACAGGCTTCCTCTCAGAATGAAAGCGTTTGTGCCATAATTCCCACTTGGGTCTAGAGGATTGGGAATTTCACCGACACCATTAAATTACTTTGCACATGGATGTCTCCACCACGATGTTTTCCTTCACCGTTAGTCTTATGGTTATTATTATCACACATTCAAATTGTGGAAATTTAGAGATATGAGCCCGGGCTCGAACCCACGAACCTATGAGTCAAACCAATAGACTACCACGACTGCTAATCTACCTAGCCATGGTCTTCATCATCATCATCGTCATCAGCCCATAGCAGCCCAATGCTGGACATGGTCCTCTTCAATGGCGCGCCACAAAACTCTGTCTTCGGCCCCTCGCATCCATCCGCCGCCAGCGACCCTCTTAAGGTCAGCCGTCCACCGTGCCTCAGGACGCCCTTAACTACGTTTCCCCGTCCATGGTCTCCATTCGAGGACTCATCTGCTCCACCGCTCATCAGCCCTGCGACAGACGTGGCCAGCCCAACGCCACTTCAGCGAACTAATTCTTTGAGCAATGTCGGTGACTTTCGTCCTTTGTCGGATAATGTGATCGCGGATTTTATCCTTCAAAGAAACCCCATTGCTCTGTCCATAGCTCGCTGAGCGTCCCTGAATCATGGTCTTATCCCAGAGAAATCGCGTGGTTTTGAGTTTTAGCCTGTATGAAGCTCGCTCGCCCAGGCGTGTCTCTACCCTCTGAACATAGACGAATAGAACGTGTTGATTAGGGTATTTTTAAGCTATATACAAAACCTCGCACCAAACGCAACCGTATTAATGGAAAAATGACTGATTTACGATTTAATACTTTGGAACAACCTGTACAGTCAAAGAATTTAATTTCCGACCCACTTAAGATCGAATATCGTACAGCAAACTGTCACTATAATAGCTATTTACGATGTTGCTTTGACGTGTTGCATTTGACATTTCGATCTTAATGCATTGCGAATGTTTAACGAATTTTTTACGAAATGGGTAGGGAATTAAATTCCTTGACTGTACATGGTAATTTAAAGAATATATCGACTTGATCAACCTCTGAACCGCAAAACTCATTTCGAACAACTGATACGAGTATAGTAGTTATGTTCCTACTTATTTTTCATTTGTTTGTGATAATAATTTTACAAAAGTAGAACATTTCTGAGAAGGAACTCGCTCGGGATTTTGGTCTGTGTCCAGAGAGTAGAGACATATAAAAATTAACTTTGTTTGCAAATACTACGACATAGACAAAACTGCATCTGTTTTAACTGACCTACACCTAAGAACTGCATTAGTACACAGTTCCGCTGCCATTAATATCGGCCAATGGGCTTGGACCAACGCCAACACGGTGATTTGTGTGCATCGTTGAACGTTGAAATTACAAACACATACAGTATAATAATATAGTGTTACTGTATATTACAAAATATGATGTAAGTGTTTCCACCAATAGAACTTTGAATTGATCGGTTGGCGGCCAGGCTCAACCTATAGGGTGGTCACCAGCCACGGCAGAAGCCACCGGAGTTATTTCGCTCGTTGAGCAACTCCCAAGGGTCACCTAATGTGGGTATCTATGTGGGAAGCAGTTCTGTTGCAAAAGTTACCAGCTTTAAGCCGTAAATAAGAATTCCAAATCCCTTCAGAGTGACGTTAGAAAAGCAAGAGCGTGAAATTTATGTAACAGGGCGACGACAACATCCTAGTTTAGTATTTTTTAGCGATTTGTTCTTCTTGAACCTTTACCCTGCATCGATCAGATGTTCGGTAGCTTTGTCAGTGTTTAACTAAAATATATTTAATTCGAGAGCGATTGTACCATGACCATGAACATAGCGAGGAAACTTTACACCTGCGCAGAAATTGATGATGATGATGATGATCCGACCAATTTCGGCCATGGCGACCACTTCGACTCCTAGTTATTTATGTATGTAAAACTCTTTATTGTACGTAAAACATGAAAATTAACAGTTAACAAGAGAAACAGATGTACAAAAGCGAACTTATCCCTTAAAGGGATCTCTTCCAGTTAACCTTTGAACAATTGACAGGACATCCGAGACAAGAGTACGCATACAATGCAGAGTAAAACAGTCGAAATCAAAATTAAACCCAAACCAATATACTTAACATAAACAATACACATACATACAAAGAATACACGTAAGTACATACTAATGTATTATATCATGAATACAAAAGACTAATAATACATAATTATATCAACATAAATAGACTACCTACATAAAAACTACATAAATACATTAATATACGCATATACACTAAACAGAGAACACAATAGAGGTTGTCTCTATTTAAGAGGAACTGTCAAGCCAGTACGCCCTTAAGTGACTCCGGAAGATGGCTACCGACTGCGACCGCCTGATTTCACTCGGCAACCGATTCCACAGTCTAACAGCGTGCACGGAGAAGGATTTATTTGGGGTTCATGCGCTCTAAGATGGCTTACATAACCTATCTTAGCTGTGAACGTACGTCCGCATTGCCGGCACGTAAGCACACCGTCCACGTAATTATAATAAATGGCAGCAGGAGGCCGAGACTTACGCTCGTCGCGTTTAGCACCGAGGTCGGCTTTACGCTGCTCCTCAAACTTGCGAACTTGCCTCTGCACTGTCCTGCGCCACTCAAGCCGCTGTGCTGCTAAATCTTCCCATCGCAATGGCACGATGCGACAGATGCAGAAATTAAACGATGAGTGTGAAGCTCCCACTCTGCACTGGGCTTGGGTGGGGACCACGCCCCAGGCGCTCTCTGAGAAGAGGCCCGTGCCCTGTAGTAGGACGTATATGGGCTGATGTGATGGTGACTACAAGAAGAAGATTTGTTAAAAAAACTTCTATTTTCAGGTGAATCACATCGACATTGCCCCTAACTTCGCCGGTACTCTGATGAGTATCAGCAACTTCGTGTCAAACTGCGTCGGCTCCTTGGCTCCCATTGTGGCTGGTTGCATTTTAACTGATGTTGTAAGTAAAGTCTCACATTCATTCTTTTTTTTATTTATAAACCTATACAGCAATGCTGATCTGTCAATAATTTGTTCTGTAAGTTCTTTAAAAAACAAATTGGGCAATGGGTAAAGACTAGTGTAGATATCATAATAATTTAATTAGAAGTTTATTTTCATATCTTAGGTTAACTATTTATCCAATGTAGATTGTGATTAATGAACTGAAACAATTACTCATGACAGCAAGGTTTATTCAAGAAATGTATGTTCATGCAGTTCCTCGACCCCACACTGTACGAACACACACAAATCACACAAACCCAACTATCATCATCATTCTAACTGACGCATTTTGAACTCAACCAGAGTCAACCAGACTCAATCAGATCTTCAGAGCGACACAACCGTTCACCGTGCTACCAGATGTTACCAGATGTGTGTTGGTTGTGTTGTGTGATGGTGTTTGAGTCTAACAACTGGATATGAACCTCCGCAAAGTAACGCCTGATTCTATAAATTGTTTAGATTGTGATCTTCAATTTTTTTTCAGACAAGTGAATACCTCTGGCGTAAAGTATTCTGCGTGTCAGCTGGATTCTTCTTTGTTACCAATCTGTTCTACGTTATTTTCGGAACTGCTGAGGTGGCAGATTGGAATGAGCCAGAAGAGGAAGCGGCCAAAGAAGATGAAAACCCAATGCTCATGAAAGAAAGAAGATGATTTTAAACCTCGAATTTAATGTGTGAGGCTGTGCATTTATTTTTAGTTAAGTTTATTTAAGTCAGTACTTTTTATTCAAAATATCTGTAAAATGAATTCTGCGAATACGAATAAATTAATTTCATTAAAATACTACCTGTTTTTATTCTGTGATGAAAACCTCGCTAGGAAATAGTAGATTGTACATCATCAATAGCATAAAACGAGCCATTTTACCCGAGACGTTCATATAGCCACCGGACCCGGTAAGGCGAGGGTAGATTGACACGTCGAGGGAAATATGGGCTTACTGCTCAAGTTTTGCACTCTGATTTTCACTCGATTTTTTTTTTCGATTACAAGGAAATTAAACAGCTACATGAGATAACATTGTTAGTGTATTTTATGTAATAAGTTTTAATATAATTAGATTAGTTGTGTTTTAGTAAACATTTTATTTATACATTGGAAATAAAATTTAATAGCTCTTATTTTTCATGCATTGCAATTTATTTAATGATGTACTAAATTTGTCTTCTTTTGTTAATTGCGTAATAAAAAAACACCAGTCTCATAAAATAAAACAATAAACTTATATTTTATAAATTTCTACTCTTTGCGGCTGTTTGCGCGTGATTGCTTGGTCTTAAAGGAAGATTTTATTTTATACACTAGGGCTTAAAAAACCATTTTATGCAGCATTCTCTCGACATAAAGAACAACTTTACGAGCATGAGAAGTTACAAATTTATTAATAACTTCGGCATCCAGTTTTATTCTATCACCCTATGAAACAATATTAAAATTTAATCATTATTCAGCATTGCAGAAAACCCCGTACAAGCTTAAATCAAAAAGTAATTGTGTAAGTATGTTAAAGCATTGGAAAAAATAGCATTTACATTTTCTTATTTTTATGAGCAATCTTTGCTAAGTATCCTACTGAAATTATCTATACTAATATTATAAAGAGGAAAGATTTGAATTTTTGTTTGTATGTTTGTTTGTTTGCCTTGAATAGGCTTCGAAACTACCGGACCGATTTCAAAAATTATTTTGCCGTTCGTAAGCTACATTACCACAGAGTAACATAGACTACTTTATACCGCGGGAAAATACCTTTTCCCACGGGAAAATTAATTTTATCGCGGGCGAAGCTGCAGACGGAACCGAACGCGCTTGTATTTTATATATATGCTAACTTGTGATTGTGTGTGTGAATCAAATATCTAGACTAACACATTATCTACTTTTCATCGCGATTTTCTCAAAAGATCCTTATAAACATACTCAAAAAACCGATCAAGTGCGAGTAGGACTCGTACATGGCGGGTTCCGTGCCTTCAAACAATTTTTTATAGTACATTGTGCATCTAGGGCCGTAAGTAGGGGATTACTAACGAGAGTCAATTAGAAGCCCGACGCCGAAGGCGGAGGGCTTTTTATGGCTCGAGTTTGTAATCCCCTTACTGCCCGTGATACACACAATGATTTTCATCACATTGCGAGGAAAAAAAAACAAAAATAAAATTATTTTGTCTCTAAACATTTAAATTGAATAAAATAATGGCTGCCAATACAGATTGTCACTTTTTTCGAGTCATCTACCATAGTTAATGTAAACTGTGTTTAGTTTAGAATGGTCATACGGCCAGATTCTGCCAACATGTTAAAAAAATATTTACTAAAATGTCCTTGGGGGAGGCCTATGTTCAGCAGTGGACGTCTTTCGGCTGAAATGATGATGATGATGAATTTCTCTTTACTAAAATTATGGCAAAACTATTTGATATAAATTTAAAATATAAAAATAACGAATTTTTATGAAGCGTAGATAAAGCAATAAGCGTAGTTTTGTGTTGTAAAATTGGGTTATACTTAGCTAAGTTTTAAAGATATAAATAAAACGTTGGCTGACTTGAAACCTCCTTAGTCTGAAATGTCTTGTTTGCATATTTTAAAACTAAAGTCAGAACTCCCTTGGGTAGAAAAACTGTACGTAAATCCATAATTAGGCCATTGTCATTTAGTATACAGGCATGGAATAACACCATTGACGAGCAAGTGTGATGAAAAAAATATTTACTGAAACAGGCGTTACTTTGCAAAGGTCCATATTAATGAACTGAAATAATTACTTTGCTCACCCGCGGCCTTACGATAGTTAAATTTATGTAAGAAATGCGTGTTCCTCCACCTCCACACTGTACAAACACACACAAATCACACAAACCCAACTATCACCACCACCATACTACACTGACGCGTTTCGAACTCAACCAGAGCTCATCTTCAGAGTAGGTACCACAACCCCTGACGCCTAACGTCTGAATCAATAAATCATTTTATCTATTTTTCCGACATTTATTTTTATTTTATTTGTGTACTTAAGCACAATTCGATGGCCCAGACGAATAAACGTGTAATCGTAAAACGACAACTTTACAGGAAAAATAAAATCAACTTTAACAAAGATAACTGACAGTTCTGGCAGCCGTTATATTAATATATATGCTTATAATATATCATTAGATAGATATCAAAATTACCTACAAAACTGCGTAAATATTTGACTCTTATTTTTTACAATTTTCACGTAAATAGTGAAAAACCTCTTTATTTTTTTATTCGAATCATAAATCTTCAGGTCATTTTGTGTTATGGCTCATTGCACCGTTATTCGTGTTAAAAAGTGTAATTGCTTTAAGCGCAATATACATTAACGTCTATTTTTGTATTTGATTTGATTTTGCAATCGGCGTTTGCAATTTTGTTCGTGTTAATTTATTAAAATGATTTTTATTCTTGACTCTAACGTTAATGAGTAGTATGTGAAAGCTAGTATGACTAAAATATGGCTGACAAGATGGAAGGCGATCAAAGGTGTAATGCTAGTTTACACGAATCTTGCTAACAAAGTTTAATACGAATAAACGTGCAAAGTAGTACCTATTACTAAAATTGAAATAAAAAAAAGTTAATGTAGAAAATTTTATTTACAATAATAATGGAATATTAAATAAAATAAAAAAACATAAACACATGAAATTAACAGCTATAAAGAAGATAAAGATAACTTACCTAAGAAAAATTAACTAAATATGTACAAGTTACAATAAAAATAGAAATTATAAAAAGAATACCCCGTCCAAAAGATCTGTCTGTGGCAGGGTTCCCATGATGCTGGCCGAATTGTAGAAAACCATTGCACGCTTTTTAAAACGGCAATACTCCCTTGGAATCTTATTCGTGTTAATTTATATGGAAAATTACCAACGAATAAAAATTAACTACATATTTTTCATAAACGGTAAATCAGATTGGCTTAAAAAAAATTCACAACGTGCCTTAGGGTATATAAAAGCATAAGAAGCAAAAAAAAATTTAATTTAAGTTAAGATTATTATTATTATGTAAGTTTATACCGACCAATCGAATACTCAATAGGTATAGGAAATTTATACAAATCGTTTAGTAAAACATCGGGATTTGAACTCAACTTTTTTTTACTATGAGAGGGAGGCAAACGAGCAAGCGTGACATCTGATGGAAAATTATCACCACCGCCCATAAATTAATATCAACAACTCAAAGAGAGTCACTGATCTGGTTGTCGCCCTTTAAAAAAGGAGAGGGAATAGGGGAGGGGGAGGGGAGAGGTATTGGATCCTGGCGCTCTCACTGGCCGTACGAAATGCGGCAGGAGTACTGCTGCTTCACGCCGTTGTTCTATGAGAGGGTGGTACTGCCTCGGACGATCCGGCCCAGTCGTAAATACAGCGGCTTGCTACAACATGGCTTTACCGGTACAAAACTAATAAAAATAAAATAATAATAATAATCGTATATTTTCTCCTCACAAAAGTACATAGGTAACAGCAATAGTTATAAATAATACAACATTATGGTAGTTTAGTTAGATACTAGTGACTTTAGCGAGGCACTGGAGTCTGAACTAGGTAAAACCTGTATTACAGATCTCCAGGCCCCCATCCCGGAAACTCACCGATAAGTGCTGACAATTTCAGTAGGTACAATTTTCAATTTAATAACATAGGTACTCGTATTATGAGGTTTATAGGAGGCCAACAAGCTATAAACAAATCAATAGTAGCTTATACTTAAATACTAACATGCAAACTCATGCAAACGAGCATGCGTGCGTACATGTGTGTTTGTGTGTGTGTGTGTGTAGGTGTGCATTAGTGAGTGAGTGTAGGTTTATAAATTGAGTTAAGTATGTGATGTTGGGTTGTGCTTTATTTTGTATTGTATAACCTGTAATATTATAAAATTCTATTGGTTTATGAATAAATAAATAAATGTATCCCTCAGGCGCGCTGTCAGTGAAACATGATCAAGTCCTCGATCTCCCCATATGATAATCCTACCAGCCAATTTGTAATCTTAGCTTTGCATTCTCTAAGTGTAAGTGTATAACTATAGCTAATCCATTTAAACGACTCGCGGTACAGGGGCTGGGAGGTATGACGACAAAGAGGGGGCCGGGAGAGGTGCGGGCGGCAGGCACACGAGGCGCCCTCGCCGCCCGCACCTCTCTCGACCCCTTTGTCGTCATACCCCAAGCCCTTGTACCGCGAACGCGAGTACTCATTTAAACGGTCTAAACTGTCAATCAATTAAGAATAAGAGTAAGAATAAGAATAATTTATTAACCAATGAAGTTACACAGTACACGGAATTACTTATTACACATCTAATACCTTTAAACGAGCAATTCTTGTATATATATATATATATATATATAATCAGGATCTCGGAAACGGCTCCAACGATTTCGACGAAATTTGGTATGTGGGGGTTTTCGGGGATGAAAAACTGATCTAGCTATGTTTCATTTTCAGAAAATCGCTTTTACTCGTGTTTTCCGGCTATTTTTGTTTGCATTAGAATATGAAGCTAAATTTCGCCGACTTCGATCAGATCATAATGGCATATTAGAAATCGGGTGGTCGCGTATCCAGCCCACCTCGGTTCGATTCCACGTTTTTTTTCAATATTTTTAGTTTTTTTTTAAGTTTATTTTTCATGAGAAAACGTCAAGTTTCTTCTTTTGTGAGAAAAAGTTACTTTTTTGTTAGAAAAAGTATTATAGGGAACGTGCAGTAACTATAGGCGGCAGCACTAATGCGACAGAAGAGACACTATGCGGACAGTAAAACAAACTTATCAAGGTAAAACATTCAAATTGATGGCACCCTTATGGCACCAGTTGGCAGCACCGTCTATGTGCACGTTCCCTATTGGGAGCACAGAACAGGAAAAGCCGGTTGTCTGTAAAGTCGGTTTACGGACGATAGTTTAACGTGACTTAACCCCCCCCCCCCCTCCGGTGTTTTTGTCAAATATCTTGAAAACGGTGCATCCTACGGCAAAATCAATGAAATTTTCATCCCCCCTTTAATACCCCCGCGCTCCCTCCCCCGCATCCCCTCCCCCCTCTCACCCCCCCCCACCCCTCCGGTGTTTTGATCTCGGAAACGGCTCCAACGATTTCGATGAAATTGTGTATTTGGGGGTTTTCGGGAATGAAAAATTGATCTAGCTTAGTCTTATCTCTGGGAAAACGCTTGGTACCGAGTTTCTGCCCGAGCAGAGCTCGGTCGCCCAGGTACTTGTTACTTAAGTGATAACATAGGTACTTATATGTGACATTACAGCGGCCTTCGCACTAGACTCTGGGTCTGTACCGCGAGTGCCAAGTGAGATTCTAAATAACAAAAATTTAAATTGCAAACAATGTAAACAAACCTTGTATTTAAAATGTCTTTAATTTCCATTTTCCCTCATCGAATACTGCTAAATCCGTGTGTTATTTAATTAATACTTACCACAACACTATCCTAAACCATTAAACAATAAACATGTGCTAGAATATGGATATTTCATTAAATGGTTTATTTACATTATTCGCAATTTCAATTGACAGCGATTTTTAACCCACGACACAAAAAGAGAGGTGTTATAAGTTTGACCGCTAACCGATTCGGATGCGGTGTTTTTTTATTTGAAAACTGGTTTCTTGGTGATGGTTCTTAGGTATGTTTCATTAAAGTCGGTTTAGCGGTTTCAAAGTTATCAGCTCTTCTGTTAGCTGCGGAAGGGCTCTTGGACATATAATGGGCATTGTCTTAATGTTCAAACATACGAATGACATAGTTGCGTTGGGAGTTTTTAAAATTTTTAATTTATAGTTATATATTATACACTGTCTACTGTCAGGTGCTATGGTTCTCGCGAGCGAAACTAGGTAAGTGACACTATAAAAGGTAATTGGTTCGTCAGTTTGTGGAATATTGTCTGCAAAAATAGCAGATGATTGTTACAAAAGTTTGCGCAATTTTTATCCGAAGTGGACCGGATATTACAGTGTTTGGAATGTTTGCTAACGAATCAAAACCTTGTGACAGCAAATTAAAAACACGAAAGTGTTTGTAAATGTTTGCGATTGATATCAGATTGGCTCATTGTGGTGAAATATTAGAGTTAAGGCATTTAAAGCAGTCAATATTCACATTATAACGTTTATGTTGTCATCATAATTTTAGCCGAAATACGCCCATTGCTGAATATGGCCTATATTCGCCCATATTCGCCAATCAGGCTTGTCCTGAGCCGTCCGCATCCAACGCCTCCGCACAACCATAACCAGGTCGTCGCTCCATCTTCAGCCTATATACGTCCCACTACAGGGCACAAACCTCCTCTCAAAACGAAAGGGCTTGGACCACAGTTCCCAAGCGTAACATCTACCTTGAGACATATTTCTCTATTGTGGCTATCCTGTGGGATAGCGGTCGCGGGGGAGCGAATTTTTAGCAGATGGAGTTACAGGCAACAGTTTGTAAGTAAAAAAAAAATTATACTGACTGAAATGCATTTCTTACTTTCTTTCTTCTTTTTTAAAGGTTGCCTGCCTGGAAGAGATCGCTTCGAAGCGATAAGGCCGCCCATTGCTTACCTTATTTCTTTTTTTTCATGTACTTGTTTTACTGTATTGTATTATTTGTGGTGTACAATAAAGAGTCATTGTATTGTATACTGTACAAATCAAATGAATGAGGGTCCGTCCCGCCATCTAAAATATAACATGGCTATACACTGCGTATATTTAACTTAGAAGCAAGGCTCTGTTAACACTGGATTTTTATTACTTTCGCTTATATGTAGCGTATCAAAAATCAAAATCGTTTAATCGTGTAATCGTTTAATCGTTCATATTTTGATATACCTACAAATGTACGTGGAACCCTCAGAGCGCGGGTCTGACTCGCACTGGCTGGTTTTTGTCACACAAACAAGATATATTTGTTGATATGAACTGATGTAAAATGTGATTTAGGTGATCCCTTATGAAGAAATAATAGTCAAAATAAGGAAAATAAATTATCGTAGTCATAAATTATTCTAATCGTTGAAATCAGTAAAGTTATTTGCTGTGAAAATAGTACAATGATGACTACTGTTACGTCGTAGTATTTACTTACTGTTGATAAGAAATTGTGTATATTAAATGATTTTCCGGATGCTGCGAAACATTATCACATCAGTCAGTAAATTATAATTCTAGACTATCGTGGGGTGAGTAGAGAAAATAATGATAGAATGGCTCATATAGATGAACATAAAAGTGCCCAAGAAGGACAGAATGTAGCCCAAATGGCGTTAGATGAAGGACCACAAAAAATAGGTACGTTAAATGAAAACTAAATAGAAATCCGTGATCATAATCTGTGTTCTGATTTTAGGAGCTGTTAATAATTCAGGCTTATTTCGTCATAGGGGATTGTTATTAACAATGGGAATGTTGGAATTAAAGGAGACTGGAAGAATATTGAGGTTTGAATAGAAACTTACGCCATCAGATACATTATTTGGATTTTTTAATAAAATTTTCTCTTTCATTTTCCAGGATGGGGATACAGACATCAGCAAACCGTCATACTGTTCTTCTGTTTCACTGTAGCTTACAGTATACGAGCTTGTATGGGAGTCTCACTTGTTGCTATGGTGCATGGGTTTAATGACAAGAGTAACATTACAGCTGTTAATGGAAACGATACTGTCAAAATTGACAAAGACGGAAGTGTTGGAATCCTCAATGGCATTGTATTCGATGAGCCTGTAAGTAAATATCCTGATTTGTTTACTGTTTCTCCTAGTTCAATAATATTGTACTCACTGTAATTATTTTTAACGACCGCTTTAGCCTAGTTGGTAGTGACCCTGCCTACGAAGCAAGAGGTCCTGGGTTCAAATCCCGGTAAGGGCATTTATTTGTGTGATAAGCACGAATATTTGTTCCTGAGTTATGAATGTTTTCTCTATGTATTTAAGTATTTATTTATCTATATAAGTATGTTTATCGTCGACTAGTACCCATAGTACAAGCTTTGCTTAGTTTGGGACTAAGTCGATTTGTGTAAGATTGTCCCCTAATATTTATTTATTTATTTATTTTATTGGTTACTGATAAGGGTGGTCCATTTTTATTAATTGTTTTTCTTTTTGTACACGATTCGTTTGATTAATTAGACTTAAAGTTTGAGCCGGATTCACTGTGGTTTGTGGTTTTAAAAAAATCTGATCCCCACTGTTGATCCCTAAAAATTGAACTGTGTTTAAATACTTTAGATGTATGTAATTATATAACACTAGCCTTCCGTCCGCAGCTTTGTCCGCGATAAAATTAATTTTCCCGTAGGACAAAGTATTTTCCCGCGGTAAAAAGTAGCCTTTGTAACTCAGTGATAATGTAGCTTTCGAACGGCAAAAGAATTTTTGATATCGGTCCAGTAGTTTCGGAGACTATTCAATGCAAACAAACAAACAAACATACAAACAAACAATCAAATCTTTCCTCTTTATAATATTAGTAGAGATAGATTGTAGAATTGTTTTAAAATAACTACGAGTATAAATTACAAAATTTAAAAAAAAAACAACGTAATTAGGTCACACATAATGTTTGAAAATAAAGTAACTGCCCTTTATGCGTCGATCCCTTCCGCAGCTAACAAAAGAGCATGTATGTATAACATGTATAACTACGGTTACCAATTTTGTTTATTTATTTCAATCAAATTTATTACACGTTATATACGTCCCACTGCAGGGCACAGGCCTCCTCTCAGAATGAGAGGGCTTGGGCCGTAGCTCCCACGCAGGCCCAGTGCGGATTGGGAACGTCACACACACCATTAAATTTCGTTGCTCGTGTATGCAGGTTTCCTCACGATGTTTTCCTTCACCGTTAAGCTCTTGGTAAATTTCAAATGTAATGTCGCACATAAATTCCGAAAATCTCAGAGGTGCGAGTCGGGATTTGAACCCACGACCCTCTGCTTGAGAGGCGATAGGTCAAATCACTAGGCCACCACGGCTCTGAAGTTTGCTGACTCGGAGTTGAAATTTATATCCACAAGGGAGACAACTTTACCTTCTTACGCTGTATAAGACCCAAATCCGACCATCGTCTGAACTAAACAAACTCATAGAAGGCTGAGTTTTTTTGGATTAAATAGTTGGCCTAACATAATAAAACTTGTGGTGCAAGAGAAACAATTGACGGCCGATGGGGCCGGAAGGTTCTCGAGTGGCGGCATAAGAATAAATAATAACAGAGTAGAAGGGAAACTCCCGCTCCGGCCGGACTCAAGTTCACGATATTAGAGTACTCTCTAAGAGAGAACTCAGTCAGGGTGTCACGGCCGGCGTCGCCGCACGCGCGTTTGGCTGTTAATTTTATTGTTTGCGCGTTCATTTTATTGGAAACAAAAATAACAATGACGTCAAGTTATTGTGGTGTATTTGGGTGTATAACAATTCAAAAACGATGCCAAATCACCTTAAATGGCTTCATTTGGTATGGCACTTGTAATAACTTCTTACTTAGAAGTACCTACCTACAATATGTAGGTACGTACAGGCAAGGATTTTAATTGTTAGGCCACTTGCCACTGTTCGCATTTTAGCCGTGTAATGCAAATCAGCAAATACGAGTAAGTATAAGCGGCTTCACCCGATTTGCATTACACGGCTAAGATACGAACAGTGGCAAGTGGCCTAACAATTAAAATCTTTGACTGTACAGTCAACAGCATAAATAAGTGATCATTATGTACCTTGTCACTTTAACGTCATGTTTGAAATGTCATACAAAATTGTCAAACGATTGAAAACGACAAGGTACAGAAATGACCACTTATTTATGCTGTTGACTTTACCTAATGATTTATAAATCTCATATTTTGTAAAACTAGAATAAAATAATGATTTCAAAGTAAATAGAAACTTATATTTTAGCGATATTATCTTTAGACGTAAGTAATATTTAACAGTAAGCAACCCTAGCAACACGCCTGGGCGACAGAGGGGTGTAACGACGTGAGGGGGGAAGTAGGTATATAAATGGCGGCGTTTTGGACGCGGTCAAAAGAGATTCCCTTCTACTCTGTTATTATTTATTCTTAAGGTGGCGGGCCGGTCTGTTTGGTGAGCCTTGCGGGAGGCCCATGGTCAGCAGTGGACTTCTTTCGGCTGAAATGATGATGTTTCATACACACTTGAAACACCCTAATACTTATCTCTTTTATTAAAATTGTACCGCAGTTGTTAACGATCTGAATTAATTTCAAACTTGTCTTATCATATAACCAACTGTTTTATTTAAATAAATAGTCGTTGATAACATGATTAATTTGATAAGATAACGTAATTTTTTTATGGTTAGTGTTTAAGTATTCATTACTTACCTGCATTGATGCTTACGTAACAACATTTGATTCTATTAGCAACTTTATTTGTGTCAACGATTACTGTACTTATTGATTCAATTTTTTTTTGTGAAATATTCTCAAAACTTTTCTTCTCTTATAATCTTACGCGTAGCTTTGTATTTAGTTTTTTTTCTGCATCCGCCTTGAACCCGTGGCCTTTACCAAACCGTCCGTTCATCTCGTTGGTGGACGTCCCACGCTGCGCTTGCCAGTTCGACCCGTGGTCTCCGTTCGAGAACTTTTCAGCGTTCTGCGTACTATATGGCCTGCCTCTTGCCATTTCAATGAGCTAATCCGATTAACTATGTCGGTGACCCTTGTTTTTCAACGGATCTTCCCATTTCTGATTCGACCCCATAAGAAAACCCGAGCATAGCCCTCTCGATAGCTCGTTGAGCGACTCCATAGTGGTTAATGACTCAGTATTGAATGACTTGATAAAATTAATATTCAACCTCGTTAAAACATTTCATAGTCATTGGATGTATGTTGAATTTATACATTTTAGAGACGCCACAAAAAAGCATTAAAAAAAAACACAACCTGTTGTAATCGATTTTACTCTTAATTCTGAACAAACTGCTTTCAAATCTTTTAGATATTTAACTTAACGCCTTATCTTCTTAGTCGGACACTCTTGCCAGAGTGGTCGTGGTTACGCAGACGAGGTACTCGGAGAGATGTTCGGTGGGTCACAGACTTTTTGGAGGACAGCCCTCTTAGCAATGTGCTTCCATTTCTGCCGGTTAGAAGCGTTGCGAGTACACCTGGACCATGACGGACTCAGTAGCTTTTTAAAACTTTATACAACCACCCTTGTTTATCAGTTTATCTATAATATACGTTTAGCTCTGATTGGTATTAGGTCAACAGACGTAACTGCCCCGCGATATTTCGTTTTATTTGTATTTTTTATTGCTTATCCAGTACCCAACATTCCAATGGACCAAGAAGAAGCAAGACACCATTTTGTCCGCGTTCACGTGGGGTTACATGTCGCTACAGCTGCCAGCGGGTGCGCTGGCGCATCGCTTCGGTACTCGCTACCTTCTCACCGGAGCGCTAGTTATCAACGGGATCGTATCTTTCTGCATGCCTTGGGCTGTTTATTACGTAAGATTTTTTTTATTTTTGACGACCAAATGGTTTAGCGGTCAGACTACGAAGCGTGAGGTCTCGGGTTTGATTCCCGCATCGGGGTAAATAAAATTAAAAATACGAATGTTTGTTGTCGTCTTGGCACAGAGCAGGAAGGAATGGCACACTTTGATGTCAGAGGCCAAGATCCACTTCGGGTCGCTGAGCCAGCGAAAGTAAGTAAGTAAGAAAGTTATGATGAAATACTTACCTACGCAATACTATGCATGTTGTATTTTTTATTTTTTCATATAACCTATTTTTGAAATAAAACAGTTTGAAACTGATAAGAAATATTCGCAACAAAAAAATCGGTATTTTATAAATAGCGAAAAATATGCTTATCTGATTTAAATAAAATAGATCAAAATATTTTATTTTCTGTTGTGTTTGAACTAGATGTATTTTCCTAAATTATTCTTAACGTAATAGGTTGAAGAAATTTTTAGTCAATCTTGTAATTCTATCCCGAGTCTGTTGAACTTGCTATCGGTACGAATAAATCTCAAAATCCCGCTGTCATTACATGACTTGTTGTTGTGTGCGTGACCTCAACTCTGGTGGCGTTAACAATAATACTGAGAGAACTTTTTATAGTGGGTCAAGTGAAGTGGTTCGACTTTAAATTGGTAACTTTGTAGCATTGCGATATTACATAATTTGCTTTGCAAAATGTTGAGAAATATTTTTTTTACAAGAAACGGAACAAGATAAAAGAAAGAAATACCTAGAGTTTTGATTCAATAGTTAGATCGAATGGTTTACCCATACAAATTCGCGGGTACAGGCTAAGTTGTCAAAATAGTGTACTTGGTGAAAATCTAATTTTCAAGAGAATGTTACAGTAAAATGTGTCCCATTTTTAGGGTGATTGGATATCAGCCGTGATATGTCGGATCCTTCAAGGCTTGACTCAATCGTGTGTTATACCGTGTATGCATACGGCATTTGGGAGATGGACGCCCTTGGAAGAACGTGGAAGACTGACAGCATTCGCGTATTCAGGTAAAAAAAAAGAACATGTCCAGTCCTGTTTAAGCTGGGTGTCTTGGTGGTTTCTTCTCAACAGGGTCTTACTTTGGTAGATTCTTGGACATTTGTAGTAATTATAACTAATAACACTAAACGGGACTTATCACGCAAACAATATTTACCTTGAGTTGTCAATATTAACCTTAGTTAAGTTGACTTGTTGTTGAGTTTTTCAACTCGTGACCAAGGTCGCTGGAATGTAGCCGAAACGTCGAGGTTAATTTTGTTCGCGTGATAAGTCCCGTTTATTGTAATTAGCTATGAGTGAAAATCACGAAAGTTTAAAACAGTATATTTATTTGTAGTACTTGTCTTGTTATAATATCCTAAATTGAATAAAGATAGTTTGAGTTTGACTTTAAAAGTACATTTAATATGTTTAAGAAAATACAGTGTACATAAGATATTATTTTACGTATAAACACTTTTAAAGCTAATTTGTTAGTTTAAATTCAATTATGATAAGTTAGGTATGAAGTATCTTCTTTTTGTATTTATTTTTCAACTTCATTTTTTATTACTTTTACGGTCATCCCGTGAAACCATATATTTCAAACTAAATTCAAACTGAAATATAGATGCACAGAAAAAACCCCAGAAAAAAGACCAATGCTGGGAATCGAACCCAGGTCCTCAGCGTTCCGTGCTGCGTGCTTACCCCTACACCATCACTGGTCTAGAGGTTAGCGACGAATTTTTCCCATACATCGTACATTTCAGATGATGGTGTTAAGTCTCTCGGTAGAGGGCATAATATAGATGCGCGTTTTATCACTGCATAAAGTGATTATAACAGACTGAAATGTACGATGTATGGGAAAAATTCGTCGCTAACCTCTAGACCAGTGATGGTGTAGGGATAAGCACGCAGCACGGAACGCTGAGGACCTGGGTTCGATTCCCAGCATTGGTCTTTTTTCTGGGGTTTTTTCTGTGCATCTATATTTCAGTTTGTATTTAGTTTGAAATATTCAATTATGATCTTTTTCAAGATTGGTTTGAAGTACATATCTTTTTTTTTCAACTTCATTTTTTTACTTTTACGGTCATCCCGTGAAATCCATATATGTATTTCATACTAAATACGAACTGAAACATGGATGCACAGAAAAAAACAGAAAAAGACCAGCTCCGGGAATCGAACCCGGGCCCTCAGCATACCGTGCTGCGTGCTTTTCCCCCTACACCACAGCTGGTCGGGATATAGGCACGAATTTATTCCTATGCATCTATGGTATGCTGAGGACCCGGGTTCGATTCCCGGAGCTGGTCTTTTTCTGTTTTTTTCTGTGCATCCATGTTTCAGTTCAGTATGAAATACAATAATTACCTTTTATGCAACGTAAGCGTCACTACTTTACTATGGTAAGCATGCGGTAAAGTCTGATGTCTACGGCACGTCACTGCGATTCCTTGTCGTCGCTGTGTTTTAAGCAGCGGTATTGTCAAACCTTTACCTGCTTTTTTTCAGGACAAGCTTTGGGCACTGTCCTCGGAATGCCAATAACAGGCTTCATAGCGGCTTCATCACTGGGCTGGCCAGGGATCTTCCGTTTCTACGGACTTTTATCCTGCATAGCTGGAACAGTTCTCTGGTTCCTTGGAGCGGATTCTCCAGCGAAGCATCGAAGCATATCTGCGGCTGAGAGGCGGTACATCGAAGAGGCTTTGGGTCAAACTCAACAAAAGGTACTTCAATATTTTAAGGCATTACTTTGCCATATCAATGAAGTAAAACAATTACTTTGCTCACCCGCGACCTTATGCTTATGATAGTTAAGTTTATGCAAGAAATGCGTGTTCATGCAGTTCCTCCACCTTCACACTGTACGAACACACACAAACCCAACTATCACCACCATCAAATTACACTGACGCGATTTGAACTCAACCAGAGCTAATCTTCAGAGTACCGTTCAAAATGCTACCAGATGTTAGACGCAAGGACAAAAACAAAACACATGACAATGATGACGATGTTAGTAGTTTTTTATTCTAACGACTTAATAATTTACACTACTAACTTATAACTTTATTATCGCTCAGCTTCTTTTCGCGGTAGTCTCCGATACGCGGCCACGAAGTGTTGGAATGATCTGCCTCCACCGATCCGTGCTCTAAAGTCAAGACATAATTTTAAATTGAAATGTAAAAGTTACTTTCTCGCACTAAGTGCAACCTAGATACAACATGTTTGTACTTACCTCGCTCCAACAAGACTTCAGGCTGAGGTATTCGTAGCACTCATGGGTGACAAGTAAATTGGGCGCATCTGAGATTGGCACATTGACTCTTTGTTTGTTCGTTTTGTTTCTGTTAAAATATATATATATTTTTTTTTTCTCTTTTACAAGCAAATGGCGGTAGTTATTTTTAATTTTTTATGTACTTACGGGTTTTCACAAGGTCGGGCTGTGTTCCCACCCAATTAGGTTTTTGTTGCGAACTGTTCGCCGGCGTTCGTGTCGTTACAGTGTGTATGTTTTTTGTGTTTAGTTTTAAATGGGTCCCACTGAAAAACAGCGTTGTGGCTTGCCTCAACATTATGCTGAGTGGGGCCCAATTTATACTATTCGATATTTATTTGTATATTTCCTGTCAAATGTATTTTTTTTCTGTGTTTGTATCGAATATGTGTAAATAAACATCTCTCTCTCTCTCTCTCTCTCTCTCTCTCTCTCTATTATAATTACTTTTACTTTTAATTATAGTTGTAAATTAGTTTCAATTATCTTTATTTATTTTTTGTGAATGTAATTATTTTATACACATAAAAAAACCTGTTCGATCATTTAAATATTTAAATGTATTCTAGAAACATCTGAAAGTGCCTTGGAAGAAACTCCTGACCAGCAAAGGCATGTGGGCTATTGTGTTGGCCCACATCGGACAGACTTGGGGTCAGATCACTCTGTATACTGAAGTCCCTTCCTTCATGGATAAGGTTATGAAGGTCAACATCAAGGCGGTGAGTTGTTTGAGATATTTGGTGACTTAATTACTTCGAAAAACCAGCCAATTGCGAGTCGAAGTCGCGTACCGCAGGTACCTTAAAACGAAGGTGTGTCAAAATATACGCAATGAACGCCGAGCCTTTGATAATTCATCCCGCTCTCAGGTACTCTGTCCCGGTATCCCGAAAAACAAGTCAGGGACGAGAAAATGTCCCGTTTTCTTAAGATTTAAAATAACGACACGTAAGCGGCAGTCGAACTAAGTAGTTGAAAGTCGAGTCTTTGATAAACAAGTTGCGGGCAGAAAAGAAAACTCAACTGAGTCAACTATTTAGATGTTTCAAAAATTTTGCCAAGAGTTTTACGCATTTTGGAAGTTGTCAACCAGTACTAAAATATATTTGCGCGTCGGAAAAACCGGTTGTCTGTAAAGTCAGTTTAAGGACGATAGTTTAAAGCCTTCTCTGTTCTGTAGGTACATGTACGTTACATTGCGTCATCCTTTTTCGTGTATACAGCCGGCGTTCATCGATTTAAATCTCCTTTAAAAGTCGCCCTCCCGTTTAAAAGTGACATAAAATGGTCACGTTAAATTTAGGCAATGTGCAATTTTTTTTCTTTTTCTTCTTTGAGAGGCTATTGCTCAAAACACTAATCTACCACGACTACATACGTATAATCGATTGTCTTCTTCCAGAATGGTCTCCTGACGGCGCTTCCATTTTTCATGATGTGGCTTACCAACTTCTTCTTCAGCTGGTTCACTGACATGCTGGTTGTCAAGAACCTCCTCAGTGTCACTAATGTCAGGAAACTGGCTCAAACTTTGGGTAAATATCATGTCAATCTTACCTGGTTACTCTCACAGGACTTCAAGTAGTTTATACGTACCTTGTGGTACACGACAACACGTAGACGGGCGAATATTTTGTATTGAAAATGAATAATATAATAAAATTCATATGTACCACATTTTGCTGTCGTTATCGACCGCCAGTGTATTTCCGCGTGTGTACCGATTATTCACACGTAACCACTTACTTGACCGCATTTTGATGCTGCGACGTGGTTTGGTTGTGGTACACGTGTGAAACGACCCTTAATCTATACTGCAACATTATAAAGCTGAAGAGTTTGTTTGTTTGGCTGAACGCGCTAATCTCGGGAAAATCAGGAGTTCGAATTTAAAAAATATTTTCGTGTTGAAAAGTCGACTAATAGGAGCGGAGCATCAATGATTAACGCGGACGAAGTCGCGGGCACCGCGGGCACAAATTACTACCTATAGCGTATGACAAAGATGATGACAGTGTTTTTGCCAGTCTCCCTTTGTCGTCATACCCCCAGCCCCTATACCGCGCGGGCGAGGGCTAATTTATACGGTCTAAACGGTCTAGCTATAGATTCGTCTCCATTGCGAAAGTGATACACGGTTAACTTTTTCCTATTAATTCAGTGTTGAAATTTGGTATTCATATATGTAAAGATGGTGGACCCAAAGACGAACACGTCACGTAAATAAATGAATTGTAAGCACGGGGGTTAATAGGGCTTTTAAGGGTAAATAAGAAAATACTTATACGCTGTCAGGTTTTTATTCATTAATTCTAAGATACAAACACAGAATGTTATATAAAAACTTGTGATAATATGCACGTGTTTGCAGGATGCGTTCCGGCGGCGATTGGTCTCATCTCTCTAGCCTACGTGAAGAAAGAGATTTACATCGTCGAGTCGATTCTTGTGGCCACCTGCAGCTTCAAGGTTGCGGCGAATTTGGGATTCCATGTAAGTATAATAATATTTTCTGGACTCAGCCATTGGGGGGGAATTTGCCATAGTCGCCACACGAAGTCTGGTCACAGACGGTCGGGACGGTCGGTTGTCGGTTGGCAGACGGGTTGGCGACCGCAGTGGGATAGTGAAAATACCAAAGACGCTGCTGCCCGTCCTCCGGTACTGCTGGTTGCAGATATAGGATATTCAGGTCCCGGGTATTTTTGGGGCAGGCCTATGCTATGTTCAACAATGCGTCAGTGATACTGCAATACCGCGTAACTAGCTTTTTCTATAAGGTTTAACTTGAAATAAATAATAGTGAAAATTAAACAAATTAGACCTTACGGAAAAAGCTAGTAGCGAGGTAAATTCTAAGCACTTTTCTCATATACCTACATCGAAAATATAGGTCACCAAAGAAAAGAGTTACAAAAAAAAATGATTTTTGGCTCTCCTGAAAAGTGCCATTTAATATCATAAAATGACAAGACAAATCATATCTTAAAAATCGAAGCGCGCGTTGGACTTGTGAATTGCGGATTCCGTGCTTTTGAAGCTAGAAATAATAAATTTGTACTCCATAGTAATTTATATGAAAAGCAAAGTTAGAATATTATAGGTAAAGTGAAATAAAAAATAGACTTTCTCCCGTGTTGGCGAGTACGTAAAGTGGGAATATTTTTTTGCCATCCACCAGGTTGAATGTTCAAGCCCTCCGTCTGATCGGGTTAAACCTAACTTTTCGTGCGATTTTTCCCACAACGAAAAGAAATGTCGCAAAAACTTAATTTAACTACGGTGCTGTCTGACTTCATCATTCATTAAAAGTTGAATTCGAGCATCTTCTCTTAAACAGTATTTGCTAAGATGGCAATGACAAAAAAAAACATATAAGTATTAAATACCTAAATATTGCCTATAATCTTTAATCTTTGCCTATTTTTAAATCTATGCTTAAGCAACACTATCTATTATCCTGTGCTTGAAAATTGTATTATAGTCCTTTTATTTACAAGTATATTGTATATCACTTATCTATGTATGTTTTATGATGTGTATTATTGGATGTTTTCAGTTGTTTTATTAAAATGTTTGTTTTTTATTATTATTTATTAAATTTTATATTGCACCACCTGCTGAAATGCATTCCTTGCTTTCTTTCTTTTTTTAAAGGTTGCCTGGAAGAGATCGCTTCGAAACGATAAGGCCGCCCATTGCTTACCTTATTTCTTTTTTTTCATGTACTTGTTTAACTGTATTGTATTATTTGTGGAGTAAAATAAAGAGTCATTGTATTGTATTGTATTGTATTGCTTATTTAACCTTGAGTGTGTCAATAATCTTGACAAGTAATTGCAGGTATGCTAAAACGATTTTTCGGTGCAATAAAGTGAGTTTTTACATACATAGTGAGAGTACAATGGGTAAATTGCAAGTCGGCCATTATTAATGCACTTGATGCCACAGACAGTCGCATAATTATACTGACGAGCAAAAATCAGCTAAGACAGTAAAATTTAATCCACCGCCAGACAGAAGTGATTAATTATAGAACATTGTTCGCCGTTTCCTTGTCCAAATGCAGAAAACAAAAGGTTCACTAACACAGAGGAACCTTAACCGAATTACTCACGGTTCCGTTGACCTCTGTGACAAGAAGGGATATCACTAACGTTTGAGCTTTTTGTGAAGAACCCCTAAAACAATTACGACACGAGATGGTAACGCCGTCCCATTTACCTAACAGTTTTAATGATTCACGATTAACAAATTTACGGGATATTTTTTACGGGATGTAGACCATGATAAATTTAATGAGTTTTGACATTTTGACGCAGCATGCATCATGATCATGGGTAGACCCGTCTTCGTTTATCCGTCTGTCTACACCATTATCATCATTATTTCAACCGTGGGACGTCCACTGCTTGACATAGATCTCCCTCATTAATACCCGATCAATACGCTTGGAAGCGGCTTGCTTCCACCTTGAACCTGCGACCTTTGCCGAATCGTTCGCCCATTTCGTTGATAGACATCCCACGCTGCGCTTGCTAGTGCGTAGTCTCCATTTGAGAAATTTTCGGCCCCAACGGTTTTCGATCCACATACATACATCATTATTATACAATTACATACGTATGTATCATGATCACGAGTAGCCGGAGGTGGACAGACGGGTAGACGTTTATTTAATGGATTCAAATAACATATCACTTTTAGTAGATATTAGATATTTTCGAAAAAGTATCTACCTACTGTCGCTCAACTAAGTGACATGTATTTTTGTTGTTATTTTTTCCTTGGCTTCTCCCCAATATCAGGTCATAATTGACTTTTGGGACTACTTATAGTTACAGTTACTGTGCTCTGTGCGAGTTCGTCTTAGTGGCTCTAAGTCAATCAATTAATTTTTTTTGTCACTTTTTGAAGGTATCCCCTTTTTGTCAGAGGAACCGTATCGCTTGAACACAAGAATGGACCCGTCTCAAACCCCAAGCCTTCTTTTTACTGCCCTTTTAAATAAATCAGCAGTGTGTGAAGATAACATTATCTGACGTCAAAACTTATGACGAGGATAGTACAAAGTTGCTAATTTCCTGCTGCCCACGGAAAGTTCGTTAAAGCTTTAGTTTGCACGCGAAAATCGTTAGGTCTGGCTATCGAGTTTAATTCCCAGAATTTTTCAAATAATTTCTAAAAAATCGTAGCCAAAATTCATCCCTCTTACCAGCGTTTGAGATTTCGGGATTTAATACCGATCTGGAATATTGGAATTAAAACTAGCTTATGTGTGTAGGTTATTGTAGACTTCTAGCTGCCTACGTACTAACCGTTTAATCGTAAAAGAAAATCAAACACACAACACAACATACACACGTACACAGTCACAAACTTTAGTAGCAATTGGATTAGTTTTTTTGTGAATTGTGTCATGTTTTTGTTGCGGACTTTTTAACATAGTATATCTTTATTAACAATTTTGTGTTTCAATGTGTCATCAGATCAACCATATCGACATCAGTCCAAACTTCGCTGGCACCATGATAAGCATCAGCAACTTCGCTTCTAACAGCATCGCGTCCTTAGCACCCTTGGTTGCCGGATTCATCCTCACTGACGTTGTAAGTATCACTTCTAAGTCAAGGTCAAGGTCAAAGCTAAAGTCACAGCTAATGAAATTTGAGGCCAACCGTTGTCTTGGCCGTTTCAGTGGCACCGAATGCCATCAAATTAAAACACGCCAAGTGCTCCTCCTTGGAGTCTATGTATTATTTCATACTGATTACTGTGGAGACTGTTTAGACCCTGGAGCAATAAGTTTTTAAGAGTTAGAGAGAAGTTGAGAAAGAAAGGCATTAATCCTCGTTCTGGCTCCTGGTTGGTACAACATGTTTCCATTGCTATTAATGGGGCTATGCTGGCATACTTAATGGGGACGTTTGGATCAGACGGTTCATTGGGTGGGGATCGGACATGTTGAGATTTTGCGGCTATTTCTAAAAAGTTATGGTCAATGTCAAAGTCAAAGTACAAATATCTTTATTCAATTCAGGCTATGATAAGCATTTATAAATATTAAAAAATCTACCACTGGTTCAGATAATCCTTTCCAAATATTTAAAAGAATACGGCAAGAAACTCAACAAGGTACATTTTTGAAACAGATACCACTAATTGTTTTTTAGAATATGACAAAGGACAACTTAGTACAAACAATTTCCAATTAAAATTTTATTTTTCTAGTCAAGCGAACTGCTGTGGAGAAAGGTATTCTTCGTGGCAGCAGGATTCTACCTGATCAGCGATTTGGTCTACGTTATCCTTGGTACCGCAGAACTTGCTGACTGGAACGATCCTGAAGAGGAAAAGGAGGAGCACGTGGAGAATGGAGAGAGCAAACCCATGATGCAAGATGAGAAAGCTACGTGAACGCGTAGATAAATTACAAATTTGGAGCTGAAAAATTAAAAGATACAAAAAGACTCCAAAAAACCAATCTTGATACTGTTTAGTTGTTAATAAAATATTTTAAGACGTTATGGTGTGTTTTATTAAACCCCTGCAAAACAAGTCTTGCGCATGTTAAACATAAAAAACGTGAAGAAGAAAATTTGTAAAAAAAACAAACGATAAAATTATAAATTGTTTGCTCATTTTTAGGACGACATTTCTGCGTTCGGTAAAATAAACGTAGAATACAAAGTAGGTAGAATAAAATTAAACCACCTTTACTGGTTTGAGTTTTTCATTCTTTTCCCCTCCTTAGAAATGATAATAAATTATAGCTTGAAAATTTATAGGCTCTCTTCACAATAGTGGTCCTTGGGGCTCTTTGGGCCACGTATCTATGAAAGGAACCCTCGGTGCGATAATATCTTGAGCGTTATCATCAGATGCGGCTTTGCTTAAATACCGCTATCATAATATTTTTACCAGGATTTTTTTTTGACATATCAATGCTCTAGATTTAATGAGGAGAGTTGTGTGATGACTGATATCTAGAACTTATCGAATTAATAACTAGGTATCTTTATTTTGCAAGAAAAATGTTTAACAAAAAAAACCGTGGTGGCCAATGATATTATGTGGTGGCCTAGCGGTTTAACCTATGGCCTCTGAAGCAGAGGGTCGTGGGTTCAAATGAGTTTTTCGAAATTTATGTGCGAAATTACACATGAAATTTACCATGAGCTTTACGGTGAAGGAAAACATTGTGAGAAAACCTGCATACACCTGCGAGGAAATTCAATGGTATGTGTAAAATTCCTAATCCACACTGGGCCCGCGTGGGTACTACGGCCCAACCCCTCTCATTCTGAGAGGAGGCCTGTGCCCTGCAGTGGGACGTATATAGGCTATGATGATGATTGTTCCTCTGCTAAGCAAAGGTCTCTTGACCTCTTCAACTCCGGGTCTGGCACAATGTTAGGTCAGTCCTTTGCGTACACGTGCAAATCGTCCCGCCATCTTCTTTGTCTGCTTCATCGCTTACCACTCTTTGGCCCCACAGGCTTCGTACATGCCTAACCCATCTGTCAAGACACTAGTTATTTCATAAAAAGAATGACATTCAATGGATGAATCCCCTTTGCCTTTAAACACGAATAGAAAGTTTTCCAGCGCTCAAAGAAAAATGTTACATGAAAAAAGTTTTAACAAAAACCAACCCTTTTTTGAATTATCTAATGAAACAGCCGTGTCGGGGGTAATTTATTGTTTTCTATATTTTACTGACTTCTACACCGGACCATCATTTATCTCCGCGAGCCATTTTGGAGATACAGGAAACTTCACTCGTTAAAAAAATCCTGAACAATACCTAACTTTTGAGTGCCACGGTGTCTAATTCGGCTGGAATGTATAGTGGTTTGGGCTGTTTTTCAATTAGAAGGGATAAAAATATTCATACAATTTATAGTACATTCTTGTAGAGGCTGGAAAGTAAGCAAAAGATGGACGAGTTTGTTTGAGGGCCGACGCGTAGCGGAGGCCCTCGAAAGTACGAGTCCATCTATTGCACTTTTGGCCGAGACTAAACATTGTGCTTTTCACGACTAATGCGAGGAAATCATCATCATCATCATCATCATAATCGTCCATCTTGTCCATCCTGTCCATCCGTCCATCCGTCCATCCGTCCATCCGTCCATCCGTCCATCCGTCCATCCGTCCATCCGTCCATCCGTCCATCTTTCCATCCGTCCATCCCGTCCATCCCGTCCATCCCGTCCATTCCGTCCATCCGTCCATCCCATCCATCCCGTCCATCCCGCCCATCCAGTCCATCCCGTCCATCCCGTCCATTCCGTCCATCCGTCCATCCCGTCCATCCATCCATCCCGTCCATCCCGTCCATCCCGTCCATCCGTCCATCCGTCCATCCGTCCATCTTTCTATCCGTCCATCTCGTCCATCCCGTCCATTCCGTCCATCCCGTCCATCCAGTCCATCCCGTCCATTCCGTCCATCCGTCCATCCCGTCCATTCGTCCATCTTTCCATCCGTCCATCCCGTCCATCCTGTCCGTCCCGTCCATCCCGTCCATCCGTCCATCCCGTCCATTCCGTCTATCCCGTCCATCCGGCCCATCCCGCCCATCCAGTCCATCCCGTCCATTCCGTCCATCCGGCCATCCGTCCATCTTTCCATCCGTCCATCCCGTCCATCCGTCCATCCCGTCCATTCCGTCCATCCGTCCATCCCGTCCATCCAGTCCATCCCGTCAATCCCGTCCATTCTGTCCATCCGTCTATACGTCCATCCCGTCCATCCAGTCCATCCCGTCCATCCCGTCCATTCGTCCATCCCGTCCATCCCGTCTATCCAGTCCGTCCGTCCGTTCATCCGTCCATCCATCCATCCAGTCCGTCCGTCCGTCCATCCATCCATCCATCCATCCATCACATGCAGCAGACGATTACTTTTGATTGGTCCTTTTGAGTGTCGTTTCAGCACGCCAGGAATGAAATTTAGAAATTATCTTTCAAAAAGTCGTATCGTATTATGAAATACATATATTGATTACGTCCTGTTTTCGATTAGTGTAACATTGTTGTCGTGTTTGCGCGCCATAAATGAGTCAGCTGTTAAATGTACATATATAGGCAGTTTTGAGTACTGGATTTAGGTTATCAATGGCCACATTTTCGAGCAGTGTCGTGAAAAGGTTAATTTTTGAAGTGATCCGGAAAATAAAGCTTCTTAACAAATTATTTTTCCAATACATGAAGTGAGAGTATTTTTTGAAGTGAAAATTTCTTTAGCGGCGTTGTGCACTTTTTGGAATGGGTAAAAAATGTTAAACTCGCGACAGGACACGTGACCCTGATCGAAAATTCGTAAGAGGGGGGGGGGGAGGGGGTTATTCCGGAGTGCAACCCGTTGTGTTGCTTTTGTTGGATAGATTATTTTAAGAGAAAATAGGTTAATGGAAATAATACTACAATTTAGTGATAATATGTTTGCGAAATATTAAGTTAATGAACTGAAACAATTAGTTTGCTCACCCGCGACCTTACGATAGTTACGTTTATGTTAGAAATGTTACTGTTACTCCCATACAACAAACGGGATTTTTTTACCGTTTTTATAGATAATGGGTTTTTTTCTAAAAACAGATTACGAATTCATCATTATTCGATGTCGCAAACCCAAAATTACCGGATCCGTTCGTCATAAACCACTTACCTTTGTTCGAATATTACATGTGTGTTTGCGCGAACTCATTCAAGTTTTCCTATTATTTTTCGGATAATTCCTGTTATTTTCCTGTTAGGTTAATTTATACTTGTTCTTAACTTTACCGACGATAAACACCACTCAAAAACTTTCCGCGGAACAGAACTGTTGATGTAAACGTTTCATTTCTGAGCATAATAATAATCTTCTTCTTATAATATATAAAAATTTCGTGTCACTGTTTTTGACCAGCTCAATTTATAATATTAGCCCTATCGCCTGGTACTACTTGTGGGACACCCTAAAACTGTTAACGTATCAAAATGTAGTTTTCACTCCCCCCATTCTATCGTCATACGCCGTTATTCTGAAAAGATTTCACTTTAATAAACGGATTTTGTCTATTTTTTGCCAGCGGGTATTTTCTCAACCTACGACTAGATATTCTTTCGCTCTCAGTATCATAACGCTTAGTTTACTAGTATCTCGAAACGCTCCATGTAATAGGATATAGCATAAACCGTCCTCATTATACCCAGTCTTAAGATGTCTTTTGTTTTCCGCGCTTGATATGCCCGAGTATGGCTGTGTGGGAGTTTCTTAGATATCTTTAAGCGAGAACAAGCTAAAAGAAATTGGATATGGTAAATATAGGTAACGCTACCAGAGTTGAGGCCACGCACACAACCACATCTCATGTAATGACAGCGGGATTTTGACGTTGTGTTGACGTTTAACGACAATTCTTAACGAAAAAGGTTGAAGAAATTTTTAGTCAATCTTGTAATTCATTATTGAGTCTGTTGAAGTTGCTATCAGAACGAATAAATGTCAAAATCCCGCTGTCATTACATGAGATGTGGTTGTGTGCGTGGCCTCAACTCTGGTGGCGTTACCTATACGTAGTGTGTTGCTGCGTATCTATCCTTACTAGTATAGGTATCGCCCAGAGAGTTGACGTCACGCATACAACCACATGTCGTGTAACGACAGCGGGATTTTGACATTTATTCGTACTGATAGCAACTTCAACAGACTAAATAGTGAATTACAAGATTGACTAAAAATTTCTTCAACCTTTTTCGTTAAGAATTATTTAGGTAAATATAATCTACCTAGTTCAAACAAAACATAAAATGAAATATTATGATCTATTTTGTTTAAATCAGATAAGCATATTTTTCGCTGTATAAAACACCGATTCTTTTGTAGCGAATATTTCTTATCAGTTTCAAATTGTTTTATTTCAAAAAAGTTACCTCTATGAAAAAAGAAAATAAGATCATTTTCATTCACTCACTTATTTTATTAATTTACTATTTTTTTGTAACCAGTACTTTATTTAGCTGTATGTGTAATCATTCGCCTCAACTCTTGTGGCATTCAAAGTCAAAGTCAAAGTCAAAATTCTTTATTCAATTTAGGCATCAAATTGATGCTCCTATGAACGTCGAAAAATCTACCACCGGTTCGGAAAAAACCCTGTTGAGAAGAAACCGGCAAGAAACTCAACAAGGTATATTTTTTTCAATCAGATCTACATTGTTATTAAATGACATACATCTAAAGTATTTAATACAATTAAATTTTTTAACACAGTAGATACGCTATTTGAGACTAGAGATCACCAATGCGGATCGGAATTATTTCCAAACATCCCTGTCCATGATATAGTCATTAATTTTATAGTACGCCTTAGATATTAATGTCTTCTTCACAATGGATTTGAATTTTGTATCAGTTTGTTCGGTTATTGTTTTCGGAATTTTATTATAAAAACGTATGCATCTTCCCAGAAACGACTTTTTAGTTTTAGCCAGTCTGTAAGATGGAACTTTAAGCTTCCCTGTGTTTCTAGTAACCTTTGGCTTATCGACGTTAGTGGGAAAATCACATATGTTTTTTCTTACATACATGATTATTTCAAATATATACAACGACGGCAGGGTTAGGATACCTATTTCTTTAAAAAAAGATCTTAAAGAATCGCGTGTCCTTAAGTTATATATCGCTCTGATAGCCCTCTTTTGCAAAATAAAAATTGATTCCAAGTCTGCAGCAGATCCCCATAAAATAAGGCCGTATGAAATGATGCTATTGAAGTAGGAAAAATACACCAACCGTGCCGTCGCCACATCGGTTAGCTGCCGTATCTTTCTGACTGCAAACGCAGCAGAGCTCAACCTATTCGCAATTGCTGTGGTGTGCGATCCCCACTGCAATTTAGAGTCCAGTGTTATTCCTAAGCATTACCTATATATAAATGCGAACATCATCATAATTACAGCCGAAAGTCGTCCACTGCTGAACATAGGCGTCCCCCAAGGCTCGCCAAACAGATCAGTCCCGTGCTGTCCGCATTCAACGCGTTCCTGCAACCTTAACCAGGTCGTCGCTCCATCTTGTTGGAGCCATACCTACACTGCGTCTGCCGGTCCGTGGAACTACTCGAGAACCTGTTAGCAACTCCAACAATAAAATATAGAAATTAATATTCACTTAAGAGTTGTACACGGACTGTCACCCCTCTTTTTCAGCTTGGTAAGCTCAGTGACAGTAAAATTACATAAAGTTTACCACTGACAGATGGTTTGCCTTCATTTCATATTCAACTTTAACGACTTACAAATAAAGCCAATTTTAGAATACTGTTACCCTCGCTTGCAGATTTTGTAATAGCTACTTTATTTGTATAATGTTAAAGTTGGAAATGAAATGAAGGCAAACCATCTGTCAGTGGTAAACTAAAAGTAAACGTATTGTACCACGTTTCAAGGGCTTCCGTAACGAGTAGAGTCAGTTCCCTACAACCTAAAGTCTGGTCTTCAACAGTTAGCACAAACTGGGCAATGCAAATGAAGTTCAAAAAGAACACCAGCGAAACAAGCTTGTGTTAAAAACCATTCTTCAATGTAAATCGACCAAGTAACCTTTTTTTTAGGGTATTTTCTCTGGGTTTTTTTTCTGTGCAGCCATGTTTCAGTTTGTATTTAGTATGGACTATACCTTTATCATCTTAACCAAAGATTTTCTTACATCCCCGACAACGCCTCGACCATTCCTTTTTCCTCAGGCCTGTCCCAATAGACTACTATCTTATACTTCAACGTCAAACCTTGAGATAACCGACCAACCACGATTTTTACTAAATATAAGAACTATATTTTTACACAGCACCAAAAATTTTCGACCTACAATCGTAACTTGAGTCGTTTTTTTTAGTGTTCCGTACCCTAAGGGTAAAAACGGGACCCTGTTACTGAGACTTCGCTGTCCGTCTGTCCGTCCGTCTGTCACCAGGCTGTATCTCATGAACCGTGACAGCTAAGACAGTTGAAATTTTCACAGATGATGTATTTCGGTTGCCGCTATACAGGGTAATTTTTTAATAAGTGCACAAATTTTATTATTATGTCATTCAGTACCTATCGTTAAAATAACAAATTTCAGAACTTTTCGTTATAATATTTATTACTGTAGCGGGGACGCGGGGGACGGAGCCGGGAGCAGTGACAAGCCGGCGACGTACAGTGACAAGAGTTTATTAACAACTACTAATACTATTTACATGCGCTTACACCACTGGTCGAGATCGAGACTATCCCAACGAGGTGGAAGTAGTCTAGAGCCAGCAATGTATTTACTAGATAGGTGACACTAAAACGACTCAGCAGAGGTGAGAGCGATTAGTGTGCACTGACTAGTACCTACTTAGGATACACATAAGTTTTTTTTTTTGTTTTTTAGAACTGACTGTTGCTGTTAGCCTCGATGGCTTTTACAGCTTACCGGAGAGAGGGCGAGCCGCCAGACTGGCAGCTCAGCAAAGGGTGGTTTTCTTAGCATGCCAAAGGGTGCTCCTATTGAGCCGACCTCGGACTTTGGACGCTAAGTAGATATTTGCAAGCAATCGGATTTTTTATGATACATCGTTTCGGAAAAATTACGTTAGTCCCGATTGAGAAGAAACGACAAGAAACTCAGTCGGGTTGTGGTCAATTTAGAAATAAATAATTAAATTTTCCAGGCTATATTTTACAAGAGAAAGAAACCTAAAGTTAAACTTATTTCTACTTACCGCCTATTTCTTTCTCGCGGCTGTACAATTACCTGAGAGGTCGGTAGATAGTGGTCTGCGAGTGTGCTAATTGAATTTCCTTTATTTCGTACTGTTGAAGTTAGCGACTAGTGATTAAGATATTGCGTAGATAGATCAAACCTTTGAATACCACCAGTGCGTACACTGTACAGGTGTCCCAATACTTAACAATATCCTGGCCTACTATAAAAACCCCCAACGTAATAAGATCACACATAAGTTTAAAAATGAATGAAACGCCCATGATGCGTCTAATTTCCCTTCCGCAGCTAGCATAAGAGCTGATAACTTTAAAACGGCTGGACCAATTTCTACTTCTATTTGATGACCACTTCTCGCCCACTTTCCTAGTTCACAGGCACTGCTCTATCTACAGAGTTATGTCGCGTCTACAATTTATTATAATCTCGCATAATTGCGTTAGAGCAATGACATTTTATCGAGAGCCAGTGCGACAGATGTTCTATTAGTTCTTACCGTCTCTGCTTTTCTTTTATCGGATTCGTGAAAGTTCTTAAAGGTTTTTACTTCTAGACTTACTTTAAGTACGTGGAAATTGTATTTTGAAGTAATTGAGTTACAATTGCGACGATAATACGAAGAGCAGACAAGCATTGACCGTTGCCCGCTTTGTCTATGAACAACATTGTCGGTCTCTATATATCTAATACCTTTAAACGAGCAATTCTTGTATATATGTATATATATATATATATAATCAGGATCTCGGAAACGGCTCCAACGATTTCGATGAAATTTGGTATGTGGGGGTTTTCGGGGATGAAAAACTGATCTAGCTATGTTTCATTTTCAGAAAATCGCTTTTACTCGTGTTTTCCGGCTATTTTTGTTTGCATTAGAATATAAAGCTAAATTTCGCCGACTTCGAGCAGATCATAATGGCACATTAGAAATCGGGTGGTCGCGGATCCAGCCGACCTCGGTTCGATACCACGTTTTTTTTCAAGATTTTTAGTTTTTTTTTTAAGTTTATTTTTTATGAGAAAACGTCAAGTTTCTTCTTTTGTGAGAAAAAGTTACTTTTTTGTGAGAAAAAGTTATTTTTTTGCAAGAATAAGTTACTTTTTTTGTTAGAAAAAGTATTATAGGGAACGTGCAGTAACTATAGGCGGCAGCACTAATGCGACAGAAGAGACACTATGCGGACAGTAAAACAAACTTATCAAGGTAAAACATTCAAATTGATGGCACCCTTATGGCACCAGTTGGCAGCACCGTCTATGTGCACGTTCCCTATTGGGAGCACACAGAACAGGAAAAGCCGGTTGTCTGTAAAGTCGGTTTACGGACGATAGTTTAACGTGACTCACCGCTCCACCCCCTCCGGTGTTTTTGTCAAATATCTTGAAAACGGTGCATCCTACGGCAAAATCAATGAAATTTTCATCCCCCCTTTAATACCCCCGCGCTCCCTCTCCCGCATCCCCTCCCCCCTCTCAACCCCCCCCCACCCCCCACCCCTCCGGTGTATATAATCAGGATCTCGGAAACGATTCCAACGATTTCGATGAAATTTGGTATTTGGGGGTTTTCGAGGATGAAAAATTGATCTAGCTTGGTCTTATCTCTGGGAAAACGCTTGGTACCGAGTTTCTGCCCAAGCAGAGCTCGGTCGCCCAGGTACTTTTGTATAATATGCGATCTGACCGTGCGGTCCGCGCGGTCAGATCGCACGCACGCGCAATATATAGACCGACAATGTTGTTCATACATAATGCACGCTGCATTCAATTTGACCTGACCGCGACCGCAGAACGCAGCCAGTTTGGCAAATCCTTTAAAGTAATAATTGTTTTTAGGCGTTATTTTTCATTGCCTAAGCACTAAGCATATACATCGAAATCGATAACATCCGAAGGAATATCGAAAATTATTCAGAAACATTGTAAGGCATAACATCCGAAGGAATATCGATAATTATTCAGAAACATTGTGAGGCATATCGCTGGCAGCGAGCGAGCGAAGCGAGCGAGCAAGACCTTTCAGGGCAGAAACGACTAATACAAGGTTCAGAAGGCTAACCTTCGACGTTAGGTATTTTTGAAATGAAACTTCTAATGCGACTTCCAACAAGCGTTGCGTTAAATGCGTTGCGTTAAATACGCAACGCAACGCAACGCAACGCAAGTTAACGTTTACGAGACGTTCGCATTGTATATATACTAACGGATGTTAAAAACTTCGTCAGTGCGATCCAGAAAAATTGCGTGGTTTAGTATAAAAACTTGTAAAAATCAAAACTATTTTAATGGTAGATCGTAGAATAAAGTATTTTAAACGTATTTAGTAAAAAAAAGTATTGAATATCTTTGAGAATTACGAAAAATCAAGAAACATTATTGAAAATAACGTGCGCACGAGGAGCAACGCCATCTAACGACGAGTTATGTAACTTGTTTCGCAGTTGAGTAATTTGTATGAGACTTGATAAAAGCGCCATATAGTGAGTAATTTAAACAAATAGATGCATAAGTAAATTAAGTTCTTTAAGTTATTGCAATAAGGTTTTTATTATGAAGTTTCACTTCTTCCGCGCGGAGGGATTCCACGCACTAGTTTTTTTTATGACAGCACAGAAAAGGACCTTTAATATTATGAAAATGTCATACAACCATGACATTAAAATGTTATAACAAAGTAATATTGTGCCTAAAAATAATTATGACCTGCGAAAAATGACCTTGCAATAATTATTATGAGTGACTGACTTTACATTATGAAGAGTGACGTCCATAACACTGAATGATATGACTTTACTTATTTAGTCCTTACAATAATTATGGCTTGAGAAAATCGCAACTTCAAATTTATGTTGTTTAATATTATTATGACTTCCGATAATATGATAAAGAAAAATTATGACAGAAAACGTTATAGTCTCGAAAATTCGGAACAAAAATTTAAATTTAAATTTTATAGACCCTTCTTTTTGTCATCAAAACATTATTCTTTGTTTTACTGGCAACACCATCAATTATGATTTAGTCACTACAATCGTCATTAGCGAGTCATCAATCTAACTAACAATGCTCTGATATCAATGCCAATCCATCATTGGTCAACATTATAATATAATTATTATTACAGAAGCGTTCGGATCAAATTTGGGCAAATGATTATAACACACATTCAAAGGTTAACTGCTCGAGATTCTTCAATAGATAAGTTTGCCTTTGTACGTGCCATCTCATGTAACTATAACAACAACAACAACAATAAACAATAATTTATATTCCAAAAACAATATTGCAAAACAAGGCAAAGGTTGAGGCTTCCCAGTAGGTATATAAGTACCTGTGTTGGGAGGTCTCGCTCTTCTAAAAAAAGTAGGTACATGAAAATGGCCACTAAACTAAAAATAGTATGTAGTTTATTCAAGGATAATAATCCTAACTTAACCTAAATTTATTCCAGCGTCATGGCGTGTCGCGCACCCTACGCGCGTACGTGTGTGTGTGCATGCAAGCGTGCGAATGTAGGTGCGTGCGTGCAAGTGTGTGTGTGTGTGTGTGTGTGTGTGTGTGTGTGTGTGTGTGTGTGTGTGTGTGTGTGTGTCCCCAAGGCTCGCCAAAGCGTGCTATCAGCATCCAACGCGTTCCCGCAACCTTAACTAGGTCGTCCCTCCATCTTGTTGGAGGCCTACCTACGCTGCATACGTCAAATAAATATTGTTACTAAATAAACCACTTTTATTAATTTTAAACACGACTAGAGAAAAAACTCAATGCGTCGTCCGCCATTAGTCAAGAGAGAGAGAGAGAGTGTTGCCACATGCCAAAAAAATCCTGCACGTACGTATGTAGAAGATAAACAAATTGATTCATTATGACATGGTTCTTAATTGGCCAAGGAATCTAAAATTGGTTGAATGTACGTTCTTTTGTGTTAGGTTAGTCTGTTATTTCTATCACCTACATTAGTTTGTTCGGTATTTATTAATTTCCGAGTAATTGGTTGTCTGGAAGAGACCGCTTTTTAGCGATAAGACCGCTTATTGCATACTTGAATTTTATTTTTGTAATGTCACTGTACTGCTTTAAGTGATCAATAAAGAATATTTGTATTGTATTGTATTGATTAAGAATAACCATGCAGTGTACGTAATCCCGCCATCAAAGGCTTTACTCTCCAGACGACGTGTAACTGTAATACGTTGAGATAACATCGCATTTAGAGGCAATCTTAACAAGTCAGAAGCGAACAGCGGTAAGTGAACAATCTATTTAAGTCCTGACACAAAAAGAGGGGTGTTATTATAAGTTTGACCACTGTGTGTGTGTTTTTTTTGAAAGCAGGTTTTTGGCGATGATTCTTAGACGTGTTTCACCAAAATTGGTTCAGCCATTTCAAAGTTATCAGTTCTTTTAATTTGTTAGCTGCGGAAGGGTTCTTAGGCGCAGAATGGGCATTTACTTTATTTTCAAAATATGTGTGACCAAATTGCGTCGGGGGTTTGTAAAAAAAATAATTTATAGTTACGTATGTATTATAAACTGAATGAACTGAAACGATTACTTTGCTCACCCGCGACCTTAAAAAAAAAGCAAAAGTAAGGTAAAGGTAAGGTCGCGGGTGAGCAAAGTAATTGCTTCAGTTCATTAATATGGACCTCCGCAAAGTAACGCCTGATTCAATAAATTATAAAATTTATTATAAACTGTGCAATTACTTCGCTCGTAGAAGTGACGGCCGATGGAGACGAAAGTTTCTCGAGTGGCGTCCACGGACCGGAACACGCAGTGTAGGTAGGCCAACAAGATAGAGCGACGACCTGGTTAAGGAGGCAAACGAGCAAGCGGGTCATCTGATGGAAAATTATCACCACCGTCCATAAATATCAACAACTCAAAGAACTTTACTTCAACTCACTTCACTTCACTTCACTTCACTTCACTTCACTTCACTTCACTTCACTTCACTTCACTTCGCTTCGCTTCACTTCACTTCACTTCACTTCATCCTTAACCACGTCGTCACTACATCTCGTTGGAGGCTTACCTACACTTCGTCTTCCGGTTCGTGGACGTCACTCGAGAACCTTTTTGCCCTATCGGCCAGTTCTACGAGCGATGTGCTCTGCCCACTGCCACTTGAGTCTGGCGATTCTGCCCCTTACATAAATCGAATGTTAATATTATTTTGTACATGTTATTAAATCGTTTAATTAATTACCCCTTACATAAATCGAATGTTAATATTATTTTGTACATGTTATTAAATCGTTTAATTAATTAACATCGCACTCGCCTTTGACTTGGTGCGACTATAATCTGGTGGATTTAGCCTCGCAGCTGGGACCCTCGAACTTGAACCCGATGCTCTCGATAAAACGGTTTCAACAAAGCTCCAATCTAACCAAACGTGGCAATCGTAGGGAGTTGCAATTATGACATTATTTATTACAAAAAAACTAAAAATGTATTTTGATTCTAGTTTGACCACAATCATGCCTGATGGAGAACGAAGATGAGGCCTGCGATGGCGCACGCTTACCTAGTAAATGCTCGTTCACCCTAGACTTGAATTTAGGAGACTGCCTTGTTTCTGTTTATTCAATAAGCAGAAAGAAGGCAGCTGAGCGCGGTGTCGCGCGCGCCCCCAAGCAATGCAAACCGTACAACAAATACGGGGCACTGTAACCGGTACGCGCGCTGCACAACTGCTCAGAACCTTCCTCCAGAAGAATCCAGAATGGGTTGTATAGGCGACAGGCCGTGAGCCAACTATGGGGGCGGCAGGCGTAAGCTTGCCTTTGGAATCCAAAAGTTTAATGGTTGCTTGACCTGAAATGTGTTTTAACAGAATCATTTTTAATTATTGTGACATTGGAAGACTATCTCCAATATTATTATTTATTATTTTTTCCTTTTTTTTTGACGGTTGAAGCATTCTACACTTCCACTTAACGTAGATATAGTTAAGATGTAGGTATAGTTTTAGTTTTTTTAACTAAGGGACCCAATACATCCCTGTATTGTTTTTTTTTTATATACTTAATTATTTTTTTTTTTTACTTAATTCTATATTTGTATTGTTTTTTTTTTAGTTTGTAATTTATTATATTGTAATTTGAAAAGATGTCTTCCTGCCAAGTTTCTTGCGGCGCATTCTTCTTGGCAATGATGGTCCAAACGAAAGCGCTGGTAGTTTTAAAAAAAAGTGACATGTAAAAAATCCCTTTGCGGCCTACTTGCAGAATAAACGTTTTGATTTTTTTTTGATTTGAGAGTCGCTTGGCGGCCTGGCTCAACCTATAGAGTGGTGATTTCAGCAGCTAGTTGGTTGGTTTTTCAAAATTGAAGTGCATGCGTGAAGTGCACTCAGCTCACCGTGCATGAGTGAAGCACGAGCGAAGGCTCTCCGTTTCGGCCTAGGACTGTGACAGGACTCTACAGATTTCATTTTACTTCCTATTCCCGTCAAATTTTGTAAGCAGATTTTTTTTTATGTTAGTGAAGCTAGACAAACGAACTAGTGGGTCACCTGATGTTAAATGAACACCACTGTCCATAGACACTCGCAGCGCTTTACGCGATACCAGTGCGTTGTCGGCCCTGCAGAAAATTGTACACTCGCCTCTTAAAGGCATGGATTTTTGTGTTTTTCTTTCTTTCAAAATACGATGAAAAATACAGGAAAATTCACAGGGGAGATAAAATAATCCATCGGTTGAAATATTTTGTATTAAATTTAAGGCAGTGTGTATAGGTACGCCACAAAAGAAGAGGTTGCAAATTTTACATCCTTTTCCCATCACGTTTTTCATTTTCCCGCACCGTTAAATTTACGGCGGTCTTAAGGTTAACAGTGTTTTCATCCAGCGCACAATCAATCTGGCATATAAAGTCCTTACATCACATTTGCGAATCTTATTATCTAAGATGGCCTGTACAGCCTCTTTGAGTACCGACAAATGAAACTCCTAATTATATACCGTAGCCCGTGCTGGGCGAAAGGAGGCTTTGTGACGATAAGGTTTAGGATTAGAGTTCTTTGGGACAGGATAGCGTTCCATCCGTTTTATTGGAGTGGCTTTGTTTTTGTATCTTTTTGTTTTTCTGAAGAGTTTGAGACATACGGATGGAGTGGAATGGATGCAAAATCTAGACTTTTTTATGCGTATTTAAAAAAAAATAGAATGCTCTGGTGCATGGTGGACTAGTGGTCTCTCAAGCGGAGGGTCATAGGTTCGATTCCAGGCTCGAACTTCTGAGTTTTTTGGAATTTATTGGCGAAATTATATTTGTGTACCATACATACACCTGAGAAGATATTCAATGGTGTGAAGTTCCCAATCCGCACTGGGCCCGTATGAGAAATACGGCCCAAGCTCTCTCATTCTGAGAGGAGGCCTGTGCCCTGCAGTGGGAGGTATAAAGGCTGGGTTGATGATGATGCCCTAGGTTACAGGACAGAGGTGGTGACCCCCGTTCCGGGTCGTAGGTACTTGGTGCAGCAGATCTGTTTGGCTATACAGAAGAGCAATGCAGCTAGAGTGATGGGTACAGTGAACCAATTTGATTCCTATGCCACTATAGAACCATATTATAATCAATTAATTTGTTTATCTTCTACGAAAGTGATTATTGCGTGATGTATACTCCATTTAATTTAGAATTATAAACCACAACAACATTATATTGCGGCTCGTGAACTGTAATCTCTTTACAATTTGTACTAGAGTAACAATTGACGACACGCAAATGAAGTGACATTAAAACAATTTTATTTTGCGGCTCCCAGACTATTGTACTGCACTATTTGCTAGGTAATAGTTGACGAGCCGCAATATAATGATGTTGTGGTTTTCAATTCCAAATTAAATGAAGTATACGAGTATGTCGTGATGACATCTCGACCTTTGCGAACATAATGTTAACCATTTGTTGTCACAAATAAAATATTTCTTTCTTCCTTTTTTTTCTATCTATTGTGTCAACGATAATGAATGGGAAAGGAGTTTGCTTGTGTAATTAAAACTTGAATTGTCATTGTCCGTCTGTCAAAACTTCTTTTTATTCTTATGTCATAGTCATCGTGCGAAAACGTTTGTAAACTCGCATGCATGCTGTGATCGGAAAGTTGGTAATCCTTTGACCCGCACTGACGTTGTAATAATGTGTCAAGGTTCTATAGTGGCATAGGGTCAAATTAGTTCATTGTACGTTTCTTGGCAATGATGGTCCTTCCAAAAGATCCTGGTAGTTTTTAAAAATAACATGTAAAAGCGCCTTTTGCGGCCTATTTACAGAACAAACATTTTGATTTTGGTTTCTCTGCAGTGTATTGAGTGTCAACTGTCTAATAAATTCAACGTTTAAAATATTTTCTAAGTCGCATTTTCATTTTCTTTTTCTCTAGTCTTCTTCGAGCTGTCATCTGTCATAGGAGCTTAATCTGCCGCCTTGTCTGCCGACTGTCCGTCACTTTTTGTCCGTCGTACCTCCGCCTCGTCTGTCTCGATCCAAAGGGCTTAGTCGTAAAGCAAGCAGAGGGTTTTAATGAGCTTAAGACGTTACCGACTGGAATAGGAGGCTCGTGAGGCATACGTCCTCGTGCGTTGAGATTTTTCTTACAAATACGAGTAATAATCCACATGCACAGAAATAGAATTATTGAAAGAAAGAAAGAAAGAAAATATTTTATTTACGGTTTTAAAAGTACCACCACCAAACATAAGAAAATAACAAAAATAACTACATCTAAAAGACAAGTGTAACATGGCAGCATTGCGATTTGTCTTTGGCTTACGGTACGCCTACATAAACATCACCAGCGATTAGTTCCTTCTTCGTCGGATTCGAAGTTTGTTGGATTCCAAACTCGTCGGATTCCAAGTTCGTCGGACTCCAAACTTGTCGGTTTATGTACGGTCAAAGAGTGTGCCTGAGCAGACTGTGTGAAACTTAAAATACCTACTTATTTGTTTTTAGATCGCATTTTGTTGATCATAAGTTTAATTTTGGTTGCTCTCAGAAAGTGTTTTAGGTAATGACTTTAATTATAGAGGTGCTAAAAAAATAAAAACTTTTAATGTACCTAACCTAAATAATCCATGATTGCGAACACCCAAGTTTATAAACATGAGATTAGTTCCTAATTTGTCATCGAATAAGGAACAAATTGAACATAAGTGTACAGCAACAAACTTATAATCAGACGAATTTGGAATCCGACGAGCTTGGAATCCAACAAACTTGTAATCCGGCGAAGAAGGAACCAATCTGCTCCCATAAAACAAACGTGATTTTTTTGCTCGATATTGATAACGGCACCAGGTAGACGCTTAAAATTTTCGAAGAATATTAAGTTATAATATTCACTTTAAAAAGAAATAATTAAATTTAAATAAAACAAATATTTAAGGGGTGCTCCCATAAAACAAACGTGTTTCTTAGGGTTCCGCACCTCGAAAGGAAAAAGGGGAACCCTTATAGGATCACTTTGTTGTCCGTCCGTCCGTCAGTCAAGACCCTTTTTCTCAGGAACGCGTGGAGGTATCAAGCTGAAATTTATATCAAATACCTACTCAGGTCTACTGTCCCTTTAGCCGCTTTTTTTTGCCTCAAATTTTCGACACGCGCAAGGGAATCAAAACCTACAGGGTATCTACTTCCCATGAATTCAGAATCTTGAAATTTGGTACGAAGCAAGGTCTTATAGCATAGATAAAGGAAAAATTGCGAAAAGCATATTTTTTTTTGTCTGTCTGTGCACACTGCGCACATTTTGTTCATATACGTAGATACATAATATCAATTTGTACGGAACCCTTCGTACGCGAGTCCGACACGCACTTGGCCGGTTTTATCCTTAAGGTACGGAACCCAGGTTTTAGATCAGTTACTACAAAAACCACGTACACGAATACACGAAACTTCGTCCAATTTCCACGAGTAGCGATAAATTTTAATACAAATGCATGCATTTGCAAGAGAATGTCGACACAAAGCGAAAGCCAACGCAACGCCGCCACTCGCTTGGCACATCTACTGCATTGTGTTCTGGCCTTTTGTTTAGGAAATACACGAAAACAGAGCTGTGCGCGTTTGGGAATGTCTTAGCTGATGAATAAATCATTTCATATCTATAAATTAAAAAAAATGCCAATGGTTTGTATATTTTTTCTGTATAGAAAAGTCAAGTCAGTTATAAGAAACTTACATTAATATTTTTTTCATTAAGTGCAATACCTTTTTCCAAATTAATTATTGAAACTATTTTGGTTGATGACGTCAGATTATAATTGAGGGCTCCCACATTGCCAAACATCTAAATCTATCTAAATGCGTACGATAAGGCAGCCCCTTTAATTATTTTTTGCGTAGTGGTACACTGTAACTAGTGCCACTTTACTGGCGCTGTCAAAGTGCTAGATGTCAGACAGCGGGTCCAAATCAAACTCCGTAGTATAATCCACGCGTAAATTGTAAAGAATTCTAACCACACAGAATTAAGTACGACTTGGACCGGTCACACAATTTACACCAGTGTCAAATGAAGGTCATTGCTTATTTGTTATGTAATAAATTCATTACATTATATTAAAATAAAATAACTACAGAAAACGAGGTAAAAGCATTTATTTCGAAATAGTTTTCGATTTACTATAATACATTGCAAAAAAATAGACATCCCCAATTATGTCACTCGTATGTTTGAACATTAAGTCAATGCCCATTAGACTTATGCGACTTTGGACTGTAGGGAAATATGGCAATGTATAAAAATGTCTACTCTTAATAAATAAATTTGTCTGAATGTTAGAAAGCCAATGCCTCAAAACGTTCGAGTCTATTCAGGCCGGAATATAAAAATGATTATTATCAAAGTATAAAAGTGTTTATAGTATGGAAAAGTTTAAAATAAAAAATGACGAAGAATAAAAATGTCTGCTATAAAAGGTGCCTAAGTAAAAAAATAATAATAGATATATTTTGTCAAAAATGCACTGGGACAAAATTATTCAAGTGGACATTTTTATACAGTCAAGGGCAAAAATATGTATACACTTTAGTACTTTGTCACTTTAACCACTGTGACAGTTCATGTATGGCAGTTCAAATATGACGAAAATAGACAAGGTACTAAAGTGTATACATATTTTTGCCCTTGACTGTACATCGCCATATTTTCTTATAGTCCATGGTTGCAACATCGTTATGTTCCGTCCAATATACAATAATAATAATAATAAAGAAATACATGTGTTCATTTTTATGCTTTGTCAAAATTATACTGAGACCAAAAAAAACCAAATTATTCAAGTGGACATTATTATACACCGCCATATTTCCTTACAGTCCATAGTCGCAAAAATCGCCCATTATGCGTCTGATATCCCTTCCGCAGCTAACAAAAGAGCTGATAACTTTGAAACTTGTTAACCGATTTTGATTAAACATATCTAAAAACAATTGCCAAGAAACCTGCTTTCTATTAAAAAAAACCGCATCCAAATCAGTTTACCCGTTTAAGAGCTATGATGCCTCAGACAGACATACCTACACACACGCATAACGGTCAAACTTATAACACCCCTCTTTTTTGAGTCGGGGTTAAATACACAAAAATAGAGCTGTATGGGCGTTTGGGAACGTCTTAGCTGATGAATAAGTCATTTCAAAAGTGAAACTTATTCATAATGAATTAAGCCGCCCACCGCCGTATTTGTATACTTATCATTAAAAGCTAAAACAATCGAAACAAAATATACTAAAATAATAGTAGGGACTAAAACAAGCCATAATGACACAAGATATTTAGCCACCCGAGCACAGCGAATTAACGGTTAACGAATAATTAACGTTAACTCCGAATAATTAACGGATAATCGATAAACGAAGTTAATTATTTGACGGTGCCCAGCTGTGCTGACGAAATTATATAATTATTCTGTATTTCCACTTTCGGATAAAAATCCTTAACGACAGACAAAGCAAACCATGGCTCGCCTACGCAATAACTTCCAAACAAAATACAAGAGACAAAGTAACGAGAATTTTAATTTCCTCGAAAACATTAAACTTTGTTCAGAACTTAACTCGTTAACTGTTGAACGACAGTTCGATCGATACCTTTTCAGGAATCCCATTCAAATTAATATGGACCAATACTTTCATTACACAAGTTTCCCTTGAAAAAAGTTAGGAACTGAAATTTTTAAATTCATTTGACTCGTGGTCAATTATTATTCATCAAAACTCTATCTAAAATGGCAAAAAGCGGAGTCTTTATTTTTTCAGCATTTCTGTTTGTCTCAAAGTCTTTACTTCAGACATCATCACCATCCTCACTCAGCCGTATTTGGCCACAGCGACTTTGTTTCATATTATCCAGAGCGACGCTGACGCGCTCTCAGGTAGCTGACGTAGCCAATTTTTGCAACGAATGCTCTGCCACACTCGCCACAGGTCAGCACCCCTCCGACGTGGTTATAGTTTATGGCCACAGGTGGTCTGGCCTTCAGCTCGTCGCGTCAGGAGGGTTTCACTCCGCAGTTTAGGTATGTTAGGCCGGCGCTCCTTCCGGGGAGGAGTATGGCATTAGGTTGTCGCTCGGCCTTCAGTACGCACGCTAGCCGCGTCGCGCGTAATTAAGCATCTTTTTTTAGTGATTTTTGCAACAAACAATGACTTCTAAACGATCTTATAAATAACTTACTTACTTACTAAAGGTAGTTTACTGAATTAATACACACTGTTATCTTTCTTGATATAAATACCTATTGAGTGTAGCGAGTGGGAACCCTGTACCCTTGGTTTGGGATCAGCGGTGCCCAACGGAATATGAACGCTTGTATCGCACGATAAGTTTCAATTTCGCGTGCAAGCAGTAAGAGTAGGCAAGTTTTTATACCTAAAGTTGACTTTTGTTCGAGAGTGATCCTTCTGTACGTTAGTAGTATTATTTATTTTGTGGTCGCATTTAGGATTTACCTAATCCACTACAGCGACTAGCCTCAAAGTCCCACATTTTATTATGCACCTTCTGCCTCTATCGTGGTCGGTCTTTTGCTAAAAAAAGTCTCCCACTTGGATGGATTTATATTGGCTCTCTTCATGTGACGCTTCAGCACGTCCTTGTATCGCAGAAACTGCCCGCCTTGTTTGCGCATAACTACTAGGAAGAAGATGGATTTCAATGTTTTACCCTGATAAGTTTCTTTTGCTGTCCGCATAGTGTCTCTTCTGTCGCATTAGTGCTGCGACCATAAAGGAACGAGCACATAGACGGTGCTGCCAACTGGTGCCATCAATTTGAATGTTTTACCCTCATAAGTTTCTTTTACAGTCCGCATAGTGTCTCTTCTGTCGCATTAGTGCTGCCGCCTATAGTTTTTGCACGGTCCCTATAAAGTTTGTATGGATGTTTGTAAATCTTTAATAATTTGACATCTGTCAAACCTAGTTCCGTTAGCCCTGATATGGCACATGGACAATTTATAACCTAAAATAACATAAAGGATAGTATTACTTTTTCTCCCGTAAAATTGCACAATTCTCTTGCATTCGGATAAACGAATTCTTCACGGACAGTGTCGCGGGCAACAACCAGTTTATAGCATCATAATCATCATCTCAGTCTAAATACGTGCCACGCAGGGCACAGGCCTCCTCTCAGAACGGAAGGACTTGGGCCGTACCTAGTTCTTATAAGTCTTATAACATAAAACAAGGATATACAAATAATAAAAATAAGAAGAAATACAAATAATAACAGTTAAATTAGATAGTTCTGCAAACCGGAATCAATCCACACAATTATTGAACGCAATGAATCACAAAAGACTTACGATAAATTGCCATGAAAAAGTAGTTTCGTGCAAAATTATGAAGTGCTGGCGCTGTTGTAAACAAAATTTTAAAATACTTAATTGCGCACAAAATATAAGAGCAATTTGCGTGTTCATAAATAAGACTTTTAAATTGCTTACTTGCACTCTTTAAAACGTAAAAGTAATAAATGGGATTCAGGATGCACGGAAGTTTTTGTAGGTAAAACCTAAAAACCTGTATTACAACAGATCTCCAGGCCCCCATCCCGGAAACTCACCGATAAGTGCTGACAATTTCAGTAGGTACAATTTTCAATTTAATAACGTAGGTACTCGTATTATGAGGTTTATAGGAGGTCAACAAGCTATAAACAAATCAATAGTAGCTTATACTTACTAACATGCAGACTCATGCAAACGAGCATGTGTGTGTGTGTGTGTGTGTGTGTGTGTGTGTATGCGCGTCGCTGTGCGGTGCCCCATAGAGTATTGTGTTTATTCGTACGCGCGACCGACGTCAGCGACCGATGTCAGCGTAGGAGGAAGTCAAGCCTTAGAAATTATGAAATCCGCGCAAGAACTAAAAAGCATAGGTTCCCAAAGGGGGTGGTAGCGCCCCCCGGTGGGCGCTGGAGTTTTTCGCGGGGGCGGTAACGGGTCCAAATAATTGTTAATTTGTGATTAATAGATAAAATTATAAAATTGGTAATATGCTAATATGTAAAGGGAGGTGTTAGAATTTTTTTTCTTGTAAAAGCGGCGGTAGTCCATAAAAGATTGTGAACCTATGAACTAAAGTCACGGACATAGCTCGAAGCATCGCCCGACTCAAGTGGCAGTGGGCAGGGCATATCGCTCGTAGAACTGATAGCCGATGGGGCAAAAAGGTTCTCCGTGGCGTCCACGGACCGGAAGACGCAGTGTAGGTAGGCCCCGAACAATATGAAGTGACTACCTGGTTAAAGTTGCGGGATCGCGTTGGATGCGGATTGCGCGGCACCGATCTGTTTGGCTAGCCTTGAGGGAGGCCTATGTTTAAGTGTGGACGTCTTTCGGATGAAATGATGATGATGATGATGATGTGCGTGCGTGCAATTATGCGTGCGTGTGTGAGTGCATGCGTGTGCTCGTGCGATCGTGCGTGTGTGCTTGCATCCGTGCGTGTGAAAGTGTTTCCGAAATCTCAACTGGTAAGTATCTAAGTTCTTCACTTAAATGAAGACCTCGTAATTTTTTGGATATTCTTATGAGAAATTAGTAAAATCCCAAAATATAAATTCAACTGCCATGCCTAATGGTTTTTGCTTGCAAAGGCATGGGGAAAAGACTCGTTATAAACATATTTAAAGGCACTTTTATTATTATTATTATTTATTCACAAAAAGGTACATAGTTAAATAAATAAAAAAATAAATAAATGTTAGGGGCAATCTTACACAAATCGACCTAGTCCCAAACTAAGCAAAGCTTGTACTATGGGTACTAGACGACGATAAACATACTTATATAGATAAACAAATACTTAAATACATAGAAAACATCCATAACTGGTTGCGCTGGTTTTAACTAGCAACATGCTGAGTCGGGTCCCTTTTGTGACAGCATTAATGTGTACATAGCTCTATCTATCTATCTGTCTATGTCTATTGTATTCTTATTTTTGCCTGTGTACGTGTTATTGTTGTTATAAATAAATGTTTTTCTTTCTTTCTTTCTTTCATAACTCAGGAACAAATATTCGTGCTTTTTTTTTCTTTAACCACTTTGTCGGCGTGACTAATATATATATTCATGCCAAATAACAGCTTTCTAGTACTAACAGTCTCTGAGCTAAGCCGCGGACTGACAGACAGACGGACAGACATGGCGAAACTATAAGGGTTCCTAGTTGACTACGGAACCCTAAAAAGGAAGAAAGAAAATACATTTATTTACAACAACACAAGACCCATGAATATTTTTACAAAAATGACAATACTAAGGCTAAAGATAGAGTGTGTCATTGAGGTTGTAAATTGGACACGGCTCAGCATAATGCTGAGGCGTTTATAAGACCACAGCGCTGATTTTCTGCCAGCACCGTCGGTAACACCCGGAACGCCACACAGATAGGTAAACTGTACACTTATAATATAAGCGATAAGCTACATAAACTAAATGCGTAAATAGATAATTTGTAGAACATAAAAACGACTAACTTTAGCAAAATTACCTACTTAAACATAATAGTAGTATACAACCCTGCGCGGACTAAAATAAAAAGTGAAATAACCGAGACAATAAAATCAAATAAGTTTTGTGAAATTTGCTGGAGAGGAGAGAAATTAAGTTTTCTGAAATGACAACAAATAGATTTAAGCTTTTGGCCAAAGGTGTACCTGCTAGTCACTCCTAGGATGGGAGGCGGGATATCATTCCAGCACTTAGACGCCGCTAACCTGAAACTGCCGTTTGAGTAAAAATTAAATGTTCCACTGCCAACCAACTTATCCATACAATTTACGTGCATATTTATCAAAATGCTATTTCTGTGGAATATTTTAAAATGCACCATTTTCGTGATACGACCATTAGGCACGCTCGCACGCGCTGTACAGATTTATGCTCTGTTATTACTATATTTTAAATTCAGCAACTATATTTTCTAAGAAGAACTCGGCCAGGCATGTTGAAACCACTTTTCGTGGCCACGACACATACGAGATTTTCCAACGGCGACTGGATGAGGTAAAACGAGAATAAAATTGAAATTTTGTGGTAAAATTTCAATTCTCTCTCAGGGCATTTTTTGTGTAAATCGTGTCGCTTCAAGAATAGATAACCATTGGGGGAGCGATCACAGAATAGAAAAAACACGTGGAAATAATTAATAAACATCATGGCATGATTAACACAAATTGACCTAGATATTAGCAAAGCTTGTGTTTTTGATACTAAGTAGACAACAAATAAACATACTCACATAGATAAATACATACTTAAGTAAATATTAATTATGCAAGACTCGACCCCAAACATTCATATTTTATATTTTTCATACAAATAAGCTGCCCCGACCGAACTTTTTTTTATTTCGAAAATCTTTCAAACTAGAAGCTTAAATAGTCTTTTTATTGCGCGAAATAGTAAAAAACATGATGTATACAAATTTTGATGAGTTATGCATTACAGAAAGAAAGAAAGAAAGAAAGAAGATATTTATTCACTTTTACAATACACACAAATACAAGAAAGTACACACAATTCCATACAAATAAACAAAAATCACAAACAGTGCAGTAATAAATATGTACATACACAATTCTGCATGTGTGTCCTCGCAAAAGTGAAACGGTCACTGACTCAGCATTATGCTGAGGCGTTAGACGCCTGCAGCGCTGATTTTCTGTCAGAACCGTCTGTGACTCACGGAACGATACACAAATATACTATGAACCACTTACCTATATATAGAAATAAAATAATAAAATGAGAATGAATTGATAAATAGTATAGAATTATTATAGAGTAGCATAATAAGTAAATAAATAAATTACAATAAATAAAGAGTAAACGGAGAAAATATGTTTAAAAACAACAGGCTGGCATATCAAATGTGTGGGTGCTGGTTTTTATGGATAGGATTTTTGGAGCGCTAATAGAACAGAAGTATATTGTCAACTTTAAATTTCATACTTAATACAAACTGAAATATGGATGCACAGAAAAAAACCCAGAAAAAACACCAGCGCTGGGTATCGAACCCAGGTTCTCAGCATTCCGTGCCGTGTGCCATTCCCCTACACCACCACTGGTTAAATGGCCATACTGAAAAGTAGTAGTTTTGGTATAGTGACATTTTGTTTTCAGCTAGCGATTTGCTGTTATAGCGGTAACCAAAATACATCATCTGTGAAAATTTCAACTGTCTAGCTTTCACGGTTCGTGAGATACAGCCTGGTGACAGACGGATAGACGGACGGAGAGCGAAGTCTCAGTAATAGGGTCCCGTTTTTACCCTTTGGGTCCGGAACCCTAAAAACCGAGAGTTCGCCCGAATAATTCGCGTAACAGCGAACATGTCGCGACAGGTCGAAAATTCGCCGAATCCCGATAATGTAGCCGTAGCTTTACTCTCCACAGGCACGAAGGCGCAGATGTTAAAACGGCCTGTCGAATAAATACGACTCGAAATCCGCAGAAATTTTTGGCTCTAAGACAAAAGCCGTTTATATTAAATGTGGCTTCAGAATACTGCATTGAAGTTCTGCAATCTTTAGAAATACACGAACAAGAATTGAACAGATGCGTCTCTACACTCACTTCGGATTACATTTGAATAAAGGCAGAATCTTGCTTGATTGTATCATCACAGATTAAGTATTTACTGTGTAACAGAGTGGACATTGACAGCCGATATATTCAACTACTAGCTTTTGTCCGTGACTTCGTCCGACAGAATTCAAGTAGTAAATCGTCATTATCTTTCATTGAATAAGGCAAAAATCCGTTTTATGGATACTTGTTATTTTATTATCAGTTTTGGCTTTTTTTATTTGGTTAAATTTTGTCATCATCATCATCATCATCATTTCAGCCGAAAGACGTCCACTGCTGAACATAGGCCTCCCCCAAGGCTCGCCAAACAGATCGGCCCTGTGCCATCCGCATCCAATGCGTTCCCGCTACCTTCACCAGGTCGTCGCTCCATCTTGTTGGAGGCCTACCTACACTGCGTCTTCCGGTCCGCGGACGCCACTCGAGAACCTTTCGGCCCCATCGGCCGTCAGTTCTACGAGCGATGTGCCCTGCCCACTGCCACTTAAGTCTAGCGATTCTTCGAGCTATGTCCGTGACTTTAGTTCTCGCGCGGATTTCATCATTTCTAATGCGATCCCGCAGAGAAACTCCAAGCATAGCCCTCTCCATCGCCCTCTGAGTGACCTTGAGCTTCCTTATAAGACCCATCGTTAGCGGCCACGTCTCAAAAACTGTCTCTCGTTAAATTTTGTAATACCTAAAAATTCGAGTCGGCGTTTATGTCGTATTTCTACTGGCCAGAGGTTAATTAGTCATACTGAAGTCTCATTCGGTTCACAGTCTCCGTGTGGTGGCTTTTGTCAGGGGACCCCTACTTGCTCCTTCGTGGATTCCGTGTTAACAGGCCGCAACCGACCAGGGGTCGGCGAGCCTACAACATCGTATTTAAGACGTACTTACCGAAGTTTCGCCGTACGGGGCGATGACCGCTGGTGATGGAGACGCGGCCTGGCGCTCCGGTATGAGTTATCACATCCTTTGTCATCCTTCTATTACACAAAACGCTCTTAAGATACTCGGTTGCGCAGGGCCCGGTTGCTGAGTGCCAGGGCACGATAACTCACGCAACTTTGCCGCTGAGCGACCTTGCCCGGGGAATTACGCCTCACATTTCGACTGTGTACCACTTTAACTACTAATTTCTGCGCATTTCTCGTTGAATAAACATAATATCATGCGAACTCCACTACGCGATCCGGGTTGTTTCTCAGTAGTCACGTTTGACAGGTGTCGGTCAAAACGTTTGGTTCCACTGTTCTAAGGCCCACACGCCGCGCGACTATACACTGGTTTCCGAACGGGCGCGCGAATGCTGTGTGCGGTGGGGTTTAGATGCCGGCGAATTCGTACCTCGTGACATTGCTGACGCTCGGCGTGCCTTTCACTTTTTTCGTGGCTGATGTAATCTTGGAATCGGATTAAAATTTCCCAAAGAAAGTCTATTTAGTCTCATAGTGAGGTGATTCCTACACAGGGAAATTCCACGATGCCTGATTGCTAACCTCAGTTAAAGGCAAAGGTGAGCATTGGATATTTCGAGTTGTGTTAGAATGCCGCGTGTACTTGGCGGCGTCCCGTGACTAAGTCACTTTGTTTGTTTTAGATTCCATTCGCCCTGGCATGTAACTAAATAGCCACACTTCGAAGCTCCGCGGTCCCGAGCCAAAAGGCCATTTTTCACATCCTACTTAACTTCTCGACTCCTTGAGATGCCCAACCGGTAAGTTTTATTACAATCATAAAAAACGTAAACCCACGCTCAACGCGTTAGGTTGTCGATTTGTACTCGTATCTAAGCGTGAAGTTGTGTTAATTACAGGGCGAGACATCCACACTACACTGTCCCGCGTATAAAGGCTTCTTAAATTCTTGAAACGCCCGACTGGTGAGAACCTCGACTCCTATAAACGAGGTCACCTAGTTCAACGTGATTGTTTAAAGGTTTATACCTGAAAGTTCGTCTTGATCATTTCAGGGCTTCAAGGGCTACCCCGAGACTCCAAGGACTACCCCCCCAAACTCCAAGGGCTACCCCCAGCGCTCCAGGGATTATCCCAGGACTACTGCAAGGTCCTACTCCAAGGAATACCCCGTGTTCTTCGAGGCCGGAGATATTTCAGGACCGAGTGGATGACTCGGTGTGCCGGTGGTCGTTGAGGCAAGGGAGGCCCTGTGAACGGTTTGCTCATGTCGTCGTTCCCCGCTGGAGGTAATCGTCGACATCACTACTGTCTCCGAAGAATGTCCTGAGGACCTCGGTGTGCTGCGGTTTCCCTGCACAAGGATGCCCATGGAGGCGAATCTATATTTTCTCTTTTCTTCCTTTTAAACGCTTATCGCATGGGTAACTAATCCACATATTTCGTGTACGTCAAGCGCCTCTTTAGTTTCACTTTTCTAGGAAGGGGACGCTCTCCCTAGAACTACAGATCTTATTTAGTTTTAAATCTAGACAACGATACTGGTGCATTTTTGACTATTACTATGAAATGACTCCTTGGATTAAATTTCAGATAAAGTGTAACTTCGACGGGAAGTTGGTGTAACCTTGAGACCCTTCCCTTTAGATAACTTTAAATACCAGATTAATTTCACAAAAACTAAATAAATTAAATAAACTAAATTTTAAGGTTTAGATAATCTGTAACCTATATTTTACTGCATGTTACCAAAAGAGTTTGAAACGCTTTCAACCCCGCTTCGGGTTTGCGACTGACTTTGTAAATTGAGAGTGAACTATCTCACGAATTATGAAGCAATAAATACTCATGAGAACAAGATAGTCGTTTACTTCATCTCACTCACACCATCCTGTTTGTTTGTTGTTTGTTTTGCGGCGGTCAGTTACTTTTCGGCGCACAACACTTCTAACTAAAGTGACCGACCCTCAAGCCGAATCGAACGCGCCCCTGATGGTCTCATTGCCTGGACAAGATAAAGTATTACAATTTTATGTGATTTCTGCTCAGAATAGATATAGAATAGATACAGAATAGTTTAGTATCGAAACTGAGTTCAATGATGAATTTGCAGGAAGCTACGCAAAACAGATGCAAAATAATTATAACAAGAGCGTGTCGTGGACGTAGGCCGGTTGGTCGTCCCAGGTACCGCTGGAGGGACGAGGTCCTGAAAGACCTTTTGGATCTCGGGGTCGAAGACTGGCAAGAGCTGGCTCAAGATCGCAAAGCATGGCGCAATCTGGTGTTGGAGGCCAAGACCCACTTTGGGTCACTGCGCCCTGGCAGTAAGTAAGTAAGTAAGAGCGTGTCGGACACGCCCAAGATAGGGTTCCGTAGCCATTACGAAAAAATCATGTAATATTTTTCTAAGGATTTCGTATGTGTGTCCGGAATCTTCCAAGTTAGGTATCATCAATACTTTGAAAAAAGCTCGTATTTTAAAATCGTTAATCTGGAAAAGTGAACTTTATTACGCGCGTATCAAGGTTCAGTTTTGTTTACATGCTGATTTGAGATACGAGTTTTTCAAAGTAGTGACGGTATGTTTAATACCTTAGGCTACTATTTACTCTTAAACTACAAATAATTCCCAAGCAATCTTAGCCGCTATAATTTTCCTTGTAAATGTAATATATTTACTACCATTTTGAATTTTTTTAATTTTTCCACCCAACAGTTTAGATTTTAGAGGGGGGGGGGACGGTCGATTTTAATGAAAATTTTCACTTTAAAGTTGAATATTTCGCAAACAAATCACTGAATACAAAAATCATGTAAGCAACCCCACAATGGTTTTAAAAGACCTATCCAACGATACCCCTCACTATAGGGTTAGCCGCAAAAAAAAATCACCCCCACTTTACGTCTATGGGAGGTACCCTAAAAAAAATTTTTTAGTTTTTTTTATTCAACCACTTTGTCGGCGTGACTAATATATAATATTCATGCCAAATTGGGGATGTCTGTTTTTTTGCAATGTATAGTAAATCGAAAACCATTTCGAGATAAATGCTTTTTAAATCGTTTTCCGTAGTTATTTAATTTTAATATTATGTAATGAATTTATTATATAACAAATAAGCAATGAACTTCATTTGACATTGGTGTAAATTGCGTGACCGGTTCAAGTCGTACTTTATTCTGTGTGGTTAGAATTCTTCACAATTTACGCGTGGATTATACTACGGAGTTTGATTTGGACCCGCTGTCTGACATCTAGGACTTTGTCAGTGCCAGTAAAGTGACACAGTGTATAGTGTACCACTACGCAAAAAATAATTAAAGGGGCTGCCTTATCGTAAGCATTTAGATAGATTTAGAAATTTGGCATTGTGGGAGCCCTCAATTATAATCTGACGTCATCAACTAAAATAATTTCGATAATTAATTTTGAAAAAAGTAGAGAACTAAATGACAAAATATTGAAATGAGTTTCTTATAATTGACTTTTCTATACAAAAAAAATATAAAAACCACTGATAATTTTTTTTAGACATTCCCAATTACAGTTTTCTAGTACTAACAGTCTCTGAGCTTAGCCGCGGACAGACATACAGACAGACGGACAGACATGGCAAAACTATAAGGGTTCCCAGTTGACTACAGAACCCTAAAAACATTAATTTTAGCTAAGCCGTTTAAACAAGTCCTCGCCCACGTGGTACAGGGCCTGGGGGGTACGACGACAAAGGGGGCCGGGAGAGGTGCGGGCGGCAGGCACACGAGGCGCGCTCGCCGCCCGCACCTCTCCCGGCCCCCTTCGTCGTGATACCCCCCAACCCTTGTCGGACGAGGACTCATTTAAACGGCTTAGCTATAGTATGTGTACAGTCCTAAATTAATGTTGTTTTGCGTCCGTTTTACATAGTTTACTGCAAATTCATCATTGAACTAAGTTTCAATACTAAACTGTGTAGCAAATACTTATTTTATGTATCAATGACCACACGTCCAAGATCAATCAACTCGTAATTAAACAAATATTGGAACAAACCTTGGCGTGTTGGACAAACAGAATTGGGACTAGAATCTGTTAAAAATGAGCACCGTTGCATTTACATTTCAAGTCATCTGCATAACCTTCATAGTAAAGGTTGCCCGATTTGCTCTAATTAGATAGTGAAATCCGCACCAAGAACTGAAGTCGATATAACTCGAAGAATCGCCAGACTCTAGTGGCAGTGGGCAGAGCACTGCTCGCAAAACTGATGGCCGATGGGGCCAAAAGATTTTCAGATGGCGTCCACGGACTGGAAGACGACCTGGCTAAGGTTGCGGGATCGCGTTGGATGCGGATGGCCCGGGACCGATCTGTTTGGCGAGCCTTGGGGGAGGCCTATAATAATAATAATAATAAACCATTTATTTCAGATTCTTACATCCATAGTTAATTACATAGTTTACAAAACAGTGTTTTGTAGTGGTAGAGCCATGTTGTAGCTAGCCGCTGCATCACGAATGGGCCGGCTCGTCCGGGGCAGTACCACCCTCTCACAGAACACCGGCGTGAAGCAACAGTAATCCTGCTTGCGTTTCGTACGGTCAGTGAGAGTGCCGGGGGCCCAATACCTCACCCCTTCCCTCTCCCCCATCCCCTATTCCCTCTCCTTTAGGGCCGACAACGCACTGGCATTGTGTAAAGCGCTGCGGGTGTCTATGGACAGTGGTGTTCATTTAACATCAGGTGACCCACTAGTTCGTTTGTCTGGCCTACCTATCATAAAAAAAAAAAAAAAAAAAACAAATTAAAATCAGCAATAGTCATAATATATTAAAACAAATTTAAATTAAATAAAAATAAAGGTCAAAATTAAAATTAAAATTTAAAATAAAAATAAATTAATTAATCAAATGAAATCAGAATAAAATGACAATAGAACACACAAAAACAAATTAAAATAAATAAATTAAACTAATGAAATCAATTAGAATAGTTACATTTACATATCACAATCACAACTCGGGGAATGAAGGGCCATCCACCTTGCCAACATCGGCGAGTCCCACCTGTCCACCTGTCCTATGTTCGGCAGTCGACGTCTTTCGGCTGAAATGATGATGATAAGTGAAAATGACAAAAAGGGAACCGTTACTTAAAGTTTCGCTATGTCTGTGCATCTGTCCAAGGCCTAATTACCGTTGAGATATATTCAAAGTAGACCTTAACTTTTTAAGCAATCTCTAGTAGTCCAAACTTTGAGTCCGTTTATTTACAAGTATATCGTGTATCGTTAAATTATCTAAGCGTGTATCACATATCTATGTATGTTTTGTGATATGTATTATGGTATGTTTTTAGTTGTTTTAATAAAATGTCTGTTTTTATCTAATACCTTTAAACGAGCAATTCTTGTATATATGTATATATATGTATATATATAAACAGGATCTCGGAAACGGCTCCAACGATTTCGATGAAATTTGGTATGTGAGGGTTTTCGGGGATGAAAAACTGATCTAGCTATGTTTCATTTTCAGAAAATCGCTTTTACTCGTGTTTTCCGGCTATTTTTGTTTGCATTAGAATATAAAGCTAAATTTCGCCGACTTCGAGCAAATCATAATGGCACATTAGAAATCGGGTGGTTGCGGATCCAGCCGACCTCGGTTCGATTCCACGTTTTTTTTCAAGATTTTTAGTTTTTTTTAAGTTTATTTTTTTTGAGAAAACGTCAAGCTTCTTCTTTTGTGAGAAAAAGTTACTTTTTTGTGAGAAAAATTTACTTTTTTGTTAGAAAAAGTATTATAGGGAACGTGCAATAACTATAGGCGGCAGCACTAATGCGACAGAAGAGACACTATGCGGACAGTAAAACAAACTTATCAAGGTAAAACATTCAAATTGATGGCACCCTTATGGCACCAGTTGGCAGCACCGTCTATGTGCACGTTCCCTATTGGGAGCACAGAACAGGAAAAGCCGGTTGTCTGTAAAGTCGGTTTACGGACGATAGTTTAACGTGACTCAACCTCCGGTGTTTTTGTCAAATATCTTGAAAACGGTGCATCCTACGGCAAAATCAATGAAATTTTCATCCCCCCTTTAATGCCCCCGCGCTCCCTCCCCCGCATCCCCTCCCCCCCCTCTCACCCCCCCCCCCCCACCCCTCCGGTGTATATAATCAGGATCTCGGAAACGGTTCCAACGATTTCGATGAAATTTGGTATTTGGGGGTTTTCGGGGATGAAAAATTGATCTAGCTTGGTCTTATCTCTGGGAAAACGCTTGGTACCGAGTTTCTGCCCGAGCAGAGCTCGGTCGCCCAGGTACTTACTATTAATTTTATATTGCAACACCTGCTGAAATGCACTCCTTGCTTTTAAATGTTGGCTGGAAGAGATCGCTTCGAAGCGATAAGGTCGCCCATTCCTTACCTTATACATTTTTTCATGTACTTGTTTTTCTGTATTGTATTATTTGTGGTGGTCAATAAAGAGTCATTGTATTGTATTCTGAGAAAGAGTATGACGGAGTAATACGTAGGTAGGTATAGTAAGAGTAGAGTTGTTGTTAAGTGGACTTCAGTATGACGGGAAAACCCAGAAAAAGCAAGCAATCTTCCATCATATGTAACAAAATGGACAAAAACTACGAAAGTTGATTGACCCAGTGAATTGGTACGTAGACAAACATTGGGGCAAATGTTGGCTTGTTGGACAAATAGCAGTGTGTTGTCGCAAACGGTTGACGATCGCTCAGCGGCTGTCAGTGACTAGCGATCCTTATTATTTTTTGCACGAACGCCTTGGGGTGTGATACAAGTCAAAGAAAATAAACTACACGAAGAGAGCGGAGCAGAGAGCGTTTTATTGTAAATAAACTACACGAAGAGAGCGGAGCAGAGAGCGTTTTATTTTAAATAAACTACACGAAGAGAGCGGAGCAGAGAGCGTTTTATTTTAAATAAACTACACGAAGAGAGCGGAGCAGAGAGCGTTTTATTTTAAATAAACTACACGAAAAGAGCGGAGCAGAGAGCGTTTTATTTTAAATAAACTACACGAAGAGAGCGGAGCAGAGAGCGTTTTATTTTAAATAAACTACACGAAGAGAGCGGAGCAGAGAGCGTTTTATTTTAAATAAACTACACGAAGAGAGCGGAGCAGAGAGCGTTTTATTTTAAATAAACTACACGAAGAGAGCGGAGCAGAGAGCGTTTTATTTTAAATAAACTACACGAAGAGAGCGGAGCAGAGAGCGTTTTATTTTAAATAAACTACACGAAAAGAGCGGAGCAGAGAGCGTTTTATTTTAAATAAACTACACGAAGAGAGCGGAGCAGAGAGCGTTTTATTTTAAATAAACTACACGAAGAGAGCGGAGCAGAGAGCGTTTTATTTTAAATAAACTACACGAAGAGAGCGGAGCAGAGAGCGTTTTTTTTTATCATTGTGTGGTCAGGGGTCAAATTCAGGAACGGCCCAACACGGTTTGCGGGCGGTAATTCAATCGTTTGCGAGAGGATAGGGATGGGTTGAGCTTGGGATGGCCTTATTTTCCTGTTAATTCGCTTTGTAAATAAATAAATAAATAAATAAATAAGGCTAAGCCCAAACCTCTCGCTGATTTTTGGCGTTCCTCAATAGCAGTTCATCCATTCCTCTCGCAAACGATTGAATTACCGCTCGCAAACCGAGGTGGGCCGTTCCTAGCCCCTTTTTTCGGACGGACTGTTGGTTGCTGTTAGCTTCGACGCCTTTTACAGCTTACCAGAGAGAGGGCGAGCCGCCAGACGGGCAACTCAGCAAATGGTGGTTTTCTTAGCATGCAAAAGGGTGCTCCTATTGAGCCGTCCTCGGACTTTGGACGCTAAGTAGAGTTATGCAAGCAATCGGATTTTAAAATTTAGCGATGAGCGTTTCAGCCACGCAATGGACTGAAAAAACCGGCCAAGTGCGAGTCGGACTCGCGCACCGAGGGATCCGTACAAATTTTTATGTATGCCAGAATATACGCCGTAAACAGCCGTAACTATAATAATCCAGTTTAGCAGAACCCTGCTTCTAAGTAAAATGTACGCAGTGTGAGATTAAAAGTTTGCTCATGAAAAAGAATCTCCTTAGGCGGACTTACACGCACCCCCAGGCCCCTCTAAACTATTACAACGCATTCTTTAGGAGTATGGTAAATAAACGGGTGCGGCTCGATAGACATAACATATGATATAACTCGAGTCACTCAAGAATTAGAACTTGCTCGCCTTTTTGATCAGCCGCCAAACGCTCTGTCTTGTACCGGCTGACGAAAGAAATGAGCAGGCAAGGTCCGGGACCGAGATATATCCCCGTCCGGGCCATGCCCCGGATTATCTGACTACATCAACTAGATTTAAGTTCGCGGCGCCCAAGTGTTGGAATGATATTCCTCCCCCTATCCAAGGAGCTCCTAGTAGGTATAGTATGTTCCAGTTAAAATTACGAAAATGCACTTAACATGGTATTTTACAACTTCTTTTGTTGCTGAATATGAAAGGAAAAGATAACAAAGAGACGTAATAAAACTGACCGAAGTATGGCCTACCGACCGTTACACCTGCATAATTGTTTTACAACCCCACTTGAGTATAAGAGTATAAGAGTATAAGAGTATAAGAGTACTTTATTTGCCAGAATACATAAATAAAGGTACAAGATGTTAAGGTACATAGTGGTGCGAACTAGTATTCAGTCGATCAGGAAACGACATGCAAATATTAAACAAAAATTAAAAATAATAAAAAATAAAATACAAAAAGCAATAAATGGAACCATCAATCAATCATAAAAATAATTAAATGAAAATATGTCAGAATTTTAAATTAAATCATTAAATTATACCAAATTTGAATACAAATCAACTATCTATCAATTAACATGTCAATCCAAATTTATAAAATTCCCCTAAACTGTAAAAGCAACGTTCCAATAACCATTTACCAAATTTTGTCTTAAATTCTTGACCATGCAGGACCTTCAGTTCATATGGAATGGCATTGTATATCATTATGCACATATTATAAGCATTTTTCCTATAAATAGCACTACTACAGCGAGGCTGATGTAAGAGACCTCTGTACTGCGCTCTCTCTCTTCCCACAAAAACATCTTTTCTCATTCTAAAGAGTTCTGGGCGATCTTTAACTAAAAAACAAGCTTTCTTAATGTACATGCATGCTAGCGGTAACACATGTAATTTTTTAAAGATGGGCCTACAACTATCCGTGTACCAAGCATTAGCTATTGCACGCATGCACTTTTTCTGCAACAAAAACGCCCTATCAACGTCTACAGAATTACCCCACAACAGAAGTCCATAATTTAGAACCGATGACACATACCCATGATAAGCTGTCAAAGCAGCCTCAATAGACACGGTGCTTCTTAATCTTCTCAAGGCATACACGAACCTATCTAATCTTGAGCAAACAAAATTGACATGACTTTTCCAATTAAGATGATTACCGATGTACAGACCCAGAAACTTAACATTCTCAGTTTTCAATATTATACTGTTGTTATATTTCACATTTAATTCTGGAGGATTATTCTGATAAGAATGAAATTGAATATATGACGTTTTAGCTAAATTAACATTTAAATTATTTTCATTTGTCCAAGTGTGTATGTCTGTTAAGGTTTCATTTATATTAGATTCGTAAGTTGGAATATCATCCCCCCTTACAAGCAGTGTTGTGTCATCTGCAAACAGTATGCACCTCTGTGACGTAGCTTTAGAGAGATCATTAATGTATATTAGGAACAATAATGGACCCAGATTGCTACCCTGAGGCACTCCAGTATTATTTATTCTAAATTCCGATCTATATTGTTCCTTCACGACGCTCTTCCCCGACGCAATAAGTTTTGATACTTCAGTACATTGCTTTCTATTTGTTAAATAACTGTTAAACCATTCCAGCGCTATGCCCCTAACCCCAATACTTTCAAGCTTAGACATAAGAATTCCGTGATTAACGCAGTCAAAAGCCTTACTCAAATCGAGAAAAAAGGCCATAACTGGAAGTTTGTTATTAATTGACTCTGTAACGTATTTAACTAAGTGAAAACATGCCAGCTCCGTAGAGTGACCCTTTCTGAAACCATATTGATCTGGCCGTAATATGTTGTGTTTCCCTAAGTAATCTGCTATCCGCTCACACATGGCCTTCTCGAAGATCTTAGATATTACCGGAACGATTGTTATAGGCCTGTAGTTGTCAGGATCACTACGATCACCTTTCTTGAATAACGGTTTGACCACTGAAATCTTCAATTGATCAGGAAAAACACCAGTCTTGAAAGACAGGTTTATTAAATGAGCCAGGGGTTGACTCAAGTAACCGGCATTCAATTTAAGAATATTTGTTGTGATATTGTCATAACCGCTTGTTCTACTGTTATTCAATGACATAATTATCCTATAAACATCACAGACATCTATTGGCCTAATAAAAAATGAAGATGAAATGCTGCCCTGCCCACTTAAGTGCGGTCGCAGTTTAGCAAAACCACCGTTTGCATCAACAGTGTCAGTAAAATAACTATTAAGAAAATTACAAATATCTTGCGGATTATTATATGTTTTATTATTAAAATGTAAATGATTAATGCCAGCATGGTTGACATTAGTGGAAGTAGTAGATGAAATTATGTTCCACGTCGCCTTGCATTTATTTTTGTTTCTCGCAATGTAATAACCGTTACTTAGAATTCTTGCTTTTTTTATACATTTACGTAGGACTTTACTATATTTATTAAATTTATTATTCCCAGATATCTTATTAGTTTTTCTAGAGTTTAGGTATAATTTACGTTTTGCACGACATGATGTCCTTATACCTTTTGTTAACCATTGCGTTTTATTATGCCTATTACTGACTTTAACCTTTATGAGCGGAAAACACAAGTCAAAGAAGAGGCACATTAAGTCGTGAAACAATGTAAACGCCTCTGTCACATCGTCTGTGTTCAAGACATCCGCGAACGATAAGGCAGCAATGCACTGATTAAACTTACGGACATTGTCATCGCAGAAATCCCTCCTGAATTCAAACCATGTTTTATGTACATTGTTTTTATTGACTGTAATTGTTAATGTCTGGGCAGTGTCATGATCAGACAGGCAAAGTGCGTGAGTCTTCGCTTCTGCCTTCATTACATTGCTCGCGATCTGATCAATGCATGAGTTGACTCTGGTGGGAGAACTAATGTGCATTATGAAATTATAGTTCAAAAATGTACTCCTCAGATCTTGGGTGAACCTATTTTCCTTCAACACATCAATATTCCAATCACCACAGATTACTATTTTTTTCTTTTTATGTTTTGATGTTATTTCAGAAAGTAGTTTATTTAACTTGAACATGAAAAGACCAACGTGAGATTTAGTTTGTTCAGGTATTCTGTAAATACAAATAACTATTAGACCCAATCCTATCAACTCAACTCCGCAACACTCAAAATAATAGTCTGAAGCCAAATTAGAGTCCAAAGTGGACAATACTGTCTTTACTTCAAGATTTTTTTTCACCAGAATGGCAGTGCCTCCTCTGCTCTTTTCCCTACAGTAAGACGCCGCTAATTTAAAATTTTGTATGTTAATATTGCCTTCACATTTCCGCTTTACAAAAGTCTCACTCAGACAAATTACATCAACCTCCTGATTTTTAGAGTTGAACTCTTGTAGTGCTACCTGCAGTTCGTCTAGCTTGCCCAGCAGTCCTCCCATATTTTGGTGAAGAATTTTAAATTTATTTACAGATGTTGTATCACAACCCTCGTCACTCTTATTTACGAAAAAGCTTTGAATTACCATAATTATCAATTTTACCATCATTACTATCATTATAAATACTATTACTATTATTTTCATCTATTATTATATACATAAGTCGACTAAGGTCCTTAAAAACTGTTCTTAATCCGTAAATATTTATACGACCCGTCTTGCGATAGAACATGTCGTATTCATATGTTAAGTTCCGGTTGCTATCTAGTAGGTATGCATAGTTATACGCTGTTATGTCATAATACAACAGCTTGTTAAATGTTTCCACTCTAAAGTTATACACATTCGAATATCTTCCCATGTTGAACATAGGACAACATATGACGACATTCGTATGTGTTAACTTTGACAAGGTGCATCTAATATGGAACACTAAATTTCGATAGTTTTGAGATTTTCGGAAGTCTTCTTCACCAATAAATATAAAACAAAAGTCATCCTTAGTAAAATGTTTCAATTTCCTGTCTATATCATGTAAAAGTGATCTCAATCCAGCCTCCGGATACAGATAATGACAGATTTTATAATTATCGTCCAAGATATATTCGGCGACTGGGAGCAATCTATTATGTTTGTTTGTATTTAATATGCATATCTTGCTAGTCTTAAACTCTAAATCATTACTACTGTTCTTGTATTCGAGGGCAGAAACGAGCTCAGTGACAGTCCTTTCTCCTATGAATTGATCACATGCTGCGCCGCTTTGTTGATGTACACTCGATTGATCTTGAAGTATTTTGCAATCGTAATTTTGCATGGACGCGCTCGCTACAGGTGTAAAAGTGATCTTCGACTTAGAGTTCCCGCGTCTCCTAGAAGAAGACAATTCAATGTCCGATTTACAGATGTTCTTTAACGCCTCTACTTTCGCTGTGTGACTGTCTATTATAGTAAGAAGAGATTTGTTTTCCACGAGGAGATTCTCAATCTCTTGCTCAGCAATACGTAATTGATTCTGTAATTCTTTAATTGTTTCATTCAAAGCGTTTATTTTGTCATGCAGATCCTCTCCAATTTCTGGACAGCTTCTATTTAGCTTGCTGCAGTTTATTGATGATATTGATGACGACGAGGAATCAAGGAGTTCTTCCTCGAACTGAGCTACGTTAGTCTTTATAGGCGAAACATGTTTTTTATTCCGTAGCGTTACATTGCTGAATGAAGGGGAAGGCAAAATATTCTTGCTAGCTGTATTTTTTTTGCACACCTCGCATACCCATGTCTTTTTACTCTTTTCACTCATAATATTTCGAAAACGAAGTTCCGAAACATTAGTACAAAGAACGTCGTAGGCATTCATGCATTGTGCACACTTAAGAAATTGTTTTGTTTCTATTATGTTTTTACATTTGGCGCATATATTCTTTGGTACAATTTGCTTGGATGACATTTTTTCCAATTGTATTTTTAAGTCAATCGCTGAAAATGATAGCAATCCGATTTTACTAGTGCTGCTATACTGCTATATGAACTGGTTCTGCCGGAATCCCGTAGATGGCGCTATTCTCAATATGTTGTTTAGGTTTTGCACGGCAGAGTAGATGTTGTCTATATTGTAATTTTTATCAAGTAGAAACACCGAGTTTCACAGATTTCTGTTGGCACTACTCAGTTTAATTAATTGTCAACTGTCACAACCAAACGTCAAATGCCAAAGAGACGTCAAAATCAGCGGATTGATCGGTGTGTTACCGTTGTTTTGCTCGAGAAATTTAGTATCAATTTTCGGTTAAATTACAAATGTGCTGTTTAATTTGAAGTTCAACAACCAAGTGATATGCTCACCACAGTGGTTCCAGAGTATAGCCTGTTTTAAGTACGCATTCTTGAGCTGTTTTTGCGAGTGACTTCCTTGGTTAAGTTTTGAACTGCACTATTGTTGTTTTTAGACTTCTGTTCCAATAATCTACAATTAAAACAACGCAGGATCTACTAGGCTTGTTTACTTGGCTGGGGTTGCCAGTGCTGTCCCCAGTGTGCAGTGTGTACTGTGCTGTTGAAGATAACAATTAAACAATAGATGTTGGTTTTAAGTACTTTTTGTCATTTTAACTGGAACATACTATACCATCGACAAAAAAGTCGCCATGACACCTTAAATGTCCATTTTGCTTGCAGTGGCTAGACATCTGTCCATTACCAATCCATACTAATGAACTTCAACGGCTGCAAGCAAATTTGTTTTGAAACTGGGCAGGCCTCAGTTTTGTTGAGTGTACACCTTCAAGCGCAAGCTGAAAGATCACTTTTAACGCTCCAAAAATCCTATCCATAAAAACCAGCACTCAGACATTGATAATGCCAACCTGTTGTTTTTAAACAAATTTTCTCCTTTTACTCCTTCTTTATTGTATTTTTTTGTTATTTACTTATTATGCTACTCAATAATAGAATAATTAAATCTACTTATACTATTTGCTAGCTGTTGCCCGTGACTTCGTCCGCAATGAATAGGGGTATAAAAATATAGGGGGGAACAATCTTACACAAATTGACCTAGTCCCAAACTAAGCAAAGCTTGTACTATTAGTACTAGATGACGATAAACATACTTATATAGATAAATAAATACTTAAATACATAGAAATATCCATAACTCAGGAACAAATATTCGTGTTCATCACATAAATAAATGCCCTTACCGGGATTCGAACCCAGGACCTCTTGCTTCGAAGGCAGGGTCACTACCAACTAGGCTAAAGCGGTCGTTACGACCTATTTTCAGACCCATCGAATACAGAGCACATTCATAAAAATCACGATTTCTGTGAGTCACATTAAGGTTCTGGCAGAAAATCAGCGCTACACAGGCGTCTAACGCCTCAGCATAATGCTGAGTCAGCGACCGTTTCACTTTTGCGGGGACACACAATACATGCAGAATTGCGTAGGTATGTACATATTTATTTATTTATTGTTTGTGATCTTTGTTTTATTAAATGAAATTGTGTATACTTTCTTGTAATTGTGTGTCTTGTAAAAGTAAATAAATATCTTCTTTCTTTCTTTCTTTCTTTCTATTACATACAAACTTACATGATGTACATATACATGTGAACAGTCAACAAATTTCAAATGCGTAAAACCTTTGATCATAATTACAAATCATCATCCCAGCCTATATACTGATACGTCCCACTGCATGGCGCGACAGTCCTCCTCTCAGAATGAGAAGGCTAGGGCCGTAGTTCCCACGCGGGCCCAGTGCGGATTAGGAACTTCACGCACACAGGTGTATGCAGCTTTCCTCACGATGTTTTCCTTCACCGTAAAGCTCAGGTAAATTTTCAAAGGGATTTGAACCCACGACCGTCTGCTTAAGAGGCCATAGGTCAAACCGCTAGCCACCACGGCTAGCGGAACCCTAAAAAATTACTAGTATTTTCGATCCCCCGTGAACAAAAATGCTTAAATTATAGCATAAGAGACTATACAATTTCGGTCCCCGGGGTTTTAACTCGGCAAGTTAGCATAATCTTTGTTATTTTGTAATTTACAATCGCCTTACAAATTCTCTTTTGTTCCTCTGATGGATAGAAGGTGAGATGGAATTTGAAACGAGCCGTATTTACTCCGGAATGTATAATGTTGTACCTTAATGATCATACTTTAGATTGAAGAAAGGTTTCATTCGTAGCCCTTTTAGGTAATTTTGCACAGTAAACACTAACCTCACATAGGTTTCAAAAATAAAAGGTATATTGTATGTAAACTCTTTACTGTACGAAATAAGAAAGAAAAAACAACCGTTGAGATTTATTTATTTATTCATCAATAAAAGTTACAGCGGGTCTATAATGACTCCCATAAAATTTTAAGTTATAATGTATCATTAGTCATAATCAACGTTATCATACAGTGATTTATTTCTGAAACAATTTATTTTTCGGAATTGTTATAAAACAAACCTAACCTAACCTACTGCATTCTATGAGATGGCATTTAAAAAAGTCCTGAAAAAAATACCGTTTTAGAAATAAATCACTGTATTACTAACGTTGATTATGACAAATGATACCATTATGACTTTAAATTTTATGGGACTAAAGGGGCACCGAAGTTACAGCATTACAGTACCTATAATGAGTCGTTTTTAGTAAAACAAAACTTAATTGATTCCTTTGTGTGACGAAGGTTAAGTTAGTATGACTAACTTTCGTAAAACAAAGGAAGCGATGGTGATTTTGTTTTGATTAAGCCCGTAACTACGTAAAAATTTTTTGAAAACGACTTTAATACCAATGCGCTGTAAAATTCAAAATACAAATGAAAAGACACGAAAACTTAGATTATTTAGGGATTTTTGAAGGACGTCTTCGTCGCTTCCCTAAAACGACGGAACACCACACCTTCCGGATAGAAGTCGGAGTCGGATTCTGTGTATATTCACTAACTGATGATGATGATAGGTCTTCTGATGTCGCTTTACGGGATTTTTAATAATTTTAATAATATCTTTGTTTCGGACATCAATGATCCAAATGGTGTAATAAACTTAAAGACCATTGTTAGTACAGACGTAATAAATAATAATTGAAATTAATTAAGACACAAATATCATCAATAATTACAGCTAGCCTGTCGCATAGGGACAATGTAGCTGGTTGTGGTTTGGTTTTTGCTTTATTTACTTACTACTTATTTATTTACTACAAAGAGGCATGCTAGAAAATGTTTTGAAATATTGAGTTGATCACTTTTGACATTAACTGGAGGTACAATTCAGCTTAACTAACTGAACAAAGCTTTGATAGTTCTCGTCCGCTTTGTGCTTTTGCAGTGTGCTCGTAGTTCCAGTATAACCTAAAAGCTCATTTCAACTAACGGTAAGCGATAATAGTTTTTGAAGAGATTAGTGTAGTTGTTCTAAATATTCCTGCGCAGTTCGCTTTGTTGCGAGTAACCCGGACGTTAGTGGAATTTTAAGCTCTTTAATTTCCTGTGTAAGCTAGAATGGTATAAGCTAACTCTGCTTAGGAGTGGCTCTTTGTAATCCTAGACTGGTTTGGCGTCAGCGTGAATAAGCATTTTTACCCAGCTGCCAAAGGAGGGTTATTCGAGCGTATATGGACATGTAAAAAAAAGTGTACCCTTCTCTTAAAAAATCCTTCGGAGCACAATGTATACAACGTGTATTGCAATTAACGCGAAATGTGCAAAAGCGAAAAGTACATTCGCAAGATGTACAAATTGGACTATTAATAAATAAATAGGTAGATAAATTATCCGATGTGTACGTTTCGCGAATGTACTTTTTGCTTTTTGTACTTTCTGAGTGTTTCACAACAACATGCGTTGTGTGCATTTTGCGTATTGTAGATTTTGCTATTGGTTACATTTGGCTTTGCGTGTAGTGTACATTTTGCGTTTTGTGCATTTTGCTCCGAGGCGTTAAAAAATATTCGTAATTAACACTATGTGTGTTTGATGAGTCAATCCTAATCGATCGTTTGCTAATGATTTTTGGTTAGACATTAGTAAATCTAAAAAGAGAGACGCTTAGTGCTTTAATTCATGATTATGTTTGTCACTATAAGATTTTACGCAACGTTTGATGTTTGACAATGAATTTAAAGGGGTTAAAAATGCGATTGGTTTTGCTACGCAGGATGCGTAACCGGTCTTCGATAATGATAAAATAATATCGTGCCTCATGAAATATTCGGTCCCAGGAAATGGGAAACGTGAATGCATCCCGGATGTTTGCTCTAAAGATGAACAAATATTTGCTCTCTGATGATAACACATTGTCTGATAGTATAATTTGAATTGAATTCTGACTCGTGCTATTATTAAGTATATTTCATACTAAATACAAACCGAAACATGCATGCACAGAAAAACCCAGAAAATGAGTGAAAATGAGTGGTGGTGTAGGGGTTTAGCACGTTGCACGGAATGCTGAGGACCTGGGTTCGATTCCCAGCGCTGGTGTTTTTTCACCCATGTTTCGGCTTGTATTTAATATGAAATATATGGATTTCACGGTTTGATCGTTAAAATAAAAATTTGGAGTTATAAAAATAAAAATACAAAAAAAAACATTCAGACGAATTGAGAACCTCCTCTTTTTTTTGAAGTCGGTTAAAAAGATTAAAAAAAAACAATCTTGATCTTGATTAAGTATCGAGCACATCGAGGGTTAAGCACAAATATGTCAAATCTCAAATAAAAGTATTTGAATTTGAATTTTTATCAGTAACTTTGATTTTTCTATTTTTATTTATTTTGCAATTCTTATTTTCGGGTACAATACTTAATCTAAATAACTGAGTGATGTAGTCTCCAAACGTATTTCTTGTCTGCTCTTCAACAAAACAAGACAATCTCCAAATCTAACCTCTCGCTGTATTGATTTTAAAGATGGCCGTACACAAATTTGTTTTCCCAATTATATTAAACCCTTGCCTCTCAATCAATTAGAAACATCCAATCTGACCCATTGCATTTGCATATAGATGACGTGACATACCTAAAAAGGAAACAACGAACTTTGATCAGCTCGTCTCTTTCAATCTAATGTCTTAATGGTAAGGAGGAAAAGGGACAATATGAGGGAGCTGAACGTTTTCGACTAAGGGATTAATTCTTGATCGTAGCTTATTAGAGACTCAGGCATTCGTTCCCTATCTCTTCGTCATCTATGAAGGAATTTGGTGTTTATTATTCGTTTAAGCTTTTCCTTATGCCTAAGGGCGTTTTAATTATCGTTTTAGTTGAATTTTAATTTATAAAATGGCTTTTATCGTAGATTGGGTTATGGCACCGTAAAGGTTTTTAGGGCTATAATTATTAGGGTGGTCCAAAAATTTTTTGTGCCGATACATCGTAATTTAGTTTAATCTCTCTTAATGTTATTTGTGCGTGTTCTTGTCGCATTATTTTTGGGGTTTTGTACCACGAAAGGAAAAAGGAACTCTTATAGAATCACTTAGTTGTCCTTTTGTCTTTTTCTCATGACCCTTTTCAAGAACGCGCTATTCCAGGGTGGTGCTCATCGCAATGTCCATCTTTTTTTAACGTGACAACGTCTAATAAATCGATGAACGCCGGCTGCACGCACGAAAAAGGATGACGCAATGTAACGTACATGTTCCGTACAGAGCAGTGAAGGCCAGTATGTACGGTGGGCTGCAAAAATGCATGGACATCTCGGGGCGATAATCGCGTGAGCGCGCGCGCGCTCGGGTATGTTAATAACATCAAACGATCAAACACTGCTCACGCGATTATCGCCCCGAGATGTCCATGCACTTTTGCAGCCCATCGTACAAGAGAGCAGCGCGCACCAGGATGTACGGTCAAGTGCAAAAATAAGTATCGATTTAATCCTCCCATCGTAACATAACTATACCTTACGACATAAGAGCTATGGGACATACCTATTTATGAGCAAGCGTCTTAGTACTAGCGTTTGGGTAATTTTTAATGGGGAGTGCGGGGTCGGGGGGGGGGGAGGATTTGGGGGTTGAGGGGGGTGCGGTGCGGGGGAGGGGGAAAATTTCATTGATTTTGCCGTAGGATGCACCGTTTTCAAGATATTTGACAAAACACCGGTTCTCGTCCGATCACCGAGGTTAAGCAACGTCGGGCGCGGTCAGTACTTGGATGGGTGACCGCCCGTTTCATTTTTGATTTTTGAATGTTTTGTTATGACGTTGTCACGTTAAACTATCGTCCGTAAACCGACTTTACAGACAACCGGTTTTAAGCATAAAGATTTTTTTGTATGCACATTGTTTTATCAGTTTATCACAAAGCATTTTGCTCCGAAATTATTTTAAATTTTTAAATTACACAAGGCTAAATCCTATTGTTAGGTATAATTGTTATTTAGCCTGACAAACACTGTTCTAAAATGAAAATAACAAGGATACGCTGCGTGGAACAAATAAGCTAAAGCTAAAATGTTACCTCTCGGTCCATGATTTTCCATCTGTAGATTAGGTTAGAATTGTGTCAAGGCACGAAGCGACGTTGAAATAAAAGCAAATTTGCATAGGATCACAAAAGCAAAATAGTTTTTTAATTATTATAATAGAACACGATTTGATGTCAGCAAGTTCGTTAAAAGAGATCACCAGCAACAATTTTAATTAGCACAAAAATTAAATAACCAAGGCGCAAATGCCATAACCACACATTTGCAACTTATTTTATTAAAACTGTATCGCAACTGTTTGCTACGAGTATAATAACGTTGAGTTTGGAATTTCAACCAATTACAAAGTTTATTTTTACCTAGATTTATTATTAAGCAATGTGTAAGATCAAATTTAAAAAAAAATAGCTATACTAACCTAACTTCACTGAGGAAACCTGCACACACCTGAGAAGAAATTCAATGGTGTGTGTGAAATTCTTAATCCGCACGGGGCCCGCGTGGGAACAAGGACTCAAGCCCTCTTATTCTGAGAGGACGCCTGTGCCAGACCAATTTTCATAATTGTGAAAATGCATGCATTGTATTGTTGTTTAAGTTCCCGATCCGCACTGGGCCTGCGTGGGAACTACGGCCCAAGCCCTTTCATTCTGAGAGGAGGCCTGTGCCCTGCAGTGGGACGTATATAGGCTGGCATGATGATGATGATTACATTATCTAGAATTAAGTAGGAGCACAGAATAACACAAGGATATATTATAGTGGCGCCCTTCTAGATACCCAATGCCCTGGACCCTGGACGGTGCCACAGTGCCCCCTCCCCCTTTAAAGACAAATCTGCAAAACAACTCCTTCTTAGCATTTGCGCAGGATAGGTTATGACGCGTGTGTCCCAACCAGATCTTTCCACCACTTTCGATTCCGTGTCTCCGATTTAGGACACGACGTGCAAACGATTCCAATTGCACCATTATTTAGGTGCCCAGACTTGGCTTTGTTTTAGACCAAACAATTAATAGTGGTTTTCACAATTTATTCATCCATTGGCTGTGTCAGCGGTAATAATGGATGATTTAACTCCTGTCAGAGACAGCCGTATGATATTGATCGTTATACAGTAAAGGACAGCAATGGCGATGGCCGCGATTTTATTTCTATTTCGAATTTGAGAACTTTAGCAACCACTTGCCTAAGGAAGTTTCTCACTATCAATTTTATCCGTTTTATTTCTTAAACTCATACTAAACTCACACGTTTCTCGTACCAAAACACGTCCCCTAATTGTACAAATGTGTGGTTTGGAGCTGTGGCCGCCCACACGCTGGTCCCCACATTAGAAACACTAATACACTCGTTTATCTGTATTTAGGTTACGTGATCTAGAGTCTGCCGCCTTAATACCCAGGTTTTCATGAGATAAGGATTGAATCGCAGACTTTGGTTCATTATTTCATCCTCTTAATATATATTAAGAGATTGCGTGTAGTGTTTTTAGGGTTCCGTACCCAAAACTACACTGACGCGTTTCGAACTCAACCAGAGCTCATATTATTGTTCAGAGTTGGTACCACAACCGTAAGCTATGCTACCAAATGTAAGACATAATAATCCAGCATAGCGTACGGTTGTGGTAGCAACTCTGAAGATAAGCCCTGGTTGAGTTTGAAACGCGTCAGTGTAGTTTGGTGATGGTGATGGTTGGGTTTGTGTGATTATGTGTGTTCGTACAGTGTGGAGGTGGAGAAAATGCATGAACACGCTTTTCTTCCATAAACGTAACTATCGTAAGGTCGCGGGTGAGCAAAGTAATTGTTTCAGTTCATTAATATGGACCTCCGCAAAGTAACGCTTGATTCAATAAATTATTCATGTCTCAATACTATTATTACATAAGATCTTATGTACAACATTATTTTTATTAGGTATGCAATAAATAAATTATTTTTTATGATAAGAGAGGCCAGACAAACGAACTAGTGGGTCACCTGATGTTAAATGATCACCACTGTCCATAGACACCCGCAGCGCTTTACGCGATGCCAGTGCGTTGTCGGCCCTAAAGGGGAGAGGAAAAAGGAAAGGGAATAGAGGAGGGGGAGAGGTATTGGGCCCCCGGCGCTCTCACTGACCGTACGAAACGCAGCAAGAGTACTGCTGCTTCACGCCGGTGTTCTGTGAGAGGGTGATTATATTAAATTATGATTTATGAATTATGAACTTTACTGGGTACGGTGCTCGAAGTTCTATAGCCTGCTTTCGCTCAACGGGCTACTTTTTGACAATTGAACCATAAGGAAACCGGCTGCATTACCTCTAAATGTATTTATTACTGACCGCATACGACTTTGTACCCTTCCGCGTCCAATTTCGAGGGTTGCTTACAAAAGAGAGGAGAGTGCTTCAACCCAATTACTGTTTGTATGAAAGAATGGCTGTCCAGGGTTCCGTAAGAACAGCAAATTGAAGATTTCTATCCTTGTTTCACACAAAGTTAAAAATACTGTTCTGTCGGATTTTGCCAAAGATTAAAAACGGACTTACTGCTGATATCCTTAGTCTTATTTTTCCAAAGATCGAAATTCAGACTTACTGCTAATATCGATAGCACGGCAGTGTTGTAGACACTGGCCACCGAGACCGTGTCGCTGTTTCATAGTGTCTCTTCTGTCGCATTAGTGCTGTCGCCTATATAGTTACTGCACGTTCCCTATGCGGACAGTAAATTAAACTTATCAGGGTAAAACAGTCGAATAGATGGCAGCAGTTGGCAGCACCGTCGATGTGCACGTTCCCTATACTAAACGGGACTTATCACGCAAATAATATTTACCTCGACGTTTCGGCCACATTGCAGCAGCCGTGGTCACGAGTGGTTAGGGTGGGCTGGTGTTAAGTCGTGACCACGGCTGCCGCAATGTGGCCGAAACGTCGAGGTAAATGTTATTTGCATGATAAGTCCCGTTTAGTATCTAATACCTTTAAACGAGCAATTCTTGTATATATGTATATATATATATGTATATATATAATCAGGATCTCGAAAACGACTCCAACGATTTCGATGAAATTTGGTATGTGGGGGTTTTCGGGGATGAAAAACTGATCTAGCTATGTTTCATTTTCAGAAAATCGCTTTTACTCGTGTTTTCCGGCTATTTATTTTTGCATTAGAATATAAAGCTAAATTTCGCCGACTTCGAGCAGATCATAATGGCACATTAGGAATCGGGTGGTCGCGGATCCAGCCGACCTCGGTTCGATTCCACGTTTATTTCAAGATTTTTTGTTTTTTTTTTTTAAGTTTATTTTTCATGAGAAAACGTCGAGTTTCTTCTTTTGTGAGAAAAAGTTACTTTTTTGTGACCAGTTGGCAGCACCGTCTATGTGCACGTTCCCTATTGGGAGCTCAGAACAGGAAAAGCCGGTTGACTGTAAAGTCGGTTTACGGACGATAGTTTAACGTGACTAACCCCCCTCCCCCCCCCCCCCACCCCCTCCGGTGTTTTTGTCAATTATCTTGAAAACGGTGCATCCTACGGCAAAATCAATGAAATTTTCATCCCCCTTTAATACCCCCCGCGCTCCCTCCCCCGCATCCCCTCCCCCCCCTCTCACCCCCCCGCCCACCCCTCCGGTGTTTTTATCTCGGAAACGGCTCCAACGATTTCGATGAAATTTGGTATTTGGGGGTTTTCGGGGATGAAAAATTGATCTAGCTTGGTCTTATCTCTGGGAAAACGCTTGGTACCGAGTTTCTGCCCGAGCAGAGCTCGGTCGCCCAGGTATAGTAATTATAAGACATAGTAATACGAGTAATTAGATTGTTATACCTTTAAATTGTTACAAGAAGGAACCGACTTGGTAAGAACGTTGCCCACTTTATCGGAATTCTCGCAACAAAACGATCCCTTTGTGAAAAGGGTAGCTTTAATGATATATCGTGAATTTGTGTCGATCACATTAGCTTTGTCTGACGTTATTTTTGAACAGTCCTGCTTTTAGGCTGTCCATCCTAATCAACGTTAAGAAATGGAGAACGAGAAACTTTTGTTTTCGTTTTTCACGAACTTATTATTAGCTTCAATTGAAACTGAATTTACCATCAGATATAATTATAAGATTATTCTCCTATTATTTTTGTAAAGAACTACAGCAAATAATCAAATATAGCCATCATCATCATCCCAGCCTTTATACGTCCCACTGCAGGGCACAGGCCTCCTCTCAGAATGAGAGGGATTGGGCCGTAGTTCCCACGCAGGCCCAGTATGCTATGAGAACTTCACACATACCATTTATTTTTGTTGTGTCCTTACGATGATTTTTCTTCACCGAAAAGCTTACGGTTGATATCAAATTACCACACAAAACGACCCTCTACTTGAGAGGCATAGAAACTACCAAGCTACCGCGACTTTGGTTATTTTTATCTTGCCACTAAAACCTGCGTCGCGGCTTGCCGCAACAAAGCATAAGCTGAATCTTTACTGTTCGATTTTTTATTTGTACCTTTTCCTACCAAATGTATTTGTTTTTCTGTGTATCGAATAGATATGTGTAAACAAATAATCTCTTTTTCTTTCTCTCTCTAAGGTGTTTGAATGGTTTTCACAATCCAACGATGTAATAAAAGACCTATCTCACGATATCCAGCACCATGAAGTAGACACGACCCTGACTTAAAATCCATACCCCCTGATTGAGGGACCATATACGCCAAACCACTACCACCTCGACTGTACAAATCGAATTTGTATTCATGCATATTTTAATTAATGAACTCCTTAAGCAAATTAAGTCAAATTGTTTGCCCAAATCATCGTTTAACCCTCTCGAATCGTTCGCAGCCAATCAGGCGAGCTTATAATTGGATTTGTTATTGAGGGCTCGAAATAAAGGTCCGTAATTACTGAGCGATAAATACCACTTGCACTGGATTTGGGGGTTAGAGGGGATCATACAAAATTTTCAAGTTTTATGCCCAGTCGTGACACAAGCTAAGAAGTAAAATTACAAAATAGCATTGTAGATCTAAATAATTTATTGAATCAGGCGTTACTTTGCGGAGGTCCAATCAATGGGCAATTTTGCGGCCTACTTGCAGAATAAACTTTTTGATTTTGATTTTTGAATGAACTGATATAATTACTTTGCTCACCCGCGATCTTAAAAAAAAAGGTTAAGGGGAAAGCCAAGGGTTCTTAAGGTCGCGGGTTAGCAAAGTAATTGTTTCAGTTCACTGTAGATGTGTTTTGACTCTACTGCGTAGAGATATTTTCTTATTTTCCCCAAAAGTGACTAGTACGTTTAAAATTCAATTATTCACATTACAAGTTCGTCTTTGAGTCACCGACTTACATTATATCATTATAATATACTCATGTACTGAATTTCAACTCACAATTAAGGACGTAGTTTAACGAAAAGGATCCAAACTACACTACTTTTCTTCTTTTATTTCTCTTTTGTTGGTACTGAAACTAGATCCAAAATCAAAAAGCGACTTGTTGAGGGTTGGATCATTTTCGTTAAACTACGTCCAAGTTTTGATATCGTAGGAGTAGTATCGGAAATCCATGTTTCCTGTGTGTGCAATTCCGGGTACCGATGTCGTTTTCATTTCTAAACGCAGAGATAAAATTTAGGGATAACTCAGGTTCTCTATCCTGTGGGAAATAGCAAAAACCCCTCTCAGTGCACCTATATGATTCTGAAAGGTAATCTGCCGAGATCTGCCAAGCAGCAAGACCATAACAACAGCGCAGCTACAATTACAAATGAATGGAAAATTATATTGAATGATGTACCTACCTAATTAGGCGTCCCCTACACCTAGTACAATAACATTGTACAATACTTTTTATTGTACAATAAGATTGAAAGGCGCTCTGAATCCAAACGAGCACAATAATACAAACTGCACAATGTTTTCGTGTTCAGTCGGATACTAAAATATTGCACAATACTGACCCTACAGGGTGCGCCAAAGTTGAACTAATTTTTCAATGTCGATTATCGGAAGTCCGAAAATGTTGTTCCTAAAAATTTACATCATAATAATCACTACTCATAACTACTCTGTTCCTAACGTTCTGAATTCCTAATCATTTAACTTCATAATGTCCGTTGCAATAAACATCTATCATACTACTATTTGTTTTCCTATATTTTCTCATCATAACCATCTTTTACACTATTATTCATCATCATATCTTTTTTATGTAGATTTGTTTTTATTCATAAAATTGAACATTATTATACATTAAACTTCATAATGTCCGTTGCAATTAACCGAGTTGCTTCCGCCCTGATAGGTCTTGCTCGCTCGCTCGCTGATTGAAGCCAGCGAGCGAGCGAAGCGAGCGAGCAAGACCTTGCGGAGTGGAAGCGACTTGGTATGGTTAGGTTCAAAGGCTAATGCGGGAGCGTAGCGCAGCGCAGCTCCCGCATTAGCCTTTGGTGTTAGTTATTTTTTTTATGACCACCCGGATAATCTAATTTGTTTGATAAATTTCAACAGTGAAGTTATTACTTAAAATTTTCGGAAAACTGAGTGTTATGGACTACGTTAATAGTAAAATAAATTGTAGGAACGAAAACTTTAGGAAATAAAATTCTAGGATCAGTGATAATTAGAAGTATAAATCAATAGGAAAATCAATTTTCGGAAAACTGAGTGTTATAGACTACGTTAATAGTAAAATAAATTGTAGGAACGAAAACTTTAGGAAACAAAATTTTAGGAACAGTGATCATTAGGAGTACAAATCGTTAGGAAAATCAATTTCGGGTGATGAAATTTAGCGAACCCAATATGGACCCGACCCTACACGATGCAATGGAAAAATATTAAGCTATAAAAATTAAACTCGCTCAAACTATCGGTCAATCATTGCGCAATCTGCAATATTAATCCTAAACGGTCAATAATATTGCACAATTCACAATATTGTGCAATATAATTGACCGTTTAGGGGCCGCCTTAGTGATTGTGACACTCAGCTCAACATGTTTATACAAGCAGCCATTTCTGATGTACCTAATGTTAACAATTATTCTTGGTAAATCTTAAATAAATAAATAATAAAATATACATCCCAATTATTCCTTATAATCTCTTCTTCTTTTTTGTCGGTATCACTCTTGACAGACACTCTTTACTTCAGGTGTTGGTGGCAAGCTTCACAACCACGCCACCATTCCTCTCTGATGGCCGTCTTTCTCGTGAATTCATGTAGTTCCTTATAATATCCGTGGTTTATTTTTTTTCCGAAGGAACCTTCAACAAAACATTAATAATCTTTAAAAATACAGATAAATAAAAGGATAAATAAAATTATTCTCGAGGTTTGCCCCTAGAAACACATTTGGGGTTTCATTATTTTATAAGGCGAGGTACCTCGTAGAAACGTAATTTTTAATTTCATTTTATTTAGAAACGGTAATGATTAAACACGTGAAAAAAATATATGTTGCTTTTGAGACCTTTCTGTAAGTACGTCGGGCACTCGTTACATAATTGGACAAACTTCGCTCGATAGAAAAAAAATCCAAACATACCCCTTTTTTGTACCTTTAAACTCATTTCATTTCAATACTATACTACTTGATGTATTGAAAGTCACATCAAAATAAACGTCTGTAATGATGTAATGTCCGTCGGGTTTAATTTTGTTAATTTTGTAAAACATATAATATTTAAATCAATATTAACGAAATTCACGGCACGATTTACTGGCGCCCCGCTGCCAGCCCGCCGCTCAGTGCCGAGCGGAACGTGTTGGAGGTCGGCCGCTTGCCAATTTTTGAAGCGCTCCACATTACGACTAAATATCCTTGATGTGGGTAGTAGTATCATCATTTATTTCTGTTATTTATCACTATTCAATGTAACCGCCACACACAAAAAGAAACACCCATCCACGCAACTATACACAGTACACAGTGTACAAAGAAAAACAGTACGGGCACAGAGTAAAAATGTAACCAGTTATTCAACTTCATACTAGAGCGCCCGAATCGACGCACGCACACAGCCAAACGTATTACACGGCCGCTAAGTAATCTTCGGAATACAAAACAATGCTGCAGCCCACGCAGCGCGCCGTCTATGACGCTTAGCTGTGTGCGTGCGTCGATTCGGGCTCTCTAGAATGAAGTTGAATAACTGGTTACATTTTTACTCTGTGGTACGGGTCTATCAAATTTTTTACAAGTGCCTGTAATATAAATTCGCATTTATTGACAAAATTGCCACATTACAAAGTTTACTAATGGTACCGCTGCAATCGCCGAAATGATAATTCTTATTATTTCAGCATGAAGGTGACAAAGATGACTGTTTCACACATCTAAATATACACGATGATTTTTAATCGGTGATCAGGAATTGAAAAATCTTGATCCCTAGACAAAATGGAATTTAATAGATGAGATCTTAAAGCAATGAGGTCTCTGGTTAATTAATAAATAAAAAAAAGTTAAAACTTCTTCCATCCACCGAATGCATGGTCATCCTACATTTGTTTTAGTTAAGTAGTTCCGTCAAGTGTCATCGCTTTGGCGGGAAATTTGACAGGTCTCACGTCAAAGTTTGTTGAAGAAACTGACTTGTTCAAAGAGGTTTCAGGCTCATAGACTAAACCATGCGTAGGGTGACAATAATTTTAGTTAAAAAATGATTTTCCAAATAATTATTGTTTAAAAAAATAATGGGTTTTGTCGTGTAACTGCGACTTAAACGTGGTCGCCATCGAATTCTGATCTAGAAAAATTGGTTCCTGATCACCGATTAAAAATCATCGTGTATAAAAGAAGAAACTGACTGACTGACTGACTGAAATATCAGCGCACAGCCCAAACGGCTGGGTCTAGAGATTCCAAATTGCCAAAAGGTTCCTTATAAGGTCTAGAGGTGCACTAAGAAAGGATTTTTCAAAATTCACAACTTAAGGGGGTGAGACGGGGGTCCGAAGTTTGTATGGGGAAACAAGATTACTAGTAAGACTATTTTATTCCAAATTTTTCAGGAGTACTAACGATGAATGAGTAAACACGTGTTTTAGAATTTTTGGGAAATCAACCCCTAAAAGAGGGCAATGGGGTGACAAGGTCTGGAAATCAACATGGGTATTGTTTCTATGGTTTAGGGACCTTATCGGGTCGCGCTGGCTACGAAAACAACAACAATTTTAAAATCCAACGTGGCGGACGTGAAATACCATCTCCCCCGGTGGGGTGCGATGGGGTTGAAATATCTAAATATCAATATGGGTGTCGTTTTTATGTTTTTTTTTGGGACGTTAATTACAAAAATGACATCGATTTTGTAATTTAATATTGTGGACTCCTGACACCTATCATTTTCCTAAAGTTTATAATCTCAGTGACTTTTAGGTTATAAACTATATGGAAATGACAGGTGTTAGGATTTACTTCTTCACTGCCGACCACTATGTATACGCTCATTTTTTCATTAATCTCAAATTCGGTTTTTACAATATTGACTTAGACCGCTGACTACCGACACAGTGCCACTTTTAGCAATTGTTGTAGTGTGTGATAGCGTGAGAAGTATGATGTCATATGGCTTACGAGGCTCCTGCGAGTGTATACATATTTTTGACCACTTGATCCGTGAAGAATGACCGACACCTAACGTTATTTGTATTTTAGCGCCATATATAGTTTAGTTTTGTATCTAATTGAAATTCTGGAACTGTACAAGCTGCGGACAAAGAAGTATCCACTTCGAAAACGTTTCATATTTTACATTTATAACACAAAAGTAATCTAAGTAATTGCACCTAAACATTTAAATTACAGCGTGATCTTGGTCTCGGTCGCAACTTACAATACTGTAAATTATATTACACTGTGGCTGGCAAGCGTGACCTCCGTCGACGAGTTCACGGCGCGCGCGGCGATCGTAGCTTTTGCGCGGGCGGGGTGCGGGGTGTAAATTAACGTGGCGCGCTTCAAGAACCTCGCCTTAATATAGGTAGGCTACATGATAAAATCTTCGTTATGTGCGATCTAACAAGCACTAGGCCTCTTTTCACTTTACCTACTTTCAACTTTGATCTCAAATTTAGATCAGCAGTAACTTGGCTTTAATCATTCATTTATTCTCCTTTTTATTGTCTGAAAGGTCACACAATTGAAGTTAAAGTCTCAACTCAAGACAGTATTCCATACGAGAATTTGTAAAAAGGTACCATACTGTTAATGTTTTGTTTGTCCATCGCAAATGCTCATGTATTAAGAAATAAAATACACACAAATATTTGTTTACAAATTAAGCATACTTACTTTACGCCAGTTTGTGCCCGCGGCATCATTCCCATGGAACAACGAAAAGTACGTAATTGATAGGGTTGATCAATTCTTTACTTTTCGTTGATCAATTCTTTTGTTTCTTGTGGAAATTTAGAAAAATCCCTTCTAAGTGCACATCCATGTTATTCAAGGTTATACTATGTAAAAAATGTATACTTGGGTCAATTTTATTTAGTTGGTTTTTTTTTTAATTTGGAGAATTTTATGTGATGATTGATTTCTGCTCAGAATCACGAGCTTTTTCGATCCTAATAGGAGAAAAAAAAGTATTCCATAATTTCCATAATAGTATAGGGGGCAAACGAGCAGACGGATCGCCTGATAGTAAACAATTACCGTCGCCCATGGTCACCTGCGACACCAGAAGAGTCACAAGTGCGTTGCCGGCCTTTTAGGTAGGAGTACGCTCTTTTTTTGAAAGCTTGAAGGATATATCGGTCCGGGAATACCGCAGCAGGTACTTCATTCCAGAGCTTTACTGTGCGAGGCAGGAAATTTCTGGAAAAACGCACAGTAGAAGATTGCCAACCATCCAGATGGTGAGGATGAAAGTGTTGTCGCGTAGGGCGGTGGCGGAAGGATGCGGCAGGGATCAACCCGAATAACTCCTCGGAGCATTCTCCGTTGTACATGCGATAGAAGATGCACAATGAAGCTACATCTCTACGCAGCGCCAAGGGGTCAAGTCGATCAGAAATTCGTTGGCAGCCGATTATTCGAGTCGCCCTCCGCTGTAAGCGATCCAGAGGGAGAAGCTGGTACTGGGGAGCCCCCGCCAACAGATGAGAACAGTATTCCATATGAGGGCGAACCTGCGCCTTATAAAGCTGGAGGCGGTGGGCCGGAGTGAAATACCGTCTCGATCTGTTGAGCACGCCGTTAGCAAATTACTAATCTGTTGATCGTGTTGTTCTCGTAGTAGGATCGAAAAAGCTCATGATTCTGAGCAGAACTTACACAAAAATTTCCAAATAATAAAAAAAATCAGAACAGACAACAAAATAAAAATTAGCCGTATTACGTCAAGTGGTTGAACAAGTTCAAATGAACACACTGCTACAAAGATTTTTACCCAATGTCGCGTTACTATGCGCCGTCCGTGATTCTTCTCCTTGGCCGCTGTCAATCTGTGGAATCGATTATCAAATTGAGACCAGGCGCTCCCAGTCGGTTGCCATCTCGCGGCACTTCGCTCAAGGTCGTACTTTTCTTTTATTATGTGAGGGAAGAATACGAGCAATCGGGTCATCTGATGGAAAATGATCACCACCGCCCATTAATATCAACAACTCAAAGAGTCACTGATCTGTTGCCGGCCTTTAAAAAAGGTAAGGGAATAGGGGAGGGGGACGATCAGAGGTATTGGGTCCCCGGTGCTCTCATTGTCCGTACGAAACGCAGCAGGAGTAATGCTGCTTCACGCCGGTGTTCTGTGAGAGGGTGGTACTAGCCGGCCCATTCATGAGATAGCTACAACATGGCTTTACCACTACAAAAACTGTTTACAGCGCTACAGTACTGGGTTGACAGTTGCTCTTATATAGATAAACCATTTAAATGAGTCCTCGCTCGTGCGGTACAGGGGCTGAGGGGTATGACGACAAAGGGGACCGGGAGAGGAACGGGCGACAGGCACACGAGGCGCCGAAATGTAGCCTGTAGAATACCGATAGGCAAATAATACCTATTTGATACTTTATCCATGAAAAACAATTGGCAATCGATGAAAATTTAAAATGTGCTGGAATATTTTTATACCGGTAGGAATAACGTTCCTTATTAACAGGAAAAAATTACAGATTTTTTGGTTGCGTCATATAATTATAAAAAAGAAAAACAATTTATTAAATCTGGGACAGCTTAATACGGGCACGAACCTTAGTCCGTCGCATATTGAAAAAAAAACCAGATGTGACATTGACAGTTTGTCATAAACAAACGTAACTTGTCAATGTCAAGTACAAGTATAAGTAGACACTTCAGCCAGCCATACACAATCTTAACGCGCGACGTTACACGTTTGCCCCTATTTGTTGCCTGCAAGTAATAAATTTTAATAGCGGTATTGAATACAGGTATTAAATATCGTAGATAGTCTATAGGCAAAAATGAAATGACAAAAATACCTGTAATTAAATATACTTAGGTATTATTTTTAGCGGTAATAGTTTGACAATTTAAAACAGGTATTAAATAAAACCCGTGCTATAATCCTTGGTATAAAATGCAAAAGCAGAAGTATGATAACATTCATAAAAGACAATGTTGTGAGAAAATTTTCAAACATACGATCCAATTCTTTGATGCACTTGGAACGTTATGATCGAATCAAGCAGAGTGCCTCATAGTCTGGCCGAGCAGGTTAACCAAGTTAATAGAATGCGCGCAGACAGAGAGTGGTCTGGCGTTCCGAGTTCCGAGTTCAGAGTTCTGCGTTTTTTCGAATGTATATAGTCTCTTACGATAACGCACACAGCAGGCGGCTGGAATTCTCGAGCGGTCAAAACACAGAACTCTGAACGCGGAACTCGGAACTAGAGACCGTTCTCTGTCTGCGTGCGCTCTTAGAATTAACCTATGTATGTTCATTCTAGTTTAGACATAAAGACACTGATAATAGACTGATAAATAAAATCAAATCGTTTCGTTTTCGCATTCCATGCTGCGTGCCACACCCCTACACCACCACTGGTCAAACCAGTGACCACTGGTCAAAACAGTGACCAGTGGTGGTGCAGGGGTGTGGCACGCCGCATGGAATGCTGAGGACCTGGGTTCGATTCCTAGCGCTGGTCTCTTTTTCTGGGTTTTTTCTGTGTATTTAGTTTGTATTTAGTATGAAAATATCTAAACATTTTTACTGGTAGTGAACATGAAAATTTGTCTGGCCGCCGTCTCCAACCAAAGCACTCTTTAAATGATTTATAGTTTACGAAAATCCCCAGCCAAGCTCATTGTTCCAAAAGTTTTATTTCTCTTATTTATTACGGTACCCTAATAAAACGAAGTTTCCCGTCCTAGTTTACTTAGTGGACTGTATTAAGAAAGTTCTGATAAGATTTGGATAGTCTCGAAGAATAATTAGATGAATTGTTTGTTTGTATTTATAGGCACACTTTGGCTTGCAACTTTGTCGAAAAATCCATCATCATAATTATTATAAGAAAGACAGAAAGAAAGAAATATTTTATTTGTGACAACAATTGGTTAACATAGATAACATAGACAAAAGAATTTAAAAAAAAAAAAACAATTGAAGTTTAAAACCGGTTGTCTGTAAAGTCGGTTTACGGACGATAGTTTAACGTAACAACGTCATAACAAAACATGCAAACCCCCCCCGCACCCCGCATTGTACATCCTAGCGTTCGCCGCTCTCTTGCAACTGGCCTGCTTCGCTGCTCTGTAGAATGTAACGTTACAAGTACGTTACAATGAGTCATGTTTTTTCGTGTATGCAGCCGGCGTTCATCGATTTATTAGACGTAGTCACGTCAAAAATAACACAATGAAAAAATAACATGCTTGTGCCACAAATTGGTCCCAAATCAGCAAAAATTGCCAATCTTGCGAACGGCGCTAATCTTCCTTTGGCAGCATCATCATTATCCCAGCCTTTAAACGTCCCACTGCAGGGCACAGGCTTCCTCTCAGATTAAGAGGGCACGGGCCGTAGTTCCCGCGCGGGCAGTGCGGATTGGGAACTTCTCACGCACCATTGAATTTCTTCTCAGGTGTAACATACAGGTTTCCTCACGACGTTTACCTTCACCGTAAAGCTCATGGCAAATTTCAAATGTAATTTCGCACATAAATTTCGAAAAACTCAGAGGTGCGAGCTGGGATTTGACCTATGACTAGACCCCGTTATCTTGTCGCACTGAAATTGTTTTTCAGTAGAGCGTGAATGTTTTTTTTATCGACCTTTTTGATATCGATGTTTATATAACGCAATTGAATTTTCGCCATGTCAAAAAAGAATTACAGTTTATAAGGGATAACATGTCAATTTTATCGCAAGCAATCCCAAAATTAGAGAGACAACCAATCGAGCTTTTGGAATCAATTGGCGTAGTAAGTGATGTAAAGAAGCAGTTGTTAAAGTTAGTTTTGCATGAAAAGGGACGGCATATTTATAAAAAGCTATCTTTATCATTAAAAAAAATGTGGATATCATACATTGCAAAAAATTGATATGCTTAACAGAGGCATAGAAATAGAAGTAATGAACGACGATCCATGCAAACCCAGCCTCCAATACTTCTCTTTATTTAAGTACGCTCCCATTACATCTGTCGCAGTGGAAAGAAGTTTTTATATTTTAAAATGGATCTTTTCAAATAGAAGACGCAGCATGACTTCAAAAAATGTAGAAAAACTTTTATTACTTCGTTTATGATATTTTTATACAAAAGTAATAGTACCTATAGTGACTCCTCTTTGAAATTATCAGTGACATACAGTATCGACATTTAGATAGTCGTTAAAAAAAACATTCACGCTCTACTGAAAAGTAATGACAGTGCGACAAGATAACGGGCTCTACCTATGACCCTCAAAAAATATTTCAGCAGATTTCAAAACTCTATGAGAGTTTTGGGGCAATTATTATTTATTTGAGTTTCCAACTTGTTACATAATCTCTTATTACGTAGTTGATAAAATCATAATTATAATTATATTATATAAAAATCTCGTGTCACGGTGTTTATTATCGAACTCCTCCGAAACGGATTGACCGATTTTTATGAAATTTTTTGCTCCACATTCGGTAGGTCTGACAATAGGTCGTAGGCTACATATATAACCCTACTCTTCTCGGATGGAGTCGCGGGCAACAGCTAGTCTATTAGATATATAAAAATCTCGTATCACGGTGTTTGTTATCGAACTCCTCCGAAACGGCTCGACGGATTTTTATGTTTTTTTTTTCTCTCTATTCGGTAGGTCTGAGAATGGTCGTAGGCTACTATTCTTCGCGGACGGAGTCGCGGGCAACAGCTAGTCTAATATATAAAAATCTCGTGCCACGGTGTTTGTTATCGAACTCCTCCGAAACGGCTCGACCGATTTTTATGTTTTTTTTTTCTCTTTATTCGGTAGGTCTGAGAATGGTCGTAGGCTACTATTCTTCGCGGACGGAGTCGCGGGCAACAGCTAGTCTAATATATAAAAATCTCGTGTCACGGTGTTTGTTATCGAACTCCTCCGAAACGGCTTGACCGATTTTTATAATTTTTTTTCTCTGTATTCTGTAGGTCTGAGAATAGGTCGTAGGGCGTTTGTGCACTACAATGAATTGCAGTCCGAGTTTTCATGGTCCGTTTTTTTCATGCCATAAATGTATAGGACTGCCGGGCAGTAAAATTCATTGTAGTGCACAAGCGCCCTATACATTTTAATGGCGTGCCATATCGGACCGGTAAAAACTCGGACTGCCGGGCAGTAAAATTCATTGTAGTGCACAAACGCCCGTAGGGTATTTTTCATACCTACCCCTACTCTTTGCGGACGGAGTCGCGGGCAACAGCTAGTTTTATTATATTATGTATGCGACTGCATCATGTCAGATACTATGTTACTATGACATTTTCTGTGATAAATAATGTTACACAATGGTTTAAAGTCCTTCTAGTTTGATAGTACATACGTAGAAGTAAAACAGATTTTTTCAGATTGCAGCGATGTTCAAGATAACGTCCGTTTAACACCGTTCGGTTATCAGCTGATCATCTAAACAATACACCATAAGGCCAATCTGTTCCATATTCTACAACTCAAACTATGCTTGCTTTATCTAAACTATTGAACTTTAAAAGTCTAGAAAAAAAACCATTGAACATTGTACTTAAAAACCGGCCGAGTGCGAGTCGGACTCGCGCACGAAGGTTTCCGTACCATTATCTATAAAAACAGCAAAAAAATCACGTTTGTTGTATCGGACCCCCCTTAATTATTTGTTTTATTTTAATTTAACTATTTATTTCTAAAGTGAATATATTACTAAATTTCTGTCTGCTGTTGCCATTGTCAATATCGAGCAAAAACGAGCAAAAAAATCAAGTTTGTGTATGGGAGCCCCTTTAAATATTTATTTTATTCTGTTTTTAGGGTTCCGTACCTCAAAAGGAAAAAACGGAACCCTTATAGGATCACTTTGTTGTCCGTCCATCCGTCCGTCCGTCCGTCCGTCCGTCTGCCTGTCCGTTTGCACGCCTGCGAGATTAATTAGTGTAAAATTAGGGCTTAGATTTAGAGCTGGGCATGTAGGGTTAGAAACTTGGCTCTACAAGAGATCTGATTACTTTTTGACAGTGCGAGCTACATGGTCTCGTCTTGGCAACATTTAACATGAAATGTTTTTGTGGGATTTCATTTCTTTTTGGTAGGGGATGTTTTACTAAAAATCCTGAAATACATATCTTATTATTTATAACAAGGACCCTCTATATCAATTTTCAGACCTCTAGCATCAAAATTTAGTTTAAGGGTTGGGGGGGGGGGGGGTAAAAGTTTCAAGTTGTAAGATTTTTTCGTTGTTTGTATACTATTACTAGCTTACATACCAAATTTCAGCTTTCTAGGACTTCAGGAAGTACCTTAAGAATTTTGATGATCACTGAGTGAGTGAATCAGTGACGAAATAGGGGGTTTTTAGACATTGATAAAATCTGAAGTATATTGCTACGACATTCAAACTTTGTATGTTTCATGTTTGTACTAGTGTCATTATGTCTTGAAATTTTCAACTATATAACATCATCCAAAGCAAGTTATAAAAAAACGACGAAACATTTCGAGAAAAGGTAGGTAGTGCCCTTGCGCTCTGCTTGACTCGTCTTGGCGGGGGCTATCTCGTGCCCCCAGATCTCGCCCTCTTACTGCTAAAACCGACTAACCTCCCTTTTTGGCAAAAATGAGTTAGACGTACCGTTAGAGTACGCTTTCCAAGCTCTATCTGGTGGTCAGTGTACTACTGAGCCGTTCTGCTCGCCAAGGCTAAACGTTTTGCTTGGCAAGTAAGGGCAACGGGACCCAACCCCTATTTTTGACCTCGAAATAACTACTTCATAACGTAAGTGCAAATCATCGGGGACATAACCAATAGAGTGGATGTGCTACCTAAATAAGTAGCAACACTTAACTTGCTTTTCACTGTGTAATACGCCTTATTATCTCCTCTGATTACGGCTGAATTTACAATGAAATTCGAACTTGAGAGAGTATCTTAGATATTCAATACAATGTGTGTCAATCACAGTGATACGCTATCAATGATAAAGTCATCGATAGCTTATCTAGCGTATTGGTTGGTAAAGAACAAACCAAATGGGCCACTCCAAAGTTGATGATTAAATTACGAATTTCTAAGTCCTTAAAAGTACACTTCTTTTGAGGAGCCGTGCTTTGCAGTTACTGTGATGCTTCATGTTTTCGCAATATTTCTTGTCATCATTATCATCTCAGCCTGTACACGTCGTACTGCAGGGCACAGGCCTCCTTTTAGAATGAGAGGGCTTGGGCCGTAGTTCCCACGCGGGCCCAGTGCGGATTGGGAACTTCACACACACAATTGAATTTCTTTGCAGATGTTTTTCTGCACCTTAAATCCCATGGTAAATTTCGAATGTACGGTCGCGTGGTTTAATTTGGGACCAATTTCGAAAGAACATCCTTTGAATTCCTATACAATATGACAGGACTGTTAACCTCAAGTGAGTCCCAAATTAAAGCTTGTGATTGAAATTTAACACTAAAAACCGAAAAATTTAGACGAGGCCCTGGGTCGAACCCACAACCCTCTGTTTTTTTAGAGGGCATAGGTCAACGTTTAGGTCACTCAAGTTCGCTTTATCTCCCATTTAATAACTGTCAACCCAATTCCGTGCATTACCTGTTATGCCGTTCTTATGCCGTATAACTCCAGCATTGTAAGCAAAATTGCATGGTCGACAAAATCGATGGCCTTACTCAAGTCTAAAAAAATTGACAAAATTGGAGTCTACGGTATAGGCTCTCCAAGACACGTTTCGCCAAATTGAAACCGGCTAGGGTTGTGGATTTATTTTTGCGAAAACCAAATTGTTCCGACATCAGGGTGTCATGTTTGCTCAAAAATTCATTGATCCTCTGAAATATACATTTTTCGAAAACTTTTGAAAATACTCAAATTTTTGTTTTTGGCCTTTTACTATTTGGATCTGATCTGTTCCCTTATTTGAACAAAGGGTTAACTAAAGATAATTTCAATTGTGCGGGAAATACCCCCTCCAAGGGTATGACAATGATACAATGACTGGTCAATATTAATGCTAGGTAGATTAGGTTGTTTGTCAATTGTCAGTGATATGAGATATTTATTCAAGAGATTGCACATGCCATTGGGATCGGAATAAAACTTATTACCAAAACTAAAACTATCAATTTCATCTTTGGAACAAGGGTTCGATAATGTTGATGAGATTGCCTTCCAAGTATTCTTGTTACTTATGATTCTTGAACTTATCTTCTTTTATGTATTTATGATTGTTAATCTGCTAAGCTTAAAGCAAACAATACTTTGTTAATACTTGTCATCCGAAACCTAAAATACAAGTCACGCATCACTTTGCTCGACTTTTTCAAACCTCTTGTAAGCCATTTGATTCTTCTTGGACGACTATTAATCTTTACATTAATTATCGGAAAGCATAGATTGTAAAATAAACAGAAAGTATCATAGAAACTATTGAAAGCTTCCGAAAATTAATTTGACGTGAGAATGTCATGAAAGGATAGTGATGAAATATAATAACTAAATTTACGAAAATTATCTTGGCTATATAGTCTCTCCTACTCTCAAACCAAGTAGTGTGATGGCCTTGTTGCTTCTTATTAGTTTTTATATTTATTACTAGCTTTTGCCCGCGGCTTTGCTCGCGTGTACCATGAGTATTCCAAAGAACTAAGATATCAAGCAAGCAAGCATGCACGCAAGCAAGCCCGACTAAACTTCAGATAGATACGGTCCTTTACAGTATTTCTTTATATACAATGTTTTTCACTAATTCGGAAGCGGGCACTAAAATAACCAGGCTTGTTAATAATATAAAACCTATTATTACTTTCCCCTGTCCTGCATTAGGTATAATTCAATGTTTTCTTACCTTCTACGGAAACTTGAGTAACTGGAAGCGCTGTTGTACCTACTTAGCATTGATATTATACATATTATAGTATCAGAAACGGAGCGAAGTGTTTGGAATGGCATCTGAAATGTTTACCCTTGAATTTTGTAGACAATCTTTTCATAAATTATTAGTTCATAGACAATGTTTCCCGTATTTTCATTTTATCGACTATTCATAATAATATCATCGAATGGTTAAATCATGGTTTTCTAAATCGCCGATTATTAAATTGTAGAATTATTATTTCATGATTTGTTTATTCTACAGAATTTTATATCGTTATTTTTTATTACATGTTTTATTCAAATCGTACCTATTAATAATGTTTAATCGAAAATTATTCACATCTTATTATAAAAAGCAAGACTTCCAGGGTGGACATAAAAAAATACCTAACACCACCTAACCTACCTGACCTTTCCGAGTTCCCCGAGTTTCCGAGTTCCGAGAGAGCCCGGTGATTCCCCTTTTGTGCAGCTGTCAGAGATAAAATTGCTTTTAAGATTTTTCTACAGGATTTTAGCATCATTAATACTGCAGTTATTTTTAGGGTTCCGTAGTCAACTAGGAACCCTTATAGTTTCGCCATGTCTGTCCGTCTGTCTGTCTGTCTGTCTGTCCGCGGCTAAGCTCAGAGACTGTTAGTACTAGAAAACTTTAATTTGGCATGAATATATATATTAGTCACGCCGACAAAGTGGTTAAATAAAAAAAACTAAAAAAATTTTTTTTAGGGTTTCTCCCATAGACGTAAAGTGGGGGTGATTTTTTTTTTCTCGACTAACCCTATAGTGTGGGGTATCGTTGGATAGGTATTTTAAAACCATTGGGGGATTGCTTACATGATTTTTGTATTCAGTGATTTGTTTGCGAAATATTCAACTTTAAAGTGAAAAATTTCATTAAAATCGACCGTCCCCCCTCTAAAATCTAAACTGTTGGGTGGAAAAATTTGGAAAAATTCACAATGGTAGTAAATATATTACATTTACAAGGAAAATTATAGCGGCTAAGATTGCTTGGGAATTATTTGTAGTTTAAGAGTAAATAGTAGCCTAAGGTATTAAACATACCGTCACTACTTTGAAAAACTCGTATCTCAAATCAGCATGTAAACAAAACTGAACCTTGATATGCGCGTAATAAAGTTCAATTTGCTAGATTAACGATTTTGAGATACGAGGTTTTTTCAAAGTATTGACGATACCTAACTTGGAAGATTCCGTACACACGAAATCCTTAGAAAAATATTACTTGATTTTTTCGTAATGGCAACGGAACCCTATCTTGGGCGTGTCCGACACGCTCTTATAGGCACGTTTTTCATTGTGTACGGCCGATACTACGATATGCTTAAGGTCTTTATAACATTTCCTATGGTCAGGAGAGCCAGTAAACGATCCTTTTTTTTTAAATTTATTTATAAATTTAGTACAACTTAGGTACTATTACATAATATTCTCGCCAAACTGCTACGTTTAAGGGCGAGACGCGCTCAGTTTTTATAATAATCAACCTATTAAACTTATCCTATAAAATAAACTATGTAACAGCTTCAGAAAAGAAACAAATAAGTAGGTAGGTATCTATGGGTACTTAATTATGGAAAGTCGAGAAGACATTCTTTTAGTTTGGTCTTTAGCGTGAGTTTACTTAATCTAGGACTTTGTTTTAGCAACGTAATCTTACGATACTCTGTGTATTTATATGGGAAAAAAAGTGCTTAATTTTAAAAAGTCGTAAAACAAAAAACATTTGTTTGAGTGATAGGAATTCAGGGTTAAGAGGATGTCAGTGAATTAAAAATAACCCTTTATACCACATACCATTCAATCTTATTTTTATTTAAAATTGAATGGATATAAAAAATTAAACACCTAACTAACGTACAGCCTTAGTTGCTAAGATATTTGGAATTGCACATTACAAATACTAGGTACCAAATACTAAGTACAAATACCTTATTCTGAGTACTCGAAAATGAATTGATTGATTTGTGAACCTTGTCTATCATTCCGTCATGCCACCACTTAATTGTCTATCAGTTATCACTTCAAAGAGTATTACGTAGACAATTTAAGATTGATAACGAGTATGTTGCAAATACTAAGTACGTATTACTCGTTAATTAAAATATTTTTTTGTATACCATACGTGCGACGAATGCATATAACAAAAGACTCCGTCTGAAAAACATGTATTGTTGAAAACACAATTAGATATCTATTAGTTTTAAATTTATGCCAGTTTTACGCGTCGGCATGTAAAGATGGTAACATACAACATAATAAAATGATTCTTTATTGAACACTTCAGAATATACAATAGATTTAATTTTAACAACAATCAACTGACGTACTTTTTATGAGCTGTCAACACCAGACTTTCCCGTAGATTTTGTATAGCATTTTTTATTTGCCAGGTCAATTCTATTGACTAATTATTTAGTTGTAACAGAGCAATAAAAATCTAATTAGCCGGTTGATTGAAAACTAATCTGATTGAACGTCGTACAACAAATAGTGTTTCTAAATATAGCTAAAGCGAGTCACACACTGCGTAGACGCGGTACGATTTGAATAAAGCATTAAATAAAAAATAACGATATAAAATTCTATAGAATAAACAAATCATGAAATAATTATTCTACAATTTAATAATCGGCGATTTAAGAAATCATGATTTAACCGTTCGATGACATGAATAGTCGATGAAATGAAAATACGGGAAACGTTGTCTATGAACTAATAATCGATGAAAAGAGTGTCTACGATTCAAGGGTAAACCGTAAAATTAGATTTTTAGTTGCTATAAAATAAATTATCTAGTCCCAAACTAAGCAAAGGTTCTATGCAACGGATAAACATACTCATACAAACATCCAAGACTTGAGTGCAAACATTCGTGTTTTTCACACAAATATCTGCCCCGATCAGGATTCGAACCCGGGACCTCTAGCTTCGTAGTCAGGTTCTCTAACAACTAAGCTATACGGTCGTCAATCAATCAATCAGTTAAGTTAGTCGATTATGTTGGTAAATATGTGCCATCAGAAGTAGATTTCGCTGTACAGAATATACGGGAATATTGTGTTTTATGAAAAGGATTGTGGATTGGTGTAGTCACCTCTATTCGTTTTAGTTCATGAACATTATCCTTAATTTTTTGTAACATGCGGGATACAGTGGTTCAAATGCTTCAAAGCCCTACAAAAATTTAATTTAAAAATATACGAGACAGCAGAAATAATGAGTTACATTTATCGAATCAGGCGTTAGTTTGCGGAGATCCGTTTCATTGGACTGAAACAATTAACAAAATCAAAATAACAACGGGATTCGAGAGTACCGTTAGGACAACAGTAGTTATAAATGATTAAATATAATCATAAGTCAATCTTTGATATCTTCATAAGTGCAGACACTTATTGATAATAGAATAATAGATTTACAGAGTGTCCTTTGCATATTTGGACTCTATTCTCGATAAATATAAATGTTGTCATTTGTTTTATAAAAAATATAAATATCATATCTGACAAATCTGTCACTAATTCACATCATTTTCGCGTTATCAAACTGCCGTAGCTGTTAAAAAATATGTATGTAATTTATAGAATCAGGCGTTACTTTGCGGAGGTCCATATTAATGAACTAAAACAATTACTTTGCTCACCCGCGACCTTACAATAGTTAGTGCAAGAAATGTGTGTTCATGCAGTTCCTCCACCTCCACACTGTATGAACACACACAAATCACATAAAACCCAACCATCACCACCACCAAGCTACACTGACGCGTTTTGAACTCAACCAGAGCTCATCTTCAGAGTTACCACAACCGTATGCTATGCTACCAAATGTTAAACTAACAAACCAAAACAAATGTTTTAACTTGTCACTGTAACTTCTCAAATACCCACTTTATTTTTCTTATTCTCAAACTACCCCACAAAAATTAACTTTTATTGACATAATTATAAAAATATCTTGAATTTTTGTTTATTTATTTATAAGGCATATTTTATTAATACTAACTGTTCAAGTTAGACCCAAGCCGCAGTAAAGGAGAAGATACTAAATTAACCTGTTCATTAATAATAGACCCCATAGTGTTGTACCTTATTATTTCCATGCATTCCAGAGCATCCAGACGCAACCCCTTGCCGCAATAATGTAACACTTCATAAAAATCTGAATCTAACAATGAATGATTTTGATTCTAACAAATGTTTTGCAAATTCGATCTATCTGGATGCTCATTCCTATATGCCAAAACATGCTCTTTAAATCTAGTATTAAAACTTCGGCCTGTCTGTCCTACTTATATCCCATTGCAGTCATTACAAGTAAGCTTGTATACCCCCGATCTAGTTCCCTTATCTACCTGTTCTTTGTGGTTACATAGCCTAGAGTACAAAGAAAGTCGGTCGCAAAATCAAGGTCGCGAGTGAGCAAAGTAATAGTTTCAGTTCTTGAGACATGCGTTTACCAGTGAAGAAGTCTTGGCTAGTAATATTTACTAGATTCCATATCAGTCTTATCCAGCATCCGATAAACACCTAGCATTATCGTAAAACTATGACATAGCGATTTTTATTTGTTATGATGGTCATACGTTGTCAAGATTGTATATCGGAGAGATCGAATCAGATGAAACAGTTGTAGCCTCTGTTTTATTTAAACTATGATCAATAGAACGGAAAAGAATAAAAGAATAGTCACTTAACACGCAGCGTGGAGTAAACAACTCCTGCACTCTTAAAATTAATATACGAAGAAATCGATATTATTATTGTAGTCAGTATAAATAGGTAATTTTAAAATCTAGATTTAAAAGAATGGGGGGTCCCGAGCAAGAAGTTATAAAGCCAAGTGAGTTGATACCTAAGTAAAAACTTAAGCTACATTTACAATTACGTGATCATTTTATCTTATTTATTTCATTTGCCATAAAGATTAACTGATCACTCATCATCATCATCACGCGGGCCCAGTGAGGATTCGAAGCTTCACACACACCATTGAATTTCATTTTATATCTCGATCGATTTTATATTTCTTTTTTTTCTCGATCGTTTGCGAGAGGATAGGGATGAACTGCTATTCAGGAACGCCAAAAATCTCTGGTTTCGGCTGAGCTTGGGATGAGCCTTATTTATTTATTTACAAAGCGAATTAACAGGAAAATAAGGCTCATCCCAAGCTCAGCCCATCTTTATCCTCTCGCAAACGATTGAATTACCTTTCGTGAACCGTGTTGGGTTTGGGTCGTTCCTGAATTTAGCCCCTGGTTCGCTCATGATGTTTTCTTTGACCATAAACCTCATGGAAATTTCAAATGTAAAACCCATTACTAAAAGAATGTTAGGTACGTAACCTGGCTACTGTTAGTTAATCTAAACAGTGTAAATACCTAATTAAAACGTGCCATAATTACTGCCTAAGTTGTGTTAATTAGTTGCTCGTCGAACATAGCAACGCTTAAAGCCACAATAACGAACAAACGTTTAAAATGAAAATGTTCCGGCCAAAAAGTACTATATAACTTTGCAATAGATGTTTTTTGACACTACTAGCGCTTTCTGAAATAACATTATTATTAAAAGGAAACTTATTATAATAAATCACAATATTCACTTTAACATTTTTGTAGGAAAATGACAAGTGCATGTCATTTTCATAAATGAAATGAAATGAGACGAGACGAGACGAACGAGAGGAGACGAGACGAGACGAGATGAGATGAGATGAGATGTTTATTCTGCTACATATTTGCTGCATATTTGTGTACACAAATACTTTCATTCGGTCTTTAACCCATTCGTGCCAGTTCTTGTGAATCGAACTGTATTTTTAACCGACTTCATAACAATTCGTTGGAATCTTTTTTCAGTTAATTGTACTTCAAGTGAAATATTCAAGCGAATTTAATCACTAATTTTGTTGTTGTCTCTTTTTTATTATATTATGTTTTAAATTTTAAGTATGTACTGTATTAAAAATTTTATGCGTGAAAAAATTAATTATAACGCTATTTAAAACGTTTCATGAAAGTTAAACTATTTATCGGTATCTAACTGAATGTTTATTTCATCCACTCAAATGCTCACTGGTAGAGATCATTTCAAAAAGACAGTTAAAGACGTACAATATCTACCGATAAAAGAAATCCGTTACCATAGGTCCATAACAAGCATCTACTTACTCGTAATTACGTTGACTGCACTAAAAAAGATGTAAAAATGCATTAAAAACAATCAATCTTGTTATCAAAGACCTGTGTGACCTTGGCAGATTGTTTTAATTCCACAGTCATGAGGAAAACAAGATAATTTTACCGATTTCTTTACGGAAAACCAGCATTAATTGCCATTACAATTAAAATCTTTTTTTTTTATAGCCTATAATATGTCCCACTGCTGGGCAAAGGCCTCCCCTTTCCTCCGCCATTCTTCCCTATCCTGGGCATGCACCTGCCAATCGAGCTGAAAAGCGCTCAGGTCGTCCCGCCATCTCCTCTTGGGTCTGCCTCTGCTCCTTTGGCCATCCCTCGGAATCCATTCGGTAACGGTTCGCGCCCATCGGTCCGGATGCATTCGGCAGACATGTCCGGCCCAGTCCCACTTCAGCTTGGCGGTTTTGACACCCACATCTGTAATACGAGTTTTGGAGCGCAGTGCCGTGTTTCTGATAATTATTAAAATCGTGGCACATTATTTTCTAATCTTTTCCCGTAGATTTGCTTGCGTATATTAGATCTGGTAGTATTCATAAGAATATTAGAGCGCGCGCAGACAGAGAACGGTCTGGCGTTCCGCGTTCAGAGTTTTGCGTTCTTTCGAATGTACTAGGTCTCTTACGATAACGCACACAGCAGGCGGTCAGACCGCGGCGGTCAAAGCGGAACGCCGCGTTCTTGCGTTCTTTTGCCGCCGAGACAGAGAACGCCGCGTTCACGATGTCTGAAGTTACAAATAATGAAAAACTGGTCAAATTAGCTAGAAAAAGGAAATTTTTATAATGATTTAAGTCATGTACACTACAAAAATCGTGACAAAAAAGCAGAAACTTGGCTTGAAATGGCCACGTCAAGGGATTCTTCTCGTGTTGTGTTAATTAGGTGCACCCAATATTTTCTACTTTTTTAGATGCTTCTAGGCTCCACAAAATTAATACTTCTTCTTCGAAAGATGAACTTTCTAGCGACATGTTACACATACAAAAACATGGAACGCAAGAATTTGACCGCCTTTTGTGTGCGTTGGAACTCTCGGGTGGTCAGAGCGCAGAACTCTGAACGCGGAACGCCAGACCGCTCTCTGTCTGCGCGCGCTCTAAGCCTAAACTTATTCAGTTTAGTTCAATGAAGATAATTTCGATTTTGACTTTTACTTTGAATAGCCTCCATAGTTGTTTTGCTCCCATCTTTTGTATTTTAGCCGGGCTCCAACACACGACCCTCTGCTTCAGGGCAAGCCACACAGAATAGACGTGGGACGGGGGCGCGTCGCAGTCCGCGTCGTTTGATCGCAGGCCGCGTCTCCGCCCCGTCTCTTCTGTCTGCTTTGGATCACGACGCTTCTATACATTTAGTTTGAAAACTGCATCAAGGGGCGCCGCAACTGTGACGTGCACCGTCCCACGTCTCTTCTGTGTGGCTTGCGGCATAGAGGCCATAGGTCGATTGATTAATTGAAACTTCAACTCCTCAGAGGCGGCGTTTGGCATCAGGCACGTGCAATGCGTGCTTTTGTTCTTCGCCTTGATGCTCGCTTTCAGCATGCGAGTCAACATGAGTATGGCTATAGTGGCCATGACAGATCCTTCCTACGAAAATGTGAGTATCGTTTATTAGATTATTATTCCATTTGGTGAAAGACTTTTTGATGAATTTAAGTGCAGTCTTGATGACGAGTTTAGTAGGGAGCTGACTACAGAAAAAAAAACAAATAGGTCATGTCACTTTTTCTTAACGTGATAGTTTACAAAGGTGATAGATAAAAATAGGAATAATCTTTATTGTATAACTCTGTATGTACAATGATGGTAGCTTGACATAAGTCTCGACAATTTGTCTATCTCGGGCGTACAATATTAATTAATGCTAGTAATTATACTTTTAAATTATAATTGGTACTATTGGATACTCGGCAATAAATGGATACCTTGGATTCCCATAACTTAGTTTGTCATAATTTCACTTGTCCTATCAATGTTTGTCATAAAATGTAAAGAAGCGTTCTGTTTGCAAGATTTTTTGAAATGCCATTTTATAGATTGAAGAGTTAGAGTTAGTGCTAAGACTTTAATAATAATTCCGAAGTAAATACTGTTTTCAGAAATAAACGGCTTCATGACTTATAAAAATAATGGAAAAAAACACATTGGCGTAAAAAATTTGGACAAATTATAGTGACTAGTTTTAAATTTGTCGGGTTACTTGTTGGTTACGGTGTAGATATAATAATCAACTCTAATATCAAAATCATGATGGTCAAGTCATGATACTACCGGTGCGGAATAAAAAGATACCGCAAAGTTATCTTAAACCTCTTTGATCTGCCAATCTTTTTATCCGTTCTTATCATTATCTCAATTAGATTGATGTCTGCAAGCACGCTTATTGATAAGATAACAAGATTTTTTGTGATGATAATGACGCTTATTGATAAGATAACAAGATTTTATGTGAAGATCCGTAGAAGAACTGGGGTCAGCGACATAACCAAACGGATTATAGTTCCTTGAAATGGCAATGGGCAGGCCATATAGCACGCAGAACAGATGGCCGTTGGGGGCCAAAAGTTCTGGAATGGAGACCACGGTTTGGCAAGCGCAGCGTGGGACGTCCACCAACGAGATGGAGGGACGATTTGGTGAAGGCCGCAGGTTCAAGGTGGATGTGGAAGTCACTTCCAACCGTAATGATTGGGCATCAATGATGGAGGCCTATGTCCAGCAGTGGACGTCCTACCTATGGCTGAAATGATGAAAAATAATGAATGATTTTCATCAAAGAAGATATTGATATTAATGCTTATTCTTAAGTAAGCAATAGCAAAATAAACGGCCAAGTGCGAGACGGGCGACGCGCAGTTAATGGTTCTGTACTAACACGTGATAAATATTCAATACTAGCTCTTACCCGTGACTTCATCCACGCTGAATTCAAAACTTATCACATTTAATAAGTAGGCACGTTGAATCATCAAATGCTAAATAATTCAAACAAAAAATAAGTAGCCACATTAAACTATCAAATCCTAAATAATCCAAACAACAATAATAACAGACAATAAATAATCCAAACAATAATCCAAATAATCAAAACAAAAATATCAATGTTAAACATAAACAATACGCAACACAAAATCCAAGTTATGAGGGGGTTTACATGGGTCGATTTTCGCCGTGCGGCTAGTCGCGCGGCCAAAGTCGGATGCTACCCAACTTTGGGGCTTGCGGCTTTATTCTAGCCGAAGTGCCATTTAGACGGTCGATTTTAGCCGCTTGGCAAAAATCGTGCGGCTTTAGTCACCCGTGTAAACCCCGCTTTACTGCACAAACGCAGAATGCAGCTTGTTCCATGATTCCAATCCAGTCGTATTCGGAATGACAAATACACAAACACGTTGTTTAGACATCGATACTGTTATTACTGAAGGCTCGGACGCGCGTGACCCAATCAGAGACAACGCAGACACTCTAACATCGTACTTTTTCAAAAGTACGTGTAGACTATTTATTAGGAATGTAACAATGAGATACAATGTCTTGGATTTTGTCGATGTCAATGCGATTTGTTACCTTTTTGTCTTTAGTGATATTTGCTGATTGTAGTTTTTTTAAAAATATTCGTTATCATCATCATCTTAGTCTATGTACGTCCAGGGCACAGGCCTCCTCTCAGAATGGAAGGGCTTGGGCTACTATTATAGTTCCCAAGCGGGCCTAGAGAGGATTAGAAACTTGACATACACCATTCCAACGTCCTCATTTCAACATGAGTAAAAATGCTTTCGCATGTCTGTCTGGATGTTCAGATTGTCTTCTACAGATCGCATTTCTCAACCAATTGTCTTGAAATGTTGTTAACACGTTCCATAATTACCATGCCTTTTTCTGTTGGTTAAATTTTGGGCCATTGGGGTTGAAATCGGAAAAGTCTCGCGAGGTGCCATTAGCCTAAATTATTTAACGGTACGTACTATCGCCCCAAGCGCCAGATAACCACCTTAAAGGTTCAGTTTGCGTGCAGTGGCTAGACATCTGTCCATAACAATCCATAGCAATAAACATCAACGGCTGCAAGCAAATTTGTTTTGAAAATGGGTATCTGACGTCTGGGGCGATGGTACAAGATGAAGCCCTCTCATTCTGAGAGGAGCCCTGTGCCCTACAGTGGGACGTGTATAGGCTGGAATAATGATAATGACGAGGTACAAGATTCAAAGGCAATGAGATCACCGGAAGATGGTGAACTTCGATTTACAAGATTAAATTTTAATCTAAACAAACTAATGAACCGAACTGAAACAATTACTTTGCTCACTCGCGACCTTATAATAGTTCTACTAATGCAAAAAATGTGTGTTCATGCAATTCCTCCGCTACACTCTACGAACACACACAAATCACACAAACCCAATCATCACCACCACCATACTACACTGACGCGTTTCAAACGCAACTAAAGCTCATCTCCAGAGTACCATTCACTATGCTACCAGATTTTCGAGTCTAAAATCTAAAAGTCTAACTCTAACTACTACAGTACTTCTAATATTTAAGTCATTGATATGGACCTCCGCTAACAAGTAACGCTTGATTCAATAAATTATCTAAACAAACTAATTTATTGAATCAGGCGTTACTTTGCAGAGGTTCATATCAATGAACTGAAACAAAATTACAAAGTTTATAGTGTGCAGGCTTTATTGCGCGGTTGTTTTTATAAAAACCTTGATTCTCTATACCTTAGGAATTACGAAAAAATCGTTCTAAGTGCACTTCTATTATCCTGAAGGAATAAATATTTCAAATTCCAAGCCTGCACGCTTAACTGCACTGGTTTAGGCTGTGTGTTGTCTGACTGTCAATCAGTCAAGTTACTCTTTTAAAAGTGTCGATAGAGATAATTGAACCTTATTTATTTTTTCAGACTTTCGATTGGAATATGCAAATCCAAAGCGTGATCCTGTCCTCATTTTTCTGGGGCTACGTCATCCTTCAAGTGCCTGGTGGTCTTCTGGCCGAGAGGATTGGTGGCAGCGCCCTCGTGATCACCAGCATTAGTGTCAATTCTATTGTCTCTTTGGTCCTACCTACAGCTGCAGTTTACGTAAGTTTTTACTTTGGTTATTTCTTCAAATTAATAACAATAACAAATCATACAACAATCAATAATACTGATATCATAAAAAGTCACTTTGGTATTTTTTTATTTAACCTTATTATTTGTCATAGACCTCCGCCATACTTCAAATATGGAGGTCTTTTTCTACTTCTACATTTAGTGTACAGTTAATATTATTGTGATAACTTAATTACTTTCGTTCTACGTATAATCGACCTTCGAATTCCTTTACCACATTACAATTAATGTCAGACCAGACCAGACCAGATGTTGGAGGACCTCAGTGCGATGCTCGCTGACCTCGGAAGAGTCTCCGAGAGAGTTGGTCTTAAATTGAACATGGACAAGACGGAGGTCATGTCGAACGCCCATGTTGTACCAACTCCCGTCGTAATCGGTGATACTTTGCTCGAAGTTGTTGACGACTATATCTATCTGGGATATACAATCCAATTGGGTAGGTGCAACTTCGAGAAAGAGGTCAATCGACGAATTAGACTCGGCTGGGCAGCGTTCGGGAAGCTCCGCAATATCTTGTCATCCGATATACCGCAGTGTCTCAAGTCAAAAGTCTTTGACCAGTGTGTGTTGCCAGTGATGACTTATGGCACTGAGACGTGGCCGCTAACGATGGGTCTTATAAGGAAGCTCAAGGTCACTCAGAGGGCGATGGAGAGGGCTATGCTTGGAGTTTCTCTGCGGGATCGCATTAGAAATGATGAAATCCGCGCAAGAACTAAAGTCACGGACATAGCTCGAAGAATCGCTAGACTTAAGTGGCAGTGGGTAGGGCACATCGCCCGTAGAACTGACGGCCGATGGGGCCGAAAGGTTCTCGAGTGGCGTCCACGGACCGGAAGACGCAGTGTAGGTAGGCCTCCAAAAAGATGGAGCGACGACCTGGTGAAGGTAGCGGGAACGCATTGGATGCGGATGGCGCAGGGCCGATCTGTTTGGCGAGCCTTGGGGGAGGCCTATGTTCAGCAGTGGACGTCTTTCGGCTGAAATGATGATGATGATGAATTAATGTCAAAGGCTTTTAAACAACACAAATTATTTTAATTTCTAAGTTAAAGTTGTTTTATTGTTTTTTCGTTGTAGCATTATTGTTTTTTGATGCGAGTAGACATAATAAATTGTAAAACACTTGGTCGACTATATAATAGGTAGTACTCAAGTACTTTATCTTAATGATGGAAACCATTCACGGGTTTTCTTTGCATTGATTTTATCAGTTTCTTTTATCGTATGCGTCTGTAACTCAAGATGTTCATGGGTAACTTAGCAACAATCTCAACTCTATCTCAGTCAAGTACAAATATGATGACGTCCAACATCAAATCATCATCCATCAAATCACCTTTCAGAGATAAGAAAATAGTAAGGCCTATAGTGTTGATATCTTTGACATAAAATTCCATAGAATATTGACTAATAGCAAGGATAATATAGACTGGATTAGCAATCGCCATAGTACAGATCGTTCGCAGAAAAATAGTTCGATTATTGAATCTAGATGGCGCTGAAATAATAGCCCGAGGCTTTGAAAGCAAAACAGTAAGACTACAGATGTTTCGTATTACTACAAATGTATTATTTTTCAAAAATATTGCATAATAAATAATACATTACTAGATATTTTTTACTCCTTAAAACGCTGTAATTACTTGTAGAGCAGAAAGAAGAAATAAAATGTGGAAGTCGCGCACGAATAAAAAATTACCATAGGTCAAAGACAAATAAACTGAAACAATTACTTTGCTCACCAGCGACCTAGGTCACGAGTGATCAATAGTTATTTATGATACAAGTGCGGAAAGTAGGCTATTCCCAACGAATGGCGGAGATCTAAACAAACGAGCGAAGCGAGTTTGGTTTAGCCGACATGAGTTGGGAATTTCCTACTTTCGACACGTATATCATACAACATTTTACAATGCATTAAGCGAGGAAAAAAATTGGGGCTAAGAGCGCGCGCAGACAGAGAGCGGTCTGGAGTACCGAGTTCCGCGTTCAGAGTTCTGTGTTTTCATCGCTCGAGAGTTCCAGTCGCCGGCTGTGTGCGTTATCGTAAGAGACTCAGTACATTCGAAAGACATTCGGAACTCCAGACCGCTCTCTGTCTGCGCGCGCTCTTAACCCCAATTTTTTTCCTCGCTTAATGCATTGTAAAATGTTGTATGATATACGTGTCAAAAGTAGGAAATTCCCAACTCATGTCGGCTAAACCAAACTCGCTTCGCTCGTTTGTTTAGATCTCCGCCATTTGTTGGGAATAGCCTACTTTCCGCACTTGTATCATAAATAACTATTGTTTCAGTTCATTGATATGGGTCTCCGCAAAGAAACCCTGATTCAACAAATTCTCAAAATCAAAGTCTTTTTTATTCAGTTTAGGCTTTAATTGAAGCTCATATAAACGTCGAAGAATCTACCACCGGTTCGGAAAAACCCTGTTAAGAAGAATCAGGCAGGAAAACTCGACAAGTTATGCATTTTTATAAACAGATCTACAAATGTTATTAAATTACGTAGGTACGTACATCAAAAGTTATTAAATACAACTTATTTTTTTAACATAATAGACGCTATTTGAGACTAGGGATCGCCAATGCGAATCGGAATTATCTCCAAATATATCTGTCCATGATATAGTCATTAATTTTATAGTACGCCTTAAATATTAATGTTTTGTTGACGATGAATTTAAATTTTGTATCCGTTTGGTCGGTTACTGTTTAGAAAATTTTACTATAAAAACGAATGCAATTTCCCAGAAATTACTTTTTGGTTTTAGTCAGTCTTAAAGATGGGACTTAAGCTTCCTTATGTTTCTAGTGACCTTTGGCTTATTATCGTAATCGTAATCACATGTTATTTTTTCTTGCAAACATACATAGCCATTTCATAATACGTATATAAAGCGGTTTTTGAGTGATTGAAATAGATGTAATCCGTTTGAATTACTGCTTGTAGGGATGAAGTCCCGTGGTGTCGTTATTGTTGTATGGTGACAATGTCCTTATTGACCGAGCGAGTAAGAAATGCTTTTGAACAGTCCTGTTGTCTGTTTGGATATCCATTTGTTCTCTTTGTATAGGTCGGATTTGCTAACTGATTCCCGTAAACATTTTTTGTCAATTCAGTTCTTGGATATTTTTTAAAACCAATGGTGGAGCCATGGGTATTCGAAGCGAGTAAGTAGTTTTTGAAATTGTCTTTCATTTTTAGGGTGGCTGGCAAGCTGTGTGTGCCTGCAGGGTACTCCAAGGCCTGTCTCAAGGGTTCATCTACCCAAGCATGCACAACCTAATTGGAAAATGGGCACCATTGGAGGAGAAAAGTCGATTGGGAACTCTTATTTACGCAGGTAAGGATTCTTCTTTGTTTATCGTGTTCATCTCGGCCGCACATTAAAGATAAAAGAGAGACAAAAGCATTGATTTTAGACAAACTCATGTCTTTAATGAACTAAAACAATTACATTGCTCACACCCGCGACCTCACGATAACTACGTTAATGTCAAAAATGCGTGTTCATGCAGTTCCACCACCTCTACACTGTATCACACACAAATTACACTAACCCAAACTATCACCACCACCAAACTACACTGACGAGTTTCAAACTCAGCCAGAGCTCATCTTTAGAGTACCGCAACCGTTGACTGTGCTACCAAATGTTCACTCTGAAGACGAAATCTGGTTAATTTCGAAAGGCGTCAGTGTAGTTTGGTTGTGGTGGTGATAGTTAAGTTTGTGTGATTTGTGTGTTCATACAGTGTGGAGGTGGAGGAACTGCATGAATACGCATTTTTTACATAAACTTAGCTATCGTAAGGTCGCGAGTGAGCAAAGTAATTGTTTCAAATCATTTGCAAATAAAAAAAAACGTAGTGTATACGTTACACTGTATAATTAACAAATTATTATCTCGAGGATGCTTGGGAAACGCCTTGATAGTTTTTTGTTGCGGCATATGACGAAGGCTATCGGTGTTATTAATCATTTTTACTTCGACAAACATAGGATCATAGTGTTAGTAATACATAAAAGCTCAAATTCTAGTGTTAGTGACACCTTAGCCAGTACATGAACCATACTGCAATGATTCACGTACTGACAGTCGAACCTCTGTGCGACTGCAATTAGTATGGTGTTTCCTCATGGTGGCATAAAAGCAGTCAATTCTAGCCTTCGCGAACATACCCGAAGCACTGCAGAATCGAGGCAGCCCTTAGGCAGCCCCATCAGCACCCTAAATGCATTGTTATATTGTACACGCAGGGCGTTATACTGGCTGCGCGTGTAGGTTAGCCACAGGCTGCTCGTGAGCTGCGTGTTCGTGCAATATGTTCCAAATAGCGACAGCTTCACCTCTCCTATTAAGTATCAGAAATAAATAATAGGTATATTATTATTTTTATTGCCCATTTTAAAACTCAAGTGTATCAAGATAAGTGATTAGAATGACGAGCCTCGTAAAAACTTTATGTTTTGTTGTAACCAGGGAAGTCGTAACCTCACAAATTACGTTACGCGTGGTGACACAGAATGAAAATTGACAACGAGCGATATAATATTTATGCGATCAAGTTTTACGACTGCTTTTGCTCTCGCTAGAATTATATGGTTATTTAGAACAAACGCAGATGCTTCTATTGTACTTTTATAATCATCATCAAAGAGTTTAAGAGGTGCTCTTTTGTTTTTAGTGGTCTTAACTTTGTTTATTGTATCATTGTTTTTAGGGTTTATACCTCAAACTGGAAAAAAACGGAATCTTTTGTTGTCCGTCTGGCAAGATCTTTTTTTTTATCAGGAACGCGTAGATTTATCAAATTTTCAAGTCTGCAATCTTATGTAGCTGTCAAAAAATCATACTTCCAAATCAATGCAATTGATGCTGATGAATCATTAACAAAGTATGGATCCATTTTAAATTGCCTTTGTCCATTACAATTATAATCATTAATTTTATAATACTTACGCCTTTGACATTAGTGTCTTCTTGACGAATGATTATGTTTGTCTGTCTATATCAGTAAAAATTATACTATTTATAAAAAGGTTACATATTTTTTTATAAAATAAAAGGCATGTTTTTCTTTTAATCGTCGGGGATAGAGCATCCGCTTGACTGGCTTTACATATTTAGCCATTATCCAATTTTTACTCCAAAATCAGGATAACATCGTGATCTCGTCGTGACATGAGGAGAAATTCAATGGTGTCTTTGAAGTTCCCAATCCCCCTCACACTCGGTGCTCAAGTCTAATTTGCACTTTCATCTTCATCATCATTTCACCCGTAGGACGTCCACTGCTGTACACAGGCCTCTCTCATTGATGCCCAATCATTACGATTGGAAGCGATTTGCATCCACCCTGAACCTGCGGCCTTCACCAAATCGTCCGTCTATCTCGTTGGTGGACGTCCCACGAGTGCGTCAATTTGCACTTTGCCGGTTTTTTACTATTATTAATGAATTTATTTTGTTCAGGTGCGCAACTTGGTACGGCTGTTCAGCTGATGATCTCAGGGTTCCTCGCAGAGTACTGGGGATGGGAGTCCATATTCTACGTCATGGGCAGCATTGGTATCGTGTGGGTCCTCGTCTACGTGTTCATTGGCGCTGCTTCGCCGCAGACCTCTAAGATGATCAGTGACGAAGAGCGGCTGTACATTCAGAGCTCGTTGGGCCACGTTGGTGGACACAAAGTAAGATACTGTTGAACATTTTCAACACATGACATGACTGATTGCATGTTAAAATAAATTCTTCATGTTTATACATACAATTTATGGTGAATAAATGAATGAATGAATGGATGCATGAATTAATGAACGAACGAACGAACGAATGAATGAATGAATACATAAATAAATAAATAAACACCGCTCCTCTATTTAGCTCCGTGTCTATGGCCAGACACAGTCCGCAACACCGCTTCACATTACCCACTCGTTCCGCTCCGCTGCCTTACCCTGTTGCATTCGACAGCCAGGATAATGTCTCGTTATGAACAGACTTTTTTTTAACAATGATAAGAGAAATATTGTAAGTTGTCCCCTTTGTTGCAGAGATATCCAACACCGTGGAAGTCTTTGTTCACCTCCATTCCTTTCCTGAGTTTGATAGTGGTGCACTGCTGCCAAAACTGGGGCTTCTGGACACTTATGACTGAAATACCTAGCTACATGAGCCAAGTTCTTGGCGTGGACATAAAAACGGTTAGTAAAATTACCAAACTCAAATCACCAACATCCTATCCTACTATATCCACTGGAGGGCACAGGCCTCCGAATGAGAGGGGTTGGGTTGTAGTTCCCACGCAGGCTTACCGTGGATTGCGATTTCACACACATTGAATTTCATCGCAGGTGTTTGTGGATATTATTCTCGCAATGTTTTTCTTTACCGTAAAGCTCATGGTACAAATGTAATATCATATCGTGCAAAAATTCCTATAACTCAGACGTGCTAGCCGGGGCTTGAACCTAAATTCTAAAACCAGGGATTCAATTGGGGACAAATGTCTCACGACAAGTGTCGCCAGTGGCTTCTAGTTAAGGGGCAGAATGCTGTCGAACTTCACTCGACATGCCTGGGGACATTTTTACATAGGCATATTATGTCGAGCGAAGACCACCAGCGAGCGGTACTTCAATCTACGTCGTAAGCTACACGTGTTGTGGGACATTTGTACTCTATTGAGTGAGGCTAAAGATATTTATTTAGTTTTGTATTTTCAGAATGGCGTAATGTCAGCGCTTCCTTACATCGTCATGTACATCCTGAGTTTCCCGGTCGGCTACATGTCAGACTTCGTCCTTGCTAAGGGCTGGATGAGCATTTCTGTTGCTCGAAAGATTAGTAACAGCATTGGTAATAACATCATTAAATTATTTATGGTTAATAAAAGAAGAAAGAAAAAATAAATTTATTCGTGATATCGAACAACTTAAAAAAAGACAAATGGTCCCAAATCTCTCAGTTATCCTCTATCATCAGGTGCAATAGTGATCAATCACGGATCAGTTTTAATAAAAAAAAGATTTAAACGGATATTATGTCAAATTAACAAAATCATCTGTTGAAATATTCTGACCTATTTTATAACAACTTATTATTAGACTTAACAGAAATAAGGAGCTAAGGAAGGCGGGGAGGTTGCGGAATCACGTTGGATGCGGATGGCACGGGACCGATCTATTTGGTGAGCCTTGGGGGAGGCCTATGTTCAGTAGTGGACGTCTTTCGGCTGAAATGAGGATGATGAGAACCAAGGATGAGCCATTATCTTTAGCTATGTAGGGAGGTTACCTATCATATTCTCGAAAAGCTCATTTCCAAATATTAAAATTCCGAAAACGAAACTCCTTTTTTTCATTTTCCAAATTATTGTTTGTCAGAAATTTTATTTACCATATTTTCTTTTGCCGAATGCTTTAAAATCCATTTTTTTATTTGAAAAAATGATTCTCAATCCAACTTTATTAAATTCCGTAGGATCATTTGCCATATATTTATTTACTCCGCAAAATCATTATCCCGCAAAGGGCAGGGGTACAAAAGGCCACCATACAATTATGTGTGAAGCGTAATATTCATTTTGTTGTTTAATATTTCCCAAATATTTTATTGAATTTGCTATGTGGGTAGAGAGGTTTTCTAGGTGGTTATAAAAAAAAATAACTACTAATAATAATAAAAAAGAACCTAATCTATTCCGAGTCGCTTCCGCTCCGTACCATCTAGCTCGCTCGCTTCGCTCGCTCGCTGTAAATTTGGCAATGTTGTCTTACTCGAATGTTAGGTTAGGTAGGTAATAAAAACATACTTTCAGCTTTTCGTAACATTAAGATTATGAAAAGATGGCAACTGATTAAGTTGGCAAATAGAGAAAATTGATATTGTTTTTCGGGATTTTAAATTTGTTGGCAAATAACACTGTGATTAAATGAATCTGTGGCATTGTGAAGTTGTGGAAAAACAAAACATATGGATTTCAAAAAGTCGGTGAACCGTTTTCGGATAAATGAAATTCGAGTAAAGGTGTTTATAAACATCGATAGGTTCCCATTTAGGGACGTAGGTATATCGAACTATTGATAGGCTCAGAATGAGAGGGCTCTCGATGTAGTTCTCACGCGGGCCCAATGCGAATTGAATTGCTTCGGAAGTGTGCAGGTTTCATCACGATGTTTGTCCTTCATCGTAAAGCTTGTAAAACTTGAAATATATTCTAGCACATGAATTTTGATAAACTTACAAGTTTCCCCGGAATTTGTACCCACGGCCCTATACTTAATGAAGAGTAGGTAAAAAATTCTGATTGCTATTTCCAGGTCTATTTTTACCAGCCATATTCCTGATTGGCCTTGCATACGTACCCGCCGGGAACGTTACCCTGGCGGTAGCGCTTCTCTCCACCGTTGTCGGTCTCAACGCTGGTCATTACACAGGTTTCATGGTAAGTTAATCATCAAGTACAGCTATGCCATCGTCGACGAGGGAATGACTAGCTATATCAACTACTAACTTTTACCTACGACCTCATCTGTGCAGAATTCCTATTTGTGGTAAAGTTTCTTCATCTCTTTCATTGAATAGGTAAATCAAAATCTGGCCAAACAACAGCCATGCATCTACCATCGTCATCTTTTGATCAGTTAGTGAATATAAATAGCGTTATTTTTTGATCCCGTGGAAATTACTAAAAAACATAAATTAGTTTCTTACTGTGTCTTTCTGTGGCATTATGTGTGTGGTTTTTGAATTTCACGTTATTATTATGTCTACATACTTGCATAATACCTATTTGTACTATTAAGCTTAGATAATTATTTTTAATTTTAATTTTATGCTAGCTCGCTTAGCCTGCAACACAGAGTTCTTTAGTAACCCTAGTGCAGGCACACGTGTTTCAGAGCCTTTTTGTAAGGAATTGTATTTATTGTTTGTTAACTTGTACTACAAATTATTGAATAAATTATCTCTCTCTTATCTCTTATTATAACTCTTAAACGGGTGAACCAATTTGAATGCAGTTATTTTTATTTAAAAGCAGGTTTTTCGGCAATGGTTCTTAGATATGTTTTATCCAAATTGGTTGAACCGTTTTAAAGTTATCAGCTCTTTTGCATGCTGTGGAAGGGATCTTAGACTTAATTGCGTTGGGGGTTTTTAAAATTTTAAAGAACCCCGCACAAAATGATCGGTAAAAGCCGTTCGGTCGATTTGGCTGAAATTTTGCGAAAATATCAAATTAGAGAGAGAGAGAGAGAGAGAGAGAGAGAGATGTTTATTTACACATATTCGATACAAACACAGAAAAAAAAATACATTTGACAGGAAATTTACAAATTAAAAAAATATATCGAATAGTATAAATTGGGCCCCACTCAGCATAATGTTGTGGCAAGCCACAACGCTGTTTTTCAGTGGGACCCATTTAAAAACTAAACACAAAAACATACACACTGTGACGACACGAACGCCAGCGAATAGTTCGCAACAAAAACCAAATTAGAAGCTGGAAGTAAATATGTATGGCAACACTTGATCGGCTTAATCGCATTTGAACTTAAAGTTGCAACTGTACAGTTGATCAGAGTATAGGGATGACGACTGGGTTAAAAATATGTCATTCTATTATAGATCATCAAACTTCTGGAGTGGGGGCTTGTGACGTCATCCTTAGGTAAAAATTGTACCATATAGTGACGTCACTCGAAACTTCTAAGCACTGTATCCTCGTTATTTTTTGTTTGTCAAACAAAAGAAAAAATGCGGGTACAATATTTTTTAATAACCTAACTGACGGACTAAAATGTTTTTTTTAGTCGCCTAGCCTATTGGAGGCTATATTTTCACAAAAATTCAGCCAAATCGACCGAACGGCTTTTACCGATCATTTTGTGCGGGGTGCTTTATAGTTATTAAGAGTATAGATTATGACGTTGAAGCTACACTTGGGTCAAAAGTACTAAGTACCTAGTGATGATCACTCAAATTTAACATTTTTTCCAGCTGGTACATTTGGACATGTCTCCAAACTTTGCCGGTACCATGATTGGCATCACCAACGGCTTGGCCAACATCGTCTCCATCATCGCACCATTGGCTGCCGGAGCTATTATCAAAGATGAGGTATGTGTCTGTAACTAGCTGGTCGGAGTATAAGGACTGTTTGTAAAAAAACAATATACAGACGAATTGAGAACTTTGAAAGAAGTCTGTTAAAAAAATTTAATACAATTGACAATCCAGTTTCAGTCTGTACTTACTGCTCTTAATATACAAAAACCGGCCAAATGCGAGTTGGACTCGCGCAACGAACGTTCCGTACTTTTTAGGTAGGCACCTATGTCAAAATATACGCCGCTAACAGCCGTAACTATAATAAACTTGTCCAGTGTTAGCAGAACCTAAGTAAAATGTACGCAGTGTGAGATCATTTTTTATTGGTTAGTCAGAACTACCATTAATATTTAGTATGAAATCCTAAAAAACGCGAGCCTAGACTTGTTCATCATCATTTCAGCCGTAGGACGTCCACTTCTGGACATAGGCCTCCCTCATTGATGCCCAATCATTACGGTTGGAAGCGACTTGTATCCACCCTATACCTGCGGCCTTTCACAGTGCCAAAATCCACTAAGAGATAATTGAATTGTTGCCGAATTTACCTAAATTTCAGCTTAATGAAATACCGAGCATATTAAACGTACGTACGAATATTGCAAGTTAGAAAAACACTGATAACGTTCTTTACTTACCCCTGTTTGAATGCAATGAGCAATCACTAGCGAAGAAGAAAAATAGAGGCATTAATATCAATAAACAAATCATCAATACCAATAAGTCAAGTGTGCAGTAAGTCAATACCAATGTAGCATTTAGTAACCCTGATTATGGAGCTACAGGTCCCGAGTTCGAATCCTATATGAGGAAGCGTTTTCACACTTATGTGGTACTTGTGTTGTGTGGTTGTGTGGCTCGCATGAAGCGGTTTGCTTGATCTTTTATTACCAGATGGATACAATAATAGGGCTCTTCAAGACTAGAGCGAATAGACTGTTACTGAATAAGTGAGATACATCTTTGGTCTTATCTGCACTCTTCATCTGGTGAGATAGGGGTCAATCACGAGTCAGTTTTACAAGGATTTACGTAAAAAATCGAATGATTAATTACTAAATCATACACCTTGTTTTCTTTTTGTTTCCGTTAAATTCGACACGTTGCTCGGTACATTTACATAATTTACTTGGTATATTGATTTTGGTCAAAAACGAAAAAATAATTTTTACATGCTTAATAAATTAATATTAAATTGCAAAAGGCCCCTTAGAGTTACACAAAAGTTAGTGTCAATTATTATGACAAAGTTTAAAAAAAAAGTATGTAATGTCGAACGAACTCGCCTCAATAATCTCCTTGTAGCGAATAGCTATGAACGAAAACTTTTTATAGGCGGAATTTAAAAGATAAATAATAATAGGACGTAATGAAGGACCTTTTGCACTGGTTCAGCCATTAAATTTAATTAATGAATATCTCAAAAATAGTAAGAGTTAAGACATTAGTTTCCTCGAGAAATTAACTCTTTTTAACCTGAATAATTTTCCTTTAAAGTTAACAGAAATAAAAACCGGCCAAGTGCGAGTCGGACTCGCGCACGAAGGGTTCCGTACAATTATGAGTTGAAATCGGGTTTTGTTCCGCGTACCTTGATTTCAGAGAAGCCCGATATTTCGAAAACCCGATTTCAACTCATAATATTAGTAATGACCGCGATAGTCTAAAATATTGTGTTCCGTACAATTATCTATAAAAATCACGTTTGTTGTATGGGAGCCCCCCTTACATATATTTTTTATTTTAATTTAATGATTTATTTTTAAAGTCAATATATAATTCCAAGGTTATGTTCAATGAACATGTAAGTCCGGAACCAATTGCAGTTCAAGGCAATATTCTCGAGGTTGTTAAGGAGTATGTTTACCTCGGGCAAACTATGCAATTGGGTAAAAACAACTTCGAGAAAGAGGCCAACAGAAGAATACAGCTGGGATGGGCAGCGTATGGAAAACTGCGTCAAGTCTTCACGTCGCCAATTCCACAGAGTCTAAAGACGAAATTCTTCAATCAGTGCGTCCTACCCGTCATGACATACGGTGCCGAAACGTGGACACTCACTGTAGGGCTGGTCCACAAATTTAAAGTTGCTCAACGTGCTATGGAAAGGGCTATGCTCGGAGTTTCTCTGAAAGATCGAATTCGTAACGAAGTGATCCGACAGAGAACCAAAGTAAAGTTATCGACATAGCCCACCGCATTAGCACGCTGAAGTGGCAATGGGCAGGCCATATAACCCGAAGAACCGATAACCGTTGGGGTAGACGAGTTCTTGAGTGGAGACCACGGATCGGCAAACGTAGCGTGGGACGTCCTCAGACTCGGTGGAGCGATGATCTTCGCAAGGCGGCTGGCAAGAGCTGGATGAGAGTGGTCGAGGATCGTGCTCAGTGGCGTGTCATGGGAGAGGCCTATGTCCAGCAGTGGACGAACATAGGCTGATGATGATGATATAATTAAATATTTTCTGAATATTTCAAGCGTCTACCTGTCGCCGTTATCAATTAAATATCGAGCAAAAACGAGCAAAAAACACACGTTTGTTGTATGGAAGCTCCCTTAAATATTTATTTTATTCCATTTTTTTGTATTTTTTGTTATAGCGGCAACTGAAATACATCATCTGTGAAAATTTCAAGTTTCTAGCTATCACGGTTTCTGAGATACAGCCTGGTGACAGACGGACAGACGGACAGATGGACAGACGGACAGCGAAGCCTCAGTAATAGGGTCCCGTTTTTACCCTTTGGGTACGGAACCCTAAAAAAACCACGGTGTATTTGTATCCAGATTATAGCTCTGAGTATTATTCTGGGACTAAGGGGCTGTTTCACCACCTTATTGTCAAACTACTGGTTACGTAACCAATTAATAAACTAAGTACTGCACAAATCTGTCGGCCAGTTTTTTTTCAGTTTCACCACTCCGGTCCTGTGCAAACTAAGTACCACTTAACTAATCGTCGGTTTAACAAAAAGTCGGAATAGCAACGTCCCATTTCATGACCACGGGTTCCTGTTCGCATATTTTCGTTCAAAGAGTCGCTCATTATTAAAGCAAAATAAATCGTAAACTATGTAATTTTTAAACACATCTATTTTTTTGCATAAACAAACAGCATTATAATAAAAGTGGTAATATTTAAAAAAGTGGTGAAACAGCCCCTAAGTTACTTTAGCGTACTTAAGTTGTCCCACGATACTTTTTTAAATAGTTTTAGCATGAAACCCTTAAGTAGGTAGCTATAGCTACTTCCGGAATCGAAACTAAACTTATTTTTTGTTTCAGTCTGACGCAGGGGAATGGCGTAAGGTGTTCTACCTGTCCTCTTTCATCTACGTAGTGGGCAACACGTTGTTCCTTATCTTCGGCACAAGCGAACGACAGTCATGGAACGAAAGTGTAGAGAAGGAACCTATAGAAAATGCTACAGGTAGAAGATATAGATATAGCATTTTCTATATTTCTTAATTAATATTTATTAAAGCCCCGCAATTTGAATTCAACAGCCAGGATTTTTTTTATGATAGGGGATAAACAAGCAGAATAGTCACCGGATGGTAAGCAATCACCGCCGCTGACGGATACCCATAAAACAAGTTGAGTTAGTGTATAAGTTGGCAGCCGACTCCACGCAGCAACAGCAGACGACGTGTCGCTAGCTACGCCAACTTATACCTTATTTCTATGAAATTCCCTCCGTAGCTAGCGTAGCTAGCGACACTTCATCTGCTGCTGCTGCGTGCAGTCGGCTGCCAACTTATACCTTAACGGGTGCGTTGCCGGCCCTTTGAGGAAAGAGTATAGGCTTGTTTTTTAAAGATCCCTAAGTTGTACCAAAGTAATTTATTAAATCAGCCGTTACTTTGCGGAGGTCCATATTAATGAACTAAAACAATTACTTTGCTCACCTGCGACTTTACGATAGCTACGTTTATTAAAAAAAATGCGTGTTCATGCTGTTCCTCCACCTCCACACTGTATGAACACTCGCTAATCATACAAACCCAACTATCACTACTAGCAAACTACACTACTACACTGAGTTCGAAACGCGTCAGGGTTTGTGTGATTTGTGTGTGTTCATACAGTGTGGAGGTGGAGGAACTGCATGAACACGCATTATTTACATAAACGTAGCTATCGTAACGTCACGGCTAAGCAACGTAATTGTTAAAGTTCATTTTAAGTGACCGTTTTTGAAAAAAAATGCACAGATTTTTGGATAAACGTGGTTCAATTCCCCAGTTTTAGCTGCATGGACCTGTAGAAAAAATCCTTACCTAACATAAAAGGTGAATGTGGGAGTCAAAGAAGCATTTTTGTTCCCATACAATGCTTCTTTGACTCCCGATTTTGATAATTGTTCCAAATATTCTATCAAATAATTGTCGCAATCACTAAGAAAATCTTATTTATTCTAAGTCATGGTTGTTAAATTTTCTTTTCTTTTTCAGAGTCCACATCGGAAAAGAATGAGAAAGTTATATGAGAAGACTAGTTACCCTGGCGACTGTAGTCGCATAGATTTAAATTATTTTCTTTGCGTGATAATTCAAGGAAATCAGGAAACTGGTTCTTGGTGTATAAACGTACTAAAGCTCGGTAGCGAATAACGTCTCTGTTACTTGCACGTAAATATACAATGTCGCACTCACAAACATCAATTTGCTCGAGTGCGACGGCAAATATTTACGCGCGAGGGACAGAGACAAGTAGTGAAGGTCATTGTGCGACATTCTTCTTGATTTTGATACTTTTGCAGCTCGGCTATTTTTGTATTTTGGATTATTTCATAAAAAAAAAAGTCGTACCAGATAGCTTAGTGCTTGCTTGGTGTTCCTGACTATGAAGCTGAAGTCCCCCAGAAGTTGGAACATGGCTTTAAGGAACAGGCAAATATTGTTAAATATTAGAAATAACAAATCGTACGCTTAAGAGACTCACTTTTAAGTTTGAAATTAATAAGTACTGCATTTATATAATTTTAAAATCAGACGATCTTGTATATGTTATTGAGAGGTAAATGAGCCTTTTTTGCAGCCTTTTGATCTGCATCATTAAAACGGCATGTTATTTTTGACGGCTTTGACCAGCTTATCAAGACCTAACACGAGCGATTTTTCAAAAGTCCATAAATGCAGTACTTACCATATATTTAGGTATGTATCTATCCAGTTACAATTTGTATTAGGTAAACAAAAAAAAACAAGTCACAATATAAAATACAATTCATAAAATGCTGCCAGTCAAGCAAACCGCCCCGGATCGTACCCGGCGCAAAGGTGCCCAATACACTATAGGTCACTAGCCGTTGAACCGCGACGGACAACCTTTGTACCAGAAATTACCCAGAGCGAGGGTCAAGACATCACTCACGCAGACGGCGCCCCAATTCTTTAAGAAAAAGCTTTGCCTCGGAACCCCAACAACCAGTTGTCTCCACCGCAAGTGGAACAAATAAATAATTTGAGAGAGCCGAGTACTTCTCGCGCTTATTAAGGGCTGCCAATTCAGCAGCTGCTCTCCCCATCCTTGAAGTGAGGCCATGGTGCGAAGGGGCAAAGGTACTGACGCAAGTGGCGTCCTAAATCAGGCACTTACCCTTTTCCAGGGCACCAAGGTCAAACCATCAGGTCTTTTGCCATCTGACCGGCTAAGACCTGGAGGCTCCAACACACAAGGAACGTTAGCCGAAACCAGAGCCCTGCGGATTGTATCGTTCAGAGCGTGATGGCGCGGAAATCTTCCCGCACAACGACAGCAACTTAATGCATGGTGGCCGTTGCTCTCTACCATAGTGCCGCAGATGCGTAAATGAGGTAATATTATGGTTGTGACTTAAATACAATGGTTCCTTAAACAAGAAAAAAGTAATTACCTACTTAAATAAACGAATAAATATCAAATAAATATTATCGTTGTTCCTAGCCTATGTCTAAAATCTTTAATGATAACTCCGATTTAAGAACTTTAAGCACCCAGTGCTACAGAGTTGCAACATTATCGGTTTTATTTATTCAAATCAATGAATTATCTGTAAATAGTGTAGGAATAAATAACCGATAAGACTTATTATGTAAATAAGTTACCATGTATAAATTACTCAATTATTCTAAGGTTGTCGTAAATAAACATGTTGTTGATCATTTTTTTAGTATTTATTTCGCTTTACCCCCCAAAATTTATCGCTGTTGCCCGCGACTCCGGTCCTCCGGTCTTGTAGGTATACGAAAAATAGCCTACGACCTATTATTCTCAGACCTACCGAATGTGGAGAAAAAAGCTTCGTAAGAATCGGTCTCAAGCCGTCTCGGAGGAGTTCGATAACAAACACCGTGACACGAGATTTTTATATTCGCTTGGAATAATCTTTTAAGTTTAAACAAAAATAGAGGGCGCAGTCAAAAAAAGATGAAGTACCTTTTAGCTTTCAAGACGTCGTGCGAACTTCGTCTACAATCATTAGATGGCGTTGTACCTACGTTACGTACAGTTAACCAATTTGATTCCTAGGCCACTAAACAGGGTTATTTGTAATTCACTGACATCCTCTTAACCCTGAATTCCTATCACCCAAACAAATCGATACCTCCAACGCAAATGGTCGTAACACTTTTTTTTACAAAATTCGATTTTTTGCTCATTATAATTGCATTAATCCAAACAATATCTTCCAAAAACAAAAATACAAATATTTTTGATATTGACGGAGTTTTGTAATCGCTAAAAGTCGCATCATTTGAACTGTCCCACGCATATCGTCGCGCCACTACATTCGATGATTTGCGCCGTTCTATTGAATTGCGCTCCGGCAAATCACTGCACAGTAGCGACGTCGTATTCTCAGCAACGGAATCGGTTTCGAACGTCGTACTTAATTAAATGAAAATAAATAGTTGTGTTCCAAATTTATGTAAGTCCTGGTTCTAATAGTTATTATAAACAAAATGAGAGGCAGACGGTCTAAAAGATTGCTAGAATTAGCTTTAAATAAATCGCCGGCCGGAGGGGGATTTGTAACTGGTGTAGAAAACTCTTTAAATGGTAAGTTTTATCACAATAATTTTAACTGTTATAAATTTTCTATTGCATCTTTGTTATACATTAAAAGTGTAAGTAGATTAACACTTCTTATTGCTTACTTAATGCGAAAGTATAAAAATTCATCATGCCCCACGCAAATCATCTTAACTATGAAGTTACGTCTTTATGCGCAGGTATGAGACTTAGTTACGACTTTATGCTGTAATTTTTTTTGTTACTATTGGTCTTAACTCGTACATACGACAGTATGCGTCGCTTTAATTAAAAAGAATACTTGATCAAATAGTCGTATTTATGACATACGACTTCATGCAATGTCCAAAATTTAAGATACGATTTTATGAATTTTTGTAACTGACAAAATAGAACCAATATTTTAATTTCCAAGTATAAGTATCAAAGGTATTATACTTTACCGTCAAAAACCTTTTTTCTTTTCAGGTTTAGACGACGTAATACCAAATATCGTAAATACCAGCGCAGATTTAAGTCTACCTTGTCTTTCATCATCTATGCTGAACGAAATACTTCAAGATGGTCCCAATGCTGAAGAAGCAATAAATCATGATGTAATGCCAAATATTCACAGATCTAGTTCATACGTATGTTTATGTTACCATTTACTTCGGAATCCATGCCTAGCGAAAACCTTATTGAACGTAGAGATCCTGGAGAATCAATTGACCAAGGGATACCGCTGCGTGTTAATGATAGCAATGCACTCATAGATTTAAATCCACCTCTTGTTTCGACATCAGTGCCAAATAAAAGTCATGATGAAGCTTTAGATTCCGAATTATGTACTACACAAATCATAAATGATACAGATCCTTTAGAGTTGATCTCCAATGTAACACCGATGCCTTTCCCATGTAACGATTTTTTTGAGAGTGAAAGCATCATTTCTTTTCCTCAACGTCCGTCACCATCAGACTATGATATTCGTTCGCCTAGTACGGTCGGTTCCCTAACTTAAGTATCCACTATTTCATACAAGTCGTATAGAAAAGTTGGATACTTATGTTAGGGCACCGACTGTACTATAAGGCGAGTTAGTTCACCACAGTTGAGTTCAGGTCAAGATTCCTCTGCTTGTTTGTCAAATGACAATACCAAGGCAGGCAGAAAGAGTTGTAATCGACAACGCCGCCGTGATGAATGGTAGGCTATCAAAAGAAAATGTTTGAATAACCTAGGTAAGGGCTATTTGAGCCGGAATGGAGTTAGTAGAGACGGGAAAGTTTTAAAGCAATCTTGTCCAGTCACTTGTCAACTCAAATGTTTTCAAAAGTTTACTGAACAGGAAGGTGAAAAAATCTTCTTGTCTTTTTGGCAACTTGGAGGTCACTCTAGACAGTGGGATTACATTGCTAATCATGCTCAAGTGGCTGAGACTCGATATGCTTCTATTTTACGGGCTGTCTCAAGACGCAAGAAAACCGTAAAGTATTATTTGCCCCTTTCCCGTGATACAGATATACCCAGTAATGAACTAAAACAATTACTTTGCTCACCCGCGACCTTACAATAGTTACGTTTATGCAAGAAATGTGTGTTCATGCAGTTCCTCCACCTCCACACTGTACGAACACACACAAATCACATAAACCCAACCATCACCACCACCAAGCTACACTGACGCGTTTTGAACTCAACCAGAGCTCATCTTTAGAGTTACCACAACCGTATGCTATGCTACCAAATGTTAAACTAACAAACCAAAACAAATGTTTTAACTTGTCACTGTAACTTCTCAAGTACCCACTGTATTTTTCTTATTCCAAACTACCCCACAAAAATTAACTTTTATTGACATATTATAAAACTACCTTGAATTTTTGTTTATTTATTTATAAGGCATATTTTATTAATACTAACTGTTCAAATTAGACCCAAGCCGCAGTAAAGGAGAAGATACTAAATTTACCTGTTCATTAATAATAGACCCCATAGTGTTGTACCTAATTATTTCCATGCATTCCAGAGCATCCAGACGCAACCACTTGCCGCAATAATGTAACACTTCATAAGAATCTGAATCTAACAATGAATGATTTGATTCCAACAAATGTTTAGCAAAATTCGATCTATCTCGATGCTCATTCCTATATGCCGAAACATGCTCTTTAAATCTAGTATTAAAACTTCGGCTTGTCTAATACTAGATTTAAGGAGCATGGCCGAAGTTATGAAGTTATTAAATATCTGTTAAATATTCATTTATTATACCTACTTACAAAATTAACTTAGTTACAGCGTTTTATGTAAACTTTTTTACAAATACGTCCGTAGTATAAAGTCGTATATGAAACATACGACTATATTCCCGTTGTCCATGTGGTCCTGGTCGATCGCAAAAGGTTGTAACTTTCTTATACGACCTTTTTACAACGTGCTTAAAGTCGTAACTTCGGATTTTTTGCTATAATTTCAAAATAATGATATTTATTTCAGAAAATATATTTACTTAAAGTTACTTTACCCGCAACGGAAAGGTAGGTACAAAGATTAAATTAATTAATATGTTACAGACTGCAAAATAAATTAAAGTTCCTTGTAATCGCTCTCGTGAAAAATCATAATTTTTTCGATACGACCTTATGCGTGGGAGGTGTCGAAATGTTTTTGTTTTACGACTTTTTAAAATGAAGCACTTTTTTTCCCATACTAGTAAATAATAATCTTCTAATATATAAAAATCTCGTGTCACGGTGTTTGTTACCGAACTCCTCCGAAACGGCTTGACCAATTTTTATGATTTTTTTTTCTCTACAGGGTTATTTGTAATTCACTGACATCCTCTTAACCCTGAATTCCTATCACTCAAACAAATGTTTTTTGTACTACGACTTTTTAAAATGAAGAAAGTTTTTTCCCATACAAATACACAGAGTATCGTAAAAATAAGAGGAAATCTCAAATTTTCAAAACGTTATTACACCAAAAAAATTAAGTTATGACAAAAGCTGTATAACAAAAAACGTTTGTTTAAGTGGTAGGAGTTTAGGGTTAAAAGGATGCTAGTGAATTACAAATAACCCTGTATATTCAGTAGGTTTGAGAATAGGTCGTAGGCTACTTTATATGGCAAAACAACGTTTGACGGGTCAGCTAGTAAATAATAAAAATCTCCTGTCACGGTGTTTGTTACCGAACTCCTCCGACATGGCTTGACCGATCTTTAAGAAACTTTTTTCTTTGTATTCGGTAGGTCTGAGAATAGGTCGTAGGCTATCTTTAATACCCCTAGGTGATATAAGGCAAAACAACGTTTGCAGGGTCATCTAGTAATAAATAAATACTTCTAACACAACTTCGTACTCTATGATTATTATGATACGCGGTCGTGGCGGGCAATGAATGAATGACTTACACGGCACAGAGTATCGTAAAAATAAGAGGTAGTCAAATTTTTAAAACGTTATTACACCAAAAATATTAAGTTATGACAAAAGCTGTAAAACAAAAAATATTTGTTTATGTGGTAGGAGTTTAGGGTTAAAAGGATGCTAGTGAATTAGAAATAACCCTGCATAGAACCATGTCATAATTAATCAACTTGTTTATCTTCTGATTATTTCTGATTATTACGTGAAGTATGCCATGATGACATCTTGATCTTTGCGAACATTTTGTGTCAACGATAATGAGTAAGAAAGGAGTTTATTTATGTTTCATAATTTGAATAATGTAAAAACTTCTTTTTATTCTCATGTCATGGCGCAAAAACGTTTATAAACTCTTTGCGTTTATTGCATGTTGTGATCGGAAGGTTGATAATCCTTTGACACGCAATGACGTTGTATTTATGTAGTAGTTAATACGATAAGGTTTTATAGTGGCCTAAGAATTAAATTGGTTGACTGTACAGTCATGTGTAAAAATATGGGTGCACACAACTTGCTCATAAATTATATTGATATCAATAAAATTTAACGGAATATCGTTGATTATTCAGAAACATTGTAAGGCATATATCTTAAAGTAATAATTGTTTTCAGACATAATTTGGCATTACCTAAAATGCATTAAGCATATACATCGAAATCTATAACATCTAAAGGAATATCGATAATTATTCAGAAACATTGTAAGGCATATCGCTGGCAGCGAGCGAGCGAAGCGAGCGAGCAAGACCTTTCAGGGCAGAAGCGACTTGGACAGGTTAGGTTTAGAAGGCTAAGGCGGGAGCGAAGCGTAGCGTAGCTCCTGCCTTAGCCTTCGATGTTAGGTATTTTTTTTATGACAGCACAGAAAAGGATTATTACTTTTAATATTATGAAATGTCATACAACCATGACACTGAATGTTATTACAAAGGAATATTATGCCTAAAAATAATTATGACCTGCGAAAAAAGACCTTGCAATAATTATTATGAGTGACTTTATTACCTTTAAAATTATGAAGAGTGATGCATTCATGACACTGAATGATATGACTTTACTTATTGCTCCTTACAATAATTATGACTTAAAAAAATCGTAACTCCAATTTATGTTGTTTAATATTATGACTTCCGATAATATGACGAAGAAAAATTATGACAGAAAACGTTATGGGCTTGAAAATTCGGAACAAAAATTTTATGGGAGTCAATATAGACCCGCATGGAATATGTTCTCGTCTTGGCAACATTTTACATGAAAATGTTTTTTGGTGGGATTAATATTACATACATCTCATTTTGATTGACATTCCATTATAAATAGGTCAAAATGTGTTAACTTCAAGGAATTGGAAACCATAATTATCATATCAAGGCTAGTTTTCTCCGTTTCTTTAAAATCCTTATTATTTTCTTGTTTTTTTATATTATTTCGTTACCAGTACCTATTGATGTACTGTCGGCCAAAAATATGGTCTACCACCCTACGGTTGATCATTTGCACGTCATAATACAATGAAGGTCGATTTTCCCTACCAATAATATGATGACTAATGACTTCACTCAAGTAGAAAAATTCAAACTTAGCGTATTTTAGATCGCCCAAAAACTTTTATCAAAACTGGTACCCCACTTTCTTGGCCGACCGTACCACTGCTGATAATTCTGACCAGCGTCCGCTATTCGGCAGATTTTATTCGATTACATCATAATTTTTTATCAGCTTCACTTGTCTGGAATTCCCATATCCCAACGTGATTACCTAAATGTACTATTGGGTGGATCTACGAATGGTTTCAAGTGTTTATTACCTGCTAAGGATAGGTTGTACTTGCTAAATCGCCTACCAGGGCTTAAAAGTACGCCCAGCTTCTTATACTACGTGCAGAAATCAGGTTTCAAATTACTTTCAAAGTATCTTCTGTTCTAATTTATTGAATCGGGTGTTACTTTGAGGAGGTCCTTATCAATGAACTGAAACAATTACTTTGCTCACCCGCAATTTACGGCTTTGATTCGGTTGCGGGTGATTGTTTCAGTTAATTTATTTCTGCTTCAATGCAAGTTTTGACCTTGTTGGTATGTGGATAAGATTCAAAATAAACAAATCAAGATATAAAGTACCTTTTTTTATGTTAGATAGGCCAGACAAACGAACTAGTGGGTCACCTGATGTTAAATGAACACCACTGTCCATAGACACCCGCAGCGCTTTACACGATGCCAGTGCGTTGTCGGCCCTAAAGGAGAGGGAATAGGGGAAAGGGGGAGAGGGAGGGGGAGAGGGAGGGGGAGAGGGAAGGGGTGAGGTATTGGGCCCCTGGCACTCTCACTGACCGTACGAAACGCAAGCAGGATTACTGCTGCTTCACACCGGTGTTCTGTGAGAGGGTGGTACTGCCCCGGACGAGCCGGTCCATTCGTGATGCAGCGGCTAGCTACAACATGGCTCTACCACTACAAAACCTACTTTAAAAGTATTTTGTTTCACACACAAGCATGAAATTAACCTTATTTGTAAGTTGGGGACACCGAGGAGAGTTGTGTCGTCGTCGATTTTGGGAGCTTATTTACTGCTAGCAAGCTCGCAACAGCGCGTGTTTGATAGTTCGAGATTTGAACTTAAAAACGCGCGCTATTGCGAGCTCGCTAGCAGTTAATAAGTTCTAAAACATCGACGTCGTCACTACTCACCTCTGTCACAACTGACCACGGTCTCCCCTACCTACGCAAGATATCATTTTTGTTTTTTTTTGGAACTTTGAGGTTTAAATAAATACTTGCATAGAAGATTGTCCCTTGAATAATTAGATATGAATCAAGATGAACGTATCCACGCGTACGAGCAAATTGAGTTCCAAGAAATATACATTTGGTTCAAATTAGTAGTACCTATTACTTACTTTGAAGTGACAGTAAACTATGATGGTAAAATACTTTAAAGTCTTGCAAGTATATTGGGTTGGTACTTGGTCAGCATACTTGCAACCGTAAATACCATCTTACTGCGTATACTTAATCAGTTATAGCTACATGAGTCATACTTGCAGGTAAGTAGGTTTTGTACCATCGTATTCTTCTTCAAATTCACCACAACCGGTTAGGGTGAGGCTCCACTGGTGCGTTGCGATGCGTCGCGTCATCGCAACGGATCATCGCATTGTATAGATAACGCCACCAGAGTTGAGGTCACGCACACAACAACACGTCATGTAATGACAGCGGGATTTAACATTTATTCGTACCGATAGCAAGTTCAACAGACTCAACATAGAATAACAAGATTGACTAAAAATTTCTTGAACCTATTTCGTTCAGATTTATTTAAGAAAATACATCTGGTTCAAACAAAACAGAAAATAAAATATTTTGATCTAATTTATTTAAATCAGATAAGCATATTTTTCGATGTTTATAAAATACGATGTTTATCTCAAGGAACATTCGGAAAAGATTTATTAAGACCTACATCTGGAGTATAGCATTATATGGGAGCGAGACTTGGACATTGACTCAGCGGGACCGAGACAGATTGAGTGCGTTTGAGATGTGGTGCTGGCGGAGAATGGAGGGGATTAGCTGGACTGAAAGGAGAACTAATGAGGAGGTTTTAGAGTTGGTGGAAGAGGAAAGGCGGCTGTTAAGGACGATTGAAAATAGGAGAGGGAATATGCTGGGGCATCTGATACGACATGACAGTTACATAAAAACTATTTTGGAAGGGCAAATAGAAGGCAGGTGAGGCAGGGGAAGACCGAGACGGTCATTTATAGACCAAGCCAAGGAAAAAGTCAATGTCATGTCGTATCAGGAGCTGAAAACGCTGGCAGAGACAAGAAAAGAGTGGCGATTACTCCACCGACAAGAGCTAAGCTCATAAATTAATGATGATGATAAAATACGGATTTTTTGTTGCGAATATTTTTTATCACTTTCAAATTGTTTTATTTCAAAAAATAGGTTACAGTCCGACAAGCTCGCGCGCGGCGCTCGGTGGAACCTTGTCGCAGGGAGCCTCTAAGATTGTTTTTATTAAGTGCGGCAATTGCTGACTGCGACAGGGTTCTGCGGAGGGCCGCGCACGAAAAAAAATAATTATAATATGCATAGTATAACTTCTCATCCAAAGATCATGCTTTAGTAGTTCTACGTAATAAAGGTAACCTAGACGAGGAAGCTGTTAAAATATACTCCGACCAAACACCGCAGCAACAAAAATACTTCAAAAATCTAAAAATAGAACTAGCGCAAAGAATTTCAAATGGAGAAAGCAACCTCATCATAAGATACATTAAAGGTGTTCCAAAAATTATTGAAGATCCTTCAAAAAACTAAAACAATTACCTGTCGAGAAAAAATTAAATGAAGAACTTCCCAGTTGTGAATCTAAAGACAACGTTTCATATCAAGTAGTGGATAATTGCGAATCTGTAATAACTAGTAAAAAATCTTTGAAATGCCTATACGCCAACGCTAGGAGCATAGTGAAACCAGGAAAGCTTGACGAACTCAAATGTATGATCAAATCTTTTAAATGCATTTTACATCTCATTATAATCACAGAAACCTGGATAAAATCTGATGATGAAGTTAATGTTATACAGATTCCAAATTATACACATTATTATAACTACAGAAGAAGTGTGAGATGTTCGGGAATACGATGGAAATCAAACCACGGTTATTATCGACTGACTTTATTCGGCATACCCTCATATATGTATGAATCAACTACCCACCATACATGACAACTCTCCCCTTCTATTCTAACACCCTTGCACAAAGATTCACCAGTCTACATTTTATTTAACACAACATTATGCCTACTAATACGCCTAAGCTATAATATAGCTACCCAACACCGTTTTACAATTTATCTATACTTACTTACTAAATATCGGAAGACACCGATTTGTAATACTAAATATAATATATTTATTGTACTACAGTAAATCTACTATAAGTATAATCATACATAAACATTTTTCTTTGCGTAAAATACATCTTCAAATCCATAGCGACATGGAGGTTGCCGATCGCGGCGAGCCGGCCGGGCGGCCTCGCGCGGCAGCTCGGGCTCCGAGGCGGTCGGGGCCGCCGGCTCGGTCTGCGCCGGCGCAGCCTCGGCCGGCGCCCCGTCGATACTAGGCCGCCCGTCCGACTTAACAACTTCCTCCACCCCCAGCTGGTCACTAGTCTGAATAATTTGATCGACATGTCGTTTGTGTTGTTCCAAATTATTCCCTACCTCTTACACCAAAGACCCTAATTTATTCAAGATTGTTCCTTCAGCCCAAGTCGACTTATTGTTTTTATAAGCTATCTTGATACTTACAGAAAATTGTCTAGAGCGACCGCCAAAGTATTTTCTTTGCATATATAGTAGAGCATTTAACACTAAGTCTTTGGTTTGAGGAACCAATAAATCCCAGCAAGTTCTCACCGTCCTGCCCAACAGCAGTTCACTGGGAGCCTTCCCCGTGGTACCTGAAGGCGTGTTGCGATGTGACAGCACTAAACCATAAACGGTTAAGTGCCGCGTCTAAAGGAGTGCCGTCCACGATCGCCTTTTTAATGCATCTTTTAATTTGAGTCAATATTGTACTCGAATTCGCTACGAAATAAAATAATAATTATTAAGAATATAATAATTAATAAGGCCCAAAAAAACTTTTTAATTCACTTCTATCCCGCGGTGGTTCCGTATTAAACATTGCCTCGATCTTATTTTGATCAGTGTGTAAACAAACCGTCCGCGTCGATAGTGTGACCTAAATATGAAATCGATTTTTTTAAACGCTACAACAATAGGAGTACCCCAATCACTGACCTCGATCGGTGACAGCACTGCACTCCCTCGGCTAGCAAGCTATCTATTTCATTCAGCGTCGACGCGCTCGCGCAGCGCGTGCGGCACCGTGCGCGCGCGCCGCCACACGGGCGCGGCGCCGCCGTTTATGTCCAGCCGCAGCTGGCCCCGGTTGTAGCGGCCCATGCCCGCGCTGAACACCGAGGGGTAGGTTTCCACAAACTCCTGTATCGCACCCACTGCCGTGGGCTCGCTGCCCACATGTACAATATATGGTACCTCGATACCCAATTTACGAATCCATTTACGTCCAATAATACAAGGGCTGTCGCTACTAGGCATCACGTATAATTTGCCTTGATACACATTGTTGTTATAATTAACATTTATTTGTACCACCCCTAAAGGACTTAATTTATCGCCACTAAAAACTGTTATTTGTAAGGTTGAGGGTTCCAGTTTAAGGTGAGAAAAATAAGTGTTAAATACCTTTTCTGAAATCGCACTGATTGACGAACCTGTATCCAACTGCATCCTTAATTTGGTATCCTCAACTATTACGTCACAGAACCATGGATCGTCACCGCCTGTTGTGCACACTTGATACAAGCCCGAATTTGACGACTCACTATCACTGCTGTTCTCCATGTAGTGCACTCTCTGCCCTAGGGATTTACAAACGTGACTAATATGTCCTATTCTATTGCACCTGTAGCACACCGCCTGTGCGTACGCACATTTGTTTTTATCATGCGCGTTGGAGCCGCAAGCAGCACAGCGCGCCGGCCGCGCCGCCGCTCCGGGCGCCGGGCGCCCACAGGATCCCGCGCGCCCGCGCGCCCCCCGTGCCTCGGCCGGGACGCGCCCTCGCGCCGTCATTGCCATGACTTGAGTCGAAATTTCTCCGCGGACCTCATTTTCTGCCGATTCCAAAGATAAGGCAATTTCCACTGCCCTTTGTAAGGTCAATGACTTTTCCGTCAACAGCCGCTGCCGCCCGCTGTCGCTTCGCATACCGAACACCAATTGATCCCGCAGGTTTTCTTCAATTGCACTCGAAGTGTCGAAATGGCATGTTTTAGCTAAGGTTCGCAGTCGCAAAATATAATCATTAAGCGATTCTGATGCAGATTGTTTACAAGCCCGGAACCGCATTCTTTCCGCTATCTCGGAGGGCTTCGGTTGTAGGTGACCTTGTACCAACTTGACGATGTCTTGGAAGGGTAGCTCGTCGGGGCGTTTGGGGCCGCACAGATTAGCAATCAAATCATAACACTCGTTACCTGCTAATGCTATGAAATACGTGGTTTCGTCTACCGGCTTGATATCATTAATTTTAAAATACGCCCGCACCCGAGCCACATATGTCTGCCAATTATCAGAGTTAACGTTAAATTCTTTTATGTTTCCTTTGCTAGCCATGTTAACACCACCTTCGACACACAAATAATCACGCACGCGAACACTAATTAGCCCGATTTAGCCCGTCGCCAGTGAGATGTTCGGGAATACGATGGAAATCAAACCACGGTTATTATCGACTGACTTTATTCGGCATACCCTCATATATGTATGAATCAACTACCCACCATACATGACAAAGTGTAAAAGGAGGGGGAGTGTCTATTTTTGTACATAATAATCTCAAACACAGTCACATTGAAGACAAAGAAATACAAGGTAACCACTTTATACAAATCCACATAGAAAATTACGCTCTGAACATTGGTGCCGTGTACAGAAAACCAGATCGTGTCAACTTCCAAACTTTCTTCGACATCCTTATTCAGCAGTTGCAAAAATCAAGAACTCTTATATTTGGTGATTTTAACCTCAACCTTCTCAATCCAGACCGATATACTAACGAATACATAGATATAATGGAAGAAAACGGGTACATGTTGTTAAATAAAATGGAAGACACCTACTCTACACGCGATACGTGCCTAACAAAATCCATAATAGATCACATCTATACGAACCTGAAAGGAAACGATTTTCATATGGCAATCATAGAAACACCCCTATCTGACCATAAGCAGTTGTATTTGGAAATGAAATACTTTAAAACCTAAGCTAATTGAACGCACAGAATATGTCGCAATAAACTATGATGATCTATATAAAAAAATAAATGAAAATACACACTCAAATGAATACCATGAATACTCGTTATTAGAAAATCGAATCTTAACTTCTATAAATAGTAGTAAGGTAACCAAAACCAAAATCCTTAATCCACCGAGACAGGACTGGATAAGCAAGGATATACTAGATACAATCAATCAGAGAAACATACTTTGGCAGGAACACAAAAATAATCCAAATAATAAGCAAAAGGAAGATGAGTTTATCAAAAAAAGAAATGAAGTAACTAGGACCATCCAAAAGGAAAAGAGTTATTATTACCACAAATCTTTTGATGCATGCAAGAAAAATCCGGCCAAAATGTGGACTTTGATACACTCGCTCTCAAAAAACAAGTCAAAAGAAGCACAAGTTCCAAAAATGCTACAAACGGAAGCAGGCAGCGTGACGACTCTAAGTGACATATGTGACTGTTTCAACGAGTATTTCTCAAATATTGGGGCCATCCTAGCAAGTAAAATCACCAAAAATCTACCGTGTCCGAACTCTCCATCACCAAATGCCAAAGTGATGAACGCTTTTTCTGAGTTTTCTCCATGTACTGTCGAGGAAATCACAAAAATAATCAATAACTTAAACGTTAACACTAGTACAGGTTTAGACGGTATCACTACAAAATCACTCGTATGCATACAAAATGTAATAGTAAAAGAATTAGTTGATTGTTTTAACAGGTGTTTAATGGACGGTACTTTTCCTGACAGCCTTAAGCTTGCCAAAGTAACACCCATATATAAAAGTAGTAAGAAATCAGATCCAGGCAATCATCGCCCTATTTCAGTGTTACCAATTTTGTCTAAAGTCATGGAGAAAGTACTTAAGGATCGCTTTGAAAAATACTTAGAATCTATAAACTTTCTCTACGACAAACAATATGGTTTCCGACAACAATCAAGTACGCTTACTGCAACTGTGGACTTAATTACTCGAATTAAAGTAGCCATAGATCAGAAGAAGGTAGTTCTTGGGGTTTTTATTGACCTAAAAAAGGCCTTTGATACCGTCAGCCACCAGATACTTTTAAACAAACTAAAATATATAGGAGTCACAGGCGCTGCGTTTAAAATGTTTGAGTCTTACCTCTCGAACAGAAAGCAAATAGTTAGACTGGGTGAACAGGAAAGTAAGCCTCTTCCGGTCACATACGGTGTACCGCAAGGCTCGATACTTGGCCCATTGCTTTTCCTTGTTTACATAAATAACATTCACGAGATTGGGCTAAAGGGCGACCCAACACTATACGCCGACGATACAAGCCTGTTCTACTTTGGCAATTCAATCGAAGGTCTTATAGCTGAAGCTCAAATGGACCTAGATATCTTAAACAAGTGGTTCCACAGAAATCTCTTAACTATAAATGTCACAAAAACCAATTATATAATATTTGCACCGAAAAATAAAAAACTTCATATGGTAAATTCTTTAAAAATAAATAATCAATATATTACAAGAGTTGAACAAGAAAAATACCTTGGTCTTATACTAGACAAACAATTAACTTGGCAAACACATATTAATAAAATTAAGTCTAAAATAAATTCTCTTACCGGCGCATTACGAGGTATATCTCGTTGTCTTCCGATGCGAGCTCGATATACTATCTACAACACCCTTGTAAAACCCCATATTGACTACCTCATCGAAATATGGGGCTCTGCTGCTGCTGTACACTTAAACGCTATTCAGCGAGCACAAAATAAACTGCTAAAAGTTCTTTTTAATTACCATTACCTCACGCCTTCTACTACATTATACAAAAAAAACTAAAATAATGAATATAAAACAAAGCTATAAATACTATACCTGTATACTAATACGTAAAATCCTACAAAAAGATCTACATACTCAAATATCCTTTAAAAAGAAACAAGACGTACAAAAAATAAAATTAAGAAATTGCAATAACTTAGTACTCCGTCCTCCACGTACTAGTTATGGAAGAAAAACGGTCCTATATGAAGGTGCAAACTTATATAATAAGCTTCCTTTAAGCATAAGAGACGCTAAAACAATGCGACATTTTAAAAAAATGCTTAGATTTTACGTAACTGACCAAGTACGCTCTGAGACGCGCAACGCGCACTAAAGCACATCCAGTCAACCTTAATCCGAGTACTCCGTTATCAATTGCAACAAAGTAGCTTGCGCGTAAACATGCATTGGCCGTGTGCTGCATTCGTTTGCGAACTGTATCTACCTACCTGTTGACCTAAAGTCTACCCACCGAACAAATAAAAATACTAAATATTATGTTTCTGTATTGTATTTTAAATAAGTAAGTTTTTAATTGAATGTATGATTCTAACTAGTTCTTTTTAGAAAAAGTTAGTTTTTACCTTTTCTTTGTTAATGCAATTATGCATACATACGCTCACCATATAATTATTATTTGTTAAACTAGTTAAATTTCTCATGTAAGTGAAATGTAAAATATTCTTATGAGAAATTCTTTAAACCGATAATATCATAAGATCATATGACTCACATTTCTTTCATTCACTACCTTTTTAGCAATCAGTACTTAATGTAGCTATGTGTGTTATCAGTCGTCTCAACTCTCGTGGCGTTACTTATATGCCACACACCTGCGCTGCGTCGACGCACGACAAAAATGTATTGAACAAGTTAGCTTAGCTATGAAGTATCTTTTTGTATTTATTTTTTCAACTTCATTTTTTATTAAATATTAAATAAATATAAATATTAGGGGACAATCTTACACAAATCGATCTAGTCCCAAACTAAGCAAAGCTTGTACTATGGGTACTAGACGACGATAAACATACTTATATAGATAAATAAATACTTAAATACATAGACAATGCTGACATTGAACGTGAACGTAGGGCCTTGTCGATAAGATCTAATATGATTGCCCGCAGGTTTGCTCGTTGTTCCAGTGAGAGTAAAATAACCTTATTTAGGGCGTTTTGTACTACATTTTACACGTGCAACCTGTGGTGCAAATTTACAAAAGGGTCTTACAAGGCCCTACAAGTTCAATATAATAATGCGTTCCGGGTGTTGATGGGGCTGCCGCGCTTTTGCAGTGCCTCACAGATGTTTGCCGACGCGCGCGTAACCTGTTTTAAGGCGACAATGCGCCTGCGAGCCGCGTCGCTAATGCGGCGCGTGCGCGACAGCCCCAACACCATCCTATCAATGATTGCGGACAAGATTGACTGTCCGTACGTTATGCACTGTTGTGGACTTCACAGGCCCAGTAACAACAGTGTAAAAATGTAAAATGTTTCACTAACATAGTTTTTAAGTTTTATTGTAACTAACATAATTATGAGCCACGAGCTTGAAATAAACGTATTATTATTATTATTATTATAGAAAACATCCATAACTTAGGAACAAATATTCGTGCTCATCACACAAATAAATGCCCTTACCGGGATTTGAACCCAGGACCTCTTGCTTCGTAGGCAGGGTCACTACCAACTAGGCTAAGCGGTCGTTATTACTTTTACGGTCATCCCGTGAAATCATATATTTTATACTAAATACAAACTGAAATATAGATGCACAGAAAAAACCCCCAGAAAAAAGACCAATGCTGGGAATCGAACCCAGGTCCTCAGCATTCCGTGCCGTGTGCCATACCCCATAAATGTATGATGTATAGGAAAGATTCGTGTCTAATCTCTAGACCAGTGGTGGTGTAGGGGTATGGCACACAGCACGGAATGCTGAGGACCTATTGCATCTATTTTTTTTTTTTTTTTCTATATTTCAGTTTGTATTTAGTATGAAATATATGATTTCACGGGATGACCGTAAAAGTAATAAAAAATGAAGTTGAAAAAATAAATACAAAAAGATACTTCATAGCTAAGCTAACTTGTTTAAAGTTGCACAGTAGCGCCATCTCTTGTCCAGGTGAGCGGTTAGTTCCGAAGGAATGTTAAAATTTCTCGATAGAGGGTGTAATATAGATGAGCGCTTGTCACTGCATAAGGTGATGATTTAGCAGACTGAAATGTATGATGTATAGGAAAGATTCGTGTCTAATCTCTAGACGAGTGGTGGTGTAGGGGTATGGCACACGGCACGGAATGCTGAGGACCTGGTTACGATTCCCAGCATTGGTCTTTTTTCTGGGGTTTTTTCTGTGCATCTATATTTCAGTTTGTATTTAGTATGAAAAAATGTATTGGTTAGAGACAGCGCAGCGGCATCACCCTCCCCCCGCTTCGTCTCTTGTCCGTCGATCCGTTGAAACGTCGCGTGCGGAATACGCAACGTATTAATATGGCATGTCATAAAAAAACATCGAGTGTGCTTTCGACCACACGACTGAAGTAAAACTTTTTCAGCTCCATCCGTCTATATGACTCTCACCCCCCACACCCCACGCACCCCGCACTCCCCGCGCATTGAAAATTACCCGAGCGCTAGTACTAAAATTGTACATCCTGGCGTTCACTGCTCTCTCTTGCCCCTAAACCGCCCCCCAACACCCCTTACCCCGCGTTAGCCATATTTCCGTAACATATTCACCAGCTTACTCCCAAGTCAAGCGTGCCTAAAGAAGTTTTACTTCAATTCAAAAATATAATTTATTTTAATCGTCACAGCGTGCATGTGTTGGTACGTAACCGCATCAGTGGAGCCTGACTCTTACTTGGAGTCGGTTTTTGCATGACATGGTATTTTTTGTCGCTGTTGTACTTATAAATGTATCTATGAGATGTTTTGATTAAGTATTTAATTAAGTGTCCCTCAAAGAGAGGAATAGAGGTTGAGAGGTAATGGAGCCTGTGACTTGGGGTCAGTGCCTGTGGCAGAGAATCTTGACTAGACGATGACTTGACGTATTTAACGACCGCTTTAGCCTAGTTGGTAGTGACCCTGCCTACGAAGCAAGAGGTCCTGGGTTCAAATCCCGGTAAGGGCATTTATTTGTGTGATGAGCACGAATATTTGTTCCTGAGTTATGGATGTTTTCTATGTATTTAAGTATTTATTTATCTATATAAGTATGTTTATCGTCGTCTAGTACCCATAGTACAAGCTTTGCTTAGTTTGGGACTAGGTTGATTTGTGTAAGATTGTCCCCTAATATATATCTATATATATTTGTTTTGTAGTATTTATGTATGTATGTAAAACTCTTTATTGTACAAAACGAAACAAGAATCTAAAAGCCGTCCCAAAATATAAATATCCAAACATCTTCACCAACTTACCAACTTATAGTTTTAGCTGTAACTTTTTTTCATTATTAGTTTTTATTATTTTTCTTAAGGTTTTTAGTTTTCGGATAGTTGTATATAAAATTTAAATAATAGATTAAAAGCTAACAAGAAAAACAGATGTACAAAGGCGAACTTATCTAGGGATCTCTTAACGTTTGAACGATTGACAGGATAATAAAAGTGATCGTGTAAAAACTAGATAGTATAATGATAATGGTTAAAGAAATTATGGCTTGACACTGTTTTCTGAGGCAAGATTGTGTCCGCTTTTGTAATATGTTTTTGTAATATGTTTTATGTGTTTTATGTTGCATTTAATGTAAATAATTTTGTATTTTCTTTCTTTTGTATTTATTTAGTTATCACTATTATTATTGTTATTTTTTTTCCTTTCTCTTTTGAGTATTTCTGTTTTTCTTTTTACCGCACGTATTTTTAACTGTCTGCTTATCCATTATATATTAAATTGTCTTCTCTTAACTAGGTTAGCTGGAAGAGATCCCTTTTTAGGGATAAGCTCGCCTTTGTTCTCTTCTCTGTTTATTTGTATTTTTATTTTTTATGTGCAATAAAGAGTTTACATACATACATACATACATAATGAAATAAGTTTTAAAACCCGATTTGCTTTTTTTAAGACGTAGAGCGACGTTTGCAGAACGTGGTTTATACTCTCGCTTTAGGTCATTTCAGGTGCAAATGTTGTGGTAACAACGTGGCCAGTGTGATGGGTACTTTTGCATCAGGAATGATGCAGGGTGCAGTGCAGTGGTTTTATTTTTAGTTAGTAGTATTCCTTTTTACATCATCATCATCATCATCACAGCCTATATAATGTCCCACTGCAGCAGGGTACCAGGCCTCCTGTCAGAATGAGAGGGCTTGGTCCGTAGTTCCCACACGGGCCCATTGCGGAATGGGAACTTCCTTCCTTCCTTTTTACACATCACAGTTCTTATAGGTTAGGTCGTTAACCTTTAGCCTATTTGGTAGTGACCCTGCCTACGAAGCAAGAGGTCCTGGATTCGAATCCCGGTAAGGCCATTTATTTGTGTGATGAGCACGAATATTTGTTCCTGAGTTATGGATGTTTTCTATGTATTTAAGTATTTATTTATCTACACTGACGAGCAAAAATAAAGGGTCGGTTACAAAAATGACGATAACTACAAAACCCGCTGTGATAGGTTCTTCGGGTAAAATGAGTTTAGTGAGGAGTTTTATTCTCAATTAAACTTTTTCTTGTTAAGAATAAAACTCTTGACTAAACTCATTTTACTCGAAGAAGCTATCACAGCGAGTTTTGTAGTTATCGTCATTTTTGTAACCGACCCTTTATTTTTGCTCGTCAGTGTATATGGGTATGTATTACAATACCGAAGTACGAAAGACCGAATGTATTAAAACATCGAATGATTCAAAAGACCGACACGATTATTTTCTGAAACCGTTAACTTTTTAAGATTGTTATAAAACTAACCTAACCTAACCTAATGGGTTCTGTATGATGCTGTTTTAATAAATTCTGAGAAGTTTACGGTTTCAGAAAAAAATCATGTCGGTCTTTTGACCCATTCGATGTTTTAATACATTCGGTCTTTCGTACTTCGGTATTGTAATACATACCCGTGTATATAAGTATGTTTATCGTCGTCTAGTACCCATAGTACAAGCTTTGCTTAGTTTGGGACTAGGTCGATTTGTGTAAGATTGTTTCCCTAATATTTATTTATTTATTTATACTTTGATTTTTTTTGATTTTTTTAGAAATTTTCAATTGGTCTTGGTATCGTTAATTGTACAGTCTCAATGGTATGTTTCAGTCCTGATCTTTATATATTTTTATGTCAAATATCATTTAAATCCATTCTACTGTAATTGCGTGCTTGTTACTAAGAAACATCCAAACATCTTCAAAAGTCTCAATTATAATATTAACAAGATTTTACTTTTTCTCTGGATGAAACTCTTATGCTCTCACATGTTTGTTTACAACATAAACATGACTAACGAATGAAGATTATGTCATGATTTCATTTGACAAGATTACGAACGTGATTTTACATTATGTGAAGAATTTCGTACGACAATTATCAGTGTCATGATAAACTTTATCAAGATTAAGCTTTGTCGTACAGATTGAAACAACTGGTAGTCTAATAGACCAAACAGATAAGATTTATCTCAATGCTGGGTTTTATGATTAAGAGGCAATTGCTTTCGTCATAATCTACGTAAGTCGATCCTACATGGAATTAATACCTAACCAGGCATACTGTTTAATAATGGCAACTAGAGACAGCGGTCCGAGAGATTACATACAAACTAAAGAAACTAGAGAATTGTGTCCCACTCGCACCAGTACTTGATCACCCTAATTAGAACGAGATGCAATTCTCTGGTTTGTTTTTTTTTCGGCCTCACTTTTTTGTCGCAGTACTCAGTCCTGGTTATGTATTAAGTCCATGCGATCCTACTATCAAAATCACAAAATGTTCTCATTTGTAATATTAATAGTAGTCAATCACTTTGTAGTTAATAATTATTTAATTCTGTTTTTTAGTATTTGTTGTTATAACGGCAACCAAAATACATCATCGGTGAAAATTTATTTCGCGGAAAGTGGCTTCCCTGTCGTTATTCTACAGACTACATTTCGGTGAATGTGCTTCGGTACTGCACGACCTCATTCCACCTGCTCCTTTCTTCCACAGGTCGACCAGAAGTAGGCGGGGTCTCCACCCTTACGTTGTCAGTGTTCCCTTAACACTACAATTTGGCTGCTTTCAAGTCTAGGGTGAATGAGCATTTACTAGGCAAGCGTGTTCCATCATAGGCCTCCTCTCCGCTTTACATCTGGCGTGATTGTTTTCAAACGCAAGCCTATAGTATAAAAAAAAATCAACTGCCTAGCTATCACGGTCCATGAGATACTGCCTGGTGAGAGGCTGCCACGGACACAGACGGACAGCGAAGTCTCAGTAGTAATAGTGTCCCGTTTTTATCCTTCGAGTGCGGAACCCTAAAAACTACATTAACTACAGCTTTCGAATATATATTCGACTAGCTTTTTCCCGCGACTCCGTCCGCGTGGAATTAGTAATTTGGGCAGCTTATTTTTTTTATCCAATTTGCTTTTTCATCAATTGTGGCTCTCCTTAGTTCCTCGATATAAAAAAAATACCCCCCGCATCCCCCCCACCCCAACTGAACCCCCACCCGCACACCCGCGTTCACATTCACCACCGTACTCCCAGCGTGATGATATATAGCCTAAAGCCTTCCTCGATAAATGGGCTATCTAACACTAAAAGTATCGTATCTTTCTTATTTGTCAACCGATTCAAATGAAACAAACACTTAATGTTAATCCAAGAAAATACCAACATATCAGTGAAAACCGCATCCTTCTAGGTTAAGCCGTTTCTGAGATTGTCCCGTGATATTTATTTATTTATTGCGCTAATAAATAGCCCTAGTGACAGTATAGATAGATGGATATGCTTTCAAAAATCAATGCGTACGGGGCTGTATTGTCTAACGCTTCTGACGCTTGCCGTCGCTTTCACCATCTCTTTCTGTCATCATCATACCGTTTGACAGAAAGAAATAGTGATTGCGAAGGCAAGCGTCAGAAGCGTTAGACAATACAGCCCCAGGACAGTTAGTAAACTTATTCGATCGTTATCTTTAGATCTCACAAACTTATCGCCTTACCGTGGACATTTTATCTTAGTCATCGTTTATAAACTGTGGCACTTATGTTTGACCAGTTCAATAGCAATACATCGATGGTACTGGACGAAGGATCTAGTCTCGCGAGATCCAAAGTTTTTATTACTAAACAAAAAAAAGTTTTGTTTCTTGTAATAGTTTTGCAGTAAAAATAAACATGAAGATTCCTACTAATTTTATCACCAATCCCGGTAAGTGGGTTTTAATTTGTTTTTAAAAGCTTTATGTTAACTTGCAATGTATTAAGTATGTATGTACGGGTCAAATCTTGGAAGTGGAATTGGACCCACTCCCAGTGGTCGGATTTACTTGAAATTTGGTATACTTATTGAGTAACGTACGAGTATTTAGGCATTTTCAAAAAAAGTTTACCTTCCCTTTTCTAAAAAACGTCACAAAAGTGACACAAAAATTTAGGACATCTTTTCTTTTATCATCGAAATGCGCGCTCTTGATTCTGAGTAAGAAAAACTCAAAATTTCTTCATTTGAAAAATAAAACAAAAAAGGTACAGTTTTTTTTAAATGCCCATTTTTATTCAATAAGTAAAAAAATCGGACGATTGACTCTAATTGACCTAGTCCCAAATTAAGCTGTCTTAGTAGGGTCAATGTTTTTTTTTTTTTTTTTTTTATGTTAGATAGGTCAGACAAACGAACTAGTGGGTCACCTGATGTTAAATGAACACCACTGTCCATAGACACCCGCAGCGCTTTACACGATGCCAGTGCGTTGTCGGCCCTAAAGGAGAGGGAATAGGGGAAGGGGGGGAGGGAAGGGGTGAGGTATTGGGCCCCCGGCACTCTCACTGACCGTACGAAACGCAAGCAGGATTACTGCTGCTTCACGCCGGTGTTCTGTGAGAGGGTGGTACTGCCCCGGACGAGCCGGCCCATTCGTGATGCAGCGGCTAGCTACAACATGGCTCTACCACTACAAAAAAATAAGTCATAAATAAGTCAGTCAGTCGTAAATATGTCATAAATAAAGTGATCAATTTTGTAGGTTGTCACTTAACGTCATGTTTGAAAATCCATACGAAATTATGTAACGAATGAAAGCGACAAGGTACAAAAGTGATCACCTTATTTATGACGTTGAGTGTATTAGTACCTGATTAGAACTTTGTTGTACGGTTCGCATTGCTTGGAGGTACGCGCAACACCGCACCGCGCTCAACTGCCTTCTTCGTACTTAAGTATTCCCCTAAATTCAAGTGAATGGGCATTTACCAGGCAAGCGTGTTCCATCGTAGGCCTCATCTTCACCTTCCATCAGGCGTGATTGTGGCCAAACGCAAGCCTATATTGTACTTATAAAAAAATCTAAGGCTGTTTTTAATTTTTCTATAATCTCGTAATTTAATTTGATTTGATCATTTGATTGTCGGGACAGATATTTGTATGAAAAATACGAATGTTTGTTCTCGAGTGTTGGGTGTTTAATACAATATTCACCCGACTGTCGATGGAGGGTTTTAAAGTGTGTATTTATTCATATAAGTATGTTTATCCGTTGTCTAGTACCCAGCTTTGTTTATATAACTTTGGGACTAGTTCGATTGGTGTGAATTGTCCCGTTATATTTATTTATCTATTTTGAGGGAGAGGTCTTCGTTCCTTCCGAAGACTAATAATGATATAAGATTTTCAGTTTTTTTTTTTATCACAAATAACAGAAAATTATAATTTCATTTACATACTTTACGTTGCTCAGTGCTCACAATTTTGAAAGGAACATTGGTAAAAAGATCGAATGCTTCCTTAACAACACAGAATATATTTGTAGTTTTTTGCCACGCTGATTTTCATCACAAGGCAATAATACTTTATTTTTAAATCATCTTCGCACTACTGCCGACTACTTTAGCATAAATTATAACTTGTCACGAGCATAAAATTATTTGAATATGTTAGTATCTAAAACATTTGGAAAACGTACGTAGATAGATAGATATAATCTTTATTCTTCAAAACAAATACATGGCTTAGTAACTAGAGAGCTTCGATCACATCATAATATTACTAGATGCAAGGAATTGAGTGGGATCAAATTTACCAGCAGCCGGAAGACGACGATGAAGAGGAAGAAGATGATTAAAATTATAAATTGTAGTTTTGTACCCTGTATTCCATTTTTTTACTTTTAATAAAAATAAATGTATTGAATGATATTTTTTAATAAAAAGATTAATTCATAATTTATTTGTTTTTTTTCATCATGTAAGAAGTTTTTAATATAAATTAGGTTAAAATTCAAATATAATTCCTATATTTTCATTAACAATTCTGCAATTACATGGGCAGGTAAGTGTTGTTAAATAAATTAATACTGATTAAAAAGTGGATAGGTTAGGAAAAAAATGATAAAATATGATATTATAGTTAATAAAAATTGACAAATATTTATAATCATTGATTTATCGATAGTTCATCAACTATGTATTGCGCGTTTTCGACCGGAGGCACCGGTTGATCTGAAGTGATGCTGTGACCGCGCGCTCTCCGCCCTCTATCTCGAAAACGGTTCACCGTATGAAAAATTTTTTAAACAAAATTTGTAGAGTTTTGTATTCTACAATATTGATAATAAATACAAATAGCAAAAAACCCATTGGAAATGAGATATTTACAAAAAAAGCGCAAAAAACCGATTTTTGTGACCTTTGACCTTGAAATTTAATAGTTGCGTACACCCTACCATATGTAGGTTTTGAGACAACTTTAAGGGTGTCAATATACAAGTTTTAACAGACTTACAGCTGGGTATCTCGAATTCCGAGGTGAACTTACTATAATGGCTGGAAAGAAGAAAGAAAGAAAAAAAGAAAGAAAAAACATTTATTCGTGACAACAATAGCATAAAGGCATAAAGATTTCAATATAAAGCAATTAGGTATCACGAAACGGACCCACCTCAGCATATGTCGGCTCGAGAGCCAGCGCTGGTCTTCCGTTGGGACCGTGAGGCCGTCATTTGCTCGCTGCACACACGATCGGACCGTGTCTAATTGTGAACGCAACCATATGATCGTGCAGCTGTACCAACACAAGGGCGTTATATTTTGGCATGGCGTTGACATTGACAACTATTATACGCACCGAGTACTCGGCCAAGAGCACTGTCTCGCCCGTTTACTCGGTACGTGTGATCAAGGCATTAGATCTGTTGCTGTCTGTTTGCGGTGTACGGGTGAAAAAAGAAAAAAGAAACAATATTTTGATTTGTGACAACATAATAATTAACATAGATAAAAAAAAAAAAACTAAAAAAAATCACAAAATGGTCACAAATCAGCAAAATTGCCCATCTTGCGATCTTCCTTTAGGACCGTCAAGAGAGGTAACAGACAGACGGACAGACAGTGTTACTTTCCCATTTTTAATATTAAATAAGGACTATAATAGGATTGATTGGATTGATATTTGTACAAGCAATTTGCAATCTCGTTCTAACTCTAGCTAGTCGAGTGAGTAGGTCAAGAGCAATGTTACTTAACTTGCATTTATCGAATAATTTACGTAAGAAAATAAATACAAACATGGTCAACTAGTATTTAGCCGTGGCTTCGCACGCGTTAACCATAAGGTTTGGAAGTTGCATTAAAAGAGCCTTAATGATCATTTATTTATTTCTCTACCAATATCTCCAGGGACAACAGTCACAGTGTTGTGCAACAGTTTCTATGATTATTTACATAATTTTCACTACCGATCTAGTATTATATCAGGCACGTGCAATGTATGTAGCTGTTCTTTTTTTGACGTGACGTCTAATAAATCGATGAATGCCGGCTGCATGCACGAAAAAGGATGACGCAATGTAACGTACATGTACCTGCAGAGCAGGGAAGGCCAGTATGTACAAGAGAGCAGCGAATGCCAGTGTGTGCAAGAGAGCAGCGAACGCCAGCATGTACAATCTTAGTACTAGCGCTCGGGTAATTTTCAATGCGGGGGGTGGGTTGAGGGGGGCGCGCGGAGGGAGTGCGGGAGAGGGGGGGATGAAAATTTCATTGATTTTGCCGTAGGGTGCCCCGTTGTTAAGCAACGTTGGGCGCGGTCAGTACTTGGATGGGTGACAGCCTGGTTTCATTTTTGTTTTTTGAATGTTTTTTATGACGTCACGTTAAACTATCGTCCGTAAACCGACTTTACAGACAACCGGTTTTTTTTTCATGGGACGATTTAACTAAGTAATGCTTGTACTATGGGTACTAGACAACGGATAAAGGTACATATATAGGTAAAAACATAGGTAGGTACTTAAGTATGAATAAGAATAAGAAATCTTTATTTCGCATAAGTAACGGTACATGTTAAAAAGAAAAAAAAAATAAAAACAATAATTGAAAATAGAGATAAACTACTTATACGAAAAAGGAGTCCACTCAGCACTCGTCGGGTCACTAAAGGTGGCTCGACGCTGATATTATGTGGATCCTGGTTACAACAAAACTGTTACTGGTTAAGTACATTATTAAACATCCAAAGACTCGGGCATAAACATTAGTATTTTTCATACAAATATCTGCCCGACCCCGAGAACACGAGGCCTCAAACTTCGTAGTCAGGTTCTCTAACTACTCTAGTTCTCTAACTACCCTATTTGTTTTTTCATCGATCTCTCCAGGCATGGGCATCAGGCACGTGCAATGCGTGCTGCTGTTCTTCGCTCTTCTGCTTGGGTTTAGCATGCGAGTCAACATTAGTATGGCCATCGTTGCTATGACTGACAGCTCCAGTGAAAACGTAAGTTTAACCATTGAATTAAAAGTATCGTGAGACACAGATATAATTAAAACTATAAAGTGAGACAGAGACAAGATGAAAATTCTTGTGGAGGATAGATATAATTAAATTACCAAAGTATGATATATACAGGCCACACGTGTATGAAAGCCTTATGGAAGATACGCACTGGGCCTGCGTGGGAACTACGGCCAACCCCTCTCATTCTGAGAGGAGGCCTGTGCCCTGCAGTAGGACGTATATAGGCTGGGATGATGATGATGATGAGTATTTTCGCCAATGTCGGCTATCCTCCTGAGTCTCGGCTTCCTCTAACTGATATTGAGCTTAAGACCTAGATAAGAGTCAAAGTTTTGTAATTTTGGAACTTATTTAAGAGCCATTAAAAATCTTTATTCATCGAATAATTTAGTTGGGGTAAGAAAAAATCATCACCTTAAAGATGACGTTTGATTGCACCAAGACAATTATTTCAAACGAAACAGAATATCACATTAACGTTTCCTGTTTTTCAAAAAGTACTAAGGTGCTAAGGCTTGATAAAGGAATCAATAATTTATTAACTAACCAAGGTTTTCGAACCCACCCTGATTGAACATTAGGCCGTTATGCGTATTTTTGGTTGCAGCATAACCATGCTAACCAAGTAACTAACTTAACCAAGTGTCTTTATTTACTACTGGTTTTTCGAAACACAATCAATATTATTATTAATCACATTTCTAACTTCATTCTATCCCAGACTTTCGACTGGAGCATGAAGATTCAAAGCGTGATCCTCTCCTCCTTCTTCTGGGGCTACGTGATCCTCCAAGTGCCTGGAGGCCTATTAGCTGACAGGTTCGGCGGGAGCATTTTAATTACCATCAGCATTGGTTGCAACGCTGTCATCTCACTCTTGTTCCCGACGGCTGCTTATTACGTAAGTAACTGGATGCATACCAAATTGCATAAAGCTTGGAACAAATACCGTAAATTCCAGGTATCATTTTATGCTGCAAATGAAATATACTGCTTCTCTTAGAAGGAATGTTTTCAATAACCAGTCAATAGTAGTAGTTCATCATTCTTATTTTAGCCGAATGACTTCCACTGCTGAACATGGACCCAAGGTTCACCAAACAGACCGATCTTGCGTCATTTGCATCTACCGCGTTCCCCCAACCTTAACCAGGTCGTCACTCCCTTGTTGGAGTTCTACCTACTGCGTCTTCCGGTCCTTGGACGCCAGTCGAGACTCTTTTGGTCCTATCGTCCATCAGTTCTACGAATAATGAGCGCTGCCCACTGCCACTTTAGTGGTCAACACTAATTAATGTTAATAATTGATAGTTCTTTTTTTATTCCAGGGTGGCTGGCAATTAGTGTGCGTGTGTAGAGCTTTACAAGGTCTCACTCAGGGATTTCTCTTTCCGTGCACCCACAATCTTATCAGCAAGTGGGTGCCCTTAGAGGAGAAGAGTCGACTTAGTACCATCATTTACGCAGGTATATTAAATAACAAAAATACAGGGTCTTCCATTAAGAATCAGTGATCTATAAAATAAAACAAAGATTTCAGTAATTACGTTAATATACATGGTTTGCAATTACTTATGGAATAATACCTCATTCAAATTTGTGATAGTGCTCTGTAAAAAAAGGTCCAATTTGCATTCAAATCATGAATTAATTGGAGTTTACAGATCTTATACAAGTAAAATCTAGACGGCACGATATAAGATTCGTTCCAGGTTGTTATAGTGACATAATAATATTGGGTTTTCTTCGAACAAATCTAATCATAAAACCAAAATAGGGATTGTAGAGAGATAATAGACATTCATAGGGAAATATATAATTATTATTAATATTGTTAGTATTCTTAAGGTTGACCTATCGCCTCTCAAAGAGTGGGTCGTAGATTCGAGCCCAAGCTCGCACCTCTGAGATTTTTGAATTTGCACGCAAAATTACATTGAGTATTCCGGTAAAGGATACACTTGCGAAGAAACGTAATGATGTGTGTGAAGTTTCCAATCAGCACTAGGCCCGCGTGGGAGCTAGAGCCAAAGCCTTCTTATTCTGAGAGAAGGCTGTCCAGCAGTAAAACTATACCTATATAATTTCCTACTCGTTAGTGCCTACTCAAATACAGTAGCAATTATTTTCAAAAGCGGCTATGCCTGTGACAATCGAAATAAATAGAAAATCTACAATTTTTTGCAGGAGCTCAATTAGGAACAGCGGCTGAGCTCATGTCAGCTGGATTTATAGCAGAATACTGGGGATGGCCATCCATCTTCTACGTGAATGGCACACTAGGAGTCATATGGACGTTGCTCTACCTCATTCTTGGTGCAGCCTCTCCACAATCTTCCAAAATGATAAGTGAGAAGGAGAGACTGTATATCCAGAATTCCTTGGGCCATGTTGGTGGACATAAGGTAAGATCTATTATTGATAATGGCAATGTATCGGCTGCAATAAGTGATTAAGCGAGCTGAGACGTGTGATGTGTGATGCATAGAAAAAAGTTATGGTGTCTACATCCCGACCAGTTATGGTGTGTACAGCACGCAGCACGGAATGCTGAGGACAATACGATACAATACAATACAAATATTCTTTATTGAGCACCATAAAAAGTACAGAAAAAAAAATAATAACAATAAAAAATCAGGCAGACAATAGGCGGTCTTATCGCTTAAAAGCGATCTCTTCCAGACAAACAATACTGGATACACCTAGGAGGACCTGGGTTCGATTCCCAGCTAGAGCTGGTCTTTTTTCTGGGTTTTTTTTCTGTGCTTCCATGTTTCAGTTCGTAGTTAGTATGATATTTATGGATTTCACGGGATAACCGTAATATTAAAGAAGAATTGGAGTTGAAGAATAAAAATACTCAATATCAATCTTGAAAAAAAAAGATCTTTATTTGCGTTTAATTGTGTTGTGTTGCGTTTGCGTTGTACCAAAATGGCAAAAACTTCATTGTAGCTAAAGTATATTTTATGATAATTTTGAAGTTGTAATTAGGTATCATCATCATCAGGCGAAGCAATTAGGATAAGAGAATCAATCAAGACTCAATATTTTGCAATGACTTGTTCCCTAATGTTTTTTGGGCCTAAGTAAGAACAGAAGCCCAACCAAGATCTCCCCGCGATGTCCACTAGGGTCACCTAATTGGATCACCTAATATACAATTATTGTACCTGGGGGATCCAAATAGGTGATCCTAGTGGACATCGCGGATCTCCCACTGTGAAAATATCTGTAACATGCAGTAGAACACTTAAATAAAATATTTCATCTAAAACACTTTCAACTGGCAAAAGCAGCATGGGACGTCCATCAATGAGACGGACGAATGATTTGATAAAGGCTGCGAGCTGCTTTTAACCGCAATGCCTGGGTATCTGTCAATGAGGGAGCCCTATGTCTAGTAGTGGACGTCCTACGCCTGAAATGATGGAGATACTCGTAACAACATTCTCTTGTAAATTTGCATTGTCGATTTGAATTTCCTCAACCGCTATGCAAAATATTCTAGATTCATTTTGTCAGTTCTTGTATCAATTAGACTTGAAACTCGCTTTCATTAGCTGAAGGATGTCCAAAACAAGGAAACCAAAATTTATAATGATACCTGCCTTTATCTTCTAGTCTTTCCCGACGCCATGGAAGTCTTTGTTCACCTCCATCCCCTTCCTGAGTCTGATCGTGGTACATTGCGGCCATCACTGGGGTTTCTGGACTCTCATGACCGAAATGCCGAGCTACATGAGCCAAGTGCTGGGAGTGGACATAAAAGCGGTAAGATTGATGTTTAACCAAAGTGAAAGTTAAAAATATCTTTATCTAATTTAGGCTATAACAAGCACTAGAAATTCGAAGAATCGCCATCGGTTCGGATAAAATCATGTTGAGAAGAATCCGGCAAGATACCCAACGAGGCATTTTTTTCAAACACTATGTATGTGTTTAATGATATTTATATCGATGTTCTGGCGGAAAATCCCGAAACACAAGCACTTATTCTGGAAATTCGAAAATTTATACGTTTGTTTTGCACGAAAATGAAGAACAAGATGTAATTTTCGAAAATTTGAGAATTTCTGGAGTTTCAATCCAACAGCTAGACCCAATGGTTCACGGAGTACGTAAAGTTTTGGGTAAAGACCAGATACCATATTGTCTAACGCGTGAACGCTTTCCATCTCTTTATGTCACCGTCTCATGCCGTTTGACTGAAAGAAATAGCGAATGCGATAACTAGTGTCAGCGCGTTAGACAATAAGCGTACAGTAACTACTAAATTAATAGTTCATCTTGTATCCATTGTTTCCTCATTGTGATGAGATGAAACCCTAACAGCGTTCGAATGTTACATTTGGTTTCTGAGTGCTATACTTATTATTAAAAACCTATTGTATATTATTCCTATAACTTCCTTGAAACCTTTTACCAATCAACTGAAACGATTACTTTGCTCACACGTGACTTTACAATATTTACGTTTATTTAAGAAATGCGTGTTCATGCAGTTCCTCCACCTCCACACTGTACGAACACACACAAATCACGCAAACCCAACTATCACCACCACCACCAAACTACATTGATGCGTTTCGAACTCAACCAGAGCTTATCTTTAGAGTACAATACAATACTATACAAATATTCTTTATTGATCACCTAAACAGTGCAGAAAAAATTAATAACAATAAAAACAGAGAGACACAACAAGTACCTACTACGTACGCTAGGCTACTAAAAATTGCTACTAACAAACCAAATTAAATGTTTTAATTTGTCACTGTAACTTCTCAAGTACCCGCTTTATTTTTCTCAAAAAAAATACCCTACAAAAATTAACTTTTATTGCCATGGACGCGGGTGAGCAAAGTAATTGTTTCAGTTCATTAAGGGCCGGCGCTCCCTGACGGCATGGCACGGCAAGGCTAGTTTATTCCTATTAAGTTATTTTGAATCTTATTTAAATGAGTTTAGAATTCAACAACTGTACTTGTGTTTATTTCGATACCACGATACCGTGACGCACCGAGGGATGTCGCAACGCATAACCAATAAAGTAAAATGAATTCTATTCTCATTGAAATAAGATTCAAAATAACTTGATAGTAATAAAATGCCATGCCGTGCCAAAGCAAACCTCCGCAAAGTAACGCCTGATTCAATAAATCCTTTTAACAATCCTTATATTTTCAGAACGGAGTGATGTCAGCGCTTCCATATATTGCCATGTACGTGCTGAGTTTTCCTTTCGGATTTTTGTCAGACTACATCCTCGCGAAGAAGTGGCTCAGCGCAACTATTACTAGAAAAATAAGCAACAGCATCGGTAAGTTTATTGAGTGTAATAGTATATTACTGAAGAGGCCGGGAAGTAAGGGGGGTTGCCGACCGAGTAAGTATGACTGACGGTTTGGTTTTCTCTAACATGCAATGAAACAAATAAAAAAATTCAAGAAATTAAAATTGCAAAAACATCATCTATTGCTCATGTTTTTTTAGGGCTGAATGCCATGATGCCATAGACCTATAACGTCATGACGTTGTGTCACATGAAACAATAGACGATCGCTTTCCCTGCCTAGGCCTGCAATTCTGTATGAAAATCCATTAAATATTTTATATAACTAAATTATGATCAGTAATAGGGTCCCGTTTTTACCCTTTGGGTACGGAACCCTAAAAACGGAGAAAAAATAAGTTGTATCTTATTTCTGAAATTCGCCGTTAAATGTTAGATTAGAGTGGTACAATACAGGTTGCTAGCCTATCGCCTACAATATACCGCCTACAACGTTAACGTATTAATAGTAAATTCACGTTTTGATGTGTTTTCTCCAGGACACTTTGGCCCAGCAATATTCCTCATAGGTCTGGGATTCGTACCAGCAGGCAACATCACGCTAGCAGTTGGTCTTCTAACTATGGTGGTTGGCCTCAACGCGGGGCACTACACTGGCTTCATGGTAAGAAGTATATTCAGCTGAAAGACGTCCACTGTTGAACAAAGGTCTCCTCCTTAGAATGCCACAATGACTGACCTTCCACCAGCATCCAAAAGTTGTCCGTGATTCTCTCAATTGCCAAAGTTGTGTCTTCAGGTTCATCATTATTCCAGCCTATATACTTCCCACTGCAGGGCACAAGCGTCCTCTCAAACTGAGCCGTAGCCGTGGGCCGTAGTTTCTGTAGTATCTACGTAAATGAAAGGCACACATCTGTCCATTAGACTGTTTATTACGAGACTAAACGGTCCACAGAGGGCACGCATCAATGCGCTTATAATGCATACATTACAGTTTCTAAGCAGGCTTATTGTGGATTAGGAACTTCACATACACCATTGAATTTCTTCGCAGGTGTATACAAGTTTCCTCAAGATGTTTTCCTTCACCGGCTCATGGTAAATTTCAAATGTAATCCGCACATAAATTCCGAAAATCTCAGAGGTGCGAGCACACGACTTGAGAGGCCGTAGGTCAAATCACTAGGCCACCACGGCCTCCACGGTCATTCGGTTCATGGTAGCTAATCGAGAACCTTCTTCCCGCCAGAACATAGCACTGCTGCTGGTTAGGAACAGCATAAGCATGTAAGATTGATGTAGCAACGCAATTCACAGCAGGTTGAAAACGCTTAGCTACTTCCGTACAAAGCGGAGCTTGGGGCCGGAAGGTTCTTGAGTGGCGTCCACGGACTGGAAGACACAGTGTAGGTAGGCCTCCAGCAAGATAGAGGGACCTAGTCTTGACGTAGTTATTAAGGTTATTAGGTAGGTATTAGGAAACGGATGGCGGAGGACCAATCTGTTTGGCAAGCCTTATAGGAGCCCTAATTTTAGCATTGGACGCCTTTCGGCTGAAATGATGATGATGAGATGATTTCAGTATAATTCGCCCAATGAGATCGTATGCATCGTAAGGCCCAAAAGTATAAATTGAATCCTAATTAGTAAACTAACCTATTATTAAATGATTTATCCCAATTTACTAGACAAGTAACATAATAATATGAGGTACTATCGTTCATATATTTCATACTAAATACAAACTGAAATATAGATGCACAGAAAAACCCCAGAAAAAAGACCAATGCTGGGAATCGAACCCAGGTCCTCAGCATTCCGTGCCGTGTGCCATACCCCTACACCACCACTGGTCTAGAGATTAGACAGGAATCTTTCCTATACATCATACATTTCAGTCTGCTAAATCATCACCTTATGCAGTGACAAGCGCTCATCTATGTTACACCCTCTATCGAGAGATTTTAACACTCCTTCGGAACTAACCGCTCACCTGGACAAGAGATGGCGCTACTGTGCAACTTTAAACAAGTTAGCTTAGCTATGAAGTACCTTTTTGTATTTATTTTTTCAACTTCATTTTTTATTACTTTTACGGTCATCCCGTGAAATCATATAACCTATCGTTCTTTAATTTTTTAGTGTGTTCATTTTTAGACGCTGCTTTGCAGCTCAAATTTATCAAGAGAATGATCTGATCACTATAGCTAAACCGTTTCACTGAGTCCTCGCTCGCGCGGTACAGGGGCTGGGGGGTAGGACGACAAAGGGGGCCGGGAGAGGTGAGGGCGGTAGGCACACGAGGCGCACTCGCCGCCCTCACCTCTCCCGGCCCCTTTGTCGTCATACCCCCAGCCCATACTGCGCGGGCGGAGGACTCAGTTAAACGGTTTAGCTATAATCGTATTTCCGACTACAAATTATGTATGATTAAAATAACATTATTACAATTAAATTCACATTAATTTAACTGCCTTGTTCGCAACAGGAAAAGAAAAAATTGCAAAAATAAAATGCCTTGTCTTGTTCTTGTAAAGTTGTGTGTAACGAGTTGCGAAGGTTGCACTGATTGGACCTCGCTTTCGCAGTGTCCACCTATTTGCGGTTTATTTGTGTAAAAGGTATTCTCACTTGCAGTTTGTGGCGACTTTCCTAATAAGATTGGCTATTGCTCCCACGAGAATACGAAAGAGCACATCAACACTATTGTTTAGAAGTTGCAGTCGACATGTTGTTTACAAACTGGAATTTTTCTCATTAGATAGAGAGTTTTTCTTTGCATTCGTATTGTTTGTTCCTACAAACAATATAAATCTTAGATACTGAAACTGAAGACATTGCAACTATTATAAAAGTCTGTATTTGGTTCAGTTAAAAGTTTGAGCTATGTCCGTGACTTTAGTTCTCGCGCGGATTTCATCATTTCTAATGCGATCCCGCAGAGAAACTCCAAGCATAGCCCTCTCCATCGCCCTCTGAGTGACCTTGAGCTTCCTTATAAGACCCATCGTCGAAGAATCGCTAGACTTAAGTGGCAGTGGGCAGGGCACATCGCCCGTAGAACTGACGGCCGATGGGGCCGAAAGGTTCTCGAGTGGCGTCCGCGGACCGGAAGACGCAGTGTAGGTAGTCCTCCAACAAGATGGAGCGACGACCTGGTGAAGGTAGCGGGAACGCATTGGATGCGGATGGCACAGGGCCGATCTGTTTGGCGAGCCTTGGGGGAGACCTATGTTCAGCAGTGGACGTCTTTCGGCTGAAATGATGAAAAGTTTGAGAATCATCGTAAATCAACTGCGGCTATCTAATTTAACTTCTTAAGGCCACATTAAATGTTAAGTATTATTGTTATATTATTTGAAATTTATCAAGAAAAGTTAGTATTTAGTTTGAAATATATAGTAAATTTAATGAACCTTACGAGCTTAAGTTGCTAAGAGGCTAATAAATTATGACTAAGTCATAAAATATAATATATTTTTTGGATGGATACTAATTATATATATTTAGATTTTATATTTAGACAACCAGATGGCCTAGTGGTTAGCGACTCTGACTATGAAGCTTGAGGTCCCGGGATCGATTCCCGTGTCGGGGCAGATATTTGTATGAAAAATACGAATGTTTGTTCTCGGGTCTTGGGTATTTAATATGAATTTAAGTATGTATCTATCTATATAAGTATGTTTATCCGTTGCCTAGTACCCATAACACAAGCTTTGCCAGGCTTACTTTGGGATTAGGTCAATTGGTGTGAATTGTCCCGTGATATTTATTTATTTATTTATTTATATAAAAATAATTATTAGGTACCATAAGACCATTTGATAAAACGACACTGCACAATTAAACATCATCAATAGACCTAATCTCAAACTAAGCAACGCTTTTATTATGAGTCATCCAAGACTCGAGAATAAACAATCGTATTTTCGAACTTAATTATCCCTGATAAAAGATCAAACAAGAATCTTGACTCTTTACAATCAGGCTATCTAAATAAAAATATTGTATTTCTTTCAGTTGGTACATCTGGACATGTCTCCTAATTTTGCCGGCACCATGCTAGGCATTACCAACTGCATCGCCAATCTCACATCCATCGTCGCTCCTTTAGCGGCTGGAGCTATCATCAAAGAAGAGGTGAAAAAGAAAAAAAAATTAACTGCTATTTATTTCAAATAATATCATTTTTTTAAGAAATTATAAATCTTAACTTCTAATCTTAATTTAGTGTTAAAGATTATAATATTGGAGTTAATGCATTTTTGAGACACTACACCCGCTGTCTTCGGAACTATAAGTAAATATGTCCACTAAGGATACACGCGTTCATCATCCCAACCTAGGGCACAGGCCTTGTCTCAGAATGAGAGGGCTTGGCGCGTAATTACACACCATTGAATTTCTTCTCAGGTATAAGCAAGCATCCTCACAATGTTTTCCTTCAATGTAAAGCTCATGGTAAATTTATTTATAAATTCTGATAAAGCTTAGAGGTGCAAGCCCGGGCTTGAACCGAGAACTCTCTGCTTGAGAGACCACAGGTCAAACCACTGGCTTCACTACCTACACAAAAAAAAATCGATTAAAAATCAAGCATTTACAATGAATTATTATGTTTTTTATTCCAGACGGATGCTGCGGAATGGCGCAAAGTATTCTACCTGTCATCGTGTATATATTTCTTCTGCAATTCCGTCTACTTGATATTCGGGACGAGCGTGAAGCAACCGTGGAACGAGCCAGTCGAAACAGATTCTATAGAAAATTGTGCAGGTAAAGCAGTTAATGAACTATACAACAATAAAATTGTCCGTACGACGGATGACCAGACTTAGGTTCTAAGGTTGATGCATATACACTGACGAGCAAAAATAAAAGGTCGGTTACAAAAACTATGGTAACTACAAAACCCGCTGTGATAGCTTCTTCGAGTAAAATGAGTTTAGTAAAGAGTTTTATTTTTGACAAGAAACAGTTTAATTGAGAATAAAAAAACTCTTGACTAAACTCATTTTACTCGAAGAAGCTATCACAGCGGGTTTTGTATTTATCGTCATTTTTGTAACCGACCCTTTATTTTTGCTCGTCAAAGTAAATCAAATTATCCACCTAATTAAGTCTAGCTTTAAAAACCAGCACACCTTGGTTTGGTTGGTTTGCTTGGAGTTTCTCTACGGGATCGAATCAGAAACGAGGAGATCCGTAGAAGAACCGGGGTCACCGACATAGCCGAACGGATTAGCTCGTTGAAATGGCAATGGGCAGGCCATATAGCACGCAGAACAGGTGGCCGTTGGGGCCCAAACGTTCTGGAATGGAGACCACGGATTGGCAAGCGCAGCGTGGGACGTCCACCAAGTTTTCAAAAAGATACTTCTAACAAGGGCGAAAGCACGGGCTACTAGTCGCTTGACTGAACGACTGGTATTTCCCCAAATTGTTTGTACGAATAACGTGTTTGGCATAGCATTCAATGTCGTAGGTGTAGTTATACCGCAAAAGGTCAAACATACGTACTGTGAATTTTCCTTATTTATCGACTGATAATTACAACGCATGCTTCCTATATTTCGATGTGATAAAGTTAGACAGCATCTGCTAAATACCAATTAATATATATCTTAGTAACTTGATTTCTTAGTATTCGAAAACAAATATTTTGAGAAATATTAGATTTTTTGACGTGACAACTTCTAATAAATCGACGAACGTCGGCTGCACGTACGAAAAAGGATGACGCAATGTAACGTACATGTACATAATTATTGTCCCGTACAAGAGAGAACAGTGAAGGCCAGGATGTACTATCGTCCGATCGTTCGATCACCGAGGTTAAGCAACGTCGGGCGCGGTCAGTACTTGGATGGGTGACCGTCTGGTTTCATTTTTGTTTTTTGAATGTTTTGGTATGACGTTGTCACGTTAAATCGTCCGTAAGTCGTTCAATTCAAATTCACTTTTTTCATTTTACTAACACCTATGAATGATGTGCCTAAATGTGTCATAATTATCCGGAATAAATATTTTTGAATTTTGAATTTAAATATTAACTAACTGTTAGCGATGATGACGACGTTGGCTTTTAGGGGTTTTGCTTTATTTAATGAGAGAGGTGAAGAAGCAAAAGCTAGTTTATATATAAAAATAAATAAATATTAGGGGACAATCTTACACAAATCGACCTAGTCCCAAACTAAGCAAAGCTTGTACTATGGGTACTAGACGAGAAAACATCCATAACTCAGGAACAAATATTCGTGCTCATCACACAAATAAATGCCCTTACCGGGATTCGAACCCAGGACCTCTTGCTTCGTAGGCAGGGACACTACCAACTAGGCTAAAGCGGTCGTATATATTATGTTCACGGCCCTTGCGCAGTAAGGGCTTGTTTTATATAATATAATTTTGACGTTAATGGAATTCACTCGGAAACGCTCTCACATGCAGCACCTTTGCTAAATGAGGCGCCATTCTCTACGATATTCATAGTAAAATTTTGTGAAATGATTTTCGTGTTCCCATATTATTATAATAATAGGAAAAGCTGATGAGATTCTCGCTAGCTTCAAGGCCCTACCGAGCTTTTGACGCATTTATTGCATTCATTAAATGAATGCACATGAATTTCAGGTTACAGCACGAGCTTAAATTTTAATCTCGTGCTGTATCATTACTATCAAAGTTTTAGTCCTGAAATTCATGGGTAAGATATTTGAGGATTCACTCTAACACCAGTGTTTATCGAAACACGATTACTTGTAGTTCGCTTTAAAGAAAAAAAAACCAAAGTCGTCTCTAAAAAATAAAATTAATCTTTAGTACGACGTAAATACTGCACAGCAGGTCATGACTTTTTGAAGCTTAATAAAACAAAATGTTTTCCAGTGCCTGATGTTGCTATAGTTGCATTGAGTGTGACAAATCCTTAAGCGTAGAGCAGGCCCCCCCCAACTCCCTCAACTCCCTCGCAATCGCCATCGCGTTCATTTTGACAGTTCTGGTATGGGCTGACAATTGGTATCGGAAACAGCCAGCTGTCACAGCCATACAAAAACTGTCATTTCAAGTGTTAAAAAAGTTACACAATAAAATTGACAACCTTTCATTTTTTTTAACACCTGAAAATTACTGCAGGAATCGAAAGAGTTTCGCCTCCTGAACACGGAAAAATATTTATTATAATTTATTTCTCCATATTTAAAAAAATACAACAAATTTGAAAAACATATGTGTACTTACAAATATTGCCACAGAATAGATATGTTTCCTTTACCCTTTTCACTAGAAAAAAGAGCTGTCATAATTTTAAATTTGATAACAACCTTAACGTCAAATTTACGTCATCACTTTTTTTTAATAGAGACTAGACAAAAGTATCTATTCTATCGTTACGCTCTTTTAGAATAAGCATATCTTTAAAAAATTGTAATAAATTAATTAATAATCCTAGTGAAAATTAAAAACTATCAGCGTCTTTCTCTTTCCAAACAGAATACAGAGAACGAGTCAAATTATAGTCTTAGAAATATGAAATGTTGTCAATTACCCTGCAGGTATGAATTAAGACATTATTCCTTATATGTTTTATTTGTTTCAGATGGGGCTTCAGAAAGAAAAATTGACAAGGCATCGTAAATTAACAAACATTAAATTAAGACAGTGGAATTGTAAAGCAACATTTCTTCCTCGGTTATAGTTGTTAGAAGGAAAATATGTCCTCGACATACATACATATCATATATATATGTCGAGGTGTATGTATGTCTGTGTAATAATGTTTGTTTGTTCCAAGTGGATAGAAAAACTCCGCTTGCCAGTGAACGGTTGTAAATAATATGAAGGGGGTAAGACAATTGCTTGGCACAGTTAAGAATGAAAACAGCCGGGAACTGTTTCTTTCAATCTGTTCAGCTTACTGACTCATAAGCCAACTAAAATAGCTGCTAAAGGTTGAGTTATGAAACGTTAATCTGCGAAGCAATACATCTTTACCCATAGTACAAGCTTTGCTTAGTTTGGGACTAGGTCGATTTGTGTAAGACTGTCCCTAATATCTACGAACAGATCCATCGGCGTACTGTTACTCGGCGAAACGTTGTCTGCCAATCAATAATCTGCGTAAAAATTGTCGGCAAATCATTAGGTAACCGTATAGTTTATTGGTTTTCACTTCTCATGCTCTTAAAATGTTACTGTAGTCTCTGCATATCGGGACTAAAGCTCTTTTTTGATCTCTAGGGTTTAAAGTAATTTTTTTAAATTTACTTTGGGAAGCTCTAAACTGCCAATCACGGTATTTGCGAATGGAAGATTATCGCTATTTTCAGTGACTGAGCATAGACAATTTTAAAGCCTTCCACAGGCCTAATCGCGCTGCGGACGCTCCGTGGCATCGCGCGCATACCCCGCGCTTCGGTCTGTGGAAGCCTTTAGGACGTGGAAATAACCTCAAAATGACAACTGTGCAATAATATAAAAACAAAAGATTTAATTTCGTGAAACATGATCAATGAGTGATTACTAATATTAATCTATTTAAATATTAAGGTTGAATTAATTTTATTACGCATACCTAGTCCAATACTTTTAAAATAGTTTTCAAGTTTGAATCTGTTGGCTGACATGCAAGAATTTAAAGCGTTATTTTACAAAAAAAATATATAAAAGAAAAGAAAAAACCGTGGGACAAAGTTTTTTGCTAAGTATACATATAGTATTTGAATTTTGAACAGATGTCCATTATTCGTATTGAGCGTACGTTGTAAAAAAGTAATATTGTAATTTTGTATAAAACGTCGTTTTTTTTTTCTCTCATTCAAAGTGAAAAGTAGAGTGTTTAACGCGAGACTAAACAATAATAATGACACGCGTATTATAGCCACCCTCGGTGTGCTCGGGTTGCTAAATATCTTGTGACATTATAACTTGTTTTAGTCCACATTGGAGGTGTCTTCTCTTCATCAAAGTCCCTGGAGTAGGACGCTTATAATAGGCTGGGATGGCCATGATATTAATAATTTTCAATAAATTAAATCATTACAGGATGCTTTTAAATGTTAATTTTGTGCGAATATTGTTTATTTTTATATTTTAAGAGTAAAACAATACATTATGTTAAAACATAAAAAAAACCTTTTATTTTTCACTTTCACACGCTACTTGTTTCACATAAACAAGACCCTCGAGTGTCGCCAAGTTAAAAAAGTTTACATTGACATAGGCTAACGAGCAATGTTGCCAGTACTTAGTCCGTTTTCCTCCATCTTGCGAGCATAAAAAAATGATTAATAGTCATTTGTTAGAATAGAATAAATCTAGGTTGAGGTGTTAACCTGATACAATTTAAAATACATACGTGGCGGATTTGGCGAGCCTTGGGGGAGACATATGTTCAGCAGTGGACGTCTTTCGCTTGAAATGATGATGACGAATCTTGTTATTTATTGAGCGAAGATTGATCAACACGTCAAATGTTAATAACTCAAGAAATGCTGCCATTTAATTACACAGCCGACCTTTTATTATTCATTGTTTTCTGATGGCCAGACCATATTTACAAAAAAATCTGACTTTGCTAACTTAAGAAAAACAATTTGTTGTTGTTGCTTCAGTGAACTAATTAACTTGCCAGTTGGTTAATATTTTATAGCTGTCATTCTCCCTGTATGACCTTCTACCTCCCTACATTCATCGCCCTGTTAATTTTAAATCCCTCCTTCGCTATGTATAATATTCTCCTTTTATTATGATTCTGTGTGACCCTCTAACAATGTAAGACTATAGTTCTAATTAATAATAACATGTTTTGTCTTTGTCGTAGTGTTGCGTGACTCCCGCAACAGCGTTCGGCTGAAAACAAAAAAGTTTTTTTAATTTCGTGTTTGCAGGCGGCCGGGCCGGCGTTCATCGATTTATTAGACGTTGTCACGTCAAAAAGGATGACGTATTGTAACGTTACGTATCGGTTACATGTAACGTTACATGTACTTACAGAGCGGCGAGGGCCAGTTGCAAGAGAGCGGCGTAGGCCAGTTGCAAAAGAGCGGCGAAGGCCAGTTGCAATATTACGTAATACAATCTTAGTACTTAGCGCTCGGTTAATTTTTATTGAATGTTTTGTTATGACGTTGTCACGTTAAACTATCGTCCGTAAACCGACTTTACAGACAACCGGTTTTTTATGTGATTTTGTCCTCTCATTCTGAGAGGAGGCCTGTGCCATGCAGTGGGACGTGTATAGGTGGGATACAATACAAAAAAAATACAAAATACAAAAATATTTATTCGTTTCAACACTAATTAATACAACAATTACGTCCAGCCCCTCCCGGTAAGTATAACTGAACAATACTTGAGTTGGGAGGGACATGGGATGATGATGATGATGATGTACTTTTGACGTATTGAAACGACACCTACTTACACAAGTATTAACATAATATCAATAACACAAAAGAAAAAAAACACACTGTAAAATGTTAGGTAAAACTAATTTAAGAAAACACAATATCAGTGACAACTTACATTGACATTTGCAAAAACAATTCGTCGCAAATTGAATCTTGCGGCCTTCGTAATAAAGAACACGTCTATGATTCTTCAACTTGTTTGTTTTGATACTGTATCTCGAGGGTAATGATAATGGTCGCCTCTCTAAGAGGATAACCTTTCCTATTGATAATTTATCTATGCATTTGGTTTGGAAAAAGAAAAACTGTAGATTATCCTGTAAATTGTAGTGTAACAACTTTTTTTTTTATACAACCGCGATTAATGAAAGTACTACTACGATAACGCGATTAATGAAAGTACTACTATAATACGATAAGTTAACAATATCTTGTGATCCAATATACCGCAATGTCTCAAGTCAAAAATCTTTGACCAGTGTGTGTTGCCAGTGATGACTTATGACACTGAGACGTGGCCGCTAACGATTGGCCTCATAAAGAAGCTCAAAGCCACTCAGAGGGCGATGGAGAAGGCTATGATTGGAGTTTCTCTGCGGGATCGCATTAGACCCAAGCAACAAAATTATCCTATAGTGCACGCTTTATAGGCCTACAGCACTAATAGCGGTGTCTTATTAGTTCTAGAATTTGCTGCCCCGCTTATTATAGCATGCACGGAGTCTATTTATTCTTGTAGGACATCCTTCCTTATAAGTTAATTTATAACCGCTTATAGACCCAAATTAACAGCACAGTATAAGCTGAGATGTCCTATAAAAGTACTGCGAAGGTGTAAACACGCTTGAGTATACTTGCTCTGGTAAGCTATACTTATAAATGCCTACAAGAATAATTATAAGTCCATTGTAAGCAAAGTATGCTTATAAGAGTATCAATAAGAACTAAATGTACTGGAAACCATTTGCACTTATTACTTGAGTTTATAAGGGTTTATAAGTTCACAATGTGGATCAATAATAAGTAAATTAGTTCTATAACGGCTTATTCCAAGAGTTCTATACTACTAGATAGAGTTCTAGATACTTGGTTCTATTGTGGATATGTCGAACGCTGTTATAATCTTAACACGATTATAAGAGTTCCGTGTAATATAATTACTATTCAAAATTGTCTTCGTGAAGTCCAGTAAAAGTGTACAATTGCTTTTAATGGTCGCAGTAATACTGTTATAGTCTCATCGCAGCTATTTTTTTGTGTCGTGCGTGGCTCGTGGCTATAAATTTTAGGCAAAGAAGGTATCGTAGAAGTTAGCGAGGGTTCCGGACAAAATAGTAAATTTGTAAATTGTACACAAAATGTTAATATTGATAGTTCTGGACAAAACAACATCGATGTCCATAAGCACTACCATGATAGATTCAAAGGATGACACATAAACAGTGATCGGAACTCTGGGTGCAGAACTTTGGCAAAGCTTGTAAAGCTGACATTAAGGAGAATTTACAACCAAGAAAAATAAGAATATTATTGGCAGATTAGTGTTCAATTTAATTCTATATCGAAATCTCAGATTTTCAGTAGTTTATTAATATTTTCATGTCTGTAAGCACTGTTTCATGCCCGCTTGGCAAGTTTTGTTAGGGTTTTGCACCCATAGTTCCGATCACTGCACATAAACCTAAAAATATTAAAAATACAACCCATACCCAACATCATCTACACATGGCGAAATATTAAACCTGATACAAAATATGTGCACAGCTCTCAATAAAAAAAAATTGTTCTAAAAGACTGCAACAGATGGCGTTCGTAAATAATTAAGTAGGTACATTATCGAGTTCGAGTTTTTTATTACAAAGAAATAGGTAGTTATTTGAAAAAGAATCAATAAAATTCCTTAATGACCATAATAATATTTATCACGTTTTGAAGTAATTTTCGGTGCAATTTTATGTTTAAACTTCATATTTTCTTATTGAAGGTTTTTCAACAGGCGAAGTGTCGCTGGATGGCTTTAGTATCGTGAGGTCCATTTAACGTTCAGTCTTGCTTGCGATTGGCTCATTTAGTTATTTAACCAGTCACGAGCGCGACGCAAATGTCAAACAGACCTCACGATACTAACGCCGTCTGGCGATGTTTCGCCTGTCGAAAAACCCTCATAACAACACTACCGTTAATACATCTTTGGCCACTTCATTATTTTTAAATGCCATCTATCGATCACTAAGGAGCTATTTTATTTTTAAATCGTAGCCGAAAATCCCCCATTTCAAAAATCGTTTGGTCCTTAAAATAATTATGGAACCCTAATTCCTAACAGTATGGCGATGGTTTGGTTCTAATGCAAACCATTTTAAAACCAAGAACGTCTATAAAAGTTCTGTAATGAACTTAGGAAGGCTAATTGTAAAAAATGGCAACTTTTCATTGTATGCTTTATTAAAATGAATATTATTTTCAAATACAACTTATTATATACACTAATTTCAAGAAGCGAGTAAAAATTTAGATATAAAACATAATAAACTTCATCGAAAATACTCGTTTGCCACACAAACACAAGTAACACGTTTACTGTTATGCCATACTGTAGATAATACATTATTAAGGAAAAATAACTTTCCTTTTTATCAAATATCAAATACTTATTTGTATATTTTTTTCAATATGCGCTCCAACGACCACGTTTACTTTATAATTCCCAACTGTTTTTGAAAGAGCTTGTAACAGAAGCAAGGAGTACGTTAAAGTCGTGTGTGGTTCTGTAAGACGCTAATAGTTGACTTCGCGGGGAGCAGTTAGTTCTGCGTAGTTCGACTATAGGGATATTAGTGGTCTAAGTGGTAGCCACCAAATCTCTTATGGGTGTCTTAGAAGAAAAAGTATGCCTATAAATTGGGCCCTTTTCCGTTGTTATAAGACCTTACTATCCCGTTATAGTCCTGATAAAACGGTGGTTCCAGGATAATTATAAAACCAATTTTTGCTGCTTGGGGAAATGCTGAAATAAACTCTAAAGTCACGGACATAGCTCGAAGAATCGCTAGACTTAAGTGGCAGTGGGCAGGCCACATCGCTCGTAGAACTGACGGCGCAGCTGGCGTGGACCGGAAGACGCAGGGTAGGTAGGCCTCCAACAAGATGGAGCGACGACCTGATGAAGGTGGCGGAAACGCATTGGATGCGGATGGCTCAGAGCCGATCTGTTTGGCGAGCCTTGGGGGAGGCCTATGTTCAGCAGTGGACGTCTTTTGGCTGAAATGATGATGATGATGAGGCATTTTTACTGACGCGGCAGGACTCCAACAAGATGGTTAAGGTTGCGGGAACGCATTGGATGCGGATGGCGAAGGACCGATATGTTTAAAAGCCGAGCCTGCATTGCACGGTGTCGACAGAAGAGCCCTAGCCCGGGGCGGCCAGTGGGCGTCGCGGTGTCTCTTCATGCTCCCGTGGCTTTTACAATGGCGACGAGGGACTTGGACATACCCTCTGTTTCCCCGAACAGAAACGAATGGATAACGCGCATTTTCCGCACCATAAAGAAAGGAGGGATCTGTTTGGCGAGCTTTGGGGAGGCCTATGTTCAGCAGCGGACGTCTTTTGGCTGAATGATGATAATGATTTAGGCTATAATAAGCACTTAACGACTGTTGAAGAACCTACCACCCGTTCAGAAAAACCCGATTGAGAAAAATCCGGCAAGAAACTCAACAAGGTATTTTTTTTCAAACTGATCTAACAATATTTCATACTAAATACAAACTGAAATATAGATGCACAGAAAAAACCCCAGAAAAAAGACCAATGCTGGGAATCGAACCCAGGTCCTCAGCATTCCGTGCCGTGTGCCATACTCCTACACCACCACTGGTCTAGAGATTAGACACGAATCTTTCCTATACATCATACATTTCAGTCTGCTAAATCATCACCTTATGCAGTGACAAGCGCTCATCTATGTTACACCCTCTATCGAGAGATTTTAACACTCCTTCGGAACTAACCGCTCACCTGGACAAGAGATGGCGCTACTGTGCAACTTTAAACAAGTTAGCTTAGCTATGAAGTATCTTTTTGTATTTATTTTTTTCAACTTCATTTTTTATTTTTTTCTATATTTCAGTTTGTATTTAGTATGAAATATATAATTTCACGGGATGACTGTAAAAGTAATAAAAAATGAAGTTGAAAAAAAAAAAAAAAAATACAAAAAGATACTTCATAGCTAAGCTAACTTGATCTAACAATTTTATTAAATAACATTCTACATCTAAAGTATTTACCGCAACTAACTTTGTTAACATAATAAATGGTTCATTCTCTGGTCGCACGTTTTTTCGTGTTCACAACTTCAAGTAGTTGTAAAACTTAATTTTAACAGATAACCTTATAATTAAAATACCTCATAGTTTACACTTTGTTATCAGCTCTTTTGTTGGCTGCGGAAGGGATCTTAGACACTTACTTTATTTTCATGAGACCAAATTGCTTAAGCGGTTTTTAAATTTTTAGTATGAAAACACGACGGGATGTTTATACTGCTTACGCAGACATCCTGTATAAATGGTTTTCTTAAAAATAAATCCCACCAAAAACATAAATGTAAAAATGTTAGCCAAGTTCAACACTAAAAATATGCTTGGTTGTGGACTTCACCGACAAATGGATTGAGATGTAAATGGGTGCCAAATTCTGCAGACCAGGTAATACTGAAATATATTTGTAAGAATAAATAACATCCTAAACAAATATAACACTCTTTTTCTTTGGTATTTCTACTGCAACAGTGTTTTATATTTATAAACCTAAATTCTTAAATTTATCTATCGAATAATTACTACAAAGTAGATAACTTACGTTAAACTGAAACTTAACATTTGACTTGGCTACTTTTCACATACAAATCGTCTTTATATTTGGATAGTTAACAGAACTTATCTTCTACATTCGATTTGCTAGTAAAAACTAGCTAAGTCAAATATTTAGCTTCAGTTTAACATAAGTTATCTACTTTGTAGTATCAATAAATAAACCAAATTTGGTGTGTTTGTGTTAAATAAATTATGAGTTATGAAAGAGTCAAAAGCGGCTCCAAATGGTTCGTGTAATATTACACACGGCGCTGTTTTGCCAGTTCCTTTTGCTGGAACTTGGCTTGACGCGCTGCCGCGTGTCTAGATTACATTTTTGTGAATACAAACATACTTAAACAAAGTGCGGTTCCTCTATTAAAAGTATTAAGGCAATATAAAGTTGGTATTTTTTATCTGAATTAAAGTATTTGTGGTGTTTGTCAATTTTATGACAGCTACGTGTTTTATGATTTTATTTCACTAGCATGAACAAAATTATTTTAGTCAAACATAAGGTAAATGTACCAATGCTCGAGACTTTAGACATCACATTTAGGGAGATTTTACCATAAGAATAAATAATAACAGAGTAGAAGGGAATCTCTTTTGACTGCGTCCAAAACGCCGCCATTTATATACCTACTTCCCCCTTCACGTCGTTACACCCCTCTGACGTCCAGGCGTGTTGCTAGGGTTGCTTAATGTTAAATATTACTTACTCTTAAGATAATATTGCTAAAATATTAAGTTATTATTTACTTTGAAATCATTATTTTATTCTAGTTTTACAAAATATGAGATTTATAAATCATTAGGTACAGTCAAGGAATTTAATTGTTAGGCCACTTGCCACTGTTAGTATTTTAGCCGTGTAATGCAAATCAGCATAGCAGTATAAGCGGCTTCACCCGATTTGCATTACACGGCTAAAATGCGAACAGTGGCAAGTGGCCTAACAATTAAAATCCTTGACTGTACGTACCTACATATTATAGATAGGTAGGTACTTCTAAGTAAGAATTTATTACAAGTGCCATACCAAAAGAAGCCATTTAAGGTGATTTAGCATCGTTTTTGAATTGTTTATACACCCAAATACACCACAATAACTTGACGTCATTAATTGTTATTTGTTTCCAATAAAACGAACGCGCAAACAGTTAACAGCCAAAGGCGCGTGCGGCGACGCCGGCCGTGACACCCTGACTGAGTTTTCTCTTAGAGAGTACTCTAATATCGTGACCTTGAGTCCGGCCGGAGCGGGAGTTTCCCTTCTACTCTGTTATTATTTATTCTTATGATTGTACTTTGTTTTGTGGCAATAATTTATAAATTCCGTTTCGTTCCGTTCCGTTCTATTCTATTCTATTATAAAAAAAAACTCTAGTAGTCGAGAATCTAGATCATAATCATCATCATCACCCTATCCTATAATACGTTCCACTGCAGGCAGTGCCCTCTCAGAATGAGAGGGCTTGGGCCGTAGTTCCCACGCGGGCCCACTGCAAATTGGGAAATTCATGTGCACTATTGAATTTCTTCGCTGGTGTGTAGGTTTCTTCACGACTGGTACTAATCTAGAAGTCTGCCAAGTAATATTAGATAATTACACTTTTGAAATGTTTTTGTGATCGGAACATACACAAGCGAGTTCAAATAGTCGGGATCCATTAAAAATCGTGACTGGCTCAAAAAATTCCAGTAAACATTTCATTGGTTTAGTTCAGTGGTTCTTAACCTTTTTAGATGGCGACCCAAACTATATATTTGGAGCCCGCGACTCTATCATCATTGCTTATAGTATACGTCCCACTGTATTGTTTTTCTGTATTGTTTTCTTTTTCGCGTACGATAAAGAGTCATTGTATTGTACAATTTATAAGATACAGCCCTGCGACGGACAGACAGTAACTACATCAATAGGGTTCTGTTTGTTACTTTTCGACTACGGAACCCTAATAATTGCACCGTGGACTTCACTTACATTGCAAGAGCACTTGCCAATATTTCACGTCTGAAAACTCAGGAGTTTTTGAGTCGTTCGACTCAAACCCCCGGGAATGTTAGAGTAAAAAAAGTATAATAATGCAATCTTTTTCGCTGACTTTACTTTTTGTTGACTTTACTTGCATTGTCATTCAACTTACATAATTATACCAAATTTCAAGTATATCCGACCACTGGAAGTGGGTCAAATTCAACTTCCAAGATTTGACCCGTACATACAAACTTACATACATTGCAAGTTAATAAAAAGCATATCTAAAAAGAGATCTAGCTGTGTATTTCCCGGTTTTGTAGTCATTAAACATATTTCTTAACCACTCAGACAGAAGTAAAAAACGTTAAACAAAAAAAAAGAACTTCAAGATAACAAATGCTTTTGAACAAGCTGGCAATGTATTCGAAATTGATAATTTAATGATGTTAACTGTTTTAAAAAACCTGTTTAGATTAAAAAGTGGCAACTACTTAGTGCATTGCAGGAACACGATGAAAGCTTAAAGTTCCATCTTACAGACTAGGTAAGCCCAAAAAGTCGTTTTTGGGAATTCGCACTCATTTTAACTATAAAATTAAAATTAAAATAGCATGTTTACATGTAATATAAATTTCGGTGAAACAACTAACTAGACGAATGTTTAGGTCATATCAACATCTAATTTTAAGTGTAATTAAAATCAAATCTTATTTATTTATCCAAACATACAATAAAATTATACCTTATCAAACGCTTAAATTAAACTACATAACTAAGTGAAATTCACTTATAAATATAGTTTTTATACAGTTATAATACAATTGTGTTACGGTTGTAACTACAGTTAATAGAACGTGGCTCAAAGTCATTTTGTCAAGTTTTTTTTCCGGTTTTTTATATTATATTATAACCCTACCGTGACGTCGTGTTTAGTTATTAAAAACTGTAGACTGTTACTATGTTAAAAATATTTAATAGAAAGGTTGTTACAGTATTTAATACAACCGTTACATAAAAGAACTTTTTAGTGTCGTGTACCGTCATTAGGAACGAGGAAGTCGTAATTGGAATATTATAATTAACATGATGTATGTAAAACTTGTAGAAATGCAATAAATACGATGATTTTTAATCGGTGATCAAAAACCAGTTTTTCTAGGTCAGTATTCGGAAGGGATCCTAATTCTCTCAGATGTAGGATGCCCGTGGAGTAGGTGCATGAAGTTAGTTTTTCAATGATATTTGTATTTTAATTATACTTGATTGTTTGAGACCTCATCTATTAAATTTCATTTTGACCAGAGATTAATTTTTCATGTCCGTCACCAATTGAAAATCACCGTGTATATTTAAATTTAAATTAAAATTTATCTAATTCTTGTGGGAAAAGGAGGTCTGCATCGTAGGCTAAACCGCGAATTGTAGCTAGTGAGACAAATAAAATTGTATCTCAAATCCCGTTCCTTCGGAATCAAACAAGAAATTCATAGCCAGTCAAAATTCAAAGCCAACGTGTGTTTACTTTTAGGCTATAAGAAGGTTGAAAGAATCTACCACTGGTCTGATAAAACCCTGTTAAGAAGAATCCGTCAAAAAACTCAAGAAGCTTATTTAGGTTTTGTTGCGAACCACACTTTCCGCTGGCGTTCGTGTCATCACAATGTGTTGTTTGTTTTTTTTTTGTGTTTAGTTTTTAAATGGGTCCACTGAAAAACAGCGTTGCGGCTTGCCGCAACATTGTGCTGAGTGGGGCCCAATTTATACTATTCGATGATTTTTTTAATTTGTATCTTTTCCTGTCAACTGTATTTCCTGTGTATCATCGATCGAATATGTGTAAATAAACATCTCTCTCTCTCTCTCTCTCTCTCTTATCATCATTTCAGCCGAAAGCCGTCCACTGCTGAACATAGGCCTCCCCCAAGGCTCGCCAAACAGAACCCGCAACCTTAACCAGGTCGTCGCTCCATCTTGTTGGAAGCCTACCTACACTGCATCAACAGAGTATATTTTTAACCGACTTCAAAAAAGGAGGAGGTTCTCAATTCGGTTGTATGTTATTTTTTTTTTTTTTTTTTTTTAACTTGTGTTACCTCAGAACTCCGTCATTTATGAACCGATTTGGAAAATTTTTTCGTTGTTTGAAAGCACATGCTTCAAGGTTGGTCCCGTTGTTACCAAAATCCAGTTCTGATGATGGGAACTATGAGGAATTGAAGAAACTCCTCAAAAATTCAAGAGAAACGTATAGCGATTTTAGTATTTTCGGTGACAAGTCGAGCATTTGCATTCAGAAAGTATCATGGAACTCTGTAATAAAACGACATAACCCTGTCGAGTTTTAAAAATAGAATTTTCAACATAAACTTATTTCGAAGTCAAACTGATGATTTTATCCTACGCATCTATTTTATACAGAAACAACTAAAACGCAAAAAATAAAAAAATTTAAATAAAAAATAAAACCTCCTTCAAAAAACATCCAAAAAACTATGAAATAATAATTGAACCGAACCGACCACAATAAGCATGAAAATATCTTTCTTCTAATCTGTTTTAAGTCGGTGCCTCAGCACGAGCCAGCAGGAGTGTAGAAGCATAGTAGGTATGTAGGTAAGTTAGATTACTAGGTCCACTCCTGCTGACTCGAGCTGAGGCACCGACTTCAAACAGATTAGAAGAAAGATATTTTCATGCTTATTGTGGTCGGTTCGGTTCAATTATTATTTCATAGTTTTTGGATGTTTTTTGAAGGAGGTTTTATTTTTTATTTAAAAATAGATCTAATCCGGTTTAGGAACACCAGTCCACAAAGGCAAAACTAGGGTAAACGTTATTCATGCAGCTCGTAAATTTCAAAAACGAGTTTGCCTAATAAACTGTTTGCTTCTTGGCAAGAATGGCTTGGAACTAGCGTTTTCCTTATATCAATGTCTCATACGAGAGGAAAGTGAAGTTTTTTTATTCAATTTAATTATAAACCAAGGCCGACGCAGGTAGCGAAAGAAAACGGGTTTAGACATTGCAAAAAATAAAACGTGACAAGAGATTGTTCTTAAAAATCAAGTTAAGCTGTCGCAAATAAGCTTGTTATAGCTAGATCTTTTGAATGAGTCTTCGCTCGCGCGATACAGGGGGGCCGAGAGAGGTGCGGGCGGCGAACGTGTCTCGTGTGCCTGCCGCCCTTTGTCGTCATACCTCCAGCCCCCGTACCGCGTAGGCGAGGACTCGTTTAGACGGTTTAGTTATAATGGATTAATTACAAAACAAATCATTATCATCATCATCCAGCCTATATGTATACCTATGTCCTACTACAGGACACAGGCCTCAGGCTGAGAGGGCTTGGAACGTAGTTCTCACGCGGGCCCAGTGCGGATTGGGAACTTCATACACACCATTGAATTTCTACGTAGATGTTATGCAGGTTTCCTCACGATTTTTTCCTTCACAGTAAAGCTAAAGGTAAATTTGAAAATGTAATCTCGCACATAAATTCCGAAAAACAGGTGCGTGCCGGGATTTGAACCCTTCTGCTTAAGAGGCTATGGCAAAACCGCTCGATCCCACGGATAAAAAAAAAATATTTTGGTATCGAACTCGTCCGAAACGGCTAGACCGATTTTTGTGAAACTTTTTGTCTATATTTTTGTATACGTGTATTCGGTAGATCTGAGAATATGTCGCAGGCAATTTTAGTACACACACACACACAGCAAAATCATCGTCACAGCTAGTAAATAAATAAATAAATATTAGGGGACAATCTTACACAAATCGACCTACCTAGTCCCAAACTAAGCAAAGCTTGTACTATGGGTACTAGACGACGATAAACATACTTATATAGATAAATAAATACTTAAATTACATAGAAAACATCCATAACTCAGGAACAAAATATATTCGTGCTCATCACACAAATAAATCCCCTTAGCCGGGATTCGAACCCAGGACCTCTTGCTTCGTTGGCAGGGTCACTACCAACTAGACTAAAGCAGCTGTAAAAATTCGATCGTAAATTTATAATTATCTTACAACAAAAAAAAAATTTTTCTAAATACATTTTTTTAGAATCAACACGACTCCACAGCTCCTCTGTTCCAAACAAGGCGCACCGATACAGTTCCAAGCGAACAGAAGTGGTATCGCCCGAGTGACTGACACCCGCGTTATAGGATTATGATACTGCTATCAGAACTACGTAACTGAACGTAGGCGGTTTTGTTGTGGGTCCTATTTGGCTTGGTGTTACACTTTTAAGATATGGGTGTGGTGACAAAAGAAAATATAAGACCTAGTAAGTTTATATATTTTATTTTTTATTTTTAAAACTGACCACCAATTAAGCTTGATGGTAGCAGATGAGGCCGGAGAAAGAAATCACTAATTAAGTAACAGCCATACATTATTTTAATGGTATTTTCAGAAAAATGTGTACATTTTTTTAAATAAGGTATTTATGCGGTTTTCTCATTCAAAAGCAAGAGTACAATTAATTTTCATAAAAAGTGTTCTTATTTTTTGCGTCAGTTTTGTGGCAGTTTTTAGGGTACGGGACCCTATTACTGAGGCTCTGCTGTCCGTCCGTATGGCCATCTGTCCGTCTGTCACCAGGCTGTATCTCTCAAACCGTCATAGCTAGATTGTTGAAATTTTCACACATGATGTATTTTGGTTGCCGCTATAACAACAAATACTAAAAAATAGAATAAAATAAATATTTAACTGGGCTCCCATACAACAAACGTGATTTTTTTGCTCGTTTTTGCTCGATATTGATAACAACAACGGGTAAGTAGACGCTTGAAATATATATAACCTATAGAAGTTTTACTTAAAAAACCCCCGATTTTGAAACATTCTTCCGCTCCGCTCCGCTCCTATTGGTGTTAAATTGATGATATATAGCCTATAGGTAGTCTTCCTCGATAAATGGGCTATCTAACACTGAAAAAGTTTTTCAAATCGGAGCAGTAGTTCCTGAGATTAGCGCGTTCAACCAAACAAACAAACAATATTTTTCATACTAAATACAAACAGAAATATAGATGCACAGAAAAAACCCCAGAAAAAAGACCAATGCTGGGAATCGAACCCAGGTCCTCAGCATTCCGTGCTGCGTACTAAACCCCTTCACCACCACTGGTCTAGAGATTAGACACGGTTAGACGTCCTGGGTTCGATTCCCAGCATTGGTCTTTTTTCTGGGGTTTTTTTCTGTGCATCTATATTTTCAGTTTGTATTTAGTATGAAAAATATGGTTTCACGGGATGACCGTAAAAGTAATAAAAAAAAGAAGTTGAAAAAAAAATACAATAAGATAATTCATACCAAACTTGTAAACAAACAATAGTTATTTGTGCATCACGAATCACGAGTAAGCGAAGGATTCTACCTAAGTTAGAATCCTGAGTGCGCGAGTGATTCAAATACACGAGATGCAAAAAAACTTTGGTCTCGTGTGACACATACAACTTTTCACCTCAGCAGCGGGAACATAATAAATTGTTAAAGGTATATAAACGTCGTCTTTTTGTCTTTGTTGTGGTTTTCAACATTGAGTAAATACTCCATAATTGTACCTATACAACAACATGTATAACAATACAGTATCCGAAAAAGTGTTGCACCCTTTGCTAATCTCTATTGCTTAAAAATATCATAAGCTTTTAAATATTTTTCGCGAGACTTTTCAAGTAAGAAACTTAACTCTGCATTTTATATTATTACTGCCTTAATTCGTCTGGTGTTCAATTGTTGACTTCGTCACTGGACTCACTTATATCATAATTCAAAAATGTATTAAATAAGTACTTATTACCAAGGATAATATAGACTGGATTGGCAGTCGCCATAGTACAGATCGGCCGCGGTTTTTGTAGTTCGATTATTAAATCTAGATGGGGAAATATAGCCAGAGGCTTTGAAGGCAAAACAATAGGACTACAGATATTTCATATCACTGCAAATGTATTATTATGCAATATATTTGAAAAATAATACATTTTGTAGTAATATGAAACATCTGTAGTCCTATTGTTTTGCCTTCAAAGCCTCTGGCTATATTTCAGCGCCATCTAGATTTAATAATCGAACTACAAAAACCGCGGCCGATCCGTACTATGGCGACTGCCAATCCTGTCTATATCATCCTTGGTGGTGGTGATAGTTGGGTTTATGTGATTGTGTGTGTTCGAACAGTGTGGAGGTGGAGAAACTGCATGAACACACATTTCTTGCATAAACGTAATAAGCGTATAATTTATATACCTACTATACAACTAGCCTTCCGTCCGCAGCATCACCCGCGATAAATTAATTTTCCCGTAGGAAAAAGTATTTTCCCGCGGTAAAAAGAAGCCTTTGTCACTCAGTAATAATGTAGCTTTCTAACGGCATAAGAATTTTTGAAATCAATCTAGTTGTTTTTGAATTTATTCGTTACATACACAAATATATATATTTAAATCTTTCCTCTTTATAATATTAGTGTAGACTATATAGGAAAGACAGGCCTCCTCTCAGAATAAGAAGGCTTGGGCCGTAGTTCCCACGCGGGCCCAGTGCCGATTGGGAAATTCACACACACCATTGAATTTCTTCGCAGGTTTATGCAGGTTTCCTCACGATGTTTCCCTTCAACCGTAAAGCTCATGGTAAATTAAAAATGTAATTTCGCACATAAATTACAAAAACTCAGAGGTGCGAGCCGGGATTTGATCCCACAACCCTCTGCTTGCAAAACCATAGGTAAAACCACTAGGCCACCACGGCTTTTTATCATCAACTGACTAAAATTCTATGGTTCTAAGGAATCTTTTTTTTCCAGAGGGTCTAGGCGTGAGACATGCGCAGACGCTGCTACTCTTCCTGGCGATGTTGCTGGCCTTCACTATGCGAGTCAACATGAGTATGGCCATAGTCAGCATGACCGACGAAAACAGCGATGACGTGAGTAACATAGCACACTAAGAGATAGTTTGGAATTAATCATCATCATCATTCATCATCATCATTTCAGCCGTAGGACGTCCACTGCTGGACATAGGCCTCCCTCATTGACGCCCAATCATTACGGTTGGAAACGACTTGCATCCACCCTGAACCTGCGGCCTTCACCAAATCGTCCGTCCATCTCGTTGGTGGACATCCCACGCTGCGCTTGCCAGTCCGTTGTCTCCATTCGAGAACTTTCTGCTTAAACAACAATTAGAAATTTAAAAACCCCAAAGCAATTTGGTCGCACATGTTTAATTAAAAAGTACCTGGGCGACCGAGCTCTGCTCGGGCAGAAACTCGGTACCAAGCGTTTTCCCAGAGATAAGACCAAGCTAGATCAATTTTCCATCCCCGAAAACCCCCAAATACCAAATTTCATCGAAATCGTTGGAACCGTTTCCGAGATCCTGATTATATACACCGGAGGGGTGGGGGGTGGGGGGGGGGGGGTTGAGAGGGGGGAGGGGATGCGGGAGAGGGAGCGCGGGGGCATTAAAGGGGGGATGAAATTTTCATTGATTTTGCCGTAGGATGCACCGTTTTCAAGATATTTGACAAAAACACCGGAGGGGGTGGAGCGGTGAGTCACGTTAAACTATCGTCCGTAAACCGACTTTACAGACAACCGGCTTTTCCTGTTCTGTGTGCTCCCAATAGGGAACGTGCACATAGACGGTGCTGCCAACTGGTGCCATAAGGGTGCCATCAATTTGAATGTTTTACCTTGATAAGTTTGTTTTACTGTCCGCATAGTGTCTCTTCTGTCGCATTAGTGCTGCCGCCTACAGTTACTGCACGTTCCCTATAATACTTTTTCTAACAAAAAAGTAACTTTTTCTTGCAAAAAAATAACTTTTTCTCACAAAAAAGTAACTTTTTCTCACAAAAGAAGAAACTTGACGTTTTCTCATAAAAAATAAACTTAAAAAAAAAACTAAAAATCTTGAAAAAAACGTGGTATCGAACCGAGGTCGGCTGGATCCGCGACCACCCGATTTCTAATGTGCCATTATGATCTGCTCGAAGTCGAAAAAATTTAGCTTTATATTCTAATGCAAACTAAAATAGCCGGAAAACACGAGTAAAAGCGATTTTCTGAAAATGAAACATAGCTAGATCAGTTTTTCATCCCCGAAAACCCCCACATACCAAATTTCATCGAAATCGTTGGAGCCGTTTCCGAGATCCTGATTATATATATATATACAAGAATTGCTCGTTTAAAGGTATTAGATAAAGTAAATGGCCATAATGCATGTAAGATTCCTTCCGCAGCTAACAAATTAAAAGAGCTGATAACTTTGAAACGGCTCAACAAATTTTGATGAAACATGTCTAAGAATCATCACCATGAAAACTGCTTTCAAATAAAAAAACTGCATTCAAATCGGTTCACCCATTTAAGAGCTATAATGCCACAGCAGTCACACACGCGCACACATAGCGGTTAAACTAATAACACCCCTCTTTTTCCGTGGTTAAAGAAGATGATTTCTAATTACGTTGTCATTATAAAATGCCTCCTTGATAAGGAATCGATGACGATGGACTCAATTTTCACACTACGAAAATCATATACTTAAAAGGTTTTAACTAACTAATTCTTCAAATATCCATGCCACAAGTAGGTAAATTCGATCACTAGAGGATTTCGATAAATGGTTGGCAAATTTTAAGTCTTTTAAGTATTTGGAATATTAGAACTGTCACTTAGTTTGACACTCAAGTGACTCAGACCGGGAGGTATACTTATCCCACTTGTATTGTCAATAGTTTCAATGAAAGGATTACCGTATCGTAGATATTGAGACGAGAACGTCATCAACCAAACATACGAGTAGGTTGACAAAAGGAGTTTTAGGCTGCGTTTCAACCAGAGATGTGCGAGGATGCGTTGCGAGGGATGTGTTTGTCATGAACCAATAGAAACACTTCATTCACTTAGGACCCTTTGAAATGAAATGAAATATTTTATATGCAGAAACAGTAACATAAATACATTGTCAGTGGGCCCCAAACTAGGCATTGCCTGTATCTTGGGCGCCCTGAAGAGTTGGTATTCCAAACAGAAACGAAATTAGAGTGCATAGTGCTTTAAAAGGTATATTAACAGTTATAGAGAAGAGGAAGAAAAATAAGCAGAAATAATAATAATAATCTATACATATAATAAATCTGTAACAAGTCGGTGTCTGTACATTGAAGATATTTGAGAAAAACTGTCACTAGGGCTATTTATTAGCGCAATAGAACCCAAAACAATGATTTTTAGAATTATTGTCTGTTTGTCTGTGCGTTTGTGCGCGCTAATCTCAGAAACGGCTTAACCTAGAAGGATGCGGTTTTCATTGATATGTTGGTATTTTCTTGGATTAACATTTAGTGTTTGTTTCATTTGAATCGGTTGACAAATAAGAAAGATACGATACTTTCATTGTTAGATAGCCCATTTATCGAGGAAGCTGGGAGTACGGTGGTGAATGTGAACGCGGGTGTGCGGGGGAGGTTCAGTGGGGGGTTGGGGTTGGGAGGGGAGTGCGGGGTTGTGGGGGGTTGGGGGTGCGGGGGGGGTTAATTTTTTTATATCGAGGAACTAAAGAAGAGCCATAATTGATGAAAAAGCAAATTGGATAAAATAAATTGTTTGGGTAAAATAAAAATTCCACGCGGACGGAGTCGCGGGCAAAAGCTAGTAATAACTATAACCCTCATCCCAACTAATTGCATTGTGTGTGTGTGTGTATTTATAATTAAGTGTTTCTATTGGTTCATGACAAACACATCCCTCGCAACGCATCCTCGCACAGCTCCGGTGGATACGCAAGCCTTACGCAGTTTTAGAGTCTTAAGTTTGTAATTTGGTATGGTGGTTCGATATGCTGGCAGACAAAATACAATACTCTTCTTTGTTTAATTTAAGATCTGAGTTAACGGTCAAATTGGTTTCTCAGTATTTCGAACACAAATTTACTAAAAATACCTACATGTACGGTTATTATCGGTATTTATTATAGAAGTTAACACAATATAAAATAGTTTCGTTGTTTCATTTAAAAACGTGTGCAAATTTTACCATTAAGTTTTAAATGTTAAAAAAATTAAAGGAGTATAGTGGCAACTAATTAAGAGGATCTACAAAAATTGCTGGATCGTATAGATTTTGTAATCTCTAATTATAGATTAAACATCAATATAAAAAAATTGACGACTGTGGGAAAAGTCGTCGTAATCGGAGACACATTGCTTGAAGTTGTTGACGACTATATCTACCTGGGACATACAATCCAATTGGGTACCTAGATTCAACTTCGAGAAAAAAGTCAATCGACGAATTAAACTCGGCTGGGCAGCGTTCGGGAAGCTCTGCAATATTTTCTTATCCAATATACCGCAGTGTCTCAAGTCAAATGTCTTTGAACATTGAGTGTTACCAGTGATGGCTTATGGCACTGAGATGTGGCCGCTAACGATGGGCCTCATAAGAATGCTCAAAGTCACTTAGAGGGCGATTGAGAGGGCTATGCTCGGAGTTTCTCGGATAGGGCCGAAAGGTTCTCGAGTGGCGTCCGCGGACCGGAAGACGCAGTGTAGGTAGGCCTCCAACAAGAAGGAGCGACGACCTGGTTAAAGTTGCGGGATTGCTTTGGATGCGGATGGCACGGGAACGATGATCTGTTTGGCGAGCCCTAAAGGAGACCTTGTATGTATAAATGATGACGATGGGAAAAGTACAAGTCTCGATAGCAAGCCTGATGCCAGAAATATTTATTAGTTTTGCAAGTTCATATCCATTGAAGAGAAGTCAATTTTATGCAATTCAATTGGTGGATTTAAATCACGCTCACTTCTCTGCTATCTCGCTCTACACCAGTCGACAGGCGTACATACAGACAGACAGGCGCAGAGACTTTGTTTCATACTATGTAGAAAGATTATTTCCGTTGATAAGGAGGTTAACTGACGGAAAATGCCTTTGGCATTTAACGACACTCGTAAAACGTGAGAAGGCAATGACATTACAATTAAAGTTTGATAAATTTAACCGTATCTTCTTGCAATAAATAACACATGATAAATTTTAAAATTATAAAAATACTAACTAATGCTTGCGACTTCGCCCCCGCTGAAGTAAACTTAAACGTGTTTCCCCGTGGGAACGAGATATTTTCCCGTGGTAAAAAGTAGCCTATGTCACTCTCCAGCCCTTCGACAAAAAATCACGGCAATCCGGTGCTCAGTTTCGTCGTGAAAGAAGGACAAACAAACAAACAAATATACTTTCAGATTTATAATATTATAGATAGATAAGTTGTAACTTGTACTTTTGGCCCTTTTTGAAATAATTATACATAAACATTTAGAATATTAAATTTTGGCCTGAAAAAAGGTTTCGGTAATATTTTTAAAGTACAATTTTAGTTCGGACAGCGCCATCTGTTGATTGCATACAAAGTTAACGCGTCATCTTGGTAAAAGTATTTACCTCAACCTTACTTCAACGACCTTAGTCAGCGCCATCTATCCTTATTTAATAATCAACTATTACCCCAGGTAACGCATCATCATCATCATTTCAACCGAAAGACGTCCACTGCTGATCATAGGCTTCCCCCAAGGCTCGCCAAACAGATCGGCCCTGCGCCATCCGCATCCAATGCGTTCCCGCTACCTTCACCAGGTCGTCGCTCCATCTTTTTGGAGGCCTGCACACTGCACGCATAATTACCGCTCAATCCAAACCTCTGTACAGCAAACTTACAAGTTTACCACTGACAGATGGTTTGCCTTCATTTCTTATTCAACTTTAACGACCTACAAATAAAGCCAATTTTAGAATACTGTTACTCACGTTTGCAGATTTTGTAATAGCTACTTTATTTGTATGGTGTTAAAGTTGGAAATAAAATGAAGGCAAGCCAGTAGCATCTGTCAGTAGTAAACTAAAAGTAAACGTATTGTGCGAATTTAATGATTTTAAAAACAGAGATGCTATTAACAGTTTTAATGATTATTACGATAGCTACGTTTATGTAAAAAATGCGTGTTCATGCAGTTCCTGCACCTCCACACTGTATACACGCACAAATCACACAAACCGACTACTCTTTGGGTACGGTACACTAAAAACAATTATATTGAAAAGATTATTAAAATTTTCAACGATAACAAACCTTATTGCTATTGCAAGAACTGAACTATGCATGCAAGGGTTTAGAATGCAAATTTCATCATGCTATGTATGACATTTCCAACTATTAATGCGCACTTTATATTATTATTATATTTATTTATATCTGACCTGACCCAGCCCCGCCTCTCCGATAACTGTCAGATAAGTGCCAGTTTAATTAGTAGACAATTATTGTTTACACTTTGTCAGAGGTTATCTCTTATGTTTTTAGCGACTGTGAATGGATGGCAATTTAACAACTGTTTTTGGACTATGGTATTTATTGACATGGTGATTTTGCTGTTTTGGCAAAATATTGATATTGCTATTATAATTTATAAACAATTCTTGTACTATTTATTGAATTGGGCGTTACTTTGCGGAGCTCCATATTAATGAACTTAAACAATTACTTTGCTCACCGGCGACCTTAATTTAATTTTTTCGAGGTCGCGGGTGAGCAAAGTAATTGTTTCATTTCATTCTATACTGCTATTAAATTCCAAAGTCTCAATAGGTATCATTTTTTTGAGACCATTTTCCTGTACTAGTTTTATATTCGGTGGCATTTTAAAATTGGCAGAGCGCCCCATGAGCTTAGACTTTAAAAGTCTAGTGTCATGAAAATGCTACTTATTCTTTTCAAAGCGTTTTATAATGGACTCTCATGTTTATAATGGTCAGTAAACAAGGACACTTTATATAGTGAAGTTTAAAAAAAAATTGGACACTGACCTCGGTAGTAATAATTTGTTGATTATATTCTTAACTAGCTTTTGCCCGCGACTCCGTCCGCGTGGAATTAGTAATTTGGGCAGCTTATTTTTTTTACCCGCACCCCCCCTCACTGACCTCCCACCGAACCCCCCCCCCCCCCCGCACACCCGCGTTCACATTCACCACCGTACCTACTCCCAAGTCACTACTTCTAAAAACTGTTCTATAAATTCTTAAAATAGACGTATCTTTCTTATTTGTGAACCGATTCAAATGAAACAAACACTAAATGTTAATCCAAGAAAATACCAACATATCAGAGAAAATTGCATCCTTCTAGGTTAATCCGTTTCTGAGATTAGCGCGCACAAACGCACAGACAAACAGACAATAATTCTAAAAAACATTGTTTTGGGTTCTATTGCGCTAGTAAATAGCCCTAGTGACAGTTATTCTCAATTATCTTCAATGTACAGACACCGACTTGTCACAGATTTATTATATGTATAGATACCAGCTATTTTTACTGTTCTTTTTGCTCCGGGTTACCAAAGTAGGTATTCATCAATACAAATCAAACGAGATCAAACGAGATGGAGTTATGTCGCTTTAAACATGAAACTACCATGAAACTCACTCATAGTGAAAATAAACGGATCACTCACGTCTTCAAACGAGTTTAACTCGACATGTTTCAGGCTAATTAATCCGTAGCCCTTTTTCCCGGAGTCACACGTTACGGCGGCTGCCAAATGCGCACTCAACGCCCGAAACAAGTCGAGTTAAACTCGTTGTAAGACAGACAACTCGTTTTAAGACCTCGTGCCATGACACATGCTCAGCTGAGGGGTATCCTTTATTTGTAGCAACTACATTCATGTCTATGTTTATGTTTATGATCTGTTGTGTACTTTTTTTAGCTGGATTATTTGTAGTTGTTCAAAAATAAATACTTTCTATTCTATTCTATTCTAATAATCTGGATATTATAAGAATATGCAGTCAATGTAGAATACAAGAAAGTTCTAAACTTAATGTCAGTATTAAAATATCACATTCCTCGACTCGTGTTTTGCGAGATAACTTTGGCCGTCTCAGAGTCTCAGAAGGTATATCAAATTTAACCGTTCAAAGGTGTACTAACTAAAACAACTATCCCTGCAAGTTGGGCAGGGTTCCCTGAGGTAAGACCTTTGGAAACTTGTAGCCAAGTTAATTGTACGGGCAACATCATGTCGCTTGTCTCTGTTGGTAATGTCTGCTTTGTCGATAAAGAAATGTTTCCAATCCCATCACAAGCATAAATTTTAAAGTAAATCAATCTACATAAATGATACTATTAACTGAAGGATGCAAAGTTTGGCAGACTTTAGGCAGTCAAATCATTGACACTAAAAATATACTTGAGAACAACAATAGAATTACAAAAAAAAACATAATTGACATTCGTTTATGAATGACAGTGGTACAAACTATTTTATTTTCTTTCCAGATTCTCAAAATATCTTTACACTAAATTTCATGTCAATCGGTTCAGCGGTTTTAGCGTGAAAGAGTAGTAAACACATACGGACACACACGTACACACATACTCACATACTTTTTTATTTTTAATATTAGTAAGATCATTTTAATAACTCGCTTGAATAGGTACCTCAAAGTTTAGTGTAATTCCTTAATCTTAATTCAGTTTTAATTTTCCTTTCAGCAAGTTTCCAGACTGAAACTTTGTACAATTTAATTTAGAAGCATGCGTTACGTACATTCCCGACTTCATCTAGGCAATTTATAATACTGAAGAATCTTAGTTCCCTGAGGTACTCCTTTACATCAAACTTGAGCACGGTAGTAAAGTTTTGGAGATAGTAAACATGCGGTCTCGGGTTTGAAGGTCTGACCCTCAAGGAAACAGGGACAATTTTTAAGTTAACAACTTAAAACAATAATAATATAAGTTAATATTTGCTTTAACGAAGCTTGTCGTGGATGGTGATTTGCAAATTTTGACAAAGCGTGTTGCTATTTTTATTTTGTTAATTTATTGAGGTTGCTGATTTTATTTATGTAACGTTTTCATTTTCTTAGTCGTTTTTAATGAATAAACGAATGTTTCAGTAAGAAAAATTATTTCAAAAGCCAAGTTTAACAAGCTAGCTAGTAATCAAGTCATTTTAAAAATTTGCGCAAGTAAATTTCTCTTAATCTAAAAAAAAAATAACGTTTACACTGTCCATTTTCTGCCGTTAATTGTATATTGATGATTTGCAATCAGTTATATATCACAGATACTGCATAAGATCATAATGAAACGGTAACTGCGAATAGAAAAAACCGACCGCTAGTTAAGTACCTAAACTAATTTATCTAGTCCGGCTTAGCTCGACACGGAAGTCGATCTAATATTAAATCTTTTTTTTCATTTCAGTCCTTCGATTGGAACCACTCCCAGCAATCGGTCATTCTCTCATCCTTTTTCTGGGGCTACGTTATTCTCCAAATCCCTGCCGGGGAACTCGCCAGCCGCTATGGAGGAAAGATCCTCATGTCCATTGCCATCAGCGTTAATGCTGGCCTGTCGTTACTTTTGCCTATTGGAGCTGCTTATGTAAGTTCTATTATACAATTACTAGATAATACTTATGGCTCCGTCATCATTCCAAAAGCGTCTCCCATTGAAATCTTTCATAACTCCTCATTAAGTCAGATAATAAAACTAAGTTCCTTTGGATCAATTCTCGAAAATATTTTATCTTTAGTCTTCTTCCAGGGCGGTTGGATGATGGTCTGCGGTTTTCGAGTACTGCAAGGTCTGACGCAAGCCTTCGTCTATCCTTCTATGCATCATTTAGTCGCTCAGTGGATACCACTCGAAGAGAAAGGGCTGCTGTCTACTATCATTTACGCCGGTATGAAAATAAAATTAATTAATTAAGACCTAAATTTTGCTCAAATATAAGAAAAGAGGAAATCTGCAGAATGAAAGTTGGTGTCATAGTTCAGTAAATTAAACACCTTTAGTGAAAAAAGGGAGAGGTACATTGCTAGTAGAACTATTGGTAATCGGAACCGTATGTTTCTGGTATGGTGACCGCGGTAGGGAATTTAAGTGCTTGTCTTTTTCGAGGTGGACGGATAGTCTAATAAATACTACCCATTGGCAGACATTCTGATATTTTTTTGCAGCGCATCCTTTTACTTGATAAATTATATGCAATGGTCTTTCCGAAAGCGCAGGTAGTGTAAAAAGTTAAAGAGTAAAGAGCTCGGCCTAAATTTATGAAAGAATTTCTTAACTTTCCTTAGGTGGTCAACTCGGCATTGCCCTTCAGCTGATAGCAGCAGGATTCTTAGCCACATATTGGGGGTGGCAGTCCATTTTCTATGTGAACGGGACCCTCGGAGCTATATGGACGGCACTCTATCTGTTCTTCGGCTCAGCGTCTCCAGAACATTCTAAGATCATATCACAAGAAGAGCTTTCCTACATCCAGAAGTCTTTGGGAAGAGTTGGAGCGCATAAGGTGAGTTTACCATACAAACGCGACAAAAGACAATAGAGCCGCATTGCTCGAGGAACACATACCTGTGAGGTAGAAAGCTTCTCGAGTGGCGACCACAACTTGGGAACCCCAACAAGATGAGCTAATGAGCTGGTAAATGTCGCAAGAACCAGCGTATGCGGGCCACGCATCTCCGATCGTTGTGAAACTCTTTGAGGAAGGCCTATGCTATGTCCAGCAGTCCAAATATGACCAAAATGGACAAGCTGTTGGAAATTTTCTACTCATAAATTTGATCATAGTTTTACAAGGTTTTTAACTGTAATAAAAATAATTTATTCAGAATCAAGACGTCAAAAGGTCCAATGTTTACTAAACAAGAAAGCTCCTTACAGCTATGTTAGTGCACATAAAAATAAATCTTAAAAATAAACAAAAACGGGTACGAGACCATAGGAGAAATCATCTTCTTCTGATCAGCACCTGGGCAAAGTGGCGCATGTAAGGCGAGTCATATCTCGCGGCCACAGATTTTAGGATGGTGTTGGGACTGTCTCACAACCTATTGAGCATTGAGGCTATCTTTTTGCGCATAATGGCATAGAATTCATCCGTTCTAGCACCCGCAAACACGCCTGAGGCGCTGCAAGATCGCGGCAGGCCCCACAGCATCCTAAAGTCGTTATTATACTGGACTCGAAGGACGCCGACAGACTTTTGTGTGTAGCTAGCCCAGAGACTGCACGTGTAGAAGACTTGACAGTTAGCCTTAAACAGCGTCGCCTTGACTTGCTTACTACAGCGAGCATACCGCCGGGCCAGCATGTTGCATCTTACCGCTAGCGCCCTTCTTTCCCTTTCTATATCCGAGTGGTCTTTTAGGTCGTCGGTGATGAAATGTGCGATATATTTGAATTGTGAACGATTACTAATCTCTTATTTATCTCTATTACAGAAATACCCTACTCCATGGTTGAAGATCATGACGTGCCTTCCGTTCTGGGCGGTGATCGTGGCACACTGCGGTCAAAATTGGGGCTTCTTCACCCTGATGACTGAGATGCCCACCTACATGGCGAAAGTGCTTGGAGTGGACCTCAAGAGTGTAAGTTGAAATAACAGGTATTAAACAGTCGTTTAATGGCATCCTTTTTAGGGTTCCGTACTCAAAGGTGCCACCGGGACCCTATTACTAAGAGTCCACTATCTATGTGTCCGTCTGTCACAGCTCGCTATCTCTTGAACCGTAGTGTGCCTAGACATTTGAAATTTTCACCGATTATGTATTACTGTGGCCGCTATAACAACAAATGGGTCTATAATGACTTCCATAAAATTACTTTTCTTCCATAAATTAAAGACGGTACGGAGCGGAAGCGACTCGGATAGATTAGGTTCAAAGGCTAATTCGGGAGCGTAGCGGAGCGAAGCTCCCGCATTAGCCTTTGGTGTTAGTTATTTTTTTTATAACCACCTACAAAACCCCCTACCCACATAGCAAATTCAATAAAATATTTGGGAAACATTAAACAACGAAATTAATATTACGCTTCACACATAATTGTATGGTCGCCTTTTGTACCCCTGACCTTTGCGGGATAATGATTTTGCGGAATAAATATATATTTGGCAAATGATACTACGGAATTTCATGCAGTTGGATTTTGAATCATTTGTCAAATAAAAAAATGGATTTTAAAGCATTCGGCAAAAGAAAATATGGTAAATATGGTATGGTGGTGGTATTCTTAAATAAAATTTCGGACAAACAATAATTTGGAAAACGAAAAAAAGGAGTTTCGTTTTCGGAATTTTAATATTCGGAAATGAGCTTTTCGAGAATATGATAGGTAACCCGTTTTCTGTCATAATTTTTCTTCGTCATATTATCGGAATTGAATTTCTTCTCAGGTGTAAGCAGGTTTCTTCACGATGTTTTCCTTCACCGTAAAGCTCATGGTAAATTACAAACGTAATTTCGCACATAAGTTCCGAAAAACTCAGAGGTGCGAGCCCGGAATCGAACCCACGACCCTTGTCGTAAGTTTATTCGCTACATACAAAAATACAAATATTTCCTCTTTATGATATTAGTGTAGATGAAGATAATGACCTCACAATTCTCTCCAACATCCACAAAATAAATCATCTCGTACTAATTTAGAAAACCCATTACACATCACTCGTTATTCGTTTATTAGTACCCCTACTCCTAGTGCATTCATTCCCGTGAATGGGCTTTGGCTACTAGAGGCTAATAGAGCCGATCGCTTCGGCTATACAAAGGCCGTTCGTGTTTCAACGAACTAGATGAAAGGCGGCCGAAATTAGGAATGGAGTGATATTTGGATCTGAAATCAGGATTTGGGCTTTTGTTTGAAGTTAGTGTGACATTGTCGTAAACTCGTAATGGCACACTAAATGTAAAATAAATGTTACCCGGGACACGTGAAACCAATGGCCTAGAGTCTCAAATTAAGCAAAGCCTGTGAATATGGGTACTAGACAACGGATAATCATATTCAAATAGGAAGATAAATACTTAAATATTATATAAAACACCCAAGATTTGAAAATAAATGTTCGTATTTTTCATACGTATACGTATGTACCCCGACTGAGGATCGAACCCCGAGACTTGAAGCTTTATAGTTAGCTACACTGGGCCGTCTCGTAACGTAGGGATAGCACTTAGAAAAAACAGCTATTGTGGTAGAAATGGTATTTATTTGTTTAAAACAAATTCACCAATTCATTAAGATGATTTTTACGCTCTAATTTATTGGCTCAAGAATACTATACTTGAATTGGACTTACACATCGATAGCAAAATTTCTGGTTCTCATGTTGTTTTTTGGTAATTAGTGAATTTTTCTAGTAATAAAACCTGACGTCTGGTTGGTATTTCACTTGTTTCTTTTTCTTTTCCAGAATGGCGTGCTTTCTTCACTACCGTACCTGGCAATGTATTTCCTCAGTTTCCCGATGGGGGCCATGACAGATATCATCTTAAGGAAGAAATGGCTCAGCGTCTGCAATACTAGGAAACTATCCAATTCTATCGGTACGTATAATCATATAAAATCATAGAAGTAGGGCATAATAAAACGGACTATAACATTTTTCCATATCCAGATATTGTAAAACCAACTCTGCGAAAATATAGCTGCTAGAAAAAGTTTGCTCACGACGCAGATTGCCCAATTTGGGCTAAGCGACTTTAAATTTCAGTTTCTAACAATTTCCAATGTTTTGCGCCGAATAAGAAATATTAACTGGAATTTTGTTGGTCACAAAAGAGCTTTAAAAACAGCTGTTAATAATCGCTTTAGTATTTTGCATGCTGCACAAATTTGTCTCCTAAAAGATTCCCTGGATGATCGAATCAGAAATGCAGTAACAATTTAGAATGGCAACCGCGAACTGCAAGACGTGGTCTACACAACCAGTTACCTTTATACCTTCTTCTTTCTGTCTTTGATAAAAATGATTTAACGCTACTTTAGAATTTTAATATCTATCGAGAAAATTGACACTAATTGTATTGTCGTAATTAATTTGCTCAAATATGCAACAAAAAATAACACTTTCAATATCGAAAAGAAAATCATCAAAAATCCTAGTCTTTACTGTGAATAGTTTCAAACGGTGATCCTTTCCAGGTTTGTGGGGACCAGCAATAGCTCTCATTGGGCTGTCGTACTCGCCTGCTGGCAACATGGTGATTGCTGTCGTCATGCTGACAGTTGCTGTGGGGATCAATGCTGGACAATACACGGGATACATGGTTAGTAACAGCTTATGAAATTGAGCCTCAGAATATGCCCGGTGTCCATGAAGTTAGTTTTTCAAAACATGATAGTAAGCTAGTAACTTCAACTTCGTTTTTACAGAAGGATTCTACCCAGCTCTTTAATGTCAAAGCCAGAGTAACAGTTGCTGGATTTTATCAGTTTTTATCAGCTGTAGTTCCTAGCTAGTTAAGCTAGGAACTACAGCTTCGTCTTTACAGAACGGTTCTAGCCATCTCATTTAGTGGCAAATCCAGAGTTGCTGGATTGCTTTCTTATCTGAAAAAAAAAACAGTTAAGGCCGTGTCGATCCTCTTACAAGGTAGGGTTTCTTACTAGCGCAGCAAATGTTTAATATTAAGTTTATTTTAGTATTAGTAGTTTTTTTGTTTAGTATTAGTTCCTACTAACCTTGTCATACTTGATGTTGTTTTTATTGCTTCCAGCTGGTCCACATAGATTTGGCGCCCAACTTCAGCGCCAATCTGATGGGTATAACGAATTTCTTGGCAAACATCATCTCTATCATTGCGCCGCTTGTCTGCGGAGTCATCATCAATGATGAGGTAATTTATCTGATCATTACTATTACATAGGTTTTTAGACGACCAGATGGCCTAGTGGTTAGAGAACCTGACTGCGAAGCTTGAGGTCCCGGGTTCGATTCCCGTGTCGGGGCAGATATTTGTATGAAAAATACGAATTTTTGTTCCCGGGTCTTGGGTGTTTAATATGTATTTAAGTATGTATCTATCTATAAAAGTATGTTTATCCATTGCCTAGTACCCATAACACAAGCTTTGCCCAGCTTACTTTGGGACTAGGTCAATTGGTGTGAATTGTCCCGTGATATTTTTTTTTTTTTTTTATAGGTGAGTTCAGGCTTTTGGCTGCAGTTCCCATACGGGTGCAGTACCGATTGGGAACTTTCTACACACCTACCTTGACTGACACCTTTGAATTTCTCTGTGGGCGATGTTTTCCGGTGGAAAATTCAAAGCAAAGCAAGCCCATCATAAATTTTAAATGTAATTTCGTACATAAATTCCAAAAAACAGAAAAATGCGAACCCATGTTCGAACCCACGAGCCTCTGCTTGACAGGCGATAGATCAAACCATTAAACTGCCACCCAAGAAGCTTTTTTCATAGAAATGCTTATATTTACAGAAAGACCCAACGGAATGGCGCAAAGTATTCTTCGTTGCTTCTGGCGTTTACTTCTTCACAAACTTATTCTTCGTGCTGTTTAGCACTTCGGAGAGACAGCCTTGGAACGACCCTGAAGATAAGGATATTGGTGCGTATCTTGAAAAATGTTATTGGGATTAGTTAAACGTAAGTTAAGATGACCAAAAGGCTGACACTGCTTTCGCGTTGAATGGCACTGCTAAAGCATTAAACGAGATAAGTGCCACCTCTGTCTTTAGTCCCATATCGAAAAGCCACCACATTCCCGTTTCGAAACTAGTGAGCGAATTTGGCTACAATGCAATCATTCTCATAGCGCAACTAGCCATAACAGGGGAAGGCATATTTCCAAGCCGGCGACCGAATCTGGCTGCGAGAAAATCATTCTCATTTTACAAATGGCCACAAGAAGCGAAGCCACATCCCCATTTTGAAACTAGCAACCAAATCTGGCTACGAAAAAAATTATAGTCATTTCGCAACTGGTTAAGATACGCGAATCCACATTCCCATTTCGAATCGGCCTATGATATGGCTAAAGGCAGCAGTGCAGTACTGTAATTTCTCCAGATGTCTCGATTTTTTGTAACACTAATCTGATTCCTAGCTCCGTGCTCTGTCCTTCGTGCTTCCATGATGTTGCCCTTACCAAAACGATACATAATCGCACGACTAATGAGATTTGGGCCAAAGATCGAAAAATATAATTTGCTATGAAGCTAGAATTTTTTATTGACTCTGTTGGTCAGAGAACTATTTTGCCAGTATAAAAAAATCAAGAAAAATATGAGAGGTACTTAATGGTGGCTAAAGGATTCGTTCAAACATTTATAAAAAAAAAAAAATTTGTTAATTTTTGTTTCGTTTTGTTCACAGAAATGCGGGATCCGGAAAAAACAGAAAATATTACAAACAAGTTCTGAAAAAAAAGTTAATTGTTATCTGTGATAGTACCTGAACATAATTGCCATGTAAATAAAATAAAACTAAATTAAGAAAAATATTTTTTCATTTGTACTGGCTACCTAACACGGCTGACTATAGTGATAATCAAACTCGGGACCTTAAGCACCGTAATCAGGTTAAAGAAGAATAAAATAGTACATTGTGCATCTAGGGCCGTAAGTAGGGGATTACTAACGAGAGTCTATTAAAAGCCCGACGCCGAAGGCGGAGGGCTTTAAATGACTCGAGTTTGTAATCCCCTTACTGCCCGTGATACACACAATGATTTTCATCACATTGCGAGAAAAAAATCCAAAAATAAAATTATTTTGTCTCTAAACACTTAAATTCAATAAAATAATGGCTACCCGCCAATACAGATTGTCACTTTTTTTCGAGTCATCTACCATAGATAATGTAAACTGTGTTTAGTTTAGAATTCGAAAGGTCATACGTCCAGATTCTGCCAACATGTTTAAAAAACTAAAATTATTGCAAAACTATTTGATATAAATTTAAAATATAAAAATAACGAATTTTCATGAAGCGTAGATAAGTTTTGTGTTGTAAAATTTGGGTTATAGCTAAGTTTTAAAGATAATAAATAAAACGTTGGCTGACTTGAAACCTGCTTAGTCTGAAATGACGTGTTTGAAAATTTTAAAACTAAATTTAGAACTCCTTTGGGTAGAAAAACTGTACGTAAATCCATAACTCCCTTAAGAACAATTTAGGCCATTGCCATTTAGTATACATGCATGGAATAACACCATTGACGAGCAAGTGTGATGAAAAAATATAAAGAGGCATAATGCATTATGCTTCCTAAAACAAGTGACCTTTTTGACACCTTCTAAGTACACTGAGCCAAGTGCAAATATACGATTTTACAGGAGAGTAGTTTGTAAGCAAAGTTGATTTAATTTCAGTGATACATCTACGAAATTCATATAAAAAAATATGTAATCTATGAATGAAGGTTAAGAAAATTTCAGACTTCATTGATAGATAGATAGATTCATTTATTTCTGATTGAAAATTACAATTATATTCAGCATTCGAAATGTCACAAATATAAAGAATTCACAAAAAGATCGTCAAAAGAATTCGAAAAACATAAATGGAAAATATATTAATTTAAAATGTCACAAAGATAATAATATTAAAAACAATAAAAGTGAGATAAAACAAAAATGTCAATAAAATATTAAATCACCATAATGTGTGAATGTCAAAGAAATTTAAAAACTACAACATAAAAATATTAAATGAATAATACTGCCGCCTTAAGGAGAAAAACCATAAGTGACATTTTTTGCAAAATTGACTTTTTACCAGCCTCGCACTCCGGGAAAAAAATGTGATTTTTCTGTCTAGCATTTATTCGGATATCTCTTACATGTCATGATTTAGACGAGCACAAGTCCATGCCATTTTGTTATTTTTACTTCCTGTTAGAGGAAGAAAAGACATAACTATATAATCATAGACAGAAAACTACTTAAGTAACCACTTGTGTTTTTTTAAATTGTTGTCTTCGACTTGCGCCAAACATTTTTATAATAAGAAGAAAAACCATTTGTTGGTTTTTTTAAAAAATTTGATGCAAAAAACACACAAGTTGATAGAAATGCTGTTTCTTTTTAGTTTACAATTTTCATCAATTAAAAATCTCGGACAGTGAAAAAGCACAAGTTACAAGTTATGTTTTTTCAACCTCGTATGATTATATCTTATGCTTTTTCTGCTTAGTATCGGTTTCAAAAAATATGGTCTTGTGGTTTGTTTCGTAAATGTTGTTGCTACTTATGCTTTATCAGGCTAGTAGTCGTCCCCACCCCGGTCCCTCAAGGACAGGATTTGGCCGGCCTGCGTTGTATTAAAGACTAATTTATGTCCTAGATCTGAATTAAATTCAGATGGTTCTGATAAACAGTGTGTGATTGAGGATTCAGATGACTCTGTCAAAGGCAAAGACTATGCTCCATCTAATGGATCTCCATCGGCCTTTGATATTTATGAGCTTTCCTCAGAGGTCCGAAGCTTACCAACTGAACCCCAACTATCTACTTCGCAATATATAATTAGTAGTACTTGGGGCAAACTGATAACGTTGAATTTTAGTTTTGTTATTATAATTACCCAAAAATCTCTAAAAGCATCTCATTTATTTTTCAAAACATTTGCTCGAAAAATTAACTTTCAAAGGATTCGAAAGAAAGGAAAGGATGGTTCGTAAGTTCATTTTACCGCACTAGTGCGATTTTTTTACAGTTTTTTTTTTGTCTCTGGGCTGGCGCACCCCAATATCAGCTGCTTTCACTTGATCGCATACAGCGCAGGGCGTTCCGAGTCGTCGGCAACCCCTCACTCTCCGATAAACTCGATCCTCTTGCTCTCCGCAGAGACGTTAGCTCCCTTTGCGTGTTCTATAAGATCTACAACGGGGAATGCTCTGAGGAACTCTTTGACCTATTCCAGCTGCGGGGTTCCATTACAGATCCACCCGTCGTAAGCGTTCATTTCATCGTCATCATGTTGATGAATGGCAGTCTTCGACGGTGCGTTTTAAGCGGTCTTTTTGCCACGAACTTGCAATATCTGGAACGAGCTTCCCGCTGGGATCTTCCCATCGAGTTACGACCTGGGTGCCTTTAAGAGGCGAGTGTAGGTACAATTTTCTGCAGGGCCGACAACGCACTGGTATCGCGTAAAGCGCTGCGAGTGTCTATGGACAGTGGTGTTCATTTAACATCAGGTGACCCACTAGTTCGTTTGTCTGGCCTCTCTAACATAAAAAAAAAGTTTTTTTAATTCTCCATTTTAAAAGTTTACAAACAAATAGTTTAAAATTAAAAAAATAAAAAATATCGACTTATACGTAGAAAAATGTATAAATATACAAAACTAAGTAATGAATTTGCAAAATTGATTGTTATTATTATAAACTGTAATTCAATTACCTCAGATTTTAATGATTTCCACCTTTTATTTATTCGGAAAAATCGCAGTGGCTGAACGCGTCGAACCTTTGCCTGATAATTTTAGTTAACCTAATTAAAAACAAAACTTACTCATTTTTGTAAAACTTTGCGTTGTTTTGTTTTTATTTTTCAATTTTGTGTTATTAATTGCCTATTTTTTCACAAATGTATTGAAAAACGTCGTATGATACACGGTTGGCAAAGTTTTACAAACTCGTGACGATGAAAACCCTCATCTTATGGCTCGGGTTTATCACTCGTCAACTCATTTGTAAAATCTTACTTACCAACCTCGTATCACAAATAACCATTGTTTACCTTTAATAAATTAATTTGATTTTTCATTGTGTTTTTATGAATCCCTATTACAAGATAAGACTAAATAAATAAAACCCAAGTACTCAGTTGTGTGTTTTCAACTCCGAGGCCAACTTATAATTATGACCATAAGTGTGTACTTATGTTCTTTTTTCTTAGATATCATAGTGCAAAGCTAACACAAAAAACATAAGTGCACACTTGTGTTCTTTATTCTTAGTGACAGTATTTTTTATGATTTATTTTACGAGACAGTAACTGTTTTTTCTGAATATCTAATTAAAATAAAGAGATAATTGAAAAGTTTGCAATGCATAATAATTATGCGATATTCGTTTATTTAAAAACGAAAGTTTCAACTTTGTACTTTGAAGTTAAAGCAATTAAACAGAAGTGCAAAGTTTTTTGGATTTATCTCGAAACTTACTTTTTGTCACTTATGGTTTTTCTCCTTGAGGCGGCAGAATATTAATTCACATAATGTGAAGATGTCATAAGACCAAATAATCAATAAATAATAACAATAAAAACAAAAAGAATAAAAATACATAGAGATTCATATGTCAAAATTAAATAATGATAATATCATACTCTTTTACACAGTACAATGATTTATCCATAAGCAGTTTTTTTAAGTCGGCGTCCAAATGTTTCGTCCGAACATTCATTTTTATTCATTGTAATTTCTGAGAAACATGTAGTTACACTAGTATATTATTATGTGTGCGTATTGTTCTGTCTGAAACGCTACACGTTTTCCGTTTCCGTGCGTACCGTAGAATTAAATAATAATGGGGTCCCTTATTTACGTTTAGTCCGGACGGAAGGTGTCGCTTTAAATATTAAAAAGGATCGTGCTGTTGCCAGGTAACAGTGATTGTAAGGAATTTTAGATGGATGACACAAAAAAACTGAATCTCCAGTGTAAGAGCGCTTTCACAAAGCAACATTCCGTTTTTTGGTGGATCCCGTTTAGTAGTATTTGTGTGTAGTTAGGTTTGTCATTGAATAATTTATTGAATCAAGCGTTACTTTGCGTAGGTCCATATCAATGAACTGGAACAATTATTTTACTCACCCGGGACCCTAAGGCTCAGTTTCATTAGTCGATGGGGCCCGCATGCGGGGTGCGGTAGATTTCCATAACGCATGCCTAAAACCCGCATTCGGGAAATAGTTTTCATTGGTCGATAGGGCCCGCACGCAGGGAACGGAAGATTTCCATAACGCATGCCATAGGACCCGCATTCGGGGAATAGTTATCGACTTTATGAGTTTCACTAGTCGTTATACCGCCTGCGAGAAGTAAGCGCACGCTGTATATCGACCGAGTAGTCGACTTATGAGTTTCACTATTCGTTATACGCTATATACTGACGGAATTATCGCCTTTATGATAGATACGTTTATGCAAGAAATTCGTGTTCATGCAGTTCTTCCAGCCCCACACTGTACGAGCACACGCAAAACACAAAAACCTTACTATCACCACCACCAAACTACACTGACGCGTTTCGAACTCAACCAGAGCACATCCTTCAGTAATGCAACAGTTCACTGCTACACAACTGCAACCAGATGTTAGACATCATAACACATCATCATGAAATCTACTATTCATTGCTGCATACACACAATTCTTGCCTAAACGTTGCTATCATAAGGTCGCGGGTTAGCAAAGTAATTGTTCAAATTCATTACATTACATTACATTATTAGAATGGCTGATTCAAAGATAGTATGATACTATTCACAGAAGCTAACAACTGTACCTCAAGGTTAAGTATTTCTTCATTTGCAAAATCAAGACTCTGCGCCAATTAAATTTTGAAGTATTAAATTATTTCACACATTCTACACCTTCTCTACGGCATTATTTTTAATCCTGCAACTCCCTGCTACCTCAAAGAGCGATTTAGCTATGTTACTTCTGTTCGATGCGCTCAGAACTTTCTTCTTACTGTTCCTCTTTCCAATTCTAAATTCTATGTGTACTCTTTTACTGTCCAGGCTATTCGGTTATGGAACTCCCTATCAATAGACCTACGGAGTGCTAAATCTTTGCCTATTTTTAAATCTATGCTTAAGCAACACTATCTAATATCCTGTGCTTGAAAATTGTATTATAGTCCTTTTATTTACAAGTATATTGTATATCACTTATCTATGTATGTTTTATAATGTGTATTATTGGATGTTTTCAGTTGTTGTATTAAAATGTTTGTTTTTTATTATTATTTATTAAATTTTATATTGCACCACCTGCTGAAATGCATTCCTTGCTTTCTTCCTTTTTATTTTTCTTTTTTTTCAAAGGTTGCCTGGAAGAGATCGCTTCGCAGCGATAAGGCCACCCATTGCTTACCTTATTTCTTTTTTTTTTCATGTACTTGTTTTACTGTATTGTATCATTTGTGGTGTACAATAAAGAGTCATTGTATTGTATTGTATTGTATTATTTGCAGACACTAAAAAAAAAATGTTGAAGTTCTTTTTATTTTAATTTTTAAATTATTTGTGTTTAAATTATTTTGTGTAACGAATATTTTTTGCTTTAAACTTTTCCACAGGCGCGTTTCTTGGCGCTTTACAAATTACATTGTCCCTAAAATATGTGAACAATTACGTATCTAATTTATTGAATCAGGCATTACTTTGCGGAGGTCAATATTAATTAACTGAAACAATTACTTTGCTCACCCGCGACCTTAAGCCTTGACCTTGACCTTGTTTAAGGTCGCGGCTGAGCAAAGTAATTGTATTTCAAACTAAATACAAATTGAAATACAGATGCACAGAAAAAACCCCAGATAAAAGACCAACGCTGGGAATCGAACCCAGGTCCTCAGCATTCCGTGCCGTGTGCCATACCCCTACACCACCACTGGTCTAGAGGTTAGCGACGAATCTTTCCCATACATCGTACATTTCAGTCTGTTATAATTACCTTATGCAGTGATAAAGCGCGCGTCTATGTTATGCCCTCTATCGAGAGACTTAACACTCCTTCGGAACTAACCGCTCACCTGGACCAAGAGATGGCGCTACTGTGCCATCTTTAACAAGTTAGGTATAAAGTATTTTTTTGTATTTATTTTTTCAACTTCTTTTTATAATAAAAAATTAAGTTGAAAAAATAAATTCAAAAAGTGACTTCATACCTAACTTGTCAAAGTAATTGTTTCAGTTAATTATTACAGACCTCAGCAAAGAAACATCTGATTTAATAAATTATGAAGCTTGAGGTCTCGGGTTCGATTATATCGGGATATATCGGGAGATATTTGTATGAAAAATATGGTGGTTGCTCTCGGGTCCTGGGTGTTTAATATGTATTTAAGTATATATTTATCTAAGTAAGTATGATTATCCGTTGCCTAGCACCATAAAAGAAGCTTTGCTTACTTGTACTTGTACTGTCACTTGGTGTGAATTGTCCCGTGATATTTATTTATTTATAAGATAAGATAAACTGATGACCCTGGTGAGGGTTGAGATTACGGCCAGCGCAGGAACCGTCAATATTGCGTTATTTGGAATAGTCCTAAATATTCTAGTATTCGACATCTTTCGGCAGGCTTCGATCATCAAAAAATTATTATTTTCTTTATTTTTTTTTTATTTTTTTGTTACGGCCCTAAAGGGTAAAGATAAAGAACTCTAGGCTATGCCTATTTTGGTTGTAATTGTAATGTAAGTGATATAATTTCTTGTTTTTTTTTTTTGAAATCTAGAAATTGTCGTGTCGGTTCCACTTTGGTTTTTTGTGTTTTCAATGTATGATACCTGATGGTCCCATAGGAGGATCAGCGCCGGTGGCAAGACCGCTTTTGCTGATTTGTGACAATTTCGTAATATGCATAAGCAGAGGGTCGTGGGTTCGTCTCCGGGCTCGCAACTCTGAGTTTTTCGTAATTTACCATGACCCGCACACGCTCCTGCGAAGATGTGCAGTTCCGAATCAGAATGGGCCCGCGTGGCCTTCGGCCCAAACTCTCTCATTTCGGGGGGAGGCCTTTGCCCTACAGTGGGACGTATATGGGCTGGAAACATGAACTAAAAAACCTTTCAGGCGGAACTCCGGGCAGACACTTTCGTAGTACATCGCCCGAGAACCGTTTGCTCATGAATGTTTAAAATGTATTAAGTTACGTTCATGCGTCGTCGACAAACGCTACCGTCAGTTTAAATGTTTTAAAGTTTATTTCATCATCCTCATCATCCCAGCCTATATAAGTACTACTGCAGGGCACAGGCCTCCTATCAGAATGAAAGGGCTTGTCCCTGAACCAAGTAAGATTTTTGTTTGAAATTTATACATGCAGTTTTTCTAGTCACTAAAATCGATGACATGGTTCCTTAGAATATATTTTTCAATGTGGTATAGTTTCAGAATTGGCCATACTGACCGATCCAAAATGTGCCACCCGGTATACAGTATGATTGAAAAACACGAACCACCATTTCAACGTAACCTTATAAATATAGAAGGCACGAAATATGTCTACAAGCCACATTTCAGACCCATCTTCTATTCCTCTAGATCATAAAGAATGAATTTGAAACATGAGCTAGGTAAATAATTTAAGGTGTAAATTTGTGTGAACAGAGACTAGGTACATTGTTTTTTAAGTATAAAAATATAGAGATCGAGTTTCAAACGCCGCAGAGTATTTATCGAGCAATCTGCACTCTTTACAAACAAACGCTATTAATTTTGAATGCCTAGGTACATATGTGGGCAAAATTTGCTACGAAATTGGTCACTAGTTTGTACTGGCAGACCGAAGGAGAGGAAAGGGTGAAGCGTAGATCTACGGATATGAGGCCTTGTGCCGTGACCTACGGAAATGCTTAGCTAATCTACGAAATTTCGGATTAGCCTAATTTTTCTTAAATTCACCTACTAGTTTGAAAGAAAGAAAGAAAGAAAGAAAATACATTTATTCACAACAACACAAGACACATAAATATTTTTACAAAAAGAACAATACAAAAAAAAAATATTTTTACAAAAAGAACAATACAAAGGCTAAACAAAAAAAGTGTCATTGCGGTTGTAAATTGGACACTGGCTCAGCATAATGCTGAGGCGTTTATAACACCCCAGCGCTGATTTTCAGCCAGCACCGTCGGTAATACCCGGAACGCCACACAGATAGATAAACTGTACACTTATAAATATAAAGCGATAAACTACATAAACTACATGCGTAAATGGATAATTTGCAGATCATAAAAGCAAATAATTTCAACAAGTAGTAATTGATAAATAGTAAAAATGAACAAAACGGAACGGAATGGACGGGAAACCAAAGCGTATGAATAGAATTTGTTTCTTGTAAGAATTCTAGTTTGTACAATCTATATTTTTAATTTTGTGGTCGGAATTTTTTGTGTTAATATTATTGTTCTAATGCTATGGCCAAACTAACGAGAAATGCAAAATTATCGCGACAATGGACGTTACCCGCAGGTGTAGCCACGACATAACGCAAAAATTTGACAAAATTAATTTGACAAAAAATATCGCAATATTATCGCGCTAATGGGCATTGACGTTAGCCGCTAGCACAGAATATATAATAGTACTGACGTACAGAATGGAAACGGTCCGCCCCGCACCGATTCGAATTACCCCACCCCACAAGGCGCAGATAGCCAGAAACCGCCAGAAACCAGAAGAGTGCGCGCGCGATGTATGTAGGCGTACGCGTGTACAGACGTCGTCGTGCTTATGTAGATTCAAAAACGCGTATTTGTACGTCGTGTCCGCCGCGTGCCGCTAGTGTGGCCCCAGCATGATAACAGACAATTCACATTTATTTATTCCATCCATCCACAGTGGATTGCTTATATTTTTTTTGGACTTTGTGCCTATTTTTTATCGCCAAATTACGTTAGCCAGACTCCAATCTAATTTTTAATAGCATTTAAAGGTTTAGATGCAGTCGAATATACGAGTACTTAACTTTTAAAATAATTCGTGGAACTACGAATTTCTCTTCAGGTGATTTACGGAATTCTACGGATTTTTTCGCCTGAACCTACGGACTTACATAAAATGGGTATGGCAACACAGGTGACCTAGTTAGATGATTATCATGCGGCTTGGTAAAACTCGCTTGACGAGAGTGAAGTAGATCATCATCATCATCCACATAGGACGTCCACTGCTGGACATAGGCCTCCCTCATTGATGCCCAATCATTACGATTGGAAGCGATTTGCATCCACCCTGAACCTGCGGCCTTCACCAAATAGTCCGTCCATCTCATTGGTGGACGTCCCACGCTGCGCTTGCCAGTCCGTGGTCTCCATTCCAGAACTATTGGGCCCCAACGGCTATCTGTTCTACATGCTATATGGCCTGCCCATTGCCATTTCAACGAGCTAATCCGTTTGGCTTTGTCGGTGACCCCGGTTCTTCTACCGATTTTTTTCTGAAACCTTAATTTTCTCAGAATTTATTAAAACGGCATTATTCAGAAGTCATTAAGTTAGGTTAAGTTAGTTTTATAACAATCTTAAAAAGTTGACGATTTCAGAAAAAAATCGTGTCGGTCTTTTGACCCATTCGATGTTTTAATACATTCGGTCTTTCGTACTTCGGTATTGTAATATATACCCGTTTTATTAAAGTTCTATAAATAAAATTTAGTAGCTCAGCTAAATCTTGACCTTCGACCGACCACTACTTCGCAAAACCAACTTTTTTTACCATTTTATTTAAAGACTTTTGCTTGCGGCATTATTTAGAGTAGTTACTCTGTTGTACGTATAATCTTGGGTATGGTGTTAGTATTCAAACCACGAGATGTATTAAGGTCATGCCGCAATTGATGTCTAGACCAGAGTTGAGACGTTATAGAAAGAGACAAACATAATGAACTTGGAACATCGTTTTCGGAATTCAAGATTATACCGTAACTTCCTTCGTCTAAAGTGGAAAACTCTTTTGTTTTTCTAGAGTTTTATTTTTGATTTTTTCGAGAAATGAACTGAAACAATTACTTTGCTCACCCGCGACCTTACGATAGTTACGTTTATGTAAGAAATGCAGGTCCTCCACCTCCCACACTGTACAAACACACGCAAATAGTTGTAAGTGAGGAAAATAAATAAATAAATCACACAAACCCAACTATCACCACCACCAAACAACACTGACATGATTGTGGGTCAACGTCATAAATAAGTGATTACTTTTGTACCCTATCACTTTAACGTCAAGTTTGAAAAACCATACGAAATTATGTAATGACTAAAAGCGACAAGGTACATAAATGAACATTTATTTATGACGTTTACTGTACCTACTCTGAAGATGAGCTCTGGTTGAGTTCGAAACATTACGGGGTTGTGAAGACGACTTTTCGATACAGTGATTCGATTAATGCGAAATATTTAACTTTAAAGTGTTTTTTTTTGGTTAAAATCGAGCGTCCCCTCCCCCCCCCCCTAAAAGCTACACTGTTGGTATATAAATTTTGAAAAAATCTGGATGGGAGGAAATATCTCAAACTAACAACGAAAACTATAACGGCTAAGTTTGCTTGAGAATTATTAGTAAATAGCAGCCTGACCTTTAAAATATTGCTTGTTTAATACGGACAGTATAATTAACAGTAAAATTAATAAGATTTGCAAGGATTTTTACGTAAAAGCTGCGGAACCCTATCCAACACGCTTTTGGCCGGTTTTTTTTAAACTACTAGCGCTTTTGGGTGGACCATCATTGCCAAGAAGAATGCGCCGCAAGAAATATTCATTTACTAGCATCGAACTTATCGAAATAACTTTGGCGAATAAGTAAATGAGAGAAAAAACGAAAGGAAAGAACGACGAATGAGTCCAAGGAAGACCGTGACGAAAAACGAATAAAACGTATAAAAGATAGACAAGTTGCTGAATTTGAACAAAAAAAATAGTGACGGATAGCGAACAAGACGAAGACGAATACAGAATGAGACGAAATAATAACTGAATGAAAAACGAATGAGGTGAGATAATAGGATACCCTACATACCAGAATACGCTACGGAATTACCCAACGTCTGAGACAACCTTATATCATGACATGATGATTTTGTCACAAGGCAACGATCATGTAAATGCACAATCTCAGATTTGACCGGAAGCCAAATGGCAAAAGTCTGATGATTGATCGCCGTTCTTCCCAGCCTGTTTATCAGCGCATCTGTCACTGAATTGTGACTAACTTTAGAACCTTTTCGTAGAAAAAGACATAGTGACAACGCATGTTTGACAAGAGAGTTTAACATGAAACTTACTGCGATAAAGTTCTAAAGTGGTTCATGATTCCGATAAAGTTCTAAAGTGGTTCATGATTCGGTTGGCTCGATAGTAGGTGAAGTATTCTAGACGTACTATGAATAGCTACGCTTATCTATATAAGATACGGGCTTTCCACATTGTAAACAAAATATACGAATTACTGTGGGAGTCCAAAGAACAACCTCTATAAATACCATGAAAGTTTAGTCGTTTTGTTTATTAATTAGACTTTTTAGGGTTCCGTACCTCAAAAGGAAAAAACGGAAACCTTATAGGATCACTTTATCCGTCCGTCCGTCCGTCTGTAAAGACCCTTTAACTCGAGATCGCGTAGAAGTATCGAGTTAAAATTAAAACCATAAACTCAAGTTTACAGTCTCTTGAAGCTGTGTAAAAATCAAACTTCTAAGTGAACGTTAAATAAGTAAACTAATTACCACTTAGGGATAACGTACTTGTCGAGCCCAAACTCGGTGGGGTTGTATCAATTTATTATGGAGTGCCTGTGGCCACCTTCCAGTTCCATCTTCAGACCCTGGTTACCATCTAGGACCAAGTACTCGTTGAGACGAATCAAACGAGTACGAACTCGATGGGGTAGTGCCATTTCGTTATGGAGTGCCTTTGGTCACATTCCAGCTCTATCATCAGACCCTGGTTATCTGGGACCAAAGTACTTGTCAAGACAAATCAAACGAGCCCACATTCGACGGGGCCATGTAGTATTACTACAGAGTTCCTATGGCCACCTTCCAGCTCCATCATCAGATCAGCTCCATGTCACAATAATATTGCACTATCACCTGATTTACACATACATGCAAAATTTCTGCTCAATGGGTAATCGGAAAGTGGGTTAAATTTAACTTGCAAGATTTGTTTACAGACAGACAAACATCGGGACAGGTGAAACTAGGTAAATAAAAGCTTGTAAAATACGAATAACTGACGTCTATTAATAGAGTTTAGCTCGATATGTTTCGGACTAACGAAGCATACAACAGCTGCCATGGGGTGTGTTCCAGGATGAAGGGCTGGACGGATTAGCCCGAAAGATAGTTATCGAGCTATAAACTCGACCAATGAAATCCGCGCAAGAACTAAAGTCACCGACATAGCTCGAAAAATCGGCAGACTCAAGTGGCAGTGGGCAGGGCTCGCTCGTAGAACTGATGGCCGATGGGACAAAAGGTTCTCGAGTGGCGTCCACGGACCGGAAGTCGCGGTGTAGGTAGGCCTCCAACAAGATGGAGCGACGACCTGATTAAGGATGCGGAGGGCACGGGACCGATCTGTTTGGCGAGCCTTGGGGGAGGCCTATGTTCAGCAGTGGAAGTCTTTTGGCTGAAATGATGATGATGATGATGATGATGAAACTAGACGTGAGTCATCAGTATTTTTTTTCACCGTGAGTGCCTCAGCACGAGCTAGCAGGAGTAATAAAAGCCCAATAGTATGTAGGTAAGCTAGATGACTAAGTCTACTCCAGCTGGCTTGTTTTGAGCACAGATTTAAAGTAGATCAGAAAAAAATTATAGTGGTGTTTTTTTTATAACTTGATTCTATTGTTACTTTATAAACAGATTTTTAGACTATAAGTATATTGATTTGTGCATGATTGAATGTGAATATTCATATTTGTATGCCCTTGGGCGCAGCATAGTGATACAAGTCTTTGATCATTGTACCATCTATTTTACCTATGTTTGACAAATAAATTATTTATTATTATTAAATTTTTGTTTTCTTTTTGAATGACAGTGTAAGTGCCCGCCTAAGGATTTCGTTTTTCTCCATTCAACGGAATCTTTGAAAAAGTATGTTTGAAAAATTATGTACATTATATCTTACTAAGTAATATACGGCCTTCTATTTATCGGATTATATCTAATCTTGTCTATTAAATTTTTTTTGTCTGACCTCAAACTTCAAGAACTTGATGACTTCAAAAATATAGTATTTCCATGTCTTTTTAAACACATTGACATCACCAGCACATAAATCGCCCACCTCTGGACTCTAGACATAGGACTCTGTGTATACGTAGGTAAAACGTAAATGTAATTTTCATCACACTTGCTCGTCAATGGTGTTATTCCATGCCTGTATACTAAATGACAATGGCCTAAATTGTTCTTAAGGGAGTTATGGATTTACGTACAGTTTTTCTACCCAAGGGAGTTCTAACTTTAGTTTTAAAATTTGCAAACAAGTCATTTCAGACTAAGGAGGTTTCAAGTCAGCCAACGTTTTATTTATTATCTTTATAATTTAGCTATAACCCAAATTTTACAACACAAAACTTATCTACGCCTCATGAATATTCGTTATTTTTATATTTTAAATTTATATCAAATAGTTTTGCAATAAATTTAGTAAAAATATTTTTTTAAACATGTTGGCAGAATCTGGCCGTATGACCTTTCAAATTCTAAACTAAACACAGTTTACATTATCTATGGTAGATGACTCGAGAAAAGTGACAATCTGTATTGGTGGGTAGCCATTATTTTATTGAATTTAAGTGTTTAGAGACAAAATAATTTTATTTTTGGATTTTTTTCTCGCAATGTGATGAAAATCATTGTGTGTATCACGGGCAGTAAGGAGATTACAAACTCGAGTCATTAAAAGCCCTCCGCCTTCGGCGTCGGGCTTCTAATAGACTCTCGTTGGAAACCCCCTACTTACGGCCCTAGATGCACAATGTACTATTTTTGACGTTAGGTGTCAATCGAAATAAATCTGTCAACCAATAAGTAAAATACAAACAAGAAAATGTTAGAGTCATATCACAATAGCGATTTGCGAACGTAGCAAACTTTTAAACTACTACTACTACTACTTTTAAACCTTTTTTTACGTTTTTTTTTGCAAACGTAACGTAAAGAACGATTGTATTGGTTTGCAAGCGAGTTTTTAGCGTATTTACAGCTCAAACTCAAACTCTTTATTGCATTAAATGTTGTCATGAAGATGTCATGTCATGTCGAAGTATTCGCACGTATGACGCAACGAGGTTGTCGCGTCATAGCCCTTGTACGCCATAATGAACACACACGCTACATCAGCTAACATCTATTTTACCCTCTTCAGGTTTTATACATTCTCGACCGAGGGCTGATGGCACAGAATAACTAATAGTTTCTGATGGGGCAGTTAGGTTCTTGAGTGACCGCGAACCGGAAATCATAGCGTGGGTAGGCCCCCAACGATGCTACTTAATTGTAAAATATTATTGTTTTAAATTTGGAAAATAAAAAAAAAAAAAAAAAAAAAAAAAACAAGATACACCGACGATTGGGTTAAAATTGCAGGAATCACTTGGATGCCGGCAGCGCAGGAGCGATCGTTGTGTAACTCTTTGGGGAAGGAATTTGTCCAGTAGTAGAAGTCTTTGGATTGATAATAATGATAAAGCATTATTAGACAAGTGTTTGATTGTGCAACGTATCTATTGACTATGCAACTGCGAAATGATAATGTGCTATATCACTGTTTGACAATACAAATGTACGGCAATATTTTATGTTAGCGTCCTCATCATCATCTTAATCGCTCCCTCACTGCTGAGGATCGTGACTCTTAATTTTGTCCACTAGCTGTCGCCATCGGCTGCGTTCAGTCGCTTGATGAATTGCAGCGCTGACCGTTGAGTCCAATTGTTCCGAGATCTGGTCTGACCATCGTTTGGGACTTCTGCCTCGAGGTCTATTACCCTCTATTTTTCCGGTCACCATTAACCTCTCCAAATTGTCCGCTCCCCTACGCGCCACATGCCCGAAATAACGCACTATGCGTTGTAGGCAGATCGAAGATAAACGCTGTGCTCTCTCCAATTTGAGCTCCTTCAGCACAGAGACGTTTGTACGGTGGGCAGTCCATGGTGTCCTTTATAATCGACGCCAGCACCACATTTCAGAGGAATCCACTCTTTGTATATCAGCAGCTTTGAGTGCCAATGTCTCTGCACCATAAAGCGCGATTGAGAAAATAAGTGTGCGTACCAGGAGGATTTTGGTATGGTTTAATTAGGGTCCTACGGGACGTTAAATAACTACGGGCTGTAACTCTATAATCTACTACTATCTCGGCTTGATCGCCGTCTGTACAATAAAGTTGGTTTTAATAAAAATTCTAAAATTAATAGCGGAGGTTGACCAACGCCGGTGATGCGTGAGAGGCGAGCCCTTGGCTGGGACGATACGCCGTCCTCCCGCGCACCTCGTCCCGCCCGTTGATGGAGCCGGTTCTCAACAATTTATATTAGAAGTTAAATTGTGTGACATATTACTATAATATACAAAGAGCAATGGAGCGCAGTATGCTCGGGGTGAAGCGGAATGATCGAATCCGAATTTTAATCGCGGATTAGGAGTAGAAAAATATTGATCCGTAACCAAAATTTAATTTAATAGGCGAGTTCTAAAAGCAACGTACTCTCTGTTTATTAATAAAAAAACTTTATTGTTAAAACTTTCTCCATCCACCGAATGCATGGTCTTCCTACATTAGTTGAAGTCAAGGTAGTTTTGTCAAGAGTCACCGCTTTGGCGGGGAATTCGACAGGTCTCGCGTCAAATTTTGTTACGGAAACTGACTCGTCAAAGAGGTTTTAAGCTCATAGACTAAATCATATGTAGGGTGACAACGATTTTAATTAAAAATTGATTTTCCAAATAATCATTATTTAAAAAAAAATGTTTTGTTTCATGTAATTGCGACTTATCATGTGGTCGGTATCGAATACTGATCCAGAAAAATTGGTTCCTGATTATCGATTTAAAATCATCGTGTAAATAATATGTGTGCGTGCGTGTGTGTCTTCAACGGCCAAGCCAGGCGTATCACGGCTTGTTAACATATTCAAAATAAAACGTAATATCTCTAAATCAAAGCAATCTCACAGCTATCTTATCAAACTTACTTTAACTACCGGTACTCTTGTTATACTTGAGCATCTATTCAAATTATGATATGGTATGAGATAATGTCCATCAATTGTGAATGGATAAGAAGGAGATTTTGATGAACGTGCTTGCTTCATAGTTCACATGGCAAGTGGCATCACTTTTGACATCATCTTTTTCCAGATCAGACATTTAAACATCTGGTGGTAACTGGTTACCTAAGGTGAGTCATGGAAGATGAAACATTGCAAAAGATTTCGTCATTGTCATCGTGATGCCTGAAGGATTACAGGTGGAAAACTGGAAATGATTTGCTCAAAAACATTTACGGACGAACAACAATTTCAATAAAATATTAACCTGACGTTCCAAATAATAGGCCGGGACGTATCAAGTTGCGGGCGCGGTTAGACGAGTGCTATGTAATGGATTTTCATACAGAATTGCAGGCCTAGGCCGGGAAAGCGATCGTCTATTGTTTCATGTGACACAGCATCATGACGTTTATAGGTCTATGGCATCGTGGCATTCAGCCCTAAAAAAAAACAAAAGCAATAGTTGCTTTCTTTGCAATTTTAATTCTTGAAGTTTTTTATTTATTTCATTGCATGTTCGAGAAAAGCACTATACAAGCCTCGACCGGAACAGTGGTTACCGGCCTCTGTAGTAATGAAAAAAAAAAAAGAAAGAAAGAAAACCATTTATTTATAACAACAATAACACGTACACAGGCAAAAGTAAGAGTACAAACATAGACATAGGTACATACTAGCTTTTGCCCGCGACTCCGTCCGCGTGGAATTAGTAATTTGGGCAGCTTATTTTTTTATCAATTTGCTTTTTCATCAATTATGGCTCTCCTTAGTTCCTCGATATAAAAAAATGACCCCCCCCCCCCGCAACCCCCCCTCCCCCCTCACCGACCCCCCACCGAACCCCCCCCCCCCGCACACCCGCGTTCACATTCACCACCGTACCTACTCCCAAGTCACTACTTCTAAAAACTGTTCTATAAATTCTTAAAATATACGTATCTTTCTTATTTGTGAACCGATTCAAATGAAACAAACACTAAATGTTAATCCAAGAAAATAACAACATATCAGTGAAAACCGCATCCTTCTAGGTTAAGCCGTTTCTGAGATTAGCGCGCACAAACGCACAGACAAACAGACAATAATTCTAAAAAACATTGTTTTGGGTTCTATTGTGCTAGTAAATAGCCCTAGTGACAGTTTTTCTCAAATATCTTCAATGTACAGACACCGACTTGTTACAGATTTATTATATGTATAGATTAGTACTATAATGATGTGTTTTGTGTTGTTGTAATTAAAAGTATTTTCTTTCTTTTTTTCTTCAAATTGTTTGGCCACAGACATAGTGACATAACATGACATCTTTTTAATGTGTGATGTGGAAATAACTTATGTGAAAGAGCAGGAGTGATTGATGTGGCACAATCGGTTTGTTTTTCAGCCTAAAGCAACTAAGAGTCACACGCTTCCTACAATTGCTATGAAAAAAGCGGGCCGTGGACGTATTTCCACTTTTGGTATAAATTGAACCACCGCAGCCGCAGTGCCATATCACAGGGGTTATAAATTTACGTTCCTAGAAGTACCGTCCGTAAACGTGTGAACTCTGTTGTCAACAATTATACAACAATATATACAAGGTGGGACATTTATATCGGTCATTATAGGCAACTCTGTAACTATAAGACATACAAAGCCGCCGTGCCGCTCTGCAACTTAAATAAAATTTTTGGTTTACAAAGTGCTTATTTCCTACAAAAAGTATACTGTTTCAAAGCTAAAGTGACCAGTTATACGTAAACAAGAACTAAACAACGTGAAGTGGCATAGTTGCAGTGGTAATTGCGATATTCATTTTGTGAATCTTAATTCCTACCGTCTTATTTCAAACGCGAAATCGTCGCTGCGCGGTGAGTCATCACTCATAGTAGGTAGCGGCTGCAGCCCGCCGGCCGTCGCGCGCCCTCGTACCACTGTATTAGCGACACCTGAGCGACGACGTGGGAACTATTAATAGTGATTTCATGGTACTGAGGATCTGTGAAATGAGCAAATATCAACGGCGCGCATCAGTGGTGTGCTCTGCATGTCGGGAGGTAATATCGGACAGCCTCTTCCTTTGCTGCAAATCAGAAGGTTGCAAAAAAATTTTCCACAATCAGTGTATAAATCTAACTACGGTTACCACGGAAATTACTGACTCGTGGATTTGCCCCGAGTGTCATTGCTCCAAGAAAAAAGGAAGGGATAACTCATCTACACCAGTGCGAAATTTTCAGATGGAAAATGTAACTAAACTGATACAACAAGTTAAACATATTAGTGAAAAAACCCCTGGGGATAGTGATCCCCTCATGCAGCTAACTACTGAGATTCGGCTTTTGAGGGAAGACGTGGCCTCATTGAATTCAAAGTTTGAGAAGACTATTGTGAAGATTATACACTGTGAGGAGCAGATTGACGTACTTACATCTAAGCTGGATAACCTTGAAAGACGACTAGAGGCAGCGGAACAGAGAGCAGTGGAAACCGCGGTCCAAGAGAAAAGGGTATCAGATCTAGAAATACAACTTAACAATCACGCCCAACAATCTCTGAGGTGCGATATTGAAATTATCGGCATACCGGAACATAAAAATGAAAACTCCGTGCATATTCTCATGACCGCTGCCGCAAGGGCCGGTGTCAATCTCCAAGATGTGGACATCGAATATGCGACTCGTGCGGGGCGGCGTCGGGCCGGGGACGTCAACGAAAATGCAAGACCTCTTGTCGCACGTTTTACCAGACGGGCTGTGCGGGATACTTTGTACAAAGCAGCAAAATCCAGGCGTCTTAGCTCCAACGACATCGGTTTTGCTGGCCCTGCCCATAAGATTTATTTCAACGAACGGCTCACTAGTCAAAACAGGAAATTGTTTCACGAGTGTAGGGTGCGAGCAGCCAAGGTCGGGTGTAAACATTGCTGGACAAACGGCGGGACAATTTTCATCCGCAAACGTGAAGGAAAGGGACCGGACACTGAGGCAATTCCAATCTGGACGCGTGAAGACCTCACTCGGACTCTGGGACTCGCGGACCACGCAGATGTCACCGGCCCTGAACAGCCAGCTATTTAAGGCTCATTGGGCAGGCTTTTTTGGTCTAGGTTTTAAGTTTTACTGCTATTATTGCTTATTTGTGTTTGTATTGTACTTTTTGTTTACGTGGATGGGATCTACACATATAACACTCGCTCAGACACTATGTACACTCATTTATTCACATTCATTCCAAATTATGTGGAAAGGATCTACACATATGACACCGGCTCAGACACAAAGTACACTCATTTATTCACATTCATACCAAATTATTAAAACAAACTCAATCAATTATTGTATGACTGGGCTACATTTTTCGAATAAAAACTCGTTGATTAGTGTGATCTTATTACAGCTGGCACTAATTTAGATCCAGAGATTTTGCAAGAAATTGACTTAGCCGAAAGTCCATGTCATACAATCGACTCACCTGAACTCTGTAAAAACTTAATTAATAAGTTTGGTTTCAAGGTGCTCACCCTGAACATAAGAAGCATACATAAAAACTTCGACAATTTTCTAGTTCTCTTGGCACGTTTAAATTTAAATGTCGATGCAATTGTTTTGACAGATTGTTGGATACGGGATGGTTCCATCGTTCCGCATTTGGATGGCTATATTTCACATAGGACGAATAGGTTCATTAACCAGTCTGGAGGTGTGGTGGTTTACATTAGGGATGTCTGGGAAACGGAAGTAATAGAACCAGAATTCAGGGATGCTAATTGTCTTTGTCTTACCATAAATAAGAAACTCACACTTTTCGCGTTGTACCGCTCACCATGTTTCCTCAGCATTGATCCTTTTATGGATTCTTTGGAGCATAATGTAGCAAATATTAAAAACTCAACATGTAAAGTCGTTGTCGGAGATATTAATATAAATATCTGTTCCAATAATAATCATGACAGCAGAACGCGTTACCTCTGCTTATTGGCGGAACTTGGTCTGGTGCCATCGGTGACGAAACCGACCAGAAACGATTCTTGTCTGGACCATATTAACGTTTCGGCAAAATTCGAGACTGAATCAGTTATCTGTAGAGCAGATGTAACAGATCATGATGTTGTTATAGCTGGAATTAAGATAAAGCATTCCAGGCGGACTGGAAAAAAACGCATCACTAGAAATCTTGACTATCGAGAAATTGAGGCTGACTTGGGGAAGGTAGACTGGTCAGCTGTCGTCTCCATGACTTCACTGAATGATGCCGTGACGTCTTTTACTTCAACAATAACTCATATTGTGGACACCCATACCAAGGTGACTACTACTAGTCGTTCTAAATTGATTTTGCAACCATGGATGACACCGGGTCTCTTGAGATGCTCAAAACATAAGGATGTCCTCCATAATCGATCGCGGAAAAATCCAAATGATGTGACTGCTAGAAAGATCTACACGCGGTATCGGAATTTCTATATAAATCTTTTGCGAAAGTTAAAAATGAACTATGAGGCGAACAGCATAGAACAAAACAGAACCAACCCCAAGAAGCTCTGGAATTGTATTAGAAATATCACACACAGCAAAAAAACCAAATTAAAATCTATAGAACTGCTAAATTGTGGAAAATCGGAAGTTGAATCGTTGAATTCGTGTAACGAGTATTTTACGAATGTCGGTCCAGATCTCGCTAAGAGAATTTTATTTCAAACTAAGGAAAGTCAGGATTCCCTTGCTGCAAAAACACATTTGAAGTTCTCACCGTCTGCCTCTTTCTTTTTTCAGCCGACGGATGAACTAGAGATTGAAACTGTGATTATGGGTTTGAAATCCGATAGCGCCGCAGGGTTAGATGGAATAACAAATACATTGCTAAAAAAGATAAAAAACCATATCGTTGTCCCGCTTACCTTTATATGCAACAGAAGTCTCTCTGAGGGTGTCTTCCCCGAGGCATGGAAGGTGGCAGTCGTGACGCCGATTCACAAGAGTGGAGTCAAAAACAGCTGCAGTAACTACAGGCCGATATCTTTATTGGGGTCCTTGTCTAAAATACTGGAAAGGATAGTAAATAAGCGCTTGCAGAATTTTTTGGAGGAGAGTAACATACTGTCCAAAAATCAGTTCGGTTTCAGACATGCCAGATCAACCGAGGATGCAGTCAGCTTATTGACGAGTATTGTTTCTGGTCACTTAGATCAAGGTAAGGCTTGCATCGGAGCCTTCCTAGACCTTGCAAAGGCTTTCGACACGGTCTCAATTCCAATTCTCGTCAGAAAACTTGAACAGTCAGGGATACGCGGAACTCCTCTTAGTTGGATACATAGTTACTTGTTAAACCGAAAACAGTGTATTAGAGTTGATGGCCGCATAAGTGGGTGGAGAGAGACCACATTTGGAGTCCCTCAGGGTAGCATCCTTGGACCCACGTTGTTCTTAGTGTACGTGAATGACCTTGCGTCCTTGCAGCTGACAGATGCCAATATTATGTGTTACGCTGATGATACCGCCATAGTCTTCCACAACTCATCGTGGGATTTGGTGGGATCTACCGCAGAGAGAGGATTGTCTCGTATAGCAGAGTGGCTACAGAGCAACTTGCTAACACTTAACACAGACAAAACCAAATTCTTGTGTTTCCACAAAACGTTGGCTTCTTCTCCCGGCTCGCTGGTTGAAATGAAGATCCACACTTGCCTATCAAATGATAGTACAGTGCCGTGCAGCTGTGGCAGTATAGGGAGAGTTTCCTCTATAAAATACCTGGGTGTGGTGTTGGACGAGAAGCTTTCTTTTATCGATCATATTGCATCCACTGCTAATCGTGTTAGGAAGCTGATTTATGTATTTCGAAATCTGCGTAGTGTCATGACCAAGGGACTTCTAAAAACCACATATGTGGCCCTGGCACAGTCTGTCATCGCGTACTGCATCCCGGTGTGGGGAGGGGCTGCTAAGACCCATATGATACACTTAGAAAGAGCCCAGCGTTCCCTTCTGAAGGTTATGCACTCGAAACCTCGCAGGTACCCGACTTTTGCTTTATATAAGCTCAGTGAGGTGCTTACTGTGCAGCAGTTGTATGTCCTTCGGTGTACTGAAATCGCCCACAAAGCAATTCTAGCTTTGCCTAATTATAAGGACCTGCTCGAAAAACGCATTTTTAATTTTCCTTTGCCGAAAGTAAGAACGAAATTTGCAAAGAGACTGGGAGCCTACGTCTGCTTACACATATATAAGGGAGTTAACCAGCATTGTAATATTAAAGCTTGTTCACCAAGAGAGGTTAAATTCAAAGTTAAAAATTGGTTGAGCACTATAGATTACAATGAAACGGAGAACTTGCTTTTATGATACACACACACACACACACACACACACACACACACACACACACACACACACACACACACACACACACGCACGGGCCCGCATCCATTAAATTATCTTTTTCTATTCACTTTAACTTTTGGATTAAAATAAGTAAAAATTTGTAATTAAGTAGCATTTATTTTCATTACTTTCTTTAACGATTAAAATATCTTAATAGGTAAGCATTGTAAGGTGTCATCCTACGGGACAGGCGTAGCCTAGTGTAGGTGACACGGGTAACCACTATCTGTATAAAAATTAAGTACGGTGAAACTGTTCCTGTGCAAAATTTAATTTATGAAATCTGTATTTTCACTGTTTCCAATAAATTTTATTTATTTATTTAAAGATCTGTTCTTAGGAACCATCTCATCGATTTTGGTGACAAGAAAAACTGCGTTCATAAATATCTTCATCATCCCAGCCTACCACTGCCACAGGTCTCCTCTCGGAGGTAGTTCCCACGCGGGCCTAGTGCGGATTGGGAACTTCACACACAACATTGAATTTCTTCGCAGGTGTATGTAGGTTACTTCACGATGTTTTCCTTACCGTAAAGCTCATGGTATATTACAAATGTAAATTCGCACATAAATTCATAAAAACACAGAGGTGCGAGCCGGGATTGAACCCACGACCCTCTGCTTGAAAGGCCATAGTTCAAACCTCTAGGCCAAAAAATAGAAACGGAAAAAATAACAATTTTTTTTTCTTTTTTCTTAGCACGCAGCACGGAATGCTGAGGAGCTGGGATTGATTCCCAGCGCTGGTCTCTTTTTCTGAGTTTTTCTGTATTTCAGTTTGTACTTCGTGTACGATAATCAACATAATGTTTTAAAATTTCGTGATTTTCACACATGACTATTACAAGTATTACAACTCACAGGACTCATCATGCAAATAACATTTAATATTTGATTCGACGTTCATTCGCGGGCTCAAATCGTGACCACGGCCACCGCAATATGGCTGAAACGTCAAGGTAAATATTAAAATGTTATTTGCGTGATAACTCCCGTGACTAGTACCTAATAGATAGGTCAAGTAAATTTCTGCAACCCAAATTTTATTTTAAGTAAATCAACTTATTGAAACGTACGTGGGCAAATTTTTATTTTGTTATGTTTTGACTTTTTTTTATTATAAAAAATTATGTGATTTCTGCTTAGAACCACTAGCTATTTCGATCCTACTAGATGAAAAAGAAGTCCCAAATTTTCGATATAATTTTTCGATTCTTCTATTTAGTTATTACTTACGATCATATAAATTCTATGAAAACGGTAACCCAACACAAAAAAAAACTTAGGATAGTTAGTTTTGTTCTCCCAGCAGCATCGAAAAAGCTTGTGATTTTGAGCAGAAATCACATAAAATTATCCAAATCAAAAATAACATAACAGACAACAAAATAAAAATTGACCTGCGTAGTGAATTTCGGCTTACAGAAATTCATTTAACTGTAGTGCAACCACTGATTTGCTGACACTAAAAAAACCCAGTAAAATCTATGAGCTTACTTATTGCACAACATTGGCGCAATCGTCACAATTTCCATCACAAATTTGGAGATGATTGTACTGCATCGTTAGACTCGTTTGGCGTTAAAAGATAACCATTGATGCATATCTGATAAAATTCCAACAGATTTGATTATTAACTGTATTTATATACCCTTCCATTGAATACCAAACACAGTTTGAAAAGAATTCGCAGTGAAAAGAGCTTAACAAAAAATATACACGTGTATATTACGAAAGAAAGAAAAATTATTTTTTCAATAAATTCGATAACTTAAGTTTTAAAAATGCTTAAAGTACATATTTTGAATTCACAAACCACCCAAACCATGGAAGTAGCTGATGTGAAAACTAAGAAAAAACTAGAAAAAAGTAAGTGAACGTTAAATCATATTTTTACTTTTTTATTAGGTACTCTATTAGGTTATAACTTATTCCGCAATTCGTTGTGTATTAACTTAGATATTTTTTGGAAACTATAGGTCTACATATTACTAAGTTAACCTGTAATGAATATTTGTTTGTTTCGCAGACAGAGTTGCGGGCATAAGCTAGTAGATTATAAATGAGGCCTTAATCGTCTGACGCACACAATTTTTTTTGCTGTTTTTTTATTAACGACTAGAGAGTGTTAAGTGTCCAACTTCTTGAACATCTCCCTAACGACCCTTTATGATGGTTCCGAAAAATGTCACATTTAATTTATAATTTGTCAACACAAAACGATTAACCTCGCTCACGTCCTCAACTTTGCGATACAAAAGAGACATAATTAGGCCAAAGTTAAATTGAATTTTGGGTACCCATGTATGCTCTAACTTCCACAAAAATAGCAATCTTATTATACAAAAAAACCGGCCAAGTACGAGTCGGACTGGCGCACGAAGGGTTCCTTACAATTATCTATAAAAATCAAGTTTGTTGTATGGGAGCACCCTTAAATATTTTTTTATTTTAATATAATGATATAATATTTCAAGCGTATACCTGTTGCCTTTATCAATATCGATCAAAAACGAGCAAAAAAAACCACATTTGTTGTATGGGAGCCCCCTTAAATATTTATTTTATTCTATTTTTTAGTATTTGTTGTTATAGCGGCAACTGAAATATTATCATCTGTGATAATTTCAACTGTCTAGCTATCACGGTTCATGAGATACAGCCTGGTGACAGACGGACAGACGGACGGACAGCGGAGCCTCAGTAATAGGGTCCCGATTTTACCCTTTGGGTACGAAACCGTAAAAAAACACGTTACTTGTACGACGACCCCTTTAATTTTTAACTTTATTTTATTTTTCGTAGGTAGGTATTTTTTTTATAGCGGCCATAGAGTTAAACACAATCGGTGAAAATTTCAAGTGCCGTAAAACGGGGTGAGTAGACACGACATATGGGGTGAATGGAGAATTCAGTCAGGGTTGTCACAATTGTGAAAAAAAATTATGCGGGTGATAGGACCTTGTCAAGGGAATAATAAAATAAAATATTTTTATAAGTATACAAAGAATATACATGTAAAAAAACTCTTTTCATTTCTATTAACCCCTCCCTTCGTTATTTTTCACCCCCACTGTCGTGTCTTCTCACCCCAAACAGCGTGCCTAATCACCCCATATAGCGTATTTAGTCACCCCGTATCCGTGTCTATTCACCTCAGTTTCTAATCGAAACGGTTATAAAATTACTATTGTACAAATTACACCTGATTATGAATAAACTCGGTCAAACGTTTTATTATTTAGACACTGCAGACACCGGGTAACTAGATAAAATCGCCACTACACTGTAATTATCACTAAAATCACTATTATAACAAAGTTTTTGGAACTGTTATTTTTTACCTTGGTGACGTCTCTCATTGCACTAAAATATTTAATACTTCTAACTAACTTCACGACTATCGAGTGTTGCAAGCAAAATAAACAAATATTGAACTTAATACTAAAAACCAAAGTAATTGTCTTTAGGGGTTAATAGAAATGTTTCGATTCGTCGCGCGCGACTGACACGCACGTGCCTCCGCTTTATTTTTAATAAACCGCGTCTCGATTTTATTATTTGTTAAATAATATGTCAAGTGTTAAAAAATAATGTCAACCCCAAATAGTCCATTCAATCGTAGTGGTCTTACTCCGCGAAGCCCTCAGACCCAGGCCCCGCCGCCTCCGCGTGATCAAGAAGATGTACCGTCAGAGCCCGACCAGCCTCAAGTGTTCGCAACATCGGACCTGCAGAATTGGTTGAGTGGCATTGAAAGGTTTTTGACTGAAATCTGCTCAACCGCAACTGAAGGGAAATTGAACTCCGATCAGAAGCTGAAAATTCATACCTTATGTCGGAAGATCGGACACGGGACCTCTCAAATGGTTTTGCAATACCAGTCCGTGAAGCAAAAACTTTTATCTGCACAGATGTCCTTACAAACTATGTCTGAGAAGCGTGAACTGGCCCACCATCTTGAGATACTAACATCCGCAGTTTTTGATAACAAACAACAGAATACGGAGACCTTATCATACGCGTCCATGACTAAAAAAGGAACGCAACATCTAATACGCCCATCAAAACTGAGTACTGTGGCTATTTTTCCGGAAGACAAAAAGAAGACTAGCGAGGAAACCAGAGCACTCGTTCAAACGATCATCAATCCTGAGGAGTTAAAATTGCAAGTACGCGGAGTCTGGAACACTAAAAACGGAGGCGTGATCATCAGCTCGGAGAACAAGGAAGACATCAAAAAGCTTAAGACCTCTGAGAAACTTACTTCTTCAGGACTTACAGTGGCTGAGCAGGACAAGCGTAAGCCCAAAATGATTGTGTTCGGTCTTCCTAAAGATCTTGAGGAGAAGGAATTTTTTGACCATTTATATGTCCAGAACGTAGCCCCGAAACTTACAGAACTTTCTCGTGAGCAATTTATTAGTAGTGTTCGACTGAGTCACAAATCAGGTAAAAAAGATGCTCAGACCTGCAATTTTATTTTGGAAATTCCTGCTAATATTCGAAATGTCCTGAAAAATCAAGAACGTGTCTTCATTAATTGGTCTTCTTTTCCAATTAGAGATTTCACGCATGTATCCAGATGCTTTAAGTGTCATCAATACGGTCACTCTGCAAAATTCTGTAGAGATCGGAACCCCACCTGCGGCCACTGCGGTCAGATTGGCCATGAAATGAGAGACTGCTCAAAAAGGGAAGCGGCACCAGTGTGTGCGACGTGCCTCCGTTATAAAAAACCCAGCAATCATAGAACAGGCGATGAACACTGTCCTGCACGCAAACACGCTGTCTCTAGATACATCGAATCAACTGATTATGTAGGCGCCTAGGAGCGCCACTCATAAGGTATTTTTATCTAGCACTTTAAATAGTAGTAAATTAGGTTTATTTAAATAATTATATGGATAGATTTATCTGTGAAGAGTTGGACCTAGTGAAAGTTTCTAACCATTCGTCTTGCGATGTTGAAGAATGCAAAGGTAAATTATCAAAAATCAAGCATCCTTTTACTATATTAACCCAAAACATTCGTAGCATACATCGCAACTTTGATGGTCTTGAAGTTCTTTTGAATAGGCTGGATCTCTGTAATGATGTTATTATTTTAACAGAATGTTGGTTAAAAAACCGGGATAAGTTTTTACCGGATTTAGAAGGATACTGTATGTTTAGTACTAAAAATGTTGACACTCAAAATGAAGGTATTGTTGTATACTATAAGCCCCAACTTACCATTGCTGTAGAAGAACCTCATATTTTCGATTGTAATAGTTTAGTTTTAAGAGTTGGTAAGGACACAGCAATCATCGCTATATACAGGTCTCCCTCTAATAACAATATTGTTAACTTTTTGCAATCGTTAGACAAGATGCTCAAAAAACTCTCAGCATTTAATAACATTTTATTGGTGGGAGATTTGAACATCAATATTTCACATGATTCTCAAGACACACGTCGTCATGATTATCTTAACTTATGCTCACTTCATGGTCTATTACCCGCTCACCAACTTCCCACGCACCAAAGTGGCTCTTGCCTAGATCACTTTTTGATCAAATGCATGTTACCATCTACTACCCTTGTTACTAACTCGACACTTACTGATCACCATTCCGTGTTATTATCCCTTGAATTAAACCTCCCAAAGAGACCTCTTATGCACACTTTGGAGAAAATTAATCACACTAAGCTTGAAAATGCTTTAAAGAACATTATGTTTGATAAAATTTACTCCTCGCCGGATCCCAATGAGTCACTGAATTTCCTTGTAAATTCGATACAAAATGCCGTTGTGGACTCTACTACCTTTGTCAATTTGTCCCGTCGTCAGATAAATATTAAACCCTGGATAACTCCTGGATTAATTAGGTGTATTCGGCATCGAGATCGCCTTCATGCCAAAGCAAAACAATTTCCTGATGACTTAATGCTGGCTGTAATTTATAAACGATATAGAAACTTCTGCAACAATCTTCTGAGGAAGTTAAAAAACCTGCATGAAAAATCTATCCTTGAAGAAAATGGACAGAATAACAAAAAATTGTGGAAGTTCGTCAGGAAAATCACGTATTCCAGTTCCAAACGTGATCATTGTAGTGATTTACTAATGACTAACAATAACCCGGTAGCAGTTGCTAACAGTGCTAACACGTTTTTTGCTAACATAGGGAAAGGTCTCGCTTGTGAAATATTAAATAAAAACAAAGGCACGTCTCGCGCCATGCGGAGTGTGACTCACCCATGTCTAACATCGTTTGTTTTGTTTAATACCGACGAGACTGAAGTAGGTTGCATTATCAGCAGTTTGAATGATAGTCGTGCCGTAGGCTGTGATAATATTTCTGTTGCGACTTTAAAGCGTTATAGTAGTATCCTAGTTAAGCCTTTAACGCACATATTTCAGCAATGTCTGTCAAATGGGATTTTTCCTGATGTCCTAAAGAAGGCAATTGTGATACCTATTCATAAATCGGGGGATAAACTAAATATTAACAACTATAGGCCTATTTCTATACTGCCATCTCTTTCTAAAATCCTGGAAAAAATTATAAATAAGAGATTAGTTAGCTACCTTGAAACCAATAATATTCTTTCAGATCAGCAATTTGGCTTTAGAGCTAAAAAGTCAACTAGTGATGCGGTGAATCTGTTTACGGACCTCATTTCTTCGAATTTGGACCAAGGATTTAAAACCCTAGGTGTTTTTCTGGACCTAGCGAAAGCTTTTGATTCGGTTTCAGTGCCAATTCTTTTACAAAAATTAGAAAGTATAGGTATTAGGGGAACGCAGTTGAATCTCTTCAGAGATTACCTTAGTAATCGCTTCCAACGGGTCAAAATTGGTTCCACCTACAGTTCCGATCTTCGGCTTGATTTTGGGGTCCCTCAAGGTAGTATATTGGCTCCTACACTTTTTTTGATTTTTATTAATGACTTGTGTAACTTAGAGTTAGACCGTGGTACAATGATCTCATACGCTGATGATACCGTCCTAATTTTTTCGGGCAATTCGTGGGATAATGTTTACTGTTCTGCACAGAATGGTTTCAGCTTGGTTACTGGTTGGCTCCATCACAATTTATTAACTTTGAACCCAGGAAAAACCGTTCATGTCGCCTTTTCTTTAAGAAACTCCCAGCAACCGACTAGTCATGCATGCTCCATTCGGGCACACCAATGCTCCCTTACTAACCAGAACGAATGCTATACTTGTCCTGTCATTACTAAAGTTAGCTCCACTAAATATCTAGGTGTTATAGTTGACTCCAATCTAAATTTTACCCAACACATAGAGACAGTCGCTAACAGGATTCGAAAGCTTATGTTTATATTTAAAAAACTTCGTCATGTAGCGAATAAAAAAATATTAAATCAAATCTACTCAGCTCTGTGTCAATCCGTGCTAACATACTGCATTTCATCGTGGGGAGGCGCAGCGAAAACCACGCTCCTAACCTTAGAAAGAGCTCAAAGAGCGGTCTTAAAGGTCGCTACTTTCAGGCCTTTCCTGTTTCCGACATTGGAGCTGTATCAATCTTGCAAAGTACTTACCGTGCGACAACTTTTCATACTATCACTAATTATGAAACAGCATATTTCAGCTCCGTATAACCCTGGTGTGAACAACAAAAGGCGCAAAGACATAGTTTTTGTTCCCAAAAGCACCTCTCATGCTTTCGCGCATAAATTCTTTCCCTTTCTTGGACCTTATTTATACAATAAAATCAATAAAGTACTAAATATTTATGACTTAAACCGTAAAGTGTGCAAGGTTAAGGTTATTGCGTGGCTGCAAGGTCTTTCTTATGTTGACACTGAAAATCTGCTGACGATTGCAAGGTGAGGGTGACGCTGTGTAGCCGAGTGTTCTTTGTTTGTTTTGTTATTTGACACTTGATTAAATTATTATAGTTTAATTACCAACTAAGTATTATGTTTTAAGATATTGTGTTGCGATGTTAAATGCTCGAGTTGTATTTTAATTCTTTAGATTCCTTTTGTCTATAACACAGGTTACACTTGTAACCTAGCTTAGACTAAACTAAATTTACTATCTAGACCTAAGATTATTTCATGTTCATGTTTATATTTTGTATTTTTATGAATAAATAAATAATAAATAAAAATAAAAATAGTGATCATGGTGTTTTTTGTAGCCATGCAAAAAAAATCGCGAGAATATTTCTAATCACCCCGCGATTTCTATTCACCCCGTTTTACGGTGTCTGTTACGGTTCGAGAGATAGCGCCCTGCGACAGATGAATGGAACCTTTGGTACGGAACCCTAAAAGAATCTGGATAAATTCTTCTAATTTCCTCCTCAGAAGCAGGCTTTGGCATCCGGCACGTCCAATGCGTGCTGCTATTCCTGGCGCTGCTGATCGGGTACGCCATGCGAGTCAACATGAGTATGGCCATCGTCGCCATGACTGATAGCTCCAATGAAAACGTAAGTAGCTACGATAGAGATAATACTAATCGATATCAAAAAAGAAAATACACTGATTAATACAGAAAAAAAATATAAAATAAAACTAATAATAACCGGCCATGTGCGAGTCGGACTCGCGCACAAAGGGTTCCGTATAGCAGCAGTGGGATACAATTATAGCCTAGTAAAAAAAAAACAAGACTGTCTATGAACAGTCTTATAGCTTCAGAGTGATCTGATCTCATTTAGACGACAGAAAGAAGTAAGGAATACGCCACTGTTGGCGTATGTAAGCGATTAAGAATTTCGGGGAAGTCAGTTGGGAGCGACGTGGTTCAATTGGTAGAACACCTAGGTTGGGGCGCATACCCAGGAGACGTGGGTTCGAATCCCACCAGCGCACCCGAAAATTTTTTCGCTTTTATTTTATTTATTCATTTATTTCAAACATGTAGTTCATATAGTTCATATCAGGTTAGTAACAATTTTACTTAAAAACTATGTTAGTAATGGTGTTTATTTAATATTAAATATGGCTACTCCGGAGCGCATATGACACGCATTCCAGTGTCTCACAATAGGGCAATCTGTGCGCTCCAATATGGTGTTCAAGAGACTGTTGGTGCTGTCCCGCACGCGCCGCATCACCGAGGCCACGCGCTTGCGCAGGATGGACTGAAAACTGTCCACGCGCGCCTCGGCGAACATACCTGACGCACTGCAGAACCGGGGCAGCCCCAACAGTATCCTAAAACCATTATTATATTAATCTTAGTAAGGAATAGATTTTGGTGCCCTTAAAAGGCCAGCAAATATTCGATTGCTTACACGATTACTTACCGCAAGAAAACTTATTCTTACCTTAAAAAGTTGCTGTAATATTGAAATTAATGTATATAACCAGAACAATGAACTTCTTAAAAAATATTAAGTTGAACTGGTTTAAATAGTATTTTTTTAACAAAAATGAGAATAACTTTTATACACAGACAAAAAATCTCGTACCCCAAACGCACAGATCTCTCTTCAGTCGTGGGATGAAATGTAAATCTCTCATACTTTATCACCGTGAGAGTATACAAACAGATTTGTATACAAACATGACTCATGACATGATGCAGCCTAAGTCAACGCCTAAAATAACCAATCGCATGTGATTCGCCGACTTTTTCTTATCAACCAGACTATAGATTTATACTTAATCATGTAAAAAAGTTTGATTTATCAATGATAGGCTTTAAATTTTAGAGTGATCACAAAGAAGAGAGAATAGTTTTCAATCAATCAATATTCTGTATCACAATTTAGTGATCAACTTTGACATTGTGGCTTGTATTTCGTAAATAGAATATTTCAAAGAAGCAATGAAATCAAACATTACATATTTTGAAATTTGCCATGAGCTTTACAGTGAAGGAAAACACAGTGAGGAAACCTGCATAACATCATCATAATTTCTGCCGAAAGACGTCCACTGCTAAACATAGGCCTTCCCCAAGGCTCGCCAAACAGATCGGTCCTGCGCCTAACCTGCAACCTAACCTTACGTTCTTAACGTCGTTGAACGATATCGATTTATAATAAAACATCAAATTACTTCATGTGGAGATTCAATATCTTAAGTGTGTTACAATCTATCTTGGTTTTGAAATCCGGGTTCATCAGTAATTCATTTGCATTGTCATCACCCGTTTTAGGGTTCTGTACCTCAAAAGGAATTATATTTCATTTTGGCATTGATGTAGTCGTGTAAAAAACGGAACCTTTATTGGATCAATTTCTCCGCCCGTCCATCTGTCCATCAAGACCTTTTATCTCGGGAACGCTTGGAGGTATCGAGTTGAAATTAAAACCATATTTATTACTCAAGTCTACGGTCCCTAGAAGCTGTGAAAAAATCTAATTTCTAAGTTAACGTAAAAAAGATACGGCTAAATATGTCGCAAAAAACGTATATTTCAACACGCCCAAGGTAATCAAAATCGCTCATGCCTAAAATATCATGTTTCCAAAATACCAGTTCTTTCAAAATACTACATTACCTATTTATTACATTCCCGTTATAAAATAAGAAAAAATCAATTCCTTGACTAATGTTCGATTTTGTAATGTGGCGCAACGAGAATCTGCTAAGCTAGAAATGTGGTAAATAATAGGGAATGTTGTATTTTGAAAATTGTACCAATCCGGAGATTCTGCCGGCTGTAAGCTGATTCCATAGCTTTATCGTGCGTACCAAAATGTTTCGCGAGAAACGGACTATGATTTGTCAATTGTTTTGAAAAATTACGTTTGTTGCAGGCGTTTGACTGGAGCTTGCAGATACAGAGTGTGATCTTATCTTCGTTCTTCTGGGGCTACGTGGTCCTGCAAGTGCCGGGAGGTCTCCTGGCTGACAGGATTGGCGGCAGCATCCTCGTCACCATAGGCATTGGTTTCAACTCCATCATCTGTCTTGCTGTACCTACTGCAGCCACTTACGTAAGTAAATGTGATTGTGAAGTATTTGATTCAAAATGTAGTCACGCCTTTAATCGTTACTGTTGCTGTATGGAAACATCTGGCAACACAATTTAAAAATACAGAACAATATTTACGAGGATGTTCAGTCAAACTAACTAAACCTGAACTGAAGCTAAAATAATATTCCTAATTTTGTTTTAAAATAAGGTAAACGTATCAATGCTCGACAGCTCAACGCCCAGTTAGATGTCACCCATCTATCACCTCTCTTACTATAACATAAGATTGAAGGTGCCATGTACGAGTATTGTCAAGTACAGGGACGTTTATCTTACCTTGTTCAAATTATAAATTACATGATGGATAAATTTTGTGAATAAGGCATGGAGATAAACAGAGTCAAAAATCTTACTAGACACACAAAAAAAATGTAGTATTAAAAAAACACAAGTGGCTAATATACAAGTTTTTAATGGGTTAGTTACATTACTTGTCTTCGATAACTGCTTTGTTAACCTTGCTTGGTTTTGTTCAATTCATCTCGATATAGAACTGAAAAACTTGAGCCGACTTCAACAATGCGTGATTTTTTAAATTTCAAGTGCGTGAATGAGCAAAACCATTAACCTGAAAATATTTAATCGAAGAATGACGATATAAAATATGGATCCGTTGATCACGATTGACCATCGTGCGTCATCAATCATATAAATAATAATCTAACTCTTCTTTGCTGTCCATAACTGGGCACTACTGTGCTTAATATGTCCATGATTGGTGCCGTCACATTTGTGTATTGATGAACATCAGAATTTTGTTCTCAGCCAAAGTTTTTTTTTTACTTTATAGGTTTCTCAAAATTCGCCATTTCACAGAGTTTGCTTTATTTGGGTTCTGTGTTTGTAGCTATGATAAGTCTGATTTCTTCCAGGGAGGTTGGCAAGCGGTTTGCTTCTGCAGAGTGCTTCAAGGTCTTACTCAAGGAGTGCTCTATCCTTGCACGCACAACCTTATAGGCAAATGGGTGCCTTTGGAAGAAAGAAGTCGGTTGGGAACCCTTATTTACTCAGGTAAATAGATTGTTATAGCTGTCTAATACGTCACATATCAGATCGTTAGAGTGATCTGCGTTAAATTAACCTTTCTACATTTCATCGCCATTCGATTTGTGATTGATAACACTATAGTTTGTATCTCATATTACCCATACCTACTCTTTCTGATTTTGATTGCCTCTTAGAATCATTTAGTATGGATTTTACAAGAGCCCAATAGGTTAAGCTGGGTTAGTTTTTAATTTTTTTTTATAGTTCTAATAATTATGGTAACCATTTATTCGAAAGACGTTACCGCTACCCCCGTTATGGTTGAGAACTCGGCTCTTGAAGTTGTTGCCGCATACATATGTATGCCTGGGACAAACTATCCAACTAGGTAGGTCCAACTTTTAGGAGGTCAATCGTCGAATCCAACTCGGATGGGTGGCGTTCGGAAAACTCCGCAATGTATTTTCGTCCACCAACGAGATGGACGGACGATTTGGTGAAGAGCGCAGCTTCAAGGCGGATGCAAACCGCTTCCAACCGTAATGATTGGGTATCAACGAGGGAGGCATATGTCTCGCATTGGACATCCTGCGGCTGAAATGATGATTATGATGATGATGAATAATTCGAAACATTAATTTTATGACAATGTTCATCAACCCGCTAAAGTTTTTTTTTTACTTTTCTTAAATACACTTTTAATTCCGTTGACTTAGACAAAAGGTTTCACATGTCAATAAAAACTACGTGGTAATTAACTTTTTTGCTTAATTGAGTGACTATTAATTTCATAGTCATTGTAAGAAGTTCTTTAGAGTAACAAAAAAGTTAGTGTCAAAGAGTGTCATTATTTGCTTAACTTCATCAGCAAAGCTTAACTTTATTGTGCATAACGTAATTCGTCATGTAAAATTAATAAGATTTTTGATTATATTTCAAACAATAAGTTAGAGCACCAGTATTTTAAAGAAATTTACTTCACTTGACCTGTTGAATGAAGAACAAATAATATTTAAAAGTATACTGGAAGAAATACATTTATTTATTTGACATGATGTAATTTTTGGCGAAACTATCAAATAGACAAACTTTTTACGATCGTGTAATCTACAGATTGACTTAGGTTAGGTTTATACATTATATTTATTTGTATTTCGTCCAATAATCTTTTCAAATTTAATGTAAATTGATACGTACCCTGTTGAATGTCCCTTTAAAGTTAACTTAAAACCACGGTGTATATTCTCAACGATATAATTATAATTGTTATTATTTGCAGGAGCACAATTTGGAACAGCCGTCGAGCTTATTTCAGCTGGTTTCATCGCCGAGTACTGGGGCTGGGAGGCCATCTTCTACGTCATAGGAATTGCAGGAGTAATTTGGACCATCATCTACGTTCTGATTGGCGCACCCTCTCCTCATCGGTCTAAACTTATTACCGAAGAAGAGAAACTGTTCATTCAAAGTTCATTGTCCCAGGACGATGGACAAAAAGTAAGAATAGTTTATTCGCTATAATTCATCCTTAGAATTGGAACTCCGAGATTTAATTAAATTTACTTTGGTACTGGTATTGGTATTGGTATTGGATGGATGCGGATGGCGCAGGACGCCTCAACGGCGAGCCTTGGGGGCGCCTATGTTCAGCAGTTGACGTCTTTCGGCTGAAATGATGATGAAGATGACATTGGTAATCTAAAAATTATTATCATGGTCTTTAAATTAGTTTTTATAAATTCAAATTCAATTCAAAAATATTTATTTCGGATAAATGACACATTTTGGCACATCATCCATAGGTGTTAGTAAAATATAGTCAATATATAGACTAGTGTTACATTAAATTAAATTAAATTAAATTGAACATAATAATGGGCGTGTATGAGACCCCATCCAGTGCCGCAACATTGGGGAATCCCACCTGCCAACTAACTAATTAACTAAAATACTATAAAGAACACTCGTTCAGAATTAGGGATTGAAATTCCGAAATTTTACAAATTTGTACATCCCGATTGTGTAAGAATAGGGAAATAAAGGGCAATAAGGTTTTAGAGTTTCAACCATGCACTGGAAGAAGTAGCGTGAGAAGGCCCCCAAAAAGAAAGACCGACGATCTGGTCGAGGTCGCAGAAACTATGTAGCAGTGCAGGACTAATAGTTGAAGAACTCTCTAGAGAAGTATTTGTCCAATAGTTGAAGTCTTTTGGATGAAGATGATGATAGTCGACATAAAATATAGCCTATGTGTTATTACAAAGATCTCACTATTTTCATTCTCATCTAAATCCGTCTAAAATAGAAACAAACACAACAAAAACCTAGTTAAAAAAAAAAACTATTTTAAACATAATGACGAAATCACGATGACAGATAACCTGAGAGCAGCTTCCGTTGTTTCAGGCATTAACAACCCCGTGGAAAGCCCTGTTCACCTCTGTACCCTTTCTCAGTCTCATTGTGGTGCACTGTGGTCAGATATGGGGTCTGTGGACCCTCATGACGGAGATTCCCAGTTACATGAGCTCAGTGCTTGGTGTAGACATCAGAACGGTAAATATACCTCCAATACTATTTCACCATGATCCAAAATAACCAAAGATCAATATTATAGTCATCATACTCAATAATCATGGTAAACATGAATAAAGTAAACGTCCCTGTGCTTAACACTGACCCAATACATAGCACCTTCAATCTTATAATAGTCAGAGAGGTGACAGATAGGTGTTATCCACTGGTCGTTGAGATGTTGAGCATGTACTTTTACCTTAAACGAATGTTTTACTTAAGCGCACAGAACACCGGCGTGAAGCAGCCAGTACTCCTGCTGCGTTTTGAACGGTCAGTGAGAGCGCCGGGGCCCAATACCTCTCCCTCCCTCTCCCCTTCTCCCTCTCCTTTTTAAAGGCCGGCAACAGATCAGTGACTCTCTTTGAGTTGTTAATATTTATAGGCGGTGGTGATCATTTTCCATCAGATGACCCGCTTGCTCGTTTGCCTCCCTCTCATAATAAAAAAAAGTGCGATACGCGACCGTTGTCAATATTATACGACAATATAATATTAATAAATATTAACGTGGTGGTATACACACCTTTTTGTGTCGGGTTCTGTTATTCTTTCTTTTTCTAAAATAAACATGTCATGAATAAATACTTTTGTCTTTCTTTTACCTTACTCTGAGGAGGTCCATTATCAGTGAAGTATATTTCTTATTTCTAGAACGGCGTTATATCAGCGCTTCCGTATCTTGCCATGGTAACTCTGAGCTTCCCCTTCGCTCATCTGTCAGACTTCATCCTCGCGAAGGGCTGGCTCAGCACCACAGCGACAAGGAAAATTAGCAACAGCATTGGTAAATTAACCAATCTATTTTATTTCTTAAAATTAAGTCAGTTTTTAAAAAAGTACAGCTATGTCCATTCGAAGACTATTTTTCCAGTGTCAAATAGAAGACAGTTTTAAAACATGTCGGCCGTTGTTCGGTGAAATAATTTTATACTCCGCTCCCGTGTCAGGTTATTAGCCATCGGCCAATGAATATCCATAGCCAGAAAATCGTCGATGCCCAATATTTGTCAGCCCAAGCACTGCTTTTCCCTTATGGATCCAGAAGAGAATCTCAGCTCTTGGGCGCACGAATAGGTTACCCGACACACACTCGCTTATAATTAAGAATGAGACATGATTACTTGGTTTGGTGCACCGCCTAAAAAAGTACGGTGTCGGTTATTTAAGCTCAAACCTGCTGGATTAAGCTGGAATCTTTTAAGAGCCAGTGCATAAGATTTCTCCCAGCGAGAAACTGTACAGAGCCCTATAATTCTGATAATGAATAAAGGCAAAAGATGACGTGCCATCATCCATTGATGGAAAAATGCTCATTATAAGCGCTAACTATCGTCTCGTCATTCCATATCCTATAAAGGCGAGTAATGCCGTCACGTTTTGAACTGTTTATAGATATAACTTGTGAGAAAAAGAAAATTAGGTCTACAAAAATCGTTTTACACATGTTTAATGAAATTCCCAGGTCACGTTGGCCCGGGGTTGTTCCTGATCGTGCTGGCGTATGTGCCTGCTGGCAACATATCTCTTGCTGTGGGGTTGCTCTGCATTGTGGTTGGACTCAACGCTGGACATTACACTGGCTACATGGTAAATTTCACTATTAACAACGATTAAATTTATGAAAATCGCCAGATGACTTATGGCACTGAGAAGTGACCGCTAACGATGGGCCTCATAAGAAATCTCAAAGTTACTCAGAGGGCGATGGAGAGGGCTATGCTCGAAGTTTCTCTGCGAGATCGCAATTAAATAGAAATGATGAAATCCGCGCAAGAACTAAAGTCACGGACTTAGCTCGAAGAATCGCCAGACTCAAGTGGCAGTGGGACTATATCCCATCACTTACAAAATTATCTACGTTTGGGTTTTTATTGACTTTATTTATTTATAGTTGGTGCACCTGGACATGTCTCCCAACTTTGCCGGTACTATGATCGGCATCACCAACGGTATTGCCAACTTCATTGCCATATTTGCACCATTGGCTGCTGGAGCGATCATACAGGATGAGGTGATTAATAACCCTGATTAAATTAAAATATTCTGGTCACGAGGAACTGCAAGGAGCTCCTTTAAAAAGATGCGAACACAGATTTATGAGTTGGTCGAAAATAATAAACAATACATTCATTTTAACATCTATTTTTTTGCCGACTTCAAATAAGGGAGGAGGTTCTCAATTCATCAGAATATATATTTTTTAACTTTTTATGTATGTTTCCGATTACTCGAATACGCCTGCCGGTTGAGGAGATCAGGAGGGAGTATTTGGAAAATTCTTTTTTAATGACAAATTTGCTTCTATATTGCTATTAATAAGGCGTATTTTTCACATTAAGTATAGAGACTATAAATATTATATATATGTATGTTTTTAAACTGCAGTTTTGTCAAATTGATTGAACTCTTTAAAAATTATATCAGTCAGTTATTTTACATACATATATCGATTACAGTAATAATAGAGATTTAAATTATAGCACCTACTATTATCGATGGAGCAAATACACAGGAAAAAAAATCGAAAACACTAAAAAATATTTTTTTTTTCAGACTGATGCAGACGAATGGCAGAAAGTGTTTTACCTGTCATCTATCATTTACATCGTATGCAACTGCGTCTACATGGTCTTCGGCACCAGCGAGCGGCAGCCTTGGAACGAGAGCGGGGACTTGGAGCCAATAGGGAATGCAATGGGTAAGAGTAATAAGTCGTGGTATATTAGTGGTAGCTCCGCAACATCTTATGTGATCCAATAAACCGCAGTGTCTCAAGTCAAAAGTCTTTGACCAGTGTGTGATGCCAGTGATGACTTGAGATAATGAGACGTGGCCGCTAACGATGGACCTCATAAGAAAGCTCAAAGTCACTCAGAGGGTGATGGAGAGGGCTATGTTCGGATTTTCTCTGCGGGATTGCATTAGAAATTATGAAATCGGCGCAAGAACTAAAGCCATAACATATCTCGAAGAATCGCCAGACTTAAGTGACAGTGGGCAGGGCACATCGCTCGTAGAATTGAGCGCCGATGGGGCCGAAAGTTTCTCGAGTGGCGTCCGCGGACCGGAAGACGCAGTGTAGGTAGGCCTCCAACAAGATGGAGCGACGACCTGGTTAGGGTGGCGGGAACGCGTTGGATGAGATGATGATTGATGAAGTAAAATAAATAGCCGTACCTATGTCTATTTATAATGGTTACAATTTTGGTGAGTGTGCCACTGTGCCCGCAGGAATCACGCTCCTTATTAGCAATTATTGCAATTATGTGTTGCTATTTTTAGGGTTTTTTAATTTACAATATAATTCGGTCATAAGTACCTAGTCTTATTTTTAAAAATGTAATTTTAATTGTTTCAGAATCGGCTCCAGAAAATTTGGAAAAAGGCACATGACAAGAATAAGTGTTTAGGTTTTGAAAAAATGTGATATAATGTGATAGGTACGTATCTTAATTTAATTTAAGTATTTTTTTCGTATTATTCAGTTGTGATAATAAATTATTCAAAGTAAAATAGTGGTATTGATTGTTAAACATTTAAAGTTTATAAATTAAATAAATAAGTTTTTGCTAAAAATTGTATTGTATTTTTTTTTTAAATACAATATAGGTTTGCGTTTGACCACATTCACGCATGATGGAAAGCGAATATGAGGCCTACGATGGAGCACGCTTGCCTAGTAAATGCTCATTACCCTAGACTTAAATTTAGTGGAATAAGCAGAAAGATGGCCGTCTGTATTTTTGCCCCTGGTTACCAAATTACCTAATCGCCAGACGAATCAAACGAGCCTAAACTCGATGCGTTTGGTAGGGTTTTGGGAGGTTATGTTAGTTAGGCTTACAATCAGTTCCATTCATGCTACTTACCTTTAAATTCGCTGGTAAGTCCTAATCATAAATTAAATTTACTAAGTTTTTAAGAAATGCTCTATGTTGATATGATTATCATATAGCGATGGTTCTTCGGGTTCATCGACAAGTCCATCTAGATTAGTTGAATTCGTTAACTAGTCTACGTGTGATGGTCTGCATTATGCAGCTGTTCAACTTAACGGCACGTCGATTTCTACGAATCACTACTCTGTCAACTCTGTGGTTGCAATAGTCTACAGTCTACCGTACAACACTTATTCAAATATGAACTCTGTAGCATGTGGAACATAGTTCCACTTTGTTTGGTTGAATGAATTAACTGTACCGACTATGAATTTGTGTCGACGTCGTGTTTCTACTTAGTAGATAAAAAAACTATTTGAACTCTTAATTTAGCCGTCTAAGAGTTCGACTTGTCGACGCGCGGTCCGTGGACCGTCCAATCGTTGATTCTACATGGACCTTTCAGTCAAATAGTAGCGATGTGCCGAGTACGGCTTGACTCGAGTCAGACTCGATTCCTGCTTAGGACTCGCCTACTCGAGTACAAAAATATTTTGATTCGAGTACGCCAGACTCGATTCGGTACTCGAGTCAGAGAGAATCGGTTTCGTACTCGCTGACTCGATTCTATTATGCGAGTACAACTGACTCGAGTCCAGTATTTGAGTCAGATTGACTCGCTTGAATTCAATATCTTTTTACTTAAGCAATGAATGAAACTATACTGTTTGAAGATAATCCTTTTAGATTTTTTCCTTTTTGTTTATAAAATTGGTAACGGACTTGATTTCTGGACTCGAATTTCTTGACTAGAGTAAACATTAAAATAGATACCAATCATAGACTCGAGTAGGTCTTCACTGGACTCGAATCGCGAAATCGAGTCAGGATTCGAATACCACATAAAATGACTCGAGTCGACTCGATCCTTCAAAACAGCGACTTGGAACATCAGTATCAAATAGTCCGTTTATTCAACACCCCTCGCTTCTGTCACGTAGACAAAGAGCGATGCAGGCTGTATTAAAACCGTGTATCTCTATCAAGCTATAATTTAAAGTTGGATAGGCGATAAGTTCAGATTCGCTTTAACTCTCTCCTAACCGTAATATTTCATCCCGGTAGAACCCCTTGAATTATTACTGCTATAGTGCATTCGAGATGGCGAAGTGCAAACTTGTGTTAGGGTTGTAAGGAAATTTATTGAAGGCGATCTTTATGCACGTCACGGGAAGAATGGATTTGCATCGCGTCAATGGCCATCCTTTGCTGCATTTACTGTGAGTTTCAAAGTAGAGGGACCTCATGTTAGGGGATCGCGTTATCTAGATATTTTAGCGAGGAGGTCATCGTTTACCATCAGGCGATCCGTTTGCTTGTTTTCCCCCTATGGCATAAAAAAATATCTGTGAAATGAGGAGATTGCTATTTGAACGCAGCGTGCCGCATGTGCGGATGAGCGTTTGAATAAATGATTCCATGCGACATCGTTATTGGCTAACGCTTCCGCGGCTTTTTATGGTAAACATGCGTGGCTATAGTACAGAGGGTTCTATCCTAACTTAAATAATTCATTACCTTACTATACGCTGATATAAACGTGAAACTTTGTCCATATTATGGATGGATGTGTGGATGTTTTACTCTTTCGCGCTAAAACGAATTGACGGATTCTGATAGAATTTGGCACACAGATAATTTATAACCTTTTAGACGGCCGGATAGCCTAGTTGTTAGAGAACCTGACTACGAAGCTTGAGATCCTGGGTTCGATTCCCGGTCGGGGCAGATATTTGTGTGAAAAATACGAATGTTTGTGCTCGAGTCTTGGGTGTTTAATATGTATTAAGTACGTTTATCCGTTGACTAGTACCCATAGTACAAGCTTTGCAGAGTTTGGGACTAGGTCAATTATTGATGTGAATTGTCCCGTGATATTTATTTATTTTATGTTGCAAAAAATGCTCCTTATGCATTCGTCCCGTTCGGGGAAACAGAGGGTATGTTGGACTGTCCCACAATGGGACTACCCACTAAAAACCACACGGACAATGACATTTGAAATAATTAACCTTGAGCTGTAAAGTGCAGAAAACTATCGTAAACCAGCACACTCCTACGAAGAAATTCAATCGTGTATGTGAAGTTCCCAATCTCCACTGGGCCCGCGTGGGTCGAACATTAGGTTGGAATGATGATGACCATGCCAATTTATTTTTAGTATAAAATAATATCACAAATAAAATCCATATGCAATATTCATGCTGGTGCTACTACCACCTCTTTGGTAGCGAAGCATCAAAAAATACTATTTCGTAGATACGACTTTCCGTAAACTACAGCCCCGCATCAATATAATATTAGTTTTGAATAAGGCAATAAAGCCGCTTATCGTTAACCTTGTAAATTTTCTGTATTGTAATCTAAGTGTAGTGTGTGTGTCTGTTTTTTGTATTGTTGTAAGTGTGATTGTATTGTTTCAAGTCAATGAACCATTCTCCTACCGATCTCTGAAACCGTTCCGGCGGGGAATCACGTCAACGGTATAAAACCTAACGAGACCCATCCGTACGTAACGGCTGTCGATATCTAACGCTCAAGCACGGCTGCAACCCGTGAGGGGCAGATATTAGTTTGTTTGCTTTCAATATTTAAGCGCATATTGGCGGGTCAACGACGTGTTTGAATATGACAGTAAACCGTAAAAGTAGGGTCAAAGTACAATGGAAAAGTATACAAGCACGAGGACAAAGTCACTGACATAACTCCAAGAATCGCCAGACTCAAGTGGCAGTGGGCAGGGCACATCGCTCGTAGAACTGATGGCCGATTGGGCAAAAAGGTTCTCGAGTGACGATTACGGACCGGAGACGCAGTCAAGATGGAGCGACGACCTGGTTAAAGTTGCGGGACAAAAGTATCCTATATGTTAGGATTTTCATACATAGTTGAAATGAAATCAACAACTCAATGTATGGAGACCTCAAATTTAATAAGCGTAATTAAAACAATTGAGTTAGAGATATTTTGTATCACCATTTTTATGTCACCCTGTATAATCTGCGATATTAGGTTATACTTAGGGTTTGGGTCCCGGGACGTCTCGTGTCTCGAAGTCCCGGGACTTTTTGTAAATTTCGTTGTCTCGTGTCCCGGGACTTTTGGGTCGAGACTCGAGACGAGACACGATAGTCGTATGTATTGTATTAATTTTTATTTTCAAAGCATTGCATGAGCCTAGCTAGCGCCATCTGTTACTGTAATGAATAATTACTTGGTCTACATACTGAGTTTGCCGCGCCGCCATTTTGTTTATCCTGCCTGACACAAGCTCAGTCGCAAATTTCATTGAGTGTGGTGGGTGTGGTGCTTTTGTTGCAGTAGCGATTATAAAAATTCAACGACGGCCATCGATATCATGTAAGTTCTTGATTTTGTTTACTTCAATGGTAAATTAAGTAGGTAAGACGTTTACATAGGTTTCATGATAGTGACTTGACAAATAATCTTCATATCTGTTATCATGTATTAATTATGTTTAAGTTATGTCTGTTATGGTTTTTTTATAAAATACATAATAAAGTGATAAGTACTCACTCAGTGTATAAACTTATGAAATTAATTTTGGATTATTATTATTTTTACAGATACTTTAAACAAAAATAGATCTTTTAATATGGAGCGTACAGCAAAAGTATGGAAACATTTTAAAAAGATAAATGAATCAACAGCACAGTGTTCGTTATGTCCAAAACAAATTTCATGCAAAGGGTCGAATACTACGGGCCTTGACAGACACCTCCAAAGAGTCCACAATATTTCTGTGAATCAACCGCCGCCGGATGAATCAAAATCAGTTGTACAACCTGGGACATCTTGCGAACCGGAATCAAAAAAAATTAAACGTGAAAATCAGTCTGAAATTACACGATACGTTGCTAGAAAGTCTTTGTCAGAAATAATTTCTCGTTTGGCGGCAGAGGATGGCCTTACTATAAGAGCAATCACAAAGAGTAAATTTATTCGTGAGAGTATTACCCAGCGAGGTTATAAAATGCCTAAAAACGAAACTGAAATTATGAAAATTATATTAAATTATTATGAAGAAAAAAAAGCAGAAATGATTCAGAAATTTAAAAACTTGGTCGCTTCTGGTACACGTTTCAGCCTTTCAGTAGACGAGTGGACCAGCGTCCGAAACCGAAGGTACTTTAATTTGTGTTTGTATGTTGAGGACGGAGAAGTTTTCAATTTGGGATTAATCTATATACCAGGTAAATGCGGTGCTGAAGAGACCAAAAAAATGGTTGAAGATACATTAAAAAGATTTCAATTGGATTTTGAAAAACATATTGTAGCCACCACCAGCGATGGCCCAAATGTAATGAAAAAGTTTGGCAGGGAAAGCCCCAGCGAGATGATCCTATGCTTGAACCACGCAATCCATCTAAGAGTTGTAGATACATTTTATAAAAAGAGACAGGCTACATCCGCAGTTTCGAGCTCCGAAGATACCGATGATAGTGACGATGAAATAATGGAGAACAAAAACTCTTCTGATGACGAAGCGGACGACAATGCCAGCTACGACACAAACTTCCGATTCCGATTACAACCCATTGATGAAATTAAACGAGTGCTCGACGAAACAAGGTCCTTAGTGAAATTATTTAGAAAGAGTCCACTGAAAAATAGCCAATTACAGAATTATGTGAAAGCTGAATTTGGGAAAGAACTCAGTTTACTACTGGATGTCAAAACAAGGTGGAATTCCATCATTGTGATGGCAGAACGGTTTCTGAAGCTCAAAAATTGCGTGAAGAAAGCTTTGATTGATTTAAACATGTTAGACAAGTGGAATGAAGACAATCTTCTTCTTTTGCAGTCGATTGTTGATTTGTTGCAGCCAGTCAAGATAGCTGTAGAAGCCTTAGGGAGACAAAACGCTACGTTACTAACAGCTGAAGCAATAATTGATGTATTACTGAAAAAAATTCAATCGACAACGACAAATGATGATTTATCGAGTCGGTTCTTAGAAACTTTAAAAGCTCGTCTAGAAGAGAGAAGACCACAACGAGTTATCTGTTTATTAAAATATTTACACACTGGTCATCACACCTCACAGTCTCAAAACACGGACTTTTTTACTTCAAATTTAAGTAAAACTGCCCTAATTGGCTTTGCGGAAGAACTGTATTGCAGGCTTTTTGAAAATATACCTCATATCCCGACACCAGATATGGAAATAATAAGCGCTGAACCTAGTACTAGTAGCTCTCAAGTACACAACGAGCCGGATGAGTCGTTTGTAAATCAAATGGAACAAGCAATAAAAAAAATCAAAGAAAATGTACCCGAGGTTCAAAAAACAACAACAAGAGCAACATTGAAAAAGGAGTTTCAGTTGTTCGAAGCAACCGGAAAACGTACAGAAAATTTAGAACTACTTTATAAAGCCTTAAACTCAATTAAACCGACTTCTGTTGAAAATGAGAGAGTGTTTTCCTTGTCCGGTGGCGTTATTACAAAAATCAGAAGCAGATTGTCGGACAAAGCTGTTAATGCTCTGATTTTTTTAAAAGCCTATTTTATAAAATCAAAGTAATTTTATTTTTTTAACTGATTAATAATTTGAAAGACTGATTCAAAAGTCTGTTTTACAGATAAGGAAACAAATCTGTGATTATAAAAATTACCAAATTATGATTAATATGATTATGACATGATATTAAAGTTAGTATGATTGTTACTAAGTTTCTTTTATTATAATAATATTTAATAATTGTTTTAAATTAAAAGTTAATCTGTGATTATAGGAATAAACATACCAATTATTTGACATATTAAAGTTAAAACTATTGTGATTATATTTTATGTTTAATAAATGTTGATTTAACCGATAATTAATGTTGATTTAAAAAAAAAATCCCTTTTTATTAATACGTTTCACCAGAAATCAAAGTTCAAATTTTATAATTAAAAAAAGTCTCGAAGTCCCGGGACTTTGATCGTAGCCTGTCTCGTGTCCCGGGACGTTGAAATTGTCGAGAATTCCCAAACCCTAGTTATACTATACATTCTATGTACTCTTTTAAAGTAGTATTATTTCCTGCTCGGATTAGCCTATATCGTAAGGCTGTAGGACCATTTTATATGTAGGTAAGTGTCTAAGAAACTGCTCTCACCTTATTTCAACGACATTATCGTATTATATGAAAAGGATAACCCTATATTTGTCCCGAATGGGAGAAAACACAGAATATTTGAAACAGCTAAATCAATCTGTATGTGGCTATAAATTGTATAAAAGCTGATATGGTCAACCCCCGTCATAAAGTAAGTCCTGACTCATTGCAGAACGTATTTTGTATAAACAAAATCATTTATTCAGGAAAAATAAAATAATTATACGCACATTCTAGTATCTGCCTTATTTTTTATTTTTATACGAAAAAAATATGCTTGATACGTTTAGTATATTATAGTAACAAAAAGTAAGTTAACACTCCTGCAGTCAAACATTCTTATTAATAATAAGAAACAACCACGGCTCGGTAAGTTCAGGTACTGCTATAATAATACGTGAGAAAACGACCACACTTGGAATACACCGTAAAATAGTACATTGTGCATCTAGGGCCGTAAGTAGGGGATTACTAATGAGAGTCTATTAGAAGCCCGACGCCGAAGACGGAGGGCTTTTAATGACTCGAGTTTGTAATCCCCTTACTGCCCGTGATACACACAATGATTTTCATCACACTGCGAGAAAAAAAATCCAAAAATAAAATTATTTTGTCTCTAAACACTTAAATTGAATAAAATAATGGCTACCCGCCAATACAGATTGACACTTTTTTCGAGTTACCTACCATAGATAATGTAAACTGTGTTTAGTTTAGAATTCGAAAGGTCATACGGCCAGATTGAGCCAAACATGTCTAAAAAAATATTTTTACTAAAATTATTGCAAAACTATTTGATATAAATTTAAAATATAAAAATAACGAATTTTCATGAAGCGTAGATAAGTTTTGTGTTGTAAAATTTGGGTTATAGCTAAGTTTTAAAGATAATAAATAAAACGTTGGCTGACTTGAAACCTCCTTAGTCTGAAATGACTTGTTTGCAAATTTTAAAACTAAAGTTAGAACTCCCTTGGGTAGAAAAACTGTACGTAAGTCTATAACTCCCTTAAGAACAATTTAGGCCATTGTCATTTAGTATACAAGCATGGAATAACATCATTGACGAGCAAGTGTGATGAAAACAAAATTGCTGAAAGCGACCATATGTCTGGTCGTTTTAAGCAGATCAAATAAATGTACTAACTCATACTTCGTTTTTTGTTAAATCCGACCAGGGGGACCGAGGGTAAATTGGCTGTTTTCTGCAGATTAAAACTTAGTTTTTTTACGGTAGAAATAGACCAAATAGAGTACTTGGCTGTTTTTGACAAATAAAAACGCACAATTTTGCAGATAGTCGTTTTAAACTTAATTAAAATTCTTAGTAAAACGAAGTCTTAAAAATTACTGAGTTTCACCAGAATACGCAGAAAAAAATCTAGTTTTTAATGGCATATCTAACTCATTTCTTTAAAAAATGGGGTTGGTCGCTTTCTGCACAACTATGGTCAACTGTGAACATAATAATATATACATAAAATCGCGCCTCCTTCCCAGCAAAGGGGTGGGTATGTATTACAATACCGAAGTACGAAAGACCGAATGTATTAAAACATCGAATGGGTCAAAAGACCGACACGATTTTTTTCTGAAACCGTTAACTTTTTAAGATTGTTATAAAACAAACCTAACCTAATCTAATGGGTTCTGTATGATGCCGTTTTAATAAATTCTGAGAAGTTTACGGTTTCAGAAAAAAATCGTGTCGGTCTTTTGACCCATTCGATGTTTTAATACATTCGGTCTTTCGTACTTCGGTATTGTAATACATACCCAAAGGGGTAGGTAGAGACTTATTGTTTCCACCTGCTACGGTTCTGAAATACATCTTTCGCTTCCGTAACACTCATCCCATCTCAATAGTCTTTTCATACATGCTCGCTGGTTACTGACGCCCTGATCGGGGTAGACCCATCAGCACCCTAATAGCTCATTTCGTCCCCTTACTGCTAAAACCGACTAACTGCATGAATGATAGTTTCGAGAAAAACGCATTTAAAGGTTTGAGTGGTACGTTCTCTAATAAAACCTAACGTTAATTGAAGTGTTTTGGTGTTTTTATTTAGATGGTTTATCTGTAAGTAAAACAGTATGAAGAAATTTAGCCTATACCCAATATAAGTAGGTAAAATCACGCTTTGAGTAAAAAAAGTGGCGCAGATAGTCGGTTTTGCTTGTAGGAGATGTGTAACGTTTCGAAATTAAGCGCCATTAAAGTATTAAAATGTAATTAGTATGTTTTGTCACTTAGCTAATTTTATAAACTGCACAGATCCAATGGGGCGAAGCGAAATTCTTTGTAACGATTGCAGTTATTTTGACTCTATTCTATTTGTATATAAATTATCATGGAGTTATATTTACAAATCTGACGATTATTTGACTATAGAGCGACATTGAACATCAAACAAGATAAAAATGACCATTTAATAAATATTTAATAATTAATATTATGGAAATTAACCCAAAAAGTCCCTTGTAACCACAGGGAGGAATATAAAACCTAAAAAAAAAATAACGTGTCATCGAATAATCACAACAAGGAAGTTTTTGTTCATTATCCGAGGGCTGGTACGGTTGAAAGAAAATAAACAGCTCATCTGTATCAAAACCTTGCATTTGGTATAATTCAAAATATAACTTTAATAATATTCAACATTATAGATAGAAATACACGTCATTACAATAAAATATTATTAAACACCAAAAATAATCATATTATAGGTATATCGTTAACCCACATAGTCATTATTCGTCACTTGACTCGCCTTCGGCCACATCTGGCACGCGGTCTACGATATTTTCGCAGACAAGTGACTGAAACCAGCTATGGTACTCTTCAGGTATACCTAATACCCTTTTCGCAGATGGTCTTAAATAAGTATTCAATATTAAACGTTGTCAATAATGTCTATCAAAGCAAGACATTCAGTAATCATAAATAAAATAGTTCTCTTAGAGGTACATCCTTTTATTTGCCTACTTAAAGCGACCACAAAAAAATTAACCTCAAGCTGCGACAAATAAAACAAATAGGTACTTAAGTAAGTAAGTAAATACTTTATTGTACAGAAAATAAACAAACAAAGAAAAGTTACAAATGATGAGATACAAGTCGATATGAAACCATAAGAATAAATAATAACAGATTATTTATTTATTTATTCTTATGATGAAACACAAGTGTAGGTGGATTTAATACTTAATACGGTGTAATTCAATGGCCTGCTTGATTTTTTTGTTACTTTTTCTAAGTACCTCACCACCATCTGACGATTCGTGCTTATTTTCAATATCTGAAACAAAAACAATTTTGATACTAAGATACGCTGAGGTGCGCTAAGGTGCGGTCAAGGCCGTGCGATTTGCTGTCATTTAACGCAAGAAAAAAAGAATCCCGAGACTTCAACGCTCACTTTTAATTATTTTCACTATTTATTGCATTTAGATAAATATAATTAAGTAGCTTAAAACTATAATCTACACTCTTCAAAGTTTAGGTAGGTTAGAAACAGTAAACAGTTAATTTGTACTTACTTTTATTCGTATCATCGCCTCCAAGTCTAGATTTAAAAGTTTTCAAGATCTTGAACTCATTATGTACACATAAAGTATACGAACTCATTAGAAAATAAATTCAAAACGGGATGCGCGCGCGCGTGTGCAGTCTCAATCAAGGTTGAAATGCGACTAAGTGCGGGGAGGGGAGGGCCAGCTTACGCGCTCTTAAGCGGTTTTGCCTGTACTTCCTGTACTATAATTCTGCCGCCGATACGAGAAACGTTACATTCAAAACCAACTATACTACGTTTAGTTTGTTTTTGCAGTTGAATATTTTAATCGATGCATTAATTTAGTACAGGAAAAAAATACTAAGGTTAGGTTTGATGGTTTTTTCAGACGTCCGAAATGCCATATTTGTTTTATAGTTTACAGCAAAAAACGACTATGTATGGTTTAGTCGCTTTATGCAGTAATAAAATTGCTATTTTATTCATTAACATACACTTGGTAGCTTTTGCTTGTTATTTATTTCTGAAAATCACCAATAACCTACCTTAAGCTGGAGGCTAAATCAAGAACGGAGCGGCGTATCAAAAAACGGGTTTTACCACCAGATAGAGCTTGGAAAGCGTATTCTAACGGTACGTATAACTCATTTTTGCCAAAAAGGGAGGTTAGTCGGTTTTAGCAGTAAGGGGGCGATTTACACTCGCGTACGAGTGGCGAGACGAACTGCGAGACGAGCAACGAGACGGGAGTGTGAATAGACGCTCGCGGCTCGCCTCACGCCTAGTCTCGTACTTCGCAACGCTCAAGACGCCGAGCCGAGACACGAGACGAAGCACGAGGCGAGGTACGAGGCGAGAGTGTAAATCATTTAGGTATTAAGGAATTATTTCATTACATTAAATATTAAAAACCAAAATAAAATAAATATTTAAGGGGCTCCCATGGAACAAACGTGATTTTTTGCTCGATGTTGATAACGGCAACAGGTGTACGCTTGAAATATTCATAGAATATTAAGTTATATATTCACATTAAAAATAAATAATTAAATAAAAATAAAACAATTAATTAAGGGGGGCTTCCATACAAAGAACGTGATTGTTTCTGTTTTTATATTATAATGGGTAAGGAACCCTTCGTGCGCGAGTTCGACTCGGACATGGCCGGTTTTACCCTTTGGGTACAGAACCCTAAAAAACGTCGTATAAACGCTGAATATTCACCCAACTATAACTATAACTAACAGTATGTGTTGGCACGGCTCGGATTATTCTTTTTTTACATCTGCGCACTACGCTGGGTGCTGTTACTATTATGCAAAAGTTCGTTGATTACTGATTGCAGTTTGATTGCTGCACATGAAGGATGACTGCTCAATCAGTCAGAGGATCGGCGCGAATCGAAATATGTAGCGTAAATTGTAAATTTAAATAAAAAAACCTTTTACTCGTTTTATCTTCTGGGGTAAGGAATTCTATTCAAAATTATCTAGTTCTCTATCGACACAAGAATTTCATTTATTTTTATTAATGCATGCCTGCCATAAAGCTGCCCTCTAAATACAAAAGGCGGTAACTCATTTGTAGACGTTTCGATTAAATTGAGAAAATGTGAAAGTTGATTTTGGGTTGCCTTAAAAAGGGTTAATTCTAACTCTGAAGATTAATTCATGTCATAGGCTTTCAACTTACTCGTACAGTCATCATCATCATCATCCCAACCTATAGACGTTTCACTGCACGGCACAAGGCTCCTCTCAGAATGAGAGGGCTTGGGCCGCAGTTTCCATGCAGGCCCAATGCGGATTGGGAGCTTCACTTCAATTTTTTCGCAGGTGTATGCAGATTTCCTCCTTCATCGTAAAGCTCATGGTAAATTAGAAATTTAAGTTCGCACAAATTCCTAAAAACTCAGAGGTGCGAGCCGGGATTTGAACCCACAACCCTCTGTTTGAGAGGCCATAGGTCAAACCGCTCGGCCACCACGGCGATACTCTAATATAATGTTTAGGTAATTTCAGGTAATTAATGATTTGGATTATTCATTGTCAGTCAGTAATGTAATTTTACTGTTTTATAGGTACAGCAGTTAAAACAATGTCATTAATGATATGAAATTGATAAGTTAATAGTTTTTTGCTGTCACGCAATATATACACGCATCACAGTCACGCACGGTAGTATTATCACGTTTATAAATGAATGCAACTTTTAAAATAATGCGATGATAAAAAACGTGACATTAGAAATGAGAAATAATATTGTGAAGAAATCTTAAAATAAATGGAATTCCTACTTATTTTGCTCCCCCGCCAAGTAGTGAGGCCAAGTCATGGAAAATAGCTAAACAGTAGCAATTTAGCACCCTCCCTCCACATAAAAAAATAATTAACCAAAGTAAACGTAACTAAACGAGAAAACAACTACCGTCAAAAACTGTTTCAGAGATTTCGATGGCGTACAGATATACATAATACTGTTTTAAACTTTTGTGACTTTCACTCATAACTAAGCCGAGTTTAGACCTGCAAGAAAAATCGTGCAAGTTGCATTACGTTGCGCGGCCGTAAAGCAAACGAGTTTGCAGTGGTCAAATGTAATGCAACTTGCAAGGATTTTCTTGCAAGTTTAAACTGGGCTTTAGACTGAGCGGGACTTGTCACGCAAACAATATTTACCTCGACGTTTCGGCCACATTGCAGCGGCCGTGGTCACGAGTTGACTGATACACAGATATAGATATGCAATACTTAATATCCCGAGGGCGCACTGTCAAGAATGTTGAAGTACCTACCAGGACTTTCTCTTGACGACGATTGTGACGTTTGTGACGTTATCTTTAACGTGTTAACTCCATCTGCATCTAATAGATGGCGTAGTCCACGCAAACATTGTGGTCGATTCACAAGATCTGGCACGAATGGATTGAACGAAAGTAATGTCATTTTGACACGTTTGTAGGAAAATGACTGATGCACGTCATTCCATATTCGTGTGATGTGTATTCAAACAGGTTACACATAGATACTTTCATTCGCTCATTCGATCCATTCATGCCAGCTCTTGTGCGTCGACCTGTACTTTAAAAACTTTTGCATATACTTTTTTTAGGCCAGACACTTTAATTATAAATTTAATGTTTCTTTTAAAACGGTTGTAATGCGGGCGACGAAATATAATACTCGTATAGTAAGTTATCTGTCCTTCTCAAGCTACACCTTTAGGTCGGGTCAGCTACTTTGAGCTGACCTATATTTGCCTGTAAGACCCTCTTGCCAGTGGTTTTTGTCGTGCCACAAAGCTATTGTTATGGCCCGTAGGAATCTATCGCAGTTCACTTGCCTCGTTGATTTTTCCAAAGGCCGTTTGCCCAAAAGATCAAAAGTGAGACAAGAAATGAGAAAGGTCTCCTATTTTTAGAACGAAAGGCTTTTGGATATTTGCGAGTATTCAGATTTCTTTTGTCGTCAATTTTTTATGCCTATTGTCCTTTTAGGTTAGGTTTAAAGATCATTTATTCTCATTAAGAATTTCACATTCACTTACATGAGAACTTAATTCTAAAATCTATTTTTATTACATGCAATGAGTATAATAAATAACAAAAACAGGTAGATTTCACGGCACTCGTTATTTTTACAACATTTCGCCGATACAACAATATCGTTGAAAAGTGGGTAGGATTTCTGCACCGAGCAAAACCAAAAACGGAGACATGAATTAGTATAAAAATGGAAGTGGCTTCACAAAGATGAAAGTTGAACCAAAGGTAAGTACTTGTAAGTACTTGTAAAGGTAAGTACTTGGTAAGTTCTTGTTGGCAGTTTTTTTCATATTCATCATCATTTCAGCCGAAAGACGTCCACTGCTGAACATAGGCCTCCCTCAAGGCTCGCCAAACAGATCAGCACTGAGCCATCCGCATCCAATGCGTTCCCGCCACTTTCACCAGGTCGTCGCTCCTTGTTGGAGGCCTACCTAGACTGCGTTTTCCGGTCCGCGGACGCCACTCGAGAACCTTTCGGCCCCATCGGCCGTCAGTTCTACGAGCGAACATTTTCTTGTTGTCCTTTTTTACTTATACCTAATTTTTTAAGGTTTCGAAACTCAAAATGAACAATTTTGGCGAAGCCATGAGCCGCACACTGTATTATAATGGCCCATATTACTACGCGATGTGACTGGTGCATAGTGAGATGTATTAAAATTACGAGTGTGATTTTAGAAAGGGAACCGAAGGTGAATTTCATAATAATATCACACGAGTGTTTTCATCCTTCTTATGCACAGCAGTCGCATACATAATTTTATCGACATGCGTTACTCTCCGTTAATTTTTCATCAGATATTTCACATAACAACATAACATTGTTTTTTTACTGGAGTCGTGTCTCTGAATTATATTTTAATGGCGTCAAAATCCCTATTTGTTCTTCAAATGCAGCTGAAACTTGCCGCCATTATTTACAGTTTCACATCTCGTTTATTAAGATCCACCCAACAATTTAGGTCAAACAAACTTTGTACGGAAAATTTTCGTGCTGCCAACAAGAATAGCTTTCAGATTTTTAAACGTTGTCGGAAATGTATTAATATTAAATCATCATCATCATCATTTCAGCCGTAGGACGTCCACTGCTTAGCTAGACATAGGCTTCCCTCATTGATACACGATCATTATGGTTGGAAGCAGCTTGCATCCACATGAACTTGCGGTTTTTACCAAATCGTCCGTCTATCTCGTTGTTGGACGTCCCATGCTGCGCTTGCCAGTCCGTGGTCTCCATTCCAGATCTCCTCAATCCTAATTCGATCCCGTAGAGAAACCCCAAGCATAGCCCTGCCAAGTACCTATTACACCTTTACTGAACGTAGATCTGATAGTTTATGAAATTTTGACACGATTGGTGGAGAGTTCATAGCTCTAACATGTTTTGAATTAAGTAATTAACTAAGGTTTCCAGGAGGGATTGAGTCCCTTGTTAATGTTGAAATATTATGTTTTAATACTAATGTAATTTTTGCCTTTAACATATTTTTAATTGTGTTTGTATTGATTGTGTCAATAGTTAAGAAAATTTTAATATAATTTAGCTTGTGAAAAAAATAATTATTGCCAAGTTTCTTGCGGCGTATTCTTCTTGGCTAATTTTCCAAAAGCCCGGGGGCCTGTTGCACCACAAAGTACAACTTGTATTACAAGCGGAACTCCCTTTCTAGTTTATATAACTGAAGCGAGAGTTCCGCTTGTAATATTAGTTGTACTTTGTTATGCAACAGGCCCCTGGTAGTATTTCAAAAAACCTTTATAGCCTGTTTGCAGAATAAACGTTTAGACTTTGATTTTGATTACTGTAATGAGGGCAGGATCTGCATGTCAGTATGTGTGTATTGCAGCGTAGCTATGATTGCATGGTTTACCAAGGCACAAGCCCCACAGAAGAGACGTGGGACGGGGGCGCGTCGCAGTCCGCGTCGTTAGTACGCAGGCAGTGTCTCCGCCCGACCGGGCGGACCAAAGCAAACAAAAGAGACGTCTTCTGTCTGCTTTGGATCGCGACATTTCTATACATTTAGTAAGGCAACCGATCCAAAGAGCGCCGCGACTGCGACTCAGTGCTGCAAACTCCCACCTGTAACAATCAAGGAGATTATGGCTCTAAAAATCAGGAGATAGTAAAAAAAAGCAGGAAAATTGTAAAAATTAAGTTACCATATGTTTTTTCCTAAGTTTCGCGTTTCTGCAACAAATCGAATGTTATATTTTATATTAGTCAGTTTACTGACTAATATTAAACATTCTGACTAAAAAAACGTTCCGTTTCATTCACCATACCATTCGTTTGACGTCTCAGTCAAAGTCAGTCTCACTTTCAGCCGCTGAGCAATGAGCATGAGAAACTTATGCGTAAATTAGAAAAACGTTCCGTTTCATTCGTCAATCGTTCGTTTGACAGGCCACTGATGATGATGACATAAAATTGACAAAAGAAACAGGAAACGAATTCCTAAACGTTCTTAAATTGCCACATATATTAAAAAAAATAGTACACAGTCGTATGTTCCAAAAATTATCAAAAATCAGGAGATTTTGCAGAATCCAAAAATAAATCAGTAGATCATAAAAATCATGTAATCTCCTGAAAATTCAGGAGAGTTTGCAGCACTGCTGCGACTGTCTCTTCTGTGTTGTTTGCACCTAACCGCACCCGCTACTGCTCAATACTGCGAGCAACGTAAAAATATTAGAGTCCATTGTCATCTCAAAAGCCTCTCATTTCTGGACACAGGCATAAAAACAAAATTGTAAAATAATTTCAACTTTGATTGTAATCTTAAATCTTGCCCCAAGGTAACGCTCTAGTTTTCGTCTATTGTTTTCCTCTATTTAGTTATCTTTTAGGCAAAAAAAGTCGTTAGAATAACTGTCACGTATTTAAGACGAGTTGATAAATATCAAACTCCAATATGCCCATCGCATATTCTTGGTTTTTTAATGAAAATAGAGTAAAATAATGAAAATAAGGATCATATTGCGGTTTGATATTTATCACCTCAAGATAAGCTTTTGTGTTTTGTTCTTTTTCAAAAGGTGTGTCCATTATAGGAGTACGAGATTTAAGCAGATAACGTTATCCTATTACAAAAATAAATGCAAAAATCATTTCAACAAAGTTCTACGAATCCCGTTTATTTTAAAATCTAAATACTATCCATCCGCCTTTGCCCCGCTGTAAGGGCAGTGACAAGACTATTGGGGTCTAATGTTTGTTAGGAGGACAGCTGGCAGCGGCTGCATGAGGGAAGCCCAGGATCGCGAGTTGGCGCAATATGAAGGAGCCCTACGTCCAGCAGTGGACGGACAATGGCTGTAAATAGATAGTTTCCTATATGTTGCTCATCTTGATGAGTAACGTACAGGAAGTGAAACAATGTCACTCCTAATATTTTCCTGTAGCAACTGTCACCTCCAGTACGTTCGTTATCCTGGTGATGACCTAGTAATGGTCACCTATAACTATTCAAGAACAGCCAACAAAACTGTTAAGGAAGTTTCCTGTAAACACGATAGGTTTATTAATTAGATATCATCCAAGATATACATAGTTTAGACGACCAGATGGCCTAGTTAGAGAACCTGACTATGAAGCTTGAGGTCGGTTCGATTCCCGTGTCGGGGCAGATATTTGTATGAAAAAAAAGGAAGATTTGTTTTCGGGTCTTGGGTGTTTAATACGTATTTATATGTTTATCCGTTTAGTCATAACACAAGCTTTGCCTAGCATACTTTGGGACTAGGTCAATTGGTGTGAATTGTCCCGTGATATTTATTTATTTATTTACCTAATAGCCTATTTACTGAACCAGTGAGATACACTTAGCCTCATCTTATTCTGCACTTTTCATCAGCTGAGATAAAGGAAAATCATGGGTCATCATCATCATCATCATCCCAGCTTATATACGTCCCACTGCAGGGCAAAGGCCTCCTCTCAGATTGAGAGGGCTTGGGCCGCAGTTCCAACGCGGGCCCAGTGCGGATTGGGAACTTCACATACACCATTGAATTTCTTCGCAGGTTTATGCAGGTTTCCTCACGATGTTTTCCTTCACCGATCAGATGGCCTAGTGGTTAGAGACCCTGACTATGAAGCTTGAGGTCCCGGGTTCGATTCCCGTGCCGGGGCAGATATTTATATGAAAAATACGAATGTTTGTTCTTGGGTCTTGGGTGTTTAATCTGTATTTAAGTATGTATATATCTATATAAGTATGTTTATCCGTTGCCTAGTACCCATAACACAAGCTTTGCTAAGCTTACTTTGGGACTAGCTAGGTCAATTGGTGTGAATTGTCCCGTGATATTTATTTATTATCTATTTATTTACCGTATCATGGGTCAGTTTTATGTAATAAAATTATCATAATCATCGTCATCATCATCATCACCATTCTGGCTGAAAGATCTCTACTGCTGAATATATGCCTTCTTCAAGGCTTGCCAAATAGATCGGTCAATGCCATCCGCATCTTTAATCAGGTCGTCGCTCTATCTTTTTGGAGGCCTACCTACACGGCGTCTTCCGATTCGCGGACGCCACCCGAGAACCTTTTTGCCCCATCGGCCATCAGTTCTACGAGCGATGTGCCCTGCCCACTGCCACTTGAGTCTGGCGATTTTGACGACTTTCTTTGCGGGATCGCACTAGAAATGATGAAATCCGCGCAAGAACTAAAGAGTTTTAAGAAATAAAACATCATTTTCAGCATAATCATCCCAGCCTATATGTATAATCCTATTGCTTACCTTGTACAAGGATGATATAGACTGGTTTGGCAGTCGCCATAGCACGGAACGGCCGCGGTTTTTGTAGTTCATTATTAAATCTAGATGGCGCTGAAATATAGCCAGAGGCTTTTAAGGCAAAACAATAAGAGAGATGTTTCATATTACTACAAATGTATTATTTTTCAAAAATATTGCATAATAATACATTTGCAGTGATATGAAATATCTGTAGTTTTATTGTTTTGCCTTCAAAGCCTCTGGCTATATTTCAGCGCCATCTAGATTAACCAATCAAACTACAAAAACCGCGCCCGATCCGTAGTATGGCGACTGCCAATCCAGTCTATATCATACTTGCCTTGTACCTATCTATTTTTCCATGTTCTTGTTTTTCTGTATGGTTTTATTGGAGGTGTACAATGAAGAGTCATTCATTGTATTGTGTATTGTACCTATTGTATACTACTTATATAGAAGACAAATATTTATCGTGAGGTAAACTACCACAAACCGTGGTGACCTATTGGTTTGACCTATGGCCGTTCAAGCAGAGTGTCGTGGGTTCAAATCCCGGCTAGCACTTCTGAGTTTTTCGGAATTCATGAGCGAAATTACATTACAAATTTACCACGAGCTTTACGGTTAAGGAAAACATCGTGAGGAAACCTGCATACACCAGCGAAGAAATTCATTGGTGTATGTGAAGTTCCAAGTCCGCACTGGGCCCGCGTGGGAACTACGGCCCAAGCCTCTCATTCTGAGAGGAGGCTGCTCTGCAGTGGGACGTATAATGGCTGGGATGATGATGATGATGATGAAGTTTGAAGCTACACTATTCCAGGTAGACGTACTAACTAGAGGTTCTGTGAGACACAGTATAATGCAATGAGATAACGGACACCTCTGCAATATCTCATATATTGAACTTTTGGCTGGCGGTGACTCGCCGTTCACTAAATGTGCCCCTCAAATTGTTTACCGCTCGGGCAATAAGGCGGGAACATCGGTGTGAACGGCTAAGGCTAGAGAGGTGATCCTGGTCTTTTAAATTTGAAGTCCCAACTCGCCACTTACGATTACACTCCATCCTTCGAGCATTTAGCTCTCGTATTCCATTTTAGATGGCTACCAAAGGCAACTGAGTCCGGGTGTGTAACAGTGTGTGTGTATGTATCTATAAGCGCTTTATGTATCAGGAGTTTTCAGGTTCGAAGAGTCGAGATATTGCGCCACAAGCGGTTCTTATTATTGTACTCGTACATCATAAAAAAAACAATAAAAAACAAGGTCTAAATTTCTAAATTTCTTAATTTCTAAATTTTTTTTCTGTGTCGACGTAAAATCGAGTTTAAGCTATAGGTAATCCTTTAAATAAACCATCCCTCTCAGAAGCAGCTCGTCAGAATAATTAGGATAATTAACTATTCCCGAAACAAAATCCAGTGACAAACGACCACTTTGCCAATTTAAATTCGTCTCTCGTATAAAGTTTTAAAATCTTTGAAAACTTTACGAACTGTCTAATTTGCGAATTAAAAAACTGGCTTGATAAAGGTGACCCTTTTTAAGCTTCATACGCTAGCGTAGCTTTTATTAGCTTCATACGTATGTTGGTATGTTAGTTATGTAACGGAAACTTTGAACATGATTTTGACCCCCTTGAAAACGTCAGATTAACTCGAAATTTGGCATACTTACTTATCAAAGACCGATAACAAATTCAATATTTTAAACAGTTAGACCCGTTATCCGTACTAGGATAACCAGGATCAGCGATTTTATGTTTTCCTGAAACCCATTTCTCGGATAAGTTACCGAACACCCCTCTTTTCACCCGAATGTCGAAGAAGGTTTAACGAGCGTATGTATTTATTTATGTATGTATGTATTTCCTTGGCACGCCCAGCAGCCTAAACGGCTCAATGGATTTAAGTGTGAGGTGTCATTAGATTTTTCTCAGTTCCGCGAGTGACATAGGATTTTACATTTTTTCCGGAATTCCCATGGGAACGGAAATTATAATACAGGTGGTTTTTTTCATCTTGTATTGAAATTATATCGGGTTAAAAATAGAAAGCAAATCGGTATTCGTTGAAAAATAAATATGAATACACAATGTTATTATTAAATAGTCTTCCTTATTTCAAGTCGGTTAAATGCATTAACTTATGCATCGTACTTAACGATAACAAAACATAACTGTACAGCAATAAAGATAAGCTCACTAATTATAACAGTGGGTTATTTGAAGTATTTTGAAAAGCCCTGAAGTATCAATACTTATGTGCTACATATGTAAAATTGCACAAGTTCAGTAATGCGAAGTTTTTTATTATTGTTTGTTATGTTGTGTCTCATTGACGCCCAATCATTACGGTTGGAGGCGACTTGCATCCACCCTGAACCTGCGGCCTTCACCGAATCGTCCGTCCATCTCGTTGGTGGATGTCCCACACTGAGCTTGCCAGTCCGTGGTCTCCATTCGAGAACTTCAATGTTTCACGTCAATTTCAATTTAACGAAGATTATACCTACTCGTGCTATAAAAGTAATGTCATAATTTATTCGTTGGCCTGCGATGGTAAGGTTGTGATCAGTATCCGCTATCTATTAGCTACTGTATTATTATAGTAAGTATTACAAGGAAGTATAAAATCTAACGCTGTCTGTCTAACACAAAGTATTTTTACTGACTGTGTTGTTCAACTAAGACAGTTTTACTAATAAGCCATTTAAAGATGTTATACGTTCCACGAGGTGGTCGTTTTGCGAACTAGTCGATTTAATATTAAGCCATCCGAAAATGTAAACCTTCTGCCTGGTAATTCATGAGGTCTAACAATCTATTCAGATTTCAGAATTTAATGATATAAGGTGCTAAATGTGGGAACATCGATTCACTAATCAGATTTTATCCAAATCCGTCCAACCGTTTTAGCGTGAAAATTTGATTCCCGGTCGGGCAGATATTTGTTTGAAAAACACGAATGTTTTCTCTCGAGTCTTGGGTGTTGTATTTAAGGGTAAATCAACTTATTCGTGTTTTTTACTCTGTCCCCAGTTGTCCGTCCAAGTGACATCTTCATACTGTTTCATAAAAAAATGCTTGGGTTATCCTGGATACAAAATTTGTGTAAACATAGAAAAAAGCATTACAAAGTTGATTCATCCATAATTATTTATCTATTTATATACAGGGTAATTTATTAATAAGTGCACAAATTTTAATATGTGATACAGTGTCGTTAAAATATCAAATTTCAGTATTTTTCGTTCTAATTTTTATCACTTATTTTTTTTTCATAGTAACTTGACCAATTTATTGGATGAAGTACTACTATGAACAACCCAAATATCAAAATGTAAAAAAAAATCTTGAACAGATAATCGTGATCTATTAACGATACTGAATCACGTATCAAAATTTGTGCACTGATTAAAAATTACCCTGTGTAAGTATGTTTATCCGTGAGCTAGTACCCATTACACAAGTTTTGCTTACTTTGAGACTAGGTCAATTGGTGTGAATTGTCCCGTGATATTTATTCATTATTTTTTATTTATTAATAAAAATAATTAAATTAATGATCAATCTAGATGAATTAGATTTTCGGTAGCAAATGAGTAATCGAGCCTAAGTGCATCTTTATCATCCAGGTAAACCCACAGCGTGGCGCTATATCAAATCAACGCACACTATCGACCCGATCGTCATATATAAACAGTGTCAACGGCGACCGGCGCAGACGCACGCTTCCTGGTCGGCCGGCAATGCCTTGAGCGAATGCAAAACCTCGCTAGTCTCCTCACGGCGGCGGAGTATTGAAAGCGAAAGTAATAACTATAAAACGAATCGAAATAATAAAAACAAAATTGTTTACGAGTTTTCGAATATTTAAAAAAAAAATCGGTGTGTGAATTTTAAAAACGAATTTCAGTGCGGATAATTTTGAAGTGACTGGATTTTGAGTGTTTTGGAAATTTTGCAAAATGGTAGTGTGTGCGGAACGGGATAGGGCGCCTAAGCCTGGTAAGATTTTTGAACTTTGAATATATTTTTCTATTTAAAAAAATGATTTAATTTTTAATTGAATTTTTTACTTATATTTTTTTTAACTAAGAACACCTTAATACTTCCAAAAAAATCAACGTTTTTAGTGCCTAAGAATTGGTAAAGTCCATAGCAACCTTGCCAAAGGCTAAGTTATTCATGAGTTCGATCCCACAACAAACATTTGTTTAATGAGTTAATTGTAAATTCTGCGTTTAAGTGTTAAAAGACAATCAAAACAACTGTGCATACAGTAAAATTACATAAAGTTTACCACTGACAGATGGTTTGCCTTCATTTCATATTCAACTTTAACGACCTACAAATAAAGCCAATTTTAGAATACTGTTACCCACGTTTGCAGATTTTGTAATAGCTACTTTATTTGTATGGTGTTAAAGTTGGAAATTAAATGAAGGCAAGCCATCTGTCAGTGGTAAACTAAAAGTAAACGTATTGTACGAATACTGATATAAGTCTGCCCGATGTAGCTCTGAAACAAAAGAAAGACCCGGAGTTTGAGGATTTTATCGAGATTCAAACCAACAGGCTTGTTTGACGTTTCTGTCGCTTGCCTTCGCAATCACTATTTCTTTTTGTCAAACGGTATAAAATGATGACAGAAAGTGATGGTGAAAGCGAAGGCAAGCGTCAGAAGCGTTAGACAATACGTCCTCAGGACCTTCAACAATCAACATCCCTAATTGGGAATGTCTAAAAAAAATTACCAGTGGTTTTTATATTTTTTTTGTATAGAAAAGTCAATTATAACGAACTAATTTCAATATTTTGTCATTTAGTTCTCTACTTTTTTCAAAATTAATTATTGAAACTATTTTAGTTGATGACGTCAGATTATAATTGAGGGCTCCCACAATGCCAAATTTCTAAATCTATCTAAATGCGTACGATAAGGCAACCCCTTTAATTATTTTTTGCGTAGTGGTACACTATACACTGTGTCACTTTACTGGCACTGTCAAAGTGCTAGATGTCAGACATCGGGTCCAAATCAAACTCCGTAGTATAATCCACGCGTAAATTATGAAGAATTCTAACCACATAGAATAAAGTACGACTTGAACCGGTCACGCAATTTACACCAATGTCAAATGAAGGTCATTGCTTATTTGTTATATAATAAATTCATTACATAATATTAAAATTAAATAACTACAGATAACGAGTTAAAAAGCATTTATCTCGAAATGGTTTTCGATTTACTATACATTGCAAAAAAATAGACATCCCCAATTATTCTTATATTTATTTATCCAGTGTAATATAATTTCAACCGGTAACCTTGAGTCTCAATTACAATTGACAAGATTTAATTTTTTTGACATCTGAAAATTACTACAGGAATAGAAAGAGTTTTGCCTCCTAAACACGGAAAAATATTTATTATAATTTATTTCTTCATATTTAAAAAAATACAAGAAATTAAAAATATATATCTGAATTTACCAATACTACCACAGAATATATATGTTTCCGTTGCCTTTTTCACCAGAAAAAAGAGCTGTAATAGTTTTAAATTTGACAACAACCTCAACGTCAGATTAACGTCATCACATTTTTTTAATAGAGACTAGACAAAAGTAATGGATCTATTGTGTGGTAGCTTTGGAGTTACGCCATTTTAGAACAAGCACATCTTAAAAAAAATGTAATAAATTAATTAATTATCCTAGTGAAAATTTAAAACTACCAGCGTCTTTCTCTTTCCAAGCAGAATACAGAGAACGAATCAAATAATTATAGACTTAAAAATATGAAATGTTGTCAATTACTTATTTACAATGCAATACTATATTATTCAAATAAGCCATGGTAACCTTACCTAATAGTTTGACCGACAGCCTCTCAAACAGAGGGTCGTGGTTTTGAGCCCAGACTCGCACCTTTGATTTTTGAAATTGTTTGAAATTTACCATCAACTCTGCGATTAAAGAAACACACCTGCGAAGAAATTCAATGGTGTGAAGTTCTCATTCCGTACTGGGTCTGTGTGTCACGTTAAATATTGGCCCAACCCATCTCAGTTCATCATCATTGCAGCTTATATAAGTCCCACTTCAGTGCACAGGCTTTTTCTTAGATTGAAAGGGACTCAATAAGATTGAAAAATATTGTGTAGAAAATAACAATATATAAATACAGTAATTAATATTTCTTAGGACTCAAATATTTTTAAAGATAGACAGTAACGAACTTTCGAATTGTTCCATTATCCCGTAATCTTTATTGGTAAACTGATAAATGATAGAGTTAATGCTTCAAAAATCGATAGAAGTTTATCGGGCATACAAGTAGCATGACGTTTCAATAGGGATGTTGACGCCATTGAAAAATATTTCGAAGACACGACTCCAGTAAAAAAACGCTTTATTTTAGCCCTAAAAGCCAGATTAATTTTCGATTAACTGCAAAATTAGATTTTGAGTTGCTTTAAAACAAATAAATAGTTAGTTGATTGAGTTGGCGAACAAGTGACGTCATAAGTTGCTATTGCCATTTAAACTCTATGGGAGAATTGTGTTTTGACAGCTTATAAAATGTACGTCAGGTGATTGGTGGTGTCAACATGGGCTCTATATCTAAATCCCTAATGATTATTTGTCCTAATGATCGTTTGTCCTAACTCTTTTTATTTAAAATCTATTAATTGTTCTGGATTTTTATAAAACAAACCTAACCTAACCTATAGAGTTCTAGAGGATAATCACAAAAAAGTTTCTGAAAAATTCACGGTTTCCGAGAAAAAAAGTGTTAGGACAAACGATCATTAGGACAAACGATGTTAGGGATTTCGAATGAGACCCGTCAACATGCCCTCATGAGCAGGTTACCGAATTCTCAATTCACCACATTCTCAACATAGGTACCACCTTCTCATCTCACCACACTCTCAACTCACCACATCGAAATTTTCCTCAGTAACTTAAAAATATAGACTTGTAAAATTTATCTAGAAGTTTATAGCTGCTATGGAAGAACGGAAAATTGGCTTGCTCGATTAATAAAAAAATTAAAAAAACATTTCTTTCTACTAAAATGACGACCAAAATAGCCTAGTGGTTAAAAAACTGACTACACAATGCTTGAGGTCACGGGTTTGATACCCGGTCAGGGTAGATATTTTGTATGAAAAATGCGAATATCTGTGATCGACTCTTGGATATTTAAGTATTTAAGAATGTATTTATCTAAGCAAGTATCTTTTTCGTTGTCTAGTTAAGGGTACTACAAGTACAAGCTTTGCTTAGTTGGGGGATTGATGTCAAATTTCCCATGATTTATTTATCTAAATGTAGATTCGATTTGTAGCATTCGAACATGGCGGATGTAGACAGTATCTAATTTTGGTATTTCTGTTTCTTTGGCTAGTTGAAGTATAATTTTGATAGTGTTTTATGCGGTGATTAACCTTAATTAACAGTGATCACAAAATTCTATATTGCTCTCGTGTCTGACATTTTTTAATGCGCAAGTTGTCTCCACGTGGTTTCTGGAATTTTACTATCAAGTTGCAAAAACTACAATCACCGTACAACGTCGCTCCCAAAGAGAGTTTACTTTGATACTGGCGAAATTGTCCTGAAATAGGACAGAAGCCATATTTTAAATAAATAATAATAATATCTAACTGTAATTTCGCACGTAATTTTGGAAAAACTCATAGAGGTGTGAGACCGGGCTCAAATCCACGATCCTATATTTCTACGAATCTTATAATATGTCTGCCAAATTTCGAGTTGCTAGTTTTAGTAGTTTAGGCGATACAATGTTTGTTGTGGTAGCCTAGTAGTTTGACCTAATGGCCTTTCAAGCACATCGTGGGTTCAAATCGGGGCTAGCACCTCTGAGTTTTTCTGCACCATGCGCATTATGGTAAATTAAATCTAGTGAAACCTTGAAAACCTTCGAAGGAATTCAAAGGTGTGTGTAAACTTTAAACATGAAACTACCGTGAGACTCACTCATAGTGAAAATAAACGGATCACTCACGTCTTAAAACAAGTTTAACTCGACATGTTACGGGCTAATTCGTAGCCCGAAACATGTCGAGAGTCGCACGTCATGGCGACTGCCAATCGCGCGCTTCCGAGAGGAAGGGCTACGAATTAGCCCCAAACATGTCGAGTTAAACTCGTTTTAAGACGTGAGTGATCCGTTTATTTTCACTGTGTGTGTAAAGTTCATAATTCGCTCTGGGCGGGCCCGCGTGAGAAATACGGCCCATGCTCATTCTGAGAGGAGCCCTGTGTCCTCCAGTGGGACGTATACAGCTGAGCAGGCTAATTGTCTAACTCCCTCGCGATCGCCAACGCGTTAATTTTGACAGTTCTGGTATGGGCTGACAATTGGCTAAGTAAAGTTTTTTGAAGAGGTGCAAATTATATATTTTTCGACAGTTGGCGTTCTGGAGATCGAGAAACTGCTGCTGTTTTATTTTTATCTCCTATTGTTTACTGGAAATATTTTTTTAAGTGTTCGAGATGACATTTGTGAGATTTTATGGCTGACAAGCCGTACGTGCTCAGAACTTAGTAGAAACAGAAAAAAAACCGAAGTGAGCTGTCACTTCTGTCAAAGTCAAATCGTTTGCGTTTCGTTTGCTTTGCATTTTGGTGTGCTCAGTGTGATTTTTGGACTATTTTTATCGACCTCCACATAAAATCCGGACTTTCAATTTTACCGCATTTCTCCACGACCTATGCACGTTAATTGGATCACGATTGAATACTTTCGATCACTATTTTGGAACTGCTTCTTGGACAACGCAAAGCAAACGAAACGCAAACGGTTATATTTCATTTGACATTGACAGAAGCGACAGTTGACTTCGTTTTTTTTTCTATTTCTTCTTAGTACTGAGCGCAAACCGCTTGTCAGCCGTAAAATCTCACAAATGTCATCTCGAACACTTAAAAAAATATTTCCAATAAATAAAAGGAGATAAAAATAAAACACCTGCAGTTTCTTAGTGTTGAAGTCGACCACTGTCGAAAAAAAATATAATTAGCACCTCTTCAAAAAACTTTACTTAGCCAATTGGTATCGGAAACAGCCAGCTGTCACAGCCATACAAAAACTGTCATTTCAATCCGATGCCACGAAAGTGTTAAAAAAGTGACAGAATAATTATGATTGTCTGTCAGTAATTTTATTTGTGTTACTCTCATATAACTTGACAAGCTCGTGCGTGGCGCTCGGCGGAACCTTGTCGCAGGGAGTTTCTGCTGTCGTTAACGAGATTGTTTTTGATAAGTGCGGCAAATGCTGATTGCGACAGGGTTCCGCGGAGAGCCGCGCGAGCTTGTCGGACTATAAGCATTCACATCAAAACCAATGTGATTACTTTTGTAGTGCATAATTATTATGTTAAAAAAACGGGCCAAGTGCGAGTCGGACTCAAGCACGAAGAGTTCCGTACCATTATCTATAAAAACGGCAACAAAAATCATGTTTGTTGTATGAGAGCCTAAATATTTGTTTTATTTTAATTTAACTATTTATTTTTAAAGTGAATATATAACTTAATATTCTGTTAATATTTCAAACGTCTACCTGTTGCCGTTATCAATATCGAGCAAAAACGAGCAAAAAAATCACGTTTGTTGTATGGGAGCCCCCTTAAATATTTATTTTATTTGATTTTTAGTATTTGTTGTTATAACGGCAACCGAAATACATCATCTGTGAAAATTCCAACTGTCTAGCCATCACGGTTCGTGAGATACAGCCTGGTGACAGACGGACAGACGGACGAACAGTGAAGTCTCACTAATAGCAAGGATGATATAGACTAGATTAGCAATCGCCATAGTACAGATCGTCCGCAGAAAAATAGTTCGATTATTAAATCTAGATGGCGCTGAAATATAGCGCCAGGCTTTGAAAGCAAAACAATAAAACTACAGACGTTTCATATTACTACAAATGTATTATTTTTCAAAAATATTGCATAATAATACATTTGCAGTATTTGCATTTGTATGGAATATCTGTAGTCTTATTGTTTTGCTTTCAAACCCTCGGGCTGTATGTCAGCGCCATCTAGATTAATAATCGAACTACTTTTCCGCGCGGCCGCGGCCGATCTGGCCCTATACTACGAAGCGCGAAATTCGAACTTCGTTTCATGCCGTTCCGCTCACGCTAATGGTATTTATTACGAGAGTGAGAGGGACCACACGATTCGAACTTCGAACTTCGAATTTCGTAGTAACCCCCCTGAACTATGGCGATTGCTAATCCAGTCTATATCATCCTTGGTAATAGGCTCCCGTTTTTACCCTTTGGGTACGGAACCCTTAGAAGATAAATTTATAAAAATTTTGCAAACCACAATGCCACGTTAAAGAACATAACAGGATAATTATTACCTAACAATAGAAAACTCCGGACAAGTAAAAAACCTTCGGCTAACCTAAACGATGTCCCAACATATTAAGGTTTTTTGTGCCCTGCTAGGTAAAAAATCAGTTTTGCTTTTGTCACAATCTCCGGAAACATAAACATTTTTTTTGGTTCTCATTCATAGGGTTCTGTGGTCGAAAAGTGACAAACGGAACTCTAATAAATTATCGCTAATCTACGATTTTTAATTCCGTGGAATTCTGACATTTTTTAGTGTTACTAGGCCAAAAATATTTCCCGAAAATTTAAACCAGATAAAACAAAAACTAGGAAATACAAATGGTCACCAAATATAGCTGTCTCGGCGCCCAATATCATTTCTTTCCTTTCGGCGTCGAGACTCTAGGTCCTTGGGGTAAGGGTGCACTGGAGCTACACAGGGAGCTCAGCAATAGGTTGAGAGAGGCAACAGGCAACCCTCGCGCCGGCAGCTTTCTCGCGCAAAGAATCGCAATCGCTGTTCAGCGCGGGAATGCTGCCTGCGTGATGGGCACCATGCCAAGAGGCCCACCTCTCTTTTTTAATTAAGTTTAGTTTTAGTTATTTTAATTTAATAGTAGTTTTAGTCTTATATTTACACCTTTAAGTATATGTTTTTTTTTTTTTTTTTTTTATGTTAGATTGGCCAGACAAACGAACTAGTGGGTCACCTGATGTTAAATGAACACCACTGTCCATAGACACCCGCAGCGCTTTAAACGATGCCAGTGCATTGTCGACCCTAAAGGAGAGGGAATAGGGGAAGGGGGAGAGGGAAGGGGTGAGGTATTGGGCCCCCGGCACTCTCACTGACCGTACGAAACGCAAGCAGGATTACTGCTGCTTCACGCCGGTGTTCTGTGAGAGGGTGGTACTGCCCCGGACGAGCCGGCCCATTCGTGATGCAGCGGCTAGCTACAACATGGCTCTACCACTACAAATGTTTTTATTAATTTAGGAAATACAGAGCACAAATTCCGTACTATACACATTAAAATTATAATCTTTAATTTAATACGTAGTTAGAATAATTTTTGATCTAACTGTTCAGACGTAATAAAATAAATTATTTTACCCTTTTATGAGTAAAAAAAAAATCTCTCGGGTATCATTGCGATGATTGACATATTATCGCAAACTTTCGGACTTAAATAATAATTAATAGTTAATGTATGAAGTTTTAATCGTCGTCTCAATAGGTTTGTAATTTACAATTTCATAGACAACGTACATACTTAAATAAAAAACATCAAATGCCATTCTTCTGTCGAAACAATATTAAAGTTTTGTTGTTTGTAGCGGGAACAGAGTTCACTTCCAGAATGAGGGGGCTAGTAATTGAAGGATGGCCAGTTATTAGCGATATACCCCTAACTGGTATTTTACTTTTACAAGCTTTTATTTAGCTCACCCCGTTTGTTTTATTCTTGGGTCAAATCTTAGATGTCAAATTTGACCCACTTCCAGTGGTCGGATTCATTTGAAATTTGGTACACTTATGTAGGTTGGATGGCAATGCAAGTACAGTCATTAAAAAGTGCAGTCAGCTAAAAAGCTTGCTTTAAACATGAAATTTTTAACAAAACTTATTGTTAAAAAAACTTATTGTTAAATAAAAAAAGTAGTTAAGTAATAACATATAATAGGAGCAGAGGTAGGCTTAAAACGAGGTGGCGCGACGATTTGGAGCGATTCCAGCCGGACTGGCAACACTTTGCAAAAGCCAGGGACGAGTGGAAGAAGAAAGGGGAGGCCTTTGCCCAGCAGTGGGACACTGTAAAGGCTATTTAAAAAAAAAGTAATAATATCTCTTTTATTGAATGAAGGCATGGTGGCTTAGTGGTTTGACCTGGCCTCTTAAGCAGAGGGTCATGGGTTCAAATCCCGGCTCGCACCTCTGAGTTTTTCGGAATTTATGTGCGAAACTTTTTATAAACATCATTTTTTTCGCATCTGATTTGACAATACGTCTTAAACATAACAGTGGGTCGTAAAATTTAAAAGGCGCGGATATCAAGCCGATTAGATACCACGGCTTAATCGGATTCGGAGGCAGATTTGCTGAGCGGACGTCAATCGAGTGTCATAATGTCATTATTATGTCAAGTCGCTGTTTGTTATGTTAGACAATACTTGGTAGATACTGGATAAATTCTGACGTTATCAAATATTCAAGTATTTTTTTCCCGTAGATTAGTCAAGTATGCTAAGAATGTGAGACTGAATTTTTATTATATAAATGTTTAGAAAAATCAATAATTATATAATACACTGCGTTTTTTATGTCCGTTTTGTGACGTGCAGATGTTGGAAGTCTCCTCTTCCATGATGAAATTGGGGATGTCTTGAAAAAAGGTCAGGCCAAGAGTACCCAAACCTGCGAGCATGTATGGAAAGACTAATGAGTGTTGTTGAAGCGACAGATATATACAATGACGAGCAAAAATAAAGGGTCGGTTACAAAAATGACGATAACAACAAAACCCGCTGTGATAGCTTCTTCGAGTAAAATGAGTTTAGTAAAGAGTTTTATTCTTAACAAGAAAAAGTTTAATTGAGAATAAAACTCTTTACTAAACTCATTTTACTCGAAGAAGCTATCACAGCGGGTTTTGTAGTTATCGTCATTTTTGTAACCGACCCTTTATTTTTGCTCGTCAGTGTATGTCAGGATCGTAGCAAATAGCCGCTGCCTACCTCCTTGCTGGGTAGGAGAGGTCATTGTATGTATGTAAAAAACCGGCCAAGTGCGAGTCGGACTCGCGCACCGAGGGTTCCGTACAAATTTATATGTATCTATAATTTCCAGTCTTAGCAGACCCCTGCTCCTAAGCAAAATGTGCGCAGTGTGGGATCATTGTAGATTGGTTACTGATATAGACAGGCAACTCAATCCCACACACTCATCTGCTGCCCCGGCGCTCACCGGGCCGTACTTCATCAGCCTTGCCCATCCGTTGCTGCCTTCGCCGACGCCGTCAGGGGAGTACCCATCTACGGAGGCTAGACCAGACGGCATAGAACCTAATAATTTATTTTAAATAAATTATTAATTTTTTTGTTGTTGACTTCGGTTGTTTTTATCATCTCTCAAAACCACATCCTGGGACCGAACGTCACAATAAAAAAAATTATGCTTTTCGCAATTTTTCCTTTATATGTGCTTGAAGACCTTGCTTCGTACCAAATTTCAAGATTCTGAGTTCACGGGAAGTGCCCTTTAGGTTTTGATTCCCTTGCGAGTTTCGAAAATTTGCGGAAATTTGCGACATAAACGGCTGTATCTTTTGATTGCGTAGGCTTAGAAGTTTGATTTTTTCACAGCTCTAAGGGACAGTAGACTTGAGTATTTGATATAAATTTCAGCTTGATACCTCTACGCGTTCCTGAGAAAAAGGGTCTTGACAGACGGACGGACGGACGGACAACAAAGTGATCCTATAAGGGTTCCATTTTTTCCTTTTGAGGTACGGAACCCTAAAAAAATACGTGACGTATGAATTTTTCACACAATATTAACGCGACTGCGTAAACATCAATTGAGATTATACTCAGTACTTTATTCACTGCAATGTTTTTGTGTGACTCTTTATTTTCCCATTGGTTTTGTTCATTCTGCCGTCCTGTTTATACTTGACATCACTTGAACTGTAATCTTGATGTAGTGGATTACAATGCTTAAATTGGAATCAATGGACATTATTTCCACAAACAGAGGTGTGTCGTGGAAAACATCCAGTATAGGTGCGCCTATATTTTTAAAAGTATTTCGAAATATTTTTTAGGGGAAACGGAAGATTATTAGATTGTGTATTGTAGATTAGATTAGATTATTTAAGTTGATAAAATATCAAACTCCAATAATGTCCACAATAATGACATGGAGAAATGATCTTTATTTTCATCGAAATAAGGTTCGTATTTCCATGTAATTTATTGCGGACATATTGGAGTTTGATATTTATCATCTCATTTATTTCATGATGAAAATTACAATATGTATTTTGCGTTGTTGTCCGAATTACAAGAATTCATACCATGATTATCAAAATAAATAATGTGTAATAAAAATAATTCATTAAAGTACACAAAATGTGAAAAATAAATGTTCTCCCAATAACGATCGTCATTATAGTACATAAAGAGAAAAGAAAAACACTGTTAATTTAACCAAAAAAATTCGATAAAATATAAAAAAAATCAAAACGCAAGAAGCAAGAACCCGAGCACTAAGTACTAAGATTGAACATTCTGGCGCGCGCTGCTCTCTTGTACATCCTGGCCTTCACTGCTCTGTACGGGACATGTACGTACATGTTCGTTACATTGCGCCATCCTTTTTTGTGCGTGCAGCCGGCGTTTATTCTGCAAGAAAGCCGCAAAATGCTCTTTTACATGCCACTTTTTAAAACTAACTATCTCTACATCAACGTCATACAATAGGTACTGGTGTGGAACCCTTCGTGCGCGAGTCCGACTCGCACTTGGCCGGTTTTTTATAGATATCTCAATTTAGGCTTATAGGTATATTGGTATTTTCCTCGTGATCATCAACAGGTAAAATCCTTTTTCCGCTGCCACGATTTTCATTGTCATCGTTACAATTAGTTTCTAGGTCTTAGACTTAATCGTAGACAATACAATGATTAAACATGGTTTTGAAATCAATTGGTGTTGAGCTCGAATGCTTACCTTGTCACGCCTAAAATATCAGTTTACGCGAATAATTCGAGTGACATTTATGTTAATACGGGTTTAAATGATAAGTCACTTGAGACTTAGGTATATTATACTACAGTAAGCTTTGCCAATCCAAATCCGCACTGGGCCCGCGTGGGCAGATTCTGAGAGGAGGCCTGTACCCTGCAGTGGGACGTAACTTATAGGCTGGGATGACGATGATGATGATGTTTTCCCAGCCTTATTCGGGCACGCAAGTAACAAATGAGTTTAAAGGTTTGTCTTTGTCGGACACGACATAGATGGCATCATCAACATACTACAGATAATGCCATAAATCTTATCAGACAAACCCCCAACGTAAGAGATACTAGATCTATATTTGTTAGTAGACTGAGAAAGTAACGCAGCGTAAAGCATGCTATTTACTAACCGTGCCTGCCTCTTTTGAACTAAACTATCTACCATTGATATTAATAACCATTTGATAGCGATCTCAAATGGTTATACAAAATCAAAGCAGAGAAAAAGAGAAAGAGCGTTTAATGCTAAGTATAAATCTAGACAACAATAAAAACTAGAGTTTTGACAGGGCACCTTTAAACCTGCTAAGTGAAAGATTAAAATTAGGAAGCTTAGTCACCAAAAGAGCGATGGACCGAGCTATTACGATTCCATGTCTAACTTTTCGTTTGGGCCTCATGTTAATTTAATCAAACAAAGAGTTAGTGATAGAATTTCACGATGGAATTTAATCCTATCATGTTATTTCAAATACAAACTGCACTGATGTGTATGCAAAATGCTGTCAACTGCCACCAGTACGCATCGCTCAACTAAAACTATCACTGACAACTCAAAACGTCCAATATTCACGTTAATGGTAAAGTAAATTAGACCTTTAGTCATCAACAACAAAGTCAAATTTTGAAGATTATTGTAATGGGAGTATAGATGTTTGGATAGTAAGCGATTTGCGATGTTTGGTTTTGGCGGAATGGTGGAATTTATTGCGACTAGATGTTTCACGATCGTTTTGATTGTGATTTTGTAGATGTTAATATAGACTACAGGCCCATGTCCAAAAAATGGATGGGTCATATGAACCACCAGGTGACGTATATAGGACGATATAAGAGCATAAAATAATAAGATTCAGCACTATGCCGTTACTTGTAAGCTGTCCAACTGAGTGCTGGTGAGAATTCAAAAGTGCAGGTAGAGTGAGTACATTTTGGTAATATATTTTTGTACGGCATTTTTACCATCGATAGATCCATGAAAAATAATAAGACAGCGCGCAGTGCCGTAAAAAAATGGTGGTGGTTCATATGACCCATCCATTTTTTGGACCTGGGCCTATGTAGTCTAATAGGTTAAGGTTTGCTTGCCAGTATTAGACTATTGGAAGACTTACCTCCTTGGAAGTTTTCCACGAAATACGTTGAATACAGATAGTACACGTCGTAACGGCTGTGGAACCAAATCCTGGGCGTGTCCGACACGCTCTTGGCCGGTTTATAGCTGATATGATGGTGATGAAGCGAACAAGTTTGAAATGGTCAATCGGCAGCCGCAATATAATGCAATTTGCATGATTTCTCTTGCAGATCCAAAATAAGCTTTTAATGGAAAATCTGCACCACTGTCTTAATAACGACTCGAGACTTCTTCAGGTGCCACAAACTCACATTTGCTTTCAAATGTCTGGCAAACTCTGACAGCGGCAGTAGGCGTAATTCATATTCGAAACCGCATATACCATATACCTTCCCGGCATTAAAGTATTATATTTTAAAATACTTCCTGTACTCAAGCTATCATCGCTCTCTTTTTCTTGTACACAACAAACTTCAGAGCATTCCTACGTCCGTAGGAATTGTTTTATCAATCAAACAAAAACGCCTATTATTTCGAACACAATGGCTCCCATGGTAAGAAACGTGTGGAATTGTATTGCTGTGTGAAAATGAATGGCTTAATGACACTAAATTGTTAAAGTTACTTGTTTATATATGGTTAGACTGATCAATCTGGATCTTGTCATCCAATATACCTCAGTGTCTCAAATCAAAAGACTTTGGCCAGTGTGTTTTGCCAGTGATGACTGACACTGAGACGTGGCCGCTAACGAAGAGAGGAGAGGAGGATGGAGAGGGCTATGCTGGGAGCTTCTCTGCGGAATCGCATTAGAAATGATGAAATCCACGCAAGAACTAAAGTCACCGACGTAGCTCGAAGTATCGCCAGACTCAAGTGGCAGTGGGCAGGGCACATCGCTCGTAGAATTGATGGCCGATGGGGCATAAAGGTTCTCGAGTGGCCTCCGCGGAACGGAAGTCGCAATGTAGGTAGGCCTCCAACAAGATAGAGCCACTGCCTGGTTAAGGTGGTGGGAACGCATTGGATGCGGATGGTACGGGACTGATTTGGTACTGGCAGAATATCAGCGCTGCGGCTTCCGCAGCTTTATGCTGAGTCAGCACCTTTCTTTTCACGACACATGGCATCCATACCACAGCTTGGTTGCATACAGCAAAATTGTTGTTTTATTTATATTTTTATTCTGCTTGTGTTTCTTTTGTTCTTGTTGATAATGTTTCTAACGCTTTGATATTTTTGGTACTAAGCATTGTTTCCGCGTGATTGACCAACAAACACTTTAACATCCAAACATCCATTATACACAAACATCTTCACAAACTTTCTCTTTTATAATAGTAGTGGGAATAGGATAAAAAAAAAATCTTTAAAGTTCCAAATAGACGTTCGAGCAAGTTCGCGTACTTTTGGCTCGACGAGCTTTTTACGCTCATGTGTCACAAATTCGCCCCAAACACGGGTTCCTCCTAGTTCAGGCATGTGTGTCATTCTGTACTTTTTTTAGACTTGAGATTTTAAATAGTTAAAACCTATTTTTAATAAAGATTTAGAATAGAATAGAATAGAATAGAATAGAATAGAATAGAATACGTTTATTTGTGGAACATAGGTGTACATAATCGGTCTTAAAAGTATAACATTCAGGAATCTCTATGTTTTGCCAGTAGGCGTACAAATATTTCTGTTTTCCTTTAACAAGTCATTAAGTCTAAATACAATTAATATTCACAGCAGTAACAAAAAAAAAAAAATAACTAAAGTGCGATAACTTATTCATTTCAAATAACTATTTTAGCAAGGATTTTTATTTAAAGAATGTCAATAATATTATCAACATCTGGCACAGTATGTATAAAACTAAAAATTAATGTCATTAGGATGCATAAAATTATAAATTCATGTCATTAAGAAATTCATCAATATTATAGTAACATTTTTATTTAATGCCATTAGTTACTAGCTGTTGCCCGCGACTCCGTCCGCGAAGAATAGGGGTATAAAAAATAGCGTACGACCTATTCTCAGACCTACCGAATATAGAGAAACAATTTATAAAAACCGGTCAAGGCGTTTCGGAGGAGCTCGATAGCAAACACCGTGACACGAGATTTTTATACAATTAGAAGACTAGCTGTTGCCCGCGACCTGTCTGTGAAGATAAAAAATAGCCTGCGACCTATTCTCATACCTACCGAATACAGAGAAAAAGTTTCATAAATTTGGTCAAGCCGTTTCGGAGGAGTTCGATAACAAAGACTGTGACACGAGATTTTTATATATTAGAGGAGAAGATAAATGAAGAAGAGGTTATTATTAAATTTACAAGTTCTCGAACTTGTCCATACAACACATGCGAACGCATTCGAGCCATTATGTTTTATAAAAACTTAAATCCATTTAAAATGCAGAGATAATTATCTAGTTAGTAATTTTGACCTCGAAATAAGTACTTTATAATGTAGATGCAAATCATCGGGGATATAACCAATAGAGTGGATGTGCTATCTAAATAAACATTGGGAGACAATTTACACCAATTTTACTGACCTAGTCCCGAACTAAGCCAACCCTGTACTATAGGTGTTAGACAACGTATAAAAATAGGTGTCTTCATAATTATTACATTTTACTTCTACGCAAAGTATTACAACTATTTATTTAACAAATCAGATAAGCTGATTAAATAAATATCATGGGACAATTCACACCAATTGACCTAGTCCCAAAGTAAGCTAAGCAAAGCTTGTGTTATGGGTAGCTATATTGCAGATTGGGATCGCAATGCAGATCGGAATTATTTATTTTTCTTTTCTTTGCCTGTCCGTGATATAATCATGAATTTTATAATACACTTTAAATATTAACACAATAATCTAATGCATATTTTATTAAAGAGGACTCCCTCTTGACAAAGGATGCACCTGACTACACCTTGAATCAAAAATACTGCCGAAAATTTTTTACATTGCTATTTATCAAATTTATTTTTATAACCTGCTGAAACGTGTATACATATTAAACAAAAAAAAAACCATTTATATATATATTTCATCACACAAAATAAATATCTGTCATCAGCTGAATGGTCAGTAATACCACTCTATAGGTTTTGTGCTCATTCGAACATACCATTCTATTCTTTTTGTATTAATACTTATGCACAATGTCACTGACCTTGGTACAGTTGGCTTCATTATAAATATATCCTATCATACTACTTTTATATATGTGATAGATTTGTATGTTTGTTACACAATGACGCAACAACAGCTGTATTTAGATGAAACTTTCCCGGTAAGGGCTCTGGCCAAGAACTGAATAAAACTTAACTATAAACTAAATAAATCTAACTTAAAAACTACTAGATTAAGTCTAAATAAAACCGGCCAAGTGCGAGTCGGTCACGCGCACGAAGGGTTCCGTATCTATAAAACCGGCCAAGTGCGAGTCTGACTCGCGCACGAAGGGTTCCGTAGGTACAATTATCTATAAAAATCACGTTTGTTGTATGGGAGCCCCCTTAAATATTTATTTTATTCTGGTTTTTAATATTTTGTTGTTATAGCAGCAACCAAAATACATCATCTGTGAAAATTTTAACTGTTTAGCTATCATGGTTCATGAGATACAGCCTGGTGACAGACGGACGGACAGCGGAGTCTCAGTAATAGGGTCCCGATTTTACCATTTGGGTAATACGTACCCTAAAAGTAGTCAAATATAGAACTTCCTAGTTTTAAGTCGATTAAAAATCAACATCGTCAATTATTTGTTGTCAGTGACCGTACCGATTGAATTCTGCGTAAGCGCATGTGAAAGTAAAAATATAACAAGGTTAAGTTTGTGGCCAAATTCGCGATTAAATGTGCACGTTTGTATCATACAATTATTATCGACAAATTGATTCCGTTTAGGTATGCATTTATAGTACCTACAATACTGAAGAGAACAGTAAATAAGCAATACTGGACGAGTACGATATGATATCCGAGCCATAGGCGAGAATTTCTATGTAAGAATCCAGTATGGCACTTATTGGTCGAAGCTTGTACAGTGTTTTTCTGAAAGTAAATCAAAAAATACAACGACCAAATAAAAATGTTTCCAAAATTTCGTCGCTCTTTTTAAAGTACGCTACCTGCACTCACAAATGCCGCTGCTCTTTTTTTTTTAATAAGCGCGTCCGCAACTTTTGGAGTTGGAATAAATATTTTTTAAATTTAAATAATTCGCGACTTATATGATTCAAACAATAGAAATCTTAATAAAATTATATTTAAAGGTATAATACTTAATAATAAGTTCTACGTCCTATTGTTCTGTTCAACTTTTTTAATAAACCAAAGATAAGGTTTTTTGCAATATTAAAAATATGACGTATTTTATAAGGAGTTCCAAGTTCAAATTAAAATAAGATTATATTATGGGATTTGTTTTGTACTTACTGGACATTTTTTTATACCGAATTAAAAAAATCATTATGGAGTTTTTATTGTGAAGGCGATTTTTCGATACAGTGATTCGTTTGCAAAATATTCAATTTTAAAGCGCAAATTTTTGTTAAAGCCCCCCCCCCCCGCCCTTTACAATCTAAACAGTTGGATCGAAATTTTTGAAAAAAATCATGTTGGGAGTTAATATATCAGCTAGTAATTATGTAATAATAAAATGGTCCTTATTATTAGTAGTTAATGTATATTAGTAGCAAATAAAATACCCGATGCAATAAAAGCCGAAACGAGAGACGACGTATTTAAAAGAAAATTAAGAGAATTTTTAATCAATAAATGTTACTACTCAATAGAGGAATTTATGAATGATATGACATTTACTTAAACTAAATCATTGACATGATTAGATATTAATTGTATTTTGTTTAAAAATTGTTATCTTATGCATGTAAAATAATGAAACATTTATAATGAACTTAGGTAGTATAAGAACTTAGTATTTAGTGATATAAGGATGTATTATAAATTGCTGTGCCCATCAGGGTTCATGTCTGGATACTATTTATTATTTAAGATCTTACGTACGACATGATTATTATTATGATTATGCAATAAATGAATTATGAATTATGAATTATGAATTAATTCTCTCTTCTTCAGATTAAAATAGCCGGTAATTCTGCCAGCTACTTCTGATTTTAAAGTAGATTGCTTTATTCACACATAAAAGTAGCAGCACTTAACTTGCATTTGACTGTAATACGCCTTAATATCTCCTCTGATTACGGCTGAATTTACAATGAAATTCGAACTTGAGAGAGTATCTTAGATATTCAGTACAATGTGTGTCAATCACAGCGATACGCTATCAATGATAAAGTTATCGATTGCTTATTTAGCGTATCGGTTGGTAAACAACAAACTCAATGGGCCACTCCAAAGTTGATTAAATTACGTATTTCTAAGTCCTTAAAAGTACACTTCTTTTGAGGAGCCGTGCTTTGCAGTTACTGTGATGCTTCATGTTTTCGCAATATTTATTGTCATCATGTATACGTCGTACAGCAGGGTACAGGCCTGGGGCCGTAGTTCCCACACGGGCCCAGTGCGGATTGGTAACTACACACACACCATGAAATTTCTTTGCAGATGTGGGCCCTTCACGATGTTTTACTGCACCTTAAATCCCATGGTAAATTTCAAATGTACGGTCGCGTGCTTTAATTTGGGACCAATTTTGGAAAAATAATGTCCTTTGAATTCCTATACAATATGTCTGTATTAAACGTCTTTATCTTTCTATCTATCTATCTAATTTAACACTAAAAACCGAAAAACTTAGACGTGGCCCGGGGACGAACCCACGACCCTGTGTTTGAGAGGCCATACATAGGCCAACGTTTAGGTCACTTAAGTTCGCTTTATCTACATTCCCATTTCATCCACATTCTCATCTTATCGACATTCCTTGACATACCAATCTCAAAATGTCAAATTCCTATCTCGTCTACATTTCCAACTCGTCCACTTTCTCAACTCATCCATATTCCCAACTCGTCTACATTCCCATTCCGTCCATATCCTCAACTCATCCACATTCCCAACTCATCCGCATTCCCAACGCGTCCACATTCCCAACTCGTCCACATTTCCAACTCGTCTACATTTCCAACTCGTCCACATTCCCAACTCGTCCACATTTCCAACTCGTCTACATTCCCAACTCACCCGTATTCCCAACTCGTCCACATTCCCGACATCCCTTTACATACCAATCCCAAAATGTCAAATTCCTATCTCGTCTACATTTCCAACTACTCCACATTCCTAACTGGTCCACATTCCCAACTCATCCACTTTTCTAACTCGTCTACATTTCCAACTCGTCCACATTCCCAACTCGTCCACATTTCCAACTCGTCTACATTCCCAACTCACCCGTATTCCCAACTCGTCCACATTCCCGACATCCCTTTACATACCAATCCCAAAATGTCAAATTCCTATCTCGTCTACATTTCCAACTACTCCACATTCCTAACTGGTCCACATTCCCAACTCATCCACTTTTCCAACTCGTCTACATTCCCAACTCTTACACATTCCCAACTCATCCACGTTTCTATCTCATCCACATTCCCAAACCTTCCACATTCCCATCTCGTTTACATTATTTCAGCATTATCCAGTGCGAGTTTTGTGTGAATTTGTAGGTGTACAACTCTATGTCATTAACCATAAGGTTGATGTTTACATATTTTGACGCGATGACTGTATACATATTTATGCTTTCGACTGTACATCTCTATAGTGAACGTGTAGGGACGTGGACTAGATGGGAATGTTGGACACAAAATGAGAATGTGGATGATATACATCTACATAGACGAGTTGGGAATATAGATAATATGAACCTGAGCGCAAAGGTCGCTTACTACGACTTTTTTTACGCTACGTAACAAATCAGAATTACTATAATCCGGTTGAAAACAATCATTATGTCATGCCTAATAAGCGAAACGTCGACGTTTTTTTTCAAATGAAAAAACATTTCCGTTTTAAAAATAGCCGTTCAGATCTCGGCGTGACCAATGGGTGACACTGCGCATGGTCAAGAGCAAACGATGGCTTTGAGGATATGCTTGTATAACAACATTTTGCAAGCATGTCACGTAAGTACATGAATTGTTGCATGTTCCATGCGCCTAACATAACAAACAACCTATAGGTTAGGGGTTAGGGGGGGAGGGGGGCGTTGGGGAGTAAGGGAGGTTGGGGGTTAGAGGTTGGGGGGGTGGGTGTTGGGGGGTGTTGGGGTGTTGGGGTGGGGGTGGGGGGTAAAGATAGAAAGAGAGAGGATTACGTTTGGTATATTACTGTAGAGCAGTGCGCGCGCACCAAAGACCGAGTATAAGATGGACCGATTCTATTTAAGACAAACAAAAAACCGTCGTGTGTCTCTCTTTAGCACATGGAAACACTCACTGTGAAAAAATCCAACTAAAAAATAGAAAATAAATAATAGTTTAAAAAACTCGATTTCATAGAAAATCCAACCGAAAAATAGAAAAAAAATGGAATTAAGAATATTGTAAAAAAAATTATTAGTAAGCAATTATTATTGTTATATTCAGATCAAAATTTTTAAACAATACTAAATATTGATAAAATAAATAATAAGTAATAGTTTAAAATATTTTCTTGTAAAAAAGCGTGGTGCTCTTTTTAGATATTATCAAAATGATAATCCTACTACTCATATCTACTCATATCTCTCAATAAAATATTTATAACAATTGACACTATACACCCCACGCTTTTTTACAATAAAATATTTTAAACAATTTTTATTTACTTTATCAATATTTAGTATTGTTTACAAATTTAGATCTGGATATAACATTATTAATAACTAGCTGATGCCCGCGGCTTCGCCCCCGTCGTATTTTTTTTAATTTCTTTCATAAGAACCTGCTCCTGACAATAACAAACGCAATAAAAAAAGAATTATCCAAATTGGTGCAGTCGATCGGAAGTTATGCGCTTAGCAACACATTCAGCGATTCATTTTTATATTATAGAAGATTGCTTAGTAATATTTTTTTTTACACGAAGTAGGGGAGAGTGGGGCAAGACGGGGTGGGGGGCAAGACGGGGCGACCGATCTTGAGTGCGAACGAATTAGCCAATCAGGATTGTTTTAGAACCTGACGTCGCGCCGCCATTACGGCAATCAGTCATCGAAGTGAGCGGACAATGACACCACGCGTTTTATTTGTTTTCTGGAAAAAACTGTTTTTTGCCAAATAGCTAGTAATTTTTCGATACTATAAGATAAGATAAGATAAGATAAGATAAGATAATTTATTCAATAATTTGCAGTACAAGATGACAAGAATACAATGATTTACAAAAGTCTATGTAACACGTATGCCTGCACTAGGGTTACTGAGAACTCTGTGTCGCAGGCAAGACGAGCTAACATAAATAATTAAAATAAAAAAAAATAATCAGCTAAGCTTAACAGTGCAAATATTTTACAAAAAATATGCAGATATAAAATAAAGTGAAATCCAGAAACATTAAAAATAACAAATTATTAGAAGTAATTACAAAAAAGTATAACTAAATCAATTGATTATTATAATCTAAATAGGCACGTATACATCATCCGTCATACATAAGTAGGTATTAAGGCCGAATAAACAATACTGCCAGAGCAATTTTTATCCAGGTCAGAGCCGATGCGAAAATTGCTGACTAAGAACTTTACATATTCGTGCCTAAGATAAAAATAAATAATATTGATAATTTATAATTTATGTTATTAGGTCAGCAATGTGGCCATCGTTTGTTTTATATAGTGGTAAATTTACAAAAAAAAAACTAAAATGAAGTAAAATCATTTCATTACAATTATCATGAAAAACTATAGAGATATAAAAAGTGGCTATTAGTTGCCTTCGTAATCTATTGAACTGATATAACGTTTTTCAGCCATAATTTTTGCCGGACAGACAGCAGCACCTGTTGTATGGTTGCTCGGTTTTTTAAAACGCAAGCAAGTAGCGCACTTTGGATCGTCTGCCTTCTTTAGGCATTCTTTTATGGTATGGCCTAGCTCGCCACAGTGGCCGCAGGTGACTGTTGACTCCCGACAAAACTTGGCAGCATGACCATACTGCTGACACTTATAACATCTTGTGACCAAAGTAAAGTCTCTAACAGGGCAGGATGACCAATTAATAAAGACTTTATCTTTAGTAATTAGGGCTTTTCGTACAGCAGCAGGAACTTCTATGACATAATTACTAGTATCGGAATCCTTTTTTCCCGACTTGTGGCTCATCTTAATGGTGTTTAGAAACGTATCGAAACTAGTACACTGAGGATTATCGGCTAAGTTTTGGTGGTACAGACAGGAAATAACGTCGTTTTCCAACATAGATGTGGGCACTCCAATAATCACTATTCTAGGCCTACGTTTCTGCGTTTCATTGATCGTAAGGCCTGATTTTTTTATCTGGTCGGATTGTTTCAGTTTCTCAATATCCTCTTTTGTTTCTGTGCTAATTACGACACCACCGTTTCGAGTCTTGCGCAAACCTGTGACGTGCAGCTTCATCTGCTCGGGGTTTATTAGATTCTGGACAAGAGATTTCGTCTCATCGCTAGATTTCAATTTGTCCTCGGGATAAATGGTTACAGAATTATCATGTTCCGGCTGAATGAAATGATTAGGACTTTTTTTAACCATATCAGCAAAGGAAGCTCCCTTCGTGGATGGTTTCACTGACTCTTGAATACTTAACTTGAGGTCTTGGAGCTGCTGTGAAAGTTTAAGGTCTCCCTGTAAGGTCTGGACAGATGAATAGGCTTGCACGATTTTCTGTTTAAGGGACTGGTACGCCACTGCCATTTGAGATGTGCCATGTCCTACTTTTCGGCATAAATTACTGATGCGTAATTTCTGTTCCGTATTCAGCTTTCCTGCTTCAGCAACGGCACACACCTCATTTAGGCAGTCTTCAATAGTTGTCATCCAGTTTTGTATTTCTGGAGTAGAAATAAGAGCAGGCAGGATCGCTGCCTCACCACCGTCTTCCTGGTGAGGCAGCGGCGCTGCGGGGCGGTGCGGGGGAGTGGGCGCGGGCGGCGGGGAGCGAGCGGTCCTGCTACTCCGGTTAAACGGACTGCTTTCCATGACTAAATATTTGAGATGTCACAAAGTAACATTTCCTATATCCAGTCCACGTAAAAACACTACAACACTTAACACAAAGGTACCGAAACGGACGACATGACTATGTTTTCTATCGACTTAACAAACAAGGTCACGACTCAGCATGTGATTATTTAATTATTTCTACAATTTATCGACACGTCTGTACTCAGCGACTGAGTTCTATATAGGGCGTGTATTTTCCGTAAATAATAACACCTCGGAATTGATTTAAATGTTCTCAAATGTGACAATAACTACACTAACAAGTAACAACTTGTTTTTCTGTGTGCTGCGTATTGGTTTAATTCAATTATTTTTAAATTGGTTTCGGCATACGGGGCACAAGATGGGGCAGGTGTTAAGGGGCAAGATGGGGCAGAAAGGCAAGTGGCATACAAAAATGTCTAAATTTACTGTTTATTTTGTTCTAGAATGGTGAGAAATTATAAAAAAAAAAACAAGTAGAGGGGACTGGTCAGAAGAAAATATGAAAGATGCTGTGAAAAATGTGGTTGAAGGAAAAATGGGCTACAAGTTAGCAGCAAAATCATTTTCCGTCCCACAGACAACTTTAGAAAAGAAAGTGAAGCTTGCTCGAGAAAGTTTAGATAAGAATGATCCAATGACTATTAAATTTAAGTACCGTTAGGCCCAAAAGATCTGCGTGCCCCATCTTGCCCCCCTATTGGTACCCCATCTTACCCAAAGAGGTATCTTACGTACGGAGGTACCCCATCTTACCCACGGGGGTGTCCCATCTTACCCCAGGGGTGTGGCATGATGGGAATGGGGGTGTATTTTTACTTTTTGATTTTTTTAATTTTATTAATATTGATTAGACTGCCAAATACTTGTTAACAATGAAGACTGATTATCAAAGAAGATAATAAGAATAAAACAAATTAATAAAACTCATTATGGTCAATTTTATTTACTATCAAACCCTAAGGACTCCGTCTTGCCCCACTCTCCCCTATTCTTAATTCAAAATTAAAATTTATTTTCTATTTTTTAGTTAGATTTTTTACCTACAGTTGCCTGTCCGTCGTCTTTTTATGGTATCTCATTAGAGTATTGATATTTTCGGTTTTATAATGTTCGTATAATCGTTCATATTTTTCTATCTATTAATGTTATTTAATCTTTCATTTTCTCTAACCAGCATGTTTTTCAAACGTTTGTTTTTCGTAGAATGCCGTGACAGAGTGGTAAGCCAAAATGTGGTCTCCGCTGAAAAAAACCACTCTTTAAAAAAATAGTATAGGGCGTAAAGGAAACTTTAATTAGTCTTTGTAATTAAAAATCAAACGCAATTTTTTTTACATCGTATACTGAAACCACAATAAAATTATCGATAGTTCAAAAACCCAAAAACGACCCAATTACCAACTAGGTATGCAGATGCAATTAAAAAGAAATATAGCTCAACATAATCTAGTCACTAGACACCCCGCAATGACTCTCCAATTTACCGAGAGCCTAATTAATGTACTATGACCAGCGATTACCTGGACCACTTTGCTGTGACATAACAAATTACATCTAAAACGATCAATCAAGGATGGAAAGTAATTTTAATTTAGTCGCAGAAAAAAACATTCTTGAGAGTTTTACGAAATTTCTAAAATGAAATGAAATGAAATTTATTTATTCTGCTTTAGACATGGTAATTACAAAATATTATGTTGTAGAGGAGTGTTACTGTGCCTTGACATGTCTAGCCAGATACAATGTGTGTTCTCGAGTGACGTCCGCGGACCGTAAGACGCAGTGTAAGGTAGGCCTCCAACAAGATGCAGCGACGACCTGGTGAAGGTGGCGGGAACGCATTGGATGCGGATGGCGCAGGACCGATCTGTTTGGCGAGCCTTGGGGGAGGCCTCAGCAGTGGACGTCTTTCGGCTGAAATGATGATGATTATGATGAGTCAATCCTATAATGTACGCAGTTGTTGGTAAAAATATTCTAGGAACTTTTTGATGTAGATAGTAACCTCTGTTGTGTAGACTTGCTTGTAATATTATTCTTTTTTTTTATGTGCTCCTTAGTTACTTCAAATAAACACTCTTGTCAATCAACATCTTTTTACTAATTCTCAATTTACAAATAATTTTATTAAATGCTCTTCTAGCTCTTACCATCAAATATTCCAACACGTTATCAGCACGAAATGCAGAAGAGTTTAAAATTGAATTTGTAAATTAGTTGAATCAGTTTTTTTTGCGTGATTAATAATTTTGACTAGTCGAAATGCCACAAGAAACTGGAGATGCTTCGAGTGTTAATAAGTCGAATCCCTCTACGTCGAATTCATCTTCGATTCCATCATTTTGTCTGAGGAATAAAGATGGATATCCTACTTGGAAGTTTAAGATGAGAAATTACCTTTTACACGAGGATTTGTGGGTAACAATATGTGGTTATTCGGAAGATGACACGACCCCTGCTTCGATCAAGGTACGCAACGACGAGAAAGCTCTAGCAAAAATATGCTTAACAATAGACGGTGCAGCTATTACTCACGTCAGATGTGCGAAAACTGCAGCCGAAGCGTGGAAACTTTTGCAACAGGCTTTTGAGGATAAGGGAATGGGAAGAAGACTTGCTTTAGAGCGAAAACTGTACAGGTTGAGTCTGTCAGATTTTGAAAATATTGAACTGTACATAAATGCAGTGATATCAACCGCACAGGATCTTGCGGATATTGATGTAGTCATAGAGGACAGGTCTGTTGCTGCTATACTTTTGGGAGGTCTCACCCCAAAATATGAACCTCTCATTATGGCTTTGGAAAATTGCAATATAGACGTGACTAGTGACTTAGTAAAGAGAAAACTGCTGAACGAAATGTCTAAAGATGCAGCTATATCCATAGATTCCGTCTTTCATGCGAAGAAGAAACCTAAATCTAAGAAGAAGGAAATAGTCTGCTACGAGTGTAAAGTACCTGGTCATAAGAGACCCGACTGTCCATTGCGAAACAAGAAGGAGAAAGCCAATACGGAGAATGCTAAGAACACCACATTTACAGCTCTCAATACTTTTGGCAACTCAAGCAAGGAGGTATTTTATGTAGATTCTGGTTGTACTAAACACATGAGTTTCAGACAAGATTGGTTTCAGAACATTACGATACAAAACAAAGGTAGTGTTACTGTCGCAAACGGAGAGCAGATTAAATGCTGCGGCATAGGAGACATTTCAATAAACACACCCGATAACGTAATCAACAAGATCAGCGATGTTGCTTTTGTCCCTGATTTAAAAGCCAACTTACTGTCTGTGCAGAAAGCTGTTGATAAGGGTTTTGTTTGTACTTTTGATAAAAATGGATGTAACTTTTATAAATCTGATAATTTTCATTTTACAGGTGATTCGGTACTTCATGCCTCGCCCTGTGGTGGACTGTACGTTGTAGATGGTACTGTTAATGTTCCCGAGAATGTGGCAAGTAATCATTTGACGCAGGATGTGCACTCTGACTGTCAGAATATTAGTTACAAACTCTGGCACAAGAGGTTAGGACACCTGTGTCGTATAGGCATGACCCAACTCAAGAATCACGAGGTAGGTGTAAAGTTTACAGTAGTAGATAAAAGCAATTGCATCGCTTGCGTGGAAGGAAAACAGGCAAGAAAACCTTTTAAGAAGGTATCATATAATAGAGCTACTTCTCCTTTACAACTGATCCATATGGATTTATTGGGACCTTTGTCAACTAACTCTTTTCAGGGTAACAGGTATATGTTAACCATAGTTGATGACTTTACAAGAAAGGTATTTGCTTACTTTATTTCTTCCAAGACACAGGTTAAAGAGAAATTCAGTATTTTCCAATCCTATGTTGAGAACCAATTAGATAAGAAAATTAAAGCGGTTAGGACTGACGGGGGTAAGGAGTTCGTTAATAGGGAATTCGTTGATTATCTTGCCTCTAAAGGTATCGAACATCAAACGACGACGCCTTATAGTCCTCAACAAGTGGGGGCTGCTGAACGAACTCAACGCTCAATAACCGAGAAGGCGAGGACGTTGCTAGCAGAAAGCTTACTGCCAAAAGCATACTGGGAAGATGCTTTTCAAGTTGCCGTGTACCTAAAGAATAGGTCTCCTCACAGAGCCTTAGGTGGTCAAATTCCGGAGGACAGGTGGTGTGGTTGTAGAAATGACCTTAGTCATTTGAAAGTGTTTGGATGCAGAGCACTTGTACACATACCTTCATGTCACAGGAAAAAGTTAGACGTAAAGGCAAAGGAAGCGATTTTTGTCGGTTATTCAGAAAATCCAAATACTTATATATTTAGGGATCCTGCTAACCCACGAAAAGTGATTACGTCCAGAGATGCAACCTTTTTTGAGAATTGTTTTACAGGATTGAAGGAGCAGAGACAGTCTGAACTTGGGGTACAGTCAGATTCCATATTGTTATTCGAAGATCACGAACCTGAACATGAAGATGGTCAATTCTTCGATTGTGTTGACAGTATCGACACCATAGCTGAGACAACTTCACAAGTAAATGTAGAAAGTGCTGAAGAATCAGCAAATATGAGAGAATCAGAATCATTCTATGAGCTGAGACTTCCTAGTGTCGATGAAAGGCCACCAAGTTTGAAAGTGGAACAATCAGTTTCGGAGCGGAGGTATCCCGCAAGAAACAGAAATCCACCAGATTTTCTTACTTACAATGTGCCGACGGTTGATGCCAATGAACCTACGACATATTATGAAGCTACTCATGCTGATGATGCTGATAAGTGGCACCATGCAATGGCTGATGAGTACAACTCTCTAATAAAACTCCAAACATGGGATCTAGTAGATAGACCAAACAAAAAGGTCATACCATGTAAATGGGTTTACAAACTTAAAAAGGACGCTTATGGTAATGTCACAAAATATAAAGCCAGACTTGTCGTCAAAGGTTTTAATCAAGTTAAAGGCGTAGACTATGACGAGACGTTTGCACCAGTGATTCGTCACTCTTCTCTCCGCACTTTGTTTGCATTAGCTGCAGAGATGAGTTTAAGAATGAAACACTTAGACGTTGATACCGCGTTCCTTAATGGAAACTTAGAAGAAGAAGTTTTTATGGAGCAACCCCTTGGGTTCATAGAAAAAGGCAAGGAAAACAAGGTTTGTTTGTTGCATAAATCCTTGTACGGCCTTAAACAGGCGCCGAGAGCTTGGAATAAAAAGTTAAACGAAACGCTTATAAAAATAGGTTTTACAGGAACTCCATCTGAGCCTTGCGTATATACGAAACTTTTTGGTGAAGAACTCATAATCTTAGGAATATTTGTCGATGACATAATAGTCTTCTATAAATCCGAATTGACATTTGACATTGTCAAAAAGGATTTGTCGAAATATTTTTCTCTGAAAGATCTCGGAATCTTGAAATGTTATTTAGGTTTGCAAATTGAATATGATTCCGATAGTGTAAGAATAAACCAGAGAAATTATATCTTATCGTTACTGGATAAGTTTAATATGAATGATTGCAAGACAGTGGACACTCCTTTAGTTAAAAAGAATATGGAAAGGAGAACTGAAGGACAAGTTGGTGAGTCTTATCCTTACCAAAACTTAATAGGAGGACTAATGTACCTTTCGGTAAACTCTAGGCCCGATATCGCCTACGCCACTAGCTACTTAAGCCAGTATAATACGTGTTATACGAAGGAACACTGGAATGCTGCTAAAAGGGTTCTGCAGTACTTAAAGGGTACTCTAAACTATTCATTGGTTTACAGGAAAAGCGGAAAACCCTTAGAAGGTTATTGTGACGCTGACTGGGCGAACTGCACGATAGATAGAAGGTCATACACTGGGTACGCCTTCAAGTTGAGTGGAGGGTTTGTATCTTGGGAGTCGAAAAAGCAACCTACTGTTGCCTTATCCTCGGCGGAAGCAGAGTATATGGCACTAGCGTCTGCCACAAAGGAAGCGTGTTACTTGCGTCGATTTATCTATGAGATAACAGGTAAACTTTCATCAGTTAACTTAGCTTCTGACAGTCAGAGTGCCATTAATCTCGTTCGAAATCCCGTCCACCACAGCAGGACGAAGCATATTGATACCCGTTTTCACTTTATTAGGGAAAAATTATGCGATAATGTTATAATGTTGGATTATGTGAAAACTAGTGATATGCCTGCTGATGTGCTAACAAAGCCACTAGGGCCTATAGTACACAAACGATGTACAATTAGCTTAGGTCTGGTAACTTAATTTTATATTTATGTTTTATTGTTTGTGTGTTTGTCTTGCACAACTTCGATTAAGGGCGGCTGTTGTAGATAGTAACCTCTGTTGTGTAGACTTGCTTGTAATATTATTCTTTTTTTTTATGTGCTCCTTAGTTACTTCAAATAAACACTCTTGTCAATCAACATCTTTTTACTAATTCTCAATTTACAAATAATTTTATTAAATGCTCTTCTAGCTCTTACCATCAAATATTCCAACACTTTTTTTAGAGATAATTATGTACACTTAGGTACAAGTTTCATACAAATAATATTTATTTTATTAGCAGTACGGCTGCTCACCGAATCTAAGATTATTTAAAAACGCCGTTGGGGCGCATACCCAGGAGACGTGGGTTCGAATCCCACCGGCGCACCCGAAAAACTTTTTCGCTTTTAAATAAGTTTCATACAGTTAAACGATTTTACAATTAAAATAATGTTATTTCCGCGATCATTTTTGTATGCAGCATTCAAACAGGGTCAACGACATTTGCACATACTTTAATGTACTTGCGTGTAGTAAGTACCTATATAAGAAGGTTAACGAATCTCAAGATTCCATTAAAGGTCGTCAAAGGTCGTACGTAAGTTAAATATCACTCAAAATGAAAAGCAAATTTATTTACTGTCCTAATTTTAATTCGTTTATGTGCTGTCCTTTAGCCTGCCGTATAATAGTGTGATGTATAAAGTTCAAATCATTGTTTTTGCGTCTCTTGATCACTCTATAGGTTAATTTATATTTTAAAAATACTATTTGCCAATGCGGATTGAATATCATCATCATCATCATATCAGCCGAAAGACGTCCATTGCTAAGGCTTGTTCACGAAAAAAAGTAGCCACTATTCTATAATTCAGGTATTCAATATGAAATTACATCTTTTAAAGAATTTAATTAGAAAGAAGGATTCATCACGTTTCGTTTTGGGTTCTATTATGGATATTTATATCGGATATTATCCATTTTTGCGCTTACTTTTGAAATCTCTGGATTTTAGTCTTAGATTTTGTATTTGTCACGTTTGGGTCACAGAGGTTCTTTTTCTTTACTCACATAGATTATCGACGCATAATGTTTCGTGAATATCTTTCCAGACTCTTTGTTACCGAATGCAGCGCTGCAGGTCATACTTAAATTGTTTTAAATCATGTCAGAAGTACACACATTTGTATGCAATCATTATGTAGGATTTCACAACTTGTAAGGAAAAATGTATGGATTTTAGATTCTTACACATAAAAAAGAATACTCAGTTGGCAATCTAATAGCGGTTTGAACTACCTTCACCTAATGGGAGACAGTGGACACTTAGTTTTCGATGGCTACTTTATTTTGTGGACAAGCCTTAAACATAGGCCTCCCCCAAGTTTTGCCAAACGGAGCGGCTCTGCGTCATCTGCATCCAACACGATCCCGGAACCTTAACCAATTTTATACAGCAAGCCTTTGAACAATCAATAAAAATCTGATAACAATTTTTTGTAAAATACGGTTAAAGGAAAATTACCTTCAAAGAAATAAAAATTGCTGATTATTATAGTATTTTACAAAAGGTGTTATGTCTTGTAGGGGGTATCCACAACATACATCTTTTTCCAAGCAATCGTTTTGCCTGTAGAAGTCTGAACTAAGAAAGTTAGAAGTTGTATTGGGACATTATTATTTTCATCATCATCAACATCATCAACCCAGCCTTTATACGTCTCACTGCAGGGTACAGGCCTCCTCTAAGAATGCAAGGGCTTGGGTTGTAGTTCCCACGCGGACCCTCAGCGGATCGGGAACTTCACACACATCATAGAATTTCTTGTCAGGTGTGTGCAGGTTTCCTCACGCTGTTTTCCTTCACCAATAAGGTCATGGTAAATTTAAAATATGATTTCGCATATAAATTCCGAAAAACTCAGAGGTGCCAGCCTGGATTAGAACCCACGATCCTCTGCTTGAGAGGCTATTGGTCAAACCACTAGACCAAATTCCAAATTCATTTGTATAACACGTTTAATAAAAATAATAAAATAAAAAAATAAATATCACGGGACAATTCACACCAATTGACCTAGTCCCAAAGTAAGCTTAGCAAAGCTTGTGTTATGGGTACTAGGCAACGGATAAACATACTTATATAGATAGATACATACTTAAATACATATTAAACACCCAAGACCCGAGAACAAACATTCGTATTTTTCATACAAATATCTGCCCCGACACGGGAATCGAACCCGGGACCTCAAGCTTCATAGTCAGGGTCTCTAACCACTAGGCCATCTGGTCGTCTAAATGACTAATGGTTGATAAGATAATTATAAGTATGCCAAATTTAGAATTTATCGTTCCAGTAGATTCGTAGCAAAACTGCAACAAATAGACAGACAGGACTGATCTTTATAAGGGTTCTCTTTATTAATCGGGCCTTAAATAAGGAACCCTAACAAAGCATTAAGTTATCAATCACAATTTACATCATGAAAAATAAGGCCAAGTATTAACTGAAGTGCATAGGGATTTACTTTATCAGTGATATCTCTGGCACTTCAATGCAATAGCTTCACGTGTTAATGTATAAATCACTTCAAAATCAGTTAAGTATGGAAAAAACATCGTTTACTCAGAATATCATAGGATAACTTATTATATTTATTAATGTTACTAATACACAGAGTCAGGTCTGCGAAGTATTCGTTTATCTCTATCCCGCGGGAACTGAGCAATTTTCCGGGATAAAAATATCCTATGTTAATCCAGGTTATCTGTATGCGAAATTTTATCAGAATCCGTCAAACCGTTTTGGCGTGAAATAGTAACAACCGTTCACCATCCATCTATGGGTGAATCAAATTTTCTGCCACCCGTTGCTACGGTTACGCAAATTTTGTCTCCTGGACAACCTAAGCATTGTTCTACGAAACAGTATGAAGATGTCACTTGGACAACCGGGGATTAAACAACACAAAGGGTATCCTATTACCTCACCTTATTCGTTTTTCGTTGCATTCTGTATTTGTCACTCCTTCTTCGTCGTTCGTCATTAATATCCTTGGACTCATTCGTCGTCCTTCACTTTCGTTTTTTATCTCATTTACTTACGAACATTTATTTACCAGCACCGGACGTATCGAAACAATTTTCGCCGAATAAGTAAATGAGACAAAAACGAAAGGGAAGTACGACGAATGAGTCCAAGGAAGGCCGTGATGAAAAATGAATAAGACGTATTAAGAGATAGACAAGTTGCAGAGTTTGACCAAAAAATATAGTGACGGATAACGAACAAGACAAAGATGAATACAGAATGAGACGAAATAAGAATTGAACGAAAAACGAATGAGGCGAGATAATAGGATACCCAAAAAAGTTGATTCACTCATACATCCACCTACACAGACACGTTCATAAATGATAATATAAGCAGGATAGTAAATCAGTTTTGTTGAATAAATAGGTACCAGTTGTGCTGTATGTAGTTAGGTACTGAGCCAATAAAACAACAAACGAATTCGGGCCTAAAATGATACATCACCTACCGCCGTCCCTGGGTTCATTACTTACGCATTTACCCGTTTAAAGGCACTTAAATATTCAAGCAGTGTACAAACACTGTGATAGACAAGCTAGGCACGTACTTAATGACCCATTACTTGTTTTGTTTAAAATCGGTTAAATATGTCATTCATACGAACGGAAACAGATGCGTATTGTCATTGTTGAGTAAGTTTCAGCCACACATTTGACGTGGGGAATGGGAAGTAGCGAGAGAAAGAGGCAAAGTCGTAGTGCTACTTACTATGAGCAACATCGTGGGGTCACGATATGGTCAACGATTCTTCTAGGGTAAACTACCAATCATTGAACGGGACGAGCGAGTTATTGCACAATAGTACATTACTGCAGCGGCCGCAAAATAGGGGATTACCGGCCGCGTAGTTATAGATCTAGAGATACGAGGCCGGCAATCCCTGTTCGTGGCCGAGGCTTGTATGGAGCTTTTCTCAAACATGCATCTCATCATTATCATCATCACCATCATCAATTAATATTAATGCACATGAATACTTTGTACTTTATACAGTACGTTTAGCATTTATTCTTGTAATTGATGTGTTAATGACAGTTAATTATTCATTCTTCACAGATACTTTTAGAATTGATTTTGAGACATAATATAATGAAAACACTGAGCTAAGTTTCCCAAACAAATCTGTCAGAATTTCTAACTAATTTATCGTATTTACCTACTTCTAGTTAGCTGTCCCAATTAGGTTTGTTTGTAGTGTCCCGTTTTCCCTTTTCTAAGGAAATCGGGTTTTATCAACTAAGATGAGTTTACAGATGCCTTTGTGAAGTTTTAAGTCCCTTATAGCAACACTGTTCTTCATCCAACTGTAAACTGAAAAAAGTTCATCATCATCATCATTTCAGCCGAAAGACGTCCACTGCTGAACATAGGCCTTCCCCAAGGCTTGCCAAACAGATCTGCTCTGCGCCATCCACACGCATTCAATGCGTTCCCGCCACCTTAACCAGGTCGTCGCTCCATCTTGTTGGAGACTTACTCTGCGTCTTCCGGTCCGCGGACGCCACTCGAGAACTTTTCGACCCCATCGGCCGTCAATTCTACGAGCGATGTGCCCTGTCCACTGCCACTTAAGTCTAACGATTCTTCGAGCTATGTCCGTGACTTTAGTTTTTGTTTTAAACTCCAAGGCAAGCATAGCCCTCTCCATCGCCCTCTGATACTTGAATATACCAACGAATACAACCTTTCAATCGAACGCCGCCCAGACCTCTCTTTATGTAAGCGGATTGCTCCCAATAACTATAATATATTACAAGCAAATCATAAATAGAAATTTCTATTTACTTGATGTGTTCCAAGAAGGTTTTATCAAATACCAGGCCGTGTCAGATTTTCTTTGTATTCGAAGAATTTCACGCGAATTGCGCAATACGTCGAAAATAATAATTTTTTGTGTCAATATTTATTGGATTTTCTTGGAATTATTTTTCATAACCTTATTTTTGTTTTTGTTACAAGAGCTACTTTGGGAACTTCACACACACGCTTACACGCACACAAGCACGCACTCACTCACGGACGCACGCACGCATGGACCTACGAATATTATCATCATCATTTTAGCTGAAAGACGTCTACTGCTGAATTAAGGCCTCCCCAAGGCTCGCCAAACAGATCGGCTCTGAGCCATCCGCATCCAATGCGTTCCCGCCACTATACGTTGCGAATATTATGTATTACTAGCTGGTGCCCGCGAATACGTCCGCGTTAATCATCGATATTCCGCTCCTATTGGTCTTAGCGTGATAATATATAGCCTATAGCTTTCCTCGATAAATGGGCTATCTAACACTGAAAGAATTTGTCAAATCGGACCAGTAGTTCCTGAGATTAGCGCGTTCAAGCAAACAAACAAACAAACTCTTTAGCTTTATAATATTATCAGGGTGACATCTAAGACGTACTACAAAATTATATTTTCTAGATCCACTCATGATTACGATCAACTTTTATTATGGGACCAACTTCGAAAACGTAAACTCAAAATCGACGTCTCCATACAAATTGTGAAACCAGTCGTTTGCTTTTAGTATGGGAGGCTCAATTTTTTCTACCGATTTCGATATTACTCCCATAATAAAAGTTGATCATAATCATGAGTGGATCCAGAAAATATAATTTTGTATTACGTGTTAGATGTCACCCTGTATTAATATTTAGTATAGATTATTAATAAGAGAACCTAACTCCAAATATTTCACCATTAACAGACGATAAATATTTATATACCTGTTTTTGTAGCCGCAATAATATTACTCATTATGTGCTCAACTGTATTTGTCTATTACGGTTCATGAATTCAGCGTTGTGGCAGACATACGGGGGAACAATTTAATGACTTTAATAGAGTTTCATTTATCAACTTTCAGGTTCAGAAAGTGGAAAAAATATGATGACTTTACTACACTCGTATATAAGTTGCTAATAAATTAGGTACCGATAATTCCAGGACGTAATTTACTCATCAAAACAAGTCACTTTCAATCAGCTACTTTTCAATATTAAAAAAAAAACCGCAAACTTTTCATACATTTCCATCCAAACGAACTTCTGCTATAGTAAATGGAAAATCGATATTATTATTTTTGAAGTTTTAAAAAGTTGTTAGAATAAAAGTGACTTGTTTTGGTGAAAAGATTTAGCCATAGAAATATTGGTAGGTACCTAATTTGTTAGCATCCTGTATAGGTATGCAATTTGAAAATAGTAAAAAGCTACGACCAATTGACGAGATTTCATTTTTTTATCACCTGGAAATTTTTACAGGAATCGAAAGACTTTTGGCTCCTAAACACGGAAAAATATTTATTATAATTTATGTCTCCATATTTAAAAAAATACAAGAAATTAAAAATATATGCAATATTTTTTTTTCTTTTTAATTTTTTTTTTTTGATGGTGGAAGCATTCTACACTTCCACTTAACGTAGATATAGTTAAGATGTATTGTTTTAGTTTTTTAACTAAGGGACCCAATACATCCCTGTATAGTTTTTTTATATAATTTTTTTTTTAAAAATATTTATTATAATTTATGTCTCCATATTTAAAAAAATACAAGAAATTAAAAATATATGCAATATTTTTTTTTCTTTTTAATTTTTTTTTTTTGATGGTGGAAGCATTCTACACTTCCACTTAACGTAGATATAGTTAAGATGTATTGTTTTAGTTTTTTAACTAAGGGACCCAATACATCCCTGTATAGTTTTTTTATATAATTTTTTTTTTATTTACTTAATTCTATATTTGTATGATTTTTTTAATTTGTAATTTATTATATTTTAATTTGAAAAGATGACTTTCTGCCAAGTTTCTTGCGGCGCATTCTTCTTGGCAATGATGGTCCTTACGAAAGCGCTGGTAGTTTAAAAAAAGTGACATGTAAAAGAGCCCTTTGCGGCCTACTTGCAGAATAAACGTTTTGATTTTTTTTTTTTGATATGTCTGAATTTACCACAGAATAGTATGTTCCGTTTGCCCTTTTCACCAGAAAAAAGAACTGTAATAATTTTAAATTTGATAACAAGCTCAACGTCAGATTTACGTCATCACTTTTTTTAATAGAGACTAGACAAAAGTAATGGATCTATTGTGTGGTAGTTTTGGAGTTATTTCACACTTTGAAAATTTTGTTAAAAATTAATTAATAATCCCAGTGAAAATTTAAAACTATCAGCGTCCTTCTCTTTCCAAACAGAATACAGAGAACGAATCAAATTATAGCCTTATAAATATGGAATCTTGTCAATTAAGAGCTGCGCCTACTAAATGAATCCATAATTATTATTATCGGGTTGCGTAGTTGTTGAAGGACATAATTTAATGATTGTCATAATTGTATTCATTAATTCATAAATCTTTTTACTCTGAATCCATTAATTGTATTGAATTTTTTTGTTATAAAACAAACCTAACCTCACTTATAGTGACTACAGGATGACCATTTAAAAATTTCTGATAAATTATAATTATAACAAACATTAATTAAGACTAAAAATTTTATGCCACCAGACATGCTCTCCTCCAAGCGACGTAGGTACATAATTCCAAAAATAGGTATCCTGTCTTTCAACTCCGCAACTTCAATACAAACACGTATTTAGATAACAACCAAACTTAACTCATTAATTTAATTATGGAAGTTTAAACTCTGAATACGACAATTCTGATACATTAAGCTTTAATGAAGTTGGATTTGATTTCAGTATAAGCGCCTCGTTACTTTGCTTTTCAGTGCTACCACTAGATTATTCGGACAAAAATAAAAGTTTTGCTAAGGCCGTCTATCTGAATGGCCTCGCAAGTTCCTACTCCCTTGACTCCCCTTCCCTGTTCTTCACCTCAGTGATGATTTACTAAATGACTGCGTCCTTTTGCTCAATTATAAAAAATAACCAAATACAGGGTGTAAAGGTGATGATACACTTGAGCATTCACTTGTAATGAGCATTCTAGCGAATGTTACATTACAGGTAAATGCTCACAAAATAAAAGAAGCGTTTTAGCGAGCATCCTAGCGAACATTCTAAAAACTGCGAATGCTCGCTGTTCTGTTACAAGTGAATGCTCTAGGGTATCAGCACCTTTACATATTAGGTACCAATATTTCTATGGCTTAATCCACTCATCAAAACAAGTCGCTTTTATTCTAACAACTTTTTTTAATTTTTGAAAAAAAAATCTCGATTTTTCATTACTAAAGCAGTAATCGTATCACTAACAATTATTCGTATTATTTTTAAACTGAAGAACACTACTCAACAGTCAATATCAGACGAAATATCAGACATTGGATAAAAAAATAATTGAGTGGCGTCAAGTCGAGGGGCGCAGGTTAAGACGCTGTCAACACCAACGTCGGCGCACACTGTCTATTTGTATCGGAGTAAACGAGATGCCGCTATTACTGGGCAGCCGGGTGTATTGAAATTTATCGGGCAAATATTTAATTAAAAAAAAACTGTGGATTATTTGTGAAATATGACTCGTTAGCGGTTTAGGTATGAATATGTTGACTTCATGTTTTTAATTGCAGACGCATACGCCAAAAAAATAAAGACCTAGAACCGTTTAATGATGATTTTAAGACCTATCTTTGCAATTATTTTCTATCGAGCCGATTTCGTCCAATTATGTATCGAGTCCGTCCACGGTCTTTGAAATATGATGAATATTAACATATAATTTTTTGATGTGCTAGAACAAGCAGTTTTTCTTAAAAAACTGTTTAAATGACATCAATTTCAACAAAATTAGGTGTTGGCAGCCTCTTAACCGTCCAACGGCCTAAAGGCGACTGCCGCACGTCGCGCGTGCAGACCCCTGCAAACCGGGGTTACATTATGAAGAAAAATAGTCTCGATTTCTCAAAAACTATTTATATTATTAAAAAATTGGCAGACGTGATTGAAGTTTCAATCATTATTCACTATTGGTTAAAATTTTATCTCTGTGCGTTGCATAATAAGGAAGTTTAATGCGGATTTTAGCTCGAGACAACAGTTTACAGAGGATACATTTTCTTGTAATACGGACTATTTTTAGAAATACAGAAAGTAGGTACTTACATAGACAAAAAAAAAACAGGGTAAGTAATAAGCGGCTTGATCTCTTCCAGACGACCTTTTAAAACAGAAAGAAGTAAGAAATAGAATTTTAACAGGTGGTGCAGAACAGAAAATGAGAGTAATAATAAAAAAAGAAAAAACCAAGTATACATACAAAACATACTTAATTTTACAACCAATATTGATAAATAGATACACAACAACATTTTAAATAAACTAACAGTAACACTCATTTACAACACTACTAGTATTGATCTTTAAACAAAACTTTTATAAGTAAATATTTTGCTATATTAATTATGAAATCTGTACTTTACATTACAAGAAATAGAACAGGAACAGGGAGACTTTCTAGAGGAATATTGGAGTCCCAGGTATTACCTGTTGAACTAAATTACTAATGTATTTAATATTAGTAATACGTATTATATTACTAAAGTTAACTGGTTAAGCAATTTAGAATACTCTAGACATTAATTTATCAGATGAAAGACGGCAGGGTAAGTTAGTCGTAGCCATAAAGGGGTCCCTAGATGGTCAAAATTGCTTGACAATAATGTTCGACGAGATTTGAAGGAACGCCGAGCATGCTTAAAAATTATAAGGTTCCATACCCGAAGGTAACAAGCGAAATTCTATTATCATTCCTACGTTGTTCGCCCGTATATCACAGGGCTATGTAGCGCAAGAACCATAATAAAAAGACAGCTGAAATGTACACAAGATGTTTATTTCTATTGACACTACAACGACAATCAATAAAAATTAAATTAAATTAAAAATGAAAATAGCTTTCTATACACGTAACGCATTATTTTTTTTCGTTTTTTTTTTCACTATAACTTTTACAAATACAACCTCAAACATAGAAAAAAAAAACAAATTAAATATCCTTATAGCAAATTAACAAAAAATCAAATTAGTCAAGCGTGATTTGGTCTTAGGGAAAATTCAAAGCTTTGAATTTGCCTGTCAACCCTCGATGCGGAAGTGCGACTCGCACTTAGCCGGTTTTCTCTGACTCATTATAGTACTGTAAAGACGTTGCTTGAGAAGCGTACACACAATCGGTTAACACATCAAATTACTTTCTAAATGTTTAAAATTTCTTGACGTGCATGTAAAAGTTGTAAAGCAATTTAAACCATCTAGAGAGAGACCCCTTAACATAGCAACTGAGGTTAATTTTATGTCTTATCATAGAAGACGGGATAAGTTTGCCTTTGTATAGTTGACTTAAGAATTCCTTTGTCACCCTCAACTTCAATGTTATTTTTACAGCTAAAAACTTCAAAGGCTTTAAAATTTCAAAATTTGATTTGAAAAAAATAGCGCATATTTCAGACATTTTAACTACCTATTGTAGAGAAAAAAAAAAAATCTACAAACTGTACAATATTTATTTGAACCAAAAAAAAAATTAACCAATTTTAACCAAAAAAATTTAACCAACTTAACCAAGGAAATTTAAAGAATAATACCGAAACAAATGAACGACGGGCTTTGCGTCTTTTGGAATTTTGAAAGGATATGAAAAAGAAATATTTACACGTAAAACCTAACTAAAAACTGTTGGAGAATGGGCCCCACTCGTCAACTTACAAAATGTATATAAAAAAGCAGAAAATATCATATAAAGATTACACAAAAATTTTGAAGAAGGAATTCCGAATAAATTAAATAAAATGTTTATCGCTTAGCTGCCTTTTTGATGAATTTTCCAACGAGAAAGAAGTGAGTAGGTTTGAGGTGAAGGTGGAACTGTAAAAGAAATATAAACTGGTAGGAAATAGGCACAGTACGGAAAGAGAAGCGGTGGATATGGAAAAAGATAAAAAAAATACATACCCGCTAAAAACGGTTCCAACCAATTATTTTTATATACAGTTCTGGCGGTTCAATTATTCAAATGAGACCAAAAAAAACTTTTACTATTCCGTGGGAACAGCCTTCAATATGAAATCGATAGTCAATCAAGTTATAAAATAAAAAATAATCTTATTCGTCTTAGATTAATTCAATCTCTTGACAGCCAAAAAACATCTCAGTCGTGCAAAACTCGAAACCTTTTGTCTAAAACTTGTCTATTGACACTGACAAGGCGGCCAGGAACATTTCAATTTCGCGTGTTAAAAAAGTTCGTTACCGGGAGCGTAATGCTGCAGACATCGCCCAACCAAAAAAAAAAAAATATAATAATAATAACAAAAAATATGCATATACCTAATCGGCAAATAAGTTTCCATCTATACCAGGAAACTATTGACAACCAATCGCTTAAAGCAAGCGCCTCCGTCAGTGGCTGCCCAAAACCACCATAGGAAGCTTAACCTAAGCCATGTGACGTAAAGAGTAATAAAATATAGCAAAATGTACAAATGGTTTGAAAGCGAAGCAAAGAAAAAAAAATGAAGGGAATTCATTGAAACGAATCGAAACGTATAAAAGACAGACATATTGTGTCGGTTTGAATTTGGAAAAAAAAAAGGAGCAGCGGGAGATCATTTTAAAATATCTTTAATGTGATAAACCCCCACGTGCGGTGAATCAACGTCACGCAACTCATAAACCTGAGGCGACACAATCCTGATAACATGGCAGGCTGAGAAACGGGGAGCAAATTTACCTCCTCTAATCCCATCACTAGTACCCCGTTGAAAGTTCCGACGCCAAACTACGTCACCGATACGAAGCCTAACGGCACTCCTATTTGCATTGAACTTAACAGAATTACGGTGGAAAGCAAGGGTCATTGCGTCCGCAACTTTAGCATATACCTCTCGAAGAGTTGAAAGGTTCGTTGCATGCTGAACCCGACTGAGTGCCAAACCAGGGTCCTCAGTCTGATTGCTTGCACGCTGCTGAACAGTCGTCAACTCACGGCCATACATGAGAAAGTTCGGGGTGAAAGACGTAGCCAGATTTATACATGAATTCAAGTATAATGAAACTCTAGGAAGATGTTCACGCCAACGACGAAAATCACCATCGACAAGAATACTCAGCGTTGTAATTACTGTCTGATTGTAGCGCTCACAAACGTTCGCTTGAGGTGAATAATAAGGTGTATAACATGGATTAGGGATATTGTAAGAAGATAAAAATTCAAGGAACTCAGCACTGTGAAAGACTGTTGCATTATCACAAAGGATATTAGACGGAAAACCATACCGCAAGAAAACTTCTACTTCCAGAGCATTAGAAATAGATCTAGCGTCATATTTCTTTAAAGGAACTAGCCACACGAACTTGGTAAATACGTCAACCATGGTAAGAATGTATCGATAACCACCATCCACTCGCTGCAATGGTCCAATAAGATCAATAGACAAAAGATCCATAGGCGCATTAACTGACCTGGGAAATAATCGTTGACCACGAGGCTGCGTGTTGGCAATTTTATACGCCTTACAGACCGTGCATTCAGATAAAAATGAAGCAATATCCCGATACATATTGGGCCAGTAGTAGAGCTCCCTAGCCTTCAAATAGGTTTTCATAACGCCGGGATGTACATTGGGAAAACCATTATGAATCTCCGCAATAGCTTCTCTCACCTTCGTAGCAGGTAAAACGATCCGCCATGGGTTTGGCAATAAGGGATTCTCAACAGACATCCTGCGCATAAGCATGCCATCACGAATTGTAAAGGCGTGGAACATCTGTGGCGTGTCCGATACACCTCTGTAAATTCGTTCGAACCACGGATCGGTAGTATCATCTGTACCTCGTACGAAATTTATCAAGCCGATTTGGTATCGAGACAAAGCGTCAGGAACTACGTTTAACACGCCTTTTCGATGCTCAATTTCGAAGTTATATTGAGAGATGATTGTTGCCCAACGTGCTAGACGGCCCGTGGGATTATCCAGAGTAATAAGCCATTTTAACGCAATGTGATCAGTTACTATTGTAAATTTCATGCCATCAAGATACCCGCGAAAGTGTTTAATAGAATCCAAAACAGCCAAAAGCTCGCGTTCTGAAGTACTGTAATTCTTTTCTGTTTTTGTGAACAACCGAGAGTAATAGGCAATTGGATGCTCAACACCATCGATTACTTGAGCCAAAACGGACCCAAGACCGACTAAACTTGCGTCACACTGCAAAACAAAAGGTTTTGAAAAATCTGGGCAGGCCATTAACGGTGAACCTATCAAAACGTCCTTCAGTTTCCGAAAGGCAGCTGCCGCGTCCCCATTCCATTCTATAGGCTCACGACCCTTTCTTTTGCCGATTAAAGCTGTCATCGGAGCTATAATGCTGGAAAAATTATCCACAAAACGACGATAATAGGAACACATGCCAATGAAAGAGCGAAGAGATTTAGCTGTTGTTGGAGTCGGATAGTCATTAATAGCTTCGAGTTTTTTTGGATCTGTTTGAAGCCCACGCTCATTAACAACATAACCCAAATATTTCAATTCAGATTTACAAAACTCACACTTGTCTAAATTGACCGTAAGACCTGCTTCTTTCAGCCTATCACAGACCTTGCGGATGAGACGTAAGTGGCTATCAAAATCACGTGATACCAAAATAAGATCATCAACATAACCAAAAACAAAGTCATCTGATTCGGCCGTGAACTCAAAATTAACAATCCGATCTGTCAGTCTCTGCATTTCAGATGCCGCATTGGTTAAACCAAATGGCATACGCACGAATTCAAATAACCCTCGCTGAGGTACAATAAAAGCAGTTTTCTCACAGCTTCCTTTATCAGCAAGAGGAATTTGCCAGAACGCACTCCTAAAATCCAAAGAAGTCATATACCGAGCTCCACGAAGATTGTTAAGGATGTCTTGGATACGCGGTAACGGATAAGAATCGCGGATAGTGACGCTATTAAGTTTTCGACTATCAACGCAGAATCTAATACTTCCATCCTTTTTTGTGACCATTACCACAGGACTAGCCCATGGAGAGCGAGACGGACGAATAACTCCCATCTCTAACATTTTATCGATTTCCTCATTGAGGATTTTCAACTTAACAGGCGAAAGTGGGTAGTATCGTTGCCGAATTGGTGGACCGACGGTCTCAATTTTGTGGGAAAGCCACGAAGTACATCCTAGACCAATCTTTGCGGAAGAAATCTCTCCAAAGTAATCAATCGCGGACTGAAGACGAGCTTCTTGATCAGCGGATAAAACAGCACGTGGATGAATATAACGCGCTTCACTAACCTCAAGGGACTCGGTGTTAACATCGAGCGGGTGCGGTACGAAAAGCTTACCACTCGTTACATCACTAAAAGCTTTACACAATAAAGAAGTAAGTCCAAATTTATTCCAGAACTCAATTCCTAAAATAAATTGTGTTGGCAAACCATCGCTTACAAGACAAGGGTGAGCAAAACAAAACCCGTTAAAAGAAATAGGTATATTGACTCCCCCTAAAATTGTAATTGGAGAATTATCAGCGGATACCACGGACGGGCGAATATTTTTACAGAAACCGATACCTAATCTTAACAATAAGGAAACATCAATTAATGACGCTTGCGCACCAGAATCAAGTAAGGCCTTCACATTCGACCCGGAAATCAAAAGTTCAACATATAAACGATTATCAGAAGTATTGCTTACAACAAGAGGTGACAACGCTGGGCAAGACGTGTCACCGTGGATTAGTTTTTTGAAGAACTCGGAAAGCACTGTGGACAATCACGCGTTATAGTACCAACACGTTTACATTTAAAGCAAACGGCTTCTGTTATGTTAGGACACAATCGGAAGTGATGACCTGCAACATTACACTTAAGACAGACTACTGCTGCATCAGATTGAATAGGTGCCACGGAAAAACCTAAAGGTCGCTGACCCTGAAATGATTCAAAATTTTTCGCGATTTCCAGAAGCCCATCCAAATCGTCAATCAGATTGGTTGCAAGGCATGCATGATAACGTGGATGCAACCCATATTTAATTATCAGGAAGAGATTTTCCTCTGAAATCGGCACGCGCAGTTTTGCATTAAGATCTCGCGCACTAATGACGAAGTCAACAACAGACTGATCCTTCCCTTGCCGAAGTGCACGGAGTTGACTCTCGACTTTGAAGTCGTAATCGACCACATCAAAGGTTTTCAAGAACGCAGCCCTCAGATCAGCGTAGGATAATCGAGGATGTCTGATAGCTCGGAAATATTTAAGTGCGCTGTCAGCTAACAGTTCATGAAACCTCAGCACTACATACGACGGGTCGACTCCACGAGCAACTCCCTGTTCTTCGACGAGAGCAAAGAACTCGCGCACACATGTTTTACCGGTAAACACGATACCCCATTTGGTAAGTGATTCACCTCTAACCGGTACATAAACTTGATCCGCAGGCGATGGTCTCATGTTCACTGATGTTGCGGAATCAAAATATTCCTCGTCGCGAAGATCAGGATTAACAAAAGGGTTCGAACTTGCACGGCCCTCTAAATATTCTGCGTCGTGAGACTCAGGAACTATGAACGGATTTGTATTAACCGAGTGGTTAAAAGACATGACTGACACAGAAAAGAGCAATCTACTAAGAGAATAAAACTAGAAGGAAAAAGAAAGAAAAAATATATATATATGTACAATGACCGAGAAACGGTCAGACCATCCCCCCACAAAAGAAAAAAAAAAAAATAAAAAAAAATTCTTTTTTAGTTCGGGCGCCAATTTTTGTAGAGAAAAAAAAAATCTACAAACTGTACAATATTTATTTGAACCAAAAAAAAAATTAACCAATTTTAACCAAAAAAATTTAACCAACTTAACCAAGGAAATTTAAAGAATAATACCGAAACAAATGAACGACGGGCTTTGCGTCTTTTGGAATTTTGAAAGGATATGAAAAAGAAATATTTACACGTAAAACCTAACTAAAAACTGTTGGAGAATGGGCCCCACTCGTCAACTTACAAAATGTATATAAAAAAGCAGAAAATATCATATAAAGATTACACAAAAATTTTGAAGAAGGAATTCCGAATAAATTAAATAAAATGTTTATCGCTTAGCTGCCTTTTTGATGAATTTTCCAACGAGAAAGAAGTGAGTAGGTTTGAGGTGAAGGTGGAACTGTAAAAGAAATATAAACTGGTAGGAAATAGGCACAGTACGGAAAGAGAAGCGGTGGATATGGAAAAAGATAAAAAAATACATACCCGCTAAAAACGGTTCCAACCAATTATTTTTATATACAGTTCTGGCGGTTCAATTATTCAAATGAGACCAAAAAAAACTTTTACTATTCCGTGGGAACAGCCTTCAATATGAAATCGATAGTCAATCAAGTTATAAAATAAAAAATAATCTTATTCGTCTTAGATTAATTCAATCTCTTGACAGCCAAAAAACATCTCAGTCGTGCAAAACTCGAAACCTTTTGTCTAAAACTTGTCTATTGACACTGACAAGGCGGCCAGGAACATTTCAATTTCGCGTGTTAAAAAAGTTCGTTACCGGGAGCGTAATGCTGCACTATCTATTTGTCTATCCCGGTGCGTTATTTGGTGGCATAAAATTTTAAGTCATAATGTAATGTTTGTCATAATTTTTGTTAGTCATAATTTTTAAAAGTAGAAAACATAATTTTTCAGAAAAAATCAAATTGTCATACTGTAGTACTCTATAAGTTAGGTTAGGTTTGTTTTATAACAATTATGTACAATTAATGTCCTCAAAGTAAAATAAGAAGAAAGACAGAAGAAATTTTATTTGAATTCTCCACCACCAAGTAGGTACAATGTAGGAACTTTTAAATCTAAATATATTAAATATATAAAAATCGCTCCATCGTGTTTGAGGCCTACCTACACTGCGTCAACCGGTCCGCGGAAGTCAATCGAGAACCTTTCGAGCGATGTGCCCTGCCCACTGCCACTTAAGTCTGGCGATTCTTCGTGTTAGATAGATAGATAGATAGATTCATTTATTTATGATTGAAAATTACAATTATATTCAGCATTCGAAATGTCACAAATATAAAGAATTCACAAAAAGATTGTTAAAAGAATTTAAAAAACATAAATGGAAAATATATTAATTTAAAATGTCATAAAGATAATAATATTAAAAACGATAAAGTGAGATAAAACAAAAATGTCAATAAAATACTAAATCACATAATGTGTGAATGTCAAAGAAATTTAAAAACTACAACATAAAAATATTAAATGAATAATATTAATTCACATAATGTGAAGATGTCATAAGACCAAATAATCAATAAATAATAACAATAAAAACAAAAAGAATATAAATACATACAAATTCAGATGTCAAAATTAAATAATGATAATATCATACTCTTTTACAGAGTACAATGATTTATCCATAATAAATTATTCGTTATATCTGTGACTTTAGTTTTTGCGCGGACATAGCTAGAAGAATCGCCAAGCCAAAGTAAAATGTAATATACTGTTTTAAACTTTTGTCATTCTCAGGCATAACTAAAGCCCGACCAGGAAAATAAAAACCCTCCTCATATTGCGGAAAACTAATGGAACTTATTTCTTCAACTGGCAACAGTAACTTTGAATACGTCATTAATGTCATCTGCCAATTACTGTCTAAGTGTGGTGCGTTTCTTGGATATTGTGGATTATTTGTCCGTTAAAATGCTGAAAACTATTAAAAGACATTTACAAAAAGTTATATTTAATATGACGAAGTATTTGTCAAAGAGAAAGTCTGAAGGATTGGAGTCTATTCCTCTAAATAACATCGTCGACCTTGTTGTCAACATGACTGGTAGGTACCTGGTACAGTGTTGCTATTTTCCTGGTCGGGCTTTATATTACACTATACGGGATTTATCACGCAAACAATATTTGCCTCGACGTTTGGCCACATTGCAGCGACCAATGAGTAGTGATGTAGTGAGTTGAAGTTGAATATTGTTTGCGTGATAAGTCCCGTTTAATATGTAATAGTTAAAAAAGTAATCGTTCACGTTTACAAACACGTCGAAGGAGAATGTATTTCTTCATAACAATCAGCTATTTCTACAGAATCCTAAAAACCACCGATAAATTTCAAAGCAAGTTTTATTTATTTATTTAACGCTGATAGTATTTTAAAAATGTAGCGCTTATTTAGAAAAAAAGATTTTATTTCACAGAGCTCCATGAGTCGCGTATAAAATCTTTTCCAAACTCATTTAAGTCCCTTTGTTAGTATTTCAAAATGTCGTCCCGTTCTCTGAAGCAATGTAAATTACCACGTTCAAAGTCTGACACAGTAGAAAAAATACAGTTTTTAAGTGAATTTAATACTTTATTTACACGCTTTGTGTGTAAAAATCCTGGGTGAATGTTTAGCGTCGTTACGGCATTTTCTTTTCGTCATTACCGTTTCAGCAAATACAGGAATAACCATTTTGAAATTCCTGAACACTTAATGGTTTCTGAGGAAAAAGAGTTCGGCGATATGATGAATTTTGATAAAATTATTAGTTCGGACTTTAAATTTTATGCCTTTATATTTATTTTTAATATTGGTGTAAACGGCTAAATATGGAGAGGTGCGTATTATGATTAAAGTTTAACCCTTTATAAGGCCCCATTTACTGGAGCCACCAGAAATCCACAGAATCAAAAGCAGCTATCGAATACATACCTGACAAAGAATATTTTTACCTGACAAAGGACATTTTTAAAGCTAGTGGTATTTTCAATAATTACAAAGGATATTGTAACTTATTACTAAAACAATAAGGTTGAATTTCCAAGTCAATGCATGTGGGCGCTAAATCGCCTCTACCTTATTAAGGGTTTACAGCTTTAAAGTAAAATAAATGCAGTTTTAAAATAAAAATGCAAAAAGACTACAAAAACCAATCTTATAATATTGTACTGCTTTGTTGTCTTACTGTGGATTACCGTATTAGAGCCTGAGAATTGAGATATGTACGTGTAGGTACCTAAATTATTCGTTCCAGAAAGTGTGACTGTTTCCCTTAGGCTATGGTACAGCGTCACGTTGTACATCATCATCATCATCGTCCCAGCCTCTCAGCTCTGACCTGGGAAGAAATTCAGTGGTGTGTGTGAAGTTCCCAATCCCCACTGGGCCCACGTGGGAACTACGGCCCAACCAAATGAGAGCATTCTAAGAGGCCTGTCACGTTGTACGCTGCGTCACAATGTATACTATAGAAATGCACAGTGCATACTTTATATGGCGCATCGTGCATTTTCGGCCGCACAGACAAGAACAAACTATTCCGATGATAGCCGAAGGTATGATTCAAATTTTAAACCAGTTTTAGGTCGTATAGTTACAAGGTGCAATGGCGGCTGACTTACATGGCACGCAACAGCAACCCACTAATAGCGACAGCAGCAACCCACCAATAGCGACACAGGAAAAAAACGCGTCGTGCGTGGAGTATGCCGATTCGTAATTGCATTTCCATAGTTTCTTAAACGCATCTTCTGCGCTGGTACATCGGTGATCCATATCAGTGGAGGTGTACTATTGTACTGCTGTAGTCTCGCTCACACGTCGACGTTGGCGTCCTGACGCCATACACGACAATCAATACCATATTTCATCTAAATCGGTTCCTTGATATAAGCGAGAAGATATAACAGACAGACACCCTTTCGAATTTATAATATTAGTATATATTATTGTAAAATAAATACATACATACATTATGTTGATTCCTGAAAGTAGACTAAGGCTAGTTTTTGTAGGTTCGTGCATGAAACAACAATGTATCTCGCAGACGTCCCTATTTTGCCCATTTTTTATATTTAAAAGGTCATTCAAAATTAGGTCGAGATGTGTCATTAATAGTAATGACAGTAAATCTCAAATACATCGCATATCGGCTAACAATAGAAGACTAATTGTTGCCAGGTCACTGATGGCCCTAAAGTAATAGGTTGCTGCGGTCGGACTGTATTTCTAGACCTAAATAAATACCTCACTAGTTCCAAAGAGGTCTTCAATAACAGAATTAGTTCCCACATAGTTATTAACATAGTTATTATAAGTATAATAACAGTGAACAGTACAGGTACGTGAAAAAATATGCGGCGATAGAAAAATTAATGTGTGTTGCTTGGATAAATAAAATATGAAATACCTGATAGTGAAATGGTTAGAAATATGACAAAGCTTTAGGTACCGAGTTTAATTCCCGTTCAAGCACTTTATTTAAATCTTATACATATATATAAATAAATAAATAAATAAATAAATAAAATTCTCGTGTCTCGTAAAATTTTGTGTGCATATCGGGTAGGTTTAAGAATCGGCCAACATCTATTTTTCATACCCCTAAATCTAAAGGGTGGTTCACCCCTTAATTTTTGGCGTGATAACGTCTAATAAATCGATGAACGCCGACTGCATTATACGAAAAAGGATGACGCAATATAAGTACATGAGCAATATATAAGGCCAGTTGCAAGGGAGCGGCGAACGCGTTGCATGAGGATGTACAATGCGGGGTTTTTTTGCCTCTACTCTAAGGCGGAACAAAGTTCGCCGGGTCAGCTAGTCTAATATATAAAAATCTCGTGTCACGGGTTTGTTATCGAACTCCTCCGAAACGGCTCGACCGATTTTTATGAAACTTTTTCTGTATATTCGGTAGGTCTGAGAATAGGTCGTAGGCTACTATTCGTCACGTACAGAGTCGCGGGCAACAGCTTGTTTAATATAAATTAATACACACAAAGACAATAGAAGAATTAAACTGCACTGAAACAATTTCTTTGGTCACCCGCGACCTAAGATCGCGATCGGGGACTGAGGACGCGGGTGAGCAAAGTAAATTGTTTCAATTCATGAATATGGACCTTCGCAAAGTAACGCCTGATTCAATAAATTAAATAACAGTTACCTTAAACTTAATTAAGCCCCGACAGATATTTTTGGGTGTTCTGTTTCTCGTTGCATAAATTCTTTAAGTGGGGGTGCTTAAAACTATTTTATCTTTTATCAATGACGTTTTAACCGTCGTGGTTTTTTTAAATTTAATTTTGCCTTTCTTTAAATAGATCTACAACCTTATTAAATTTCATAAGTATTTAACATTACTTTTTGAAGTGAAACTTCTAATGCGACTTCCAACAAGGTCGCGTTAAACGTTTAACGCTACCATGGAGGGGGTATGAAAGCATTAGTATATGTACTGCCGAAGCAAGTAATCTCGCATTGTATATACATATACTAACGGATGTTAAAAATTTCGACAGTGCGATGCAAAATTCATACTGTCTATACTGTCTGTGCAAATTTGTATGAGATTTGGTAAAAGCGCCATCTAGTGAGTAATTTAAACACATAGATGCATAAGTAAATTTAGTTCTTTAAGTTATTGCAATAAGGTTCATATTGATGTATAAGTGCCTTGTTCATTTCACTTCTTCCGCGTGGAAGAGCTGCACGCACGATTTTTTTTAACGTAGCAGGTACGCTCTTTGAGTCTAGAGATCGCCAATGCGGATCGAAATTATTTCCAAACATCTCTGTCCATGATTATACTTTTAATCATTAATTTTATATTCCTTTAAACTTTCCCGATAGCTATATTTATCGAGTCTTAATCGTTCAGCGGTATTTTTAGGGTTCCGTATCTCAAAAGGAAAAAACGGAACCCTTATAGGATCACTTTGTTGTCCGTCCGTCTGTCTGTCAAGACCCTTTTTCTCAGGAACGCGTGGAGGTATCAAGCTGAAATTTATATCAAATTCTTAAGTCTACTGTCCCTTGGAGCTGTGAAAAAATCAAACATATAAGCCAACGCAATCAAAAGATACAGCCGTTTATGACGCAAATTTCCGCATATTTTCGAAACTCGCAAGGGAATCAAAACCTACAGGGTACTTCCCGTGAACTCAGAATCTTGAAATTTGGTACGAAGCTAGGTCTTATAGCACAGATAAAGGAAAAATTGCGAAAAGCATAAATTTTTTTGTCTGTCTGTCTATATCAGTAACCAATTTACAATGATCCCACACTGCGCACATTTTGCTTAGGAGCAGGGGTCTGCTAAGACTGGATATTCATAGATACATATAAATTTGTATGGAAACCTCGGTGCGCGAGTCCGACTCGCACTTGGCCGGTTTTTTTACTTATTTTCACACGTTGTTACATTAAATAGAGTAACCATAATCAAAGCTTTATTAAGTTACAAATACCAGAATATAATGATCGTGACCGAAATGCATAATAGGTACCTACTGGCTGTAGTTATAACATGGTTTCCCTTTTACTAAGAGCATTGCTTGATGGAACTTTGGGTAACACAAACAACTTTGTCTAGCTAATGCCATTCCAAGTCATTTCGAAGTAGAGTGGAACTGATTTGGCCGGATACCGAACATTTGGCTAACATTTTGGTAAATAATTTGATGATCAGATAGCTTAGTAGTTAGTGACGGGTATGTATTACAATACCGAAGTACGAAAGACCGAATGTATTAAAACATCGAATGGGTCAAAAGACCGACACGATTTTTTTTTGAAACCGTTAACTTTTTAAGATTGTTATAAAACAAACCTAACCTAACCTAATGGGTTCTATATGATGCCGTTTTAATAAATTCTGAAAAGTTTACGGTTTCAGAAAAAAATCGTGTCGTTCTTTTGACCCATTCGATGTTTTAATACATTCGGTCTTTCGTACATCGGTATTGTAATACATACCCTTAGTGACATTAAGTAGAGTAGAATAGAATATTATTTTTGACGTGACAACGTCTAATAAATCGATGAACGCCGGCTGCACGCATGAAAAAGGATGACGCAATGTTCCGTACATGTCCGTACATGTCCCGTACAAGAGAGAGCAGTGAACGCCAGGATGTACAAGAGAGCAGCGCGCGACAGAATGTACAATCTTAGTACTAGCACTCGGGTAATTTTTAATGGGGGGTGGGTGCGGGGTGCGGGGGGGAGGGGTATTGAGGCGGGGTGCAGGGGTATTAAAGGGGGATGAAAAATTCATTGATTTTGCCGCAGGATGCACCGTTTTCAAGATATTTGACAAAACACCGGTTCTCGTCCGATCACCGAGGTTAAGCAAAGTCGGGCGCGGTCAGTACTTGGGTGGGTGACCGCCTGGTTTCATTTTTGTTTTTTGAATGTTTTGTTATGACGTTGTCACGTTAAACTATCGTCCGTAAACTGACTTTACAGACAACCGGTTTTTTATTTAACACACTTCATCATTTCAGTCGCAGGACATCCACTGCTGGACAATACTGGACATAGGCCATCCTCATTGATACCCAATCATTACGTTTGGAAACGGCTTGCATCCACCTTCAAACTGCGGCCTTTACCAAATCGTCCGTCCACCTTGTTGGTGGATGTCCCACGCTGCGCTTGCCAGTCCGTGGTCTGCATCCGAGAACTTTTCGGCCTTGGGGCCGGCCATCTGTTCTGCGTGCTTTAGGGCTCGACCATTGACATTTCAACGTCATGTAATATGACTAAAATAATCTTTAGAGTAATAATTTAGAGTTGCAAGCCGCTCGAATCCACAACCCCTTAGACGCCAGTGGTCAAACTACTACTCCGTCTTTTATAAATAGATTTTTCATCATCATCATCATTTCAGCCGAAAGACGTCCAAAGCTGAACATAGGCCTCCGCTCGCCAAACAGATCGGTCCTGCGTCATCCGCATCCAACGCTATATATTTTTCATCATCATGATCATTTCAACCGTAGGACGTCCACTGCTGGACATAGGCCTGCTATGGCAGGTTCATGGTGGATGCAAGTCGCTTCCAACCGTAGTGATTGGGCGTCAATGAGGGAGGCCTATAGATTTTTAGTTCAGAGAAATTATTCACCCTAATACCGGATATTAAACCATGTGACAGCTCTAAAACAAACAAAGTTCCGCCGTGACCAACAAGTAACTAGTTTTTGAAGACGCATTACAATGCAGTTACTGGAATTTGAGTTCGTGAATTGTTCCAAGATGTTGAACTGTTTATATATATTAAGGATGCTGTCAAAAACAAATGCTAACATGGGAGGCAAGTTGTATACAGGGTGTCCCGTAAGTAGTAGGTACGACAAACGGAAATGGGAGATAGGTGGGCAGGTCACCTACCAAATATAAAAAAAAAATTCTCCTTCCTTGCACCGTTTTCGAGAAATTTCGATTTTTCTGATTTTTTTAAAAATGTATACCCGCACTAAGATTTTGAGTTGTGATATTCCAAATTAATTATTTTTAGCATTTATTTTTATTGGAAAATAATCTTGAATAGTTGTGTTATCAGATGCAAAAAACCATTTTTGAAAAAGTAATTGCTGTTTTTTTTTTATTTAAATTTAAATTTTGTTTTTCTCCTAAACTTTGGTCAAGATTTGATCTTTCACAGTGAAAACAAATTACATGAACACTGTTTAGCTTGGGTCTATAATGACTCCCATAAAATTTTTGTTCTGAATTTTCAAGCCCATAACTCGCTCACTGCCAGCGATATGCCTTACAATGTTTCTGAATAATTATCGATATTTCTTAAGATGTTATAGATTTCGATGTATATGCTTAGTGCATTTTAGGTAATGCAAAATTATGACTGAAAACAATTATTACTTTAAGATAAATGCCTTACAATGTTTCTGAATAATCAACGATATTCCGTTAAATTTTATTGATATCAATATTATGACATTATAACTTTTTAAAGTTATGATCAATAGGATTATGGATCATTGCAGTTAGAACTATTAAGCGATATGCTTTAAAAAAATGATGACCATCGATATTTATTTTATGAGCAAGAATATTATGGACATCGATTTCTGACTTTCAAAATTCGGATAAAAAAGATTATGGGAGAAAAGGGGCTCCCGTTTAGCTTACTAGCTTAAAACATGCCCATTTAATGGACATTAAAAAAATACGAGTAAATGGGATTTCCGCTTCAAAGTGGCGCTATTTCCGTAACTATAATTATTAGAGACTTAAAATTTGGCATGCATGTAGGTGATTATAACAGTAAAAATCCTACGGGATGAGCAAAAAAACAGACTTTATATTTAATTCAATAGGACCCTATCTCAGAAGCCATTTTTAGGATCATAGAGATGCAGATAAAATGTAAAAAAAAATGTCGTTTTTGGAATTTCCCACGGGATAGAAGATCGCGAGTTGACCTTTAATTTTATTTGTAAGCGGACTTGTGTATTTTATAATATGTGTGTGTATGTGTTGTTATTAAATATGTCTTCTTGACATTTCGTTCATCATCATCATCATCATTTCAGACATAGGCCTCCCTCATTGATGCCCAATCATTACGATTGGAAGCGATTTGCATCCACCCTGAACCTGCGGCCTTCACCAAATCGTCCGTCCATCTCGTTGGTGGACGTCCCACGCTGCGCTTGCCAGTCCGTGGTCTCCATTCCAGAACTTTTGGCCCCCAACGGCCATCTGTTCTACGTGCTATATGGCCTGCCCATTGCCATTTCAACGAGCTAATCCGTTTGGCTATGTCGGTTACCCCGGTTCTTCTACGAATCTCTTCGTTTCTGATTCGATCCCGTAGAGAAACTCCAAGCATAGCCCTCTCCATAGCTCATTTCATAAAACATTTCGACATTTCGTTAAACTCGATCTATCTTTCCAGATGCCATGATAGGCATGAGACACATCACGGTGTTGCTGCTGTTTCTGAGCACGACCTGCGCCTACGCAACCCGCGTCAGCATGAGCGTTGCTATTGTAGCCATGACCAGCCCCAACAACTACGGATATCCGGTGAGTCCTTTCATTCAAATTCAAAGTCAAAATGTCTTTAATTAGTTCAAACTGTAACACTTATGAACATTAAAAAATCTACAAGCAGTTTGGAGTAGGAATTTCTAATTTATTGAATCAGGCGTTACTTTGCGGAGATCCATATTAATGAATGTTTATCGAACTCCTCCGAAATGGCATGACCGATTTTAATGAAATTTTTTGTCCATATTCAGTAGGTCTGAGAAAAGGTCGTTGGCTACTTTTTATAACCCTATTCTTCGTAGACGGAGTCGCAGGCAGCTGAGCAGCTAGTATAATAAATATAATAGGGGTCAAACGAGCAGGTGAGTCACCTGATGGAAAATAATTCACACTGCCCATGGACACCCACAACACAGGTTGAGTTACGGATGCGTTGCCGGCCCTTTGAGAAAAGAGTTGGCTCGTATTTTGAAGATCCCAAAATTGTAGCGGTTTGTTGTTACTTAGAAAGTTACTTTCCGGTTTGGTCGATTTCGTACTAATACTATAAATTCAAACGTTTGTGTGACTGTGTGTGTGTGTCACAGAATTGTGAACGAAATCATGGCTTAATCTAGTATTAATTTAAAATTAATGTATCGCAAATTCATCCAACATCTCTCACCAAAATCTCCTTTTAAACCCCATCAAGATAATCTACCCTTATTAACCCTGCGTTCTTATTAATTAAACCCTAAATTAATTCTAGTGCTTCATATAAACGACCTACATAAATCCAGCCCTTACCCGAAACCTAAAGGGTTACAATAGAGGATACAAAGATATCAATAACACTCTTGGCCGTAATGTATTTTTCTTCGTTAATTTATTGAGCCTTTATTTATCGCGTATTTTCTTGTGTACCTATATCGAGATTGTTCGAGTTTATATTCCACTTTTTAAAAAGAAAATAAATCTATCCTACTAACAATACGCACACTTAAATAATAAGTCAGACACGCTTAAATAATATGTCAAAGTCAAAAAAAGTATTATATTATTCAATTTGGGCTTATTCAAACGCATATGAGTGTCAGAGAATCTACCATCGGTTCAGAAAAACCCCATTGAGAAGAACGGCAGGAAACTCAACAAGGTAGGCCCAACAAGATAGGCTCCACAAGTAGTAGCTCGCTTCGTAGCGATAAGGCCGCCCATTGCTTACCTTATTTCTTTTTTTTCATGTACTTGTTTTACTGTATCGTTTTATTTGTGGTGTACAATAAAGAGTCATTGTATTGTATTGTATTGTATTGTAGTAGCAATCAGTGGTGTGTGTGGAGTTCCCAATCTACACTAGGCCTGCGTGGGAGCTATGGCCCAAGCCCTCTCATTCTGAGAGGCCTGTGCCATCCAGTGGGACGTATAATATGCAAGGATAATGATGATGCAGATAGGCTGTCCGAGAGTGTTCGTAGATTTTTTAGGCTGTGTTCAGACCAAACTGACTGTCAGCCGCCGAAACTGAGCAAGCGTTACGCAGTTTACTGTATTTCCATACATATTCACTTTTTCGTTCGCACCTAACCGACAACACGTTATTAACAAGTTAGCTTAGCTATGAAGTATCTTTTTGTATTTATTTTTCAACTTCATTTTTGTAAAAAATAAAAATTGCACAGTAGCGCCATCTCTTGTCCAGGTGAGCGGTTAGTTCCGAAGGAGTGTTAAAATCTCTCGATAGAGGGTGTAACATAGATGAGCGCTTGTCACTGCATAAGGTGATGATTTAGCAGACTGAAATGTATGATGTATAGGAAAGATTTGTGTCTAATCTCTAGACCAGTGGTAGTGTAGGGGTATGGCACACGGCACGGAATGCTGAGGACCTGGGTTCGATTCCCAGCATTGGTCTTTTTTCTCGGGTTTTTTCTGTGCATCTATATTTCAGTTTGTATTTAGTATGAAAATACGTTATTACGCTATGCGTAGACGCCGACATAAAATACCGTACAAATAACGTTCACACTGGGGCTCACAGTGAGCCTGCTCACATTCGGCGGCTGACTCTCAGTTTGGTTTGAACACTGCCTTAGTGTTAGCAGACTTCTTCAACATTTCACGGATATTTTAGCAAGAATTTAATTACCGTGGGCGCACCAAATAAATTTCGCCTAGCAAAAAGCACGCTGCATCGCGCATTTATTTCACTTTGCCTTTTGTGCTTCAAAATGCGGATCTCAAAGAACCGGACATTTATGCGGAATGGTTCATTGAATCAGCTTTTAAACTAAGTACGGGCTATTTTGTAAAATTAAGTAAGCGACTTTCATGTGCGTTTTCGTATTATTCTCGTTTAATCTATCAAAACCCGAGCAGTTGACAGTACTTTTTTCGCTGACTCCCCCGGTAGCTGGCGGGAATTGAAAGGTTAACAGCAATTTTCGTGCATACTTTGTTGCTTTAATTTATTTTTCAACGAGGTTTTGTGCTTAATGTCAAAATTAACAAACAAGGGTACAAAAGCAATGAATTTGTTAACGATTGTGTTATTATGTATATTATACAAAATTACAAGTGTGTAGTGTTGTTCAGGCGAAATATTTTTCGCCTAGTTTTATTTCCCAACTTATAGTAAAAAAATACGGATAACTCATCTACATATCATCATTTGATCAAGTTTAGCCCGACATGTTTGAGTTGTTAGAATAGTTAGTCTCAAGGTAGTTTTATATTAAAAATTTCCCAGCTTACTTATACCAGCAAAGTTTCTAAACCAAGGAAAGCAATCCATGTATATAAATAAATAAATAATAAATAAATATTAGGGGACAATCTTACACAAATCGACCTAATCCCAAACTAAGCAAAGCTTGTACTATGGGTACTAGACGACGATAAACATACTTATATAGATAAATAAATACATAAATACATAGAAACATCCATAACTCGGGAACATATATTCGTGCTCATCACACAAATAAATGCCCTTACCGGGATTCGAACCCAGGGCCTCTTGCTTCGTAGACAGAGTCACTACCAACTAGGCTAAAGCGGTCGTTGGTCTATTTATTCTATCTATTTTAAAAAAATATTATTTATTTTTATTTTTTTATAATTTGTTTATTTGGTACTCTTTCGAAAAATCGATCTCAAATGAAGAAAGTAGTTCCCAAGATCACTACCAAGGAAAGTCAGTTTTATGCAGATTTATAGATTTAAAGAAAAATACCATACTTCAATTCAATCCGACCACGAGAAGTGGGTCAAATTTAAGTTTCTATATTTGGTTAGCCACAGATGGGTAGGTACCGGGATTGCAAAGTAAAAAAATTCTTCAATACGACCAAGCTCGATTTGCAAAACGAGTACCTATTTTTTTTTAAATTTATAAATGCTGTTTTCTTGTAACTCAAATCGATTCCTTAGAACAGATCTTTCTAAGTCTTATAATTTACCACAGTTACTATGTGTACTGACTTTATTAACAGGGGTAACCGGTGTGCATCAAGTCTGCTGTATGTCTTTATACAGTACCACCGTAGCCACCATTAGCAACGTGCTTCCCATATAAACTGCGATTCCATATATAGCCACCAACCATCACACCCCATGTCACTCGATCGAGAATAATATTCTGCCAACTTCTCGCTCGCCCTTCAGCTTGTCTCTTTTCTTCTGATCTGGTTAGAAAGCGACGCAAGCATCGACATAAACTGGTAAAGGTTCTTTGTAATAACAGTTAGTGTCGATCTCATGTAATATATAAAGGATTCGATACTTTTTCGGAGGGTCGTTAGGCCAAATAGGTGCCGAAAAGGCTTTGGGTCCGGTGAAACAGTTATTGTAACTTTAAAAGGAGTTTTAAGGCCCGGGCCTTTCCAACGTTGGACAGTGATCTACCCAGATTATGGGAATTACTGGAAATTTACGGTTTGAATAATATCTTAAGCTCACTTTGGACGACCGGATAGCCTAGTTGTTAGAGGATCGATCGATCGAGGTTCGATTCCCGGTCGGGGCAGATATTTATGTGAAAAATACAAATGTTTGTGCTCGAGACTTGGATGTCTAATATGTATTTAAGTATGCATTTATTTTTATAAGTAAGTTTATCCGTTTTCTAGTACCTATAGTACAATCTTTGCTTAGATTGGGACTAGGTCAATTGGTGTGAATTGTCCCGTGATATTTATTTATTTATTATTACCTACTTTAGACACGCAAGGTGAATCGCACAATTTCTATTACATTACAGCGTTCAAATTTAAGTATACCCTCGCAATTCAATGCAACTTTCAGAATATTTCTTGCAGGTCTACTGATGATGAATTAGTCGATATTGTCAATATCCAAAGAAAGAAGAAGAGGTGTTAAATTAAAAGTGTTTGCGTTTGTCTAGCATCGTGCAGCTCTCAAATCGAGAGACTGATGTGATCATGTTTTACTTATGTCAATTGGGATGCACCAAAAAAAATAACCTATAGTTTTTATATTTTTTTTGGAAAGAATAGGATATTTTAAGACACCATTTTCATCGATTTTGAATTTGGTTGAGTATTTAATTTTTTATATTTTTTTTTAGAAATACGTTGGATGACGTCACAGTGAGAGAGCCACGTTCCATAGCCTAGAAAAATTCAAGTCGTACAGTATAACATAATCTGTGGCACTACCACGGCACTACTGAGACCCTACTACGAAGTGCATAATTCGAACTTCGTTTCATGCCGTCCCGCTCACGCTAATATGATTTGACACGAGAGTGAGAGGGATGATACGATACGAACTTCGAATTTTGTAGTAGTGCCCCTGATTTGTCTTGTCACTGTCAATATTACAAGCACGGCTTAGGGTCCTAAATGAACCATGACAAAATAGTTTTATTTATTTCTCTTCTTTTAGCTTCGATTATTCCTGTTTGTTTAATGGTGTGATAGTAAATAGATATTTTATATTAAAATCTGATATTTAAATTCTTTCATATTTACTTGTAACGTAGTAATTTAATAATTAAATTTGTAAAAATACATTGCGAGTATTGTATACATTTCGGACTTTATGATAAATGACAACTGTTTAAAGCCAGGTGTGCATCATGTGATTAAAGTTCTGTCTTTGTCACTCTTTGCTATTATAAGCAGGACAGCAACATTTCAAACTGTCAATTTGCTTTAGAGTGTAGACCTGCTTTATATCTGCCTTTGTGACGATTCACTGCAGGGGTCAAATGAAGGTCATTACTTAAATTTTCTTTATTTAATTCAGATTATCATATTTTTGGAATCTGATTTCTGAAAACGCTTCACAAAGCCTATTTCTCCAAACGGTTTTCGATTTATTATACGTTGCCAAAAATTGGGACATCCCAATTGGTTCAAACTATCTTCATGTCAAATTTCATCTAAATCGGTTCAGCGGGTTGCGTGAAGCTGTAACAAACAGATTGACAGACAGATACACTTTCGCATTTATAATATTAGTATGGATTGATAGGTAGTAGACAAGAAATGAACCGTAATAATTACTTTGCTCACCCGCGATTAATTGTTTTAGTTTATTGATATGGACCGCCGCCAAGTAACGCCTGATTCAATAGATAAATAGACGAATAAATAAATAAATAACAAATAAATCTGCATATTTTGCTGTATTTAATACGATTAATTTCTTCCAGGTCTTCGACTGGGACCGCAGTATCCAGGACACGATCCTGTCCTCGTTCTTCTGGGGCTACATCCTTCTGCAGATCCCAGCTGGCTTGATAGCGGGAAAGTTTGGCGGCAAGTCGCTTATACTGTGCTCCATGCTGTCCAATGGAGTCGTCAATATGTTCGTGCCCTTTGCTGCTTCCAAGGTATTTACTCTTCCATCGTCACCGTTATCAGCTCGTGGACATTCGCTATTGTTATCATCATTATCATCATCATTTTCGCCCACTGCTGGCCATAGGTCTCCTCTAAGGTTCGCTAAGCAGACCGGTCTTGCGCCATCCACGTCCAACGCGTTCCCTAACCCTAACCAGTTTGTTGCTCCATCTTGTTGGAGGCCTACCTACACTACGTCTTCTATGTCCGCGGTCTATAATACCTAACTCTGATGCAAGAAAACCTTTTTTTAAATTGAGTGGGTTTGGATTGTAGTTCCCACATGGACCCAAAACGAATTGAAAACTTCACAACCACCATTAAATTGCTCTATAGTGTTTTCATTTACAGAAAAGCTCTTGATATAATTTCAAATGTCTCACAAATAAATTCAGAAAACTCAGAGGTGCAAGCTTGTGCTCTAAGCCACGACCCTTTTCTTGCAAGGCAATAAGTCAACCTCTAGGCATATAATAAGGTAACTATGACAAGAACCCCACACGCTTACGAAACGAGTAATGTTTATGTCTCGACGTTTGTTTGTTTATTACTATTACATTGTCACCATCATCATCATCCCCGCCTTTATACGTCCCACTGATGGCCCAGGCCTCCTCTCAGAATGAGAGGGGTTAGACCGTAGTTCCCACGCGGGCCCAGAGCGGATTGGGAACTTCATACACAACATTGAATTTCTTCGCAGGTGCATCCAGGTTTCCTCAAGATATTTTCCTTCACCGTAAAGCTTATGGTAAATTTGAAATGTAATTTCGCACATTAATTCCGAAAAACTCAGAGGTGCGAGCCGGGATTTGAAACTATGACCCTCTGCTTGAGAGCATATTGCATTGTAGTGTTGAGGTTTATTACTGCGAACTACACTACCGAGCAGTTTGAAGTCCAGAGTTCGATACAGATATTTGTATAAAAAATACGAATGTTTGTTCTCTGGTCTTGGGTGTTTAATATGTATTTAAGTATGCATCTATATATTCTAAGTATGTTTATCCGTTGATTAATCCATAACACAAGCTTCACTTTTTATTTTGGGACTAGGTCAATTGGTGTGAATATGTCCCGTGATATTTATGTTATTTATTTTTATTTATTTATTACTCGTTTCGTTAGCATAATAAGTCTTGTCTGTGATAATCATAATAATACTTAGCTATGAGTAAAAATCGCGAAATTTTTAAACTTTATACTACAATAACGTGAGAACCAAACCGTTTATAGCAACAGAACTGATTTTCCTCCCCACGAATCAAAGCTTTGAGAGACGAAGACAGCCGGCAAAAACAATAAGCTATTACCGATATCCATTGCCTTAATCCAATAACCGGGCAGATTGATGTCCCCAGTGCCGGGTAAAGGATAACCGGGAATTATACGTATTAGAGGGTATATATTACCCGTATATTACTTGTGTGGCGCAGTGGTTAGGTGAAAGACAGTAATGCAAGTTGCAGAAGTGAAAATAGCGTAATCAGTAATCTGTGATATATCATCAGTAGACATGGTAGCCTAGTGGTTTGACCTATGATGTCTCGAGCAGAGGATTATGGGTTCAAAGCAGAGCTTGGAATTCATATGCAAAATACATTTGAAATTAAGCATGAGATTTCGGGTGCCTTTGCACCAGAGATGTGCTACACTACGTTCCTGTGAATGTGTCTGATATCTACCAATCATATCGGTTATCGGTTCTTCGGGTTATATGGCCAGCCCATTGCCACTTTAGCGTGCTAATGCGGTGGGCTATGTCGACTTTGGTGCTCTGTCGGATCACCTCGTTAAGAATTCGATCTTGCAAAGAAACTCCGAGCATAGCCCTTTCCACAGCACGTTTAGCGACTTTAAATTTGTGGAGCTTGTGAGTGTCTATGTTTCGGCACCGTATGTCATGACGGATAGGACGCACTGATTATGCGAAATACTTAATTAAAACTTAAAAATTGTATCAGGGATGACAGAGGGATATTCCTTTGTTATTGTCATAACAACTTTTACTAAACTGTCTACTGTGTACCCAATCCGTCATCCGGCTTATGTATTATACTTCAGCACGTATATATAGCATTATCCGATTCAGGCACGGTTTTTTTATTTATACGTTTATTTTCGTTATTATTTTTGCTCAAACACTCGCTTGGAGACTAATCGTGAGTAAGCAAAAAAAAGCTGTATAAAGATCTAAGCAATTTATAACTTACTTAACTAAACATTTTCTTTAGAAATATACCTAGATATTCTGCGTGTGTCGTGTTCCTTGATCGAAAAACTAAAAGGAGAGAACCCGAGCTCGGAGCTACGACCCTCTGCTTGAGAGACCATTTGTCAAACCACCAGTCTACCACAACGTACTAAGTACATTTTGTGTAATTCGATTCATTATTAAAATTGATCTGTGTCAAGCTGCTTTACCCGTAAATAAAATTATATCTTCTAATATATAGCAGCAACGCAGTTTCTAGTAGTGGACGTCCTTCGCCTGAAATGATGATGATGATAGATTGTTTTATTTCAGAAAAGACTCACAAAATCCTGAAATCCCTCAAAAATCCTCCTTGAAAAATCTCATTTTCGCAAGCGTTTTTAATACAACGTTCATGGAGATGTGGACGTAATTTTTGAGAATTTGGACTTTTAGATACTGCCTGGCCAAATGATACAAGACAGCGTAATGGGGGTCACTGGTCACACACTTAGTTTTATAAATGGAAAAGTTACTTTTTCACGTGAAACTTGAATTTGGTATGTTAATAGCTGGAATTCGGAAATAACACGAAGACTCCATATTATTATTATCCCAAAAAAACGACTAACTAACGATAAAAATGACAGTTACATAAAAACCATTTTGGAAGGGCGAAAAGAAGGCAGGCGAGGCAGGGGAAGACCGAGACGGTCATTTATAGATCAATCCAAGGAAAAAATCAATGTCATGTCGTATCAGGAGCTGAAAACTCTAGCAGAGAACCGAAAAGAGTGGCGATTACTCCACCAACAAGAGCTAAGCTCTTAAATTAATGATGAATGAATGAATGAATGAAAAACGACTAAGCTAGAGACATGAAAGTTTTGAACGAGTGTTCTTCGTACAATGTAAAATGAAGACCACCAATTTTTTTTTAATAGCCCGTATCGGTGTCCCATAGCTGGGCAAAGCCCTCTCCCCTGGACTTCCAACTTGCCCTGTATGACTTGTACTTGGCCAGTCGCGCGAGAACGTGTCTACTTAGGTCATGCCCCCCATCTTCCCCTTGGCCTGCCGCGGCGCCGATAAGCATCCTGGAGCATCCATTGAATGTTAACCCGCGCCCACCTCTCTGGGTGCCAGCCAGTCCCATTTGAGCCTGGTGGTTGCTTTGCCTACATGTACGATGCAAGTTTTAGAGCGCAGTACACTGTTCCGGATTTGATCGGTCCTTTTTACAACTAAAATGCTGCGCTCCACACACCACCACATAATTATTATATTTTTTTATTTAAATCAGACTAATGGTTTATGCGAGGAAAGCTGCGGGTGAAAGCTAGTTAACGACTGTAATTAATCCAGAGCAAGTAAACATCCCATTAATTGTGTAGAATAACAAACATTGGATACGGAGTAATCACAAGTATCCATCTCGACGAAACTTGTGGCCGCAAAACAAATCGTCGCAATTTGTTAAAAGAAGCCTTCTGAAAGAAATGTACCAAATTGTATTTATCGCTGAGAAAATTTTGGAGGAGTTAAAAGTGAACGAAATGAGATCTTATGTCTTGGTGCGAGCTTTCAATTAGATGGTACGGCTGAATTCAGGGGGTGTAAGGAATGTGGTTTCTTTGAACGTTTCTGAGATGAATTGGGTATGGTCTATCAGGGTTTGTAAGGACGGGACATTTCTAGGAGATTAGGGTTGTTGGACGTAATGAAAATCATAATTGTTTCAATTGAGCTTCCTTCTGAGTCGCGTGAAAGAAAATATTTTGTCTCATTGGCTCCCACTAATTTATAGCAGCAAAAACTACGATTTTTTTCCCTACTTTGAACTAGTTACAAGTTTTTCTACCCGATTGCCGAAAGAGGGCTATGTTTTTCGAGCGTATGTATTTATGTATGCATGTATCATCCTTTGGAACGCCCTGCAGCCTAAACGTCTCAATGGGTTTTGAAGTGTGAGGTGTCATTAGATTCGTCTCAATTCCGCGAGTGACATAGAATATATACGGGAACGGGAATTATACGGACGGTTTTTTTTTTCATCTAGTATTGGAATTAATGTTATTATCCAACTGCCGAAAGAGGGCTATGTTTTCAAGCGTCTGTATTTATGTATGTCTGTATAATATGGTATCATTCTTTAGCACGTCTTGCATTAGTTAGAAATTAATTTGGAACATGGATCCCACTTTTGGGAGTAAATAAGAAAATGTTTTTACGCAGTCGGATTTTTTTTTCTAAACAGATCCACAATATTATTTAGTCGCAATGTTGTGTGTGATTAGAGTGATGGGATAAATTTGAATTTAGGGACTGATAATGTAGTTGGAATGACAAAGCTAACATTACACTATCCACAAAAATTACAGCCAGCAAGCTTGTAGGTACTACAAATGTTTTTGTTTTTCAAACGGTTTTCAAATTTATGTACATTTTTACAAAGTCTTTTTTCGTTGTATCGTTAGACAGGATTTGACTCGCTTACCCATTTAAGTACAAAACTTAAATTGAGTTTGAACCCAAAACAATTTTGTTTCTTAACTTTAAAATTAAATGTCCTCCTAACCAAATTCTCAGCTTAGCAAATTTCGATAATTTTAAACTACAAACCTATTTAGAATTAAACGAATTAACAAAATATGAAAATAAATGTCAATGACACCTCAACGCCCAGTAGAGACACGCATCTGTCACCTTTCTTACTATGACATAAGATTTAAGTTGCCATGTATTGGGTCGGTGTCGAGCACATGGACGTTTACCTTAATAGACTAGAGTCTCTCTCTCTAACCGTAATGATTAAGCATAAATGAGGGAGGCTTAGTACATCAGGTGGACGTCCGATGGCTGAAAAATGATGGTGCTGATGATGAATCCAGTCCAAAAACAAGTAAAAGGTTGTATTACAAATACTAGTCATCGATCGTACGTGTCCCTAATAAGAGTTTTTTTATAATTATTATTATAATTTAAGGAAAGTAATTTAAGGAAGTAGGAAGTACTCGTATAACGTAATAAAAACTAAATAATTAAAAGCCTAAAACTTATTTAAAGCTCATAAAGGTCCTCGTGAAAAGCCGTGGTGGCCTAGCGGTTAGAGCTATGGCCTCTCAAGCAGAGGGTCGTGGGTTCAAATCCCGGCTCGCACCTCTGAGTTTTTAGATAAATTCATGCAATATCTATGACTCAGGTATTCAAATTAAAATAATTTATTTCAAGTAATTTCACAAACCCATATTCACAAATAATAATACAAAATCAATAGAATAAAATTAACAATCAGAAAATAACCAATAATACTTTTACGTTCTACCTTACTGACTTCGCCGTGCCTGTTGCAGCAGTGCCAAATAATATTATATGGGTAATCGTACCTCTCAGTGACCATGATGGCTAGAAGGGCGTTGCGGCTGACCCGGACCCTGCGCACGAGCGCAACGCTGCGTGCGCGCACTAACTTAAAAATGTTTGTCATCGTATCAGGATTCAAAACTCAAAATTTATAGCCGGAATTACTAGGCTAGTTCACTAGGCTATCAAAGTCGTCTTTATAAATCGTAGTTCCTAAATACGTGAGTTCGTAATCCATGAGTTTGTCATCATTTCAGGGCGACTGGGTAGCGGTATGCGTCTGCCGCATCCTTATGGGGCTGACCCAGGGGTTCTTGTACCCCAGTTTGCATGGTCTGCTGGGCCAATGGTCACCGGTAGCAGAGAGGAGTCGGATGGGGACTTTCGTCTATGCAGGTAATTATACCTATTGAATCCTTTGATTCCTCAAAGGGCATTGAGCCTTGGATAGAGCTTGTAACTACTTCTGAATCATCGCGATGGACACTATACCCAGCCAGCTCTTTTAGAAGGAAACGGGCTCTAGTTCTTTTATGCGTTCTATATTTTTGACGTTGTTCTTTTCACTCAAGAGTTTGACTAACATTGTAGGCATCCTGACCATTCAAAAATAGTTTTGACCATTGCAAATGGTTTTACCTTTCAGCTTTATAATTAAATTAATAACTTTCTGTTATTATTTGTGACTAACACCAGAGGATGCTATCTCTACCTAATCAAATAAAATGAACAAAGATAAACTAAACAGATAGTATTGAAGCAAGAGATAAGTAATATAAAAGCTAAGAAAAAGCTACATAGATTCGATTATTATTGTCGACTCGGAACGAATGAAAATAAAGTATGTATGTAAACTCTTTATTGTACAAAAATAAGGAAAAAAAATACATTACAGTTCTTTCAAAAATTGTTGAACAGTTCGTAAATCGACGTCTTTCCACCCATCTCAACGCACATAATCTTTTAAATCCTTTCCAGTCTGGTTTCCGCCCTGGGCATAGCACTGTCACTGCTCTTGTCAAGATCACTGATGACATTCGCCTCAATATTGAGAACAGGCAGCTGACGGTTTTGGTTCTACTTGATTTCAGTAGTGCATTTAATACCGTTGACTTCGACATACTTCTCGGTATTCTCAACTCCCTGAATATATCTTCAACTGCTTTATCCTGGTTCCGTTCTTATGTTAGTGGGAGGCAACAGCGAGTCAAGGTCGAGGACGCTTTTTCAAGCTGGTGCGATCTGGCCGCTGGTGTCCCTCAGGGGGGTGTTCTTTCCCCTCTCCTTTTCTCTATTTTTATCAACGGTATTACCTCCTCATTGCACTCTTCTTACCACCTGTATGCCGATGATTTGCAAATATATGCTGCTGGTAGTCTTGACGATTTTCCTCTACTGATTGATCGCATCAACGCTGACCTGATCACGATTCACGACTGGGCTGCGAGTTTCGGCCTCAAAGTAAATGCGAAAAAGACGTAAGCGATCGTTCTTGGCAGTCCATATTTTATTTCCCAGTTGTCTGATATGGTAGTACAAAATTTGTATTTTGATGGTACAATTATTCCTTTCTCGTCTACCGTCAGAAATCTGGGGATTATCATGGACCAAACGCTTTCTTGGTCGGCCCAGGTAGCTGAAGTTAGCCGTAAACTTTTGCCTCGCTTCACTCGCTCAGACGCTTGCAAAATTTCCTGCCTCTCCAAACCAAAATTACTCTAGCTCAGTCTCTTTTACTTCCTTTGCTCGACTATGGTGATGTTGGTTATTTGGACCTTACTGAGGGGTTGCTTGACAAGCTTGACCGCCTTCAAAACGTGTGTATCCGGTATATCTTTGGTCTCCGTAAATACGACCACGTATCTCACTTTCGCGCACAGCTGAGGTGGTTGCCCATCAGGGAGCGTAGGAACATCCACGTTCTGTCATTGCTTTTCAACACTCTTTTTAATCCTTCCGCCCCTTTATACCTTTCCAAGCGTTTCAGCTACTTGGCTGAAGGAAGCCAGCATCGTTTGCGGTCGAGTACCAATCTCCTTTTGGCCTGTCCTTCTACTTCTTCCAAAATTTACTCAAAATCTTTTACTGTGCAATCTGCTAGACTGTGGAATCGATTACCCACCTCCATTAGGCAATCTCCCTCCGTGGTGTCGTTCAGGGAAGCTTTGAAGAAGATGTGGCTCACACCATCTCTTTAATATATTGAGAACACTGCTTATTTATTGTATGTATATTGCATATATATGTTGTATATGGTAGTATATTTTTATTAGGTTTCTTTATATTATGAGTTTATGTACTGTATTTACTAAAAGTTGTATTGTAGCCTTTGCTTTGTCCGACTGTCTTATTTTTACTTACTCTTTGTCGGTCCCTTACTAAATGCTCCTTTCATCCACTCAAAGGTTGACTGGTAGAGATCCCTTAAAGGGATAAGTTCGCCTTTGTACATGCATTTCAACGGTTGTCAATAATGTATTTCTTTTTTTTCCTTATTTTTGTACAATAAAGAGTTTACATACATACATACATTATTGACAACCGTTGCGAAGCATGTACAAAGGCGAACTTATCCCTATAAGGGATCTCTACCAGTTAACCTTTGAGTGGATGAAAGGAGCATTTATTAAGGGACCGACAGAATAGTAAAAAAAAACAAATAAAGCAAAGGCTACAATACAACTTTTAGTAAATACAATACAAAAACTCATAATATAACGAAACCTATTAAATATATACTACCATATACATATTACTATGCATAATACATACAATAAATAAGCAGTGTTCTCAATATATTATATATTAAGGAGATGGTATGAGCCACACCTTCTTCAAAGCTTCCCTGAACGACACGGAGGGAGATTGCCTGATGGAAGTATGACTGATAGTTTAATTCTTTATATCAACTAAGCGTTTGGATTATCTAGTAGACAAAAACGGCGTCGTTCACTAATTACACCCAACTATTCAATCCTCATTGCAGGAGCTCAACTGGGCACAATCATTGAAATGATAACAGCTGGCACCCTTTCCGCAAGCAAATGGGGATGGCCTTCCGTCTACTACGTCACCGGTATTACTTGCTTGGCATGGTCTATCCTGTGGATCATCTTCGGAGCTTCGACGCCAGGCACGAGCCGATGGATCTCCAAGGAAGAAAGGAAGTACATCGAGACCAATGCTGGATCTGCTGATATTAGTGAAGCTAAGGTAATAAAGAGTTTGTTACCTTATAGTACTAGAGTGGTGCCCATATTATTGTGTAAGCTGGCTTAGTGATTTGACCTATGGTGTGTATGAACCAATCGCTGGAAGCGGATAAAATTTGACTGGCATGATTGAAAGATGAACTTACCACTTGAATACATAATTATAAGCATTGCAAATTTAATACAAGTTTGTGAAATGTAAAATATATCCTGTTGTTCAAATAATGCTTCTGTTTATGAAACAAAAATATATATCTAATCCTACTAAATAAATGAGAAAGTTTGTGAAGATGTTTGGACGTTAGTTAGTCAATTATGTAATAATGGCTGAACGGATTTAAATGAAACCAGGCGTACAGATAGATATAGGATACTTAATATACCGGTAATGAGTTCTCGTGGGATGTTTTAATTTTAAACGAGAATAAAGGGTGCTGTCCAAGAACGTTGTAGTTCCTCGGTTTTCAATAATAATTATGATCTGTTACTAACTTCATCTGCAGTCAATAAATGACGTTAACCAAGTGACCATGCGCCTAAAAATGTTACCGTAACCTTTTTTCTTGGGTTTTTAACACGAACAAAACCGCGAGCAAAAAGTATGCAAGTTATTTTTGCTGAAAAAGACAAAGTCAATGTGACCAAGAAAATCGAATTTAACATGTAATATTTGATTAGTGATTTCACAGAAACAAACTAAATATGACCATGTTAAGAAAAATATCAGTGTTTGCACGTCTAATTGAATGTTTTAGAAAATGAAGACACCGTGGAAGAGCATCTGGACCTCCCTTCCCTTCTGGGCCATCCTGTTGGCCCACAGTGGGCAGAGTCTTGGCTTCTGGACCCTCCTCACGGAAATGCCTTCCTACATGGCTAAAGTCCTTGGCGTCGACATTAAAAACGTGAGCTTCCTTATTTTTATCTTTAAATGCAGTTGCAATTTTAGTACTTATTGCATCAGTAGCTTTGTTATAAATACAAGTATTAAGAGTTAAATTAAGTATCGGTTTACTTACTTAAGAGATGTGTTCTTTTTTTGTCTTGTAGACCTTTCATTTCATATTATGTTGTAATTTTTTTCTCTAACCAGCATATCAAATTAACTTGTTTATTTTCAGAATGGTCTGCTATCAGCACTTCCGTACGTGGCGATGTACATCCTCAGTTTCATCTTCAGCTGGTCTGCAGACTTCCTTGTCAACCGAAACATCACTTCCATCAGTACCACTCGGAAGATCTTCAACAGTATTGGTATGTTCCTCACTTTATAGAAACTTCATTACTGTTATTTTATTATAATCAAATGTTTAAGATTTAGCAACGTGAGAAGGGCCCCAGCAAGATGTACCGACGATCTGGTAAAGGATATAGGAATTACTTGCATGCACGCGGTGCAGACCCAAGCATTGTAGAAGCCTTTGGGAGGCTTTTCTTCAGTAGTGGAGGTCTTTTGGCTGATATGATGAAATTAAAAAAAAAACGCGACTAATTTTTTTTACCAGAACACATACCTATTGAGTTTTTGGGTACTGTTTTGCTAGGTAATATTTTTATTTAACGTAGTCAATTCAGTTGCTTTCCAGTTTCAATAGAAACACGAAAACAAGCATAACATTTTTTTCTTTTAAATTTTTCTCTAGATAACTGTAGAATAATTTCTTAATAAAATTGACATTGCTTATAGCTCATTGGTCATTGCTTAATTTAACAACAAGTTTCTACTAAAACTACCTATGTCTACCTTTTTTTGTCTTAGACTTTATTGCAAGATACATAGTCATTAGGAAAGTCATAGCAGTTAAAACGCTAGTAAAACTACCTAAATTGTTTTATTTAGTCCACGTGTGTTTTCTGTCCAGGTTTAACTTTCTTTTCTCTTTTTTCAGCATTCTGGGGACCAGCCTTGGCCTTATTGATTCTGTCGTACCTTCCACCTGGCAATTTGACGCTGGCTGTGGTGATACTGATATTTACCGTCGGTCTTAACGGAGCACATTACGTCGGTTTTCTGGTGAGTTCACATTTAAATTCCTCGTTTTCACTTTTTTGTTGATCATTTAGCAGAGAAAATATAACCTCAGTATTCCATTCTTTATTATCGTCAATATCATAAATTATTTTAGTAATTGATGAATGCTATTATGTTTACTTACAATTCCCGTCATGTCACTTACACTTATAATAAGTGAACGACGATAATAATTAAGGACATAAGTCGAAAAAGTTCATCACTCTACTCTACTCTTGAGTTTTCTTCACACGGATCAGGGTTATTTTTATGAAATCACATGTTAATAGCACAATGGTTTTTTTCTCCTTTATACTTTTATTTCATTTGATATTTTATTAATTTACCTCACATTGTCTTGAAGTGATAAATGTACTTGGGTCATACTGAAAGTTTCTGGATTCTAAAAAATAAGACTACGCATTATCGTTATGACACATTTATTGTTTTTCAAAGTATATACCCTCCCTATTTACACACTTTTGCATTGCTTTTTTAATTTTTTTTTTATAAGTGGCCAGTTCCAGAAACTTTCAGTATGCCCATAATATTATAGTGTTTATTAAAATTACCAAAAACGACGACCAATTTCAGCAATTATAGATTTGAATTTGACTGGTTTAGATAATTTTTGATTAAATTTAATACAGAATTGAAGACGTGAGTGGATGAAGGGGGTATGTCACACAAACATTATTTCGAGTAAATCGCAGTTAAAGGTTTTTACGTTGTAATTTTGTTTCTAAATTTAATAGGGTATTGTTACTTTTATAAAAATCAACCAAATAGCCTGATCTATTGATTTTTTTAATAAATGCTTTTAAAAAACATTTTTTTTATAAAAAAAGTACATAACCCCTTATTTCTCCTTTAAGCTGTTCTGCAAAGAAAAGAAGTTAAATAAATGAAAGTGTTTATTGTAACAAAATTTATTGATTTAGTAGAATTTCTTCGTAAAAATACCTGCATTCAGAGTTTATAAATTTCAGCTGATCCCTATAATGTTTTCTTTTTTTTTGGATATCGGATAAGTCAGAATAAGAGAAAATAAAAGTTTGTCTCATAACATGGATGAAGAAGCTAAGTGCGTACATGACACTTTCTTCTGTTACATTCACTCGCAAACTGGTAACCACTTCTAGAGTCATGTACCCTTAGCACCTTCATTCACGAAGAACGTAACTTATTCTTGTACATAGGTCCTTCATACACTGGGTTTAAAGCTGTTATAGCTTAAAAACATGAAAACTGATAACGTCCGGTGTTGCATTATGACTTAGAACCTTCACTTATGGCATAAAACCGAAAATGAAAAAAATGCGACATACCCCTTCATCCACTCACGTCTTCAATTATATTCACAAGAAAATGAACCTGTCAAAATTAAATTTTACACCATTAACTTTAAAAAATTCTATCCTTACAGATCACCCATATTGACATATCTCCCAACTTCGCGAGTACTTTGATGGGCATCACCAACGGCATTGGAAATATCTTCTCCATCATGGCACCGCTTAGTGTCTCCCTTGTGGTCAAAGACGAGGTAATTTTGACACTATCATGTCTCGTGTAGCCGTGGTGGCATAGTGGTTTGACCTAGCCTCTCAATCAGAGGGTCGCGGGTTGGAGCCCGTGGTCGCAACTCTGAGTTTTCAAAATTTACCTGCAAAATTACATTTAGAAATTTTATATAGGCTTGCTTGCATCTACGAAATTCAATGGTGTTTGTGAAGTTCGTAATCCGCACTTGGCCTGCGTGGAATCTACGGCCTAAGTCCTCTCATTCTGAGAGGAGGCTTGTGACTTGCAGTGAGACGTATACAGACTAGGATGATGAGGATGATGTTGATGATAAACAATGCATAATACACATACCTCATATACATTAAAATCCTAACGGACTACGGCATTTTCCGCTACGCGAACTCATAACCTTTTCATAAACTTCCGTATCAAACCGCATGCTTTTACCAACAGAAAGCCAACCTAATTATTAATTAAATTAATTATCTTTCAGACGAAAGCTTCGGAGTGGAGGAAGGTGTTCTTTATCTCTATTGCCTTCTACTTCCTGAGCAATCTGTTCTATGTATTGTTTATGTCGGGCAACATACAAGATTGGAACGAGCCACAAATGGAAAAGACTTTGGGTAAGTTAAAATGTAGTGGCTTCAAAGAGCCATGGTAGCCTAGTGGTTTAACGTTATGCTCTCTCAAGTAGATCGTTGGTTCAAACCCGGGCTAGCACCGAGTTTTTCGAAATTTATATGTTAAATAAGATTTAAATTTTACCATGAACTATGCCATTTTCGGGAATAAAAACTATCCTATGTATCTCCATACCAAATTTCATCTGAATCAATTAAGCGGATAAAGTGTGGGTGACAAACACACACTCACTTCGCGTTTACAATATCAGTATAGGATAATATTTTAAGTAAAAATCTTATTTTTTTGCAGAAGACGGCCAAGAAGAAAAAGACGTGAAGAAAGACAAGACCAGTAAAAACTATGGAGAGGAGAAATTCTAAAAACTGTGCAATAACTATTATTTTTAACTAGTCAAGTTTTTTTATTAAACAGGGTCATCTACTTCTGCGATATTTTAAGCAAAAATATATATTTTTAAAAATAAAACCATGATCCATGAATTAAAATTTAGTTGTAACTCAGATTGTGATTAAATTTACGTGAGATTTCGTTCTTATAAACAGAGAAAAACTTCAAAAAATACATTAGAGCGGCTTCAGACTAGCGTTTCATGCGTTATATAAGTTGCGGCAAAATATTGTTGCAAATACATACATTTACGACTATGAACGATTACGAACACATGAGATGTGTAATTTATTTGCAACGAATACAGTCTGCAAAGAAAATGACGTACCTACATAGTAATATAATTTATTTTTTATAACAAAATAAGAAAATAACATTGAGAAGATGTAAACGTAAAACACAGTTACCTAAAATGATCATAGTAATGTTACTACAACCACCACCATCATGTGATGGTGATATTTTATTTAAGTGCCATGTTTATTACCTCAATCTGTTTTGTTTTTTACTTAATCATTCAACAATATTTATAAAATAAATGGAATACACAACCAACATGAAACATGCAACATGGAACTCCGCAGAGTAACGTATTTTTTCCATGTACATGTACTTGTTTTTCTGTATTGTTTTCTTTGTGGTGTACACTAAATAGTCATTGTATTGTGTTATATTGTAACGCCTGAATCTATGCAATAACAATATTTATATTAAAAGAGGAAACTATAAAGCTGCACAAAAACTAAAATATTTTAAAAGAAAATATTGTAGTATAAAATTAAATTAAATCTGAAGATTGTGCCCGAAAAGCTGGCAGTGTTTTTGAGTTAAATAGCGATGCTAATTTGTTGATAGCTATAAATGTCAGTCTTTAAGGCCCCAGTTGTGTTAACCAGGGGCTTTTTCGACTCTCTGATGAGACCAGCACCAGGGCACATGGATACAGGGTGTTAAAGACAACACGACTAAAATTGTATTAATTACGTCAATGTGAAATCATTATTATCATTTGGTACGTATTTGATATTTAACAGTTTCTGCTGTGTGTGCTGCCGTCTCTGTTTATTTTATTCCTTTAAATAAAGACGGAACGACAGATATTTATCACATTCACGCATTCGCTGCCGGCTGTCAGACCCGAGATATCTTCAGGTGCCACAAACGCACATGGGCGTTCAAATGACTACCAAACTATGACAACAGCTAGGGAAAAGGCACGAAAACGCATATTTGCATTTTCAGCAGTGAATGCGTTAAATAACATGAATATAAAGATAAGTAGTTAAATAATTTATTGAATCAGGCGTTACTTTGCGGAGGTCCATATTAATGAACTGAAACATGCAGTTCCTCCACCTCCACACTGTATGAACGCACACAAATCAAACAAACACGACTATCACCACCACCAAACTACACAGACGCGTTTCGAACTCGACCAGAGCTCACTTTCAGAGTACCGCAACCATTCAATGTGCTACCAAATGTTAGACACACAAATGTAATGTAAGGAAGGTTGCGCGTGAGCAAAATAATTGTTTCAGTTCATTACATAGTAGTCAAACAGAATATTTTTTTATCAATGTATAAAATAGTTCAAAAACAACTAAATTATTTTATCGTCAAAATTTTAATTTTGTGCACAAATATTTTCTAAACGAGCTCACTTTGTTAAATATTTTAAACGTGAAGGTAAAATGGTCACCCTGCATATTTCCAGGACTTGCCCCAAGAATTCCAAACGTGTGGACATTGTCAAACTAACCGTAACCACACCAAAGACTGCTTTGATCAAATTCTTTGATAAAACATTCATTCGATTTTAAATCTAAAACTGATGGTTGAAAGGTCAAAGTTTGATTAAAACAGCGCCTTTGTGAAATAACTGAATTAATATTATAATAAAACAAAATGTACATAAAATAGGAGTGTAAATATTTATTTTGTATTTAAGTGTCAGTAAATAAATGAGTGACAAATATTTAGTTTTTTAATTAATAGTAACTAAGCTTAATTAAAACAATACGAAGTACACGAAGGGGTAATTTTTTAAAAGATGCACTTTTAATATTTGCTTCACTATTTTCTTAATCAATAACACACTGTTGTGTTACTTATACTCTTGTTATTGTTATCATATAAAATCATATGTTACAATTTGTGCACTAAATAAAAAATTACCCAGTATACATGAACTTACTTGAAAGTTCAAAGCGAAATTTTTAGAGCTTGCCTAGTTTGCAATGCACCCCACCACCGCGTTTGCGCACGGGATTTGGAGCTCAATTTGAGCTAAAATAGAGTCTATTGTAGCTTGAATTGAGTTTCGAATCTTGTGCGTGAGTGCGGTGGTGGGGCGCATCATTTTAAACTAGACAAGCTATAAAACGTATATATCTAATACTTTTACACGAGCAATCGAGCGTGGTTGGAATTTCTGCAAGCGTAATTACGAGTTTCTTTACCTACTGATCACTGAAGTGTCCTGGAAAGACGTGTTCGAGGCTCGTAATGTTAATGTCGCTGTGAATCAAATTCTATGAGATACTTTATGGTATTTTTGACATGTGTATCCCTAGGAAAAGAAGATCATTTAAGCCCTGTAGATCCTATCCAGTCTGGTTTACTGCGGATCTTATTGAGGATATTAAAAAGAAAGTTCTTCTTCATCGCGAGTGGAAACGCTCTGGGAACAGGGATGTTTACGCAATGTTTTCCAAACTTAGAACGAATATTAAGTTAAAAACATCTAGAAATTACGATGATTATATTAGTCATATTCAAAGCAAAATTACTAGTAATCCTCGAGTTTTTTGGCAACATATTTAAACAGCTTGAAATCAAAGGGTGGGTTTGTGAATCAAGTGTCATACAACGGAGTTTTGCATGAAGGCAAAGAGGCTGCTCAAGCCTTTGCTGACTTTTTTTCAAGTGTTTTTCTTCCTGGCGCACCGTCTCTTGACCATACAAAGATTATTCGGGAGGACATGTCTTGTAATGCAAACTATGTTCACATTGACACGATCTATCCCCGGTATGTGGAGGCTGGCATAGCTCGTCTTAAGCCCCAAAGCTCTCTGGGTCCAGACAATCTTCCTGCTTATGTCTTGAAGGGCTGTAAGGATTGGCTGGTACTGCCATTGTCTCATATTTTCAACTTGGCTCTGAGTACTGGAGTGTACCCAAATCACTGGAAGCTCACACGGGTTCGCCCTATTCCTAAGTCTAGTAAAGGAACTGGAGTTGAAGATCATCGTCCTATAGCCATCCTCTCCTTGGTTGCCAAGTTATTCGAGTCTATCATGAATAAACGTGTAGCTTCACAAATCAAACCATATCTGTGTGACTCACAGCATGGTTTTAGGCCGAGGCGTTCAGTGGAAACTAATCTAATGACCCTGGTGGACTCCATTTCTGAACATTTGGACCAGGGTATACAGGTTGACGTGCTGTACTTTGACTTTAAAAAAGCTTTTGATCGCGTGGATAACGACATACTATTAAGCAAGTTATGCAAAATTGGCTTCTCGCCTAAACTGCTTCGGTTTTTTGCTAGTTATCTACGCGACAGGCAGCAGTACGTGCAGCACGGGTGCTTTGTTTCTAATTCCTATCACACCCGTTCGGGAGTCAGCCAGGGTTCGATTCTGGGTCCATTTCTTTTCGGAATCATGATAAACGACTTGGCTTCCGTCCCAAAATATGCTAAGTGCCTGCTTTATGCTGATGACCTGATTATGGCGTGCAGCAGCTCTCTGACTGCGAATCGCTTCAGGAGGACATCAACCGAGTATATCAATGGAGCATTAGCAATAAACTTCTCTTTAATATTGCAAAGTGTTCGGTTATGTCTTTTGGCCGCGCTCATAGTTCCTTATCAGCAGACTACTTGCTTGGAACGGAGACCATTGCACGCGTTGACACGATTAAGGACTTAGGTGCGATTTCCGATGCACGTCTCAACTTCCATACTCATATGAAGACTCTGGCTTCTGATTGCATCCGAAGGTTGAATTTTGTTATTCGCAACGTCCGTGACTTTGACAATCCTAAGGTTATTAAGCTTGTTCACACTGCTCTTGTCAGGAGCAAACTTGAGGCAGCGTCTATCGTATGGAATCCTCATGAGGTTTCTTACTCTTTACTCCTCGAGAAAGTCCAGAAAGCGTTTTTGCGATTTTCATATAAAAAAAGCTATGGGTACTATCCTTACCTTTACCCAACAAAGTTCCTACTGGGCACCTTGGGGTTTAGTTCTTTGGAAGCGAGACGAAATTATGGGCTCTTGTCCAGCGCGTGTCGAATATTGCGTGGGGATTCTGACTGCCCAGAGCTGGTAGCACAACTCGTGCGCCTATTCGCGCCTCCACCGTCCCAATCTAGGTTCAATTTTCGGCCCCGCAACCGTGACCTACTGGCGGTTCCTAAGGCGCGCACGGTGTCGTACAAGAGTTCACCTCTTGTTAGCGCTTTACACAACCTTAATAAGCTTCTTGCATTAACACCTGTCTGTGACATTTTTGCGAGTGTCTGGAGCATTATATGTGATGAGTGTATGAAATTCTGTGAGGCGAAGGATGACCGTCCGTCTTCAGTAAACTATTTGTAATTTTTTAATATTATTTGTAATCTTATTGTTGTTGTTGTATCTTGCTGTTGTTATCTCATATTATGCTTATTTCTATTGTTTGAATTTCACAGTGCCATGGTTTGACTGTCATGCTGTGTTATTATTTCATTAAACAAATAAATAAAATAAATAATCAATGTTTATTCGTTTTTCGAAGGAATCAAAATTTATAGGGTATTTTCCTTTGACCAAAATTGTGATTTACAAACCTTCCTCTCGAATCACTCTAAGTATCTATTAAAAAATAACCGCATCAAAATCCGTTGTGTAGTTTTAAAGATCTAAGCATACATATGGACAGACAGACAGCGGGAAGCGACTATGTTTAATACTATGTAGTGATACGACTCTGTACGACATGTCTACAGTACGGAGCCCTCGGTGTGCAATTCCGACTCGCACTTAGCCGGTTTTATAATTAGTCTGATAGAATTAAGGATATTCATACTTCGTTAAAATTAAATCACAAACTCAATGTAATAAATTATCACTAATTAAGGACGTACATTGTCAGATTTGTTTACATTTTGGGCAAATAAGTAAGGAACGAAATTTAGGTATGTTCTTAAGAGCCATAATAATATTACACTGGCGTTTTGCGAACTTATTACCGCCCGGCCACGACTTCGCGCGTTTGGCGGCGTGGAAGCGGTTTCTGTGTTCATTGCGCGGCCGAGACGCTCGCCGTACAGTGGTTACCTGCGGCACACGCAATGAACTGATAAAACGCTTGCCGCGCCGCCAAACGCGCGAAGTCGTGGCCGAGCGGCTAGAAGTGGAGCGAACGCGCAGCGTGTTCATAAGCCACCATGGAACCATTTCACAGTAAACGTCATAGTGACATCGCATTAATTAACAAGGAAAATCGTAATGACTTTTCTTTTGAAAGTTTCCATGGTGGCTCATGAGTTAAAGTCCTTGACTGTACCTTTAAATACTCATAGTGAAAAAATACGGATAACTCACGTCTATGGTCGAGTTTAGCTCGAAATGTTTTGGACTAATCTGTAGCCCTTCTCCCGGAGTCACACGTCACGGCAGCTGCAAAACGCGCACTGCGCGCTACCGCTCGGCAAGTAGTTATCCATATCCATATTTTTTCACTATGAGTACCGTGACAGTTTTATGTTCAAAGTATTTTTTTATATTTATTTATTCAAATACAAACAATAGAAGTACAGAAATACTTATCTCTAAATACCTCTGCCAAACTGCATAGCAGTTTAATGGCAGAAAGCTTTGATCAATTATAACTGAAGATACACATTGCCGAACAAAATCCCCTTCAAAGAATGTCCGAACTTTTTTATTTGTTTGCATAACAATTAAAATCATCACCTACACAGAAATTTGAACCTAGTCTTTACTTCATTACAGTCGAATTTCGGTTGACACTTGACAACTAAACTTGACAATTTCACGCAACGTACTGAGAAAAAGAAGGCCACTTTTATCAAAGTGGCGCTCGGACATTTTCGGGCGCGCGACTGTGGATCTACAGTTATAATTTTGATCAAAGGCAGAAAGCGTAGAACTCTCATTCCTTAATTTTGATTTTTAGGGCTTCGGGCCCAAGGATGCCAACGGTACTTTATTACTGAAACTCCGCCGTCCGTCTGTCTGTTCGTCAGTGACACAGGGTTTCATCTCCGTGTTAAATACTTATGTCTAAATACGTTGGGCGTTCGCGGCGAACCAGTTCCGCCTCCGCGTGGCGAACTCGCCGCGTGCTGCCCTGCAGGCCCAAAAACGCAGTAGGTAAGAGCAAAAAAGCGATTATGTCCTTGTTATAGTTAAATATTCAACAAACGTAAAAACGCTCTTACTGCGTTTTAGAGTCTGCAAATTGCCAGTGTGTTATGGCTCTTATGTGCAATGGTCATTTTCTTAATTAATACTAGAAATTGATGAAATGACGAAGGTTTGACGATTGATGAGAGAAATGAGACCTAAATAGTCAATTTAAAGTGATTTAGAAACTAACAGAAACGCCAATATTTCTCCAATGTCAGTTAAAAACCCATTTTGAAGCGGCTGCTTCTGCGTTAAAATCCGGCTTAAAGCTACTGGTTTAAAACTACAATATAGACTGGGATGATGATGATAATGGTGATGATGATGATGATGGTGATGATGACGGTGATGAATGGTTCAAGAAAGTAAACCCTCAGTTGTAGTTAAAACTCTAAAAACTCATTGGCGACGAGCAACTGATTATGCATTTACTTCTTGAGAACTTCATTAAGAAAACCGAATTTATTCAAAACTACGTTAACAACTTCTTAGTTTTAAATACCCTAGTTAAAGTTTGAGTTAAGCAAGCTCTCAGACATTCCTTGCAGATTGCATTTTCCTTTTTGGGGTTCCGTACCCAAAGGGCAAAAGTAATAGTACTGAGACTTCGCTGTCCGTCCGTCTGTCCGTCTGTCACCAGGCTGTATCTCACGTACCGTGATAGCTAGATAGTTGATATTTTCACAGATAATGTATTTTGGTTGCCGCTAAAACAAAACATACTGAAAAATAGAATGAAATAAATATTTAAGGGGGCTCCCATACAACAAACGTGATGTTTTTGCTCGTTTTTGCTCGATATTGATAACGGCAACAGGTCGTAGACGCTTGAAATATTTACAGAATATTATATTAGTATATCCACTTTAAAAATAAATAATTAAATTAAAATATAACAAATTTTTAGTGAGCTCCCATACAAAATATGTGGTTTATTGGCCGTTTTTATAGATAATGGTATGGAACCCTTCGTGCGCGAGTCCGACTCGCACTTTGCCAGTTTTTATGCAGTTAACTGCAAGTTCAACTGAGATGTTAAAGTGAGAAGTTTATGCCGCCGTTTGTAAAAGTAAATGTGTTTGTATGCATAACGTTTATTTGAATCGCAAATTTTGATATCGAAAAACAATTCGAATACTGAAGCTGGGTAGGAATTGCTACATTTTACACGAGGCATAAAAATTCAGATTTTTGGCCGCAATTTTTTAAAATAGGTACACAAAGAATAGGTTTTTAGCTTATTCCTGTGCTACATAATAATATGTGCACGTCTAAATCTATATGAAATTTATATATAACTAGTCTTTTTTATATTTATACTAACTGTTGCCTGCGACTTCGTCTGCGAAGAATATGGGCATAAAAGATAGCCTACGACCTATTCTCAGACCAACCAAATATAGAGAAAAATAAATCATAAAAATCGGTCAAGCCGTTTCGGAGGAGTTCGATAACAACCACCGCGACACGAGATTTTTATTATATTAGGAAGATATCATCCACTAGGATGTTCGGTAATAATTTCGAGTCGCATTGTCGATCCCTAGTTTCTAAATTTAACGTATAAACTATGTAAAATAATATAGTACATACAGGGTAATTTGTAATTCACTAGCATCCTTTTAACCCTAAACTCCTACCACTTAAACAAATGTTTTTTGTTTTACGGCTTTTGTCATAACTTAATATTTTTGGTGTAATAACGTTTTGAAAATTTGAGATTTCCTCTTATTTTTACGATACTCTGTGTATTTGTATGGGAAAAAAAGTGCTTCGTTTTAAAAAGTCGTAAAACAAAAAACATTTGTTTGAGTGATAGGAATTCAGGGTTAAGAGGATGTCAGTGAATTAAAAATAACCCTGTATATCTCAACGGTTGTCGATAGTTTTTTTGTTTTTTTTTCCTTATTTTTTACATTAAAGAGTTAACATACATAAATAAATAAATAAGATGTAGGTAGGTATCTATAATTAAGTAACATTGTAGATTTGATTCGAAAAAAATATACCCTACGTCGTTGAGTTTCTTGCCTGCTTTTCTCAACAAGGTTTCAGCGCTCCTAAGTGCTTGTTTTAGTCGAAATTGAATAAAGAAATTTTACTTTGACTTTGACTTCGAGACCTAACGCAAGCGAAACTCCGATTAAAAGCTATTCATGTAATCATAAGCTTTGAGCTGAGAATGACCTTTTATAAGCCTCACTTAGCGTGTAATATACTGTGCAAGTATTTTAAATAAGCAACAATTTTTTGAATTATCATCCTCTTTGGCTGTCGGTGGCTGATTGGCGCTAAGTCCATGCCATGCACCGCGGCAAAAAAGGAAGGACCTGTCAGGGCGGCACTTCTTAAATTTACGGCGGACGCTTTGATCAATGGCGGACGTATATTATATTGTGAATTGTGCTGTGTAAATAAAAAACATTGTAAATAGTGTTATCTACCTAGTACTAATGATAAATAACGGACATTATTTAGTGTAATACGTAATAGCAAGTGGCGGTGCGGACTTTGCGGCTATACGGACGGGCTAAGCGAGCGCTTATCGAAGTCGGCTTCATTGAGGTTTGCGGTTCATAAATTGTTGTTTAGTTTTAATCACATGAATAAAAAACGAACAGAATAAACGCTTCAAACAACGCCGCACACGCATTACACTACTACTCGCACAACATATGTGTGCGTGACCTGTCACAGACAGGACGGGGGGAGCGTGCACCGGCGCCCGCTCGGAGACAAACCGGTTTGAACTAGCTCAGTGAGTAGACAAAGTTCAGGTGTGCCGCCAGCGACGACGCGACCATTTAGCATTTAGCTACATAGTTCGGGTGTTCGGTTGTTTTAAAGATGCCTACCTGTTGTAGTGTTTGTAGATATACAGATATTAGATACTTAAGTACTTGTTTGAATAAAATATTTTGATTTTTAATTATTTTTTTTACCGAGTGACAACCCTATGATAATAGGAAAGAATTTCGAGCTCTGTTCGGTAGCTTTTATTCTGTTCGTTTTTTATTCATGTGGTTTTAATGCTGCATAGAAACGAATAACCACGGCCTTGGTGACTGTATTTTGCCTTACATGGCAAGGAAATGAGCTTGTACTGACATGAGGGATCGGGAGCAAACAAACACGTACGTTAATTGGTTATTGCGCATGTCTATGGTAATTAGAGGGTGAGTATCTATCTATCTATCTATCTAATACCTTTAAACGAGCAATTCTTGTATATATGTATATATATATATATATATATATATATAATCAGGATCTCGGAAACGGCTCCAACGATTTCGATGAAATTTGGTATGTGGGGGTTTTCGGGGATGAAAAACTGATCTAGCTATGTTTCATTTTCAGAAAATCGCTTTTACTCGTGTTTTCCGGCTATTTTTGTTTGCATTAGAATATAAAGCTAAATTTCGCCGACTTCGAGCAGATCATAATGGCACATTAGAAATCGGGTGGTCGCGGATCCAGCCGACCTCGGTTCGATACCACGTTTTTTTTCAAGATTTTTAGTTTTTTTTAAAGTTTATTTTTTATGAGAAAACGTCAAGTTTCTTCTTTTGTGAGAAAAAGTTACTTTTTCGTGAGAAAAAAGTTATTTTTTTGCAAGAAAAAGTATTATAGGGAACGTGCAGTAACTATAGGCGGCAGCACTAATGCGACAGAAGAGACACTATGCGGACAGTAAAACAAACTTATCAAGGTAAAACATTCAAATTGATGGCACCCTTATGGCACCAGTTGGCAGCACCGTCTATGTGCACGTTCCCTATTGGGAGCACACAGAACAGGAAAAGCCGGTCTGTAAAGTCGGTTTACGGACGATAGTTTAACGTGACTCACCGCTCCACCCCCTCCGGTGTTTTTGTCAAATATCTTGAAAACGGTGCATCCTACGGCAAAATCAATGAAATTTTCATCCCCCCTTTAATACCCCCGCGCTCCCTCTCCCGCATCCCCTCCCCCCTCTCAACCCCCCCCCTCACCCACCACCCCTCCGGTGTATATAATCAGGATCTCGGAAACGGTTCCAACGATTTCGATGAAATTTGGTATTTGGGGGTTTTCGGGTATGAAAAATTGATCTAGCTTGGTCTTTTCTCTGGGAAAACGCTTGGTACCGAGTTTCTGCCCGAGCAGAGCTCGGTCGCCCAGGTACTTTTTAAATTACTTAAGTAAACTAAAATGAATTTCATGAGATAATGTGAGAGTTTGATAGTAAGTAATTTGATTGAAAACTATCATACAAAGTGTACGAACTGAAACAAGGTTTAAGGTCGCGGGTGAGCGAAGTTATTGTTTCAGTTCATTGATATGGACCTGCGCAAAGTAACGCCTGATTCAATAAATCATACAAAGTGTCTTATCGTGTTCAGTGCTTTCAAACGGCTTGACCGATTTTATAAACTTTTTTATCTATATTTGGTAGGTCTGTGAATAGAACGTATGGTAATTTTTAAACCCCTATTCTTCGCAGACAGAGTCATGGGCAACAGCTAGACTAATACATAAAAATCTCGTGTCATAGTGTTTGTTATCGAACTCCTCCGAAACTGCTTGACCGATTTTTATGAAAGTTTTTTCTCCATATTCGGTAGGTCTGAGAATAGGTCGTAGGTTATTTTTTATCTTCGCAGACGGAGTCGCGGTCAACAGTTAGCCTAATATATAAAAATCTCGTGTCACAGTGTTTGTAATCGAACTCCTCCGAAACGGCTCGACCGATATATATGAAACTTTTTTCTCCATTATTCGGTAGGTCTGAGAATTAAAATTAATTAAAAAAATTAAAATTATTTATTTTCAACAAAGGTTTTGACAGGTGGTGTCGAATCCTCCTTTTAAGTAAAGCACTTGTATTAGGAGGAATTCGCTCCTTCATACAGGTTGTAACTTATGCTAAAAATAATAACTAAGACAAATTTTTGAGTCGCTTTCAAATGAAAATGACTCTTGATAGGTCGTAGGCTATTTTTTATCTTCGCAGACGGAGTCGCAGGCAACAGCTAGCCTAATATATAAAAATCTCGTGTCACAGTATTTGTAATCTAACTCCTCCGAAACGGCTTGACCGATATTAATGAAACTTTTTTCTCCATAGGTATTCGGTAGGTCTGAGAATAGGTCGTAGGCTATTTTTATATGGCAAAGCAACGTTTGCTGGGTCATATTGTCTAATATATAAAAAATCTCGTGTCACGGTGTTTGCTATCGAACTCCTCCGAGACGGCTTGACCGATTTATATGAAACTTTATTGTCTGTATTTGGTAGGTCTGAGAATAAGTCACAAGCTATTTTTATACTCCTATTCTTCGCAGACGGAGTCGCGGGAACAGCTATTTTAATCTAAAAATAATACAAACATTTTATTCTTCAACGGTTAGGTCATTCACTTTTGAGAACAAAGCGAATCAAAATTTCTCAACACGATAAGAAATTAACACAACGTCACGTCATAAACTGATTGCAATCTTAAACACATAGTTAATAGAAACATGTAAATGATTAATTGATTTTCCGTTAAATCATCGATCGATTCATTCTTTGATCAGTGTAAACTTATGCCTAACCATGGCTACAAGTTTCGTCACACTAATAGCATTTATTTTAGTGAAATTTTATTTAATTTTATGTAAACAAGAAGTCTACGAAGGAACTAGTTTTCCAAGGAAATATTTCTTGGCCGAAACTTTAGTTCCCACTACAGAAAATCTGGAATCTTATTTGTCAGGGTCAATGAAGATAATTAATGCTATTTCATCAAATCCGAACCTTACCGATCCTAACCGAGCTATTGGTGTATTTTACATGAAATGTAAGTTATTTTTAAATCTACTTGGGTTAACTAATAAACAGCAGTGTCTCAAGTTAATGGTCTTTGGCCAGTGCGTGTTGGCAATGGTGGCTTTTACCATCGAGTTGTGGCCGCTAACGATGGGCGATGAAAAGAGCTATGCTCGGAGTTTCTCTGCGAGATCACGTTAGAAAATGATGAGATCCGCGCAAGTACTAAAGTCACCGACATAGCTCGAAGAATCACCAGACATAGTAGCAGCCAGCAGGGCACATCACATCTTATAGCCTAAAAAACAAAGTTAAATACTAATTTATTATTATCATTCAAACTCCGATCCGCATTGGCAATCTCTAGTCTAAAATAGCGTATCTACTGTGTTAAGAAATTTAGTTGTATTAATCAATAATAATCAATCTTTATTATGCTTAAAATGTGGTACAGTAGGTTACAGTGTACAGAAAAATAGTTTCACACATTTCACCTATATCAGGCATGCAAATTATTAATGTAAGTACTTATATGAAAAGACATAGGCAATTAACTATGTAGATATGATATTTAATAACAATGTAGATCTGTTAAAAAATATACCTTGTTGAGTTTCTTGCCAGATTCTTCTCAACAGGGTTTTTCCGAACCGGTGGTAGATGCTTCGACGTTCATAGGAGTATCAATTGATGCCTAAATTGAATAAAAAATTTTGACTTTGACTTTGTAACAAAACTTAAGAAAGAAAATCTTATGTTATAAATAAGTCAAAAGTTTTGTATGGCCATAACAATAAAACAGGAAATACGCATTTCTAAAACAAATAATATACTTTCATTCTGTAGCATTACTTAAGAGGACCATTATCGAAAACGGGATGAAATTAAATGATACTCATCACGCAAAAATCAAAGAAATAATAAAGCAAGGCGATAAGATTCTGGGATATTACTTTTATGGCTTGAGAGGGATGCGTTGGACGGAGTCATACCGCAGAGGTAGGTACAACATAATCTCACGTCGCAAAATGTGCTTAAATATTACCAAATTTGTGCACAGTTTGAACAATAAACTGTTTTTATTCTTATTACGTTTCGTCACTTCACCCCAAGTCACGCCACGTCACGTCACGTCGTACCACGTCAGATCATGTCGCACCACTTCAAGTCACATTAAGTCACATTACCTATTTTCGTAATGCATAGCAATAAAATGTATGCTGTTAAATTGACATTCCATGAATTAAGAACCCTTGCGGTTTTAGCATCATTAGCCTGTCCAAAAGCCAATTAAGTGATGTAGTTTTTGTGAAATATTAAAACATAATTTTCCCATAGATTTCGTATGACAATTTTTAGTTATGACGTCACTTTTTTTATTATGAGAGGCAAGCAAACGAGAGAATGGATCATCTGATGGGAAATTAACGTCTGGTTGGTGTATTGGGCTTGCATTCGAAAGTGCACACGGCGATGACACAGTGCTCGGCACGGTGTCTAACGGGTCGCGAACAGTGTATACACCATTTTCTGGAAAGCCCCGCTGCCGGAACACTTGAACAACTTGTATAGAAAACTTCTATGGCAGCTCAATTGATTGAATATTATTTGTTTCAAAGCAGCTAAAAATTTAGTTAGGTAATTGAAAATTAATCTCGTTCGGACAGCTAAAATAAAGTGTAAACTCGAGTAAACTCACAGTTTATCCGTGATTGATTATGCTTATGATATAGCCTGTTTAACACGTTAGCTGCGGCACCAATTTTTGCATACTTTCCGTTCCTGCGGCACGAGGTATAATCGGCCCGTACCGTGACCAGACGTTAGGGCGACACGCGGTCTATTAGACCCCACCTCCTTTTACAGACTAAAATCCATTTTCTGGCGCGAAATCAAAGATAAATGAGAATTTTGGTCCTTATTGATATAGACAGTGAATTGATGAACCCTAATCCACCGTCGCCCCGGGATCTGATGGCTAGTTTAGGAATTATTAGCAAAACAAAATATGGGATCTTATACACCTCGTAACGCACTGAAATAGGGCAAATTTTCGCTGCGATTAGTGATGGGAAAAATAATATCGACGTTTTTAAACTGTCTTAACTACGCAACGACTTGACCGATTTTGATCAATTATATCTCATTAGATCGTTTTAAGGGCAAAACCTGGCAAAACAACACAAAGCTATCAAAGGATACATTTTTTTTTAAATAATCTAAATTGTGCTTGAAGGCGCCATAAAGAAAAAAAAAAAACCGGCCAAGTGCGAGTCGGACTCGCGCACGAAGCGTTCCATTCTATACCATTAACAGGCACCTATTACAGACTTATTATTGGAAAATAATGGATTACGGTTTATGCATAAGGTTTATCTTGTAAAAGGACGTGCTCTCCAATCGACGTGATGCACAACACTGGTCGCGGGAAGCTCGCGTTCAGTGCGGTACGAGGTCAGGGGGGATATGGGACGTTTTAGCCTCGTTCCGCACTGCATTAAAATTATATTAATTCAGTGCGGCACGAGGCCTAAGACATCCGGTACCAAGGTAGGTACACCACCGAGTCCGGAACCATTTAGTGATCTCAAATATATATTTATCTCTTTCCTACACTGGACCAAACCAAAGCTATGCCATTCGCACGACAGAGAAATTCACTATTTTGCTTGCCGCACCACAGGGAAGTTGCATCAGGGGTGATTTAGGCCTCGCTTCGCAGTTAACGTGTTAAACTATTTTCAGTTATAGATCTATTTCGAGATGATACCGTCCAAACGGAGACCTTCAGTAAATTTAACCGCCACCGCCTGGCAAAATGGATAGTCAGCCCCAAAACCGTAAATAAATTTGCTAGAGAATTTGATGAGCTCACATTATCTAAGAAAAAATACGCGGTTCTCGTACATTCGGTTGAAAGAAATGCATATTCCGTCTCAGTTGACACGTCAGGTAAGAAATAATAAGTTTCTGGGAAGAAATTGGTCTCTTTATATTATGTAATCTTCTAGATTTCGACACATGATGACCTATTGTACCTAACAGTGGTTGTGTAACTGTTTTGTTTGACCTTTACGCATAACAAAAAGACAGGATGAAGATAATTTAGTATTTTTTTCAATACAGATCATTGCATGGCTATGGTCGTGTTCAATCGTGTATATTTCGACAAAAACTTCCGACCTTGTACTGCAGACAAATCTTGTGCTGACATACTGTACAAGTCGCCTTCTGTTGCGTACAGCCTCAGTCACAGGTAAGTTCAAAGTTTTTCGTTTTCTTCTTCATCATCATCATCTTCTTCTTCATTCTTTACTTCGTCATCTCCGTCTTTGCGACTACCATTGGGCGTACTTTTCTCTACTTCTTCTTCATTAGGTGCTACGGAGAGCGTCTCTCCCAAATGGGGCCAGTCATGTAATTTGACAGTGACGCACTTGATTTGGTTGTTGAAAGTCTGTCGGCTGCCGTTTTTGCACGCAGGAGTAACTTATCGCACTATCACTATTTAAGCATTTCTACTGCCTCACATAGCATACGATTCTGCTACAGAGGTGGGAGAGGAGGGTGCGAGGGGGGGTGAGGGGGGTTGATAAGACGGCACAACGTTAATGTTCAAGTTTTCACTTCTGCCGGCTCTCCCGGAGTGCAACCCGTTTTTTTTTTATATTCTAGATTGCTCAATCTGATCATGCCTCGGCAAATGCGACGCTGTTTTATGCGTACAGAGGAAGCAGATGACAAGCTTATAGAAGCCCTATGTGCATCTATGTATCGAGAAACAGTGTACATCGCGCGCAGAGGGTACTTTTACAGAGACCTTTTCCTGGAACACAGTGAGTTTTTGTTTATAAACTATACGAGTTCCTGTAGAGTTTTAAATGCTATAACCATTGTGTGTGGTATTTGTGATAGTTAAGTCTGTATGACAAAGTCTTGGTCTATTTGTTAATATCCATAATGGATATTAAAGAGTCATAGATCATCTTGGTCTAGTATGTCCTACAAGGCAGAACTCTCTTAGACTGAGAGGACTTGAGCCGTATTTCCCACGCGGGCCCAGAGTTCATTGGGAACTTCACTCCAAATTTTGTCGCACGCTGTTCTCATTCACTGTAAAACTCAGGATAAATTTCAACAGTGATTTCGCACATAATTCCAAAAAAAACAAGAACAGAAGAAGTTAAATGATGAAAACAAACGCCTGCGTAGAAATTCAACGGTATTTATGAAGTTCCAAATCGCACTCGGCCAGAATTAAAAATACTGTTCAAGCCCTCTCATCCTGAAAGGAGGTCTGTGTAATTCTAGTGCAATGTGTTTATAGGCTGGGACAATGACACAGAATATATAATAGTACTGACGTACAGAATGGAAACGGTCCGCCCCGCACCGATTCGAATTACCCCACCCCTCAAGGCGCAGATAGCCGGAAACCGCCAGAAACCAGAAGAGTGCGCGCGCGATGTATGTAGGCGTACGCGTGTACAGACGTCGTCGTGCTTATGTAGATTCAAGAACGCGTATTTGTACGTCGTGTCCGCTGCGTGACAATGATGAGTATACTTCGTTGTCAAGCGGGCAGTTCGGTGACTACCTAACACTATACCTCGACTAGCTCGTGCGCGGCGCTCGGCGGAAACCTGTCGCAGGGAGCCTCGGCTGTCCTTAACAAGATTGTTTTTAATGAGTGCGGCAAACGCTGACTGCGATAGGGTTCCGCGGAGGGTCGCGCATAGCTTGTTGGACTATAGTGATGTGCAATGTCAATATTTTTTTTTATAAATTGATTATTCATATAAAGTTTGGAGTTCCCAAACATAGCCACAACGTCGAGACTTGGACAGCTTGCATGTTATCAAGGGATAACGGAGTATAATAAATAAATATCACGGGACAATTCACACCAATTGACCTAGTCCCAAAGTAAGCTTAGCAAAGCTTGTGTTTAGGGTACTAGGCAACGGATAAACATACTTAGTACCTGTTGTAGGTAGACTTATAAATACCGAAATGTGGGTACTCTTAATAATACGTCAAGTTCAATAAACCAGTCGTTTCTCATCAGCTGTTTGATTCGGACCCTAAACTATTACATGGTGTCAGGTGTGGGGTACAAAGATTTAAATAAAAATTAATTTTGTTATCGGAGTAATCAAGTTTACATAATTGTGATAAGTGAGTGAATAATAATGCCCGAGACGAAGGTCAATGATGGCAGTGGAGTGTACGCCGCAATACAACAGCCGGCGCCGTTGCAGCGGGAAGGCAACATGGCGACTAACTGGCGAGAATGGAAAATGGCATTTGATTATTTTTTAGTTGCCTCGGCCAAAGATGAGATTCCCAGCAAAGAAAAATGTGCCCTTTTTATGCATGTTATCGGAAAATACGGAAGAGAAATTTTTGAGGAATTAGACATATCGCAATTCGAACTATCTGATTTTAATGGATTGTGCAAAAAATTTAATGAGTACTGTGATCCACAAAGAAATATTAACTACGAAAGGCACACGTTTTTTGAAACCTACCAGAATGAACAGACATTTGATAAATTCCTCGGGAATTTAAAAATAAATAGTAAAAGTTGTGAATTCGGTGATTTGAGAAAAAGTCTTATATTAACTCAGCTTATTCGTGGGTTGAAGGATATGCAAATGCGGGAACGTCTATTAGCAAAATCGTCGTTAAATTTGGATGACGCGGTATCGTGGTGTCGAGCGGCGGAGCGAGCGGGTCAGCAGGCGGCCGGGTGCAGCGCGCAGACCGGCGCCAGCGGCGGCGGCGCGATCGAGCGGATGTGGCGCGGCGGCGGCGCGCGCGCAGCGGCGCCCGCGGCACGCGGCCGCGGCCCCGCCCGGCTGAGCGGTGGACGAGCTCGGCGCGCGCCGGTACAGTCACTGCTGCGACAGTTTCGTGCTAATAACGGGTGCGGCAAATGTGATTTAAGACATAGTGTAAATGATCGGTGCCCGGCGTCGGGAGCGACATGTTATCGGTGCGACAGGGTCGGACATTTCGCGAAATGTTGCCGTGCGCGGTTCACGCGGATGCAAGAACTGTGTGATAATGACGACAGTGATCCGCGCGAAGGTGAGATGGACTGCGACGAGTTCGGTGAGCTGATTTTATACAATATTAATATCGATGCGTCTGAGGGCACGGAGTCGTGGATCGAAAATGTTAATGTTGATGGGGTAAACGTTAAATTTAAATTAGACAGTGGGGCAGACGCTACAGTAATGTCATTGTATTCTTTTGAAAAATTGGGTTTTGATAAAAAAAGGCTTGTGAAATGTAACACCGTGTTAAGAGAAATTAGTAAGCAGCAGTTGCCTGTTGTTGGTTATTTTAATGCATTGATGTATGGTAATAAAATTAAAACTGTCCAAAAAATTTATGTATTAGACGTAAATTGTAATAATTTACTTGGTTTAAAAGCATGTGTTAGCTTAAAACTCTTAGCCCGAACAAATCAAAATAAAAGGCATTCAGAAATTAATAATGTCACAATAAATGAATCTGTTTTTAATGGCATCGGTTGTTTGCCAACTATATGTAAAATAGAGGTCGATAAGTCAGTGCCGCCAGTGGTGAACAATTCACGAAAAATACCTATCAAACTGCGCCCTCGTCTTAAAGAGGAACTAGATAACATGGTGAAACTGGGAGTGATAACAAGGGAAGATGGCCCCACTGACTGGGTTTCTAACATTGTGGTGGTGGAAAAAGCAGACAAAAAATTACGCATTTGCTTGGACCCTAAGCATTTAAATAAAGCGGTGAAACGTAGTCACTTTCTACTACCGACTTTAGATGAAATAGCGAGTAATATGTCTGGAGCTAAATATTTCTCGAAATGTGATGCAAAAAACGGGTTTTGGATGTTACGACTCGACGATGAAAGTTCGAAATTATGTACATTTTCCACGCCGGAGGGTAGATTTAGATTTTTACGCATGCCGTTTGGGATTAATTGCGCACCTGAGATTTTTCACAATGAGATGCATAAGATTTTTAAAACGGAAGGAGTGGAGGTGTACTGCGATGACCTTTTGATTTGGGGAAAAACGAAAAGTGAACACGATAACAGATTAAAAGGGGTTATTGAAAAAGCGTTGTCCTGCGGTATAAAGTTTAATAAAAATAAATGTGTATTTGGAGCATCAGAAATCACATTTCTGGGTCATAGTTTTAACGCGAGTGGTATGAAACCCGATCAAAGTAGAGTAAGAGCTATTTTAAATCTGCCACAACCGGCGGATAAGAAAGAGCTCGAACGGTTCTTGGGAGTCACTAACTACCTGTCAAGATTCATACCCAATTATTCACAACTGTCAGCTCCGTTGCGAAAATTGTTAGGAAAAAATGTTCACTTCGAATGGTTACACGAACACAACAACGTGTTCAAACAATTGAAATCGAAAATTGTCAGCGCCCCCGTGTTAAGGTATTATTCGGCACATGAGCCTGTGTGCGTGTCGGTGGACGCCTCGGGGCGGGGCCTGGGCGCGTGCCTCATGCAGGGTGGCCGGCCCGTGGCCTACGCGGCGCGCACGCTCACGCCTGCTGAGACGCGCTGGGCCCAAATAGAAAAGGAGCTTCTGGCAGTCGTGTTCGGTTGTACTCGTTTTCACCAGTACATATACGGTCACAGTAAGATCACAGTGGAAAGTGACCATAAACCGCTAGAAACTATAATGAAGAAACCGCTCAATGAGACACCAGCTCGGCTGCAGCGCATGCTGCTTAAGTTACAGCACTACAATATAGAATTGCACTATAAACCGGGCAAGGAAATGTACATCGCCGACACGTTGTCGCGAGCGCCCAGCGAGGCGGGCACAGATGGGGAGGTGTGCCGGGACGTGGTGGTGCACGTCAACATGCTGTACGAAAACATTGAGGCGACGCCAGAAATGCTCAGTAAAATAAAAGAAGTGAATTCAACTGACCCGGAGCTGATGGCAGTTCGGGAATATTACCAGAGGGGATGGCCCGATAATAAAAATGAGGTTAATAGCATCGCTAAACCATATTGGGACGTGCGCGACGAACTTCACGAAGTGAACGGGGTTCTGCTTCGGAACGAACGCGTCGTGATACCGGCGTCGCTACGCAAAGAGATGGTGCGGCGCGTTCACGAGGGCCACATGGGGGTGGACAAGTGCCAGCGGCGCGCGCGCGGCGTGATGTGGTGGCCGGGCATGGCGGCCGCCGTGGAGCGCGCCGTGCAGGCCTGCGACACGTGCCAGCGCCACCGCGCCGCCGGCCCGCGCGAGCCGATGTGCCCGCACGCCGTGCCGCAGCTGCCTTGGGAGGTCGTCGCGGCTGATATATTTGAGTTTAATGGTAAACAACACTTACTAGTCGTCGACTATTATTCTAAATTTGTGGAAGTTGCTCCATTGGTAAATTTACAAAGTAACACAGTAATAAGAATATTTAAGGATATATTTAGTCGTTTTGGAATACCAAAGAAAATTGTTACCGACAATGCCACTCAATTTACTTCGGGGGAGTTTAAAACTTTCTGTAATTTATGGGAACTTAATCACGTGACCAGCTCGCCGTTGTACCCCCGTTCTAATGGCCTTGCAGAACGCAATGTGCGTACAATTAAAAAATTAATGATTAAAGCGCATGAAAATGGAGAAGATTGGCTTCTAGCGTTACTTAATTTTCGAAATTCCCCAGTGACAGGAGAGAGTCATTCTCCGGCTCAGTTACTGATGAGTCGAAACCTCAGAACTCGGCTTCCAGCGGCCGATAATACTTTAGAACCTCACCCGATTAATAGTCATCAAATAAAAAACGAGAGATCTGCAAGAATTAATAAATATAAAACTTACTACGATCGCGGTACAAAAGCATTACCAAATCTAAAAACCAATGACGCAGTAAGGGTTAGGCAAAGTAACGTGTGGGTAAAATCGGAAATATTAAAAAAAGCACAAGACGATCGATCGTACTGGCTGCGAACGGAAAACGGCGCTGTTTACCGAAGAAACCGCCAGCATATATTGAAGATCAAAGACAAGTTCAATCCTAATAAAGAAAACGGCAATAAGCAAAACCGCGGTTATCTGGACTGGGAGCAGTTTGAAGGTCAAAGCGCGCACCCTGGCGGCGCGGCGAACCCAACTCCAAGCCACGTCGTGGAGACCCATAGTACCCCTTCATTATATGTAACTCGAAGTGGCAGAGTGGTGAGACCGCCTCAGCGTTACTAAAGTAGAATATTTTTTTATTTAATGAATTTGAACCTATGATATATGCATGCATTAAAAAATTATATATTTACACTTTATCATTGTACCTACTTCAGTTTAATAAAGTTGGGTATAAGCCACTATTTCTCTTAGTAAGTATAAATTTCAATTTATAGAAGTATCCTTATTTCTTTTCTTTCTTCGATGAAAGAAAGGTAAATAGGACAAGGATAAATTATTATAAAATTGTACAAGTTAAAAGATTCTAACATAAATGTTAAAATGTTAACATTAAAGAAAGAAAAACTTATTAACTAATTGTAAGTCAGATAAAGAATGAAATGTTATACTTAATTAAATTTATTTTTAAAGATTATATTTATTGTTTATCTTGGCATGTTAATTTAAATATAAATGTATTATTATGTTACGTTAAGAAGGGAGATGTTGTAGGTAGACTTATAAATACCGAAATGTGGGTACTCTTAATAATACGTCAAGTTCAATAAACCAGTCGTTTCTCATCAGCTGTTTGATTCGGACCCTAAACTATTACAGTACCTGGGCGACCGAGCTCTGCTTGGGCAGAAACTCGGTACCAAGCGTTTTCCCAGAGATAAGACCAAGCTAGATCAATTTTTCATCCCCGAAAACCCCCAAATACCAAATTTCATCGAAATCGTTGGAACCGTTTCCGAGATCCTGATTATGTACACCGGAGGGGTGGGGGGGGGGTTGAGAGGGGGGGGAGGGGATGCGGGGGAGGGAGCGTGGGGGTATTAAAGGGGGGATGAAAATTTCATTGATTTTGCCGTAGGATGCACCGTTTTCAAGATATTTGACAAAAACACCGGAGGGGGCGGAGGGGTGAGTCACGTTAAACTATCGTCCGTAAACCGACTTTACAGACAACCGGCTTTTCCTGTTCTGTGCTCCCAATAGGGAACGTGCACATAGACGGTGCTGCCAACTGGTGCCATAAGGGTGCCATCAATTTGAATGTTTTACCTTGATAAGTTTGTTTTACTGTCCGCATAGTGTCTCTTCTGTCGCATTAGTGCTGCCGCCTATAGTTACTGCACGTTCCCTATAATACTTTTTCTAACAAAAAAGTAACTTTTTCTCGCAAAAAATAACTTTTTCTCACAAAAAAGTAACTTTTTCTCACAAAAGAAGAAACTTGACGTTTTCTCATAAAAAATAAACTTAAAAAAAAAACTAAAAATCTTGAAAAAAAACGTGGTATCGAACCGAGGTCGGCTGGATCCGCGACCACCCGATTTCTAATGTGCCATTATGATCTGCTCGAAGTCGGCGAAATTTAGCTTTATATTCTAATGCAAACAAAAATAGCCGGAAAACACGAGTAAAAGCGATTTTCTGAAAATGAAACATAGCTAGATCAGTTTTTCATCCCCGAAAACCCCCACATACCAAATTTCATCGAAATCGTTGGAGCCGTTTCCGAGATCCTGATTATATATATATATATATACATATATACAAGAATTGCTCGTTTAAAGGTATTAGATATAGATAGATACGTACTTAAATACATATTAAACACCCAAGACCCGAGAACAAACATTCGTATTTTTCATACAAATATCTGCCCCGACACGGGAATTGAACCCGGGACCTCAAGCTTCATAGTCAGGGTCTCTAACCACTAGGCCATCTGGTCGTCTAAAAAATAATAATAATGATGATGTTATTTTAATACAAACCATATTTCTTCCAGTCGCTCTCTGCGGAACTTTAGGCTACAGAGAATTCTTCCGTCTCCATTGGTTCAAAAAACTCCTCAGCTGGGTAGACAATGACGGATGCATTCAAGAAAACATGAACTTTGAGCACATACGCCATGAATTAGTTCTGTCGAGGGCAAAGACGCAGAAAAAGAAGGACCAACTAAGGCATAACTTTCGTGAATTGTTTCATGAGCCGTGCTCCTTTCACCAGATGTCACTGGCACTCATGGTGTTGGCCCATGGTGTACGGTATGCCGCGGAATTCATTGCTTAGTTGGCAACATTACTATATTAGATAGTAGATTTACAACAAGAGCATAAAAAGACCCATTTTACTAAAATGGGTTTAATGCTCTTGTTAAATCAAAAATCAAAATCAAATCAAAATTTTATTTATGTGAGTGCCTATTTAAAAAAAAACATGTAAAAGAACTCTTAACAGCCTCGTTAAAGTTTCTTTTACATGTCCCTTTTTTTAGTTTATCAGCGCTTTCGGAAAGACACTGATAGTCAGGAAGATACGCCGCAAAAAACTTGGCACAAAGTGTTTTTTTTCTAAAGAAGCAGTTTAATTTTTAAACATGTAACTACCATGAGACTCACTCACAGTGAAAGAATACGGATTACTGACGTCTTTGAATTGTAAACGAGTCACAAAAGTACCTACATGCGTTCGTTCAGTTTTGTAGCATTAAAAAATGTAGAATGTTGTGAGTACTAAGATAAATAAATATTTTTTTTATATATTGTTGTTTGTTTTTGTTTCTGCCTCTCCCATTGTTAAAGAGAACGAAGAGAGAGAGAGAGAGGTTTTAGTAGATTGCGATGTTAACGATGATGGATTTTTGCTTTATTCAAGAGGCAAAGAAGCTTTACCACAAAATGGACTTCAGCGCGGACAAAGTCGCGGACAAATACCTATCGATAAGATTGCTTGCCGGAAGCCCTCCACATACCGCAGCGGAGGGCGTGCGCGCGACGCCGACGGAGCGTGCCCAGCGCGTTGCATAACACTGAATCATATTCGCTGTGCCACGCAATCGGTGCGTCACCGTGTATATGATTCAGTGTTGTACAACGCGCCGGGCACGCTCCATCGGCGTCGTGCTCACGCCCCGCGCTGCGATATATGGTGGCCTTTAAACATTAAAGGCTTGTTTTACTCGCCTTAAAGATAAAGACTAAGAAGAGTCATAACTTTAAACTTCAAACATAATATCCTGAAGCTTTACGCCTACCGTTTTATAGTGTTTTCTTAGAATACAGAATAAAACAGAAGCCACCATAGTATATTTTTGTATAATCGAACAAGGAATTGGATGAATCATTTTTTTCTTCGCATCCGTTGCTAAGTTTACCTACACAAATTTTATCTCATAGAAAACTTAAGCATTTTTTTATGAAACAGTATGAAGATGTCACTTGCACAACTGATGACTGAGCAAACAACTCGAAATAGTTGATTTACTCATTTTTCTCAGCACACTAAGGCTCAACCTTAAAACACCAAAGGTTATATTCACTTACAAGTCAAAATGCCAAATATTGTGTTTAATAGGTACAGTCGAAAGCATAAATATGTATACAGTCATCGCGTCAAAATATGTAAACATCAACCTTATGGATAATGACCTAGAGTTGTATCGATATTTTGGACACCTTGTTAACGTATACAGGGTTATTTTTAATTCACTGACATCCTCTTAACCCTGAATTTCTATCACTCAAACAAATGTTTTTTGTTTTACGACTTTTTAAAATGAAGCACTATTTTTCCCATACAAATACACAGAGTATCGTAAAAATAAGGGGAAATCTCAAATTTTCAAAACGTTATTACACCAAAAATATTAAGTTATGACAAAAGCCGTAAAACAAAAAACATTTGTTTAAGTGGTAGGAGTTTAGGGTTAAAAGGATGCTAGTGAATTACAAATAACCCTATATATATTTTTACACTTGACCGTACTCTTTATTCTGACTTCGGAACTGTCATAAAAAATGATAAAAATATTACTTGGTCGACTATAGATACTATACCAAATTGAAGTGAATTGAAGTAATTTATTGAATCAGGCGTTAATTTGCGGAAGTCCATATTAATTAATTGAAACAATTACTTACTCGTACTCCTCATACTACTCATAACTACTCTTAAGTTGAGCTCTGGTTGAGTTCGAAACGCGTCAATGTAGTTTGGTGGTGGTGGTAGTTGGGTTTGTGTGATTTTTGTGTGTTCGTACAGTCTGGACTGGAGGTGGAAGAACTGCATAATTGGTGAAGGCCGCAGGTTCAGGGTGGATGCAAATCGCATCCAATCGTAATGATTGATCAATGTGGGAGGCCTATGTCCAGCAGTGGATGTCCTACGGCTGAAATGATGATGATGACGATGAAATTGATGTGATTTTGTCTCGACATATTTATTTAGTCATTTATTACTAGTTGCTGCCAGGGACTCCGTCCGCGAAGAATAGGGTCATAAAAAAAAAATAGTTTAAAAAACTGAAACCCGACTACGGAAAAAAACGCGCTCTGAAAAGTATGAAATAAGAAAAATTTGAAGTACTATCCACAATTAATATGGTCCTCCTTGACCACAAATATGAACCTCCGCAAATTAACGCCTGATTCAATCAAGCAAGAAAATATTCTTGTCCGAAATTCTTATACAGACTTCAGAGGAGAGCCTGGTTGCATGCCACTTTGCCTTAAGGGTTGCTTAGGTACTTAACAATTCATTTTATGGTGGCATGCGACCACGGCTCTCCTCTGAAGTCTGTATAAGAATTTCGGACAAGAATATTTTCTTGCTTGATTGAATCAGGCGTTAATTTGCGGAGGTTCATATTTGTGGTCAAGGAGGACCATATTAATTGTGGATAGTACTTCAAATTTTTCTTATTTCATACTTTTCAGAGCGCGTTTTTTTCCGTAGTCGGGTTTCAGTTTTTTAAACTATTTTTTTTTTATTTAAATTATTTTGGGGTTTTATTTTCGCCATGCTAGCGATATCTAATGGCGAACTAGTGAACTAAAATTTGTATGCATAAACAAAGGAATTAGTACTAAAATCTTTACGATTTGGAATTGTGTGGCGGTTTATTCATCATTCATCATTTCGGCCGAAAGACGTCCGCTGCTGAAAATAGGCCTCCCAATGTTCGCCAAACCGCTCGGTCCTGCGCCATCCGCATCCAATGCAACCTTAACCAGGTGGTCGCTCCATCTTGTTGGAGGCCTACCTACACTGGGTCTTCCGGTCCGTGGACGCCATTCGAAAACCTTTTGGCCCCACCGGCCATCTCTACGAACAATGTGCCCTGCCCGGCCCACTGCCACTTGAGTCTGGCGATTCTTAGAGTGACTTTAATTCTTGCGTGGATTTCATCAATTCTGGTGTGATCCCACAGAAAAACTCTGAGCATAGCCCTCTCTATCGCCCTCTGAGTAACCTTGAGCTTTCTTATAAAGCCCATTGTTAGCGGCCACGCTCACTGCCATATTATGTCATCACTGGCAGGCAACAAACACACTGGCCAAAGACTTTTGACTTGAGTTACAACGGTATATTGGATGACGAGATATTGCGGAGCTTCCCGAACGCTGTCCAACCAAGTCAAATTTGTCGATTGACCTCTTTCTCGAAGTTGGATCTTCCTACTTAGACTGTATGTCCCAGGTAGATACAGTCGTCAACAACTTCGAGCGAAGAGTCTCCGATTGTAACGGATTTGGTACAACATGGATATCCGCCATGAGTTTTGTCCTGTTCGTGTTTATTGTAATACCAGCTCATTCGGAGACTCTTCCGAGGTAAGCGAAGCGAGCATAGCACTGAGGTCTTTCAAAGTCTCAGCCATGACCATTATTTCGTCGGCAAATCAAATGTGAGTGATTTATTCGCCATTTACATTGATGCCATGCCCTTCCCAGTCCAGAGTCTTGAACGCATACTCCAGTGCAGCGGTTGAACAGTTTCGGAGAAATCACCAGAAGTTTAACGAACAATGTGGCGCTACTATACAGACCTTCAACACTTCGATGTACCGGTAGTTTACTTTCCACCGTTAGAGAGACTGCAGCACAGCCCAAGATTCGATTGAATCGAAGGCTTTCTCGTAGTCCACAAATGCTAGGCAAAGGGGGCGGTTATACTCCTCGGTTTTCTGTATAACCTGCCGCAACGCACGCATGCACCGTCGGGTCGGTTTCACCTGTTTACGCTATTGTTTTAGTCATATTTTAATATTACATAATGTGTTTAAGCCGAATTGTATTTGTGCAGAAACTGTTCTCCCATGATTTGATGTCGCTGAATTCTATCACGCATATCCAATTTTAGCCGAATTGATTTTATGCATATTTTCTGAATTCCGTATAGTAATTTGGCAGTAAATGACTTCGCATAACCTAGTTTCGCAGAAAGTTAGTTTTCGCAGAAGTTTATTTCGCCGAATTAATAAATTGAGTATTAACATAACCTAATAATGACCTAAACGAGGACAGTCGCCTTATGTCCCGCTTCCTGGAGCGGTGTCAACGGGCCTCCGCTTCGCGGAGCCCCTATTCTGCGTAGTTTGGCGCTTTGCGCCTGGACACAACTCTAACCTAACCTAAACCTATTTTTTTTTTTCAAATTAACCTAACCTACACCTAACGTAACTATGCAAAATTTGAGTTTTTTTGTCATTCACCATTACAGTAATCAAGAAATAGTACTATTGTTGTCTCGGATGTAAATTCGGACAGGATTTCGAGGTATCAAAATTCTGCTAAATTACATATAAAAGAACATTATGCATAATGAAATGCTGCCATATCAATATTATGCTAACATTCTATTCAGGTAAACAATCATTCGGATAATATAAATTTAAGTCAAATAAAATTTCGGCAAGTCTAAGATTCGGTGTGACTAAATTAAGCGAAACTTGTTATGCCTGATTGTTATGACATTCCGGACATGAAAAATTATGCCAAATAGATGGCACCCATGTAACGTCATCGGTTTTCAGCTTTGCTCATTGGCTTTGTCAAACAGACACATTCTTCTCAAAAACTTTAGAACCTTTGTTTCGCTCTATCGCCTCTTCAATGCTACTAGTATTGAATTTGCGTACATCGCGCCTCGGAGATTTCGAGATCTTATGTTGAGCTGCCGATATCGGCAAGCGTCACCTGATGTCTGTTGGATCAATTCACGTTGCTCGTCCATGACCTTTAGAGTAGAGTCTGTGATCTTTTTGGTTCTGTTTCTACGGAAGGTCTTTAAGAACTAAGATCCCACCGTATGGATAGCTACCACAAACCCGTCACTGTAATCTTCCACGTCGCCTCCTAAGCACTCGAAACGGTTTTGAAGTTCTAGTTGGAACGTTTTGGGGTTTTGGACCTGGGTTGGCGCCGGGCGGAGCGTAGACTTTATCAATCGAGATCTTACAAGCTTGGCGTGAATATTCAATGTGCCTCGTATCATACGGTGATGATTATACTTAATTGAGATAGACCTCTATCTCATTCCTCATTACACTGTCATCGTCAGGGCTCATCCAAGTCCACTAGCTTGCTTCTAGAAGAAGGAGTTCATCAATCATATTGTAACACGGCAAACCTCTGTGGAAAACTGGCCGTTTACAGAAAAACAATTCTAAATTCTGAACTATTGTTACAATATAGAGTACCTCCTTCTCCATGAAGCCGGCCGGTAGGTGGCCCCGGTGATTCCTACGCCCTACTCCAAATAACCCCATTCGCAGCTCTTCCCCATCCCGTTTACCCAGTTTTCAGTTGAAGTCCCCAATAACAAATGGGAAGTGAGTTTCGGAGCTATGCATGGCTCTGGCGATATCTTCAATAGCTTCCACTTCTTCGTCGGAGTGTGTCGAAGTCGGAGCGTAGACTATAGTAGACTGTATACGAATAATAATCGTTTGGTCAAACTTACAATAGTACAAGGTACGCTATCCTGGTCGACACATTCGCGAGGGAGCTGAAGGACGATTTATTAACTGTATAAGGTAAATGTCCCTGTGCTCGACACTGACCCAATACATGGCACCTTCAATCTTATGTCATAGTAAGAGAGGTGACAGATGGGTGTCATCTACTGGGCATTGAGGTGTCGAGCATAGTACGTTTACCTTAGTACAAAACGAATGTAGTGTTGCCGCTCAATTGAAATTGATGTCAGATAACTTTGTGAATTTTGACGACTTTCGGAGCTAATAGCTCCTTAAAACTTATCTTAAACCAAAAACCTACTAAGAAACCTCTACATCATTTTTTAAGACGTATTTAATAATGCCTCACACGCCGCCGTGCGCTAATTTTTTTTTTTTTATCGCTCAGTTTTTTTACTGTAAAATCCAACCAATATTTTTTTTTAAATAAAAAGGTGTCCTATGTCAACCGGAGCATAATAACGAATCGATTGATACCCTATTTATTAATATCGGATGAGTAGTCTCGACGCTACGGTGGAACATCCGTACACACAAACATAGACTGTTAAAATCATTACACTTCCTTTTGGCTTTGCCGTAGTCGTGTAAAAATAGCCTACGACCTAATCTCAGACTTCAAACATAGAGAAAAAAAATCTTGAAAATCGATCAAGCCATTTCGAAGGAGTTCGATAACAAACACCGTGACACGAGATTTTTATATATTAGAAAGAAGATTTATTGGTATCTGTTTTATACTTTATACTAAGAGCAAAAGTTTTGTGGTTAAACCGTAATTGTGTTAGTACTTACACCTTGCGACCTTAAGTCGTAACTGTAGGTGTTAAATTGTCAGGTCATAAAACTACCATCGAACTGTGTCTACGCAGTGACATTGTGCTTTTGTTTTACAGCGGCACATTTTATTTTATGTTGATTATTCGGGCGTTTTATTTCTCGTAGCCCTGAAATAACCTTAAACTGTAGTGAGATAAAGGCCAAATGTTTTAAAACCTACAATTTTATTACGTACGGTGAGATACACCTTTGGCCTTATCTGTACTTTCCATCAGATGAGATTGGTGAACCACGGGTATGTTTTATTCGTATGCCAAAAAACTGGATCCTTTTGTTTGCCATAATTTCTCTTGCCATACTAACGTTTGCCATAAAATATAGAAGCGTAATAGTTTTTAGGATTTTTTTTTAAAATGTCATCTTAAAGAATACCTATAACGACCGCTTTAGCCTAGTTGGTAGTGACCCTGCTAACGAAGCAAGAGGTCCTTGGTTCAAATCCCGGTAAGGGCATTTCATTTATTTGTGTGATGAGCACGAATATTTGTTCCTGAGTTATGGATGTTTTCTATGTATTTAAGTATTTATTTATTTATATAAGTATGTTTATCGTCGTCTAGTACCCATAGTACAAGCTTTGCTTAGTTTGGGACTTGGTCGATTTGTGTAAGATTGTCCCCTAATATTTATTAATTTATTTATTTTACCTACATTAGGTTAATAAGGTTAATTTAATAATAATTCTAAAGAAAATACTGTTTTAATAGTAAATTACTTTATGACTAACGAAAATTATGGCATGTGTGCCGCAGGCACAACCTTTTTTATATGAATTTATGTTTTTATACTTTTTTTACCAATTTTGAACGCTTTTGTTTTAGAATCCTTCCTATCTTGTTTTTTATTTGCTTGTCAAGTTGGTTTGGAGTCTCATTACAGCTATTAAACAGTGCATACGTATTTGATTTATGTAGCATAGACTCAGCAGACCCTTAAGGTCCATTTTAAGCCCTTAAGGCCCCAGTCAACTACATTTTGGTCCTTCTCCTGTAAAGAAAAGTGAACTAGTGAAACATCAAGCCTACATTCGGATGAAGAAACAGGGAGTACACACAATACATAATTAATTAAGTAGTTTTATTGTAGTGAAAATGGTCGTAGAAACACGCGCCAGTGTGAAAAAACTCGCGACAGCCCCGGAAGGCTCGTCAAGTGCGGAGAGGGAGGAACAACCGTCCGCACCTAGCGGCCCTCTCGCCGTCTTGGCGACCGCACCTCCGACGACCTCCCGGCCCGCGAGCCCGACCACGTCCCGCTCTTCTTCGAAGGCACAGCAACCTTCCGCATCTAGCGGACTCGTCGCCATGTCGGCGACAGCAGCCCCGGCGACCTCCCGGTCCCGGCCCGCCAGTACGACCACGTCTCGCTCTTCTGCCACCGTGGTGGCCAGACGGTTGGCCGCGGAGGCGCAACACGCGCGCCGCCTCGCCGACTTGAAACAACGTCAGACAGCAACGTGGCTCGAGCAGGAACGTGAGGCTGCAGAGGCCGAGCTGCGCGCGGAGCTCGCTGCTATAGACGCAGACGCGAGCCGCCACGGTTCAGCCTTCTCTAGCCGCGCGTCCATTCAAGATTGGGTCGACCACAGCGTAGACCATTGTGATCAAGAACGTACGCTCAATCATGGTTCTAATTTCAGATATGAAGTCCCTGAAGTCGGGCAAGGTGAGCCTGATTGTGCCGCGTTCGTGCCGGAACGAGACCCGCGAGTCCAGGCCGGCCGCTCTGCGCCGCCCTGCAAGTTCCCAGCGGGCGCGGCGCCGCCCTCCGAACATGTCGCTGCAGCATCGGACGTGCCGCAGCTAATAAAATCGTTGGATATTTTGATTTCTAACGTCAATAAAAATATACGTCCTGATAAAGTTAGCCTGGCTTTGCCTCAGTTCGATGGCAAGTCACATTTAGACTGGTTGACATTCAAACGAGTCTACGATTCGACCGAGAGCACATTTAGCCCGGTCGAAAATCTAGCGCGCCTCGGGGCGGCGCTGCGCGGCGCCGCGCGCTCGGCCGTGGCCGCGCTGCTGGTGTCGGCGCGCGAGCCGGGCGCCGTGCTGCGCGCGCTGGCGGCGCGCTTCGGCCGGCCCGAGCTCGTGGTGCTGCGCGAGGTGGCCGCGGTGCGCGCCCTTCCTAAGGTGAGCGGCGAAGGTAACGATTTCGCCGTGTTTGCCTGCCGCGTCCGTAACTGTGTGGAAGTAGTACGTTTGTTAGAACAGACTGATTATTTGCGCTCGCCTGAACTTTTTCAAGCGCTCATTAGTAAAATTTCACCACTATTACGGACGCGATGGATACAGTACGCTGCATATCATGACTCGAATCAGTCTTCGAAGTTAGAACTTTTCGTAGATTTCCTGGAGTACGAAGTTGATTTGCAGTCTAGATACGGCGTTATTTTTGAGCCGTCTGTGGCGCCGACCGTGTCGCACGCTACGGACAACAGGCGGCTCAAAGACAGAGTTCATGTTGTTGTTGAAGCCCAGCGCGCTAAGTCCGCGTCATCATTTAAGAGCCGGTCTTCAACGGCGGCATCGAGCAGCGTTTCTTGCTGCATTTTATGCGGTCAATCGCATAGTTTGATTGACTGTCATAAATTTAAACATATGTCAGTTGATGACAGATGGCATTTTGTGAAAAAGAATAGAGTCTGCCATCGTTGTTTAAAGGTTGGTTGGCATAGACTCAACTTTTGCAAGGCGAAAGGTCAATGTGGCATTGATGGCTGCGCTTTCCGCCATCACGTTTTGCTGCACAATACGGATTTCGAGCGAGCCGCAGCTGCACATGTTGGGGTGGAGGACGACGCCGAGCCGTCAACGTCGGCGGCCGCGCGCCGCGCCGAGCCCGTCGCCGAGCCTCACGTTACCGATCCCGCCGCGGCGCCCCGCGGCGCCGAGCCCCAGTTCAAAGAAGTTCTCACGCACACTTCGACTTCGATGACTTCCAGCGACCTTCCTTGTTTACAGCAGTCATTTTCTCGACCATTACTGAAAGTGGTTGCGGTCACTGTGTCCGGCCCGTCTGGCAGCGTAGATACCTACGCCCTTTTGGACGATGGCTCGACAGCCACATTTATTGACGCGGAAATCGCAACCAAACTAGGTGTTACCGGTCCTGAGAAAGTGATTCATCTGGATTGCGTGGGTGGCTTAAGGAAGGAGACGACGGTGCAATACGTGGATTTCCACATCAAGGGTCGCAGCGCTGACGAGACTCACTTCATTCGCAGGGCTAGGTCGATTGTTGGTTTAGGTGCCGCCCGCCAGTTTGTTCGAAAGCAAAGCGTTGCTGCATTCCCTTACCTAGCCGACATTGCCGATGAGTTTTCCTACGGTGACGTGAAGCCCACTATTATTATTGGTATTGACAATTGGTCTCTAACTATGGCTAAGGCTTCACGTAGCGGTAGTAAAACTCAACCGGTCGCAATCCGTACGGCTCTAGGTTGGGTTTTGTTCGGTTTTGGGTGTAGTAAGACCGCACTGGTTGACTTCGTGAATCACGCCACCTTTGACGAAACCAAGCTTGGGCAGTCGAACGATCGCTCAGAGTTAGAGCATTTAATTCGAGAACAGTATAAGCTCGACTCTATCGGCATCTCTAAGCGCGTCGCTCGCTGTGCCAACGACGATCGCGCCGTTGATATAGTTGAACGCTCAGCTCATCGATTGCCCGATGGTCGGTTTGTAGTAGGATTGCTCTGGAAGTCAGACAAATTACTTGTGCCTGACAGTTATAGACTTGCTTTGTCTAGGTTTTTAAATCTCGAGAGCAAAATGAAAAAAGACGCCGTCTACGCGCAAAGGTACCGTCAGAACATTCACGACATGCTTCGGAAGGATTACGCCGAACTATGCACAGAAGTATGCGATGCCAAGTCGATAGTCTGGTATTTGCCTCACTTCGGCGTAGTCAATCCGAATAAACCAGCTAAGTTGCGTGTCGTGCATGTCGCTGCGGCAAAGTCGCAGGGCTCGTCACTAAACTCGTTTTTATTGACGGGCCCAGACCTACTGCAACCCCTTCTGGGAATATTGTTGCGGTTTCGTGAAGGTAGAGTCGCATTAACTGCTGATATTCGTGAGATGTTTCCACAAATAAAAATTAAACGCGAAGATCGCGATGCACAGCGGTTCTTGTGGCGCGACGACCCTACCGGACCGATTAAAGTATATCGAATGTCGTCAATGATTTTCGGTGCTGCGTCTAGTCCTTTTACGGCTTTATATATTAAAAATAAAAATGCCACCGAGTTTCAGGACAGCTATCCCGAAGCAGCCAAAGCCATCGTTCTGGATCATTATATGGATGATTATATAGGTAGTCTAGATACGGTAGAGCAGGCAGCGCGCCTAGCTGCTGATATCTACACTATACATAAGAACGCTGGGTTTGAGATGCGCGGTTGGGTGTCAAACGACCCCGAAGCACTATTATTGTTGCCGAAGGAGAGTTTGCTGGCAGCACCGATAGCAAGCCATAGTATAGATGTAGACTTAGGTAGCCTAGCGACACCTGTTCGTACACTAGGCCTCATTTGGAGACCCGCTGCCGACACCATCGGCTTCAATACTGGTGTCAAAGAACAGGTGTTGCCCAAAAGTCTCACAAAGCGTGAAGTGCTAGCGCACGTCATGCGAATTTACGACCCACTCGGCATTCTTGCGCCCATCGTCGTAAGAGGCCGCATTATGTTCCAAAATTCATGGCGCAAGGGTCTCGACTGGGACGAGAAACTCTCTCAGAGCGATTGTGCCGCGTGGAGCCTCTGGTTTGAGGATTTATTGTCTGTTTCCAATTTGCAGATCCCACGCTGGTACTCACTGAACGAGCTTCAACTAGAGAAGTGCGAACTTCACATATTTGCAGACTCTAGCGAATCTGCCTACGCCGCAGTTGCATACTGGAGATTTATTTACACCAACGGCTGCGTGAAACTCGCACTTATTTGTAGTAAAGTACGCGTAACACCTCTAAAGCCAGTTTCTATTCCGCGTTTAGAGCTTCAAGGTGCTCTTATTGCAGCACGTCTTGCGTTGTCGATCTGTGAAGCACATAGATTGAAGGCATCGCGAAGAGTGTTTTGGTGCGATTCCATGACAGTTCTAGGTTGGCTTCGCAGTGACGCACGCTCTTTTAAGCCTTTTGTCGCACACAGAGTGGGCGAGATTCTTGAGACTACTAACGTCAACGAGTGGCGTTGGGTGCCGAGTCACTTAAACGTAGCAGATGATGCGACTCGATTGAAGCGCACGGCGCTAACTCAAGAATGCCGCTGGATCTCAGGCCCTGAATTTCTGCTCTCTTCAGATTGGCCCAGTGAACCGCATGTCGAACAGACCCTGGGCCGAGATGAACTGAAGCCATCTTTCATAGTAAATTTTATTAGTGATATGAACATTGCAGCACCAATTTCAGCCAATCCACGCCGTTTCAGCTCATGGCTTAGGTTGGTGCGAGCCACCGCTGTAGCACACCGTTTCATAACACTACTGCGTAGGCGTAGTCTCAGTCGGAGGGGTTTAGATGTAGCTCAATTAGTGCGATGTGAGGGGGGTTTGTGTACCTTTATGTTTCAGCCCATGAGCGCCTCCTCATCGACACCTCCCCTGATGGATTCTGGCGAGTTGACTGCCAGCGACATTTGCCTAGCAGAGGCACACGTTCTCCGCCAGTCTCAGCTGGACTCTTTTCCAGGCGAAGTAGCACGTCTACGTACTCCTGGCCACCCCCTACCACGCGCCAGCCGTCTAGCCAAAAGAGCCCCCGTGATGGGTGATGATGGTTTACTCCGACTCTCCAGTCGCATCACTGCAGCTTCAGGAGTACCTGAGGACGCTAAGCATCCTGTCATCCTCGATGGTAGACACCCTTCTGTTCGTCTTCTTGTGGAGCATCATCACCGTCGCGCCGCCCACGCCAACACAGAGACTGTAGTTAACGAACTTCGACAGCACTATCACTTGCTCAGCCTACGAGAAACAGTCCGATCAGTTGCTTTTAAATGTCAACTATGCCGCATACGTCGTACTGTCACATTTCGGCCACCAGTTGGAAATTTACCTGAAGCCCGGTTGGCGCATCACCGACGTCCGTTCACTTTCGTCGGACTTGATTATTTCGGCCCAATTCAAGTTGCAGTTGGCCGCAGGCGTGAGAAGAGATACGTCGCTCTATTCACGTGTCTAGTCGTTCGTGCCATACATCTCGAAGTTGTTCACAGTCTGTCTGCAGATGCAGCGATTATGGCCCTGCGACGATTTGTTGCTAGAAGAGGCACACCTACAGAGATATGGTCAGACAATGGGACTGCCTTTGTCGGTGCCAACAGGGAGCTGCGGACACTCTACGCAAGCGCCACTTCTAACTACGCGGCTAATGAGAAGATTAACTGGCGATTCCTGCCTCCATCAGCTCCCTTTATGGGTGGAGCCTGGGAGCGCCTCGTGCGGAGCGTCAAAACTGCTCTGCGCGTGACCCTCACCGAGCGTACGCCGTCAGATGAGGTGCTGAACACACTGCTGGCCGAAGCTGAGGCGCTAGTCAACGCGCGACCGCTCACTCATGTTTCGTCCGACCCTAACGGTGAAGAGGCTCTCACCCCTGCCCATTTCCTGCTTGGCGCATCATCTGGTCGACCGATTCCTGCGACGATGACGGAGACAGACCTACTGAGTAGGAGCAGCTGGCGCAGAGCTATGCGCCTAACAGATTACTTCTGGCGACGCTGGGTCCGAGAATACCTGCCCACTCTTATACCGAGACCAGCCAACGGAGAAGCCCCCACCATGGCCGTGGGAGACCTGGTCCTCATTGCTGATGGTAATTTACCTCGAGGATCATGGCCCAGAGGACGAGTGACGGCGTTATTTCCTGGTGCAGACGGGATTATTAGGGTGGCGGACGTGGCAACGACAGCTGGCGTGCTCCGACGGCCCCTTAGAATGTTAGTTAGGTTACTAGCTAACTAAAAAGGGGAGAAATGTGCCGCAGGCACAACCTTTTTTATATGAATTTATGTTTTTATACTTTTTTTACCAATTTTGAACGCTTTTGTTTTAGAATCCTTCCTATCTTGTTTTTTATTTGCTTGTCAAGTTGGTTTGGAGTCTCATTACAGCTATTAAACAGTGCATACGTATTTGATTTATGTAGCATAGACTCAGCAGACCCTTAAGGTCCATTTTAAGCCCTTAAGGCCCCAGTCAACTACAGCATGTTTAAATTAGGACAAACGATAGAGATCCAAAAAAACATGCAAATCGTAACTTAAGATTTCTCAAGAAAACAAATTAACTATGGAAGCGCAGCTAGCCTACCAAAAATATTGTGGTAGCCTTATTGTATGGCCTATCAAGCAGAAGGTCGTGAGTTCGAGCCTGGGCTCGCACCTCTGAGTTTTGCAAAATTAACGTGCGAAATTACATTTACTTCGAATTAACTGATACAATTACTTTGCTCACCCACGGCCTTATGATAGCTACGTTTATGCAAGCTGAGTTTTGAATTTGAGTGTAGAGTTCAAAACGCGTCAGTTAGTTTGGTTGTGGCGATAGTTGGGTTTGTGTGATTTGTGTGTGTTCGTAAAGTGTGGAGGTGGAGGAACTGCATGAACACTCATTTTTTGCATACACTTAGCTATCATCATAAGGTCGAGGGTGATCAAAGTAATTGTTTCAGTTAGTTGAGTTAGGCGAGTTGTTAGTTAGTCGACTCAGTGTAGTGTAGTTGTTTTAGTGGTTAGATGGCCTAGTGGTTAGAGAACCTTACCACGAAGCTTGAGGTCCCGGGTTCGATTCCCGTGTCGGTGCAGATATTTGTACGAAAAATATGCATGTTTGTTCTCGGGTCTCGGGTGTTTAATATGTATTAAAGTACCTATGTATCTAAATAATATATGGAATTTAAATTATATAAGTATGTTTATCCGCTGCTTAGTACCCATAACACAAGTTTTGCTTAGCTAACTCTGGGACTGGGTCAATTGGTGTGAATTGTCCCGTGATATTTATTTATTTATATGGACCTCCGCAAAGTAACGCTTGATTCAATAAATTATTACATTTGAAATTTACCATGAGCTTTTCAGAGAAGATTTAATGGTGTGTGTGAAGTTCCCGATCTGCACTACGGCCCAAGCCCTCTCATTCTGAGAGTTAACCTGTGCCCTGGGACGTATCTATGCCAGAATGATGAAGCGAACCGGACATCGCAGCGGTCAATGTTTCCTTGTCATCAAATCGTCCCATCCCCTGCAAGATTGCATCCAATCACCAAATTGAGCGCCAACCCGTTAGTTAATTACATCTAAAGCTGACCCAATCAAACGCTAGAATGTCGCCATAAGGCTTGGTTATGACTATGAGCGACCGGCGATGCGACGAGGCCATTTTTGGTCATAATAACTGATCCACATAAGAGCCTATCTGGGATTGGTTCCTTCTTCGTCGGACTCCAGAATCGCGTTGGATGCGGGTGGCACGGGAACGATCTGTTTGGCGAACCGAGCGAGTTTGAAATGATGAATGTGTGATCGGATAATTGCAATTGGTTTAACTTCATGGACATCTGCAGTCTTGAACGCAGCTCGCATTAAATACGTTAACAACACGGTCCGCACGGTGCCGCACGGTCAGATCGCATATCTATACAAAATAAAGAGTGAAATCAAAATGGTGATACAAAATTCGTGATTCTTACTAAGTTTGTACTGGAAAACAAATCGCATTAATTCAGTTGTTAATATTAGTCTGATGATTTTTTGGATAAAGCATAAACTGAGTAAGAAACATTTAAACAAGTTAGCTATGAAGTATCTTTTTGTATTTATTATTTCAACTTCATTTTTTATTACTTTTACGGTCATCCTTGTTTAAATTTAAGGCTTCCCTCTTAGATTTAATTAAACGTTAGGTTTTTTTTTTGGTGGCTTAACTTAATTTGTCCTCTTTAAGTATATTTTTTTTCTCTTTCATAAACGTGAATTTTATTAGATTGTCGTGTATCTTGTGTTAGATAAGTCTAAGAACACCAATTCACCCAACTTGTATTTATGTGTTAACTAATGGTGGCATCTTTATTGGTTAATGTTAGATGTATGCATATTAGATATAAGTATAATTGTACCGTTTGTGCCCAAATAAACATTAAAACATTAAAACATCCCGTGAAATCATATATTTTATACTAAATACAAACTGAAATACTTTTTCAGTTTGTATTTAGTATGAAATATATGATTTCACGGGATGACCGTAAAAGTAATAAAAAATGAAGTTGAAAAAATAAATACAAAAAGATACTTCATAGCAACCTTGTTTAAAGTTGCACAGTAGCGCCATCTCTTGTCCAGGTGAGCGGTTAGTTCCGAAGGAGTGTTGAAATCTCTCGATAGAGGGTGTAACATAGATGTGCGCTTGTCACTGCATAAGGTGATGATTTACCAGACTGAAATGTATGATGTATAGGAAAGATTCGTGTCTAATCTCTAGACCAGTGGTGGTGTAGGGGTTTAGCACGCAGCACGGAATGCTGACGACCTGGGTTCGATTCCCAGCATTGGTCTTTTTTCTGGGGTTTTTTCTGTGCATCTATATTTCAGTTTGTATTTAGTATGAAATATAAGAAACATTTATTTTGTATCACCATTTTGATTTCATCCTGTAGGTATAATATAAAAATAAAAAAAAAATAAAAAACCATTTATTGCCCACAAAAAAAGAAGAAAAAGAAAAAATACACAAAATTGTGGCAAAAGGCTCAGGCTCAGCATGTGCGGTGAGGATTACTCATCACCGCGCTGGTTTTCAGCCTGCGCCCTTATAGCGTGCTGACATTGCAAAAACAGGCGGGTAGGACTATAAAAAAAAAAAAAACGTACAGCGGTATAGTCAACCAAGAAATCCCTTCACCATCCAAGGTTCAACAGAGACTGACAATGTTGTTCATAATACATAATGCGGGCTGCGTTTAGTTTGACCTGACTGCAGACCGCATAACGCATAGTGTCGCGAATCCTTTATCACAAGAGTTTACTCTTCAGGGCTACAATTTCGCTCACAGTCAAAACCATGCTGATAGTCGACAGGCCCTTACAGAAATGAACTCAAACAAGGCACAAACTACCGCACGACAGTAATCCTCAATGGCAGCACTAAAAACTTTGGCACTACGGGGCTCTAAAACTAAAGGGTTCCGTCGGGACACGCCGCGTCTATGACTTCCTGTATACAGATTTGCATATCGACGGCACTCTGACTCAACCTCGTATATGAAATTTTATTAAATCGGAATAACCACTTTAGACACAAGGCTTAAAGTGGTTATTCCAAATTCATAAAATTTCATATACGAGGTTGAGTCAGAGTTATCGTCGGTATTTATTTTAGTACGGTGATTGTGTGTTATGAATTGCTTTAGTAATTAACAGAGTGAGCACAAAGCGTATCCGTTTAAGTTTAGACATTTTTTTGTATGTCTGTCCGGATGGCCAGCTAATACACTCATCATCATCATCATCATCATTTCAGCCAAAAGACGTCCACTGCTGAACATATAGGCCTTACCGAAGGCTCGCCAATCAAATCGGTCATTAACCTTAACCAGGTCGTCGCATCTTGTTGGAAGCCTACCTACACTGCGTCTTCCGGTCCGTGGACGCCATTCGAGAATCTTTCGGTCCCATGTTCCTTGCCCACTGCCACTCTTTAGTTCTTGCGCGGATTTCATAATTTCTAAGCATTTACGAGTTGAAGAACATAAAGTCACCTGATGCAAACTACCGAGTACTGGTAGCACTGCATATTTAAAAAATACGACCCACCGGTCCCTGGTTATGTAAAATATGTAGCTTTAGAGTAACAAAATTTAACATAAACTGAGAATTACGGTGTATTTTTTAGTTAAAAATACAACGGTCGTCCCCAAGGGTGAAAAGTGTGAATATGTGTGTTATTGCAGGTCGAAGGTTTTTACAGTATACGATTGATTAACGCTCCTCGCTGCCTCGTTCCGGTCCAATTGACAGGCAGCCTTATGCACCGTCGGGTGACAAGCTAAAGTCACAAAGTAAGTACCAATACCTGCTTAAAACAAAGCTCGTATCTCAGTATGAAATTAGATAGATAGATAGATAGATAAAGACGTTTATTTGGTACTGCAAGCACACACAATCAAGATTAACAAAAATACAAAAGTCAGTACAAACTTAAAAGTAAAACATTATATATTGTCTGTATGCGCTGCAGTAGTGCAAAAGGGCCGTGGCTCAGTGGTCAACATTGCTCATAGGAGCAAAACACTGATATTCTGCCACAACCAAGAGGATCGAGAACAAAATATTACTTACTAATTCAAAATAATTATACAACAAAAGAAAAACAAAACAAACAGTGCTAAGCATCATTAATACCGACAATAAAAGGCAGATTACACCTACAACAAAAGCACAAAACAAGCCATGCCACCCGAGACGTCCCCAAAACTACCCGAGCCGATACGGCGAGGGCAGACAGACACGTCGAGGGGAAAATGGGTCCAAATGCTCGACACTCTGCTCTTCACTTCGATTACAAGGAAAATAAACAGTAACATTGGAAACCATTTATTTACAAGCTGCAATTTTCATCCAATGCATTATTTATAATAATGTACCAGATTTGCGTAATTACTAACTAAATACGACTTTTTGAAGAGCAGCGACAGAAGTTTTAGTGAGTTTTGCTTGTCATCCGGCGGTATAAAGAATAATGTACAATGACCTTCACTACGTGTATTTCTGGGTTGACGAAATGGGGGCGTATTTTATTTGCCGTGATGAACTGTGGTTTGACCTATTTCCTCTCAAGCAGAGGGTCGTCGGTTCGAATTCGGACTCGTATCTTTGAGTTTTTCGGAATTTATGTGCAAAATCGTATTTAAAATTAACTATGAGCTTTACAGTGAAGGAAAACATCGTGAAGAACTCGTCACTGTTTTTCGGATCGTACGGGATTTTTGAAACACCCTGTATTATGTAGGCTAGGATGATGTGTTTATTTAGTTAAAGAATTATTTTATATTAAAAGAAAGAAAACACATTTATTTACAACAACACACGACACAACATTTATGACCAAGAGTTCAAAATTTATCAACTATATTACTAATATCAGTCCTCCATACTTGATTTGATTACTAATACATCATCATCATTTCAGCCGTAGGACGTACACTGCTGGACATAGGCCTCCCTCATTGATGCCCAATCATTACGATTGGAAGCGATTTGCATCCACCCTGAACCTGCGGCCTTCACCAAATCGTCCGTCCATCTCGTTGGTGGACGTCCCACGCTGCGCTTGCCAGTCCGTGGTCTCCATTCGAGAACTTTTGGCCCCCAACGGCCATCTGTCCTACGTGCTATATGGCCTGCCCATTGCCATTTCAACGAGCATTTTACTAATACATACATAAAAAATATTAATTACGCAATCGCAGCGTCAAATTCTTCAGCCACTTTTCTTGCTTGACATTGTCAATTATTAATTATTCGTAATAATAACTGTGTTTACAACATAATTATTTGTGATCTATTACGAAATCCAAAAAAAATCCGAGTAAATATACGTTAATAAAAATTACACACATTGCTGGCTTATTATTCAAGTAGACACATTGACTTCTATGTATGTAAACGTTTAAACAGTAAGTATAAGACAAATTTGATTGACCTTTTCCAGCGAAAACTTTAGTGTTACTAAAACTTCTTAGATGCTTAGAACTTGTAGGCAGAATATATCCGTATACTAAACAGACATTCTGTTATAAATGTTCTTTAACTGATTTGTTCTTGTTCCCGCGATAACGATGTATTGTCATTGCTGTTGTAAATTGGACACTGGCTCAGCATAATGCTGAGGCGTTTATAGCACCCCAGCGTTGATTTTCAGCCAGTACCGTTGGTGACAACCAGATCACACACAATACAAACCAACAAGATTGGCACCGTGTCGTTACAGTGTCGTGGACTACAAACAGGTCGGTAAACTCGCTGTAACTGGCTCAAACTAGATCGCAAGGGAAATAAGAGGACATAAAAATGCAACACGGATAGTTCATTCGCCGACGTACAGCGATTTCATAAAAGAATCGTACACTATTCTAGCATTATACAGGTGGATGCACCAATCGGTAATGGTAGATGTGATAATAACACTGGCAATCTAAACAATACAATACAATAAAAATAAAAAGTCTTCGTAAACGCAATAAACCCGGTTAATGGCCAACTCAAGTATATTACTATACTTACTAAAGTTTTGCTTGTATTTATCGATCAACTTGTGATGGGCCCCCTCACCACCCCACCTACGCCACAAGGCACTTGCTACACGGCTGTAAACTGGGTACTGAAGCTAATTGAGAGAGCCCGATAAATAGAACTTTTCCGATAAAGTACGAAGGAAGATAATTTTGCACTACATTTTGTACCAATGTAATTTCACATTTCCAAGTACCGGCTTTAGCTTGAACCCACGATCCTTTGCTTGAGAATCCACAGGTCAAAGCTCTCTACCATAACTTAAAAAATATTACAAGGACTTCTAAGAAACGGCTACTAAAATTTTTACATCGAAAAATTCAGTTTAAGCGCAGCAATAAAATTATAATTTAATAAGACAAGTAAAAGGCCTTTAATTTAAAGGGCCATTGGACGGTTTTATCTTAAATATTTCATCTTCACATTATACCGTGCTTAGGGCTATTAAAGCTGCAGTTTTCGAAACCACTGTTCCATACAAATTTTTATTTTTCTTTACTTAAGTTTTTTTTTTACTTAGTAAGTTTGGGGATAGCTGCACTAAAGAGATCTCTCTCCAGACAGATGTTATTATGCCTGGGGACCGAAGTCCAATGGATGAAAGTTGGAAGTTGTATTTATGCAGCCGAGTTGAGAAACTTCGATAGCGTGATGTAGGATTGTAGTAGTTAGTTCCTTATGTGATGACTAGATGGCGCTAGTAGTCGCTACATCAGCCCCCTTTTAGACCGGAGATTGATACGAATTGCAGTGGAGTGCAGTCTGTGCGTCATGTGGGCGCTTGCAAGGGCCAGTCGCTCAGAGCCTCGTCGGCGAGCATTGTTGTTCCTCTGCTACTTGTGGATGCATGCCTGTTGCATGATTGCTCGGAGCCTTGTTGGCAAGCGAGCGTTGGTTGATTGATTGGCAAGTGAAAGTAGTGGGAGGAGGATTAGCAAACTGTAGACACCAGGCAGATAATAGATACATGCTAATGGTGCACAGTGCGGTGAGTATGGCTTGCTGTGAGACTGTGTCATCGTCTTGTGTGTCTAAAGGTTGCGATTTTGTCCAATGTCGTGGGTCACCAATTTGGGGATAGCTGCAATAGAGAGATCTCTCTCCAGACAGATGTTATGCCTGGGGACCGAAGTCCAATGGATGAAAGTTGGAAGTTGTATTTTTGCAGCCGAGTTGAGAAACTTCGATAGCGTGATGTAGGATTGTAGTAGTTAGTTCCTTTATGCGATGATTAGATGGCGCTAGTAGTCGCTACATAAGTCATCACTGCCAACACACACTGGTCAAAGACTTATGACTTTTTTTTTAAATTTATTTTTGAAACAGGCTTCGTACAACTTGTCACATTAGCCTATAGGGCAAAAACAACTATACAAAAACGGATGCTCGCAATGCTGACTTATAACTTGAGACACTGCGGTATATTGGATGACAAGATATTGCGGATCAATTGAATAAAAAACTGTAAAGGTATTTAAATAACTTTCAAAATTAAAAAAACGTATGACTCTTTTCTAGGTCTTAAGTTCTACTCCGGTTAAAACAAGGCCGGGTCTCAAAAGACTATATAAATTGCCAGGATTTTTGTATAAAAATTAGACAATTAAATTCTTTTGTTAGCAAAGACTTTAAAACTTTTTTTACGGTATAAATCTGTAATTAAGCTGATTTTGTGTGGCGAATTGGTTCAAAAATCGTAACCATTTCATGACTTTCAGGATAGCCGTTAAGTCGTGTTTTGCGGCGTAAATCTCTATAAGTATTGTTGAGATTTTTTAGAGCTTAGTCATTTTGTTAGTATTTACGACGGAAGCTAAAAAAATGATTACGGAATATGGTGTTCAAGGGTCAGAAGAGATGTATTCGTGCGATTTGTGGTATTTCGTCCACCGATTCATGTAGGCCTCATTTTATTAAGTTACGTATACTAACCCTACCGTGCATATACATCAACGAAATCTCAACTTACGTGAAATGTAACAAGGACCAATTTCCTGTTTTCAGAAGTGCTCGCCAAATAGTTAAAATAAACACAAGACCATACAAAACAGCACTACTTGCCAAAAGCGTATTCGGCATGGCATCCAGGATCTTCAACAAGCTTCCAAAGAATATACTGATGACCGAGGATGTTCATGATTTTAAAAAACAACTTTTTAACTTTTTGGCGGATAAAGCTTTCTATTCATTGGATGAGTATATGCGTGATAGTTTATCAGATTTTTAGACTATAAGTATATTTTTTTTTTTTTTTTGAATGAGTCGCCAGAGGGGCCAAAGACGCGAAGTCTTTGCTGTTTTTTAACTTTAGGGTAGGAAGAGTGACTTGTGCTCGGGAAAAATCCCTTCGGACGAACTGGGAATGGAGGGCCCAGACAGTGTCCGACTTGCACGGACTAAAAAACCCGGTCACAAGTCCCCTTCTCTATTGATTATTAATACAAAAAACGTGTGCTTTATATTTTGAGGAGGGGAGGGGTAGGGAGGGGACTTAATCTACCCACAGTGTCCTGCCTCAGCCATTTGCTGGAAGGCCGGGAGAGGAGCATGCATTCTCCCGCTGGGCACTGGGGGGTGCTTAGGTCGGTCTTTTATGTTTTTACCCGTTGGTTTATTCCTTGACCGACCCTCGCCCGTTTCTGTACATTTACTTAGAGCTATTGGTTGGGTTGGTGGGATTTCCTGTCATATGCATTTATCTATAACTACGGGCTTCCTTTCTTTTGCCCTGCGATGGAAGGGTGGGTCGGAGATCTTTTGGGCCCATTGTGTGGCTTTGGATGCCATCTTTTGGGTGGGGCTACCCTTTATGCCTGATGGTTTTTTGGCATGCTGTGTGTTTTTTTGCGCTTGTCTCCTAGCGCTACCCTCTTTTCGTTACCGCTTCCATCGATAGTTTTCCTGCTATAATAATTCGGAGGGATGAGGAGTGCCCCCCGGACGGCTGGACGCCCCAGTGTCTCACAAGGGTCATGTGGAGCCCAGCGGATCCATACCCCAGCCAATGCTGAAGGGCCAGAGAAGAAACTTTTAGTCTCGATTCTCTGTTTAGACTTCCGCCGTTGCTCCCACGAGTTCCCCACCGAAACTACCGGGTGCGTCCTCCGTCCGGAGCTCACCTGTCGTATGGGCGGGAGATGCATATGTCAGGAATTCTTAGATCTAATTATACACTAACCAATATTTTACAGAAACTACTATACAATCCAATCAGTAAAAAAGGTTTGACAATTTTTTATATATACTGCAAACAGTGTCTAGGTCCAGGTGAAGCGAAAAGAGAATGGTTTTATAAGGAGGGAATATTGAATGTGTGTGTGTGTGTGTGTGTGTGTGTGTGTGTGTGTGTGTGTGTGTGTGTGTGTGTGCTACTTATTTCGAAGACATGCCACGCGAACCACTCTTTCCAGGAACTCTTTAGTGTGGTCTCTGTTCTTTGCCGATCCAAGCAAATCACTCCAGGTCGAGCTATCTTGAGTTACCTTGACTCCGGTTTTTTGCTCTAGCTCGAACCTTTGTGTGTCAAAGCGGGGGCATTCACAAACAATGTGCCAGATGTCCTCGTCTTTAGCCGGGTCACATATGCACGAGGGTGCATCTTTGATTTTGAAACGGTGTAGATAGGCTGCGAATCCTCCGTGCCCGGTAAATGCCTGAACCAAGAAATTTGTGAGTTTGAGTTTTTTTACGATGCTGTTTGCATCTCTCACTTGTGGGAAGAACTTCTTGGTTATTGCACCGGTCCCGGAGGCCTCGTAGCGGATCTGCCATTTTTCGACCGTCTCTAATCTTATTGACCTTTTGACGTAAGATATCGGCACCTCGTCGTAATTCGGAGCGGTCTTTTTCCTAATTGCTGCTTGCTTTGCCAGTTCATCTGCCCTCTCGTTTCCTGGCGTTCCAATATGAGCTCGCAACCAATAGAATTTTATGTCCACTCCTGCCTCCCTCGCTTGTACAGTTTGGGTCTTTATTGCTTGGACTAGTGGGTGCGTCGTGTGTGGCGTTTTGAGTGCCTCCAGCGAGGACTTGGAGTCGCTGAGAATGCTGACGCTTTGCACTCTGTGTTTCATTGCGATCTGTACTGCTCTGAACAGCGCGTACAGCTCGGTTTGATACACTGTGTTGTAAGGTGCTAATTTAAAGGTTGAGTGGCGGATTTCTTTTCCACCTTCCCACCATGTGAGCGCCGCCCCCGTCTTTCCCTCAATTTTGCTACCGTCGGTGTAAATTTGTGGGCCTCCCAGACTGTACCTATCCACCATGTCCTGGTTGTATTCCTCCAGGCTTACATAGTCGATAGACACGGTCTTTGACGGATGTGGTCTCGCCAGAGCGTCTGTCGCATTCTCAATTACCATCCCCGGTGGTAGGTGATCCTCGCTGAAGCCTCTCTTTACCTCGTAGAGTCTTGCCGCCTCGTGAATGCGCAGGTCCAGCGGAAGAGTTCCCGATAGGACCAGCGCCGATGTCAGAGAGACCGTCCTATACGCCTTGCATATCTTCTGGGCGAAACCACGCTGTATTGAGTCGAGCTGATTCCGCACCATCAACTTGCTTGCTGCTTTGTACCAAGCACTTGCAGCGTAAAGGACGATCGGCTCTATCACCGCCACGTAGATGGTCTTTAGGATCTCGCTGTTGAGCCCCCATGACACCTTTGCCGCACATGCTAGCTGCCTGTAAATATTGGTAACTTTTTGGCACGTTTTCGCCACGTGTGCGTTGAAAGTTAATTTATGGTCAATGGTAAGTCCCAGCAGCTTGATCTCGTCGACAAGCTCCACTTCGGTTCCAGCCATTACGACGCGAATTGGATCCCATTTTAATTTTCTAGTGATGATCATGGCCGCTGTTTTTTGTGGTGCAAATTTGAGTTTGTTGTTAGAACCCCATTCGACAACTTGTTGGAGTGTCCGGTCCGCTCTTGCTTTTATTTCCCCTGAGGTTTTGCCGGAAAACACTAAGGTGACGTCGTCAGCGAAAGCTTGGCAATGAGCATCCGTGCCGTTGAGTTGCTGTAGGAGGTCATCTAGAATGATATTCCAGAATATTGGGCCTCCTATAGAACCTTGGACACATCCCTTTGTCGTCGGCTTTTCGCAGACCTCGCCCGCGTAGTGTACCTTGATCACACGATCCTCAAGGTATGAGCATACCGTGCGATAAAGGTTTTTTGGACAACCTTTTTTCACCAGTTGGGTTTTTAGTTTTGGCCACCAGGCGTTGTCAAAGGCTCCCTCTATGTCTAGTGAGACAAGTAGTACGATGCGTTTCCTCGTTTCTACTTCAGTTCTTATGTATCTCAAGAGGTCATAGAGGGCGTCCTCCGTCGACTTTTGGGGCATAAATCCATACTGACGTTTGTTCAGGGTTGGGAGGATGTGCCACTTGATCCTGTTTACAAGCATTTTTTCCAGGATCTTCCCCATCACCGACAAAAGGCCAATCGGTCGGTGTGATTTGGGTTGCGTATAGTCCTCCTTTCCGGGTTTCCGCAGTATACATACGTGTGCTGACTTCCAGGCTTTGGGGAAGTGGGCTAGCTTAAGGCAGGTGTTGGCTAGGCACAGGAACACTTCCCTGTTGCACTGAATTGCAGCTGCACATATGTCTGCGGTGAGCCCGTCCGCACCAGGCGCCTTTTTCGGGTTCATACTCTTGACGACCGCTTCCAGTTCAACTTGTGTGAATGGAGGATCTTCGTCTGTGAGGTTTTGCTCCATTATTGAGGCGTCTCCCTCCGTATCTTCCCTGGTGCGCCTGTGATGGTCGGACTCACCTTCCTGGCGGTCGTCCGGATAAAAGCATTGAGCTAGTCGTTGGGCCGACTATAAGTATATTAATTTGTGCATGATTGAATGTGAATATTCATATTTGTATGCTCTTGGGCGCAGCATAGTGATACAAGTCTTTGATCATTGTACCATCTATTTTACCTATGTTTGACAAATAAATTATTTGTATTTGTATTTGGAATTCATATTTAGCACTAGGTATCGTTTTTGTATTTTGTAACTTAAATAGAAAATGAGACTTTAAGATACTCTTACATACAAAGTATTTCTATGTAAAACTTGTGACGAGTTTTTATATCATAATTCATTGTGTAATGTAATCAATTAATGGGTTTGGATTATTTCAAGTTTACCACGATCTTTACGGTGAAGGAAACCATCGACACCTGCACACAATTGAGAACAAATTCAATGGTGTCTGTGAAGTTCCCGATACGGACTGGGCCCGCGTGGGTACTACGGGCCAAGCCCTTTCATTCTGACTGGAGGCCTGTGCTCTGCAGTGGGACGTATACAGGCTGGGATGATGATGATGAAGTAAGTTCCAGATAAATACAACCTAGGCATTTTCAAGTCTAGAGTGAATAGGCTGTTACTGAACCATTGAGTTATACATATAATAAGCCCTTGGACTCATTTCTGTAGGTACCTTTCATTAGATCACATAGTGGTTAATCATGGATCAGTTTTATGTAAAAAAAGTAATTTAACCTCCTGAGGCCCAACGTCCTATTTTTAGGACTGTAAAATGTAATTCTTTCAGCCCAAGTAAATGTTAAAATTTATCAAATAGCGTCCCAATGTCCCAAAATAAGGACACGCACTAATTTGCAATTACAATATTGTCTAAAATTTATTAAAGTATATATAATACTTTACTTTGGATTTTGTAATAATTGAAGTCCTGGGCCAGTACAAGTGTCTATATATAAACAGGACACTGGGCCGTTATTACAAACGTTTTAAAATAATATGTGCCTCAGAAGGTTAAGTCATTGCGTCAAAGTATGTATCACGCTGGATATTCAGGACTTCAGTACACATTTCTCATCTGTTTTCGACCAGCGTATAAAATTAGAAATATCACAGCATCTCATCTCATTCAGAATCCACGCGGTAGACTGATTGTTAGGGTTCCGTGAAAGGTGCCTGACCTAAAATCAAATATTAAAGTAACTTACGTGACTTATGACAGTTGCGATAGATGGCGTCAAACGTCACTGTGTGCACGCATACACTCAATGTTTTTGGTAGCACACTTGGGGCATATGACTAAGATATGCGGGTTCAAATTCATACACACAAATGCTGCACTTTTTCCGTCTTACAAATTCTAAATGAGTATAGATTATGAGTGAAAGCTTAAAACATTGTATTTCTGTTCCTCTTATTGTTAGATTTGTGTGGTACGGCCAGGGATCGTTACCGGTATTCTAACTACCGGTTTTAAAATTAAATAAGGTATGACCGGTTATCATTGCATTTCGCTATTTTTATCACTAAAGCTCTGATTAGCGGTATAGTCAATACCGATATTCAAATATATTAGCGGTTCAGCCAAATGACAACATTACCTCTTTTTGATAATTTATCCATAAAAATCATTACCGGTAATATGTCACTAGACATTGACAAGTATTACTTAAACTTACAATTACTAGTCGACGGGTGCGTCCCACGAGATATAACTACAAAATGTCTATTTTCATTTTAATAACGTTCAGAAGACATAATGAACGTTAGCTATAACAACAAAAAGTATAATTTTTAAACCTATAACGCTTAAATTATATAACGTTATTTTTATATAACTTCAATTTGTATAAGATTAATATGGACTAATTTCTTTTAACATAACAAACATTAGGTATAACAGTCATGATATATAATAATATGTGTAAATGTAAAATTAAGTGGCGCGAGCGAGCGAAGCGAGCGAGCAAGACTTTTCGGTGCAGAAGCGACTTGGATTGGTTAGGTTCAGAAGGCTAAGGCGGGAGCGAAGCGTAGCGTAGCTCCCGCCTTAGCCTTCGATGTTAGGTTTTTTTTGTAACAGAGCGGAAGAAATGAATGGATTGCTTGATTATTTGCTTGCATTAAAGTTTTTAATGAATTTATACGTTTTAAATCTTAGGTGTTATGAACATTATACGCTGTGATCGTTATATCAATTGATATTATATATAAACAACGTTATACATTACAAAATTAGATATTTTATAATTATACTTTTCGTTCATTATATCCAGTGAACGTTATACTAAACGAGTTTATATAAAGTGAGCGTATATATTATGAATATTAGATAATAAGTTGTTATATCTCGTATTACACACCCTTAGTCGACACTTCAGCCAGCCATACGCAATGTTATCGCGTGACGTTACACTATTTACGTCTATTTGTTGCGTTTTAGTAGTAATGTCTAATTGACTTACCTTTCAAGTAAGATTTTAATAGCGGCATTGAATACAGGTATTTAATATTGCAATGTAAATAATCTACACTTAGCGATAAAGACAAAAGCGAAATGACAAAAATACCTTAGTATTAGGTATTATTTTTTTAGCGGTAATAGTTTGAATATTTATACACACGGGTATTAAATAAAACCGGTTCTACAATCCTTGTGTACGGGACCTTGCGTGCATGCCAGACTCGCGCTTGCTCGCTTTCCATCTACTTAGTACCCCGGGAACGCCGGGAGTACGTGTCATGCGTTAACGCTATTTGGCATAAGCCAGTTATCCTTTGTTATGTTATAAATAACATGCGGTACGTGCGCTGGAGTAAGCCTGATCGAAGAGAACACCTTGTTACACTTCATGATTATAATATTTATGGTATAGCACAGTCGTCAGAAACGAGGAGATCCGTAGAAGAACCGGGGTCACCGACATAGCCAAACGGATTAGCTCGTTGAAATGGTAATATAGCACGCAGAACAGATGGCCGTTGGGGCCAAAAACTTCTGGAATGGAGACCACGGACTGGCAAGCGCAGCGTGGGACGTCCACCAACGAGATGGACGGACGATTTGGTGAAGGCCGCATGTTCAGGGTGGATGCAAGTCACTTCCAACCGTAATGATTGGGCATCAATAAGTGAGGCCTATGTCCAGCAGTGGAAGTCCTAAAGCTGAAATGATGATGATGATGATAGTACAGTCGACCAATCGTAGATGATATTGCAATGTTGCGTAATAACGGTAGCTAATGCCACGTATCTGATTAGTGAAAAAATAACTATAAATTAAAAAATTTAAAAACCCCCAACCCAATGTGGTAACACGTATGTTTGAAAATAAAGTGAATGCCCATTATGCGTCTAAGATGCCTTCCTCAGCCAACAAAAGAGCTGATAACTTTGAAACGGCAGAACCAATTTTGACGAAACATGTCTAAGAACCATAGCCAAGAAACCTGCTTTCAAATTAAAAAACAAACCGCAACCAAATCGGTTCACCCGTTTAAGAGCTATGATGCCACAGACAGACACACACATTCACACACTTAGCAGTCAAACTTATAACACCCCTCTTTTTGTGTCGGGGGTTAATAACAAAATGTAACTAAGCGTAATAACAGCCTTTAGCAATCGCGATCACTCACAACATTTTTAATTTGCACCCAAACGAACGGGAATAAATCGTCTGGCATGAAAGCCTTTCTCGAAATACTCCGCCAATGAAACACGACATGCGTATACGAATGCTTAATAAAAATGTCTGCGTAGGTATTTGTGTCGAGGAAATTTTTCTTACATTACCGTGAAAGGCAGCCTGTCACAGATATTTAGAGTTCTAGTTCAAGGAGTAAATATTTCGGAGTCATTTTTGTGTTTTGACAATGTTTGGTGGTTGTGCGAGCTTGGTAGTGATCATGGAATGCATTCTTAATTGCAGATTAAGCCTTGTGATCGGGATTTACGTGCGAAATAACATTTTCTAAAACATGCTATGAAATATTGACGTTATGTTCCTTATAATACGCCACGAAGTGTCACGTTGCAGGTGCAGGTGCAGCCGGCGGTGGGGGACCGCCTAGACGAGAGGTCAATAATGGAATGGATGTCTATTGTTTCATACCATGACGTTTACAGGTCTATGGCATCATAGCATTTAGCCATTAAAAAAAAACTATAAGCAATATTTTGCGTTTTGGTTCTTTAAGACATTCTGCCACTACGCTTATTTAAGGTAAGGTAAGATGATGATGATGATGATGATGATGATGGTGATGATGATGATGATGATGGTGATGATGATGATGATGATGGTGATGATGATGATGATGATGGCGATGATGATGATGATGATGGTGATGATGAGATGATGATGATGATGATGGTGATGATGGTGATGATGAGATGATGAGATGATGATGATGATGTTGATGATGATGATGATGATGATGTTGATGATGATGATGATGATGATGATGATGATGGTGATGATGATTATGATGATGATGGTGATGGTGATGACGATGATGTTGATGATGATGTTGATGATTATCATGATGGTGATGATAATGATGGTAGTGATGGTGATGCATGTTTGAGAAAAACTCTATACAAGCCTTGGCCACGAACAGGGATTGCCGGCCTCGTATCTCTAGATGGCCTCGTTAACACTCGGCCATCTATAACTACTCGGCCGGCAATCCCCTATTTCGCGGCCGCTGCAGTAATGTACTATTGTAATTTACCATGAGTTTTACGATGAAGGAAAACTTCGTGAGGAAACCAAAATTTACCTGCAAAGAAATTCAATGGTGAATGTGAAGTTTACAAACTGTACTGGGCCCGCGTCGGAACTACGGCCCAAGTTCTCTGATTCTGAGAGGAGGCCTGTGCCCTGTATTTGGACGTATATAGATTGGGATGATGAGACCCTTATATTATTTTGCAAGCTTTTATTTAACTTACAATCAAATGTACGTCCCTCCCTCATTTTCTCATTTCCTTTGACGCTATTATCTATTTTTTTCACTTTTAAACTTTGATCAATTATAACTGAAGATTCAGTCGCGCGCCCGAAAATGTCCGAGCCAAATGAGCGCCATTTTGATAAAAGTGGCCTTTTTTTTCTCAGTACGTTGCGTGAAATTGTCAAGTTTAGCTGTAAAGGGTCAACCGAAATTCGACTGTAATGAAGTAAAGACTAGGTTCAAATTTCTGTGTAGGTGATGATTTTAATTGTTATGCAAACAAATAAAAAAGTTCGGACATTCTTTGAAGGGGATTTTGTTCGGCAATGTGTATCTTCAGTTATAATTGATCAAAGCTTTTAAAGAATAAAATGTTTACCATAGTAATATTATTTTTTTTTAATTTATTTAGGAAACAAACAGTCACATTTCAACATAAATCAGATAAAGTGACAACAAACAGACCTATAGTTCCATAAAAAATAAACGAAAACAAATCAACAAATCGAAACAGTAGTTCGAGGATAGATCGAGGTTGTAGTGGTAGAGCCATGTTGTAGCTAGCCGCTGCATCACGAATGGGCCGGCTCATCCGGGGCAGTACCACCCTCTCACAGAACACCGGCGTGAAGCAGCAGTAATCCTGCTTGCGTTTCGTATGGTCAGTGAGAGTGCCGGGGGCCCAATACCTCACCCCTTCCCTCTCCCCCTTCCCCTATTCCCTCTTCTTTAGGGCCGACAACGCACTTGCATCGTGTAAAGCGCTGCGGGTGTCTATGGACAGTGGTGTTCATTTAACATCAGGTGACCCACAAGTTCGTTTGTCTGGCCTATCTAACATAAAAAAAAAAACAAGGTAGGTGTTAGGCACCTTCTTAAACATCTTAGGTATCTGTCACGTATACAAGGACTGAAAACATCGGTAGGTATATGATACATGCATGAAATGGTAGGGGATTTTTATAACAAAAAAAATTTTTGGGTGACCAGACATGACTGTTCTTTCCGTGGACCCTTATTAAGTATAGAAATCTCGTGTCAAAGTGTTTGTTATCGAACTGCTCCGAAACGGCTCGACCGATTTCTTAAAAGAGTAAGATTAGAATCTAAGATGTCTTATAATAGTCTTTTGTGAAATAATCAGCTAAAATTTCGGAGTCGCGGGCAACAGCTAGTATGCATAAAATATCATTGGAAGAACATAAAATAAATCAGTACATTAAAAACAGATTTTACCTACCTACTTTGTCCAACTTAAATACTAAACTCTATTTGAAAACAATACGACAGTGACTTAGTGCTTTAACTATAAACATAAAGCCAACAAACTTTGCTCTGCAGGCTTTTGGAAAACCACCCAAGTTCATGTGGGTGGCACCCGGGTTCTGTACTTCTTAAATGCATATTAAATACTAGTTTTACCCGCGACTCTGTATGCGAAGAATTCCTTTTTTTATGTTAGAGAGGCCAGACAAACAAACTAGTGGGTCACCCGATGTTAAATGATCACCACTGTCCATAGACACCCGCAGCACTTTACGCGATGCCAGTGCGTTGTCGGCCCTAAAAGGGAGAGGAAAAAGGAAAGGGAATAGAGGAGGGGGAGAGGTATTGGGCCCCCGGCGCTCTCACTGACCGTACGAAACGCAGCAGGAATACTGCTGCTTCGCGCCGGTGTTCTGTGAGAGGGTGGTACTGCCCCGGACGAGCTGGCCCATTCGTGATGCAGCGGCTAGCTACAACATGGCTTTACCACTATATCGCGGGAACTATGCTATTTTCCGGGATAAAGTTTATCCTATGTCCTTTAAAGGGTCTTAAACTATCTTTATAGGTACTGAATTTCATCTTAATTGATTCAGCTGTTATAGATTCCCTATAGAAACTTCCACCCCCTTTTCACCCCCTGTAAGTATGATTTATGAGATAAAAACTATCCTATGTCGTTCCCCGGAACTCAAACTATCTTTATACTAAATTTCGTCTTAGTCGGTTCAGCGGTCTAAGCGTGAAGAGGTAACAGACAGACAGACAGACACCTAATAGAAATAATATATTATATCTAATTTTATTCTGTATAATTCATTCAATTCATGACCAACAGCACGAGACGTAAGGTCGAGGTAGACGGGCAGTCTATACAATATGTCGACGGGTATTTGTATTTGGGCCAATTAGTCTCTTTCAACCACAGGCAGGACAAAGAAGTCGATAGACGGATCCAAAATGCGTGGAAGAGCTATTGGTCTATGAAAGAGCTACTGAAGGGTGACCTTCCTTTGGCCCTTAAGCGAAGACTTGTCGATATGTGTATACTGCCTGTCCTAACTTACGGTGCCCAAACATGGTCACTTACAGAGTCCCAGAAAACCAAACTGAAGGTTTGCCAAAGAGCTATGGAGCGCAGCATGCTTGGAGTGGGAAGGATTGACCGAATCCGGAACACGGAGCTGCGCTCTAAAACACGCATTGTCGATGTCGGTGCAAAGACTGCCAGGTTGAAGTGGGACTGGGCCGGCCACGTCAGCCGAATGCATCCACTGCGGTGGGCTAAAAATGCCACTGAGTGGGCGCCACAGGATGGATGGCGACGACGGGGTAGGCCCAGACGGCGGTGGCGGGACGACCTGGACATATTTCTCGACGACTGGCCTCAGGCTGCTTTGGATCGGGAGAAATGGAGGACATGGGGGGAGGCCTTTGCCCAGCAGTGGGACATCAATCCAGGCTAGATAATAATAATAATTCATTCAATAATTTAATAGTCATTTCTATCATTATAATTTTGAGTAATTGATTTATTGGATTATCTGATTTACTGTAGTTTATAAATTAGAATAAGAATTTTTGCATGCCATTGTAACTGGCTAGACATGTCACGGCACTGTAACACTCCTCTACAACATATCTACTAAACAACCATGTCTAAAGCAGAATTAATAAATTTCATTTCATTTCATTTTCATTTCATTTCATTTCATTACATTTCACACTTTATTACTACAATAATAATATTAAAGTATGGAATAAAAACAGGCCAAGAGCGTGTCGCAGACGCCCAGTATAATAGCGTTCCGCAGTCGTTACGACGTGTAGGTACTATCTGTATTCAACAAGTAATATTTTAGTTGTATCTGTAATGTCTTATAACTCTACTGTTAATATTAATTAAACTTTCGTGTTTAATTAACAGGTACACATTAAATACAGCTTTCTTGCACTAATAGTCTCTAAGCTTATAATAGCAGCGGACGGACGGACGGACAGACAGACATGGCGAAACTTTAAGGGTTCCGTTTTTCCCATTTTGTAGAGTAGACGACATAATTGACAGTAGACGTAACGAACAACGAACAAGCTAAACCATAACGGTTCCCGTTTTACCATTTTAATAACAAAACCCAAAAAAACGAGTCGCAAATAAGTGAGTGGTCATACCTGTGGGTCATACTCATAACAAACGCTTACCAAATTGCTCGTCGAAGCAATTGGTAACTTCCATTTTCAAAGGCTATCGTCCGACGGCTAGACTTTAAAAAAAAAAAGTTGAACGCCGTTTGAAAGCTCGTTATTAAAGCTCCGCTAGATAAGTTTTAAAGTTTTCCTATTTTCAAATGGTTAGATGTAAAAGGTAGAGATTTTCACAAATCAAAGTGGTAAAGCTTTTGAGTTGAATTGAGTTATAAATAATGTATTGCCTCAAAAACGTCGTCATATATATTTATATATAATTACTAGCTGTTGCCCGCGACTCCGGCCGCGAAGAATAGTAGCCTGCGACCTATTCTCAGACCTACCAAATAATTTAATGGTAATGACAAAAGATGTTTTTTGTCATTACCGGGGTAATTTACTGGGCATTACCATCTCAGAAATTAGGACGTTTAATTTATACCTTAAATTTTGCCAACACAATTCATGAGATAATTTACACCATTTTTGTTACAAATTACAAAAGTTATTTTCGCTGGAGCATTCACCATAATTTATCACTTTTAGATACGTCGGTGCCAAAACATGCGGCGTGTTTTCATTGAAGTGGAACGATGGACGGATTTCGGTTGTGATTTACATTGCTAATTTAAAAACCGGCCAAGTGCGAGTCGGACTCGCGCACGAAGGGTTCCGTACCATTATCTATAGAAACGGCAAAAACATCACGTTTATTCTATGGGAGCCTCCCTTAAATATTAGTTTTATTTTAATTTAATTATTTATTTTTTAAGTGAATATACAGGGTGTAATATTTAAACCGGTCATTATGGAAAAGTCTGAAACTATAAGAATATTGAATTGAAAAAAAATGGTAGTCATTTCGAACACCTAACTACTAAAATAAATTAAAGGATATGAAAACAATGCATTTGGGTCGATCAACTTTTTTTGTCACTCATTGCTATAGTGACGGTCTCCTGGGTCACACTTTAAACCGTAAGTTTATCTGATTAAAATTTGCCAAACATGCATTTTTGTGGTAGTTTTAAACCCCTTCTACAATAAATTGGTCATCTAATAAAGCATGTTAGTTAATGTGACACAACATATTTCTTCTAATTAAACTGTACTACTTTTGTCCCCTCGCTGACGGGACAGAAAAACAACAAGAAATAGTTGATCCACCCATTTTATTAATATTAGACATCATGTTTCGTAGTTAGAAATAGTGTTAGTTTTATTCTTCAAAACGTCCGGATTCGATTCCCGAGCTGAGTAAAAGTTTTTTTTTTTAAATGTATGAATGCAGTTTTTCTTATTACTAAAATCATTGGCATGGCTCCAAAGAACAGATCTTCGTATGTCTTATAGTTTCAGACTTTCCCATACTGACCGATCTAAATGTTAAACCCTGTATAACTTAATATTCTGTGAATATTTCAAGCTTCTACCTGTTGCGGTTATCAATATCGAGCAAAAACAAGCAAAAAAATCACATTTTTTAGTATGGGAACCCCCTTAAATATTATTTATTCTGTTTTTAAGTATTTGTTGTTATAACGGCAACCGAAATAATATCATCTGTGAAAATTTCAACTGTGTAGCTATCACGCACGATGACGGTTCCTGAGATACAGCTTGGTGACAGACGGACGGACAGACCGACGGACAGCGAAGTCTCAGCAATAGGGTCCCGTTTTTAGGGTTCCGTAGTAAACTAGGAACCCTTATTATAGTAAGTATAATAGTTTCGCCATGTCTGTCCGTCTGTCTGTCTGTCCGCGGCTTAGCTCAGAGACTGTTAGTACTAGAAAGCTGTTATTTGGCATGAATATACATATTAGTCACGCCGACAAAGTGGTTAAATAAAAAAGCAAAAAAAAATTTTTTTAGGGTACCTCCCTAGAGACTTCAAGTGGGGGTAATTTTTTTTTCTCAACTAACCCTATAGTGTGGGGTATCGTTGGATAGGTATTTGAAAATAAATAGGGGTTTGCTAAAACCATTTTTTGATAAAGTGAATATTTTCGGAGATATTCACTCCGAAATTTTAAAATAATGTGTCCCCCCCTCTAGCTTTTGAACAGCAAGTCTAATAAATATAAAAAAAATCACGTAAGTTAAACTTAATAAAAACTTTCTAGGAAAATTATTTTCAACTTAATCAGTTGAGCAGTTTTTAAGTTTTTGTAAAAAAAATATTTCTAAACTAAGATTGTAATTTAACCGCCATTGCAAGCATTTTTTTTCTTAAAGTACCTATAAGATCACGCTAACAGTATCTTCTATCAAATAAAAAAAAAAAAATTGAAATCGGTTTAGAATTTTCACATCTGAAAAACCATCAACATACATACTAGTTATAGTAGAGTGCAATTAGATTAGTTACCCAATTCGCCGATAGATGGCGCTGTACAGCCGACGTTGGTATTCTGCGTGCGGTGGGAGTTGGGACCAAAACAACCACATTAATATAATAAAGTATGCAAAGATTTTTTCGTACCTGCTACGGAACCCTATCTTGGGCGTGCCCGACACGCTCTTGGCCGGTTTTCCTCTTAAAAATGCTAATGTTTCTGTGTATGCGCGCTTGCGTGCGTATATGTGTGTGCGTGTGTGCATGTATGGGTGTGGATGAGTTTGCGTTAATTTTTAAGCTGTAATATTAATTTTATTTTCATATCTCCAAGTCATCGGTGGCGCTCAAATTTCATAATATTATATGGATAAAGTTTTACATACATAAATTACAAAATATATGTGTTCATAGGTAGTGGTTCTCTCATAAACTTATCTCAGAAAATTAATTTCTCATAAATTTATCTCAGTTATGCTTAAACTTTGCTGCGTTTTTCCCAAGCAGTTCATAATAAGTAAAAAAAAATGAATGCAATTTAAAACCTCGTCTCACATTTCAAAGCTACGTTCAACGATGTCGTGCTCGTAATTTTTGAAATCCTTTGATGCCCCTAATATTTCGCGCTGGTAATTATTAATTCTGACATAGAGTGAAGTGTTTTTAAATGTTCTTAAGTTGAACGAATTAAAATTCAGTCCAAAGTTTCATGTCAATGCCACAGTTAAAAGTGGATAGGAATTAGATTATGAGATTTCTAGATAGATACTAGCAGTTGCCCGCGACTCCGTCCGCGAAGAATAGGGGTATAAATAAATAAATAAATAAATATTTGGGGACAATCTTACACAAATCGACCTAGTCCTAAACTAAGCAAAGCTTGTACTATGGGTACTAGCCGACGATAAACATACTTATATAGATAAATAAATACTTAAATACATAGAAAACATCCATAACTCGAGAACAAATATTCGTGCTCATCACACAAATAAATGCCCTTACCGGGATTCGAACCCTATAAAAAATAGCCTACGACCTATTCTCAGACCTGACAAATGTAGAGAAAAAAATATATAAAATTTGTTATTGTCAGGAGAAGGTTCTTATGAAAGAAATTTTAGAAAAATACAATGTGGGCGTAGCCACGGGCATCAGCTAGTTTCTAATATTAATAGGAAGGATTAAACGCTAACAACAACGTCGTCTACGTAACTTACCCTGTCCACTTTACTTAAATTTTAAAGACTTAAAATGTTGTGTGAGAAATGACTGCACGTATAAAACCCGATCCAATGTGAACAGAATGTAATTTCTTTAGATCTTAAAGCTATTTTCAAATCGAATAAAATTGGGTCTCAAGGGCTTGCCGGAAGCCTACCAATCAAGTTAGGGCAATCAACTCGAGCTATAAAATTTATGACGGCCAAAACTATAGGCTTCTATAGATAAAAACGAAAGTGGCCGTTGAGCTGTTATCCGGAAAATAAACTTAAATTTTATTGCGTGAGTACAAATTATAAAAAAACCGGCAAATTGCTATTTAGAGTCGCGCTGAGAGTTTCGTGTAAATTTAAAAAAAGCAAAACATAACTTTCACTGAAAAACGTTAATGAAGTTATTAAAAAGTTGGATTTTCTCGACTTTTATTAAGCTGATTATTTAAAATCCTGTCACATCTCTACCTATACACGTCCCACTGCAGGGAACAGGCTTCCTCTCAAAAAGAGATATTGTTGTCAATTGGCAAAACTGCTAAATATTTGAATACCGGTATCGCGTATACCGTTAATCAGAGCTTTAGCGATATACTTAAATAGCAAAACGGAATTATAACCGGTTATACTTTATTTAACTGGAACTGAAGACCTCTCCTTGTTCCTACGGCAAGGCCTACTCCTGCTTGCTGACCCTGGGGCCACTACCTGTCTCCAGCCTTCGTCCAGCACCGGCAGTCTACGCTTCGAGCCCTAATCCAGGGAAGCCTTGCTAAGAAATGCTTTCCCACTCAACTCTCGAATCCGCGACCATCGAGATCTTTTTTCTGTCAGTTAAGCCTTAGGGATCAAATATACGTCTTAAAATTTATTTGTTGTCATTTGAAAATCATTTATAATGGAATAATTTACAAGTTGTCAATACACACAAAATAAAATAAAATAAAAATATAAAGTTAGTCAAATAAACCCTGGATCGCACCAGGCGAGGCACAAATGTGCCTAAAACACTAGCCGCATTGCTGGACAACCTTTGCACCAGAAATGAGCCAGAGCGATAGTCAAGACCTCTCTCACGAAGACGCCCCACTTCTTTGAAAAAAAGTATTATCTCGGAACCCCAACAAGCAGTTGTCTCCACCGCAAGAGGCACAAACAAATAATTAGCGAGTGTTGAGTATTTTTCGCACTATTTAAGGGCTGCCATTTCAGCAGCCGCTCCCCCCAACCTCGAGGAGCGACCAAGGACGTGGCGTCCCAAATCAAACAGTCTTAAAACGGTATTTTGTTTTATTCAAAATTAAATCCCTAGGGTCTCACCTGCTCTACCCTGACAGTGCGGCTGCACCATTTCAAAACATAGTAAGGGACATTCAGCTAATTTTACAGGAGAGCGAAAAACATGATTCGTCTCAGCCGTACAAAATTTTACTATATTTGTTCAAAAAGTGATACTTTCTTAGTTAACTAGATTAAGACAAATATCAAGGTACTTATATTTATGTTTAATTTTTTATATTACGTGTTTTATCTGAAATAAGGTACCATACTGGCTTTTGAAATGAGCGTATTGATTATCGATTGACCACATCAAACCTAATAAATAAGCCTCTCTACTAGGTTTTGAAATAGTTTTGTGCCATATTAGGTTTCGAAATGGTAAGCCCGTTTATTTGTCTACTTAATAGGTTTGGAGGTACTCGTATCTGTGAAATTGAGCGAGATAGGCCTTGAATTGTTTTTGTATCCTGTAGGCACTTACTAGAAACCACGTTATATGCAAAAATCACAAAATTGATTTTTGAGAGTTGCTAGGTTTTGAAATGGTGCAGCCGTGGCTGAAACCGGTAGTAAAAATACTAATGATCCTTGGTTTTAACGCGAAGAAGTAACAAACTTTGACTTTTATAAAGTTCGCATTATCATATCAGTTTTAATAGCAATTAATGAAGCTTTAAAAGATGGCGACTTGGTGAGCATGCGTAGAACTGCGTATGATATGAAAGAAGTTTGCACCATTAGCGCGTCTTATCTGTTTGAAGTTAGTATATGCGCGTAATGGTTATTAAGGGTGAGACATTATATTAACAGGCATTTAATTTTAATTACGGTTCTGAGGGTAGTTAGCAAGTGTTATCGTGGATGTCTAGACTGTCTCAATTTGTTTTAGCGTGGTAAACGCGTCATGTTCTCGGTGTAAGTACTACCTACTATGGAAGGTAGAGGTTCATCATCATCAAGGCTCGAATTTTTCATCGCATAGTAAGATGAAAGAAAACTATGGAGTCGATGTTAAAACTCAAATTTAATTCATATTCATACTCACTCATTTTCTTAGTCCCGTAATACTTTTATTCCTTTATCAGGCTGAGCGACTGAAAATGTCAATCGAAAGTTAATCATGTAGGTAATTAAAATAATTTTTTGTAGTACGATGTGGGAAGTCTAGAATATACTACTAACCAATAAATTAAGAAATATAGAAAAAGTCGCCATGATATTATTTATACTCATTTAACGATTGTAGTTTCGAAATGGACAAATACACACGCCATACCCAAGATTTTGAAGCACCCATTCCTCTATCAACATGCCCTATGGATATTATAAAATAGGAGCTTTCTTAGTATTATTTTTTTTTATTGACCGGCAGTTATTTTTTTCTATTTAAAATATAATATATTGAATTCAAATTATTTATTCCATTTAAAATTTACTTTCGGTATTAATTGTAGACGTTAACGATAGACGCTTGAAATATTCACAGAATATTTAGTTATATATTCACTTTAAAATTAATAATTAAATTAAAATTAAAAATTATATTTTATTTTAAATTTCCATACAGCAAACGTGATTTATTTGCCGCTTATATAGATAATGGTACGGAACCCTTCATGCGCGATTCCGACACGCATTAGGTCGGTTTTTACTAAAAAAAATTGCCACGCAAATCAGCGATTACCATCACGGCGACGAAAAACGCTTCAAAACTGAATTATTCCCCTCATTTCCATGGACTCAACGCACTATTCATGGCACGTGCTCATTCACACCCGTTTCTAAAGGCATATACATGGCGCAATGTATAACCTAAACCACTCCACCGGAATGGGCGGGACGTGGCCTTGGTTCGCTCCAATCGTGAGATGAAATCTCGATTACACGACATTTTGATACGGACTTAGGATATTACAGGTTCATTCGTGTCTAAACGATGTTGAAGGTGAGCTTTCGGCGGGACTGGAGCATTTCTTAAAAAAGTTAACATAAACTTATTAGAGCTGTGTACGTACGGTTCCTTCTTTGCCCGCGGTCCTACTGTGTAGTTCTACTGGTTGTACCAATAGCAATATTTTTTGTCCGTGGTCCTATCAGTAGGACTGTAACAATAAAATTATTATATTGTATGGGCATTGGTCCTACTGATCGGGTAATACAGTCACTGGCATCGACGATAAATAAGTCTCCCTCGTGGTCCCAATGATGGGACAAAACAATGGGACTGCGAGAGAAAACAGGGCTAGGAATTTTTATCCTACATGAAGGGAAATCTTTTTAATAATATAAAAAAAATAAAAAAATAAAATATTAGGGGTCAATCTTACACAAATCGACCTAGTCCCAAACTAAGCAAAGCTTGTACTATGGGTACTAGACAAAAACATACTTATATAGATAAATAAATACTTAAATACATACAAAACATCCATAACTCAGGAACAAATATTCGTGCTCATCACACAAATAAATGCCCTTACCGGGATTTGAACCCAGGACCTCTTGCTTCGTAGGCAGGGTCACTACCAACTAGGCTAAAGTGGTCGTTAATATAGGTACAGTAGAACCAGGATAAGTGCTCTTAGTACCCTAGTCGAACTACGGGCTATTTTATTTGTCCAGAGTTGTCCTACCTATAGAACCAGTGGTTTTCTGTTCGTGGTTCAGAACCACGGACAAAAAAAATGCACGTGGTACTACCAGTTGAACTACGCAGTAGGACCACGGGCAAAGAAGGGTACCTACGGTTCAATATCACACAGCACTTTTTAGACTAGAATTGCGCCCTACTTTAGTTATTCGTCGCAGCGCCGGCCACAGCACTTTTTACCTAAGACTGCACTAATATAAACTGATCTTAACGCTTACTCTGACGCTCTTAAAATAAACGTAAAGGATACACGGTCTCGCTATACTGACTTTTGTATCAAAAACAAATGTTAAACCTTCAGTTAAATCTAATCCTCGCTTGCTGAATTCCTCAAAATAATCCGCTTTGGAAAAACAAGATTGCTCCTCGAGATCAGTAGTTTTTCGTCTACCAAGGAAAATCAACGAAAATTCTCCACTTTAACGCATTACGGCGACGTGGTACAGCGGGCAAATAAGGTCATACTTTTTCATTATTTTAGTATAATGATACAGGATCACAATCGCGTTTTTTCCCAACTTTAATCGACACAGAAACATAGGTAGATTTAGGTTATGTTACGTTTGCGGAGTTAAAATTAGTCCGTTTGGTTACGAACTTTTTCAAGCCTTTACTATAAAAAAAAACGTAACAAATCGGATAAGTTCTACAACGCTTAACAAGAAGTGAAGAATTGTGTGGTTTGTTACGTTTTTTTATTGTAAGGACTTGAAAAAGCGCGTAACCAAACGGACTAATTTTAACTCCCTGTTAACAATTTCTTAATTGGGTACAACGAAAAATAGAAATGCCCAAAAAACTATAGTGACAAAAAAAGCATTTGGGAAAAATATGAATGGGAAATTTTGCGATTTTTGTAAATTGATCTAACTAGGCCTACGTCCAGCAGTGGACGATCTACGGCTGACATGATGATGAATTGATAGCAAATATTTTGACACACCAACAAAGCATGAAAACCTTGGTGCTGAAGTCTGATTCGCACTTGGCTGCTTTAAACTGCATGTTAGGCTGTGTGCCAACATTTTCTGCAGACCGTACCCCAGAGACCTGACAAGAACTACGAGTATTAGGAAATGCATTAGCGACCCTCTGAGGGGAATCAGACGGACCAACTTAAGTGTGTTATTGGTTATTAGTTGTGTACGGGTTTAGTAGAAGTTTTTCTTGTGCGATTTTATCCTATTACGTTTTTGGAAGTCACGTAGAAGTTATTTGTTTTTTTCATAAAGGTAAGCCGTTAACATTAAGTACAAGAAATTGTCTTGGATGCGGGAAGAAAAACAAGACTCATGCTTATGATAGCGACTGTATTTTAATAGTAATTAATATGAATTACTCTTTCCCAAGTTTCTTGCTGAGCGTTTTTTTTGCAATGATGGTCCTTTCAAAAGCGGTGGAAGCATAAAAAATAGGCTTATAAAATTAATATAAAAACGACGAGTGAAACCAATACCTTATGAAATTAAATGGACATAAATGGAATAAAAAAAATATTGATTTCAATATCCATTCATATTAGATTCAATATCCAGAGTGAGATGCAAAAAGGTTAGAGACCTCCTAGTAAGACGTAAGTATAAGAATATACCAGTGACAGGAGATCCCGCTCTTCTCGAATAAAATGTTATTTACATGAGAGGAACAATAACTTTACTAATATCTAACTTATCTTTATTAGGTTGCGGAGCGGCACCAGCATCCTTCTGGAAGTGATTGTTGGTGGGACAGCCCCATACTGAGTTCGTGGGTGAAGCTGCACACGACGTCGTGTTGCTTCACCGGGAGGATGCTGTTGTACTCGTTGCATATTACTAACATAGATTTAAGTACAAATTGTTACTAACAAAATGGACCAAGGTTTTACTCTGACTTTATTTTATTTCATTCATTCATTAAAACCATAGATCAGCAAAATAACCTAATTCCATGCAATATCTGAACGCATGAGGCAACCTTCCCCTTAAGCCGTAAGCCAAAACTTCCGCGTCACGTAAGCCCCATTTAGCGAGTCACTGATGTGTATCGCTTAATACAGCTCTTTAAATAACGTCCGTAGGTATTAGATATAAATAACCATGACGGAATTGGTTTAGTAACACCCCTTAAGTTAGCTACGGTCACAACCAATTGACATTGTGGGTCAGTGACCTTTTTGTATCACGGAAAATTTAAAAGGTCATAAGACATTTTCATCATCATCATCCCAGCCTATATACGTCCCACTGCAGGGCACAGGCCTCCTCTCAGAATGAGAGGGGTTGGACCGTAGACATAAGACATTTTAATTTAAATAAAAAGCGAGGTAATGCTGCCAGTGAGTGTCTTTGGGTCCATGCCGCGGGGGAACCTTTTGTTAATTTTATCTAACTGTAGTTTTATTTTGTTTTTAATTATAGTGTTAGGTAATTTATATAAAGATAGGTACAATAAGCGATCGATAGTCAATCTTACAATACAATGTGCTATAGCTAAGTAAGTATGTTACTGTTTTGATGATGAGATCGCGCAAGAACTAAAGTCACGGACATAGCTCGAAGAATCGCTAGACTTAAGTGGCAATGGGCAGGGCACATCGCTCGTAGAACTGACGGCCGATGGATGGAAGAAATAGGACGGATGGAAGACGCGGTGTAGGTAAGCCTCCAACAAGATGGAGCGACGACCTGGTGAAGGAAGCGGGAACGCATTGGATGCGGATGGCGCAGGGCCGATCTGTTTGGCGAGGCTTGGCGGAGGCCTATGTTCAGCAGTGGACGTCTTTACATTCTATTATTCTACGGGAGCTGTCATCGCGAAAATAAATGATTGTAGTGTAACAAAACCTAATCTATAAATCTATCTTGTAAAATTCAATGGCCGTTAGAAAGACACTGTACACCGCTTTTCAATAATGAACTCAATTTACCGACAACCGGCCGCTAGCTAAGAATATCTAAGTAACTAAATATAAAATTGGATATAGAACTGTATTAACTAGGTAAAAGGGCTACATATTTAAATAATGCGCGTGGCGGATACGACTTTTGAAAATCGAGACGCGGTACCGAGTTCGCTATTTTTAAAGCTGTTAAGATTTTTTTTTGTTCTTCTTTTTCTTAAACTTGTAGTTGGTTCATTGTTTTACATCATGATCATCATTCCAGCTTAATTAAAGCCTCCTCTTAAAATGAAAGGACTTGGGCCGTAGTAGCCACGTGGGCCCGGTGCGGATTGGGAACTTCACACACACACCATTCAATTTCTTCGTGAGTGTGTGCAAGTTTATTGACGATGTTTTCCTTCACCGTAAAGCTCATGATAAATTACAAATGTAATTTCGCACGTAAATTCCGAAAAACTCACGAGGTTAGAACCCGGACTAAAACACACGACCCTATGCTTGAGAGGTCTTTAGGTCAAACCACTAGGCCACCAATGTTTTAATTGACTTTCTTCTTTTATTTTATTTTTATCTTAATTAACTTAAAAATAAGTTATTATTATTAAAAATAAATTATTATTATTATTACTGTCATCATCATCTTCATGATTTCAGCCGAAAGACGTCCACTGCTGAACATAGGCCTCCCCCAAGGCTCGCCAAACAGATCGGCCCTGCGCCATCCGCATCCAATGCGTTCCCGCTACCTTCTATGTCCTCACTCCATCTTGTTCCGGTCCGCGGACGCCAATCGAGAACCTTTCGGCTCCATCAGCCGTCAGTTCTACGAGCGATGTGCTCTGCCCACTGCCACTTAGGTAAGCCTAGCGATTCTTCGAGCTATAAGGTACCTAATTGTTATTATTATTGTATGTATTTTGTGACAATAATTTTAGTTTATTTTGTATGACATGTCTTCTCCATTGGAACTCCTCTAAGAACATGACACAAAAATACTCCTGACGTCTCTTTGAGAAAAAAAGTAATATATTTTTAAGATGACAGGGAAATTATAGACCCCACCAATACATCAAACTAGCATTAACACACAATACGAGAGACATACAAAACTTTATTATTATGCCGACATTTAATCCTCCCACCTGCCATCTTGTACCTTCTATTCAATCTTTGACTATGGAACAGGGAAAATATTTATCTATTGTCACCAATTTCTTTACATGAAATTGTTGGAAATATAAAAAGAACTATTTTTAGGGTTCCATAGTCATGGTCAAATCATCATCATCCCAGCCTATATACGTCCCACTGCAGAGCACAGGCCTCCCATCAGATAGGCCGTAGTTTCTACGCGAGCCCAGTGCGTATTATGTAATATTGCAACTGGCCTTCACAGCTCTGTAGGTACATGTAACATTATGTAACGCTACATGTACCTACAGAGCAGTGAAGGCCTGTTGCAATATTCGTAACGTTACATGTACGTTACATTGCGTCATCCTTTTTCGTGTATGCAGCCGGCGTTCATCGATTTATTAGACGTAGTCACGTCAAAAACGAAGTATAAGTTTGACAGCTTATAAAACGTATGTCAATTAACTGACTTACGTTTTATCAGCAGTTAAATACTCTATTGGCCCTTCTTTAAAGTCAATGGACTAACTTAAAAATTCTTCTGTGCGAGATTGGGCTATAAACGGGACAATTTGTACCTGGCTGTTTTATTTTTGGTAATAAAACAGGTCTAATTTCCACGAAATTAACGCCAATTTCGGTTTTATGAGTCGCCATAACCGCTTCCGAGTAGTCTTTTTAATTTTAGCTACGTCGCTGTGTGTACCTGTAATTATGTGTATCATTCGTTGATAATTTATTCAGCGTGATTCAGGAGGCGTGATTGGAACCTACTGTTCATAAATAAAACAGTAAATTATAGTCGACCCTGTAGTAGTGTGTAAATAATGAAAGGTTAGTGTAACATTTTTTTTCTTATCAATTTTCAGCTAATTTAAATTTTAAGTATTTACAAATTATGGTTACCCTGCCATAACAAATTAATCAACATTAAATCTTTTTGTGAGACTGATCAGATCTCATAAATTGTGAATTTTTTAAACGTAGGTAATAAATAAATCATCATCATCATCATCATTTCAGCCGTAGGACGTCCACTGCTGGACATAGGCCTCCCTCATTGATGCCCAATCATTACGATTGGAAGCGATTTGCATCCACCCTGAACCTGCGGCCTTCACCAAATCGTCCGTCCATCTCGTTGGTGGACGTCCCACGCTGCGCTTGCCAGTCCGCGGTCTCCACTCCAGAACATTTGGCCTCCAACGGCCATCTGTTCTACGTGCTATATGGCCTGCCCATTGCCATTTCAACGAGCTAATCCGTTTGGCTATGTCGGTGACCCCGGTTCTTCTACGAATCTCCTCGTTTCTGATCCGATCCCGTAGAGAAACTCCAAGCATAGCCCTCTCCATAGCTCGCTGAGCGACTCTGAGCCTATTCATTAGGCCCATAGTGAAGCACCACGTCTCGGATCCATATCCATCACTGGCAACACACACTGATTAAAGACTTTTGTTTTGAGGCACTGAGGTATTTTGGACGCAAAGATGTTGCGGAGCTTCCCGAACGCTGCCCATCCGAGTTGGATTCGCCGATTGACCTCCTTCTCGAAGTAATAAATAAATAATAAATAAATATTAGGGGACAATCTTACACAAATCGACCTAGTCCCAAACTAAGCAAAGCTTGTACTATGGGTACTAGACGACGATAAACATACTTTATATAGATAAATACATACTTAAATACAAAGAAAACATCCATAACTCAGGAACAAATATTCGTGCTCATCACACAAATAAATGCCCTTACCGGGATTCGAACCCAGGACCTCTTGCTTCGTAGGCAGGGTTACTATCAACTAGGCTAAAGCGGTCGTTAAATAAAAAATATAAAGATAAAACGCCACGAACTTCACTACGTATTTGTTGAGATTTCTTTGTTAATTTCTTCTGATCCTTGTCTAACTTTGGTATTTACAATATTTTATATAACTCACAATGTTCGTATGTGTCTATGGTATTATTTATTATTTCCGCTACAACACACGCACACGAAATTTTATTATTAAATAATTTATTGAATCAGGCCATACTTTACAAAGGTCCATATCAATGAACTAAAACAATTACTTTGCTCACCCGCGACCTTATATAAGATAACTGCTTTCATTTTTATTAATAAACATTTCATACTAATAACATAAATACCAACGACTGTATAGATCAATTTACCAATATTATTTTTCCCCAATATTTTTGTTCCCATTCGCGTTTCTCCCCAAATGCTTTTTTCCCACTATGATTTTTTACTGAAGCTTATTTTCACAATCGTGTTTTTTCTCAACTTTAGTCGGCACAGAAACATAGGTATGTTTAGGTTATGTTAAGTTTGCATCGGCCTGCAGGGCCAAAAGCACACAGAGATAGGAGCTTCGTCGACACTCATTCCGTGTCGATTCAAATTGGAAAAAAAACCGGCCAAGAGCGTGTCGGAAACGCCCAAGATAGGGTTCCGTAGCCATTACGAAAAAATCAAGTAATATTTTTCTACGGATTTCGTATGTGTACGGAATCTTCCAAGTTAGGTATCGCCAATACTTTGAAAAAAGCTCATATCTCAAAATCGTTAATCTGGCAAAGTGCACTTTATTACGCGCGCATCAAGGTTCAGTTTTGTTTACATGCAGATTTGAGGTACGAGTTTTTCTAAGTAGTGACGGTATGTTTAATACCTTAGGCTACTATTTACTCTTAAACTACAAATAATTCCCAAGCAATCTTAGCCGCTATAATTTTCCTTGTAAATTTAAGAAATATTCATCATCATCATTTCAGCCGAAAGACGTCCACTGCTGAACATAGGCCTCCCCCAAGGCTCGCCAAACAGATCGGCCCTGCGCCATCCGCATCCAATGCGTTCCCGCTACCTTCACCAGGTCGTCGCTCCATCTTGTTGGAGGCCTACCTACACTGCGTCTTCCGGTCCGCGGACGCCACTCGAGAACCTTTCGGCCCCATCGGCCGTCAGTTCTACGGGCGATGTGCCCTGCCCACTGCCACTTAAGTCTAGCGATTCTTCGAGCTATGTCCGTGACTTTAGTTCTCGCGCGGATTTCATCATTTCTAATGCGATCCCGTAGAGAAACTCCAAGCATAGCCCTCTCCATCGCCCTCTGAGTGACCTTGAGCTTCCTTATAAGACCCATCGTTAGCGGCCACGTCTCAGTGCCATAAGTCATCACTGGCAACACACACTGGTCAAAGACTTTTGACTTGAGACACTGCGGTATATCGGATGACAAGATATTGCGGAGCTTCCCGAACGCTGCCCAGCCGAGTCTAATTCGTCGATTGACCTCTTTCTCAAAGTTGCACCTACCCAATTGGATTGTATGTCCCAGATAGATATAGTCGTCAACAACTTCGAGCAAAGTATCTCCGATTACGACGGGAGTTGGTACAACATGGGCGTTCGACATGACCTTCGTCTTGTCCATGTAGACTACCGGTACATCGAAGTGCTGAAGTGTCTGTATAATAACGCCACAATGTCCGTCCAACTTCAGGATCAGATGTCGAAGCCCATTCTATTGCAGCGGGGAGTCAGACAAGGAGATGTTATCTCTCCGAAACTGTTCACCGCTGCACTAGAGGATGCGTTCAAGACTCTGGACTGGGAAGGGCGTGGCATCAATGTAAATGGCGAATACTTCACTCACCTTCGATTTGCCGACGACGTGGTGCTTATGGCTGAGACCTTGGAGGACCTCAGTGCGATGCTCGCTGACCTCGGAAGAGTCTCCGAGAGAGTTGGTCTTAAATTGAAGAAATATTATATTGAATTAATTATATTGAATTTTTTTAAATTTTTCCACCCAACAGTTTAGATTTTAGAGGGGGGGGGACGGTCGATTTTAATGAAAATTTTCACTTTAAAGTTGAATATTTCGCAAACATATCACTGAATACAAAACTCATGTAAGCAACCCCCCAATGGTTTTAAAAGACCTATCCAACGATACCCCACAGTATAGGGTTAGTCGAGAAAAAAAAATCACTCCCACTTTACGTCTATGGGAGGTACCCTAAAAAAAATTTTTTTACTTTATTTTATTTAACCACTTTCTCGGCATGACTGATATATATATTCATGTCAAATTACAGCTTTCTAGTACTAACAGTCTCTGAGCTTAGCCGTGGACAGACAGACAGACGGACAGACATGGCGAAACTATAAGGGTTCCTAGTTGACTACGGAACCCTAAAAACGCTATTGTGAAAATAAGCTTCAGTAAAAAATCATAGTGGGACAAAAAACATTTGGGGGTAAAATAATATTTGTATATTGATCTATACAGTCGATATGGCAAAATTATACATACTAATGTTCCTCATTGACCCTAAAGAAGATAGGGAATGATATAGTACCAAATTTATATTATTTCAACGTGTATTTTGGAAGTGAAAACTCTATTTTAAACGTAATAAACTTTAACGTGAATATCCTAAACTATCCCGCGAATTGTAATTTTGCTAAAAGTATCGAAACAGCTAACTCAGTTTGCTGTTTACAACTAGATTAGGAATGTTAGGAACAAATAATAAACTCATGTATTAGTGTTAAAATTGAAGTTATACATGCTTCACTCCATAGCGTACATGCAACTAAAAAGTTTTGATTAGTTCCAATTGGTAACTAACAAAGTCCTAGCATCCATAATATTATAAATGCGAAAGTGTGTCTGTCTGTTACCTCTTCGCACTTAAAAAATTGAACCAGTTTAGATGAAATTTGGTATAGAGATAGTTTGATTCCCGGAAAAGGACATAGAATAGTTTTCATACCGGAAATCACTCTTTAAGGGTGGTATGGAGAATCAGTAACCGCTTAAACGATTTAGACGAAATTTGGTAAGCTTCCATGTATTCTTGCTTGCATGCTTGCCTGCTTGCAGCTGAATGAATGAAATGAATGAAAAACTTTTATTTCGCACACACAAAAATAAAAAACACGAACAATTATTACTATTAAGACAATACAATTTTAAAATATAAAAAAAACAATAAAAAATAAAAAACTAGCAAACAAAAAAAAAATATATATTAAAAGTGTACGAAAAAGGTCCCACCTCAGCATAAATGCGGACTCCTGGAGTGGAGCCAGCGCTGGTCTTCTGGCGAGACCATTTTTATCGGTCACAGAAACCCTGCCGTGCAACACGGCCTTACGCGGTATGCTGAACGCAGCCGTTGCGATTGCAACGAGCAGCGCTGTCTGGCGGCGAACAGAACAAACGACCGATACATAACCTAAAAAAGACCGTGCGCACGACATGGTTCCTGTAATTGAGAGACTTATACAAACAACTTACGCAAAACAGAAATAAAAAATATAAAATTAGCCTTATTACACAAAAAAAATAAAACAAAACAAAATGTGAACATCGAGTTAGATTAAAAATGTCATGTCTACTTCCATGCCTGCTAGCATGCCTGCGTGCATACCTGCTTGCGTGCTTGCTTGCATGCTTGCATGCATGCTTGCTTGCTTGTTTGCTAGTATGGATGATGCGAGCCCGAATTTGAACCCATGTTTCTCTGCTTAAAAAGCCATTATTATCTCAAACCACTGTTACAAAAGAGACGTGGAATTTCAATCAGTTTCCATACTAAATCCATACTAATATTATAAATCCGAAAGTGTGTCTGTCTGTCTGTTACCTCTTCACGCTTTAACCACTGAACCAATTTAGATAAAATTTGATATAGAGATAGTTCGAGTCCCGGGAAAGGACATAGGATAGTTTTCATCCCGGAAATTTGCATAGTTCCTACGGGATAGCGACAAACGAATTCTTCGCAGACGGAGTTGCGGGCAATAGCAAGTGTATCGATAAATGATTGATCGACAGCTGATCAATGTTATCGATTGGTGTGGTAGGTTTTTGGTGCACTTAATAGAAAAATTCGATCGACTAATTACATTCTTCTAAGGTTCTTGAGTGGCGTCCGCGGACCGGAAGACGCAGTGTAGGTAGGCCTCCAACAAGATGGAGCGACGACCTGGTGAAGGTGACGGGAACGAATTGGATGCGGATGGCGCAGGGCCGATCTGTTTGGCGAGCCTTGGGGGAGGCCTATGTTCAGCAGTGGACGTCTTTCGGCTGAAATGATGATGATGATGAATTTCATTCTACCCTCTATCGATAGATTGGTGTGGTAACACTCTGAAACTATATATATAAACATTAGTAAGACAACGTCTTAAATCAAATAAGCAAAACAACTAGAATCCAAGTCAATCGTTACTGCACCGCAAATGTGCCTAAACAAATACCCTGGATGTTATCACAAAGGCAAATGGTTCCTAAACTTTTGATTGTACAATTACCGAATTCTCCTAAGCTCTCGAGGCTTGTGTGTCGTGTAATATTTGAGATAAAGCTGTGGCTTGTGTAGGAGATCAGCGAGTAAGTGGAGTTACAGAAACGGCCCAGCGGCGGAAGAATTCGGTTTTCGGAAGCTTTACATTTGTAAAGGAACGCGACGTTGTATATGGGTCATCTCATCATATATGTATCATGGGGTTTCGTGTAACAAGTCATAAATGTATCATTCTCCACTTTGATCAATTATAACTGTAGATCCACAGTCGCGCGCCCGAAAATGTTCGAGCCAAATGAGCGCCACTTTGATAAAAGTGGCCTTCTTTTTTCTCAGAACGTTGCGTGAAATTGTCAAGTTTAGCTGTCATGTGGAGTTTTGCCGCTACCGAAATTCGACTGTAATGAAGTAAAGACTAGGTTCAAATTTCAGTGTAGGTGATGATTTTATTTGTTACGCAAACAAATAAAAAAGTTCGGACATTCTTTGAAGGGGATTTTGTTCGGCAATGTGTATCTTCAGTTATAATTGATCAAAGATTCTCCATAATAAACGTTAGTCATAAAGTGATTTATTTCTCAAACAGTATTTTCTTCGGAACTGTTATATAAAACAATCCTAATCAAACCTATTAGCATTCCATAAGACGGAATTTCAAAAAATCTTGAAAAAAATACTTTCTCAGAAACAAAAAACTTTATGACGAACGTTGATTATGAAGAACACATTATGACTTATTAAATTATGAGAAACCAAGGTGCACTGAAATAATGACATACAACCTGATGAAAGAGATGGATATTGACATTTTTAACTGTAGCATTCCATCTGTGAGACGAGGTTTGGTGGCGGGGTGTTTCGATTGAGCGCACTGTTGGTTGCTGCACTGGATAATTAGGTATTTTGTTTTGTTGATTAGTGTGTTATTTGACATACTAGTGCGTGTCACTTTTTTAAACTTAGTTTAAACTTTTGTAATTTATTTTAACATTATTTGTGAGTTCCTGTAATTGGCTTTGTGTTGCTATGTCGATTACTTTAATTGTATTTTAAGCCGTTGTTTCTATTATTACTATATATTTAAATAAACAAATGGAAAACTAAAGAATTGTATTAGATGTAAAACTCCTTTACTCCTCTGGCGCAACGACCCAAAGTGTATCTTGGCCTTCAATACGAGTGCACGCCAAAGATCCCGGTCCTGTGACGTCTCTCGCCAATCACCAGCCTCAAGCTCGCGCATTATTATTCGTATTTAAGGTAATCGCTCTCTCTTGCTGCAAGGGCGCCTTATGTATCGCAGACCCTATTCGTACGTTCAACATTGCACTCTAAGCTACTGCATAATCCACATGTGACGGTGTCACATATTACGTCTGTACCGCACCGTTTCCCGCTGCCTTTGACAGGACGGATTATGAACTCGCCTTGCTGTCGAAATTGAAATATGTATGAGAGGTTACCTTCCTGCACGATGCTTGTAGAAGCTTTCCATCAGCTTGCAGCGCCAACAAGGGTGTTGGACAGGTTTCTTTTTACAAGATTATTTATATTTTATTAAATAAATAAGATTTTATTAAACTTCTCGTGTTTTTTTTACTTCCGTTAAATTCGACACGTTATTAACAGAAACTTCCTGGTATATTATTTTTTATTGATTTACATCAAGTTTGGGCTCATTTGATTCTTCTTGGCAAGTAATTTAGTAACCAGGGGCAAAAAGTGCAGTCGGCAAAAAAGCTTGTATTAAAATAGAATTTTTAACATAAACTTATTTAATACAAGCTCATACAAATATAATAACGTGAACATGACGATGAATATTTGTAGGTAACTTCGTACAATGAGAAAGGTGTGTGAAATTATTACAATCACGTACGTTACCAACTACTTTTCGGGGTTTCTTAACTTCGTTAACTAACCCAACAGCGGGTAGACTAAAAGCAGTAGAACTACAGAACTAATAATAAGAGTAAAGCCGCAACCATATTGGGTGGATTTTTGGAAAATTTTCCGATCCGCATTGGCGATCCCTAGTCTCAAATAGCGTGTCTCAAATAATAGTGTTAATAAATTTAATTGTATTAAATACTTTAGATGAATGTAATTTCATAATAATGTAGATCTATTTGAAAAAAATATACCTTGTTGAGTTTCTTGCCGGATTGTTTTCAACAGGGTTTTTCCGAACCGGTAGTTGATTCTTCGACATTAATAGGAGCATCAATTGATGCTTAAATTGAATAAAGAATTTTGACTTAGACTTTGACTTTGATGCTGGGAAGCCACAACATTTCAATCTACTCGAACATCATTTTGAGAAAATGGCCAATAGAGAATTATATTTATTAGGGACTTGTTTTTGCTCGCGACTTCAGTGTCTAAAATGTATGGAGAACTGGCTGTTCCCTATCTCGCGGAAATTTCCAAAAATCTAATTTAAATCTGGCAACTCTTCGAGATTTTGTTAGTAACTTTGGTGACTCTTTGAGTGACTTTAAGGTTTCTTATTTTATTATTTACTAGCCTTCCGTCCGCAGCTTCGCCCGGTATTTTCCCGCGGTATAAAGTAGCCTATGTTACTCTGTGGTAAAGTAGCTTTCTAAAGGCAAAATAATTTTTGAAATCGGTCCGGTAGTTTTGGAGCCTATTCAATGCAAACAGACAAACAAACAAGCATATGTACAAACAAACAATCATATTTTTCCTCTTTATAATATTAGTACGTATAGATTTATTCTTAAAAGGTGCATAGTTTTAGTTATGAAGCGTATTGTAAGCAACCACGTCTCAGTTCCCTAATCATAACTGGCAATACTGGTCAAAGGCTATCGTTTTAGGGTCTCCCCTCATCTATCGACATGAAGGCTGCAGCCGATCAAAACCCGAGAAAAATCTTTATGTCAACGCAATAAGAGCGAAACAGAGATCGATCGGCTCGACTCAATTCAGTTCGCGTAGCCGAGTCGATCACGCCTTTTTCGTTCTTATTGCGTTGGCATAAAGGTTTTTCCAATCGGCTGAATCTGATGTAGGGAGACCCTTAAGGTACTACATGTATTACTGTCATGAAACAGTTGACTGTACCAACCCGCCCAGTAAAAGGGCATAACACTGTTTCACTACTTTCCTTTGTTAGAACTTTTCTTCTGCTAACGTGTCTTTACTAAGCGTATTTACTTTTGACAATGTAAGTTTCCTAACAGACTGGGCAAAAGAATATCCTAACCCGCCTTCGATGTCATAATCATATCAAAATTAACAGTTTGTTATGTGAGCTACAACAGACCTCGCGTATTTTTCGAAACGGCTATGAAAAAACGGGATTTATATATTCAATCTCCGTAACCCGTCACTATTCCTTTCATCGTCATAGAGGTGCAGTCAAAAGGGATTTTCGGAACTTCCCGCGGGATAGAGATCTGAGGCCGTATTGTCTAACGCTACTGACGCTTGCCATCGCTTTCACCATCTCTTTCTGTCATCATGTTATACCGTTTGACAGAAAGAAATAGAGATTGCAAAGGCAAGCGTCAGAAACATTATGCAATAAGCCTGCTGGAGTTGACCGTAAATTTTAGTATTAAAGGGGGTTTCATTTTTGTTTTTGAATGTTTTTAATGGGGGGGGGGGGTTGAGGGAGGGGTATGGGGCAGGGGGTGCGGGGGTTTCTAAGGGGAGATGAAAATTTCATTGATTTTGCCGCAAGATGCATCGTTTTCAACATATTTGACAAGACACCGGTTCTCGTCCGATCACCGAGGTTAAGCAAGTTCGGGCGCGGGCAGTACTTGGATGGGTGACCGCCTGGTTTCATTTTTGTTTTTTGAATGTTTGTTATGACATTGTCACGTTAAACTATCGTCCGTAAACCGACTTTTTTATGAAACTTTTTTGTCTATACTTGGTAAGTTTGAGAATAGGTCGTAAGCAGTTTTTATACCCCTAATATGGCAAAACAATGTTTGCCGGGTCAGCTAGTTTTATTAAATCTTTATTTATAACACATGCACGTTTGTATGCGTGCTTGCTTGCGTGTGTATATGTCTGCATGTGCTTTGTATGTGCCTACGTGTGATTAAAACAGACATAAAATGGGTATCCCGATTAAGACATCAACTTCCCCTTTCCGGGCCTCTAAACACGCGCTAAGGCCCCGAAATCACAATACATTCGACAAAGAATTTCCCTACAGTCTATTAAAATTACTTACGCATTTTTTCGTGCGTGAGAGCAAACCGACGGGACCAATATCCGGCAGTATATTAAAAAAAGAAACGACCAAGTCCGATCCGGTATTGAAATGTTAAGGGATCTATCAGTTTTTAACCTCAATGATAACAGAAAGCGTTACTTTGTACAGATCGATGACCAAAACGATGGGCAGATGTGTATGGAGTATGGAACCCAGCCTGATCGCCAATATGATTAAAATGTATGTAGACTTATCGATCTTATCATTTTCTATAATTATTATTAAGACGACTGGACTCTGTAGGCTGAGAGAATTTACATAGATATACCTTAGATTATTTATACACTAGATAGAGCTTAGGCGGCATGAAAACGTCCCGAAAAATATAGCCAACAATTGGCTTATTACGTCATTTGCCTCCCTTCAGTTTGAATGACGTAACGCGATCGTAATATGAAGCTGTCAAATGGATTTTTGGACGCTTTGTATCGCAATGTTTGCTACTGACACTCTATCTAGTGTATAAATAATCTAAGATATATACTTAGGACAAATTCAAAAAACAAATACACACAATACACAATAATAACAAACAACACACACACAATAATATACAAATATGATACAGATTAGTAGAAAGATATTTTCATGCTAATTGCAGTCGGTTAAAAACAAATATACTTAATGACTTGCTGATAACGCTTCTCCGGGGTTTTTAAAGTTTCTTTCCATTTTAGAAAATTAAGCTTAAATAACTAGCTTTTACTTGGTATGCATGCGGTACTTATTGGGCATGCAAGCCAATTTGCCCATCGTTCTTTATCATATTGCTAATTTTATTAACAGTGGCGTGGAACGAGCATTTTCCTTAAACAAGCCGGAAAGCGACGAAAGCGTGAGTTCAGTAAGTTTTCTGATGAAGCATAATTAGACGTCACGTAAAAGTCGTCTGTCCATATTCATAGGGTTACTCGAAAACCGTTGATAGACGAAATTCATGCTTAATATATGTATTTCTATAACCTCTACAACTGAACTGTAGTACAGAAATCTGTTGCATAAACCTCGCTGTTGTAGTGCCATTTACAGTAAAAACGCGTACAAAATGTGTATAGTCGTGATCAATCACCTCCCTGAGGTATTTAAAACCTTGCAGGGTGGTGAACTTAAAAGAAATATTACTAAATGGCTCTTGGAACACTGTTTCTATAATTTGAAGGAATATTTAGATTTTAATAGTAATATATAGAGTGTTATAATGTGTAAATGATTATATATAATATTGTAAATTGGGCTCGACGTTTGAATCATGGCTGTAATTATAAGTCTGAATGTGATTGTTGACATGCTGACAAACTATTGTTACTATCATAGTTAATAGTTATATAATGTACCTTAGTTATTGTATTGTTGTACATACCTCATCTGAAAACAAAGATTTGCATGTCGTTTTATTATCGACTGGATACTGTACTATCATACATATACTATAACAACTTGTATACCTATACCTAAGTATTCTGGCAAATAAATAATTCTTATTCTTATTCTTATTCTGAACTGAACTGAGACAATTACTTTGGTCACCCGCGATCTTCCGATAGATACATGGAAAAAAATATATACGGTAAGCAATAGGTATTTATTATTGATAAAAATTGTAAACTTAATCTTGGTGACCTAAAACTAAATATTTGTACGCTTGCTGGGTCATTCTTTGAACATGGAACTACGATGAAACTCACTCATAATTATACTGAAATATACGTATAACACTCATCATTAATTGAGTTTAGCCCGACACTTTTCTTGCTAATCCGTAGCTTTTCTTCCCAGAACACACGCCACGGGCGGCTGCTGCTAAACGCGAAATGACAATTCTAAATTTTTATTAATTGGCCTAATGGATGTCCCACTGCTGCTGGGCAAAGGCCTCCCCTTTTTTTCCATCTTCTTTTTTCTATTTTTCTATTTTTTTTTTGTCCCTCGCAAAATCCCGCCAAAATGGGTCAAAACGGTCCAAGTCATCCCGCCATCTCCATTTTGGTCTGCCCGTGCTCCGGTACCCGTCGCTTGGAACCCAATCGGTTACGATTTTTGCCCAGCTATCCGGATGCATTTGGCAGACATGTCCCACTTGAGTTTGGCGGTCTTTGTCCTCACATCAACAATCTGAGTTCTGGAGCGTAGGTCAGTGTTTCTGATTCTATCAGTTCTCCGAACACCTAGAATGCTGCGCTCCATGGCTCGCTGACAAATTTTGAACATGGACTTCTGGGCCTCGGTTAAAGACCGAGTCTGGGCTCCGTAGGTTAGAATAGACAGTACACACATATCGACGAGCCATTAGTTTTAATTTTGAATATGTATGTTAGTCTGTAAGGTATTTATCTATGGGCCTATGCAGCCTGAATTAAATGTTTATTATTATTATTAAACAAATTAAAGGGGTGCGTTATTCGGGTATTTCATTATGATTAAGGGTCCTATCCAACGAATATCAAATGAATCCACATTGCGTTAATTTACTTAGAAACAGGGCTCTGTCGGTTTACAGGCGTATATTTTGACATACCTACAAAGCACAGAATTCTCGGTGTGCGAGTCCATCATGGACGATATCCGAAAAATTTTAATTCAAATGCCAGATCGAAACCGCTATGGCGTAGGTACGTACCATAGGGACACTTTAGCAGACGTTGCAAATATAGCTTCAGCTCGCGACGTTACGCTTTAGACGGCCACTAATAACATTAAGTAAGTAAAGTGAACAATACACACAATTAGACACGGTCCGGTCGTACGTGCAGCGAGAAAATGACGGCCTCACGGTCCCACCGGAAGACCAGCGCTGGCTCTCCAGCCGGCATTATGCTGAGGTGGGTCCGATCGTGTGTGCAGCGAGCAAATGACGGCCTTACGGTCCCACCGGAAGACCAGCGCTGGCTCTCGAGCTGGCATTATGCTGAGGTGGGTCCGATCGTGTGTGCAGCGAGCAAATGCCGGCCTCACGGTCCCACCGGAAGACCAGCGCTGGCTCTCGAGCCGGCATTATGCTGAAGTGCGTCCGATCGTGTGTGCAGCGAGCAAATGACGGCCTCACGGTCCCACCGGAAGACCAGCGCTGGCTCTCGAGCCGGCATTATGCTGAGGTGGGTCCGATCGTGTGTGCAGCGAGCAAATGACGGCCTCACGGTCCCACCGGAAGACCAGCGCTGGCTCTCGAGCCGGCATTATGCTGAGGTGGGTCCGATCGTGTGTGTAGCGAGCAAATGACGGCCTCACGGTCCCACCGGAAGACCAGCGCTGGCTCTCGAGCTGGCATTATGCTGAGGTGGGTCCGTTTCGTGATAGTTGTAGTTGCCTTACATTGTTATCTCGTATGCCTGTTGTAAGTAACTGTCACGAATAAATGTTTTTTCTTTCTTTCTTTCCTTCTTTCAATACATAAGGGACAATATATAGTGTTCGAACATTACTTTATTTTTTTTTCGTAACCCCTGTTACAAAGTGAATTTATCAGACAGTCTGCGACAAACAATTTTATTATTAATAACCCCAAACCACGAGTAAAGATACCACAAAGCATCAAAAACCCAACCGCCACATGAAGTATGTCGGTAAATAACATTATAATATATACAATGGAAGTAATCTAATCAGGGAAACGGACGGAGGGGTAAATTAGGGCCTGTCCATAAATTACTGACATATTGCGGTGGGACTGGCGATTTGTGACACGCGGAATAAAAAATGTCGAGGAAAACTGTGTAGGCTTCCATTGACATGTGATGCGTTTTGTATTTGAAATGTGTTTTGTATGTTCTGTGAATTTTTAAGCCTCCGCATCTCAAAAGGAAATTACTTTAAAAAAATATTTTTAATACAATCCTTTTTGATAACTGTTTTTTGCTGTTGTCTCATCTATATGCGTGTGATGATGATGTTGTAATGACTTTCAACAACTGACTAGCAACTTAAACCTCCCTGCTCCCAACAAAAGGCGAATCGTAAACCTTTTAACATCCTCAACCCTAAAAACGCAAAGAAAACATGAATAATATTTTGTAAATAAGACCCTTCCCCCGAGGGCCACTCCAGACCCTTTGAGCCCGGAGTGATAATATATAAAGTATGTGTACTGCCCGACCTTGGAATGGTATGCCCTGTAGACAAGCACCAATTGTATGTTGATAAACAACACATTTGAGTCCACGGCAAAAACTGCAATCAAAGTCCAAGTATCTTTATTAATAATAATAATAATAATAATGTTTATTGACAAAAACTTACATAGTTAATAGTTCCAACATGAGATTTAAACACTAAAAAAAAAATAAAAAAAAAAATATACGACACCCTAATGTCTAAACTAGGCCGAGCCTGTATCTTAGACACTAGTTTCTTCCTATGTCATTGTTATTTGAAAAATGCGATTTATAATACATAACAAAATATAAATATTGTAGCAAAAACAAAACTTAAAATCAGAAAATCAAATGCAGGTAAGAATCTAACTTATACTAACTAAAATAATAAGAGGGTACGAAAAAAATATGCACATCCCAACTGGCAACAAAAACAAACGAGACATGAGAGATAACCACTGAGACTAAGAACTTAAAATCTTAACAATAATTTTTTATTTATTAAAACATTCAATAAACCTTCAACACGGGGAAATCTTTGCTCCATGTCTAAAAGAGTTTGTCTGTGGTGTGTGTCTGTGTGAGTTTATGTGTATATGTGCGTGTGTATGTGTAAACTTAGACTATAACAAACGCTTAAAAATAACGAAGAATCTACCGGTTCGGAAAAATCCTATTGAGAAGAATCCAGAAAGAAATTCACCAAGGTATGATTTTTTCAAAGCAGATTTACAATGTTATTTAATTATTTTCACCCAAAGTATTTTTTTACACTATTTATTTTATTTTTATATACGCTGCGATAATAGTCTTGCGTTTGACCACAATTATTTTTCGATCTGATGAAAAATGATCAACGCCGCCCGCAAATATCAATAACTCAAAGAGAGTCACTGATCTGAAGTCGGCTTTTAAAAAAAAGGAGAGAGAATAGGGGAGAGGGAGAGGTATTGGGCCCCCGGCGCTCTTACTGACCGTACGAAACGCAGTAGGAGCACTGCTGCTTCATGCCATTGTTTTGTGAGGAGGTGGTACTGCCTCGAACGAGCCGGCCCATTCGTGATGCAGCGGCTAGCTACAAACAAGGCTCTACTGATTACTAACTAAATGTATAGAAGCGTCGCAATACAAAGCAGACAGAAGAGACGGGGCGGAGACGCGGCCTGCGAACATACGTCTTTTCTGTGTGTTTTGCGCCTTAGTGATGAAAAAACTCGTAAGGATGTTGACACCACCAATCTACTGACGTACTTTTTATGAGCTGTCAAAACACAATCATCCCATAAAGTTTGAATGGCAAAAGCAAATTATAACGTCACTTATTCGCCAACTCAATCAACTAACTATTTATTTGTTTTAAAGCAACAAAAAATCTAATTTTGCAGTTTATCGAAAATTAATCTAATTTTCAGGGCTAAAGCAAAGCGTTTTTTTAATGGAGTCGTGTCTTTGAATTATTTTGTAATGGCGTCAACATCCCTATTGTGAAGTTTTTTGACCATATCAGACACTAAGGCTTTCACCTTGCAGTTCTGCCGTGCATGACAAAACACTGTATCTAAAAAACCTATTTTTCAGAAATTGCAAAAAACTTTTGCTTTCTTTAATTGGCTACAGAACAGTGAATATTGATCGGATTGCAACAAAATTTGGACAAATCACGGATAATGTGCTACTAGTAGTGGACAAAGAAAAATAATATTTTTTTTTTTCTTTTTACATGAATTTTGAAGCAAAAACGTGTTATGTCGTAATGTGCTTTATCAATAATATATGAGAGTTGCTATTAACAAAACACTGTAACGTGATACTTAATGATATTATACTCATATGAAAATGCTACTTTAAATTTAATTAGTAATATATAGCTAACATCACAATTCATAAAACTAACATTCTCATCTTAATATATTACTTGGTCTTTAGAAAGGAAGATTACCTTGAAGAAGTCCCGACTTACAATAAACAATGACTTGGACTAATTTCTCGTGTGATTGTTGCGACAAAACACTGTAACTCTTGATACTATACTAAGAAAATGTGAGTTTGTTTTGGCAAAACACGGTATCTGGAGATAATACAGTGTTTAGTCTAATCAAGACCCTGCGTTTTAAGAGTTACAGTGTAAATTGCAATGACGTTTTTCAATGTTTTTGATAGAAAATCAGTTACTCTTAGCATGCATATATAGATTAGGGTCCGATTAGTTCATTTAAAGGTGTTAGCACAAAACACTGTAACTCGAGTTACAGTGTTTTGTCATGACACGGCAGAGTTAACCAAAGATTTACGTTCAAGCACTTAAAAACGTGACCCTAACTGCATTTAGTGTAACACTGCACCCATAAAGATTACTTATCGCATCTTAGCCGGTTAAATCTCAATTAAATAGGCCTTCCGTCGCATGTGGCACGCGAGCTCAAGCCTCAAAGCCTTTTCGAGTTATTGTCTTGAGTATTAATTTTCATACGTCTTTGGGAATTGTTGACCTGCTATTTGATTGTGAATGGGTGTGAATAACGCGGTCGCTCGCTGTTGAGTTGAGTATGTATTACAATACCGAAGTACGAAAGACCGAATGTGTTAAAACATCGAATGGGTCAAAAGACCGACACGATTTTTTTCTGAAACCGTAAACTTCTCAGAATTTATTAAAACGGCATCATACAGAACCCATTAGGTTAGGTTAGGTTTGTTTTATAACAATCTTAAAAAGTTAACGGTTTCAGAAAAAAATCATGTCGGTCTTTTGACTCATTCGATGTTTTAATACATTCGGTCTTTCGTACTTCGGTATTGTAATACATACCCGTTGAGTTCATGAGGAGGCTCGAAGTCAGTCGGTAGGCAATGGCAATTATTGCACCTACAATAATAGGCTTGTGTTTGACCACAATGACGCCGCATCCATCATCATTTTAGCCGAAAGACGTCCGCTGTTGAACATAGGCCTCCTCCAAGGCTCGCCATACAGATCGCTCCCGCACCATCCGCATCCAACGCGAACCCTCAACCTTAACCAGGTCGTTACTCCATCAGTGGCGATCCTTACATAGAAGCCCAAAAGCCGGGCTTGCCTTATAAATCTCAAATCAAGATTAAAAATAAAAGCCAAACCTCGTCCAAACGAAAAAAGTTCTAATAAAATCACTTTCATAATAACGCGCTTTATTTTACGTAAAATACCAAGAATTGCATAACAAATCCGCTGCGCGGCCCAGCGGCGCTGTACGGCAGCCGACGCGGCGATAGGCGATAGTAGCGACGTTATAAATAGCATGACATCTCGCTCGCTCTTGTGGGCTTTTACGGGGCTTCGAAACGCTCTCTTCATACTTAGGAAAACGTTAGTTTTGCAAATATCTATGTATAGCTGCATATATAGCGCTTTCTTTGCAATTTTGAATCTGGCTTACGGTGTGAAGTTTGCTGCGTTTGGTTTAGAACGCGAGTGCGCAGGCGAGATGAATAACTTCACGATTGTTTATATCGAATCGTGGGCCATACCATGCAAGGCGTTGTAAAATGCGTGAATTTATGTAATTACAAAATAAATAGGTATTCTTGTTTTAGTGCGTTGCTGCGTGTGAGAATGAGTCTGTAAAATTTAAAATTCTGTCTAGTAATAGAATGAAGTGTGCTTTGGTAAGCTTGCCCAAACTGAGTAAAGCGGCAACAAGATGGATTTACCTACATTAAATTATAAAAAAATACTAAAACATATCTCTCGGCTTGCCATAGCCTGATACCCTAGGCACGCCACTGTACTCCATCTTGTTGGAGGCCTACCTACACTGCGTCTTCCGGTCCGCAGACGCCACTCGAGAACCCTTCGGCTCCATCGGCCGTCCGTTCTACGAATAAATATATACTTAACCCGTCAAACGATTTAGACGCACACGTGTACGTCTAAACTAACCTGTTCATGATTTGCTAATTTTTGTTACTATTCGATCACCTTTTAACATAGGGTACTTAGAAAAAATTACCCAAAAAAGTCGCTGATCGTGCGACGGGTAATACATATTAAATATATCCAAGACTCGAGCACAAATATTCGTATTTTTCACACAAATATTTCTGCCCTGACTGGGAACCGAACCCGGGACCTCAAGCTTTGTAGTCAGTCTCTAACCACTAGGCTATCCGGTCGTCAAAATGCTCAGCAGTGGACGCCTTTTGGCTAAAACGATGATGATGAACCTCTCAGTGTCTCGGTTCTCCCCCATAAAGTTAGTTAAGTTTTCATTTTCTACTTATTACGCGGCCAAAGTAAGTTAAAATTGCTAACGCGTTAACTCCTTCCACAGAGGTTTAATCCAATAGACTGATTTTGTTAACTACTAGCCTTTACCCGCGGTGGCGTTTGCGTTAATCATTACATGGATATGACATTTGAACCCTCAGTGCGCGTGTCCGACTCGTACTCGTTTTTATATGGAACAAAATCATTTTACTTTAAATTTAATTACGTTTTCTTTTTATAAAAACATGCGAGGTTCTTTACTTTGATTAATTATCTGCCAAATTACATGACCAACCATCAATATTAATCATTTTATCTGCTAGTCTACATATAACCTCTTTCTTGACTTTGGGACCACCGACTTCCAAAATATGAATGTATTTTCTATTTGTAAATTTCATTTGGAATGATTTTCTTACTGTTTATCTACTATCTATACTAATATTGTAAAGCTGAAGAGTTTGTTTGTTTGTATGTTTGTTTGAACGCGCTAATCTCAGGAACTACTGCTCCGATTTAAAAAATTCTTTCAGTGTTAGATAGCCCATTTATCGACGTAGGATATAGGCTATATATCATCACGCTACAAATGGGGGTGAGGGTGCGGGGGAGGGGGTGCGGAGCCTTCAAAGGGGGGTGAAAATTTTATCGATTTTGCCGTAGGATGCCCCGTTTTCAAGATATTTGACAAAACACCGGGGGGGTGGGGTTTTTGAGGGACGGGGGGAAGGGGGTCTGGGGGAGTCAAAGGGGGATGAAAATTTCATTGATTTTGCCGTAGGATGCACCGTTTTCAAGATATTTGACAAAAACACCGGGAAGGGCGGGGGGGTTGAGGGGGAGGTGGTGCGGGGGGTTTTGAAGTAAAACTTCTATAGGCACGCTTGACTTGTGACGAACGCGGGTGTGCGGGGGGTGCTGTGTGGGGAGCAGTGCGGAGCGGTGCGGAGGGGGGGGTGGAGGGTGCGGGTTCTTGGGGTGTGGGGGGGTGCGGAGGGTGCGGGGTTGCTGTGCGGGGGGGAGCGGATTGGAGGGTACGGTGTGGTTGCGGGGGGGGGGGGTGGGTAATTTTTTTTTATCGAGGAACTAAGGAGAGCCATAATTGATGAAAAAGCGAATTAGATAAAAAAATAAGCTGCCCAAATTACTAACTCCACGCGGACGGAGTCGCGGGCAAAAGCTAGTGTGTAATAATATCTGTTTCTCTTCCTCTCCAAAATTAGCTCAGTAATGGCTTGACGACAAACTTCAAGCAACACAACTTCGTTTGTACTCCACTCTATTGGTTAATTCCTCTACGACTCGTCCCAACTCGTAACTACTTGGACTTTCTAAGAATGGTCAATTTTAAAGTTATATTACAGGCAAACGAACGAGACAAAGTCATAACTAGGTTTGTGTTCTTTGAAATTAACTAGCTTTTTGCGCGGTCGGTCACTTTTTGGAAGTTGTTATTTAATATTATAATTAAGGGAGAAAATTTAAACCATTAAAAAGTTTCGAACGCTGCATAAAAAAACAAATAATATGACTAAAATTATAGGTATCTAGTTTCAAAGTTGATTCATTTCTTTGTACAAAATGATAAAAACTTAATGAACTGCCTTTACACGTCCCACTGCAGGCATCCTCACAGAATGAGACGCCGACGGTGCTGGCTGAAAATCAGCGCAGGGCTGTGCCAGTGTCCGATTTACAACCGTAATGACAGACTAAGTATTAGCAGACTTGGTATGTTTATCCTTCGTATTGTCTATTTGTAATAATATTGACATGTCTTGTGTTGTTGTTAATAAAGGTGTTTTCTTTTTTTCTTTAAACCGTGATAGTGGGTGACTTTAGTATTTGTCAATTCAGCTTAATACCTGTAAAGTATTCTTAAGAAAAATGGTCAAACAGACTGGCAACAAAGTGATCATCTAATTATTCCGACTTTTCTTTTTTAGTCGCAGAAAACCTTTGATCAATTATAACTGTAGATCCACAGTCGCGCGCCCAAAAATGTCCGAGCCAAATGAGCGCCACTTTGATGAAAGTGGCCTTCTTTTTTCTCAGAACGTTGCGTGAAATTGTCAAGTTTAGCTGTCAAGTGGAGGAGGATAAAAAATTCGGACATTCTTTGAAGGGGATTTTGTTCGGCAATGTATACACATCAGTTATAATTGATCAAAGCAGAAAACTAAAAATTACGAAATGAAAAACTCAACATTACCAAATGAAATGAAATGAAATTGAAATGAAATTTATTTATTTATTTATTGAAATTTATTAATTCTGCTTTAGACATGGTTGTTTAGTAGATATGTTGTAGAGGAGTGTTACAGTGAGTAGGTAGATATTAGGGTATCTAGATACAAATGAGATATCTAGATCCCCTAATATCCACTATTCAAGAAGTAAATTACCTATAAGTATCTATTCAAACACTGATTTTACAGTCATTCAAATGCCCAATATCTACCATTAAAGAAGTCAATTACATCTATTTAAAAACTGATCTTACATGTATTCAAATGCGAAAACTTATATTTTATTCGATTATTCATCTCATTTTTTTATATTGAAAAGTAATTCCATATCTATGCGAAAAGTCATTACCAACTTAACTTTATACTAAATACGTTTAGAGAATTTGATTAGTATGTTCGTGTTATCTATTAATTTTATTACAGTTACCTACTTAAGTATAATTAAGTGGAGAGCCTTGGGTGAGGCCTATGTCCAGCAGTGGACGTCTCTCGACTGACATGATGATGATATTGATGTTAATGAATTATAAAGAATATATTTGTACAACTCGTCTTTCATATTATCTATTTAAGAATCTTAATCAACAATTATTAAAATTGTAAATTGTAATGCATCGCAATAAGAAATCGTATTGCTTGTGTTTCACATCAGCACTTGATGATAAATACACATCAGAGACTAAAGTCTTGTTGTTATGTAGGTATAAAATGCAATGTAAGCATTCCACGTTTGGAAGCGTGCTGCATTCCTTATCATTGTTTAATTATAGCACCATTGTAGGTACCTATAGAGCCAGTATGTTAAAAGGTTTTGTTGAGCTATTGATACAGCGATAGATTAACTACGCATGTTTAACGAGTGCCTGTGCCTATGAGTCCCGGTTCGATTCCGGCCGGCACCCAAATTTGATATGGCTGAATATGATATGACATATTAATTAATTATGAGCTTCTGTGGTTAAGGATATGAATAAATGAACAAAAATTATATGTCAGATATTATTTATTTACAGAAAGAAAAATAGTTAAAAGTTATCAAATTTATGCATAGTAAATATATTAGGTATACAAATAATTACCTTACTGTAATCTATTTATACAATCATAGGTTCTATTGATTAGGTACGGCAAACTTATACAATTTACTATTACAATATTGTATAATTATTGGTCGAGCCCGCCGATATGGAGCTCTCAATCTTATCTAAAACGTCACGTGTTGCCTCGTACACATTGTCTAAAAGCATATTTTTCACGACGTATTGTGCGCATAGCTCTGCATTACAATTACACATTTGGTCCCCATTTTCTATTCGGTCACCATTAAATATCTCGATTTTTATTATTTTTGAGGCACCATCCCGATGCGGTTTTTTGATAAATGAGTAGACTGGGGGCTCTGCTCTTCTTTTAAGTCCCAGGCGGCGTTCAGCTGCAGGTTTTCTTTGTGCTGCAGCGTCCGGTATAAAGTTGAAAAGATGTTCCGATGTATCCTAAAATGGAAAGAAATCATTTTAATTAATAAACACCTTTCTTTAATGAAATCTCTGATAAAATAATGGTTAGGAAATGTCCATTAATTCGTCAGTTGGGGATAAATAACCTAATAAGAATCTATTTATTCCTCTAAAACAGCACCGTGCCTGACTGACTCACTGACAACGCACATCCTAAACCACTGGAGCTAGATAGATACTTGAAATTTGGTAGACATATACCTCGCGTATCATTGAGGTAAATACCCTACTAACTAGAGAACTAGCATTTTATTTCACGAGGCGAAGCCGCGCGCATAAGCTACGCTAGTGGCTTATTGCTTCTATGTGTATTCTAATAGAATTAAAATTATAATTATAAACACTTTAATAAATAGAATTATATATTTACTTGGAGCAATTTATAAACTATTTAATTTAAACACGTATAATTTTAAACAGAAATTATTTAGGTACTTACCGACATTTCGTAAGAAGACTGCTCACTTTTAAAATGATTTTAAGACTGATTTGACCCTTAAATCAGGGGTTTATATATTTGACCAGAATTGTGTTGTTAAAGTTCAAAATAGATTATTTATGGGATATGAAGTCAATAATTCAAATAAGGAAAGTCATATGGAGCGTTGCGCGACAGTAGTAAGTTGATTCCGTCTGTGTTTACATTCACACATAAAATTATAAGGTTTGTCTGTCCGTTCAATAAAATATTAGGGCGTACATATGTATACGAGTGGGTCTTATTCCATAACAAATAAGCCCGATACTAAGTGTTAAATAATATTACTAAGCGGAGACACAGGAAAATGCTAGTATGCTTAGAGCCCGTACACACAGCTTCAAGTTTTGTCGGATCTACTAACTATCGGACTGCAAAACCGGATAGCGTGTTCACATGACTGTCCGGTTTGTAGGATCCTTCGCCCCGGACACAAGTATTAAAATACTGTTACCACTAAATCGGATCCGCAATTTTATCGAACGACCGGACCGATTTGTGACCGCAAATCGGATGACGCATTTTTAGGATCCGTTTTATTGCCGGATCTAACCGTATGCTTGTGTGAACGCGTGCATTGAAATACTGTTACCACTAAATCGGATCCTACAGAACGGTTCCCGTAAAGAATCGAATGTCTCTGTGTGAACGGGCTCTTACTTGAAGCACAAAGTAATAAATATGGCTCTGGCGTATATGTGATGTCTTATGCACTAGGAAATAGATTTGAAAATAACACAAAATAGTGTTATGAATTTTCATTACACAGCGTTTCTTTTCTGGATGTATGCTGACAGTGCTTCTTCGCATTGTACCTTCAACACAAATATGGAAGTTCGTGACGTGGATTGGGCTCTATATAAACTAGCATTCGGGATTCAACACCATTACACAGATCTCCATCCTACGGGACACTAATAAGCTAACTCCAGAATCTGCCCAGGAAAACCCATTCTACTGACATGTAAGTAAATTTATCTTATTCTTTGATTTGAAACCACTGATCGATTCGAATAGATCCTTTACTTCAAGACATTAGTGATAAATGCTGACTCTTTTTTAAATTACTGATCATTTATTCTATATTGAACATCTATTAACAATAATGATCATCTATAAATTCAATTAATGTTTTATTCGATTAATACATTATTTCATTTAGTTCAGACAATTAGTTTGTGTTGAGTGAAATTATTCATTCTATGATGATGATGATGATGATGATGATGATGATTGATCCTTTAACTCCTCGTGGAGCACAGGGCCTCAACCGCCCTCATCCAGGCTTTATTCTATATTAAACATGTATTTAAATTAATAATCATCTATTCATTCAATTAATGTATGTATGTATGTAAGTATTACCCCGCAGTAGAGAACCTATACAAATGTTTGTTACCCGAATCACAGATGTTTATGATCTGTATTATGTCGTAGTCTCACGTTGCACTCATTCATAATAAAGGGTATATAATCCTATTTGCACTAACTACGAGCAGTCTTACGGATAACTATGTGTTTTATTCAGCAATTTAGAACTTTTCCCACTCAAATTAGATCTTCGATTGATTAATAAGTACTTTAACTGTAATCACCATTTAGCTTAAAATATAAGCTAGCGATCATATTCTTATAATGGTCTTAAAAAGTTGCCTGGAAGAGATCGGTCTGAAGCGATAAGGCCACCGATTGTTTTCCTTGAAAAATGTTCCCTATGTAGGTACTTGTTTTCTGTGTTACTTACTATATGGCGTACAATAAAGTGTCATTGTATTGTATTGTAATTGGTCGTCTCGTCATTTACTCGAGGTGATTGAATTTAGTGATTAAGTATGACATCTCAGATAGCCGATAAGTCATTAAAACGTTTTGGTTAGTTCAAAAGCATCCTACCTATTTTAATTATTGTAATGCATTATTCATGCATTTTTTATTATTAATTAAAATGTAGCTTGTAAAGTTTCTTTTGTATGTGTGCTAATTTAATAAATATTTCATTTTCAGGTCGAATGCTGAGCTTTTCGCTTCTGACAGCGAGTTTGAAGCAGTGCAGCCCAAGCCCAAGAAATCATCCAGCAAGCGTATGAGGGCCGTGAGTACTGAGCGTTGCGCGCCTACGGCTTCGACTTCAGGCGGGAAGACCAGCGAGGCACGTGCCCCCAAGAAAAATAAGACCACCGTTATCAAACCCATCTCTGATGTTATGAAGCCATCGATGTCAGACTTGTTTGGAAGTGATAGTGACGAAGACGACGGCACGGTTCCATCCGAACCAAAGAAGGGTACACCTATTTACTCTTATATGACAAGAAGGCTAGCAAACGGTACTTCTCGTCAATCAAACGAAACCAAAACAGGATCTCATTACATAGAGCTTAAAGTCTATTCGTGTAATGAGATTCAAAATGTACAACCCATGAATAGGTGGCGGCATAGCATCGTGACTATTAAAAATAGAACTAACACTGGTACTGAGGCTTGGTCCCATCTCACTGAGTTTATTGCTGCCACGCGAAAAGAGTTCAAGCTTTGCCCACCAACTTTTACTAGTAATTATTATTGAGCCATTCCAAAATGTATTACTTATTCTTATTACCTACATTTAATTCAGTTTAGTAAACGTTTAGTAAGTATTTGAGTTTCTTGGTATAATTATTAAAAAATTTTTTAATAACTGAATACATATTTAATGTTAAACTGTAACCGCATACCAAAGTATATGAATAAATAAATAAGTACTTATAACTTTATTTGCCTTCATTTTACTTTACAGCTATATCCTGTGAGCCCCAGGTGATTCGGTGTGAAACATGTAATGTTGAAGTTCCAGAAAAAAAGTATCAATATCATATGAGAACAAATATACATAAAAAGAATTGTTTGTTAAAGACTGAATTTAGAAATATTGACATTATTGCAACTGCATTTAAGAACAGAATTGTGGCTTATCGCATAAACCCCGAACAGGAAGTCGAGAACCTCACACCCGAGGCGTTCCTGTGCCACTGCAAAAGTGATGTTTTTAAAGTTATAAATTTATCATTACAAAAACACACCTGCTTAAAATTGAATTTGGAACTGTTTGCTTATTTTGTGTTACCGCAGTCAGAAACACAACAGTTAAAATCGTTCAGTACAAAGTTTGATTG